>CM066032.1:427870270-429250098 GCA_033557465.1 Ichthyophis bannanicus
CTGCGAGTGGGACACATGCCTCAGATGGACATTATTGGTGGACTGCTACTTTGAGCATAACAGGCCTGTCCAACACACCATTGCTACCGTGCTCTGGCTGGGTGTCGTATTCATCGCAGGAGACACACATGACCTTTCCAGTACTGTGGCATACTGAGATGTTACACTTGACTATGCATGCCCATGATTTCAAAGACAGTCTTAACGGGACTTGTGGGGTTGCAGACACCCTTTGCACTGTGGACACTGTGTACTGGTCCCTACGTGTGCAGCAGGGACTGACATTTTTGCTGTATGTTGCACATCCATCTGACATTGTGTGGGTGTGTTTTTCCCATGTGGGTGACCTGCACTGCAGGATACCCTCATCTGTTTAGTTCAGCATACAGCCATGCATGTGGCACAGGGGGCACATTGGAGAGGTCCTCTCGTCCATGTTGGTCTACTCTCCACTTGGACATATCACAGTATTTGCCACCACACCACTTTACTGCACACCATCATCTTGGATTGATGTTTGCCCTCACCAAGGGTGTTACAGTGCATGTGTGGCATCACTGTATCATGTTTCAACGTACACGGTGCATGTGCATGTGACTGAATATGTTGGTGCAACACAGCATGTGACAATATGGCTTCTGTGTGGGTTACTGGAACATGTTTGACCTTTCTTTCAATCTCTATATACAGGTTATTATGTTTGTTTACTGTACAGACGTGTCGCTCTACATTGATTTACAAACCTAGCATTGCATGTCTGCACAGTCCTATTTATCCCCTGAGGTTCCGGAACTCACATTGCCCCGTTATATTTGGAGTGTGTCAGTGTGGGTGTCCATTTTCTTTCTTCATTTGTGTATTCCATGGACCGTGATATATGTGTACAGACACTGTATCCACACCACCCATTGCAGGGGACCTTCTGCATAGTGCTATCTCTGCATGTGTCTGAGGTTCGTTTAATTTGAATTCTCTTTGTTCATGTGCCTCTTGTACCTGTTACCATATTCTCATTTTGCATTTCCCGATTGTTTTGGGTTACATTGGTGCCGCTTTGATTCCTATATCAGGCATTATGTGACAGCTGTAACATATATTTTGATATCTGTGTTTACACTTGCTTACTTTTAACAGCATATGCTGTTTCATTTTTGCGCCTCCTGTATTTGCAGACAGATATGTTTTTGGGGACAAATCATGAATGATGTGTGTTGGGCCCTCATCATGCATCGCCTACTGTTTAAATACACAGATATGTGACTAAGATATTTGGGGCATGCAGCAGCATGTGGGGGGTGGGGGGCTAATGCATAGTGCACACCATGCACCTAATGCACATTATCTCTCCTGCCCATCATCTGTAGACGGCCCAGTGACTTTTCTGTGACATGAGGGTTGCTGCCCTGCCAAATGTGTTTTCACTTTTTTCGCTGTTATCCATACACCTTGATATTATGTAAGGCGGTATCTACGCTATGTCTCATGGTTAACCAAAATAAAAAAATGTGTTTGACGTTCATTTGTCTCTGCTGCTTCTTGACCACAATAACACACGTATTTAGTTATTTCCTGGTCAGGTACATGGCCCACCTGTGCTTACATCCTTGTACGGTGCCAGCTGTCTATCTGCCAGCCATCCGCCACATCACTGGGTGTTACGTGTTCCCATACACACATTCCCTTTGAGGTAATATCTTTACATTGTGCTTGTAGTGGTTGTTTGGGATAGTGGCTACAAACATGTGTTGGAACACCGTAGGTTGCAGGTTTGATTCCCACATGTTGTTTTTTTTTTGGGGGGGGGGGGAGGGGGTTGTGCTAACCTGACCATGAGATGCCTGCAGGTTCGTCACCTCTCCACACACCCTTCCATCTCTTCACTGTACACCACAGTGTGCCCTCTGTGCTGCCTATCCATTACATATTAGCTGTTACATATGTTTCTTTTGTGGTACTGTCCATGTAGGCAGTCCGCTGGGGGGGGGGGGGGTTGGCATTGCTGTTGTTCAGCTGGTCTGGGCCACACCTGTTTGCAGGTTCAATTCTCACATGCTCCTTTTCTGTTCTGTTCCCTATTTTTCCCTGCTCCACAAAGCATCCCCTGCCGCCCTTTGGGTTTAGGTTCTTTTCTCTTTTGCATGCTGTATCCACTGCATAACATTTCATTGTGTGTGTGCATACAGTTATATGTGGCTCTCGTCCCAATTACAGACTGTGATCTGAGCTGTACACACCAGTTCTGCATGTGCATTCCATCATGGTTACTGTTGGGGGTTGCCCTATCCTGGCAGACAGCAGGCTTTTTGTGTGGTGTCCTGCAGTGTTCTTGTATGCAGCTTTGGCTCATGAACTCATGTTGGTGGAGTAGCCTACTGGTTTGTGCATTGACATTTGTGCTGATGGTTATGTGTCTGATTTCTCTCTGTTCTCTTTCATTTGTATGCCTGTCCTACACAGCTACTTTTCATTCTTGTAACAGTAATATCTGTGCAGATCTGTGCTGTTGGCACATTATACCCTTGTCACAGTTGCCAAACATACTTCTGTCCATCTATGTGTGTCTGCCAGCTGTGTGGCGTCCTGCCCTGATGTGCAGGCTGCTACCCCATGTCCTGCACTTGTACACGTTTCTGCATTGCGGCTTTACCTGCTTGCCTCTCCTGTGTCTGCTCTGCATGGCACTGCTACTCCTCTGTCCTCCTGTCATTGCACCTATCCTGCCACCTCTACCTCCTCTGCTGGACACGTCTTCCCATCCTCTGCCACACACTGTCATTGTTGCACAGTACATTACCATCACCCTGTGCATCGTTACAGCTGCCCCCGATATGTTTGTACACTTTACTAGCTGCCACATTGGCTGGACGCAGATTTGTCTGGTCCTTTAGCTCTGATCTACTTCCTTCCATCACTTGTACATTGCCTTTCCTTAGTGCTCTGTGCAGTGTTAGGGTTACATCTGTGTTTGGGCCATACCTTTCTTGCTTGTCAACTTGGGGCACCTTACTGCCCTTGGGCACCATTTCTTGAGTCACCTATACATCCTTGGGACATCTTTAGCAGCATCATAGATTCTGACAGCCTTATATGGTGCCTTGGGGGTTGCCAACCTTTCATGTCGCCCTCTGGTGCACATTATGACCCGCCTTGGCTGATGTGGTAGTTTATGATGTGCCTTCTGGTGCGCCCTAAAAGGTGCATTAGGTTACAGCACCGGGGTGCAGGTATTTTTAGCTGGCAGCACAGATTGTTGAAATGTGTCTGACTGTTACAAGCAAGAAGAGGAATTGCCTTGGGCACCCTTATTCATTGAGCCCACTGAGGGATTGAACTCATGACCTCTGTCTCAGCAGTCATTGTAGTAACTAGTGTGCTACACCTCTGATGCAGTGATTGCAGGTCTCCGCGTGAAGTTAAGGTTAACGCTCGATAATGTGCCACGGCTCCCTCTATCGCGCAATAACAGAGAGGTGCCCTCTATCGCGCAATAACCCGCCATTGCTACCTTAAGACCAAAACGCCCAGTACCTTATATGGCATTCGTCAGAGTAACGCTGCAACTAGCGCCGGTAACATTAAGACGGTTTAGTAAACATACCCCTAGGAGAGAAGAAAGTACAAATGGACAACAGGCAAAAGAGAGTTAGCAGAAGACACAAAGAAAATAGAAGAAAGCAACTGGGGCAGTTGCGATGGAAAAAAAATGCCTAACAACAAAAGAATAGAAAAATACAATTTTATTTTGAATTTATTAACTGTAATATGTCAGCTATGGGAAATGTGCATCACTAACGTCTTTGTGTTTTGTTTAGTACAAGAGGAAATTAATTTATAGTTTTATTTCTCCAGTGTTGTTTACAAGTACGACTTTTGGGGTTCCCGGTTTAATTATTATCTTCATATTTCCAAATTGTGATCCCTTGTTCTATGTTTGCTGATGGTCTATGTTTTGCATGTGTAACATTGCTGCAATATTCTGTTCATGTAATTTCTATGTGACAGTCTCTTTTGTTCTCTTTCCCAGTAGGAGATGTATTGGTAATCTCTGAGATGTATTGGTTTAATATTTGCAGTATTGCCTTGTGATAGGTTTGGTGCTTTGTGAGTCCTGGTAACCGAGGTATCCGGATGCCCTACTCGGCCTGGATCCCCCAACCCCTCCAACACCCTCCCACCTCCATTGACAAAGCAAACAGACGTCGAGTGTTGGTATTAAAGCATGGTCGCAGCTTTATTAACAGTAAGGAAAAAACACCGGCCCGACATGGGCCAACACAGCAATTCAATCATAACAAAGAAGAGCCTCCTCCCCCCCCCCACCCATCATCCGGATGATGCCTGCCACCAGCCGTATAGCAAAGTGGAGCACCATCCAACCCACCCCCACCAGTCACCCCCTCCCGCCCGCCTCGCCATGTTAGCAAAGGCCGGCTGAAGGGGTTGCCTAATTCCGGGAGAGACCCCAACCGGGACGTCTCTCCCAACCCACATAGTCGTGCCGCTCACCTGGAAAGCGGCCTCCAGCTGAAATGAGCCGCCGGGTCAACGAGCACCAGCTCGCCACCCCGCTCACGAGGCCCAAAGCATGCCAACCTGGCACCCCCCCCCCAGCTGCGACAAATCTCCCCCCCCCGGCCCCCCCGCGGCAAAAGGGAGGGAGGGAGGGAAACCTTCTCGGCCGCGAGCAAGGAGGGAAAGGGAAGAACATGCCAGCCGGCGTTCCCTCCTTGCTCGCGCCGCCTCCGCCCCCAACCCTCCACTGGCCACTCATCGGGCTCCCTCCAGGAGCACGTGAGGGGGGGGGGCCGCCAGAGCGCGCATCAGGCTGCGCCGCGCCCCCCCCCCCAACGCAACGCGGCCTGCAACGTGGCCGGGCCCCGGGAACCCGGTTACCTGGCAGCCGCGGGACCGGGGGCCCGGCGGCTAAGCCGGTAATAACCGAGGTATCCGGATGCCCTACTCGGCCTGGATCCCCCAACCCCTCCAACACCCTCCCACCTCCATTGACAAAGCAAACAGACGTCGAGTGTTGGTATTAAAGCATGGTCGCAGCTTTATTAACATTATGGAAAAAAACCCGGCCCGACATGGGCCAACACAGCAATTCAATCATAACAAAGAAGAGCCTCCTCCCCCCCCCCCCACCCGTCATCCGGATGATGCCTGCCACCAGCCGTATAGCAAAGTGGAGCACCATCCAACCCACCCCCACCAGTCACCCCCTCCCGCCCGCCTCGCCATGTTAGCAAAGGCCGGCTGAAGGGGTTGCCTAATTCCGGGAGAGACCCCAACCGGGACGTCTCTCCCAACCCACATAGTCGTGCCGCTCACCTGGAAAGCGGCCTCCAGCTGAAATGAGCCGCCGGGTCAACGAGCACCAGCTCGCCACCCCGCCACCGGCGCTAGGTAGCGTGCTATCCTAGCGCCGCCCCCACCAAGGAAAGCTGCGACCTGCACCACGACTCAAGCGCCTCCTGCCAGTCGTTCAAAAGAAGATCCTGCCCCACCGGGGCAAGGTGAACCCCATCAAGCCGGTAAAGACCAGCGCAAGTAACATCCGCCCAAAGGTGCCGAACATGGACCCCGCCCGTCCGCTGGACCCAGCGCCCGATCTGCCTGTTAACCTTGCACAGACCCCGTGACCAACGCCGCTGAGTCCAGCAAGCTGGGCGGGGCACAATGTCCGACCACACAATGGCCACCCCGGGGAGGACCCCACGCAACATGGCAATGTCTCTCTGAGCAGCCCCAATGAGTTGCCGGCAAGCCCAACCGGCTATGTCATTGCCACCCAGGTGCAACAGCAGCCCGACCGGCTGCCGGCGCCGCCCAAGTTCCGCTTGGACACAATCCAGAAGCTGGTCCCAGTGCATACCGCGGCGGCCCATCCAGCACAACCGCACTCCGGCTCCAGCGAGACCCAAGTGCACTCCCAGTGGCCGCACCGCCGCGCGCCGCTCAGCCCAATAAACGAAGGAGTGCCCGATGATCCACCAGTCGCCGGATGCCGCACCATCTGAAAGCAGAAAGAATGGACTGCCACCAGCCAGCCAATCTGCAATAGGACACAAAAGGGTTAATGCCCCCCCACCCCAGCCCCTCCCCCCACCAGCAGGCAGACCGCCACTTCAGACGCCCCACGCTACCCCGCCCCATCGCCTGGGGACGGGCGAACATACCCGGCGTAAGCACCCAATCGCCAGCGGCCAATCCGCCGAATCACCAGCGGGTCCAGCCCAGCCGCCGCCGCGCTGGTAGCTGCCCCAATGCGGAACGAGTGTGACGCGTAACCCCGCTCATCAAGACCCAAGGCCCGCAGAGCCATGCGTAACACCGCCGTGAACTGAAACTGTGTCACCGGCCGGCTATCCGCATGAACGAAAAAATGGCCAGGCGCTATGGGGCGCAGTGACACGTACGCATGAAGAGCCCGCACAGGACAGGACAACAGGGGAGGGATAGCGCTCAGCAGGACCCAGCCCCCGTTTCCAGCCTGGTCCGTCTTTGAACGAGCGAGAAAAATGCGAACCCGCGCAGGATGCACCCGGACGTGCCCCACGGCCAACCCTCCAAAAGCCTCACGCCGCGCCGACCGGGGAACCAACTCGGACACCCGAAAAGCGCCGAAGAAGGCAGTAGTGAACAAAGCGTGAAACAGCACCGCCTCAAAGCCCGAGGCGGCCACCCGTGGCAAAACCTCACAAAGCTGCAACAAGAGCCCGTGAGATACCGGGCGCCGCCAATCGGGTGGCGCTGGCCGCGTACGGGCCCAACCGGCGAGCAACCGCCCGACCAAAAAGGAGACCCGCGGATTCCCCCAACCAGCTGCCTTACAGAAAAAGGAGAAGCCCGCGAGCGCCCCAGCGACCGCCGACCGGGCCCATCCCGCCTTCTTTGCCCAAAGCACGAAGCGGCCCGCCAGGTCATCAGGCACCTCCCCCCCGGCCCACCCACGCGCCCGCAAAAAGGCACTCACCTGGGAATAGCCCCTACGGTAATTAGTCCAGGTGCTACGGGCCACCGACGACGCCAAGAGATCCATCAGGGCAGGGTCCCAATCGTCCAGAGATGCTCCGGGACCCGCGAGGGCAGCTCGTCCGCACCGGGCGCCAGTCGCCGGAACTGCTCCCACTGAAAACGTGAGAGAGCATCAGCGATCGAATTCTGAGAACCGGGAACGTGCCGCGCCCGCGCGGTGACATTCAGCCGCAAGCAAGCCAACACGAACACCCTCATCAAGGCCGCCACCCTGGGGCATCGGGGAGCATGACGGTTCAGAACCTCAACGACCGCCGCGTTGTCGCACCAGAAGACGACCCGCCGGTCACGCAGCCGGTCAGGCCAGACCCAGAAGGAAACCACGATAGGGAACAGCTCCAAGAAGGTGATATTGCGCGTCAAACCGGAGCGCACCCAAGCCACCGGCCAAGGCTCCGCACACCAGGCACCGTGACAGAAGGCCCCAAAACCGAAGCCCCCCGCCGCGTCAGTAAACAACTGCAGATCGCGATTCGACAACTCCGGCCCCTGAAGTACGGAGCTCCCGTTGAACCCGGCCAGAAACGCGTCCCAAACCCGCAAATCCTCCCGCATCCCCACGGACACGCGAATCCGATGATGCGGCAGCCGCACCCCGGACATTGCCAAAGAAAGGCGCCTCGTAAAGGGCCTCCCCATGGGGAGAACGTGGCAAGCGAAATTCAGATGCCCCACCAGTGACTGCATGACGCGAAGAGAAATCTTCGCAGTGGCACAGACGGAGGCCACCAGCTCGCGAAGGCGATCGACCTTCGCCGCCGGCAAGCGGACCACCATCGCCACCGTGTCAATCTCAATGCCCAGGAAGGTAAGACACGTAACCGGTCCCACCGTTTTGCCATCCGCTACGGGAATGCCGAACGCGGCAGCCACGCGAAGGAAGGTGCTCAGAAGAGCGGAACAGGTCGAGGCACCCCGGGGCCCGACGAACAGAAAATCGTCCAGATAGTGAACAATGCTGGCGACTCCCGACTGCCGTTCCACAACCCAATGCAAGAAGGTACTGAAGGCCTCGAAATAAGCACAGGAGATTGCGCAGCCCATGGGCATACACATATCAAAGTAGTACCTCGCCTCGAAACGAAAGCCAAGCAATGGGAAAGCGGAAGGGTGCACCGGCAGCAGGCGGAACGCCGATTCAATATCCACCTTGGCCAAAAGGGCCCCCGCTCCGCACTGACGAACCAAGGACACTGCGGCGTCGAAGGAAGCGTAGTGCACCGAATAGAGCTCGCGAGGGATACGGTCATTGACGGAGTCGCCCAGAGGGCTAGAGAGGTTGTGTATCAATCGGAACTTGCCCGGCTCCTTCTTCGGAACCACGCCCAATGGCGAAACCGTGAATGGGGAAAAGGGGGGGTCCAAGAAGGGACCCGCCACCCTGCCCAGCGCACATTCCTCGGAGATCTTGCTGCGCACAAAATCACCGTAGAGCCGCGCAGAGGCAGCATTGCGGTAACTACACGGAGCGGCGGACCCCCGGACAGGAATGCGAAAACCCCGCGTGAACCCCCCCAGAATTAAGCCGGCCGCCCTACCCCGGCGGGAACGCCCATACTCCAACAGCCACGGCTGCATCGCCGCAACCCGCACCGGGGTAGCCGCTAAGCCGCGGGACCCCTCACTTCCCCCCAGCAGGAGCCCCAGCGACCCCTTTCCTGCTACACTTTGCGGCCGCATGCGCGCCGCCGCACAAGGAGCAAGCGTGTTTGAACTTGCAGTCCGGGAAGGGGCAAGACGCCTTGTTGAAGCGCCAACACACGTCCCCCCCGACCCCCGCCGCCTTTTGCGATGGCAACGTGGGGCCGGGGGCACGAAAGGACCGGCCCCCAGGCGAGAGCAAAGACGAGCCCGCCTTCGCCCCCGCCGCTCCAGTACCGACGCCACGGCCCCTCGCGGACATCTGTGTCAACCACAGGTTGATGTCCTTGGTCCCCCACTGCAGGAGACTATTCTCCTCCATCTGGTCCCGGAAGGCCTCGTCATAATTCAACCAGGCCCACCCCTCGTGGGCCTGGGATGCCTCCAGGATATTGTCGGCATAAGCCAGTAACGCCCCGAACTGGTCCGGGAAGTAGCGTCCCCAGACACTCGCCAACCGCAAAAAGGCACGGGTCCAGTTGAGCGTGTTGCGAGACACCTTGCGCACGCGCCCCGCCTTCTCATCGTCCCTGCGCTTTTTTCTACTTTCTCCCGCGCGCTTCCGGCCGTCGAGCAAGCGGAAAATGTCAATATATCGACGACGCTTGATCCGCCGGCGCAACTTCCGCGGAACCGACTCCCATAGCTCGGCGCACCGTACCACGGGCGTCCCACCAGGAACCCCACCGTCCGCCGCCCCTGGGACGGAGCTGCAAGACGAGGCCACGGAGGACGTCGAGGAGGAAGAGGACGAGGACGCCCGCCGGCAGCGACGAGCCCGCTTGCACTTCGCTTTTCCCTTGCCCGCCCCCCCGGAGCCCGTAACCGAGTCGGGAACCCCCCCCCAACAGTATACTCACCACTCCCCCCGACGGGGGCGACCAGAGCGCCCACAGTGGGCGAGGCTAGGGCCGGAACACCCGCTGACACCGTGGCATCTGAAGGGCCCGCTCCCGCGAGCCTGTCGGAAGCAGCCATGGCGGCGACAGTCGGCGCGCTCCCCGGAACCTGTGAAGAAAAAGAAGAAAAAGCAGCAGCAGGGGCCCCAGGGGTACTGAGAACCGCCGAGGGACCAACCCCCCAGGCGCGCGCCGAAGGCCCCAAACCCCCGGCCTCCCACGCCGCCACCCCCCCAATCCCCCCTTGCCCCTGCCAAAACCACCCCCCCCAACCACCACCCCATGGGCCCACACCCCCCCACGGAACCGCCCCATACACCCAAGGGGCCGGAGAACCGAGAAACCCAGGAGGAGAAGAGGCGCCCAAGGAAGGGGGAGCAGGCCGCTCCCCTAGATGGGAAGGGGAAGGAGCCGTAAGCCAGCCGCTCCCCGACCCGGGAGGCAAGTTGAGCACAGGAGCCTGCGGGGGCCCCGTCCCGGCAGCGACCGAGTGGCCTGGCGCGAGGATCCCTTCGAGCAGTCCCAAATCCCCCTCCCCCCCCGCGATTCCCGCAGGAGGAACCGGATCACCCGCCGAGGCCCCCTCGTCCGCAGGCGAAAAGCGCCCACCGGAGGCCCCGCCCCCCCGGGCCCCCCCAATGTTGCGGCGCCCACGGCCCCGCCGGGCCCCGGTAGCGGGAGCAGCCGGGGGCACCGCCCCAGCGCGGCCCGCGGGAGCGGACCCACGCCGCGCCGTACCGCGCCCACGAGCCCCGCCCCGCGGCCCCTTAGCAGCGCTGCGTGCAAGAACATGTTTTGCCATGTGTGCGCCAAGTAAGTGGCCCAAGGGCCGCACTGGCCTAGGGGCTGGCCGGTAAGGCCGGCAAGCCACCCGACTGGGTAATGCAGAGCCCGCCCCCTGGCCTAGGACCGATGCGTTGGGGCCCCCTAGGGCTCCGTCGCCGTCTAAGCGGCAATTTGGCCACCACCCCAGCTGGAATCCAAGCTAGCACCTTGAATATCGTATGCAATTCTGGTCACTGTATTTTAAATGACCGCGGCAGAGCAGGCACGCAGACCCGGGGCCCACGTGCGCCGGAGCACGCGCGCACGCCGGAGAAGCGGGCACCGACGGAAGACCCAGCGCCGCGCGGGTTGGCGGCGAAACTAGCACCCGCCACCGCAACCCCAACGACCCAGCACCCGAGGCTCCCGAGGCCTACAGCCGCCCCAAAAAGCACCCCGCAGCCAGGTAAACAAACAAGCAAGGAGGGAAAGGGAAGAACACACCAGCCGGCGTTCCCTCCTTGCTCGCGCCGCCTCCGCCCCCAACCCTCCACTGGCCACTCATCGGGCTCCCTCCAGGAGCACGTGAGGGGGGGGGGCCGCCAGAGCGCGCATCAGGCTGCGCCGCGCCCCCCCCCCCCAACGCAACGCGGCCTGCAACGTGGCCGGGCCCCGGGAACCCGGTTACCTGGCAGCCGCGGGACCGGGGGCCCGGCGGCTAAGCCGGTAATAGTGCTGTTAGGATACAGCGGGTTTGCTGTGGGTTCTAAATGAGCAGGGTTTATAGTACTTCTTGGCTGTTGGCACTAGAGTATAGTAATGTAGAAATCTGGTAATCTTTGTTTATCCTCACTGCCCATGTAAATAGTATTCAGATACTCATGAAGAGGCATGTTTAAAAGTCAAAGCGCATTCACAAATGTTAATGTGCACTAAGTGTAGGAACACCCATTTATTTTTATTGGCGCAGTGACACTTAATGCACATTAATATCACAGGTACACTAAAAAAATTTTTTTTTAAACTGCCTCTAATGTTTCGATTGATTTTTACGTTTTTTGGTGCGCTGAATCCAAATCTGGTAACCAATTTGCTCCATCACGTACAGATTTTTTGCTACATTGGGTTAGCAGTTTGAGGTGAATGTTTCAGATTGAGTGCGATCGAGATAAAAGTTTCTTGGATGAATTCTTTATACTAATTGTTTAGTAGTTATTCAAATAAGAATAAAGAAAATTGTAACAAGGCAGCACATAAGAATAGAGTAATGTCAACAAAACACACTGTGATGGTAGCAAAATTGTCTGCACTTAAAACAGCCACATACATGTGCACAAACATTGAGCATATAAGAGCAAGGTTAGACACAAAGCAAAGCAAAGGAATGTGCAAAAAATGTTGTACAGGTATGTATGTAAGAATAGAAAACGCAAACCGCACCATTGCAATACATGAAGACAAACACCCGATGGTGTGAAAATAAAATTCTAGTAAATGAGATCCGACACTGTGGTAATAACTAGCAAATTTTTATTTCAAAGTTTAGTAAAAACACGATATTTGTCAACACAGTTTAGATTTTAAAGTCATTCTTGGGTCAATCAATCTCCTGGTGGGCCCGTTTCTTCTTCCCCCGAATGCTTCTCTTGGTGCGCTGCTTGGCGTATTTTTCATCTGGGGTTTCCCGCAGCAGCAACCAGCAGAAATCAGCCTTCATAGTGGTGTTCCATCTTCCTTGGTACCTTCTCTCTGCGTCCTTGATGTCCTGGTGAAACCTTTCACCTTGTTCTTCACTGTACGCCCCCAAGTTTTCGGGAAAGTAGTTCACATGGGAGTGCAAGAAATGGACTTTCAGGCTCATGTTACAGCCTTGTTCTTTGAAGGCATTGAGCATCCTGGCAACAATATCCTTATAGTTCTCATCCCGCCTGTTCCCCAAGAATTTGAGAACAACATCCTTGAAGGAATCCCAGGCTTCTTTTTCCTTCTCAGACATTGTTTCAGCGAATGCTCCATCTGAAATGAGTTTCCTTATATCAGGGCCAACAAACACTCCTTCCTTTAGCTTTGCTTCAGAAAGTCGGGGGAACTTTGAGCATAGGTACCGAAAGCACTCACCATCTTTTGGAAGGGACTTGATGAATTGCTTAATGAGACCCAACTTAATGTGGAGAGGTGGTAATAGAATTTTATCACGAGGTACCAAGCTCTCATGAAGAACATTTTTCTCACCGGGTCTCAAATACTCCCGAATTGGCCAGTCTTTTTTCCCCCAGTGTAGGTCGTGGGCCCGGCTATCCCACAAGCAAAGGAAGCAGGGATATTTGGTGAAACCGGATTGCTGCCCTAATAGCATGGATAGAATTTTAAAGTCTCCACAAATCATCCACTTATTCTCATCATAACGAATCTTCTGAAGAATCAGGGCCAAATTCTCATATTTTTCTTAGAGAATAACAGAGTGAGCAATAGGAACTGAGGCGAATGTGTTGCCATTATGAAGAAGAACACCTTTTATGCTGTCTTTTGACGAATCAATGAACAGCCGCCATTCAGCAGGATCATACTTGAGTTTAAACTTTTCCATCACTCCGTATATATCGTTGCAAAATACCAAATCTTCCTCTTTGCTGAAATACTTCAAAAATTGTGTCTCGCGGTTTGCGGTACCAATAAAAAGTTGTTCCTGGTGACAATAGATTTTTCTGTTTAAGCCGAGAACCTAGCAGTTGGGCAGCATCTTTTGGGAGTCCTAAATCCCGGACTAAATCATTCAATTCAGCTTGAGAGAAAAGTTCAGGTTTCGGATCTGGTTCAGTTTCAAACTCGGAAGTACTGGACTCATCGGGAAAAGCCATCTGATGAGTCTCATCATGATCAGAACCGTCCACACAAATATGATCCAAAGATTTTGGTGGTTCAGGCACAGGTACTTCGTTTCTATGAGGCATAGGCCTAATTGCTGAGGGAAGGTTGGGGTAACTTATTACGTTCTTATATTTTAAGTTGTATCCCTTCACAATGCAAGAGCAAAAATAGCAGTCACTGCTGTGGTCTCTTTGTTCACGCCACATCATAGGTATTCCGAAACGAAATGCTTGTTTTTTACCTTTCATCCATAAGCGTAGATCTTCCTCACATGTCTTGCACACTTTGTGAGGAGCCCACGGTTTGTCTTGATCGCCTAACTTCAAACCGAAATAGGCGAAATATAATTTTTTAATAAATGCAGAAATGTTCCTCTGCCGCTTTTTCACGGTATATTCCCCACAAATAAAACAAAAACTGTCCGGAGAGTTGACGCAACCTCTGGCTCTGTGAGCCATCACAAATACACAGCACTGCAAACTACAACTGTAGTGAACCACTTCGGAATAAAGCTGGATTACGACTGAGCAAACAAAAGGTAATAATGAACTTGCAAGAAACTGAAATTTGACAGGAACGTTCATGTCGCAACCACCGTGTTTGAGCGAGCGAACGAGGCGAGGCGAACAGGAAAGAACATGCGCCAGCGCGAGTACTGGATTTAGCCCCCCGCCTCCCAATTGTCCTGTTAATGTATAAAATGAATACAAAACACTCTAAAATATCATGAGGGAGTGTTTCTAGTTAGTTAAACATTACAACCTCTATTTTGGGCCAAGAAAATAAACTGCAGTCGACTAAAAAAAAATTATGTGAACATTCCTTATATGGGTAAGAAATCTAATTTTGCAAGAAAACGTGACGTGATGGAACATTTTGGCTATTTTTCCTGGATTCAGCACCCCAAAGTCTATAGGAATCAGTTGCAAAACTGGAGGCAGTTTTTTGGTAGTGTACCTGTGTATTCAGTATATATGTCCCTAATTCATTGCCATGGCAAAAGAGAGGCTTGTGAAGGACTCCTTTGAAAGCCACCTAAAATTTTAGTTGGGAACATATACATTTTAAAATAAAATAAATTAAATGTATGCAAATGAGGTCCAGTAGATATTTAAATGAGACCTACAGTGAGTTTCCGCACATGGCCCCGCACCACCCTTGAGCTGCCCCTGCTGAAAAGCACTGTGATCATGACCCTAAGATAATTACAGAGAATGAGGAGATTATGATCACATGGAATATTCCCATCCTGATCGATAAAATTCTGTATGTGAGGAAGCTGGATATAGTGGTTAAGGAGAAAAATACCAGAACGGCATTGATAACAGAGTGTCAGTTCCAAATAACTACTCTATGAATTGTGTGGAGAGGTAGATCCTGAAATACCAAGAAATGCAGTCAGAGACTAAGAAAATGTAGCAGGAAGATGCAGAAATATTTCCCATTGATTTGGGTGCCACAGGCTTGATAAAGAAGAATTTCCAAGCACATCTCAACAAATTACCCAGGAGGCTCTCTTTGGCACAATGCAACTACTAAGCTGAGCATTAGCAGTAAATTTGAGAGGCTGAGATCATACTTCATGTACCCTGGCTTAGAAGTGAGGTTCCTGGCTGTCTTGGTATGCGCAAAACTAACCCATTTGGAAACTGTCCCAATATTATGTTGACTGTTGCACTTATCACTGTCCTTAACAACTGGAAGAACTTTGCTCTGGTCAATGTACATTTCTGGTGGAATTCTGTATGTTGTGGTGTAGAAGGTCCCTCAGATCCCTTAGAGAGTGATAAAATGCAGGATTCGGCTTCAGTGAAGGGAAGTAAACAAGTGCACATGCTTCCTGGTTTCCAGGGAAACCACAGCAAAGCAGTTTAGAGGAGAGGAAAGCATGTCCCTATTGCAGTTCAGCTCAGCAATCACAGCTAAGGCTGAACACCTGTTGCAGGGAGTGGTTAGGTTAAACCCAGAAATCCAGAGATTTAAGAGAAGCTCATTAGCAAGGGAGCAGGCAGATCTGGAAGCCAGGGCCGGCCCGTCCATTGAGCAAGAATGTTTTTTGCACAGGGCCCCGCGTTTCAGGGGGCCCCGCGCAAAAAACATTCTTCAGCATCGCAAGTTAAAAAAAAAACAAAAAAAACCCGGTTGCTTCTGCCGCGGCAGCATCAAGAGCTCTGCCGCGGGGCCCCCCCCTGCCCGGCAGAGCCTCCCTGCATCTCTGCTTTCTTCAAGTCACAAAACGCGGGCTTCTTTCAGAGCCGCGAGAGTTTCCTTTCTCGCGGCTCTGCAGACATTTCCAACTGAGAGTCAGTATGAACAGATGGAAATTGAACCATCTGTAGAATTTCTGCCTATTGAGTCAATGGACTGTACACTGTCTCTGTCTGAGAAGATAAAACCTGTATAACAAGTTTAAGAGGTGCAGAGAGAGAGAGCTGCCAGTAACAGCTAAAGAAAACAGCACCAAAGGTTTTGGAACAGAAGTGTCTTTATGTTTGATTATAGTGATGCTGATATAAGAAGCTGTTTGAGTTATCTTCTTATATGATTTACATGCCAGAAGTTGTATGGCTTTGTTCTTTATTTTTCCATTTGTAAAACCGTTTGGGAAGGGGAATTAAAATCCTGTTATTTGCCTGAACCCTCGAGCTCCACAACTCGCCTTATTTCAAATAGTAGAAAAAACTTCAACTCCCAGAAGGCAGTGCTTTCCCCAAGCACCATTTTACTAACTGAATAAGGAATCAGGCTGCTTATTTCCACTAGCACAAGCTATGGAGTAATAGCAACATTACAGGTTGGCGTAGTTTTACAGATTTTGCATGAATTACAAAGGACATTTGTAAATGAAAAAGGACATCACTACGTAGGCAAAAAATCTGCTGAGCAGAGGGACCCAGAATCGCCTGACAACCGGTCAGGGGGGATTAAAGGCAACTTTCTCAGTGCTGGACTCTGCACTGTGCCGAGGTAACGGTAGCTGGTCACAGGTGTGGGAGGATAATTAGGGAGAAAGGGAGCCACTAATCTGCTGCAGCAGGGAGCCATTGAAAAAAAAAAAAGGGAAAAGGTTTTTTTTTTTTTTTTTTTTTTTGTAGGACCGCACTTGGTGTGTTTTGTGTTTTGTTTTCTTGCAGGAAGAGTTGTTTCCATGATGGAGCCACAAGAGTTGCTCAGGTGGATGTCAAGTCAGTGGGACAAACAACTGGAGCTGACACGCCATACCCAGGAACAGACTGCAGCTGCCATCTGTTCACAGCAGAAACTTCTTATGGAGCTAATGGAGGCACTGCTCAAGAAAGAAGGAGAGCCAGAACCACCTGTACCCTCATTGAACCAGGGGGTAGGACTGCCTAATGGTAGCGCTATGGCGCTGGGACAGTTTACTTCAACTGACAACTTAGATGATTTCATAGAAGCGTTTGAACGCATTGCAGAGGCTATTAAGTTGCCTGAGGAGCAATGGGCGGTGAGATTCGCCATGTCACTCTCGGGTGAAGCCTTAGCAGCTTATAAGTCTATTCCTGCAATGCTTGCATCTAATTATAATGCAGTTAAGGAAGCTGTCAAGGACAGACTTGGCTTAACCCCTTTATTCTATAAGCGCATGTTCAGGGAGGCTAAGTTAAAGCCCAATGAAACCCCTAAAATGCTGTTCCATAGAATAAAAGGCTTAGCATTGAAGTGGCTTAGTCCAAGACAGAGGTCTCTAGAAGATGTATTGGATACAATTATACTAGAGCAGTATATGAATGCGGTACCAGCAGATGTAAAAACCTTTCTGATGCTCCAAAGTTGTAAAACTACGGAGGAAGCAGCTAATCTCTCAGAGAGGTATTTTGAAGCCGAATTGGCTAGGGCCTCAAAACCAGAAGCTCTGAAGGAGATGAAAACCTCCTGCTTTAAGAGATCAGAAAAGTTTATAAGGAATAAGTTACCTAATGACAATGTTGTACCTGTGATGAAAGGTAAATGTTTCAATTGTGGCGAATTGGGACATTATCGCAGGGATTGTGCTCTGCGCACAGCGCTAGTGTCTGGGGGTGTGAAACAAACACGTGAGGGATTTGTACTGCAAGTACAAGTAGAAGGCGTTGAGGCCCAGGCACTGCTTGACTCCGGTGCTGACCAGAGCATGGTTTCCCAAAGGCTCTGGCAGGCCATCGAAGCCCACCTGCCCTCAGCACCGAGTCAAGCAGTGGGGCGGGTCAAGATACGATGTGTACATGGGGCAGCCTCATACTACCTAGTGTATAACCTGTCAATAAAAGGGTTGGGCACTGAAAAGGAAGTATTGGTGGCAGTGGTACCACGCCTTCTGCAGGATATAGTCCTCGGAAGAGATTGGCCTTCTTTCAGCCAAGGGATAGAGAAGGGCATTAGGGCGAAAACAGGTTTAGTAGCCACTCCACCCAAGACAGAAACCCTAGCTGTAAGGAAAGAGCCACAGGATGTCCCTAAGGTAGAAGCCATTGCAACCAAGATCCCTGCTCCTTTATTAGGCAAGCCCAGTAAAGCTAGTTTGCAGTCCAAGCCACAAGTAGGCGAAGCATCCCTAGGAAAACAAAAATTTGTTTTGAGATATGGTAAGGTCTCCGCTCAGGCCCAAGGCCCACGGCGAGCTTCAGAAGCTGCCGCAGGCTACGATTTATTTAGTGCGGAGGATGGGATAGTGCCACGAGGAGGGAAGGCCCTACTAGATACGGGGGTAAAGATACAGCTTCCTCCCGGATGTTATGGACGCATAGCTCCCAGATCCGGTTTAGCCACTAAATATTTCCTGGACGTAGGGGCAGGAGTCATAGACCCTGACTACCGAGGAGTAGTAAAGGTCCTGATGTTTAATTTCAGTAAGGAAGACTTCAGAGTGAAGGCAGGCGATAGAATCACTCAACTGGTGTGTGAGCGAGTGGGGTTCCCTGAGATAGAAGAGGTATCTTCGCTGACCCCCACGAGTCGGGGGGAGGGGGGATTTGGGTCTACTCGTGCAGGGGAGATGAGAGGCCTAGCAGCCATCTCTGAAGAAAGAAAGGAAGAAGATTTAGGACCACAGCCAGCAGACTGGAAAGAAAATCCAGAACCTCGTATAGGTGCTGAGCTGTCGACACAGCAGCGACAAGAGCTGGGTAAATTATTGGGCAAATTTGCAGATGTTCTGACAACGGTACCAGGAGAGACTAATATAGTTGCTCATGAGATTATCACCACGCTGGGAAAGATAATCAGGCAACAGCCTTACCGCTTGCCAGAAGCCAAGAAAAAGGAGATCATATCACAAGTGAAGGATATGATAAAAATGGGGGTAATAGAGGAATCTAAGAGCCTATGGTCAAGCCCAATAGTCTTGGTGCCTAAACCAGACAGAAGCTTACGCTTCTGTATAGATTTCCGGCAAGTTAATAACATCTCTCAATTTGACGCGTATCCTATGCCTCGAATTGAGGACTTATTAAACAGGTTAGGCCAGGCAAGGTATTTAACCACCTTAGACCTTATGAAAGGATACTGGCAAATACCTTTGACCAGAGAATCAAAGCCTAAAACAGCCTTCAGCACCCCAGTGGGTCTGTTTCAGTCCAAACGGATGCCATTTGGTCTTCACGGGGCAGCTGCCACCTGCCAGAGGCTTATTGGCCAAGTTCTCAGACCCCACCACGAATACGCAATGGCCTACATGGACGATGTGATCGTCTATAGCACCACTTGGGCTCAACATCTGCCCCGAATAGAGGCTGTCCTCCGAGCCCTAAGGAGAGCGGGTTTAACTTTAAACCCTGGGAAGTGCCTCTTTGCCAGTAAAGAGGTGAAGTATTTAGGCCACATGGTGGGAGGAGGGATGGTGAAACCATTGGCTAGTAAAATAGATAGCGTGAGAAACTTTCCCCCACCGAAAAATAAAAAACAGATGAGGGGATTTTTAGGCCTTGTGGGGTATTATCGCAGATTCATTCCGAGATTTGCTGAGGAAAGTACCCTGTTCACAGAAATGCTCCGGAAGAATGCCCCAAACAATATAAAGTGGACTCCAGAGGCAGAGGGGGTATTTGTAGCTTTAAAGGAGAAGTTGTGTAGGGCCCCGGTGCTTAGAGGGGTTAACTTCGAGTTGCCATTTATAGTACAAACAGACGCCTCGGAGACTGGGTTGGGGGCCATAATGTCCCAAGTATTCAAGGGGGTAGAACACCCAGTAACCTACCTTAGCAGAAAATTGTCTAAGGCAGAACAAAAATACTCCACTG
Source organism: Ichthyophis bannanicus (assembly GCA_033557465.1). NCBI lineage: Eukaryota > Metazoa > Chordata > Amphibia > Gymnophiona > Ichthyophiidae > Ichthyophis > Ichthyophis bannanicus. The sequence goes on from CM066032.1 coordinate 427,889,718, forward strand.
TGGAGCGAGAATGCCTCGCAATTAAGTGGGCAGTGGAAACGTTAAGATTTTACCTTACAGGAAGGAAATTTTGTTTAGTTACAGACCACGCGCCCTTAAAATGGCTTAATCATATGAAGAATGCCAATGCCAGGTTAACTAGGTGGCACATGGCATTGCAAACATATGACTTTGTGGTACAGCATAGGGCAGGCAAATTCCATGGTAATGCGGACGCACTATACAGAATTACGTGCTGTCCGTTAAAAAATACGGCAGCCCGTAATATCTTAAGGGGGGGGGGATATGTGGTGTAGAAGGTCCATCAGATCCCTTAGAGAGTGATAAAATGCAGGATTCAGCTTCAGTGAAGGGAAGTAAACAAGTGCACATGCTTCCTGGTTTCCAGGGAAACCACAAGCAAAGCAGTTTAGAGGAGAGGAAAGCACGTCCCTATTGCAGTTCAGCAGGGAGTGGTTAGGTTAAACCCAGAAAACCAGAGATTTAAGAGAAGTTCATTAGCAAGGGAGCAAGCAGATCTGGAAGCACATGGGGAAGCAGATCAGCAAAGCCAGCTGAGAGCACAGCCACGAGGAAAGCAGTCTCGAGAAACAGAGGATTTGCTTGAGAGTGAAGACACAGAGGAATTCATGGTAACAGAGGATTCTCCAACCTTCATCTCAGAGAGGGAATTCAGCACAGGAGAAGAGCAGAGAGTCCGTGCCAAGGAGCAAGGTACAAACAGCCCTGGTTTAGTGCCGTGGGGAAAAGGCAGCTATAAGGGGATTGTACCAAGAAGGCAGTCTGGTGGGCACGTAGAGACTCCAAGGCTTACAGCTGTAGCTGATCCTGGAAAGCAGAAAGAATCCTTCATCAGAAAGCCAAGAGGTAGACTGAGTGACTGGTATAAAAGTAAAGCTATTTTTAAGAAGTGCTCTGATATTGACCCAGAAGGGTGGGGCTTTCCATGTGGTGAACACTGTGGCAATTACAAGCCGTGTGTAGCAGAAGGCTACGGGGAAAAGTATATTGCTGAAGGAACAGGTGTGTGCTTGGAATCACCTTGTAAGCAATTGCAGACCTTTCCAACTGAGAGTCAGTATGAACAGATGGAAATTGAACCATCTGTAGAATTTCTGCCTATTGAGTCAATGGACTGTACACTGTCTCTGTCTGAGAAGATAAAACCTGTATAACAAGTTTAAGAGGTGCAGAGAGAGAGAGCTGCCAGTAACAGCTAAAGAAAACAGCACCAAAGGTTTTGGAACAGAAGTGTCTTTATGTTTGATTATAGTGATGCTGATATAAGAAGCTGTTTGAGTTATCTTCTTGTATGATTTACATGCCAGAAGTTGTATGGCTTTGTTCTTTATTTTTCCATTTGTAAAACCGTTTGGGAAGGGGAATTAAAATCCTGTTATTTGCCTGAACCCTCGAGCTCCACAACTCGCCTTATTTCAAATAGTAGAAAAAACTTCAACTCCCAGAAGGCAGTGCTTTCCTCAAGCACCATTTTACTAACTGAATAAGGAATCAGGCTGCTTATTTCCACTAGCACAAGCTATGGAGTAATAGCAACATTACAATGTTTAATATATAGATATGGAATCCATGTTAGCCAGTAAGTCTTGTCAAACTGTACGCTTTTCCAGAAATGGTAATTGCTGGTAGACGTATGTTAATTTTTGTAACCCATGCACTTTGTGTTTGTGTTTGTTGGTATTGTTCTTATTTGGTCTTGTAGTCTTTTTTTTTTTTGCTTTTGCTCTGATATAATGCATAAATAAATGAAGACTTAAAAAACCCCCTCAGTGGCCCAGTTGTATCAGATTTCCTCAGAAACTATGACTATGATTAGAGAGATCAACAGTGTTATTAAAGTTATAGCTGAACATGTCAAGACTTTGGAGCACCAGGCTTCAACACTTCAAGCGTCCAGTGTTGTAGCCATCAAATATAGCCTGATGTTGCATTATAAACTGGAGGCACTGGAAAACAGTGTACACTCTAGGAAAATGTGAATTTAGATTTTTCCCATAACCTAAGATTCTTCTTTAAAAATATTTGAAGGAAGTATCATTGATGTCAAATATTGATGATGTAAAAATTAGTAAAAGTTATTTTCTGCCTAGAAATGCAGTAACCGAGGGAGTGTGGACTCGATGCTCCTCCCTACCTCCCCCCTTTAAGCCTCTTCCTTCCCCACCTATCTCCCCCCCCTTATGTAAACACAAAAGTCTGACACTGTTCCATCGTTTGTTAAACAACTGGTCGCAGCTTTATTAACCATTAACAATTCAACAATCAACTCCAATAACATACAACTAGCGGAATGATAAATCACCCGCCATATAACTAGCAAAGTGATATCGCCTCTGCTTTATGTACACTTCCTTCCCCCCCTTAGCCCCGACTTCATCATGTCATTAGCAAAAGCCAGCCAAGGGGTTGTCCGGGTCGGGGGTACCCCTCCCCCGTCCCAAGCTTATTCTAAGTGTCCGGACCCCAGAAACCTCCGGGATCCCGTCTATCCCCCTTCCAACTGCGACACCACTACTCTACCCCCACCTCTTCCATAACACCAAGGTGCGGGCGGTTGGGACACTGGCGTCCGCACTTCCTCTTCCTTGCTTGGTGCCGCTGGAGCAGACACTGGTCCCGCCTCTTCCTCCTTCCCACTCATTGGCTCTCCCCCGTGCTCCTGCAGGTCGTGAGCCAATGAGTTTGAACAATGCGCCGTCTCAGGATACCGCCTCCTCCCGCCCCCCCCCCACCATGCGGACCTCGCCAACCATCACTTCTTGCCACACAGCCTGGTTACAGGTGGCCGGCATGGACCTGGCCACGCGTCCTTCGCTTAAGGAGAATCAGATAAAAAGGACTATGAATAATCTTGAACCTTCAATCAGTGAGTTAACAGCTTTCTTAGAATCTTTACAAGCTATTTTGTTAGTACATTGGCATCAGATTTAGAAAAGCATTATTTATTTATTGGATGGTTTTATATACTGCCTTTCAGGGTAATCAAAGAGGTTTACATCCAACAAAGTAATAACATTACATTATAACTTGTCTTAACAGGTAACTTATCATTTACATATGTAAGAGCATAGAAAGATATCCAACATATTTACAGGTAGATGGATATTTACAAACTTTTACTAGTATCACAGGTATATACTTAAGGTTATGTGATATCTACAGGTAGGTGCATTGGATTTCATTTTATAGCCATACGAGTTTGACCATGGTAGGAAGTGGTTCCTTAATGTTTAAACATTATTTTAAGAAGAAAGGTTCCTCAGTTTGTGGATATTGTGATCAAATATTTACTGATGTTTTTAGAGCCACTCAGTCCAGGAGGAATTGTTTCTTACAACTTCAGTTGGCAGTTTTTGTCCATGGGGCAACATTTTTCTTAAAATATATTTGTAAATGTTTAATTTCTATTCAAGGGCATAACTCTATTTTTACGATTTATTACAGTTGGAACGATTGATTTCTGAATGGAAGGATCAGGCTGATGTTAATTAAAAAGTTATTTCCTTGCTGAATTAGATGGAAGTTATTAACATAATACAATAGCATATGATGGCAGATAAAGACCCAACATAAATTACCATCAACATGCAAAATAAACAATACACTATTATCACAACAATGGACGATAAAACTACAAATCCTTAATATATACCTTGTTTTTAAATTCCAAAGGATGTATAAACTACCTCAATACATATAAAACTTTTATTCATATAAATCATCAATAAATATTAATTTATATATATAATCATATAATAATTCACAAGTTATACAATTCATACATAATACATACAAAATTGCTACAAAGTTCCTACAAATAATACAATAATTCAAAATACTAATTCATACTGATTCATAAGATTCATAAACATTAGCAAACCCAATTCATAAATCACAGTTGAATGTATCATAAATTATATATATTTGCTCTTTCAGGTGCACCTCCGTTACTTTTCCCGCCACCGAGGTAAGGCTTACTGCTCTATAGTTTGTCACTTCTTCCCTGTTGCCACTTTTGTGAAGAGGTACCACATCAGCCTCTCCAGTCCTGTGGAACTTCTCCTTTCTCCAAGGATCTATTAAAAACATCCTTTAATGGCCCTGCAAGAACCCATGAGTTCTTTCAGTATCCTGGGGTGTATCTCATCCAGTCCCATGGCATTGGCCACTTTCATTTTGGCAAGCTGTTCTAACACATCATCTTCTGTGAATGGTGTGGTATCTACTGCTTTCCCATTTGCATATTTGGGAATCACAGGTGGTCCTTCTCCAGGATTTTCTTTAGTAAAAACAGAGCAGAAGTATTTGTTTAGCATTTTCACTTTTTCAATGTCACTTTCCACAAATCCGTTCCTAGCACTTTTAAGTCCTGCAATTCCACTTCTGATTGTCCTCCTTTCCCAAATATACATGAAGAAAGTTTTGTCGCCACACTTCATATCTTTAGCCATTTTTTCTTCTGCCTTTGATTTTGCTAGCCTTATTTCTCTTTTTATCTCTTTTAGTTTTATCCTGTATTCTTTTCTGTGTTCCTCTGTTTGCGAACCTCTGAATTTTGTGAAAGCTGTGTTTTTTGCCTTTATTAGTGCAGCCACTTCTTTGGAGAAACAAATAGGTTTCCTTTTCCTCTTGTTTTTATTTACTTTCTTTACATATGTATCTGATGCCCCTTTTATTGCCTCCTTTAGCCCATTGCAATTCCACTTGCCTTACCTCCTCCCACCTTGCCAACTCCTCCTTCAGGCACTTGGCCATTTTACTGAAGTCAGCGTTTTTGATGTCTAGGACTTTGAACTTGTTGTGATTGGACTCCACCTTGATTTTTATCTCAAACCACACAGTGTGATTATCACTGCTGCTGCTCATTTATTAGGTACCAATTTTGGCTATTTTAGCCAGTTTCTTAAGTCTATTATTTGCAATCTTCTCTCCTTCCATTAATGTGGACTAGCTTGTACAGAGTTGTTCCCCTTTAGTTTTATCTTTTTGTTGTTCCCTTAGATTTTTTTGTAATAGTCTGTATATTTTTCTTTGTTATTTTTTATGTTATAAATTATGAAATTCTTTCTTTAAAAGATTCCCCAAAATAGGTAAAAATGTATTGAAAATGAGCATAAACCAAAGCTTTTTCTGGCCTTACACACCCCTGTTCTGTGATTTCTTGTAGGTATTTAAGTTTAGATGCTTAGAGATGTTTACTAAAGAGCCGTAACATAGGATTTAACATGCACTAATGGCTACCGCTTGCTACAAACATTGTATACTAGGCATGTCAGTTACGCCTGCACTAGAGCAGGCATAACTGGCAGAGCCTAGATCGTCAAAAGGATGAGCGTATGTCATATTATTCTAAAATGTACATGTGACCCTTCAAATTATGCCTATGCTTCACCTGCACTGCACAGCTGACATCAGATCGGCATGGAGGACACTTCCAGCACCCCTGGAAGTGCCCATGAACACACAGAATTAAGCTGCATGGCTAATCTTCCACCAGGCTTGATATGCTCATATAACCCCTTTTCTCAAGTCACTTCATTGGCTCCATGTCCTGTTCAAACTTCTCCTACTGAACATAAGAACATAAGAACATAAGATATGCCATATTGGGTCAGACCAAGGTCCATCAAGCCCAGTATTCTGTTTCCAACAGTGGCCAATCTAGGTCATATGTACCTAGCAGTTTCCCCAAGAGACACAAGTTCCACAATGCTTGTACTGGGACAAGCATTGATATCCTCGGTCACTTCTTAATAATGGTTTATGGACCTTTCCTCCAGGAACTTGTCCAGAACTTTTTTAAACCCAGCTACACTAACAGCCTTTACTACATCCTCCGGTAACAAATTCCAGAGTTTGATTACACGTTGAGTGAAAAAATATTTTCTTTTATTAGTCTTAAATAGTTTACCCTGTAGCTTCATTGCATGTCCCCTAGTCTTTCTATATTCTGATAACGTAAACAATCGATCTAGGTTTACCCGTTCCACTCCGTTCATTAATTTATAGACTTCTATCATATCTCCCCTCAGCCGTCTCTTTTCCAGGTTAAAGTGCCCTAACCTTTTTAGCCTTTCCTCATAGGAGTATCCTTCCATCCCCTTTACCATTTTGGTGGCTCTTCTCTGAACCTTTTCTAAAATCGCTATATCCTTTTTAAGATACGGCGACCAGAATTACACAAAATATTCAAGGTGCGGTCTCACCATGGAACGATATAGAGGCATTATAATATCTTTTGTTTTATTTTCCATTCCTTTCCTTATCATACCTAGCATTCTATTTGCTCTCTTGGCCGCCGCTGCACACTGGGCCGAGGGTTTTAACATGGTATCCACAATGACGCCTAAATCTTTTTCCTGGGTGGTGGTTCCTAATATGGAACCTTGCATCGTGTAACCATAGTTTGGGTTGTTCTTCCCTAGGTGCATAACCTTGCACTTGTCCACATTAAATTTCATCTGCCATTTTGATGCCCAGTCTTCCAATTTATCAAGATCCTCTTGCAATTTTTCACAATCCTCTTTTGTTTTAACAACTTTAAATAGTTTTGTGTCATCTGCAAATTTGATAACTTCACTCGTTATTCCACTTCCAGGTCATTTATGAATATGTCAAAAAGCAGAAAACCCAGCACAAATCCCTGGGGTACACCACTATTCACCTTTCTCCATTGGGAAAATTGGCCATTTAGCCCTACCCTCTGCTTTCTATCTTTTAACCAGTTCCTGGTCCACAATAGTACACTGCCTCCTATCCCATGACTCTTTAGTTTTGCCAAAAGTCTCTGAGGGACCTTGTCAAAGGCTTTCTGAAAGTCCAGATACACAATATCAACCGACTCACCTTTGTCCACCTGTTTATTCACTCCTTCAAAAAAACATAACAGATTAGTAAGACAAGATCTTCCTTGTCTAAAGCCATGTTGGCTGTCTCCCATTAGGTCGTGACTATCTACATGCTGAGTAATTTTATTCTTTATGATGGTTTCTACCATTTTTCCCGGTACTGACGTCAGGCTCACCGGTCTGTAGTTTCCCGGATCACCCCTGGAACCCTTTTTAAAAATTGGTGTTACATTGGCGATCCTCCAATCTTCAGGTATTAGAGATGATTTTAATGATAGTTCACAGATTACTAATAGCAGGTCTGCAATCTCATATTTCAGTTCTTTCAACACCCTTGGATGCATACCATCCGGCCCAGGTGATTTGCTACTCTTCAGTTTATCTAATAGTTGTAAGACATCTTCCCGATGTATCGATATTTCCTTCAATTCTTCCTCACCTTTAAATACCACTTCAGTCATGGGTAACATCCCTACATCTTCCTCAGTAAAGACTAAAGCAAAGAATTCATTCAGTCTCTCTGCTATCGCCTTGTCGCCTCTTAGTGCTCCTTTAACCCCTTTATCATCTAATGGACCAACTGACTCTCTCACAGGTTTTTTGCTACAAATGTACTTGAAAAGGTCTTTATTTCGTGTTTTTGCTTCCGCAGCAAGCTTCTTCTCAAATTCTCTCTTTGCCTGCCTTATCAATGCCTTGCATTTGACTTGCCAGTGCTTGTGCTGTTTCCAAGTTTCGTCATTTGGCTCTTTTTTCCATTTCCTGAAAGATGCATTTTTGGCAACAACAGCCTCTCTGACCTCACCTTTAAACCATGCTAGCAGTTTTTTGGACTTCCTTTCACTTTTCTTAAAGCGTGGAATACAGCTGGTCTGGGCTTCCAAGATAGTATTTTTCAACAACATCCAAGCTTGATGTACGTCTTTAACCTTTGCAACTGCTCCTTTTAGTTTTTTCTTAACTGTTTTCCTCATTTTATCATAGTCTCCCTTTCGAAAGTTAAAGGGTAGTACTGTGGATTTCCTTACTATCCCTCCTCCACTAATTAAATCAAAGGTGATCATGCTATGATCACTATTGCCAAGTGGCCCCAACACCCTTATCTCTTGCACTAGATCTGGTGTTCCACTAAGGACTAGGTCTAATATGGCTTCCCCTCTGGTCGGTTCATGAACCAGCTGCTCCAAGAAGCAGTCATTTATTTCATCTAGGAACTTTATCTCCCTAGCATGTCCTGCTGTGACACTGACCCAGTCGATGCCGGGGTAATTGAAATCACCCATTATTATTACTGCACTGTAACTTTTGCTAGCTTCCTTGATTTCTTTGAGCATTTCATCATCCATTTGTTCATTCTGGCCAGGCGGACGATAGTACACCCCAACTGCCATCGCCTTCCCCTTTTTACATGGAATTTCAATCCATAGAGATTCTACAGCATATTTTGTTTCTTGCAAAACTTTAATCCTTTCTGACTCAATGCCCTCTCTAACATAGAGCGCAACCCCTCCACCAATTTGATCAGCTCTATCATTACGATATAGTTTGTACCCAGGTATCACAGTGTCCCACTGGTTGTCCTCCTTCCACCATGTCTCTGATATTCCAATCATATCTAACCTCTGGTTTAGTGCTATATATTCTAACTCTCCCATCTTGTTTTTTAGACTTCTAGCATTTGCATACAAGCATTTTAGAGACTGTATTTTATTCATATTAATTTGGCTATTGGTAGACATGGGTAATTTGGGATCTTTAAGCTCTGTCTGCTCCATACTCGAGGGCATTTGGGCTACTTTACTCTTTTTTGGAACCTCTCTGCTTTTTGTAGTATCCTTCAAGGATACATTCTTCCGAACCATGCGCTCTTGGGCGACTGTCGGCTTTCCCCTATTATCTAGTTTAAAAGCTTTTCTATCTCCTTTTTAAAGGTTAATGCCAGCAGCCTGGTTCCATCCTGGTTAAGGTGAAGCCCATCCCTTCGGAAGAGCCCCTCCTTTCCGCAGAATGTTCCCCAGTTCCTAACAAATCCAAAACCCTCATCTCTGCACCATTGTCTCATCCACGCATTGAGACTCCAGAGCTCTGCCTGCCTTTTGGGTCCTGCCCGTGGAACGGGAAGCATTTCGGGGAATGCTACCCTGGAAGTTCTGGATTTCAACTTCCTACCTAAAAGCCTAAATTTAGCTTCCAGAACCTCCCTACCACATTTTCCTATGTCATTGGTACCGACATGTACCAAGACAGCAGACTCCTCCCCAGCACTATCTAAGACCTTATCTAGGTGGCGCGTGAGGTCCGCTACCTTCGCACCAGGCAGGCATGTTACCAGGCGATCCTCACGTTCACCAGCCACCCAGCTATCTACATGCCTAATGATCGAATCACCAACTATAACTGCTGTACTAACCCTTCCCTCATGGGCACTTGGCCCTAGAGAAACCTCCTCGGTGCGAGAGGGGTTTACATCACCTGGAGAACAGGTCCTAGTTACAGGATCACTTCCTGCCACACCAGGGTGATGCTCTCCTGTCACGTGACGTCTCTCCTCCATGGCAACAGGGATGCTGCCAGACTGGAGGTGGGACTTCAGGACTATATCCCTGTAGGTCTTGTCTATGTACCTCTCTGTCTGTCTTATGCTTTCCAAGTCTGCTACTTTAGCCTCTAGAGAACGGACTTGTTCCCTGAGAGCAAAGAGCTCCTTGCACCTAGTGCACACGTAAGACCTCTCACCAGCTGGGAGAAAATCATACATGTGACACTCAATGCAAAAGACTGGAAAGCCCACATCCTGCTGCTGGACTGCTGTCTGCATCTTAGTTTTAAGTTTTGTGTTTAGATCTTTAAGTTCTTTACGTACTAAAGGGTGCTATGGATATTTATACCACTAAAACTGTACCTAATAAGTTTAATATACCTTGTTCACCTGAAGCTTAATTAATCTCAGGTCCTTAGTGTATGACTGATTTGGGTAATGAGCTTCACCTGAGAGCACCTCCTGTCTTTTAAGTTGTGCAAGTACCTATAAAGCTGTGATTATCCCAGGGGAGTGTGGGTGTGGGGAGGGAGGGAGGGATATAACACTTATTAAAAGAGGGCTGCTACACAGTACCCTATCCTGTGCTGCTGAGGTAAGCTATATTCTGATTTGATTTAAATTATAGCTCTTTGCTGCTGCTAGGCTCTAACCTGTTATGAAATTTAAACTACAAGCTCTCTGCTGGATTCTAAAGTTAACCAGAAAGCTCTCTTCTGTGTTTTAATTTGAAACTAAAAGTACTTTGCTGATGCTAGGCCCTGAGTGACTATGAAATTTAAACTACAGCTCTCTACTGGGTATGAAAGGTAACCAGAAAGTTCTCTTCTGTGTTTTAAATTGAATCTTAAACTGTTGCTACTAGGCCCTGACTGATTTAACAAAAAATAGTGGGTTCACAGATTTTTTAGCTTTAAAAGAAAAGAATTCCTTTCAGAAAAATTCCCAGAAGTATATACTCACAATTTCAGATTTCTCTCCAGAAGTAACAGCCCCCCTTTCTAGTCCTTCAAGACCTATAAGTGCACTCATTCTGCGGCTCCACACTACCTTTCCTCTCTTATCTCTCCCTACATCCCTCCTTGGGAACTCCGCTCTTCTGGAAGATCCCTTCTGTCTGTTCTCTTCTCTTCTACTGCCAGCTCCTGACTTTGACCTTTCCACCTTGCTGCTGCTTATGCCTAGAACAAACTACCTGAGTCAAAACGTCAGGCTTTTTCTCTGACCCTTGTCAAATCCAGTCTAAAAACTCACTCAAAGCTGCTTTTGGATTCTGATCCAAATTGTCCCCTACTCTCTACCTATGTGTTTCCATACATTCTCCTAGACATATCCTTGTCTGCACCTGTTATATTGTCTGTCTTGACTAGATTGTAAGCTCTGATGAGCAGAGACCTTCTCTTACATGTCTCTGTACAGCACTGTGTGCACCTTGTAGTGCTATACAAATGATCAGTAGTAGTACTCAAATCTAGGAAAATCTAGGCTTGCACATACAGAGGCCAAATATATTTCAGAGATTCCCTTATTAAATCACCCCCTAAACGCTTAAGCACAAGTGAGAGTGAAAACGGGGCAAGTTATGGGTGACACAAGTTAGGTTATGGATGGAGGAAGTGTGTGGATAGCGCTTCTGATGTATGAGGTGTGACAAAAAAGAAACAAGACTGTCCCATAAATGTTTTATTACAAAATCTTCAGAGAAATTACGCATTGTCCCCTTCAAAGTAATCCCCCCCATTGTTAATACACTTCTGCATTTGCTTCTACCATGTATGGAAGCACTCGGTAAATTCCTCCTCCATGAGGCAAAATGAGTTCCTTTCAGCACAGTCTTCAGCCTGGGTAAGAGCCAGAAGTCACACGGTGTGAGATCTGGGGAATAAGGAGGGTGATCGAGAGTTGTGACCTGTTTGTTGGCCAAGAACCTCTTCACACTGAGCGCGGTGTATGCGGGTGTGTTGTCGTGGTGGAGCCGCCACGACTTGTCTCTCCACAGAACCCACCTGCTGTGCCAAACCCGGTCATGGAGGCGATTGAGGACTTGCTGGTAGAAGTGCTGGTTGACTGTCTGACCCTCAGGCACAAACTCATGATGGACCACTCCCTTCTGATTGAAGAATGCAATCAGCATGATCTTGATCCTTGATTTGGACATGTGCGCCTTCTTGGGACTGGGTGACAGTCAAGTCTTCCACTGCAGGCTCTGTCTTCTCTAGAAGTCTCGACAAACATTGACCTGGTGCTCCTTCTGGTCGTCCGATAAAAGCCTGGGCACCATCTTGGTGCACACCTTCTGCATCCCCAGCTCCTGCACCAAGATGGTCCACACTGACTCCGTGTTCAGGCGGAGCTCCTCTTCTATCATCCGCACCGTCAATCTGCAATCACTCACACCAGCTGGTTCACTCTGTCAATGTTCTCAGCCGTCTTTGTCATGGAAGGCTGTTCTGACTTGGGGGTCATCCTCCACCTCCTCGCGGCCAGTCTTGAAGCATTTGTGCCACTCGAAGACTCACGGCCTTGACATTGTATCTTCTCCATAAGCCTTTTGGAGAAGTTGGAGACACTCAGTTGGGCCCTTCTCCAATTTAACCAGAAATTTCAAGTTGATTCTTTGCTCCATATTTTTGCCACCTCCAGTTGCGTGACAAAGCGATGGAGCAGTATGCTACAAAAAATCCTGAAAAAGAAAAACAGAGTAAGAGACAAGAAAAATATTATAGCAGATTAGTGGCAAGATGTTGCACAATACAGTGACATAAGTGGTTAGCCAACTGGCATTGAGTCATGGGCGTGGCTTCCACAGTCTTGTTTCTTTTTTGTCACACCTCGTATGCAGTGCAGGCCTGTGTGGTGTGTTTCCTGTGCTCTAACTGCAAGCCATTAACTTACAATGCTCCCAACTGCCAGCTCATGACCATTGCACTTGGATTATTTTTTGCTCCTCTTGTTATGCTGTTTCTACTGGAAGGAGTACAGTCTCTGGCAGGATAGAGCCCTGGCTGAAAGATATCAGGAAAGATTCTGATGAAAGTAGGGGCATGAGTGTTAGATGGAAATTTCTACCTGTTTAGAAAAGTACAGCACTGGACAGAAATTTGATTCCTAGGCATTCATAAATAATTTGCACTGCCTATATTCCAAAACACCCCATATACAAATTATCCCCTTTTCCAGTAATATACAGGAAAAACACCAGTATTCAGCTGCTATTCCCTTCCTAAGATGTATCAAAACCAAATGCCAATTCTACATTTGTATACATTTAACTACTTAAACCAACAGCTGAATTTTCTCAAACGGAATAAATCTGAAAAGCAATCTAGGTTCAAAAAGTTAATTATTTAAAACTTTGAATTTGCTTTTTGGAAGCAGGGGCTCACTTGAATTAATGTGGTTTCTTTTTCTGTTAAAATCCATCATTCCAAATTCAGAATCATTCAGTTTTGTTTGGAAGCTAAAATAACACTAATCCCCATTTTTAATGGCATAAAGAATAATTTACTCCATTGTCTAATTTCTGGAGATGGATGCATTTTTTAACCTCCATACTGACTCAACACTTTCATAAGAGAAAAAAAAACCATTTTTTAAAGCTTCTATAATAGCAGAAATGTTCTTTCACTCAAACTGCTTGTTATTTTCAGCTTTGAGATTGTCTAAAAGCTATGAATCATGTTTGGAGAAAAAAACATGAACATGACGCAAGTTAGCTAGACAGCAAAGAAAACAGTCCATTATACTCAGTTTTGTCTCACATGTGTATCCTTTGTAGATCATTTTATGTCACGTTGTATACAAGCACTCTTCAGATACATTAACAATTTCAATTAATTTATTTAATTTCATAACCACTTGTTACTTTTAAGACAATGTATAATATATACAAAAATACAGCTTGAAATCAAAGCAGTAGATTGATAAAATAGAATTAATAAAGAGATAACTGACAAAGTATATTTTAACAACAATACTTTCATATATGTTAAGGAACAATTGTAGAGCTCTGTAGTGTAAAAAGAGGAGAAAAATGCTTTTAAAAAGCAAAGCAAAAGGTAGCATCATTCTGATTTAATTTCTCTTTATTAAAGATCAGAAAAGGCAGTTTTCACTAGTCTACATTTACTTCTCTCCTTCCTCCCTTCTCATCAACAACAGATCAGCTCTCATAGAAACATGGTGGCAGAAAAAGACCATATGGCCTATCTAGGCTGCCCTTCCCAAATCAACTACACTACTATAGATCCTTTTTCTTTTTTTTTTTCTTTTTTATTTGTAGCATTTTAAATCAAAATTACAAGAAGTTCACAGAACAATCTTGAGAGAAATAGAATAGATACAAACTAGTAAATATTAAAGGCAAAAACAATACAACTAGCAATACAGAAAACTGCAACAATGTATCCATTCACCCTAGCCCACAAATTAAGGGGGAGGTGACATAAACTCAAGACAATACAACACCTAAGACCCCTACTTGACACACATGATTTTAGATCAGTAGTCAATACCCTCATCACCCCCCACTTTGACTATTGTAATAGTCTCCTAATTGGTTTACCGCTAAAGAGCATCTACCTACTACAAAGAGCCCAAAACATATGCGCCAAGATGATCACAAAAGCTAAAATAACAGACCATGTCACCCCAATACTGTTAGACTTGCATTGGCTCCCTATAAGTAGCCGAATAAAATACAAAATCCTCCTAACTACCTTCAAACTCCTTAACAACATCTCTCCCTCACATTTGTCTACCCTAATACACCCCCCATCAGAAACTAGAAAGCACAGACAAAACGCAATCCATTCCCTCAACATAAAAACAACCATCAGAAAAACTAAAGCAACTACAAGTGATAGGGCCTTCTCCTTCGCTGCCCCCACTCTTTGGAACGATCTACCACTAACCATTCGCATGATAAAAGACCTTTATCAATTCAAAAAAGAACTTAAAACCTACCTTTTCACAAACCATTTTGAAATCCCCTATCAACAGAGAACCTCTCCCCAACAATCACAAAAACACATCCACAGCACCCAAGATAGGACAAACGACTAACACAAGAAAACCTTGCACTACCTTACTTACACACTTTACCCAACACGCAAAAGTCTTACCCAATCTGTTGTTTTTACTGCTCTTGTAAATAACCTTTTGTAATTTAGTTCTGTTATGTTTTATGTATTATTACCTGTATATAGTTAAAACCATGTTCCATATAGTTATACCATGTTCCATGTAAAGTATACAGAAGTATACAAAATTTGTTAACTGTTCAATGTAAACCGCCCTTGATCTCTGGAAGGAGCGGTATAGAAGAAACTATTAAATAAATAAATAAATAAGCCATTATATTATAAACCATAGAGGAACCAAGAAATCATGGCAGTCAATTTAAACCCGGCTATACATTAAACGAGCTCCGGGGAGGCCCCAATAGAGGATTCTAATCGCCGTGCAGAAGTAAAGGCCGCAAGCTGGGAGGGGTCAAAAAACACATATGAAACCGAATGATATTTCACAAGACACTTACAGGGATGTTTCAGAAAGAACAAACCTCCCAGCTGGAGAACTCCTGAACGTAATAGAAGAAACTCTCTATGCCGCCTCTGAGTTTCTCTTGATAAATCCGGATAAATCCGGACCATCAAGCCTTTAAAGGACAACTTCCTCTTCCGAAAGAAAAGCCTCAGTAACCATTCTTTATCTGAGAGTAGTGCAAAGGTAATTAACAACGTAGAGGAAATGGGAGACTCATAAGAACATAAGATATGCCATACTGGGTCAGACCAAGGTCCATCAAACCCAGTATTCTGTTTCCAACAGTGGCCAATCTAGGTCATACGTAGGAAGTTTAAAGGGGAAACAGTTGGTGCCTGTAATTGTCTACCAAGGCCTAGACCAAGAGAGAAACCAAGGACTAACTTTTATCTGGATGATAAGGACAGTTTTAAACCAGAAATACCAGATAATCTTTATAGGAAAAAGGTTAGTGCTGCCAAAGACTGGAATAAGCAAACTTTTAATCCTGTAACAGCAAAAAATCCAGGGTGTTACAACATACCTAAAAGCCGACGCCCCAAACTGTCAAGCCAACACTGGGATACGGTATGGCATGCTTTTAGAAAGTCAGATTTTAACATCCCTGAGACATCAGATTCGGACCCCTCAGAAATGGAATGGCTGCCAGGGGAATCTGAGGTTATGGAAGCCATCGAACCGATGGACTGTAATTATTGCACAATGAGACGTGTTTAAGTTAAGGGAAGCAAACCCAATGTATGAAAAGAATACAGGAGATCTTATGCTTTGAGTTTGTGAAGGTTAACAATGTTACTTTGAATGTTTGGCTGATTTACATTTTGATACAAGGAAAGTTATCGCTCTGTTACTCATAACCGCCTATTTTGAACTTCTTTTTGCGCAAAGGTGAAATAAATGCCTTTTCTTTACCCTACACTTGGCTAAGAGTTGCTTTTTGGGAAGTTGACCATGAGGCTGACACAGAGGGCTGCTACCTCATTGACCCTCACAACAGGTCAACCCTAAAACCCCTATTTCTTATGCGCTCCCCAGCCCCGGTGATACCACTACGCCACCACCAGAGGGGGCTGCGGGGGACATAAGTGGCGTAGTTTTACGGATTTTTGCGGTACTCTTGAGTGTACAGAGCGATGTTGGCAACTACACAAAAGAGAAATAGAAGCTCTTTCCTTTTTGAAAAAAAAAAAAAAAAAAGCTGCAAGTAAAACCCAGACCGTCCTGCATTAAAAACCTGGATCGGAAGGAAAAACCAGGAGACCGGAGCGGTTACAAGAAAGTGGACCGGAGTTAAAAACAAGGAGTCTTGAAATCCAGACCGGACCGGGAAGAAGAAAAAAGAAAATCCTGAAGGTGGGAGATCCTCTGGAGAATCCAGAAGCGGTGGAGCAACCCCTGGACGACCGCACATATATTCCCCAAAAGCTGATGCAACACTAGAGCAAGGTAAGGCGTATATAACCCTACCTAGTGTTGGACACCTGGGGAAGTTAAAAAAAAAAAAAAAAAAAAAAGTAGAGGGTGTGAAAAAATATTTGTGAAAGAGCCACACTTGGGTTTTTCTCTCTGTTTGTTTTATCAACAGGTGTGATGGAGCCCAAGGAACTGTGTGCCTGGATGGCACACCAGTTCAGCAAACAGGCTGAGCTGGCACAACAGAGCCAGGAGCAGGCGCTGAAGGCGATGAAAGAGCAGCAAACACCTGTCATAGAAACTATGAGCGCATGGCTTGCGCAACAGCGAGAGGAGCTGGCTCGAAGCAAGGAGAAGGAACATCACTCACCGGACGGGTAAACCCTGAACACGGACACTGGTCTTGTTCGGACTTGATGATAGGGAAACTCAGTCCGAGTGACGATATTGATGACTTTCTAGACACTTTTGCTAGGATTGCGAATTCGGCTAAGTGGCCTGAGGAGCAGTGGGCAATACGCCTAGCGGCATCACTCACGGGTGAAGCGCTGGCGGCCTATAGGTCAATGCCCCCAGAACTAGCAAATTCATATCATGATGTAGTGACAGCAATTAGAGATCGTGTTGGTCTTACGCCAGTGGCGTACAATAAAATGTTTAGAGCTGCTATGCTTAAGGTAAATGAGACACCTAAGGCATTAGGCCACAGGTTACGTAGTCTTGCTTATAAGTGGCTACAACCCGAAAAGAGAAGTATAAGTACGCTCATGGATGCGATAATTTTAGAGCAGTATATGAATGCACTACCTAATAGTGTGCAAAACTTTCTGATGCTCCAAAATTGTGGCAATACCACTGAAGCTATAGTACTCACAGAAAGATACTTAGAAGCTGAAAAAGTGACACAGCCTAGTACAAGCCTACGAGGTGCCATGGGATTGGAGGCACAAGGGAGGGGAAGTCCCTCACGTCCTCCAAGTGGTAGGTGGCAGAGTTATAAACCCCTAGATAAAGTGAATACAAAAAAATGTTTTGCTTGTGGTAAGAAGGGACATGTACAGTACGAATGTCATGCACGAACTGCCTTGGTGGGGGAGTCACCAAGACTATTGCATGATGGGTTTTTGGTCAATGTAAAAATACACGGAATAAGTGTACAAGCATTGTTGGATTCTGGAGCCGACCAGACCATGCTTTCTAAGAAGTTATGGTCGACCATCCAGGATCATGGACTCTCGGTTCCAGAATCACCCGAGGGATATGTGAAAATTAAATGTGTACATGGAGCAGCCACACGCTACCCCATTTATAAGTTGTGGATAAAGGGGATGGGTATTGTGAAAGAGATGCCAATGGCAGTGGTGCCAAGGTTACCGCAGGACCTAGTCCTGGGCCGAGATTGGCCCCAATTCAGAAAAACTTTGAAGGAAGAGTGTTTGCCTCAAGTTAAACCAGGTTCCACTGGCATGCCACCTGACCTTGTTAAAAACTCTAGAGTACAGCGGAGCAGCCTGGCTGCTGCTACGGATACTACGATCCCTAGCCCACTGTGGGAGAAACCCCCGAAGGCTGTTGGGAAGGATCGGTCACAGCCACCAAAAAAGTTTGCACTCCGGTACTGCAAAACATCCGCAAGGGCGCGGACGCCTCAAAGAGCATCGGCACAAGCTGCAGGCTATGACCTCCATAGCGCCGTGGATATTGTCATACCAAAGCGGGGGAGAACATTAGTGACCACGGACTTACAAATTGAGCTGCCGCCGGGATGTTATGGAAGAATAGCCCCAAGGTCCGGACTGGCCGCCAAGTACAACATTGACGTGGCTGCAGGAGTTGTGGACCCTGATTATAGGGACGTCCTAAAGGTCCTCTTATGCAATTTTTCAGAGAAGGACTACGAGGTTCAATCCGGCGACAGAGTGGCACAGCTCATTTGTGAGCGAGTAGGATTTCCTGATCTGGAGGAAGTCACTATGCTAAATCCCACAAGCCGAGGAGTGGGAGGTTTCGGCTCGACGGGGAGAGCAGAAGTAGAAAATTTAATGGCCATAGGCGCTGATCCACCCGAAGAAGAATTGGGCCCTCGTCTGGAGGATTGTAAAGAAAGCTCTACCCCAAAGCTAGGAGAGGAACTCTCGGTAAAACAGAAGGAAGATTTGACCCGATTGTTAAATAAATACAAAGACGTCTTAACTCCAATGCCTGGAGAGACCTCGTTGGTGGCGCACGAAATCCAGACTCCTCCCGGTAAAATTATCCGACAGCGTCCATACCGACTGCCGGAAGCGAAAAAGCAGGAGGTCATTAACCAGGTGCAAGAAATGTTACAAATGGAAATAATAGAAGAGTCACATAGTCCCTGGTGCAGCCCGGTGGTGTTAGTACCAAAGCGTTTTTGCATAGACTTTCGGCAAGTCAACGCGATTTCCACCTTCGACGCGTACCCGATGCCGCGTATCGAGGAGCTATTAGACCGGCTCGGGCAAGCAAAATACCTGACGACGTTGGACATGACCAAAGGATATTGGCAGGTCCCTTTAACGCGAGATGCCAAGCCGAAAACTGCCTTTAGTACACCCTTGGGGCTTTACCAATTTAGGAGAATGCCTTTTGGCTTGCATGGGGCAGCCGCCACATGCCAGCGGTTAATGGATGTGATTCTTCGACCGTATCAGAATTTTGCGACCGCATATATGGATGATGTGGTGATCCACAGCGCCACGTGGACAGAACATCTCCAGCAGATAGGCACCATATTAGAGGCTATGAGGAGAGCGGGCATCACCCTTAATCCTAAGAAATGTACGTTCGCAGCGGAAGAAGTCAAGTACCTGGGTCATCTAGTAGGTCGGGGAACCGTACGGCCATTATTGGATAAAGTTGAGTGTGTCAGGAACTTTCCAGTTCCACAGAATAAGAAGCAGCTGAGAAGCTTCCTCGGGCTCATAGGTTATTATCGTCGGTTCATACCGCACTTTGCCGAGGAGAGCAACCTCTTTACAGAGATGCTCAGAAAGAATGCCCTGAATGTAGTGCAATGGACGCCCGAAGCAGAAGCTGCTTTCCAAAGATTGAAAGGGAAGTTGTGCCAGGCCCCCGTTCTGCGTGGGGTAGATTTCCAACAAACGTTCCTGCTTCAAACCGATGCCTCAGAAACTGGGCTGGGTGCCGTTTTATCCCAGGTACAAGAGGGAGCAGAACATCCTATTCTGTTCCTTAGCAGAAAGCTCTCATTAGCGGAAAGAAAATATGCCACAATTGAACGCGAATGCCTCGCTATCAAGTGGGCCATTGAGGCATTAAAATTTTACCTCACCGGGAGGAAGTTTATCCTCATTACAGACCATGCCCCCCTGAAATGGCTGCATACCATGAGGAACGAAAATGCCAGGCTAACCCGGTGGTATATGGCTTTACAGCCTTACGACTTTCGTGTGGAGCATAGAGCTGGGAAGCTACATTGTAACGCTGACACCATGTCTCGTATTACGTGCTGCGGTGAAGAGCTTTCCCCAGCCCGTAATATTTTGAGAAGGGGGATATGTGATACTGCAGGCCCTCTGACACAAAGAAAAAAAGTTTTAAATCTTGAAAAAAACAAGATTTACCCGCAATTACATGAAGGTACACATAGAGGGAGCAGGAGAGCAAGCCTGGAAGCAGAGGAACCACGCCTCTATGGGCAGGACCCAGAAGCAGCTGGTCTCGATTTAAGCAGGGACAGAGCATTACAAGAGAAGAGGCAAGGAGCTTGGCAGAGAGCTTCACAGAGAGCATTACAGGAAGCAGTGCCAAGAGCAGCTCCAGAAGCCGGAGTCAGAGACCGGGGTGAAGTCACTGACAGACCCAGATTAACTCAAGGAGTGAAAGCTACTGGGAGAGCAGGCCGAGGTGAAGGCCCAAGAGCAGGCCTAGAGGAAGGCCATACACAACTGCAAGGGGCAGTATTACAGAGTGTAGCCAAGGAAGGAGGTGCTTACCCTTCCAGCTGGAGAGGAAGCCTTGTCCAAGGAGAAGGACGGGAATACAAGCAGAGGAAGATATATCTACTGGAAAGGAACCTTCAAGGAGGAAAAGGTACTTTTAAAAGTTTTTATAAAAGTGACCTGAAAGATGAAAGAAAGATTCAGAGGCATGGGGAAGAGGACATAGGTAAGAGGGCGCGGCCAGTAGCCAACTGCCACAGGGGTGGAGGTGGAAGACAGGCGCCTCAGCAGCAGCCCTGCCTCAAAAGAGTTATACCCTATTCTAAAGCAGGAAAGATATCCTGGGATCACTGGAAACTGCCTGAAGCGGAGGACATTCAGACTAGGCCTCAAGCCTTACACAAAAGGGATTGCAGGAAGTTTAAAGGGGAAACAGTTGGTGCCTGTAATTGTCTACCAAGGCCTAGACCAAGAGAGAAACCAAGGACTAACTTTTATCTGGATGATAAGGACAGTTTTAAACCAGAAATACCAGATAATCTTTATAGGAAAAAGGTTAGTGCTGCCAAAGACTGGAATAAGCAAACTTTTAATCCTGTAACAGCAAAAAATCCAGGGTGTTACAACATACCTAAAAGCCGACGCCCCAAACTGTCAAGCCAACACTGGGATACGGTATGGCATGCTTTTAGAAAGTCAGATTTTAACATCCCTGAGACATCAGATTCGGACCCCTCAGAAATGGAATGGCTGCCAGGGGAATCTGAGGTTATGGAAGCCATCGAACCGATGGACTGTAATTATTGCACAATGAGACGTGTTTAAGTTAAGGGAAGCAAACCCAATGTATGAAAAGAATACAGGAGATCTTATGCTTTGAGTTTGTGAAGGTTAACAATGTTACTTTGAATGTTTGGCTGATTTACATTTTGATACAAGGAAAGTTATCGCTCTGTTACTCATAACCGCCTATTTTGAACTTCTTTTTGCGCAAAGGTGAAATAAATGCCTTTTCTTTACCCTACACTTGGCTAAGAGTTGCTTTTTGGGAAGTTGACCATGAGGCTGACACAGAGGGCTGCTACCTCATTGACCCTCACAACAGGTCAACCCTAAAACCCCTATTTCTTATGCGCTCCCCAGCCCCGGTGGTACCACTACGCCGCCACCAGAGGGGGCTGCGGGGGACAGTACCTAGCAGTTTCCCCAAGGGACACAGGTTCCACAATGCTTGTATTGGTTCAAGCATTGATATCCTGGGTCCCTCCTTAATAATGGTTTAAGGACCTTTCCTCCAGGAACTTGTCCAAACCTTTTTTAAACCCAGCAACACTAACAGCCTTTACTACATCCTCCGGTAACAAATTTCAGAGTTTGATTACACGTTGAGTGAAAAAATATTTTCTTTTATTAGTCTTAAATAGTTTACCCTGTAGCTTCATTGCATGTCCCCTAGTCTTTCTATATTCTGATAAGGTAAACAATCGATCTACGTTTACCCGTTCCACTCCGTTCATTAATTTATAGACTTCTATCATATCTCCCCTCAGCCGTCTCTTTTCCAGGTTAAAGAGCCCTAACCTTTTTAGCCTTTCTTCATAGGAGTATCCTTTCATCCCCTTTACCATTTTGGTGGCTCTTCTCTGAACCTTTTCTAAAATCGCTATATCCTTTTTAAGATACGATGACCAGAATTGCACACAATATTCAAGATGCGGTCTCACCATGGAACGATATAGAGGCATTATAATATCTTTTGTTTTATTTTCCATTCCTTTCCTTATCATACCTAGCATTCTATTTGCTCTCTTGGTCGCCGCTGCACACTGGGCCGAGGGTTTTAACATGGTATCCACAATGACGCCTAAATCTTTTTCCTGGGTGGTGGTTCCTAATGTGGAACCTTGCATCGTGTAACCATAGTTTGGGTTGTTCTTCCCCAGGTGCATAACCTTGCACTTGTCCACATTAAATTTCATCTGCCATTTTGATGCCCAGCCTTCCAATTTATCAAGATCCTCTTGCAATTTTCCACAATCCTCTTGGGTTTTAACAACTTTAAATAGTTTTGTGTCATCTTCAAATTTGATAACCTCACTCGTTATTCCACTTTCCAGGTCATTTATGAATATGTCAAAAAGCAGCGGACCCAGCATAGATCCCTGGGGTACACCACTATTCACCTTTCTCCATTGGGAAAATTGGCCATTTAGCCCTACCCTCTGCTTTCTATCGTTTAACCAGTTCCTGATCCACAATAGTACACTGCCTCCTATCCCATGATTCTTTACTTTTGCCAAAAGTCTCTGATGAGGGACCTTGTCAAAGGCTTTCTGAAAGTCCAGATACACAATATCAACCGACTCACCTTTGTCCACCTGATTATTCACTCCTTCAAAAAAACATAACAGATTAGTAAGACAAGATCTTCCTTGTCTAAAGCCATGTTGACTGTCTTCCATTAGGTCATGACTATCTACATGCTGAGTAATTTTATTCTTTATGATGGTTTCTACCATTTTTCCCGGTACTGATGTCAGGCTCTGTTGTTTCCCGGATCACCCCTGGAACCCTTTTTAAAAATTGGTGTTACATTGGCGATCCTCCAATCTTCAGGTATTAGAGATGATTTTAATGATAGTTCACAGATTACTAATAGCAGGTCTGCAATCTCGTATTTCAGTTCTTTCAACACCCTTGGATGTATACCATCCGGCCCAGGTGATTTGCTACTCTTCAGTTTATCTAATAGTTGTAATACATCTTCCCGATGTATCGATATTTCCTTCAATTCTTCCGCACCTTTAAATACCACTTCAGTCATGGGTAACATCCCTACATCTTCCTCAGTAAAGACTGAAGCAAAGAATTCATTCAATCTCTCCGCTATCGCCTTGTCGCCTCTTAGTGCTCCTTTAACCCCTTTATCATCTAATGAACCAACTGACTCTTTCACAGGTTTTTTGCTACGAATGTACTTGAAAAGGTCTTTACTTCGTGTTTTTGCTTCCGCAGCAAGCTTCTTCTCAAATTCTCCCTTTGCCTGCCTTATCAATGCCTTGCATTTGACTTGCCAGTGCTTGTGCTGTTTCCAGGTTTCGTCGTTTGGCTCTTTTTTCCATTTCCTGAAAGATGCTTTTTTGGCAACAACAGCCTCTCTGACCTCACCTTTAAACCATGCTGGCAGTTTTTTGGACTTCCTTCCACTTTTCTTAAAGCGTGGAATATAGCTGGTCTGGGCTTCCAAGATAGTATTTTTCAACAACAGCCAAGCCTGATGTACGTTTTTAACCTTTGCAACTGCTCCTTTTAGTTTTTTCTTAACTGTTTTCCTCATTTTATCATAGTTTCCCTTTCGAAAGTTAAAAGGTAGTACTGTGGATTTCCTTACTATCCCTCCTCCACTAATTAAATCAAAGGCGATCATGCTATGATCACTATTGTCAAGTGGCTCCAACAACCTTATCTCTTGCACTAGATCTGGTGTTCCACTAAGGACTAGGTCTAATATGGCTTCCCCTCTGGTCGGTTCATGAACCAGCTGCTCCAAGAAGCAGTCATTTATTTCATCTAGGAACTTTATCTCCCTAGCATGTCCTGACGTTACACTGACCCAGTCGATACCGGGGTAGTTGAAATCACCCATTATTATTACTGCACTGTAACTTTTGTTAGTTTCCCTGATTTCTTTGAGCATTTCATCATCCATTTGGTCATTCTGGCAAGGCGCTCGATAGTACACCCCCACTACTATTGCCTTCCCCCTTTTACATGGAATTTTAATTCATATAGATTCTACAGCAGATTTTGTTTCCTGCAAAACTTTAATCCTTTCTGACTCAATGCCCTCTCTAACATAGAGAGCAACCCCTCCACCAATTTGATCAGCTCTATCAATACGATATAGTTTGTACCCAGGTATCACAGTGTCCCACTGGTTGTCCTCCTTCCACCATGTCTCTGATATTCCAATCATATCTAACCTTTCATTTAGTGCTATATATTCTAACTCTCCCATCTTATTTTTTAGACTTCTAGCATTTGCATACAAGCATTTTAAAGAATGTATTTTACTCATATTAATTTGGCTATTTTTAGACATGGGTAATTTGGGATCTTTAAGCTCAGTCTGCTCCATACTTGAGGGCATTTGGGCTACTTTATTCTTTTGTGGAACCTCTCTGCTTTTGGTAGTATCCTTCAAAGATACATTCTTCCGAACCATCTTCTCTTGGGCGACTGTAGGCTTTCCCCTAATATCTAGTTTAAAAGCTGCTCTATCTCCTTTTTAAAGGTTAATGCCAGCAGCCTGGTTCCATCCTGATTAAGGTGAAGCCCATCCCTTCGGAAGAGCCCCTCCTTTCCCCAGAATGTTCCCCAGTTCCTAACAAATCCAAAACCCTCATCTATGCACCATTGTCTCATCCACGCATTGAGACTCCGGAGCTCTGCCTGCCTTTTGGGTCCTGCGCGTGGAACAGGAAGCATTTCGGAGAATGCTACCCTGGAAGTTCTGGATTTCAACTTCCTACCTAAAAGCCTAAATTTAGCCTCCAGAACCTCCCTACCACATTTTCCTATGTCATTGGTACCGACATGTACCAAGACAGCAGACTCCTCCCCAGCACTATCTAAGACCTTATCTATGTGGCGCGTGAGGTCCGCTACCTTCGCACCAGGCAGGCATGTTACCAGGCGATCCTCACGTCCACCAGCCACCCAGCTATCTACATGCCTAATGATCGAATCACCAACTATAACGGCTGTCCTAACCCTTCCCTCATGGGCATATGGCCCTGGAGAAACTTCCTCGGTGCGAGAGGGTTTTACATCACCTGGAGGACAGGTCCTAGTTACAGGATCACTTCCTGCCACACCAGGGTGATGCTCTCCTGTCATGTGACCTCTCTCCTCCATGGCAACAGGGATGCTGCCAGACTGGAGGTGGGACTTCAGGACTATATCCCTGTAGGTCTCATCTATGTACCTCTCTGTCTTTCTTATGCTTTCCAAGTCTGCTACTTTAGCCTCTAGAGCATGGACTCGTTCCCTGAGAGCAAAGAGCTCCTTGCACCTAGTGCACACGTAAGACCTCTCACCAACTGGGAGAAAATCATACATGTGACACTCAATGCAAAAGACTGGAAAGCCCCATCCCGCTGCTGGACTGCTGTCTGCATCTTAGTTTTAAGTTTGTGTTTAGATCTAAGTTCTTTACTTACTAAGGGTTGCCATGGATATTTATACTAATAAAACTGTACATAATACGTGTAATATACCTTGTTCACCTGAAGCTTAACTAATCTCATGTCCTTAGTGTATGACTGATTTGGGTAATGAGCTTCACCTGAGAGCACCTCCTGTCTTTTAAGATGTGTAAGTACCTATAAAGCTAAGATTATCCCAGGGGAGGGAGGGAAATAACACTTATTAAAAGAGGGCTGCTGCACAGTACCCTGCCTTGTGCTGCTGAGGTAAGCTAAATTCTAGCTCTTAGCTGCTGCTAGGCTCTAACTTCTTATGAAATTTAAACTACAAGCTCTCTGCTGGGTTCTAAATTTAACCAGAAAGCTCTCTTCTGTGTTTTAAATTTAAGCTAAAAGTACTTTGCTGATGCCAAGCCCTGAGTGACTATTAAATTTAGACTACAAGCTCTCTGCTGGGTTCCAAATGTAACCAGAAAGCTCTCTTCTGTGTTTTAAATTTAAACTAAAAGTACTTTGCTGTTACTAGGCCCTGAGTGACTATTAAATTTAAACTACAAGCTCTCTGCTGGGTATGAAATGTAACCAGAAAGTTCTCCTCTGTGTTTTAGATTTAAACTTAAACTGCTGCTACTAGGCCCTGACTGATTTAACAAAAAATAGTGGGTTCACAGATTAATTAGCTTTAATACAAAGAATTCCTTTTAGAAAATTACCAGAAGTATATACTCACAGTTGCAGATCTCTCTTCAGAAGTAACAGTCCCTTTTTCTAGTCCTTCAAGACTCAGAAGACTGCTCTAAAATATCAGTGACATTCAAAACATCCCAATGATCTATACCGCCCCCAACATTAGACACACCAGAAGAAAATTTTCCCGTAGGTAAATAATAAATCTTAACCAGGGGTGGTATTAGTTCCAGAGAACTCCCCGAAACCTCCATCAAGTATTGTTGAAACATATCTCGTGGGGACACAGTTGATAGTCTTGGAAAATTAATCAACCTTAAATTGTTAGACCTAGAGAGATTATCCAAATGCTCTAACTTCACTTGAACAGCAGAAAAGTTCTTTCTCAGCATGTCCATCTGGTCTTCAAGGGTTTCCACTTTACTTTGATTCTCACCAGACTCCAATTGCAGAACTTCCACCTTCCGCTCTAAATTCTCCACAGACACCACAGAAGTATTCACAATCTCAGTCAAAGATGTAACCTTCGGAACTAAAGCTTCTTGCAGAGAGAGAATAGCTTGCCATGTTGATTCCAAGGTGAAACTAGATGGGCGTTTCAATGAGAATGCAGAACCAGACTCCACAGACATTACAGCTTCTGTTTTTGCCAGCGCTTCTCCTCTGCGTTCTTCAGGGACAAACAGCCCTGAGAGCTCCTCCCCTAACAGCGTTGGAGCTGGAGGTATACCATGCTGACCAACAGCTACACCTCTAATGTCCCGCACTCCTGCTGCTTCTGACCCTCGCGAGCCACCAACCAATCTCTCCATAGGAGGGGAATCGAGCTCCAAGAAACCAGCAGGTAGGGGCTGACTCCGTTGCATCTTTGGCGCTGGACTCAAAGGGGACAGAGATGAAATCGAAGCAGCCGTCGAGTCACCCGACTCCTGCATGGCTGCAGCTCGAAGTGCTACCACTTCCATCACCGGGTCCCGAGGCGTGCGTTGAACAAAGGCATCAAGTGGGCCCGAAGAAACAGGCATCGAGGCAGAGGGGGGCTTAGAGGGCAAACCTCCCCCTTTCCCCTTACGTTTTCTTCCCATAAGAAAAACGCAGTCACTTGGTTCAAGCGACTGCCACCATCTTGAATGGGCACCTCCCCCAGAAAGCATTAACCAATCCTTTTTTTCTTTTAGAGATATTCTGTGTTTGTCCCATGCTTTTTTGATTTCAGATACAGTCCTCATCTCTACTACCTCTACTGGGCGACTATTCCATGCATCTACCACTCTTTCCAGAAAGAAACATTTCTACATATGTATTACTCTTGAATCTATGCCCTTTCATTCTCATCCTATGTCCCCTCACTGCAGAGCTTGCTTTCAATCAAAAGAGGCTCTCCTCTTGTGCATTTATGCCATGGAGGTATTTAAACATCTTTATCATTTCTCCTCTGTCCTGTCTTACTTCTAAAGTATACATATTAAGATCTATCAGTCTACTATGAGCTACTACTACTACGATTAAACATTTTGTGGTGAAGAGCGCCCTCCTGAGGCAATGGAGACCGAGGAAAATCCTGAAGGGCAACAGGATTTACGCCAGATTGACAATACTGGAAGGAAAGAAAAACTCCTTTCTGCTGAGCTAAGAATGGATACCAGCCCAGGGGAGGAGTTGAGTAGTCCTGATTGGGCACACCCAGTGGTTGGAAGGGGCGTGCCTGGAAGAGAACCTCGTTTTAAACCTGTGAATGACCCTAAGGAGAGCAAAGGGAGCAGAGAGTGCAGGAGGAGCAAAGAGAGCAGCAAAGGACTGAGCCGAAGTAGGCAGAGCAGTGCACAGAGCTGCACAAGGAACTCTGAGCAGAGGACCTCAGAGCAAAGGACCTGTGAGAGGACGAGCTGTGGAAAGACGTTTGGTACGTCAGCTGAGAGTGAGTCAGAGAGTGAATGGAAGACCAGGAAGCAGTGTGGCAGTATGTTTGACCCTGGTAATAAAAGAAGACCTGCAAGGATCTTTTCAAGGGCTGTGAATGAAAGTCCTGAGGAAAGTGGACGTAGCCCTGGATTAGACTCCTGGAAGAAGGCAGAGCCCTGGAAGAGGAAGCCTCCACGGCAGGCAAGTGAGAAAGAAAACTCATTCTTTGGAATACAGTTGGGACCAGAGAGACACAGGAACCCTCACAGCTGGAAGACGTCTGAGCCACCTAGGACGAGAGGGGCTTGGCAAAAAGTAAGCAGTTTTCCTAAGAGTTACAAGAGTGAAGGTAAACTCAATTCTCCTATGTTTGAAGCCTTACTAAGAGAGCCTAAATGTTACCCTGACTTATTTAGCCTGAGAGGGGAGAAGGGAAACATTACTGACCAAGAGAGAAGCTTAATAGCTGCTGACAATTGCTTATCTAGCAACCAACAGGCTGAATTGCTTCTCCAAAGCTTTAAAGAGTTTCTAGATCTAAAAGCAGGCAGACAACCAGTACTGAATGAAGATACTAATTCTATACAGTCTGAAGAATTAATGCAAACTGATTCTGACTTACCTGACTGTAATAGTATGGATTGTTCGTTGTGTTGTATGGAAATACCAGAGTAAAGAAGCTTGCTGTGCCATGTATAAGTAAAATACAACGGAGCTGTTTCTACTGCCATGCTTTGGAAACCTTAATTACTTGCACCTGAATTAAGCTCCCACTGTGAACGTAACAGTGCATGTAAAGAGGCTGCATTTAATGGGAATCACCTCTTGGGGCAGAGCTGAGTCAAACTCCCTAGAAGTAAAGCTGAAGTTAAAGCTGAATTCTACTTTAGTTGACTTTATTCCTAAGTTTATTCTGTTCATGTTAAAGCACCAGTTTTTGTTCATGTGTATGAATTTGTGATGCGCTGGAAGAATCTCCCCAACAACAATAAAATACTTGCAAACAAGCCTTACCATCTCTGGCGCACAACTACACTTATTTCGGAGTGAAAGGAGCACAAGAACTACATTACCCAGCATTACCAGGGAACAGTTTTTAACTCCATTCCTCACGAGGCAATAGGCTGCTCCTGTCTTTTAGCCCTAAGGCGGGGCAGGGGCGTCTCAATTTATATAGTGCAACAAGGTGTACACAGTGCTGCACAGATACATATAAAATACTGTCCCTGTTTGTCAAAGCTTACAATCTAATCAAGACTGACAACACAATAGCTGAGAACAACAGGACAACTAGGGAAAGGTAAGGAAACATATAGGAGAATAAGGGTTCAGGATCCAACAGCAGCATCATAGAAGTGAGCTTTTAGTATGGATTTGAAAAGGAATATGACGTACAGACTCAGGTAGTTTGTCCCAGGCATAAGGAACAGTAAGGTAAAAAGATTGAAGTCTGGAGTTAGCAGTGGAAGATAAAGGCATAGAGAGAAGCAAGCCATAAGAAGAACAGAGTTCACCAGGAGAGGTGTAGGGAGAGAGGAGAGGTAATAAGGAGCAGCAGAACAAATGCATTAGTTTATGCCATCAAATCAGTGCTGACTTCTGGCACCAAAAGTGAATTTCCAGGCCTTTTCATCTGAGGCAATGGAGGGTAAAGTGACATGCCCAAGAAGTGCCAGTGAGAATTGAACCATTGCTCTTTTGGGAACTAGGCAGTTGCTCTAACTACTAGGCTACTGCATTTACAGAAACATAAAAACATGACGGCAGAAAAAGACCACATGGCCTATCTAGTCTCCCCTTCCATATCAACTACAATAGTCCTCTTTTTACATTTAGAGATCCTCTGTGTTTGTCCCATGCTTTTTTGAATTCAGATACTGTCCACCAACTCCACCGGGAGACTATTCCACACATCTACCACTCTTTCCGTAAAGAAATATTTCCGCATATTACTCCTGAGTCTATCCTCTTTCACTTTATCCTATGTCCCCTGTAGCAGAGCTTCCCTTCAAATGAAAGAGACCCTCCTATGCATTTTTGCCATGGAGATATTTAAATGTTTCTATCATATACCCACTATCCTGCCTTTCCTCCAAAGTAAACATATTAAGGTCTTTAGGTCTGTCCTCATATGTTTCATAACGAAGACCACTAACCATTTTAGTAGTCACCCTCTGCACAGACTCTAACCTACTTATATCCTTTTGAAGGTGTGGTCTCCAGAATTGCACCCAATACTCCAAATGAGGTCACATCAGAGACTTATACAGAGGCATTATCACCTTTTTTCTGCTGACCATTCCTCTCCCTATACACCCAATCATCCTTCTGGCTTTCACAGTCGCCTTTTCTACCTGTTTAGCTACTTTAAAATCCTCAGACACAATTACACCCAGGTCCTGCTCTTCTTTTGTGGACAGAAGTACCTCACCCCCTACACTGTACACTCCTTTAGATTTTTGCAGCCCAAATGCACAACCCTGAATTTTTAGCATTTAAATTCAGCTGCCAAATTCTAGACCATTCTTCAAGCTTAGCTAGATTCTTCCTTATGTTATCTACTCCGTCCTCGGTGTCTACTCTATTGCAGATTTTGGTATCATCCACAAACAAGCAAACTTTAGCCAACAGCACTTCCGCATTATCACTAACAAAATGTTAAAAAGAATTGGATCAAGGACAGATCCCTGTTGCACACCAATGATAACATTGTTTTCTTTTGTAAACGTTGTCGCCTCACATGCAAACAATTTCTAACCCAATTAGTAACTTTAGGGTCCATCCCTAGGGTGCTCAGTTTGTTTATAAATCACCTGTGTGGAATGGAGTCAAAGGCTTTACTGAAATCCAAATACACCACATTTAGGGCTTTTCCTTGGTCCAACTCCCTGGTCACGGCAGTCCCAAGAAATCAGATTTGTCTGACAAGACCTGCCTCTGGTGAATCCATGCTGCCTTGGATCCTGCAATCCATTGGACTCCAGAAACCGAACTATTCTCTCTTTTAGTACCCTTTCCAATAATTTACTAACCACAGAGGTTAGACTAACTGTCCAGTAGTTCTCAATGTCATCTTTATGTGTGCTTTTGGCTAAAGAGACCACATGTGCCTCTCTCCAGTCCTCTGGCACCACTGTCAACTCCAAAGAGGTATTGAAAAGGTCAGACAGTGGAGACACTAGAATGACCCCAGGTTCCCTCAGTATTCTTGGATGTATCCCATCTGGAACCATGACGTTGTCTACTTTAATTTAGCTAGTTCCTTATGAACACAGTCTTCTGAGAATCATTTGAGATCCCGGTCACTTCTGTTCCTATTTGTGGGTGTTTTCTGAGGTCCTGTTCCTGGCCCTTCATCTGTGAACACAGAACAGAAATATTTGTTAAATAATTCTGCTTTATCCTCATCAGTTTCTGCATATTCTTCCCCTACACCCCTGAGTCTGAAAATATCACTTTTGCCCTTCCTCCTCTAACATATCTTGTAGCTTCTCTAATGGATTTCCCTTTCCCTCTTTCTAGTTTAACCCACAGTACCTACTTTCTTCTTTTTAAGCACTGCAATTCTATAGCTTTAATAATATTTTTGACATATAGTGCCACCAACCTCCTCTTCTTCCTACCCTGTTCTTCCTGTATAAAGTATAACCCGGTATAATTACATCCCAGTCATGGTTTTCCATAAATCATATCTCCTCATTCACCATAAATCCAAGTCAGCCTCTTCCATTAAAGCCGCAACATCTGGAATCTTATTTCCCATGCTGCAGGCATTTAGGGCTATGTTTACTAAATCGCGTTAGTGCAGTTCGCGGTAGGAGCCGCGGTAGTGAAAGAAACCCCAAATAAGGACATGGGCGGTACATCGTTACCACTACCGCGCGTTAGCAAAATTAACGAGCGCTACCGGGCGCCGTGCCACGTTACTGCGCGTTAATCATAAGAAGACGTACAGACACAAAGCACTGAAACAGAGCTGTAGCACAATGGTTACGGTACTGACCGCTGTTACAGGCAGCATGGGTTCGAGCCCCCAGTGTGCCTAACACAGAAGGCTATCTCAGGCATCACCCTGTACATTACAGAAGGAAAGAGGAGGCATGCTTTTCGTTACGCTGAGTATTGGTGTCAGAAAAACACCCTCGGAATGTGCCTAGCCACGTACGTTGGTACGTGCGTAGCGACGCGCGTACATTCGTGCGTGGGTACGTGTTTGCTTACGTGCGTGGGTACGTGTGTTTTTACCAGTGTGGGCATCTTATATTACAGACTTTGTAGGGCGTCCTGCACCTATGCATTATGCTAACAGATGTACGTGTGATGGCCTATGGCTTATCAGAGCCTGTGAGCAGGTGCTGGTGTTTCACAGGGTTGGATTGGGCCAGTCACACCCATGATGCACTGCACATGCAAAGCAGCTGTTCACAGATACACACCATGGGGAATGCACCCCCACAGCACCTCGGCCTGGTAGGGGGTACCGACTGTGTGTTGTACTGGCACAGAGCAGCTACACACCGTCACATTGTGCGGGTACTGTGCTCACCCTGAGGGTGCAGTGAGGCGCCCAGCACTAGGTCCACAGCACCGGCCATGGTGCAGGTCCAAAGCAGTGTTACTGTGTGAGATAGGTAGTTTCTGCAGGAACACCTTGGACATCTCTGTCTGTTTCAGTCAGGTACAGCCCCCATGCACCACCACCACACCCCTCCCCCAGGGCTGAGGGAGGCAAACAGGGTCTCCTATCAAAAGATCCACAGTCTACCGTGCTGCAACGGTGGCAGTAGAGGGGAACATGAACCCCAGTCCTGCTGGGTAACAGACACCCCACAGGGCAGTCAATGCAGCTCTGTACACAGCCATAACACAATAGCAGACAGACATTAGGCCTGGATATGGTATGCTGCACCCCACCACTATCTGATATTCCCCTGGTGCAAGCCATCAGCCACTGCACCCTGCAAGCCACTCCATCACAACACCTACCAGCTGCAAACAGTCTGCTAGTGCCCAGTGGAGATGCCTGCACCCAGAACTGGGATGTCAGCATACACAGCAGGCAGATACATCAGTGACTGGGCCCCAGAAGGAAACCCATATGTATCACATGAGAGAAATACTAGATAGCACTATGGGAGTGCCTAGCCATGCTGTGGTCACTGCACAGTCAGGGTGAGAGTGATCTCTCAGCAGGATATACTGAGGTCACCCTGTCTGTGTAGTTGGTGGCCGGGCACTACAATGTGCCTGTCACTGCCCTATGCCCTGTGCAGATGCACCCTGGCCAGGCCACCCTGTCCGGCCTATACCCATGGTACCTTGCTCCTCATTATGCACATTGGCAGCCCAATACTGGCAACAGTGCTGGCAGTGTGGGCTGTTGAAGGTGTTTGCAGCCACCACACACTGGATAGACAGACAGCCACCCCCACACCTATGCCAGCATTGTGCTACTATAGAGGTGGTCAGCAGCCATACCACCAAACCAGTCCTGGGCATAGTACAGGCATGGATATGGTACACAAGACTGTTGGGGGGGTCACTCCCCAGGGTTGTGAACACTGTCAGAGACCAGACCTGCAGCACACACCGCAGACATCAGAATGATTGTTATGGTGGAGCTCAATGAGCAAAATGTGCTTAACGTAGGAATTGATATCTGCCAGTTATCAGAGGAAACGTTTGATAGCTGTGTACCATATACCCAGGTGTAGGGTGGCATTGCTAAGGTATGCAACTGCTAGTATTGGGAGATACAGGCAGGGCCCAATGTCTTGCCTCTCCAGCTGGCATTGGCCAATGGGGCCTGTGGGTGGGTGTGTGGCCCTGTTGGCTGCTGCTTTACGGCAGAGTTCCCCAACTCCAGTCCTGGTGTTCCACATACTGTTCGGGTTTTCATGCTGTCTCTCATAAATATGCATGAGCTACATCTGCATACCATGGGGGTGGTGCATAGCTATGCAGCACAGGCATCTTTATTAGAGGCAGCATGACACCGGAATGTTGTGGGGCCCTCCAGGACTGCATTTGCGGGACTCTGCTATAGGTAATGTGCCTGTTTCTGGTGTCTGTGTTTGGTGTGGTAAAATGTAGGCCATGCGTATGTTCTCTGCACTACAGGAGTGTCTTTACTATCACTGTTTAGTGGTGGGTAGAACTATGGGGACTGGGTTGGCAGGAGCCCCAACTGGGATTTGAACCTGTGACCCTCTGGTCTTATAGGCACTGGCTGTGTCTGTTGCACCACACTGTGGCCACAGAGACTGTGCAGTCCCTGGAGTTAGTTAAACCGGCCTGACGAGTCAGAAACCCTGCTCTGCAACAGGTTTACTGTTGCCTCATTTACCTTGTATGCAGACAAAGGTGCACATAAACCGCAGAAATGACCTCACAAAAGGGGCACACACCCATAACCAAGCTGGGCAACAATGATATCATTGGGAAACATTACACCACACACCCAGGACAGCTCCTTTACAATGTAATGCTCTTTGCAAGGGTCTGCGGAGCGTAGACCCTTCCACACATCATTTCCTTTTATTTTGGTGCTTTCCAGGGAGTGTTGTTCCTTGTTGCCCATTGCTATCACTGTTGCCCAGCTGAATTCTGCTTTTTAAAATGTTTCTTGTGGTCATTTTTAACGTTTTATGTGATATTTTGTTCTGTGCACATGTATCACACTGCTCACGTTTTGTGGGTTTCCCCGGTTTTCTGTACATTGCTGACGTAAATGGTTTCTCTTCCCTTTAAATGCCTTTAACGACAGGTTTTCATTTGCATTGGAGGTGAGCTCTGACACTCCGCGCGTTAGTATGAGGGGTGCCTCTCTCCGCCCACTCTCCGCCCATTGACCCCTTCTCTCCGCCCACTCTCCACCTTCTGCGCTGTTTTAACGCGCCGCAGAGCTTTACGATCGTTAACTACGGTTACCGCGCGTAGTATGACGTTAACGGTCGTTAGCGCGTCGGTACGCGCGTTATACGGCACTTACGGTCGTTAACGTCATACTACGCGCGTTATTCACGTTTAGTAAACATAGCCCTTACTGTATTATCCATTTCTACAGAGGTATTTAATGTTTCACTTACCTGGGGCTTTTCTTCACTTACCAGAGGGCTCTCTTCACCCATCTTCAATGAATCTACTTTAAATCCCTCTTCAGTAGATTAGCCATTCTACTGCTGAAGGCACTTCAACCCTTCTTGGATAGATGGTCAGAAGGAGAAGTTTGAATTGGATATAGAAAATGAAGGGGAGCCAATGAAGTGACTCGAGAAGAGAGGTAATATGAGTAAATCAGGGCTAGTGGAAACTTAGCCATGCAGCTATGTTCAGAACAGATTGAAGGGGAGAGAAATGTCTCAGGGAGAGACCAGCAAGGAGGAGGTTGTAGTAGTCAAGATGGGAGGTGACTAGAGAGTGGATAAGTGTATTAGAAGTGTGTCTAGAAAGGAAGGGGCAAATCTTGCTAATGTTATAGAGAAAGAAACAATAGGTTTTAGCAATTATTTGGATGTGAGTGGAGAAGGACAGGGAGAAGTCAAAAATGACTCCAAGGTTGCGGGCTGAGGAAACAGGAAGTAGAAAAGTGTTATCCACAGAGATAGAGAAAGGAGGAAGGGGGAGAAGAGGGTTGAGGTGGAAAAATATGGAGTTTGGTTTTGGCCATGTTCAATTTCAAATGGCAATGTGAGACATCCAGGCAATAATGTCAGATAGGCAGGCAGAGATTCAGGCCTGGAGTATAAGATAAATATCAGGTGTGGAGACATAAATCTGAGAGTCATCAGCATAAAAATTGTAGTGAAAGTGGTTGGAGGAGATGAGAACACAAAGGGACTGGGTATACAGAGAGAAAAGGAAAGGGCTCAGAACAGACCCTTGGTGAATTCCAACTGAGAGTGAGATAGCAGCAGAGGAGGAACCACCGGAATAAACATGAAATAGTGATGGGAGAGATAATAAAAGAACCAGGACAGCACAGAGCCCTTAAAACCAAGTGAAGACAATGTGTCAAAGAGAAGGTAGTGGTCAACAGTGTCAAAAGCAGCAGAAAGGTCAAGAAGAATTAGGAATGAGTAAAGGTCCTTGGATTTAGCCAGGAACAAGTTGCTGGAGACTTTGACATGAGCTGTCTAAGTAGAATGTAAGGAATGAAAGCCAGATTGAAGTGGATCCAGAAGGGCTTGAGAGGAAAGAAATTCAAGGCAAAGGCAGAGAACTATATGTTCAAGAAGTTTGGAAATGAAAGGAAGAAGGAAGATGGATCAATAATTAGAAGGACAAGTAGGGTCAAGTAAATGTTTCTTGAGAAGTGAGACTACAACATGCTTAAAGCTTGTTCCCAAATACTTTATAATAAAGACCACTAACCATCTTAGTAGCCACTCTCTGTACTGACTCCATCCTGTTCATATCCTTTTGAAGGTGTGGTCTCCAGCATTGTACACAATACTCCAAATGAAGTTGCACAACAGACTTATACAGAGGCACTATCACCTCCTTTTTTTCTGTTGTCTATTCCTCTCCCTATGCACCCAAGCATCTTTCTGGCTTTCTCTGTTTATTTTTCTACCTGTTTAGCCACTTTAAGATCATCAGAAATAATTATGCCCAGGTCCTGCTCTTCTTTCATGAACAGAAGTACTTTACCTGTTATACTGTACCACTCCTTGGGCCTTTGTAGCCCAAATGCATGACTCTGCATTTTTTTTTAGCATTAAATCTCAGCTGCCAAATTCTCAAACATTCTTCAATCTTAGCAAGATCCCTCTTCATGTTATCTACTCCTTCCTGGGTGTCTACTCTATTGCAGATTTTGGTATCATCCACAAAGAGGCAAACCTTCCCTGACAGCTCTTAAATAATATCACTAACAAAGATGTTAAAAAGAATCAGACCAAGGACAGATCCCCATGGCACACCATTGATAACATCCTTCTCAGAGTGAGCTCCATTTACCTGTACACTTTGCTGCTTCCCACTCAACCAGTTTCTAACCCAGTCAGTCACTTTAGAGTCCATCCCTAGGGTGCTCAAGGTATTTATAAGTTGCCTGTGTGGAATGGTGTCAAAGGCTTTACTGAAATCTTTGTATCTAGGGCTCTCCCTTGGTCCAACTCTCTGGTCACCTAGTCAAAGAAATAAATCCGATTTGTCTGACAAGACCTGCCTCTGGTAAACCCTTGCTGCCTCTGATCCTGCAATCCATTGAACTCCAAAAACCTCACTATCCTCTGTTTTATCAGCATTTCCATTAATTTATTCACCACAGAGGTCAGACTAACTGACCTATAGTTCTCAACCTCATCCTTACTTCTGTGTTTGTGTAAAAGGGCCACTATGACTTTTTCCAGTCCTCTGGGACCACTCTCGACTCTAAAGCAGCATTGAAAAGGTCAGTCAATGGAGTCGATAGAACATCCTCAAGTTCCTTCAATATTCTTGGATGTATCCTATCCAGTCCCATCACTTTGTCTACTTTTAGTTTAGCTATTTCCTCACAAACACAGTCTTCTGAAAATCGTTCAAGATCCCCTACACTTCTGTTCCTATTTGTGCATGTTTTCTGAGGTCCTGCTCCTGGTCCGTCATCTGTGAACAGAGAACAAAAAATATTTGTTAAGTAATTATGTTTTATCTTCATCTTCATCTTTCATCCACTCAAATTTTACCCCTCCATCCTCAATCCCCACTTACTGTCCCAATACCCGGCCAATTGTAGATTTTTCATCCCTCCCACACAAAATATTTTTCCCCTCTCCATTTCACTCTCCAGCCCCATCCCATTCTAATCCTCCCCCAACATCAGCTCCCTTCTAGTTCCAGCCTCACCCAGCATCCGCTCCCTTCTAGTCCCTGCATCAGCCCATTTCCAGTCCTAGCTCCCCATCCATTTCCAGTCCTATCCGAGTCCCTCCATCAGCTCATTTCCAATCCAAGCCCCCCATCAGCCCATTTCTAGTCCTTTCCTAGCCCCACCATCAGCCCATGTCAAATCCTAGCTCCCCTCCACTCAGCCCAATTCCAATCCAAGCCCCCATGAGCCTACTTCCAGTTCTAGCCCCTACATGAGTCCATTTCAATCCAAGCCCCCACCACAGCCCATTTCCAATCTTAGCTCCCCCACCAGCCCATTTCCAGTCCTATCCTAGCTGCTTCATCAGCCCATTTCCTGTCCTAGCTCCCTCTCCTCACAGCCCATTTCCATTCCAAGCCCCCCTCCCCATCAGCTATTTGCAGTTCAAGCCCCCTTCCACTCAGCCCATTTCCAGTCTTAGCCCCCCCACAGCCCATTACCAGTCCTAACCCCCCCATCAGCCCACTTCCAGTCCTAGCCCCATCAGCCCATTTTCAGTCTTAGCCCCCCCATAGCCAATTACTAGTCCTAACCCCCCCCATCACCCCATTTGCAGACTTAGCCCCCCCCATAGCCCATTACCAGCCCTAACCCCCCATCAGCGCACAGCCCATTACCAGTCCTAACCCCATCAGCCCACCTCCAGTCCTAGCCCCCAATCAGCCCATTTCCAGTCCTAGCCCCCCCCCATAGCCCATTTCCAGTCCTACCCCCCCCCCCCCATCAGCCCACAGCCCATTACCAGTCCTAACCCCCCTCCCTCCCATCAGCCCAGGGAACATTTTTTTAAAAAAGCTGGCTGCTGCCGCTGCCACCGCAGCAGCAGCAGAATCGACTGTCCCACGGCCCCCCCCCCCCTGCCTGGCTGAGCCTCCCCGCAACGGCTTTCAGATCCACGAAGGGAGAGTGTCTCACTGTCTCCCTCGCAGCTCTGTTAAGCCCGCAGGGACTGATGGGAAATTTCCCATCAGCCCCTGCATGCTTAACAGAGCCGCGAGGAGACACTCTCCCTTCGCGGATCTGAAAGCCATCACGGAGAGGCTCAGCCGGGCAGGGAGGGCTCAACCGGGCGGGGGAGGGGGGCCCGTGGGACAGTCAATTCTGCTGCTGCCATGGTGGCAGCGGCAGCAGCCAGCTTTTTTTTTTTTAATTTAATTTATTTTTAAAGCAGAATGTTCTTTGTGCGGGGCCCCCTGAAACGTGGGGCCCTGTGCAAAAAACATTCTTGCTCGATGGACGGGCCAGACCTGATGG
Source organism: Ichthyophis bannanicus (assembly GCA_033557465.1). Taxonomy (NCBI): domain Eukaryota; kingdom Metazoa; phylum Chordata; class Amphibia; order Gymnophiona; family Ichthyophiidae; genus Ichthyophis; species Ichthyophis bannanicus. The sequence goes on from CM066032.1 coordinate 427,928,921, forward strand.
GAAGCTAGTGTAGGGCTTTGAGGACTGGGGTTATGTGATCATGTGCGGATGCTCTGTGCAGAATGTGGGCAGCAGTGTTCTGGGCAAGTTTTAGAGGGCGTGTTGCATATTTGTACAATATCATTCTTCATTTCTTCATAGATGGTTCGGTGACTATCTTATGGTAAACTCAGAGCATGTGCCAAGCAGAAGACTCTCCATAACTTCAGTTCCCATTGTTGCATTGTTGTTAGGTAACATATGGGGCCATTATTTCTAGGTGAGCCATTTCAGCTGAATGCTGGAGTGCTCGCAATCCAGCTAAAAAACTGACTAGTCATTTTGGTGGCTGAACGTATTCCTATAATGTCAACTGTCCTCATCCTGTTTTGTACATTCATTCTGGCCAGCCACAGCTCATCTGATATCTGGTGGGTTGATTCCTGTCAATCTGTATATTTTGCTGAATGGGGTTGGTTTTAGGAAGATGTTGATACACCTACAACTCTTGTTAAGCACTGGGTTGATCTTACTTGTATCTGATGTTCTTCTCCAGACTGGAAACAAATACTCAGCTGCATAATAACAAGGCGCCAAGGCAGTAGAATATAGGGAGCCTTTTAATAAAAGGCATTAACTGGGTTTAAAAAAAGATTTGGATAAGTTCCTGGAGGAAAGGTCCATAAACCATTATTAAAAGGGACTCAGAATATCACTGCTTGACCCAATACAAACATTGAGGAACCTGTGTCTTTTGGGGAAACTGCTAGGTACTTATGACCTAGATTGGCCACTGTTGGAAACAGGATACTGGGCTTGATGTACCTTGGTCTGACCCAGTATGGCATATCTTATGTTCTTATGTTCTTAAATGTTAACACAGGTTCTAGACTGTGCTAAAAGTGTACTGGCACACACATTGACATCTAGTGTGGGGCCATGACAGTGATGCCAGATTTTGTCACTAATTGTCTATGGTGCATTGAGGCGCAAGAGGGAGGGCTTGATGCAGCGGGTGGGCAGGGTGAGCATCTTGCAGTCAATGGTCCTGCGCTAACTGCAAGATAGTCAGTTAGCACAGGTGCATATACTTCCACCTCAATAGGTAGATGTAAGTGCACGTATGCTATGTGTAGTCTGCATTAGGGCAGGTGTACATGTTACAGCTACCGCTGGGAACATGCTTTCAATACCCTCTACAGTTGACACGGGTTGTGTTGCATCTAATACACTATTGGTTAGATACTATTGGTGTGTTAGGAGCAACACCATAGCACCATTTATTAAAAGTGCCCCATAGTTTCAAACAACTTGTACTCCATTGGCTGTTCTGAAGTTTATGCAGGATATTATTTCTAGGGCTGTGCAGGCCAAAAGTTTTAAGTTTTGGTTCCCAAGTCATTTGTTGGAATTGTCATTTTATTTGGCTTCAGTTGGGTTTAATTTAGTCACTTTAAAACTATCATTAATAGTGTGCACCATTGCTTACTAGTGTGCACTATTGATCAGTAGTGCACACTATGGGCAAATAGTATGCACTGTTGAGCCACAGTGCACCCTATTATGCAATAGTGTGTACTAGTTACACATGCATAAATAGCTAGTATTATTGCATAATAGTGCACACTATAGCTCAGTTGTGCACATTATTTTCCCATAGCATGCACTATTGCTCAATAGTGCATACTATTAAGTGAGTTTACACTATTAATGTTAGACAAGAAGTGATGAAATTTTAGGGTTTTTCTTTTGTTTTTGTTCAAAAATGTTATTTATTTATTTTATTTACAACATTTATAAACCACCTAATCACAAAAGTTCAAAGTGGTACAAAAAACATATTACACATCTTAAAATAACATTAAACAAAAATCAAGCACCAAAAGCTTGACAAAACAATGAAAAGACAATACATTCATACAGCCATGTAACGAGACTGGCAAATGGTTCCATAAAACAGGTATTGCCAATGCAAAAGCATGGGACCCCATAACCTGCAAACTAAACCAAAATGAAGATGAAACAAGAAGAATATCACTCAATCCCTGGCAAATCGGACAGGAAGAGGTATGCTAGGGCAATAACTCTGCCAAAGACCACAACCCAGCTCTGCGAAAGCCACAGACAAACCTAGCTGAAGTTTTCAGACTGAAGTTTAAAAACAATCCACTGCTGAATAGGTAACCAATGCAATGAATGCAGACAAGGAGTAACGTGATCTAAAAGTGTCCTTCCTAAAATGACCTTTGCAGCGGCGTTCTGTGCCAGTTGGAACACCGACAAAGTAGATGCAGACAAACCCAGTAACATCATATTGGCATAATCAAACGTTGGTGACAACACTGCCTGAAACACAGAACAAAAGTCAGAAGGTGACAACAAGGACCGAAGATAGCGCAAAAGCCGGATCAAAAAGAAGGAACGGTGGAGGGAGGTGGAGCCAGCAGGGTCTAAGTTGGCTGCCTAATTCTGAGCCTCACCAACTTCCTGGAAAATAATCCTGATTTCCCTCGCATAAACTGGACAATCCCTCTTCTACATTGCGGCAAGCTGTCCAGAAAATGTCTACCGGAAAGCCCACAAAGTTAGACTACAATACAGGAGCAAATACTGGAGCAAAAAGGGAAAAAACTGATCCTCCCTCTCCTCAAAAGGCAGTGCATGCACGGGAAGGCCCGGCGGGAATGCAGCAGGTACTAGAGGAAATATGGACAGTGCGAGAGATGGTGGCTACAGATGGCAAAACTCTCAATGATGTTCAAGCAGATATTGCAGAACTGAAAGAGTTAAAAGAGCAAGTCACTATGCTCACAGAAAAGATGAACGGGCAAGAGATTAAACTCGGCGTTCATGAAGAACATTTTAAGCAGGTCAGTGGTAATAGTAAAAGGATCATGAATTTGGAACGGAGCCTGGAAGACTTAAACAACTGTACCAGAAGAAACAACGTCTGCATCTTATGTATCCCAGAGGGAGCTGAAGGGACAAACAAGAAAGCATTCCTGGCAACAACAATCCCAAAGCTGCTGAGGGTAGTTTTTGATCTGCCATTTGAGATTGAATGAGCACATCGGATTCTGACACATCCAGGCCCAAATGTTAGACATCCGCGTCCAATCATCATGTGTGTCCTAAGTCACTCTCAGGTGGTGCAGATTCTATCAGCGGTAAGAGCGCTGGGGCCTATCAAGTTCGAGGATCAGAGTGTTGCATTTTATCTGGACTTCCATAAGGCAGCAGTTTAAAGAAGGAAATTATTGTTGGCATTTTGTCCGAGACTGCAGCTATTGCAGGCCCGATATGGTCTTCTCTCGCCAGCAAGACTTTGGGTCATTCTACATAACCAAACACGCATGTTTGAAGATCTGACATTGCTGTGGGCCTTTATAGAGGAAAAGGAAGCTTCTGTAATGGGCTGATCGGTGCCTATATGGATTACTGAAGAAGTGTGTGTTAGAATTGTAATGCTGATTGGTGGGGTTCAGGATGTTTAATTAGTGATGGTCAGTAGAAGCTCGGTGGCCTAGCGAGTAAGATGCAATGGAAAGCAAGGCTGGAAGGTCCAAATAATTTGAACTGGGGAGAGGTTTATCAGAGGGATGGGTATATAGCTTTAAGTGGGTAAAACGGGGGAATATATCTTTGTCTTACTTTTTTTTGGTGGGTGGGACGGAAAAGTGGGTGGGTGTCTTGTAATGCTGGTTTACCCAGTTAGTCCCCCTGTGTGGGGAAGTATTCTGTCTCCTTGTGGGTTAGTATTTGAGGGTTTGTACAATAAATCATTAAACAGTAAAGGGAAGTTAAATAGGCTGGCAGCCTTGTTGTTGGCATATAAATGTAACTTGTCCCATGGGTTTACTTAAATTTCTTTCTCTGAATTTGAAGGGCATAAATAATCCAATTAAGCAGAAAAATATCTTACTATATTGTAAAAAAGGAGCACGCTGACATAGTTCTGCTCCAGGAAACGCGTCTTCCTTCTTCGGAAGCCAAGAAATTGGGTCTGGGGCATTATGTGCTTGTAGCACACTCAGCAGCCTCACAGAAGAAAAATGGAGTCGTAACTTTGGTCAGGAAAAGCTTGGCCCCAGTGGTGGAGCAATCCCACGATGATTTAGAGGGTAGATGGACATCAGTCTTACTACAATTAAATGGTAAGAAAATAGCTTTAATGAATATATATGCCCCTAACTGCGATGACGTAGTGTTTTTCCAGAAGATTGCAATGGAAGTCTAAGCTTTGTCAACCCAGGAAATTATATTGGGAAGGGATTTCAATTTAGTGTTGGACCCCTTGGTAGACTGTAGCCCATTTAGGTTTCATAGACAGCATCATGCCACTACAGTGGTTCTTTCCATTATGCATAGAGTGGGACTCTCCGACACATGGCGCTTAAAACACCCTATGGAAAGAGAGTATTCCTTCTTTTCTCTCCCACATGGATCACATTCCCATATAGACTATTTTCTTATCTCAAAAACATTAATTCCATCTGTTAAAAGGGTGGATATATGTGCTATGCAAATCTCGGATCATGCGACCATTACCTTCTCCCTATCAAGTGTAGAAAAAAGGGACCCTAGGCCAAGTTTTTATTTTAGAAGAATTCTCTTGGAGGATAGGTCGTTTTATGACTATATAAAGCAGGGTATTAAGGAATACTTTGATAAGAATCTACCGGGATACTGCCAGTTGGGCTTGGTGGGAGGCTTTAAAGCCTTCACCCGAGCCAAAATAACAAGTTACACAATGAAGGTTGACCGAGAAAAGAAGGCTAAATTAGCTGCCTTGGATGCTCAAATCAAGGCTGGGGAAAGAATGTTAGTGGCCAGAGCTGAGGCGGGCATATTGTTGTGTCTACAAAGGTTGAGATAGCAATATAATCACATATTAAGTGAGGAAGCGGAGCAAGCATTAGGGATCCAACAGTCTAAATATTACATGGAAAAATACAAGGCCGGTAGCCTATTGGCAAATACCTTAAAACCTTGGGCTGTGAAGTCTAGGATCGAGGTTATAAAGGGAGCGAGGCAGGAGGCATTAACAAAAAGTTCGGAGATTGTTGAGGCTTTTCAATCTTTTTACGAGAATCTATATAGGTCTGAGAAAGAGTCTGGCCTAGAGGATTTCCAGGTGCTGACTGCACAGGTGACACACCCATCTCTCCCTCCCCAACAAATTTGGGAAATGTTAAAAACAGCGACTAAGGGAAAGGCGACCGGGCCAGAAGGAATTCCCTCTGAATTTTATCAGATATTTGGGGAGGAGTTAATTCCTTATTTGTTGGAATATTTCTACCTCCTTGATACCCAGCTACCAGAAGTAGGTTCCTTTAATGAAGCCACAATTATTGTATTAGAAAAACCGGGTAGAGACCCACAAAGAGTGTAGAATTATCAGCCAATATCCCTACTAAACTCCGACTATAAGCTTTATTCCTCAGTTCTGGCCTGGAGGTTACTCCCTATCTAATTCACCCTGACCAATGTGGGTTCTTTGCAGGGCGTTCAACATCAGATAATGCCCAACAACTGCTAAACCTGAATGCCGTAGCAGAGAATGAAGATATACCTTTGGTGGGCCTGTCCTTAGACACAGAGAAGGCCTTCAACCAGCTAGAGTGGGCATTCTTAAATCAGATACTATGTTGGTTTGGCTTCAGGAGCAAGTTCATCTGACTAATTAAGATACTATATACTAACCCCTTAGCCCGTATTTCTGCAAATGGTGCACTTTCATCTCCTCTGTGCCTGCACAGGGGCACTAGGCAAGGTTGTCCACTATTTCCGCTGCTATTCAATATTGCATTAGAGCCACTAGCCTTATTGATTTCGCCAATCCAAGGTGATCCGAGGCATAGAGATAGATGACCTGCAAGTTAAAACCTCTGCATACACTGATGACCTGCTATTATTTACTCATCCCTCTGCATTAGGAGAAATTCTGAATATAATAGAAAATTATTCTCACTTATCAGGGTATAAGATAAACCGGTTGAAGTCTATCGCTTTTCCAATGAACAAATGGACATTCAAGACAATGACTGAACCCTTCCCATTCGTTTGGGCCCCGGATACGTTTAAGTATTTAGGAGTGAAATATAGTTGTAATATGGATGAGACCATAAGGACAAATACAAAACTTAGTGCAATAATTTACTGTGCAATGGCTGCCCTTACATTTATCATGGTGGGGAAGACTTGAGTCAATAAAATGGTCTTGGCACCAAAGATCAATTACATCTTAGAGATGCTTCCAGTTTTATTACCATCTAAATTTTATAATTCATTAGAGCAGATAATTGTTAACTTCCTGTGGCAGGGAAAGCCTCCTAGAATAGCAACCAGAAAATTAAAAGCGAAGAGGAGTATGGGAGGGGTCCAATTGCCAGATTTTAAAAACTATCACCAAGCTTTTAGGCTTAAACAAGGGGCGATGTAGATTACTTCAAAGCTCAATGAGGAGAAACCAATGTGGCTAAAAGTTGAGGAACTAATAATCGATCCTATTCCTCTATCCCTATTAATAGGAATGAAGTTACCAGACACTTCTTCGGCAGGGCGAATAATATTTGCAGCACAAGAGGCATATCGGATTTTAGAACAAGGGTTGGGGAAGGAAGTTCCCCTTCACTCTTAATGCCTTTATGGCATAATACTCAATTTAAAATTGGTCAAAAAACAATCTTCTGGAAAACGTGGCAAAGTAAGGGCATATGGACGATAGGTCAGCTGGTGGGTCCCCAGACTTGGAAACCATTTGAAGAGTTGCAGCGTGAGTTTAACCTGCCCATTCTGTGCCAGTATCAATGGATTCAGTTAATGCATTGCGGTGCCAAAGCAAAAATTGTAGTCAAGAACTTATCGCCAGAGTGGCAGTTGCAAAACGTTGTGGAGGCATATGCAACCAAGAAAGATGTAAGCTCAAATTTTTATGCCACATTAAGATATGGGTTTTCATCTCGACTGTTGGGATTAGAAAAAACATGGGATAATGATTTGGGGGTGTTTACTTAACAAGGAAAGTGGGAGGGGATATGGGACCAGGTAAATAGAGTATCAAGAGGGGCTTCGATAATCCAAACATTGTTTTTCCTAACCCACCAGGCTTTTATTACTCCTTTGAGGCTAACTAAATAGGATCCAAAAGTTGGTAACAAATGCTGGTCTTGTGGTGAATTCACGGGCACACTAAAGCACATGTTGTTCAGTTGCCCGCATGTTCAGAGCTTCTGGGCACAGGTATGGGACAAGGTACAAAAAATGTTATGCTTTAAAGGGCAGTTATTATGGAAGACAATCATCTTGCGCTCTAAAGATAGTACACTATCTTTATCAAAAGACAAAATACATCTATTCAATTTTATGATGGCTATAGCTATTAAAATGATAGTGAACTGTTGGAAGGATTCATCCAAACTAGATGGTCTCTTTTGGTAGAACTCACTACAGTATGTCTATATGTTAGATATGAGAAAGTATAGGATAAATTGATGAAACAGAGAGGTCTAAAAAAATTCCAAGAAGAGCAAGATAGAGTTAGTGACTGTACAAGCGCAGTTAAAAATAAATGGCTCGACCTTGACGAGTTTGCGGCGCTGGCAAAACTAAATGTGTGGCATTAGTGAATGTAAGCTGGCTGTCTAATTTTCTTATGCATTAGTGTATATAAGTTATTATGTATAATGTGTACACTACAAGGAGATGGGGGGGTAGGAGAATAGGATATAGATGGGTTGGGGAGGTGAGGGGGAAGGGAGTAGGGTTGGTTGTGTTTAGAATAGTAGGATTGTTATATGTGACAGTTATATGTAACTGATTTGAAAATGTAAATATCAATTTAAAAAAAAAAAAGGAACGGTGAATAAGCTTAGCTACATGAGCTCTCATATTCAAGCATGAATTCAATATCATTCCGAGATAAACAATTCCCTGATGTACAACAACCCTATGCCCATTTAACAAAACCTCCTCAGGGGCAACAAAGGACCTATCATGGGAGATAAACAAGGCCTCTGTCATCCAATAATTAATACTCAGCCCATGCTGAGCAAACCACAATGAAACAATCTCCAAGCAACGCAAGAGTGGCAAAGAAGCATACCCTGCAGAAATATCAAAAGGCATATACACTAAAAAATCATCAGCATAAACATGGTAAAAAAACATCAAAATTCTGAAATAAAGCTCATGCATGAGCAATATATAAATTAAAAACAAGTTAGACAAGGCGGAACCTTGTAGCACCCCACAATCCAGAGGACTCCAGTCCGAGACGTTTGAGCCTATATGAACCTGAAAAAATTGGTCCGTCAAATAAGATGCAAACCAATTCAACACTTGCCATGTGACTCCCAATGAATGGAGGCACTGTAAAAGTAACATGTGATTAATGGAATCAAAAGATGTAGAAACATCAATAAAGATCATCATAACCCTCATTTTCGGCTGATTCAGACTGCACTATAAGTTATTAAACAAGGACAGCAGCACGGTTTCAATACCAAACCTCTGACAGAAACCATGCTGCTGTGCATCTAACAGGTCATGAGACTCCATAAACCCTGACAGCTGCATCAATATCAACCTTTCAAGCAGCTTCACCAGAAAAGGGACACTCAAAATGGGGTGATACGATGTTGGCGACAATACGTCAAGAGTACCCTTCTTAATCAACGGTTGAACAGAAGCCAGCTTAAGAGCTGCAGGCACAGTACCTGACTGCAGAGAAAGATTCACCGTGTCCCTAAAAAATGAGGCACACTCCTCCCAAATGGACCTCACCCACCAAACAGGACAGGGATCAAGAGGACCTGTGGAGAGCAATAAAGCTGAAATCACATTTCCCACTGAGTTTCCTAGTTATTTCTGGCACTGAATTTTCAGTGCACCTCCTCAAAATGTGGTTTATATAAGAGTGTTCAGTTTGGTATAACTTGAAGGTAGACCAGATTGATGCAGTGTATCAACTATCATTAAAATCATCTCTAATACCTGAAGATTAGAGGATCGCCAATGTAACACCAATTTTTAAAAAGGGTTCAAGGGGTGATCCGGGAAACTACAGACCGGTGAGCCTCACGTCAGTACCGGGAAAAATGGTAGAAACCATCATAAAGAATAAAATCCCTCAGCATGTATAGTCATGGCCTAATGGCAGACAGCCAACAGGAAGCTCTTGTCTTACTAATCTGTTATGTTTTTTTGAAGGTGTGAATAAACAGGTGGACAAAGGTGAGTTGGTTGATATAGTGTATCTGGACTTTCAGAAAGCCTTTGACAAGGTCCCTCATCAGAGACTTTTGGCAAAACTAAAGAGTCATGGGATAGGAGGCAGTGTACTACTGTGGATCAGGAACTGGTTAAAAGATAGAAAGCAGAGGATTGGGCTAAATGGCCAATTTTCCCAATGGAGAAAGGTGAATAGTGGTGTACCCCAGGGATCTGTGCTGGGTCCGCTGCTTTTTGACATATTCATAAATGACCTGGAAAGAGGAATAACGAGTGAGGTTATCAAATTTGCAGATGACACAAAACTATTTAAAGTTGTTAAAACCCAAGAGGATTGTGGAAAATTGCAAGAGGATCTTAATAAACTGGAAGACTGGGCATCAAAATGGCAGATGAAATTTAATGTGGACAAGTGCAAAGTTATACACCTAGGGAAGAACAACCCAAACTATGGTTACACAATGCAAGGTTCCACATTAGGAATCACCACCCAGGAAAAAGATTTAGGCATCATTGTGGATAACATGTTAAAACCCTTGGCCCAGTGTGCAGCGGCAGCCAAGAGAGCAAATAGAATGCTAGGTATCATAAGGAAAGGAATGGAAAATAAAACAAAAGATATTATAATGCCTCTATACCGTTCCATGGTGAGACCGCACCTTGAATATTGTATGCAATTCTGGTCGCCGTATCTTAAAAAGGATATAGCGTTATTAGAAAAGGTTCAGAGAAGAGTCACCAAAATGGTAAAGGGGATGGAAGGATACTCCTATGAAGAAAGGCTAAAAAGGTTAGGGCTCTTTAACCTGGAAAAGAGACGGCTGAGGGGAGATATGATAGAAGTCTATAAATTAATGAACGGAGTGGAACGGGTAAACGTAGATCGATTGTTTACGTTATCAGAATATAGAAAGACTAGGGGACATACAATGAAGCTACAGGGTAAACTATTTAAGACTAATAAAAGAAAATATTTTTTCACTCAACGTGTAATCAAACTCTGGAATTTGTTACCGGAGGATGTAGTAAAGGCTGTTAGTGCAGCTGGGTTTAAAAAAGGTTTGGACAAGTTCCTGGAGGAAAGGTCCATAAACCATAATTAAGAAGGGACCCAGGATATCAATGCTTGACCCAGTACAAGCATTGCGGAACCTGTGTCATTTGGTGAAACTGCTAGGTACGTACGACCTAGATTGGCCACTGTTGGAAACAGGATACTGGGCTTGATGGACCTTGGTCTGACCCAGTATGGCATATCTTATGTTCTTATGTTCTAACTTTGCACCATCCCAAGAGATGTTCATTTGGTGGTTAGTGCGATAATTCTCAGGTTGAATAAGCAGGTCTGAGTCTTGGTAAGATTGACAGTATTTAAAAAATCCACTTGTAATGGTCTGCAGAATAGTCTTGATGTCACCAAAGTTTCTTGACTGTGTAAAAATCCCAAGGTCATCAGCGTAGAGGAACAGCACGTTCCTGGATGTACTGTACTAGCTGATCATTTGAATATATGTTGAAGAGAAGTGGGACCTAGATACTGCCATGTAGCAGGCTATTGCGACTGACTTTGCTTGTCTTGGAGTTTGACGAAAAAATCTTTGTTGATAAGGAGCAATTTGATGGTCAGTATCAAAGTGTTGCCTTTAGTACTGTCATAAAGTTTGGTAAGCAGTCTCATATGGTTGACAGTATCATATGCCACTGTCAGATCATTGAATTATGCTCCAGTTACCAATCCCTTCTGAGCACCACCAGATAAGTTCCACTGAGTTCCACTAAGTCCCACTGCAAACTGGATAAGTCCCACTGAAAGGGATATTCAGCGGCACTATCCAGATATTGGCACCATCTATTCTTCTGACTGCCTATGCCTTATCCAGATAATATGAGGGCAGTCTGGAAACAGTGCTAGGGTGGAACCAGAGTTTATTCAAATTCTGACAAATTTTATCACCACTATCTGGATAACTATTCACATAACTTAGGATAGCAAAAAAACTAAGGGGCTTGTTTACAAAGCCGCGGTAGTGGTTCGCGATCGCGATCGCAGCCGCGGCCCCATTGAAATCAATGGGGCCGCGGCTCCGATTACGATCGCATACCGCTACCGCGGCTTTGTAAACAAGCCCCTAAGTGACATGCGACTAGTTACCTATCAGGATAGTGATGATGAAAATTACCACTGTTTTTTGTTTCTATTTTCTATTTATTAAATGACCAAAAATTACACAAGAACAAGCTTGTTAAAGAAAAAAAGGCAGAAATAAAAAAAAACAAAGGACATAAGGATATTACATCATACCCCATAAAGGGAAACAAAGAAAGAGCTATAAGGGAAGCAATACATAATACACAGGCAATAATGCACAAAACAAGTAAATTTAATATTACACGATGTGACATCTAAATTCAAAACTGATAGGAGCCCTAGATAAACTAGGGAGTCCCCCTAGCCTCCCGCCCCCCCCCCCTTGATGGTATCACCCGCAGCTGACCAGGATATTGGGAGCCTAGAAAGTTGTTGTAATTCTAAAAATACATACCTGTTCCAACCCAATTTAAGTAGACATTAATAATGGAACCGCAGAAAGAAGAGTCCTCTCATCTTAGTAATGGCAGGCTTCAATAATAAGAACTGCTTCTTTCTTTTCTGCATTATATGGAAAATATCCTTAATCTACCGTCCAAAAACTGAGGGATTTTGCATCAAAAAAACATTTTTAACATTTCTAGTAACCAATCTCTATCTGGATCCAGTGCAAGTGTTACCAATAACATAGCAGCTATCATAGGCTCTGACTCTGCCCTCTCAAGAAAGGCCATAAGATTCAAGCTATCCGAAGACGTCAAAGGAGACTGATCTTGCCCACCCATAGGTTTCATTCTCACCATAGACAAATACAAAACTTTAGCAACAGAAAGAATTGAATCAGGAGAAATTTTTAGAACCTTAGTCAAAAATCTCTTAAAAACTCAAGTGTTGGAATTGAAGGAACTATAGGAAGGTTTAAGAGTCGGAGCATTTTCCAGTGCCTCCAGTTTCTGATGAATGATCCCAGATTCCTTTGTAAATGCCAGCTGTGCAGTGGATGACTGTTCCTTCTTATCCTGCAAAACAGACACCTTATTCTTCAAGTCAAATATCTCCTAATGATGTTCAACCAACCTTTGGGCATTATGAGCAAGAGAAGTAGCAATGGGATGTAACTGGCCAGAGAGAGATTGTTCCAAAGAAGATAAACCGTCCTAAATAGATTCAATATTAAATATCTTTGGTTTCCCCAATGCTGTCCGTGAAGCAGGAGAAGAAATCTTCTGAGAGTCATCACAACCTATAGAGTCTAAGCCCACTGCTCTGGGTTACTGCAACATGGGTGTCTTCACATTGGGACCTCCATGTAAACCAGACTAGGGCCCAAGAGCCAGGGGATCCTCCCCAATCTGGGACACTGAACGCAAAAGTGGTGTTATTGAGATACTATCAGATTTCAATTAACTGCAGCAGCTGGCCTTTAAAAAAACAATTCTTACTGCCACAATGAAATATTAGCAGGGCTGCCCCAAGAATATTTGATGTCCTTGGTGAACCTTCTACCATTCGCTCCCCCATAGTCTAGCATATCTCCTTCCCTTCTATTCCCCCCCCCCCCCACACACACACTGCATCATCTCTGTCTCTTTTCTCTGAAACCTCATGTTGAAGAGGGTGGGATGCAGCTGATCTAGAGCACGTGTGGGTTCTATAAGGCCTACCTCTGTGCTGAGTTTCCTGTTGTGAAGCCTGGGCCCTGTGGGAGAATGCAGGTTAGGGTGGTGGTGGCAACAGTGGCAGTGTGGCATAGGGAAGAGGTGGGTGATACTAGTCATTTTACAGAGCCATTGTCAGACTTCACTGCTGCCCCCAAAATCTGCCACCCTAAGTGGATACCTAGTTCACCTAGAGATAGAGATCGCCTTGGATACTGGGTCAGATGTTAGCATAGAATTGTAAGTTTCGCTGAACCAACAGTATTTTAACATACTTAGAAGCAAAGAATCACACAGAATAAAATGTGTTACTTATACAACAGAATCAACATGGTTGCTTGCAAAGTATACATGTGAGTGGAGTCAATCAGTTCTGCAGCAGTATCCCTCCTCTCCTTTTGAAGCTTGCTGAATCTCTCATATGCATCTTATTAGTCAAACATTGGAACTCTTAAAGTAAAAAGTATGTCTGCAGCCTATGACAAATATCTGTTAGAGCCAATTGAACAGCTGGTATATAATTTCCAGCCAGTGTGTAAATTCAGATAGCATCATTTATTGAAAGAGCATTTTTAAGTATATTGTAACAAATAGCTGCTGTGAATTTGTTACAATAATATGTATATTTTTAAACAGATCATAGCCAGAGGTCACTGGATGCAGAATCACAAACACTACAAAATAATAACATATTAGAATAATTATGAAAATCTTAAAACAGCTCCCAATAAAGTTAACATTTAAATAGTCTGAACTCTAAAGTGATCAAAAAGACAAACTATGCTTAATTTTATCTTAATGTGACAATATACCATCAACTGATCTCTAATGGGCGCTTGCATTTGCCTTCGATTTCATCTTCCCTTCACTGCAGTTCAGTTGACCAGTCAATTTTTATATCCAAAACATGACCTGTCTGACAGCACAGTTTTTACCCCCTGGTCCCTCATCTTGGTGAAATCTGGCATATGAAGACATTGAATAATCCTTAATTGAAAGAATGTAATTTTTTGTTTTTGTTTTCTTTGTTTAAGAAACCTGCCAAATTTTTCTAAGTGAAGGCAGTAGCTGAACAGTTCATTTTAGGAGCAAAAAGGAACTTTCCCTCTCCTTGGACTGTGTTCTGTGAAGAGTCCATATACAATGAATATACTTCAAATTAACTTTAACTGCAGGCCATCTCCACACTGGAAATATAGAGGAGTTGGGAGTTGTCTCGTGCAATTCACCTTATCAAACTGTACCAATTCCACAGAAATAACACATACACTTGTTTTGGCGCAGGTAATATTCTGGTCTTCCAAACAGCCAAGCACTATACTACTCTAAACCATTAAACTTTCCATTTTGTAGGACCCATTTTAGTCTGTGATAAAATTTCCAGCTTTTTGAAATGCCCACTCCTGCTCTGCAGTTCACCAAATCACCTTCATTTAACCAGAGGCACCATATCTGACTTTACATTTGGCATTTGTTAAACTGTAAGAAAGCACTTCAGTTTTTCTAACCCTGGGACCTAAATCCCTGCCTCTTCCTAGAGGATTATTCTGTGAGAGAACTGAATATATATTGTAACACGGAAGATCTGCCCTCTGCATCAGAAACACAGAAATCTGCTGTGTATAGCTTGGATTCTGACAGGCAGGCACGTCAGAAGGTTCCTAGTTACCATAGACAACATAAACAAACTCAGACACGAGGTCTGCAGTCACGTCTAGTTAGTGAGCATTCCCCAACTGATGAGGAAAACAGCTTTCACTTGGGCAAGGGAACGTCCATGAAGCTATATAAAAAATGCTCAAGGCAAACAGAGTTAGCTTCAGGAGATGCAGGAGCTTGGCAAGACAAGGGAAACTTGCAGGACTCGGAAGGAAGCTCAGAATACTCAGAATACTCAGACACAGAGTTTGAACTGCCTGAAACTTTGAGCAGGAAGTCACAGAGGAATTATCAGAAGGAAACAAAGAAAGTTTCACCAAGAGAGGTCAGCTATAGGAAACACTTACCTCTGACGCAGTGTGAATTTCCCAGGCACCTGGCTGAGTTGAAGGAACGTGAGGCAGCTAGAAACAAACCGTATGTATTTGAGAAGCAGAGCTATTTAAAACAGTTACAAGCCCTTGAGAGGGAAAGCAGTCCTGTTGAGGATGTGTATGTTTGATCCTGATGAATGTATGCCAGTAAAACCCTGCAAAAGACTTCCACTAGAAAAGTCTTCATTTAACAGAAGAGAGCAGTGCTCTGAGTTGCAGCCGAATACAAAAGGCAGGAGGTTCAAAAGTTTTAAAGAGAAAGCTTGCTTAGATAGAGGTGTCTCTCCTTCCTGCTACTACAAGCTATATGACAATTATCTGCCTTGTTGTGAAGAGGGCTGTGCAGAGAGCTCTGAGAGAGAGACGGAGTTCAGAAAACTACAGACTTTCTATCCTAAGGAAAAGACTGTAATTGATGAGCCTATGATTACAGAGGCTAGTATTATAAGTCCATGTGTTGAGGAAATGGATTGCTCTTTACTGATGTCTGATATGAGTTCTTCTTTGCGCTGAAGCTAAAGACAAGAGTGCCTTGTAACAGCTGAAAAAGCCAAGAAGAGACTGTTAGCATATTGGATAAAACTGCACATTGTGATTTATGATTTTTGGTTGAAGCAAGACGCTGTATTTAAGTTTTTCTTCAGTTGTGCCAAAATAATGGTTGTATCCTGAGTTCTTTTGTATTATACTATTTTTGAAAATCCAACCCCGGGAGGGGAATAAAATCCTTTTTGAAAACCTGACCACTCTGACTCGCAACTACCACTTTTCTATTAGAAAGGTCAGGCCCAGCAGTCTTGCTGGCTGCTTACGCCACAGTTCGGCCCCTGCTGGTGACATAAATGGTGTAGTAATTTGGATTTTTAAAAAAAATACTACCCAAGGCTTTTCCAAGAGGATACAGCTGGCTGAAGGAAAGAAAACAGCAGTCAAGTGAAGAAAATCCTGAAAGAGGAAAAACCTGGTTCAGAAATTTTCCACTGACTGGATTTCCACACATCCTGATCTGAAGGAGGCTTGGACAAAGAACCTTTCTCAACGCAAGATCCTACACCGTGCTGAGGTATAAGTAGGTGGGCACGGGTGGTGAGGATTTCTGAGAAAGGGGAAGAAGTTTATACCTTGCTAGAGGCAGGCAGAGAGAAAGAAAAATGAAAATTGTGCCGCACTTGGTGGGCCTTGTTTTTTTTCTTTCCTACAGGTATACTTCGACGCCGGGATGGATCCCCAGGACATGCTGAAGTGGATGGAGGACCAGTGGAAAGCCCAGAGTGAGCTCGCGCGACAGGCGCAGGAACGGACTATGGCAGCGCTAGCTGCGCAGCAACAGCCGCTCCTGGACTTGCTAATAGCGTTGGTGAAGAGGACACATACCGCAGATGAAGATGGCGTACCAGTACCACCTGTGGTAGGACTGCAAAATTGCAGTGCATTGGCACTGGGACCCTTACAAAATACTGATAATTTTGATGATTATTCAGATGCTTTTGAAAGGATTGCGGAAGCGGCTAAATGGCCACTAGACCAGTGGGCCGTTAGGTTCGCCATGTCCTTGACCGGAGAGGCATTGGCGGCCTTCAAGGCAATGCCCGCAGGCCTAGCGTCCAATTACCCGGAGGTGAAACTAGCAGTGAGAGATAGGTTAGGGTTAACGCCTACCCACTATCGACGTCTTTTTAGAGAGGCAACGCTCATGCCTAAAGAGACGCCGAAAGCATTGATGCAGTGACTAAAAGGCTTAGCAACAAAATGGCTTGCTCCGGAGAAAGCGACAGTGGAGTCTTTGATGGACGCTGTGCTTCTTGAGCAATATTTTGAGGCTGTGCCACCGGAGGTTAAGGCTTTCTTGTTATTACAGAAGTGCAAATCCACTAAGGAAGCGGCTGAACTGACAGAGTGCTACTTTGAAGCAGAGTTAGCCGGGGCTTCCAGGGGTAGCTTTTTAAAAGTAACAGGCATGGAAAGAATGCCAGGCGTAAGAAAGGCCTATAATCAGGAGGTACAAGCGAGAAATGTGAGAAAGTATGATGTTGTGAAATGCTTTCAATGTGGGAAAAGTGGTCACATGCGCAAAGAATGTAAAGAGCGTATTGCCCTTATCTCAGGGGGAGAGAGAGATCCTGGGGAAGGATTTGTCATAGATGTCCAGGTGGAGGGTGTGAATGCTGTAGCACTCCTTGATACAGGAGCAGACCAGAGTATGGTCTCACATACGATGTGGCAGGCTATTCTGACTAGTAATCCCTCTGTCCTATGCCAGATACCCCCGAATGTGCGAGTGAAATGTATGCGTGGGACCTCATCCTATTACCCATTGTATAGTGTGCTTGTAGAGGGGCTAGGTACCAGTGAGAAAGTACCGGTAGTGGTAATCCCAAACCTCCCGAGAGAGGTTGTGTTAGGAAGGGATTGGCCTTCTTTTCAGAAAGCCCTTAAGGAGAGGCTAGATGAAAAAACAGGTCTAATTTCCACTAGGTCCCAAAGTAAGGTCTCAGGGGCAGGGACAAGTTCGCTATCAGAGCCAGAGGAAGTGCCCGAGGATAGGGACATATCCCCAGAGCAAGAGACTAACCCAGATAGGGAACCACAAGACACACTTCCCTCTAATGAGGATTTAATTAACCTTCCTAAAAAGGTCAGGAAGAATAGGGCTGAAAGACGCCAGGAAAGAAGACATAGGTCGCAGGGAAGAGCTGACCTGGAAGCCGGGGAGGGATTACCTTGGGTGCCAGCCGAGCTGGTGAAGAAATTCCCTTCCTTCCCTAAAGAACAGCAGGGTGATCCAGCATTAAAAAGGGCATTTGAGTATGCTCAAGAGGCTAGGACAATTTTACCCAGGTTCTTCCTAGAGGGGGAATTGTTGTATAGGGAGAGCGCGGATCCAAGAACAGGTACTCTACGTAAGCAGTTGGTGGTGCCAACTACCTTTAAATCGGTAGTCATGAAATTGGTGCACGACCACCCCGTAGGCAGTCATAAAGGTGTCCAAGGGACATTAGACCAGGTGCTAGCTCGCTTTTACTGACCGGGAGTGTTTAAAGAAACAACCCGGTATTGCGAATCCTGTCCTGCGTGCCAACGGGTCACGGCTGCCAAACCAAAGCCAGTACCGATGGTTTCACCACCCACCATTGCAACCCCAGTACGGCGATTAGCAATGGATATTGTGGGCCCGCTAGTAAAAACACCAAGGGGTTTTCAATACATTTTAGTAATCATGGACCATGCGACTAGGTTTCCATGGGCAATACCCCTGCGCAACATTTCTGCGAAAACCATATCAATAGAGCTCATAAAGTTGTTTTGTGAGATTGGGTTTCCCCAAGAGATTTTAACTGATCAGGGGACAAACCTCACTTCAAAACACTTGGCCATGCTTTGGGACGCCTTTGGGATACGTCATATCCGCACCTCAGCGTACCACCCCCAGTCCAACGGACTGGTGGAACGAATGAATCAGTCCTTAAAGCAAATGTTAAGGCAGAGCCTAGGAGGGAATATGGTTGAATGGGACAATGTCCTCCCATTCGTCCTTTACGCGTGCCGTGAACGCGTACAGGCATCCTTAGGGGCATCCCCCTACGAGCTGTTGTTTGGTAGGGCTCCGAGAGGAATCCTGGATATCCTTCGGGAGCAGTGGGTTGCGCCAGATGAGGCAGAGGTAGGGATACCTCAATTTCTTAAGGACCTCAGAAACCATTTAGAAAGGACATCCCAAGTGTCCATGGACAATCTGCAGGCCAGCCAGCGCCGGCAGAAAAAGTATTATGACCGGGGGACTAAAACAGGGAATTTATCTATAGGGGATAAAGTTTTAATCCTAGTAGCGGACGCCGGTCCGAAGTTTGAGGCCAGATGGAAAGGCCCAGGTACAGTAGTTGGCCAGGTGGGTCCCGTTTCCTATAAGGTAGAAAACGAAAAAGGGCGCCGCCAAATATACCACTTGAACCTGCTGAAGCCTTGGCATGAAAGGTCAGCGGCAGTGAGGTTGGTACATGTAGAGAGCTGAAGGTTTAACTCAGGTGAGATTACGCGCTGTCCGACGAGGACGTCTGCAGCTCGTAATATCTTAAGGAGGGGGATGTGTAACACGGAAGATCTGCCCTCTGCATCAGAAACTCAGAAATCTGCTGTGTATAGCTTGGATTCTGACAGGCAGGCACGTCAGAAGGTTCCTAGTTACCATAGGCAACATAAACAAACTCAGACACGAGGTCTGCAGTCACGCCTAGTTAGTGAGCATTCCCCAACTGATGAGGAAAACAGCTTTCACCTGGGCAAGGGAACGCCCATGAAGCTGTATAAAAAATGCTCAAGGCAAACAGAGTTAGCTTCAGGAGATGCAGGAGCTTGGCAAGACAAGGGAAACTTGCAGGACTCGGAAGGAAGCTCAGAATACTCAGAATACTCAGACACAGAGTTTGAACTGCCTGAAACTTTGAGCAGGAAGCCACAGAGGAATTATCAGAAGGAAACAAAGAAAGTTTCACCAAGAGAGGTCAGCTATAGGAAACACTTACCTCTGACGCAGTGTGAATTTCCCAGGCACCTGGCTGAGTTGAAGGAACATGAGGCAGCTAGAAACAAACCGTATGTATTTGAGAAGCAGAGCTGTTTAAAACAGTTACAAGCCCTTGAGAGGGAAAGCAGTCCTGTTGAGGATGTGTGTATGTTTGATCCTGATGAATGTATGCC
Source organism: Ichthyophis bannanicus (assembly GCA_033557465.1). Lineage (NCBI taxonomy): Eukaryota > Metazoa > Chordata > Amphibia > Gymnophiona > Ichthyophiidae > Ichthyophis > Ichthyophis bannanicus. The sequence continues at coordinate 427,948,606 of CM066032.1, forward strand.
AGTAAAACCCTGCAAAAGACTTCCACTAGAAAAGTCTTAATTTAACAGAAGAGAGCAGTGCTCTGAGTTGCAGCCGAATACAAAAGGCAGGAGGTTCAAATGTTTTAAAGAGAAAGCTTGCTTAGATAGAGGTGTCTCTCCTTCCTGCTACTACAAGCTATATGACAATTATCTGCCTTGTTGTGAAGAGGGCTGTGCAGAGAGCTCTGAGAGAGAGACGGAGTTCAGAAAGCTACAGACTTTCTATCCTAAGGAAAAGACTGTAATTGATGAGCCTATGATTACAGAGGCTAGTATTATAAGTCCATGTGTTGAGGAAATGGATTGCTCTTTACTGATGTCTGATATGAGTTCTTCTTTGCGCTGAAGCTAAAGACAAGAGTGCCTTGTAACAGCTGAAAAAGCCAAGAAGAGACTGTTAGCATATTGGATAAAACTGCACATTGTGATTTATGATTTTTGGTTGAAGCAAGACACTGTATTTAAGTTTTTCTTCAGTTGTGCCAAAATAATGGTTGTATCCTGAGTTCTTTTGTATTATACTATTTTTGAAAATCCAACCCCGGGAAGGGAATAAAATCCTTTTTTGAAAACCTGACCACTCTGACTCGCAACTACCACTTTTCTATTAGAAAGGTCAGGCCCAGCAGTCTGGCTGGCTGCTTACGCCACAGTTCGGCCCCTGCTGGTGACAATATGCATAGCACCCCAGTGGCCAATCATGGGGGTGCCTCTGTGTCCCCCTCTGTTAGCCCTTTGAAGCTTACTGACAGTGCTTCCACTTGAGGTAGAAAGGTGTTAACAGGTATAATTCCCCTCCCTTCCCCAAAGGAAAATCCTCAAAAGCAGGTATGATGGTGAACAAAGCTGACTGGCAATATTTGGAAGCTTTATTTAACAGGTTTTATATACTGCTTTAGTATTTCAATGAAAGGGGTTTATATTTAAATGATGTACATTAAACAGGGACATTGATAACTTGGATTTTTCTGAGACAATGGAATGTCAAGTGACTTGCCCAAGGCCACAAGGAGTGCTAGTGGGAATTGAATCCTGGTCTCTGGGTTCCCAAGCCAGTGTTTTTAACCATTAGACTACTCTTCCACTCCAGCTTTGCTAACATACAACTATAAATTTATAAAATGCACTGACTGTTAATTTTAATGGTGGTGGCGTTAATCCTCCTGAAGCATAACCATCCATAACCAGAAAGATTAGATAACCATTCAGATAATGCTGTCTGATCTTATAATTCCATTTCTGTGGCTAGCTGTACCCCTCCTGGAGATGTTGCTCCACTACCTCTCATTCCCTGGACCTCTTTTACCTGGGGGATATCTGCTCCATGTAGCTCAATCACTGGACCCCCCCCCCCCCCTCTGGTCCTTTTGCCACTCAGCCACTGCACTCCCTCTACCTTGAGGTCACCTCTCTGCTGCCTCTCAACAGCTAGACTCTGCTCCACCTTGGTGGTCTGTAACATCTGCTGCCTCAGCCACTGGACTTTCCTCTACCTGGGGGGGGGGGGGGGCATTAAGCAGGGGAGCTGCCTCGACCATCTTCTCTTAGCAGCAACTCAAAATCTTGCAGGGCCTTCCTTGAAGGGAGAGGTTTCTTTCACTAGTGGTCAGTAGTTTTTGCTCTTTTAGATTCCAGCTCTCAGTAGTATCCACCTATCTGAGCTCATGACTTGCAGTTCAGCTTTCCCCCAGCTTAGCTTGATCACTTTCAGGCAGGTAGATTCAGAGAGTATCTTTCTCCTATCTTAGCCTTTTTGCAGCCTGATACCCAGCTAATGTTGATTTCACTCCTATCCTGATTTCTCAGGGAATACATTCTTGAAGCATTCCTACTCTCCCCAGTATAATATCCTTATCTATCTTAGAGTTGGATTACTATTTATAATAATACTGATGTGAATTTTATCCATCGATGATAGCAATTTGCATGTCTCGCTCTTATGCAGATATCACTAGTCTGACTACAGCAGGATTCTGACACCCACTAATGACTCACACATTTTAGTACAGAAGTTTGTAAATGATGTCTTAGTGTATTTAAAGTTTATTCCAGCCAAAGAATAATTCCTTCCTCCACCCCTCCCCCCAAAACCACTGAGGGAACATGCAGTAGCTCACTGAGGGCATACACTGCAAAAGGTTAATGAATGAAATACAATAAGAAAGTTCAGGAAACAAAAGGTTCTATATCTTTAATTATTTTTAAACAAAAATACCTTGCAGCTTAAAAATAGAAACATAGAAATTGAAAATGATAGCAGGTAAAGACCATAGGACCTACCTAGCCTGCCCATCCATACCAGCTACTAAGCTCTACAATCCCTCTTTTTTAGAGATCCTTTATACTTTACGTATATATCACCTGTCTAACTAAAGGCAAAGCGGTTTACAAACAGATATAGTCCTCATCGCCACCACCTCCACTGGGAGGCTGTTCTATTCATCCACCACCCTTTCCATAAGAAAATACCACAGAAGTGTGCCTGCATTATTTGACAGATTGACCCCTAGCGGTAGCATCATGAGACTACCGCTAGGGGTCATAGCACATTAAGTTTTGCATTTAAGGTGTTGTAAGTGTAAATATTTACTACACTGTAGTAAACATTCCATTTAGTCTATCCTCATATGCTTGATAAAAAAAAGACCATTAGAGATTTTAGTTTATATCCTTCTGAAAATACGTTGTCCAAAATTATGGACAGTATTCCAAAACAGATCTCACCATAACTCATACAGAAAAACAATCACCTCTCTTTTCCTGATGACCATTCCTTCTCTATACAGCCAAGAATCCTTCTGACCTTTGCTGCTTGGCTACCTTAAGATTGTCATATATCCCTGTTAAATTCCCCGTTTATTGTAAGCTCATTATAGACCTCCTACATAGAGCGTTTTTGTTACTTGTGAACCGCACTGATGACAAATAGCGCGGTATAGAAAAAACATTAAATAAATAAATAAATAAAATATATGATGACCTCTAGGCCCCCCACTCTCTTTTAATGCACTCTGCTTTAAGTGAAGTACTTCACTTCCTATCTGTATTGCTTTCTTGACTTTTTGCAACCCAAATCCTACATTTTTAGCATTAAATCTTAACTGCCACATTCTAGACCATTCTTCAAGCTTTTCTAGATCTCCCCCTCCTCATGTTATTCACATCTTGTGGGATTTCTACCTTGTCACAGATACGAGTATCATCTACAGACAATCCAACCTTTCCAAGTAGCCCTTCTTCAATATCACTTACACAAATCTCTGTGGCACCCTACTGTTAATGCCCTATTTTCAGAGTGAACTTCATTTACCACTAACCTTTGAACCTCCCATTTAACTAATTTCATACCCATTCAATCACTTTAGGGCCCATACCAAAGGCACTCAGTTTGTTCATATGTCCCCCATGAGGAACCTTGCCAAAGCCCTTGCTGAAATATAAGTACACCATATCTAGAGTTCTCCACTGCTCTAGCTTTCTGGTAACCTAGTACATCTAGAAAAAACATGCAGCCTTGGATCCTATAATCCACTGAATTCCATAAACTGTACTGTCTTCTGTTTTGGCATCATTTCCATGAAATTACTTACCACTGAACTCAGACTAACTGGCCTGTAGTTCCCAGCCTCTTCCTTACTTCCACATCTGTTCCATACCCATCTTGACTCCTGCAGGATCATTCTTGACTTTAAGGTCAGAGATTGAGCTATAAGAACTTCCACAAGCTCCTTCAGTGCTCTTGGAAGTATCACATCTGGCCCCATATACTTAGGGGTATGTTTCCTAAACCGTCTTAACGTGCGCCCAGCGATAGTGTGCAGGATGCCATAAAAGGAGTGGGTGTTTCGGTCTTAATGTAGCAAAATGGGATTATTGTGCGATAACGCCCGCTACGCACATTATTGGGCGAAACGTCGCTAAGCACGTTAACGTGCGATAATCTTAAGTAGGCACGCAGAGATGCACACATAGAAGCAGAGGTGTAGCACAATGGTTAATACACTGTCTGATTGTACAGGGGTCATGAGTTTGATTCCCCAGTGTGCCTAATGCATAAGGCTGGCTGATGCATCACCCTGTATGTTTAAGTAGTGCTTTTTGAGGCATTTTACTTTTATTTTAATTAGTGCTGCCAGCAAACAAACCCTCATGGTGGCGTAACCTAAGGTGCCGCATGAGGCACCCCGTAATGCACTCCATAGGGCACATTATAAAGTGCACTGTCTGCCAAGGCACCCTATAATGTCCCCTATAGGACACCTTATAAGGCACCTTATAAGGCGCTTGATAGGGCGCCTTATGAGGCACCTTAAGGTTACAATATTCTGAGGGTGTTTTTTCCTGGCAGCACTAATGTACATTAAAAATAGACAATGCCTCAGACAGCCCTATCAAATAACCCCACCGTGTGTTTGAACCCATAGACCTCTGGCTTCACAGGCAGTGAAGTAACCAGTGGGTTACAGCTGCTAACAAGCCCCTGGCTGGCTGCAGAAGGACTGCATGTCACCACACAAATTATCTGCTGTGGTTACCAGGATAGGGTTAACCCACCCGTACCCATGATGCAATGCACATGCAAATCAGCAGTCGACAGATGGACACAAGATGGGGTATGCACCCCCACAGCACCTCGGCCTGGTAGGGGGAACTGACCGTGTGTGGTACTGGCACAGAGTAGCCACAGACCGTCACATTGTGTGGGTACTGTGCCACCCTGAGGGTGGGGTGGGGCACCCAGCACCAGGTCCACAGCACCTTTCATGGCTGAAATACGCCATGCTGCAGGTCCCCATCAGTGCTACTATATGTGATAGGTAGTTCCTGCAGACACACCTAGATTACATCTGTGTCCTTCTGTATTTCTCAGTCATGTCTAGCCCTTATGGGCTATGATGTACCCAGAATAGTGCAGATCCTGTGTTGGTATTGGTGCCATGGTTACATGATATAGGTGTAGGTGTAGGTGTAGGTGTAGGTGTAGGTGTAGGTGGGGGGGGGGGGTTGTTTGGACCTATAGGCGGATTATGTACCACCACACAACCCACCCTCTGGGGCTCAGGGTGGGAAACAGGATCACCCACCAATAGACCCACATTCTACATCCCTGCAATGGTGGCAGTAGAGAAGACCATCAACACCAGTCCTGCTGGGGAACAGACACCCTACAGGGCAGGCAATGCAGAGCTGTACACATCCATAAAGCAATAGCAGACAGACTGTAGGCCTGGAAATGCTCAGCTGCCTCCCACCACTATCTGACATTCTCCAGCAGTAAGACTCCAGCCACTGCACCCTGCAAGGTGTTCCAGCAAGACACATACTAGCTGCAGACAGTCTGCTAGCTAGTCCATAGTGCATGGACCTTGAGAAGATGCATGTACACAGAACTGGGATTTCAGCATACACACCAAGCAGATAAGTCAGTGATTGGCCCCCAAAAAAGAACCCATAAATATCACATGAGAGTAGCACTATGGGGGAACCTAGCCATGCCGTGGTCACTGCTCAGTCAGGGTGAGAGTGACCTCCCAGCAGGACATGCTGTGGCCACCCTGTCCGTGCAGGTTGTGGCTGGGCACTACAATGTCCGAGCCATTGCCCTATGCTCTGTACAGATGAATCCAGGCCAGGCCACCCTATCCAGGCTATTCCCACAGTACCTTGCTCCTCATTATGCACATTGGCAGGCCAATACTGGCAACAGTGCTAGCAGTGTGGGCTGAGGAAGGTGTTAGCAGGCACCACATACTGGATAGACAGACACACATTCCCCACACCTATGCCAGCATTGTGCAACTATAGAGGTGTTTGGCAGCCCTGGCCACCACACCAGTCCTGGGCACAGTGCAGGCATGGCTATGGTACGCAATACTGTTGGGGTCACTCTGTCAGACACCAGACCTGAGGCACACTCCAGAGACATCAGAAAATTTGCTATGATGCAGCTCAATCAGCCATTTGTGTTTAACCTCGGAATTGCTATCTGCCAGTTAAGATAGCAAACTTTTGATAGTTGTGTACCATTTTCCCAGGTTTAGGGTGGCATTGCTAAGGTATGCAAGTGCTAGTATTTGGAGATGCACGCAGGACCCAACATCCTGCCTCTCCAGGAGGCTTTGGATAATGGAGCCTGTGGGTGAGGGTGTGTCTGCCCCTGTTGGCCGCTGCTCTAGGGCAGAGGTTTCCAACTCCAGTCCTGGAGGGCCACACACTGTTTGGGTTCTCATGCTGTCCCTAATGAATATGCATGAGATACATCTGCATACCATGGGGGTGGTGCATAGAAATGCAGCACAGCCATATTTATTAGAGGCAGCATGGAACCTGAATGGTGTTTGGCCCTCCAGGACTGCATAGGTAATGCACATGTTTATGGTGTCTGTGCTCTGTAGGGTAAAATGTAGGTGTTTTGGGCATGTTTACGTCATTTGAAATAAAGGTTTTTTCTGTATTAGCACGTTTCAGTAGTGGTTAAAATATGGGGACTGGGTTGGCAGGAACCACAGCTGGGACTTGAACCTGTGACCTTCTGAGCACACTGGCTGTGCATACTGCACCACCTTGTTGCCACAGAGATGGTGCATTCCCTGGTAATACCATGACTGTTCGTCAGACAGGACCTGTCTGTTGCAGTGCATGGCACCCACCTACACAGGGCTAGGCCATGGTCTGCTCTGGGCAGCTGCCACTGCCCCCTCCCCCACCAGTACCCCTCTACCACCCTGCTGACATGCCCTTCTGCTGGTGGTGCTGGTGGAGCGCAGTCTCAGGCCATCCAGTGTGTGGGTAGGCCGCTGCCTATGGTGCAGGTTCTGGGGTAGGGGTGCCTGCATAGCTGTCCACGCTTCTCCCCAGCACCGCCTGCCAATGTTCTGTGCCCTTGGGGGTACCTGCTGGGTACTATCCCCTGTGACACTGTGGGAAGCACACTCGTGCCTATGTTGGGCCCTCATCAGTTGCTGTCTGGCTGCTCTACTGTTTCAGCATTCGTATGGGCCACCTAGGCATCACCCTAGTCCGCACTGTGGCCCAGCTGCACCACAGAATGTGTCGCCTGCAGCCCTCTGTGTCCCCTTTTCAAGCATCTGCCCAGTTGCCCTTTCCATCATGCCTGCCCTGCTGTTGTGGAACATGTGCACGCCATAGGAAACCTGCCCAATGAAGAGGGAAAATCCTGCTCAGCGCAGTTTCACTGTGGGCTCATTCACCTTGTATGGGGACGGAGTATAGACCCTTCCAAAATTCATATCTTTTTTTTGGAGCTTTCTCGGGAGAGGGGGGAGTTGATGTTTCCCATTAATATCACTATTTCCCAGCTTGATTGTTTTTTTTCAATTTTGTTCAGGTCATTTTCACTGTTTATTTGCCCTTTTGGTCCTTGCACATGTATCACACTTATCACTTTTTGTTGGTTTCCCTGGTTCTGCTGTACATTGCTGACGGAAATGGTTTCTTTTCCCTTTAAATCAGCTCTAACGCCAGGGTTTCACTGGCGTTAGTTTTCAGCCTCGAATTTCACAGCGTTAGTGTGCAGGGAGCCTCTCCTCTCCCACTCTCTACCCATTGACCCTCTCTCTCTGCCCCTGGTGAGCCTTACTCCGCCCTCCGGGAGCCTTTCCCCGCCTTCAGCGCTCATTTGCGCCGCTGCGCGCGTTATCGCACGCTAAGGTACCTCTGCGCCCGATAAAGTGCCATTATTGCACGATAAGGTACCTTATCGCGCGATAATGTATCAGAGCGCACATTAAGATGGTTTAGTAAACATACCGCTTAGTTTACTCAGAAATACAGTCTTCTAAGAATGGTTCAAAGTCTACCTCATTTTCATTCCTATGTGTGCTTGTATTCTGAGGTATAACCTCAGACCCTTCATCTGTAAAGAGAGTACAGAAATAATTTTGCTAAGCAATTTTTGTTTATCCATATCATCCTCTCCATAGTCTTCAACTTAACCCTTGAATTTTACAGTGCCATTTTTGCACGTCTTCCTGTCACTAATCTATTTATTTTTTTATTTTATTTAGTATACATTTGTATACCGCTACTTCCAGCGATCAGCAGCGGTTTTTTTGATTACAGATTGGAAATTGTCAAATCATGACAGGAAATTTTTGATCTATTAATATTAATCTATATAAAAATAGCTTTGCCCTCTTCCCCCCTCCTCGTACATTTATTGTTTTGTTGTTGTTATGTGCCGTCAAGTCTGTGTCGACTCATGGCGACCCTCTGGAAGTAGACCTAAACTGTGCTTGGTCTTCAGTCAGGCAGCTCATTGTTGATAGAGCGGCACCCATAGCTGCTGTTATTGTATTGATCCACCTCATTCCTGACCTTCCTCTTTTGTGTTGACCTTCTACCTTGCCCACCATGATGTCTTTTTCTAATGATCTCTCTCTTTGAACGATGTGCTCAAAGGGGTATGTTTACTAAACTGCGTTAGTTTGATTCGCGTTAGGAGCCGCGTTAATGGAAGAAATGCCAAAAAAGGACATGGGCGGTACATCGTTACCGATAACGTGCGTGTTAAGGCGCCGCGCAGCAACGATCTTTACAGGGCACGTTACTGTGCGTTAAGCTTAAGAAGGCGTGCAGACACCCAAATACAGAAACAGAGCTGTAGCACAATGGTTACTACACAGACTGATGGTACAAGGGTCATGGGTTTGATTCCCCAGTGTGCCTAATGAATAAGGCTGGCTGAGGCATCAGGTGTAACCCTTTGAAGGCCTACTATAATATTTTAATCCACATTCTGCAGCCGGGCTAATGTTTGCATATGTCAGGAAAATTGTACCTCTCTTATTCAATATGTTCCAATAGTGACGTTCCCTCTGCCATGGTTGGTCATGTATTATATACCATTTGATAGGAATATTTAGGCAGAAGATTGGATCCCGAAAGTTTCGGGCTTGGCCTGAAAAGGGTTAAGTATTGGGCTGTGAGGAAGTTTAGTTGTACTTTAATAGTGCTGCCAGCAAACACACCCTCACAGTGGCATAACCTAAGGTGCCACATAAGGCACCCTAGAAGGCACTCCATAGGGCACATTATAAAGTGCGCTGTCTGCCAAGGCACCCTATAATGTCCCCTATAGGACACCATATAAGGCACCTTATAAGGCGCTTTATAGTGCACCGTATAAGGCGCCCTATAGGGCGCCTTATGAGCCACCCTAAGGTGACAGTACCCTGAGGGTGGTTCTGCTTGCAGCACTAATATACAATAAAAATAGACAATGCCTAAGACAGCCCTATCGATGAACCCCACTGTGGGTTCTGAACCCATGACCTCTGGCTCCACAGGCAGTGAAGTAACCAATGGGCTAGAGCTGCTAACAAACACCTGGCTGGCTACAGGAGGACTGCACGGCACCACACCCACATTCTGCTGTGGTTACCAGGATAGGGTCAACCCATCCGTACACAGCAGTCTTCAGATGATCACAAGATGGGGTATGCACCCAAGAGCACCTCAGCCTGGTAGGGGGTGCCGACAGTGTGTGTTAGTGGCACAGAGTAGCTACAGACCGTCACAGTGTGCGGGTCCTGTGCTCACCCTGAGAGAGAGGTATGGTGCCCAGCACCATTCTCACAGCACCTGGCTTTGCTGAGATAGGCTATGCTGCAGGTCCCAATCAGTGCCAATGTGTGATAGGTAGTCCTTGCAAACACCCCTAGGATATGCCTGTGTTCATCTGTATGTCACATCTAGCCCTTGTGGACTATGATGCACCCAGAAACGTGCATACCCTGTGTGAGTGCCATGGTCACACGATGTAAGTGAAGGGGGGTGTTGGGACCCACAGGGAGATTACATACCACCACCCAACGCACCCTCTGGGGCTCAGGGTGGGGGACAGGATCTCCCGCCAACAGATCCACTTTCTACCACCTGCAATGGTGGCAGTAGAGAGGACCATCACGCCAGTCCTGCTAGGGATCAAACACCCTACAGGGCAGGCAATGCAGAGCTGTACACATCCATAAAGCAATAGCAGACAGAAGACCTGGAAATGCACAGCTTAGGTTTGATCTCCTCTAGTACTGACTGGTTTGTTCTTTTGGCAGTCCATGATGTACACAGTATTTGTTGCCAGCACCATAATTCAAAGCCATCAATTTTCTTCCTGTCTATCTTTTTCACTGTCCAACTTTTTCATCCATATGATGTTACTGAAACTTACATGGCTTGGTTAAGTCAAATTTTTGTATGGAGAGAAACATCTCTGCTCTTGAGAATCTTGTCTAGGTCCTTCATAGCCAGAGCAATGCATCATCATATTCCTTGACTGCTTGCCCTTTCTTTATTAATTGTTGATCCAAATAGACTAAAATTCTTCTCTATCAATGATTTAGTTATTGATTTTGCCAGTTCTCAGGATCTTTGCCTTCTTAACGTTAAGGTGCAGGCCCATTTTAAGACTATGCTAGTGGCTATTTTTTCTTCCTTTTGTTTCTAGGTGCTTATGGGAGTTATTTTAGAAGGATTTCCAAGGGTAAATAGCAACACATTCAAGGGTTGTTGTTGTTAAGTGCCGTCGAGTCGGAGTCGACTCATGGCGACCCTCTGGATAGCTATCCTAAATTGTGTTCGGTCTTCAGTCAGGCGGCTCATTGTTGACAGACTGGTACCCGTAGCTGCTGTTATTGTAGCGATCCATCTCATTGCTGGCCTTCCTCTTTTGCGTTGACCTTCTATCTTGCCAAGCATGATGTCTTTCTCCACTTAATTTGTAAATAGTTATTTTAGACATCTGCTATCTACCTGCGGGGATTCACACCATACAGATATATCCAGAGGATAGAGCAGAGTTTGAGTGGACACAAAATATTGCTGTGTATTTCCCATTTTACAAGGGGAATACATGTGTATCCAAAAATTTTCTGTATCAGTTTTCACATTTGCCCTGAGGTTAGCACAAGTGCCAGTTTGATGATACAAGTAAAAAGATTGATATAACCCCTTTCTGGTTCCCTCCCAATACCATTAATACCCACCTCCATCCCCCTGAACTCCCTGTGCCTGTGTTATAGTGTCTTTATGAAATAGGTAAAATTTATGGACCTATACATTTTATTTATTTATTTAACAGTTTTTATATACCGTCTTTCTTCAATTCAAGACGGTTTACAGAGAACATAACATGACAATATATTTCAACTGATTATAAAGAACCGAACTACATAATAAGAGTATATATGGTTAATATAAGTAACTTTTGTACATGAGGAGTCTTCATGGACAAGAACTATTTACATGCTTATTTACAGGAGAGGTTAGGGACTGCCTAGGCACCCTATCATAAAATTACTCCTTAGAAACATAGAAACATAGAAATATGACGACAGAAAAAGACCACATGGCCTATCTAGTCTGTCCTTCTATAACAACTACAACATTCCCCTTTTCACCTTTAGAGATCCTCTGTGTTTGTCCCATGCTTTTTTCAATTCAGTTACTGTCCTCATCTCTATCACCTCCACTGGGAGACTATTCCACGGATCCACTACTCTTTCCGAAAAGAAATATTTCCGCATATCACTCTTGAATCCATCTCCCTTCACCTTCATCCCATGTCACCTCGTAGCAGAACTTGCTTTCAATTGAAAGAGGCTCTCTCCTTGAACATTTATGCCACAGAGGTATTTAAACATCTCAATCATATCATCTCTATCCCGCCTTTCCTCTAAGGTGAACATATTAAGATCCTTCAGTCTGTCCTCATATGCTTTATAATAAAGACCACTAATCATTTTAGTAGCCACCCTCTGCACCAACTCCATCCTGTTCACATCCTTATGAAGGTGTGCTCTCCAGAATTGCACACTATACTCCAAATGAGGTCGCACCAAAGACTTATACAGAGGCATTATCACCTCCTTTTTTCTAGCCATTCCTCTCCGTATGCACCCAAGCATCCTTCTAGCTTTTGCCGTTGCCTTTTCTACCTGTTTAGCTACTTTAAGATCATCAGACACAACCACGCCTAGGTCCCGCTCTTCTTTAGTGGACAAAAGTACTTCACCCCCTATACTATATTGCTCCCTTGGATTGCTGCAGCCCAAATGCATGACCTTACATTTTTTAACATTAAATCCCAGCTGCCAAATTCTAGACCATTCTTCAAGCTTAGCTAGATCCCTCCTCTTGTTATCTACCCCTTCCTGGGTGTCTACTCTATTGCAGATTTTGGTATCATCCTCAAAGAGGCAAACCTTACCCGACAGCCCTTCCATAGAAACATAGAAATGTGTGTCTCCATAATTTAAATATAGCTTGGTTCAGTTTTAATCATTGTTTCTTTTCACAGAAGTTAGTCAGGCCTTCTTTGAAACAGTAGTCTGTGATTTTTACAATGTAATCAATAATATTTGCAAAACATTTTTTTAAAATCCTTGAATATTTTCAAATATTCTTTCAAAGACAATGTATTGTGTCAGTATGAGACCAAAATGAATATAATTTAATTAAAGTAAATTAAATTACTCATTAGCAGTGTTGACGTTAAGCCTTTGGAATGCATTCACATTGCATGAAAAGGATTTGGGTACCTGGCTTAACAGCCCTAGTGTAGTAGAAAATTAATTAGCATTATACGTATCTGAGCTCTTTTCCATGCATGCACAGATGGAACAACAAAGCTAGAAAGATAAGGAGCTCTGAAATCCCCCCTTTTTAATTTACTAATTAAAAGAGATATTTGCTATTGTGAGCAACTGAAGTAAAACAAGATCAGTTACTGAAGAAGAAAATGTTCCAGTCTAGCAAAGGTAGGAACAACTGAATCATGAATTGTATGCCAACATTATTTTAACCAGAGGTCAAAATGTCTTGTTTTCTTGACAATGAAAGCACAAGTGTAATAACAAATGTGATTTTTTTTTTTTAAATTCTTTATTTTCGTTTTATAACAACAAAGGAAAAGGAAGACATACAGCTAAAAGACAGATACATAAAGTGTAATACATACACCAAAGTAAACCCCTGCCACCCCCCTCCCCCCTGCTTCTTCTCTAGAAAACTAAACATTCCCGAAGCGGGCGTGTACTTACATTATTGTGTTACAAAACCTAATGGTGATCTGAAACATGATGAGTGCACATTATACAGGCATGTTGGAACAATGAGCAGATTGTACATAATCATTAAGCATCTGCCATTTAGACAAGCGAGAGTGAGTTTGGGCATGGGGAATAGCTCTCCGAGGTATCTGCTCATATTTACTATATAAGCAGACGAGGTTCCACCATTCATTGACAGTAAGTCGAGAGCTATCCTTCCAATTCCTCGTGATTAAGCATATGGCTATACCCAGCATGAAATCAAGGAGAAAGCGACCCTTCTTAGGAAGAGAGGGGACCTCCGCCACAGAGCGGAGTCCCACGATCTTCCAAGAGAGAGGTTCGTGAAGGTGTAAGATAAATTGAATACAACCCCAAACCCGCCCCCAATAAACCTGTAGTTGAGGACATTCATAAATAACATGAGCGAAGGTTCCCACAGCAGTATGGCAAGACCAACACTGGTCCCCAGCAGTTGTGTTCCATTTGGCTATTTTTTCTGGGGTATAAAAGCATCTGTGTGCAAAAAAGAAGAGAGTTTGGGTAACAGAGGCAGACCGGGAAACCCGCACTACTTTGCTCCAGAAAACGCTCCATTGCACAGGGGTTAAAGTGGTTTGCAGTTCGCGCTCCCAGGCTTGTTGGGCTCTAAAAGTGGCCGTGTCTGTACCCTGACATAATATTTTATAAAAGTTAGAGGCTACCCCATGTGTACTACTAATAGAGTGAACTATCTCTAATAACCCGTCCTCAGTAGGGGCAGAGGGCGGCATGATTCGAGCACTTTTGAGGCAGTGTTGAAGCTGCATCAATTGAAAGTAGTGTTTCGCTGGTAACGCAAATTCCTTTTGTAAATCAGAAAAGGTTTTCCAACGAGCTGCAGAGAAGAGCTGTTGGGGTGTCCAGATCCCCCTTGAGTACCAGGGTTTCCATGCTATCGTTCTATTTAGGACTTGAATTCTGGGGTTATTCCATAGCGGGAGTCCATCCTGAGGACATACGTTCGGGCCCAGTGATAGAATGAGAGTGTTAAAGGCCGCAAGAGTATCGACAATCATTGGTGGATGGCGGGTGTCTACTTGATAGGACATACCGGGGAGATGGGTCAACGGAATTGGGCTACTAAGCTCCTCTTCTATGTCGAGCCAAACTGGTCTGCTGTCTGTTGAGGCATCTAGCCATCGGGCACCATCGGGCACCTTGCTTAAGTAGTGCCACAGTGCAGACCAGGGCGATGCCTAGGTGGCCCATACGAATGCTGAAGCAGCAGAGCAGCCAGACAGCAACTGCTGAAGGCCCAACATGGGCACGACTGTGTTTCCCACAGTGTCACAGGGGATAGTACCCAGCAGCTACCCCCAAGGGCACGGAACATTGGCAGGCGGTGCTGGGGGAAGCGTGGACACCTATGCAGGCACCCCTACCCCAGACCCCGCACCATAGGCAGCGGCCTACCTGAACACTGGATGGCCTGAGACTGCGCACCACCAGCAGAAGGGCATGTCAGCATGGTGGCTGAGGGATACTGGTGGTGGAGAGGGCAGTGGCAACTGCCCAGAGCAGATCGTGGCCTAGCCCTGTGTAGGTGGGTGCCGTGTACTGCAACAGATGGGCCCTGTCTGATGAACAGTCATGGTATCACCAAGGAAAGTACTAACTCTGTGACAACAAGGTGGTGCAGTGCACAAAACCAGTGTATTCAGAAGCAGAGGGTCACAGGTTCAAGTCCCAGCTGTGGTTCCCGCCAACCCAGTCCACATATTTTACCCACTACTACAACGTGCTAATACAGACCGCGCCTTTATTGCAGATGACGTAAACATGCCCAAGACACCTACATTTTACCCTACAGAGCACAGAAACCATAAACATGCACATTACCTAGAGCAGAGCCTCCCAAATGCAGTCCTGGAGGGCCAAACACCATTCCGGTTCCATGCTGCCTCTGATAAAGATGCCTGTGCTGCATTTCTATGCACCACCCCCATGGTATGCAGATGTATCTCATGCATATTCATGAGGGACAGCATGAAAACCCGAACAGTGTTTTGCACCGCAGGTCTGGAGTTGGGAACCTCTGCCGTAAAGCAGCAGCCAACAGGGGCAGACACACCCGCACCCACAGGCCCCATTATCCAAAGTCTCCTGGGGAGGCAGGACATTGGGCTCTGCATGCATCTCCCAATACTAGCACTTGCATACCTTAGTAATGCCACCCTAAACCGGGCACTATGGTACACATCTATCAAAAGGTTGCTATGAGTACCGGCAGATAGCAATTCCTAGATGAAGTACATTTTTCTGAGTGAGCTGCATCATAGCAACCTTTCTGTTGTCTGTGGAGTGTGCTACACGTCTTGTGTCTGACAGTGTTTACCAACCTGTTCACTGACTCCTACAGTATTGCGTACCATAGCCATGCCTGCACTGTGCCCAGGACTTGTGTGGTGGCCTGGGCTGCCCAACACCTCTATAGTTTCACAATGCTGGCATAGGTGTGGGGAGTGTGTGTCTGTCTATCCAGTGTGTGGTGGCTGCCAACACCCTCCACAGCCCACACTGCTAGCACTGTTGCCAGTATTGGCCTGTCAATGTGCATAATGAGGAGCAAGGTACCGTGGGAATAGCCTGGATAGGGTGGCCTGGCCTGGATGCATCTGCACACGGCATAGGGCAATGGCTCGGACATTGTAGTGCCTGGCCACCACCTGCATGGACAGGGTGGCCATAGCATGTCCTGCTGGGAGGTTACTCTCACCCTGACTGAGCAGTGACCATGGCATGGCTAGGTTCCCCCATAGTGCTATATAGCATTTCACTCATGTGATATTTATGGGTTTCTTTTTGGGGCTTAATCACTGACCTATCTGCTTGGTGTGTATGCTGACATCCCTGTTCTTGGTACATGCATCTTCTCCAGTACTATGGACTAGCTGGCGGACTGTCTGCAGCTAGTATGTGTCTTGCTGGAGCACCTTGCAGGGTGCAGCGGCTGGAGGCTTGCTGCTGGAGAATGTCAGATAATGGTGGGGGGCAGCTGAGCATTTCCAGGCCTGCCATCTGTCTGCTATTGTGTTATGGATGTGTACCGCTCGCTCTGTTCCCCAGCAGGACTGGGGTTGCTGGTCTCCTCTACTGCTGTCATTGCAGGGAGGTAGACTGTGGATCTATTGGTGGGTGATCCTGTTTCCTACCCTGAGTCCCAGAGGGTGGGTTGTGTGGTGATACATAATTTGCCTATGGGTCCATACACCCCCCCCCCCTCTTCACCTACAGCAGGTAACGATGGCTCCAACACAGGATATGCACTATTCTGGGTGCAGCATTGCCCATAAGGACTATACATGACTGAGACATACAGCAGGACACAGACGTATCCTAGGTGTGTCTAACTGAACTATCTATCACACACTGATGGGAACCTGTAGCATAGCGTATTTCAGCCATGAAAGGTGCTGTGGGCCTGGTGCTGGGCACCCCACCTCAACCTCAGGGTGGGCACTGTACCCGCACAATGTGACTGTCTGTGGCTAATCTGTGGCAGTGCCACACACGGTCTGTTCCCCCTACAAGGCCAAGGTGCTGTGGGGTTGCATACCCGATCTTGTGCCCATCTCTCGACTGCTGATTTGCATGTGCAGTGCATCATGGATACGGGTGGGTTACCCCTATCCTGGTAACCACAGCAGACAGTTTGTGTGGTGACGTGCAGTCCTGCGGCCAGCCAGGGCTTTGTTCACATCCTTATAAGGTGTCCTATAGGGGACATTATAGTGTGCCTTGGCAGACAGTACACTTTATAATGTGCCCTATGGAGTGCCTTATGGGGTGCCTTATGCAGCACCTTAGGTTATGCCACCATGAGGGTGTGTTTGTTGGAAGCACTAATTAAAATACACATCACATGCCTCAACAATTGCTACTTAAATGTAAAGGGTGCTGCCTCAGCCAGCCTTATACATTAGGCCCACTGGGGAATCAAACCCATGACCCCTGTACCATCAGTCAGTGTTGTAACCATTGTGCTACAGTTCTGTTGCTGTGCTTGTATGCCTGCGCGCCTTCTTAAGATTAACGTGCGGTAACGTGACCTGTAGCGCTCGTTCATTTATGGCGCCTTGTAACGCGCGTTCTTGGCACCTTCTCGGAAGCGATGTACCGCCCATGTCCTTATTTGGGGTTTCTGTCTCTACCGCGGCTCCTAACGTGAATCACACTAACGCAATTTAGTAAACATACCCCAAAATCTTTTGTTTTAGTGGACTTCACACTACTCTGCTTCATCTTCTCTATGAATAAACAGACTCCAAGATGATGTCAGAAAACCCACTAAGAGGCCCTTTTACTAAAGTTTGTTAGATTGTTTTCTCTTATGGACATGTTTACTAACGTAATAAGTGCCATTCTGTCATAGAAATAAAAGAGCTCTGGGCAGGTTAAATCCTTTAGTAAACATGCCCCTTAACGTGCGTTTAGTGCTAAAACTAATGTGTGTTACATGCAAAACCTTTGTGGTAACCTTCGGGAGTGTGGCCAGTATGTTCCTAGCAGTTAACATATGGATGCTTATCCTAACTCATGGCACAATTACTCTGAGTACACCTACTACGGTGTTAGTTGCATCCAGTTAATTGCAACATTGACAGCATGTGCTCTCCACGCCCAATATTCACCCAAACTTTCCAACTAACAGCCTACGAATCAGCGTGTGATAACTACCATACTCCCACAGTAACACTTAGTGAAGGCCCTTGCACATAATTATCACTCGTAAAAAAGCACATTAACTGCTTTGAACACTTTTGTAAAAAGGCCTCTAAGCTTAGCATACATTCTTACTACAATTTTGTTTTTGTGACTAATGATTTGGTAAGGGTTTCAGCTTCTAATAAAATAAAGCCAAGTAGATATACAAACTTCGATTGTAAGCCCTCTAAGGATAGGGAAATACCGATGTACCTGACTGTAACTCACCTTGAAATTCCATTGGAAAGGTGTGAGCTAAATACTAATAATAAATAAAAAATAAATAGAAATTTGGAGCATCATCCCAGGCCATAGCAGAGGCATAAGAAATGGCGGTTGTCCTGCAATAGGAACTCAATATGTATAGTGAAATATGAAAGCTTTTCTGGTTCTTCCATAAAATATGGGCCTGATTTTGGAGCCCTAGTCGCATACTACACATGTAAAAGCCGGCCTTACATGTGTAAAACCACCATAATCGTGTAAACCAGATATTCAACAAGGCAACTTGAATCGTTGAGGCCAGCAACCCAAACAGCACCAGGCGCCGAAGCCCGGGGGTGTAACAGGGGAGTGCTGCTGTGAAACCCACATAAAGCAGGTTTCCAAAACCCGTGTGCGCTGACATTGGATAGATGTCACAAACCGTGTTAAGTCTAAGCGACATTTCCTGGCGCATATGACTGCTGATGTGACCAGCGAACCCATGTAGTGGTGGAACAGTGCATAGTAGAGCAAGGGGAGCATATGCAGGCTTGTACCCAAACTATGCAGACATAAAACAATGTTGAACCAGCAGAGAAGCCATGTGGGCCATGCACATGGTCTTCCAGAGGTGGAGACATGCCCACCATGACTGGACACAGCGAAAGATGTGGCAGGCAATGTGTACCCATTAGCAGGCTGTAGCCCAGCATCCAAGATGCAGGTACCATGTGCCATGTGTATACAGGCCCAGGGTGAGCTACTTGCAATTGACAGAGGAGGAGGTCTACCAGAGATACAAACTGGATGGGGCAACGATAAGGGAGTTGTGCAGCATTCTCAGTGTGGACCTGGAGTCCTCCACTTTCAGAAGCCAAGCCCTGCCAGTGGCCATGACGGTGACCACCATCCTGGGATTTCTTGCAACTGGCAGCTTCCAGCATGTGATGTGGCGACTGTCAGAATCACACAGTCTACCGTCAGCTGCTGCATAAGTACCTTCACCAGCACCCTGCTCCAGAGGATGTGCCAACTCATAGCCTTTCCTCAGACACAACAGATGTGGCAGAAGATCATGAAGGCATTCTACAATGTTGCATTTTTCTCATCAGTGCTGGAAAGTATAGACTGCTCCCACATTGCACTGTGGGCACCATGGCTGTAGCAGAGAACATACTGGAATAGGCATGGATACACATTGATGAACATGCAGGTCGTTGTGGATACCAGCATGACCTTCACTGATGCGTGTGCTTGCTACCCAGGAGATGTGTGGCTGTTAAGTGAGTATTGTCAGATGGCTGCCTGGGTGAGAATGTTCACAGTCTTGGCAAGTGCATATGTCAATATGATTTGCAAGGGATTGTGGTCAATGCAGTCCATTCACACCAGACACAGCTGCTCACAATAATTAGTTGTGCTTGATGGTAAAGCCAATAAGATATTTATTTATGGGGTTATTTCTCCCAACACAGATATGCTTGGTAGCACATAAATCAGGTTACTTGCTTTCAGTGTTAAACTTGGAAAAACAAAATCAGGAAAACAACATTTGAACTTGTCAGGCAATCAAAGCAAAAGAAATAAGACCTGGTTGGTAACAAACTGGTCTTTTCTGTAGGCTTTAGCTAATATTTTCTTAGCATGTATCAAACAACAAACAAAAATCCACAAAGAAAGGAAAAACTGTTCTTTTCAGGTTAACTTCTTATATCTTCCCACATAGATTCAGAAGTGATTCTCTCAGAGCTCACAAGCAATTAGGTAAGGCTCAATTGCTAGCAGTTACCCAGCTGAAACCCCTTAGCTGGCTTGCTTTCTACTGCGTGGCTAGAAATCCTACTCAGGAGCTTTTCTGAGTAGATTAAAGAACAAGTTTGTATTTCTTTGTGATGGTTGTTGTATTTTATAACAGAAAATCACCAAAGGAGTTTAGACAGAGAGCAATCCATGTAAACACATTCTTCATCTGCAATCCCTCCCCCTTCTTCAACAATCATGGGTTCAATATCATGGATTGGCACAGATGAATTTCTCAATGGAGCACTTTCAGAAGAATACTTGTTTCCCTGCTGTCTTTCAAGGTTATAGCTAGGGCATAGATCAGTGTTCATACCTGAACTCCCATTGCTGTTAGAGTTCCTCTCTATATAGCCTGGCCAGTATGTAGTCCCGTTCTTATGTCCAGCCTTCCAATCCAGATCCCTGGACACTGGATCTCTCTTCACATACCTTCTGGCACGGGTCTTAGGGTCCCTTCCACGTGCAGCCGTCTCCCTCACAGGTACCGTCTGGAGATTCCTAGCTCTGCAGCACCATTCCTCTGGCTTTCCCCAGTCCAATGGTGTATGCTGGCCCTTGGAATGCCTCCCAGTATACGTACTGCTCCGGACTCTTCTAGACCTCTCAAAGGCTTTTCTCTTCTTTCTTCCAAAGGGTTTCTTGCCCTCTCTGTCCGTCCGCTCTGGCTTCTGCTTCTGATGATCCTTCAGATGAAACTGAGGATAATTCTCTGGATATCCAAGTTGATCATGAAGATGATGATGATCCTCAGGATAATTCTCTGTAGAATAAACTCTACCTTTATTCTGCCTAGATGAGTGCTCCTCCCTAACACAGCGCAGCTGTGCTGAATCAGGCCCTGCCCTTTGAGATGAGTGCTTAGGGATTACCTCATAGCCCACACGTTTCCCCACTTCAGCTCCTCTAATGGCTGTTGGAAACCTGGTGCATTCTGGGACTGGTAGTCTTTTATAGCAAAATTCTGTTTTCTTATTTCTACCAGAACTGACAGGTTGCTTGTTCAGAGTCACTTCACCTTTTCTATAGCTCCTTCCTGAGCTATGATAAGCTTCCTTATCACATACCCCCCTGCTTAAGTTATTACGGACTGGTGTAACTGGTGAAACTTCTTCTCTACAGTCTGTAATACGGGAAAGGGCATCCGCATTCTTGTGTAACTTCCCAGCACGATGTTCCACTTGAAAATCAAATGCCTGTAAGGCCATGTACCAGCGTGTCAACCTGGCATTGTGGTTCTTCATTTGCTGCAACCACTTAAGTGGGGCACGGTCTGTGACCAACTGGAACTTTCTCCCTGTAAGGTAAAACCTTAACGCCTCCACTGACCACTTAATAGCTAAACATTCTTTTTCTATTGTGGAATACTTTTGTTCAGCCAGTGACAACTTCCTGCTCAGGTACATCACAGGATGCTCCTCCCCTTCATGACACTGGGATAGAACCGCTCCTAGCCCTACATCCGATGCATCTGTTTGAACCAGAAAGGGTTTCTTGAAGTCCACCCCTTTCAGTACCGGTCCTGTACACAATTTTCCTTTTAAGACTGAAAATGCTTTTTCAGCTTCAGGTGTCCACTTTAGCTGGTTTGGACAATTCTTCCGCAGCATATCCGTGAAAATTGCACTTTTCTCTGCAAATTGCGGTATAAATCTGCGGTAGTATCCAATTAGTCCCAAGAAACTTCTTTTTTTTTTTTAAACTTTTATTTTCATTTTGCAACAAACAAAAGAAACAACACACCAAAAAAGACAAAACAAGTATACAATAAGGAAAAGTAAACCCATTACCCCCCACCCCGATGCTTCTTCTCTACCCGATTATATCAGCATGTGAGCGCTTCCAATTAACAGTGATTATACATCAAACGATCAAAAGAGTATCTACAATACAGCATGATCATGGGACAGAGATATATACAAAGTTAGACAATCAGATGAGAGCATTTAGCAAAATGTACATAGTCATTGAGCATCTTCCATTGAGACCAATGAGAAGGAGTCTGAACGGAGGAAGCGAACAGACGAGGTATTTGGTCATATTTACTGTAAAGACAGGCATGATTCCACCATTCATTGGGGCTCAAATGGGAGCTAATTTTCCAGTATTACTTAAGTAGGGAAATAGCAATGCCAAGCATAAAGTTCGAAAGGAGATAAGCCATTTTTGGGAGAGAGGGGATCCCCGCAACTGGGCGAAGTCCCACTATCCTCCAAGAAAGGGGCTCCTGAGAGTGCGAGATAGACTAAATACGACCCCAGACCCGACGCAGTAATACTGTAGTGCGGGATATTCATGCATAACATGAGGCAATGAACCAATGGCCGCAGGACGTGTCCAGCAACCATTGCCCTGAGTAGTGTTCCATTTGTCTAAGCTGTGAGAAGTGTAAAAACACCTGTGGGCTAGAAAGAAGAGGGTCTGAATGAGTGAGGCGGATCGGGAACCCGTGTCCCTCTACTCCAGATAAGGCTCTATTGCTCCGAGGTCAAAGTCACATGCAATTCTCTCTCCCATACTTTCTGCGCTATAGGGGTATCTCTAGTTATAGCATTACAGAAGGTTTAGTAAAATTGGATGCTACACCCGGTGAACTACCGAGAGATCGGAAAGTCTCCAATCAACCTTATGTAGAGAATGCCGATGGCGGGAGTACTCTAATGCACCGAAGGCGATGCTGAAGTTGCACTGACCAGAGTCGGGAGTCTAAAGATTGCATAAGAGTATTAAAGGCACCTAAAGTGTCTAAAAGCATTGGTGGATAGTGGGAGTCTGATGGGAGAGTCATACCAGGGAGAAAGGTAAGAGGAATCGGTTTGCAAAGGCCCGCTTCTATATCTAGCCACACAGGTCTACTCGGTACTGGATCTTCCAACCAACGAGCACCTTGTTTGAGAAGAAAAGATTGAGGGAACACTTGAGTAAAAGCGCCACCAAGTATTAATGGAGCATTGGCAGAGGCCAAGGCCAACTGCGCAATACTTGCATAGTAAGCAGGGTTGTCCACATTCGGGGCATAATGCAAATACACGTGAATTCACTATCTCCAACCTCAAGGTGTACACGGGCCCATCTACCCTCCTTGTCAGCGCTAATATCAGGTACAGTAGCGTGCTAAGACTTCTTAACCAGAGTGGCTATCCCGTACCATTTGAAAACGGTGGGAGAATAGGCAGCTACCATGTGAGGCTTAGCATTGAGTTTCAGTGTTTCAGCAGAGTTTAAATGCGTTTCCTGAAGAAAAAACACTAAATCAACATGCGCATAGCTAAGATAGCTAAGGATTTGCTTTCCTTTGAGTGGACCATTAATGCCTTTGGCGGTAAATGATAAGAGTTTACATAAGGCCATTCAGAAAAGTTAAAAATTCTGAGCATGATAGCACACATAATTTCACTATGTCCCTCAAACTGACTGTATCTGGCTGTACACATGACATAGGAAAAATAAACTAATATAATACAATGAAGCGCCCCACATTAACAAAGAAAACCGCAGTACGGTAGAGGAGAAGCAAAACCCCAAAATTACTGGCGACCATGTGTCTGCGGGGAGAAACCCCCGAGAAGGCCGAAATTGAAAAAACACATAACCTGTAGGACTGTGCGTGCTCCGAATCCGACCGAGGCACACATCATGAAGGGATAGGAGACCAAAAAACAAAAGTCATATAGAGAAAGAAAGAAAGTCCAGGCTATTTCTGTGCTTGGCTATGACCGCCGCATCGGGCCCTTCAAAATGGCGGATAGAGCCGGCAAATAAGAGTCCAAGATTTGGGATTAGCGCATCTGCTCTGCTTCTTTGGAGTCTAAAAATGTTGATAGTAGATCAGGATCTTCGAACGTCCTGATTTGGTTGTGGAGAGTCACTCGGAGCTTCGCTGGATACAACAGGCCAAAACGAGCCTGTAGCTGTTGAAGTCGAGGGCGAAAAGCAAGGAGTTTCTTCCGACGGTCAACGGTAGGCTTTGCCAAATCAGGAAAGAAGGAGACCTTACGACCTTCAAATTCCAAATGATGATTCGCTCGGGCAGCATGTAAAATTTGTTCCACTTGTTGATATCGTAGCAAGCTAAAGACAATAGGCCGGGGGGTCGTGCGGTTGAGCGCCATGTGGGCAGGAACACGGTGTGCTCGATCGATTTCCAGTTCTCTGTGAAAAGTGATCTTCAGCAAGGAGGGAAGAGTTTTGAGCAAGAATTCTCTTATATCTCCTGCTTCCACCCCCTCCGGCATTCCGAGGAGCCTCACATTGTTGCGACGGGCTCGATTATTGCTATCTTCTAACTCCTTTTGAAGATTCTGTATCTGGCGCTCAGCCTCGTCCAGTTTGCCCAAGCGCACCTCGTGCGAGTCGAGGACCCCCGCCATGTTGTCCTGCCGTAATGAAAGACTTTCAAGTCGGTCCTGGAGCACTCCAAAGTCTTCTCGCATGGCTCGAAGCGCTTCTCCATTGGACTGCACCAATTCCTTCACGCCGCGTATTTCCTCCAAAATCTCCAGGTGCATCTCGGGGTTTTCACGAAATGGAACCATCTTCTGTGGGGAGGACACCTCTGTTTTGGAGCGTTTTCCGTGAGAAGAAGAAGGAGACCCGAAGTCCAAGCGTGCTGGTTTATGGGCCGCCATGCCCCCCGAGGTGCCCCGGTCAGCTCGGAGCGAAATAGTAAATTTGTATAGGTATTAAGTCAGGATTCTAAGTAGGCCTCTCGGGAGCTTCAACGCAAAGCGTCCTACCCGCTGGACATCAGGCTCCGCCCCCAGTCCCAAGAAACTTCTTAGTTGTTTCTTTGTTGTTGGAGGGGGAAAATTCCTGATGCTATCTACTTTACTCATTAGAGGTTTAATTTTTCCTCTTCCCACTAGGTGGCCCAGGTATTTTACCTCCCTATTTGCAAAGGCACACTTCTTTGGGTTTAAAGTGATTCCCGCTTGCTTCATGGAGCACAAGACTGCCCTGATCCTCTTTAGATGCTCCGCCCAGGTGTTACTATGGATTATGACATCATCCATATATGCGAAAGCATAATTTTGGTGGGGTCGAAGTACCTGATCCACTAACCATTGGCAGGTAGCTGCTGCTCCGTGCAGTCCGAAAGGCATCCTCTTGAACTGGAAAAGGCCAACGGGGGTGCTGAACGCAGTCTTCGGCTTCGACTCCCTGGTGAGAGGGATTTGCCAATATCCTTTTGTCATATCAAGGGTGGTTAAGTATTGAGCCTGTCCCAGCTGGTCCAACAGCTCTTCAATTCTTGGCATTGGATATGCATCAAAAACTGATATTGCGTTTACCTGCCGGAAGTCAATACAAAATCTTAAAGATCCATCAGGCTTCGGCACCAGGACTATGGGGCTATTCCAGGGACTCTTTGACTCCTCTATTACTCCCATGTCCAACATCTCCTGGACTTGTGCCACTACTTCCTATCTCTTGGCTTCAGGCAAGCAGTATGGCCTTTGACGAACTAATTTCCCAGGTGGAGTTATTATTTCATGGGCAACCAAATGTGTCTCCCCAGGTATGGGTGTCAACACATCTGGGAATTCTTTAAGCAATTCCCTAATTTCTTCCTGTTGTACCACTGTCAGGTCCTCACCTATTTGGGGCTCTGATTTTTCTTTACAATCAGATACCTGGGGTCCCAAATCTTCCTCTTCCTTCACCTCTCTCTCTCGGGCACAGGTGGCAGCTAGGCTTTTAACCCCTTTGATGTCAGTAGAACGAAAGCCTTTGGTTCCACGCTCAGAATTCTCCAGGGATGTGACCTCCTCCACAGGTGGAAAACCCAGCCTCTCACAGATCAATTGGGCAATTCTGTCTCCTGTCTTCACGTGATAATCATTCTGTCCAAAATTAAATAACAGAACTTTAATATTGCCCCTGTAATCGGGATCAATTACTCCTGCACCCACATCGATGAAATATTTAAGGGCTAATCCGGACCTTGGGGCTACTCTCCCATAGCATCCAATAGGTATTTCCACTTGGAGACCAGTGTCAACCAGGGCTCTCCTTTGGCTAGGTACAGTCACATTTTCTATGCTGCACAGGTCAAACCCAGCAGTTTGAGTGGTTGCCCGCTTAGGAGCTTGGGCCTTCTCCGTGACCCTATGGTACTTTAGGACGAATGTCTGCTTTGGGGTAGCTTGGTCTTCTGGACGCTTAACCATCTTTTTAGCTGGGGTCTGAGGACTTCCAAATAAAAGCCCGGGAGCTATTACCATTAAACCTTCTCCCTCCTTCTTTCCTAGTCCTTCCACTAGACCCTGCTTAAATCTTGGCCAGTCTCTTCCTAGAACCAAATCAAAGGGTAGCCTAGGCACCACTGCTAACAGGACTTCCTCTTGTTCCCCCAGGCACTTAACCTTTAGCCTATAGGTGGGATATGATGTTGCAGCACCATGAATGCATCTGATGTGAACTTGGCTTTCAGGGGTTCTAGGCACAAATCCTTCTTGGGCCTCTATCCTCTTCCAAAGCCTTTTTGACATCATACTCTGGTCTGCCCCAGAGTCTAACAAAGCATTTGTGGTAATTCCTTGCACATCAACCATCAAAAGAAATCCTTCTTTGGGCTGTTTTAAATCCACACCCATTAAGCTAGTGTGTGTCTGGCATCCCTTTCTTAAATGTCCCCATTTTCCACACTTGCAACATTTCTTTCTACTCCACTGTGTCATCTGCTTTTGCACAGTACATTTATTTTCAGAAATATTTTTAATTGGGGGGCGTAGCCTGATGTCCAGCGGGATGGTCGCATAACGCTGAGGCTCCCGAGAGGCCTACTCAGAATCCTGAATTAACACCTCATATACTTGGAACTTCTACTCTGATCTTGCCGGGGCACATTGGTGAGATGGCGGGGACCAAACCAACGCGCCTGGAATTTGGGTCTCCAGCGGCTTCTCACGGCAAACGTTCCAAAACTGAACCTCCGTCCCCGCAGAAGGGGCCGGCCTCGTGCGAGGGCCCCGAAATGCAGCAGGAAATCCTCGTAGAGATTAGAGGGGTCAAAAACCTTGTGCAGGCAAACGGGGAAGCACTCCGAGCGCTGCGGGACGATTTTGGTGTGCTGCAAAGCAAGCTAGAAGGGCTTTCTTCGCGTCAAGACAAAATGGAGAGCATATTGGACTCCCATGCGGCCCGGTTGTCCCAACTCGACAAAGTTGAACGACAGGTGCGGGCCTTGCAGAAAGAGGTGGAAGATGGCAATAATAGAGCGCGCCGCAACAACATACGACTCGTGGGCATCCCGGAGGGAGCGGAATCGGGAGACATGAAAGAGTTTTTATGCAAAATCCTCCCTTCCCTGCTCCAAATCACCTTTACCAAAGATTTGGAGATTGATCGCGCTCATCGTGTACCCACAAGCATAACGCTCAACAGGAAGACCCCGCGCCTATCATTTTTCGACTATTGAGATATCAACACGTGGAGCAAATTCTAAGTGCCTCTCGGGCAAAGGGCCATATGGAGTTTGAGAGCCACAAGATCTCCTTCTATCCCGACTTGTCTAAACCCACAGTCGACCGCCGAAAGCGCTTTCTGGAATTCCGGCCGAGGCTTCAACAACTCTTGATGGTATCTGTGACCCGACTCCATCTACCCACAGTAGCCTCGATGAGTATCAGAGACAGTGTTATTATGGACTCTGGTGTTTCTTTTCCTTTTTTACATGTCTTCTATTTCCTCTCTAGGGCCTCCTCCCGCAGACACATGGTCGCCATATTCTTTGGGGGTTTTGCTTCTTCTCTAGGATACGTTGGTACATACTTTTCAATATGGGGTGTATTAGCCAGAATACTCGGTGATTATGACATTGTTGTACAGATTCTGCTTATGTTCTATGTTATCAAGCGCCCTTCCCTAAAATGTCTATTACCGATTGATGGCACCATGTAAACAGACCGCCGACCAGTTTGGCTTGACATAGAAGAGGAGCTTAGTAGCCCAATTCCGTTGACCCATCTCCCCGGTATGTCCTATCAAGTAGACACCTGCCATCCACCAATGATTGTCGATACTCTTGCGGCCTTTAACACTCTCATTCTATCACTGGGCCCGAATGTATGTCCTCAGGACGGACTCCCGCTATGGAATAACCCCAGAATTCAAGTCCTAAATAGAACAATAGCCTGGAAACCCTGGTACTCCAGGGGGATCTGGACACCCCAACAGCTTTTCTCTGCAGCTCATTGGAAAACCTTTTCTGATTTGCAAAAGGAATTTGCGTTACCAGCGAAACACTACTTTCAATTGATGCAGCTTCAACACTGCCTCAAAAGTGCTCGAATCATGCCGCCCTCTGCCCCTACTGAGGATGGGCTATTAGAGACAGTTCACTCCATTAGTAGTACACATGGGGTAGCCTCTAACATTTATAAAATAATTTGTCAGGGTACAGATACGGACACTTTCAGAGCTCAACAAGCCTGGGAGCGCGAACTGCAAACTACTATAACCCCTGTGCAATGGAGCGTTTTTTGGAGTAAAGTAGTGCGGGTTTCCCGGTCTGCCTCTGTTACCCAAACTCTCTTCTTCTTTGCACACAGATGCTTTTATACCCCAGAAAAAATAGCCAAATGGAACCCAAATGCTAGGAACCTGTGTTGGTCTTGCCATACTGCTGTGGGAACCTTCGCTCATGTTATTTATGACTGTCCTCAACTGCAGGTCTATTGGGGGCGGGTCTGGGGTCGTATTCAATCTATCTTACACTTTCATGAACCTCTCTCTTGGAAGGTCGTGGGACTCCGCTCTGTGGCGGAGGTCCCCTCTCTTCCTAAGAAGGGTCGCTTTCTCCTGGATTTCATGCTGGGAATAGCTATATGCTTAATCACGAGGAATTGGAAGGATAGCTCTCGACTTACTGTCAATGAATGGTGGAACCTCGTCTGCTTATATAGTAAATATGAGCAGATACCTCGGAGAGCTATTCCCCATGTCCAAACTCACTCTTGCTTGTCTAAATGGCAGATGCTTAATGATTATGTACAATCTGCTCATTGCTCCAACATGCCTGTATAATGTGCACTCATCATGTTTTAGATCACCGTTAGGTTTTGTAATACAATAATGTAAGTACACGCCCGCTTCGGGAATGCTTAGTTTTCTAGAGAAGAAGCAGGGGGGAGGGGGGTGGTAGGGGTTTACTTTGGTGTATGTATTACACGTTATGTATTTGTCTTTTAGCTGTATGTCTTCCTTTCCTTTGTTGTTATAAAACGAAAATAAAGAATTTAAAAAAAAAGAAATATTTTTAATTATTTCCTTTTCTGATACAGCACATCTTGCCTCAGCACCAATCTTCAGAGGGCCACCCATTCTATGGCAAGCCTGCGTGGCTTCCAAGAATCTCTCTGCTAGCATGGCTGCCTCTCCAAGATTTTGGCAATTTTGCTGTATAAGGAAAGTGTGCAAATCTTTAGGCACCGCAGACATAAACTGTTCAAGCATAACAATGTCTAATAACATTTCTACCGTCTTTTGCTCAGGCTCCAACCATTTTACAGCTAATCCTCTGATTCTCTGACTCAGAGCCCTGGGTGTTTCACCCACTCTCAATGTAGTAGCTCTAAACATTCGCCTATACTCTGAAATAGACAACCCTAGGCGATCTCTAATAGCAGCTTTTACATCCTTATAATTCAAAGCCTGGGCTGCTGGCATTGCTCTGTAAGCTGCAAGCGCCTCTCCAGTTAATGAGGCTGCCAGCCTTACTGCCCACTGGGTCTCTGGCCATGCTAATGCTTGTGCCACTCTTTCAAAAGACTCTAGAAAAGCATCAACATTATCATCTGGAGTTAGCTTCCCAAAACTAAATGCCCCAATTCCTTGATTGAGTTCCACACTGTCCACATGTGGTGTACCAGTATTTACTGCTGGTCTTGCATCTGTTCCACTTTGGTTCTGCAGCTGAACTAGGGCTTGCACCAGATCAAGCACTGGCCTCTGCTGGTCCATTGAGGCTTTCATAGCAGTGTCCTGAGCCTGCTGTGCTAGCTCCTTTTGCCTGCTAAACTGGGCTGCCATCCAGCTAGCCATCTCCCTCGGATCCATCTTGATCCCTGCAAGAAACAAACAAAAAAAAACAACAAAGTGCACCACCTTCCAAACAGGTGTGTTTTTTCTACTTTTTTTTTTCAATTACCCCTGTGCCTTACTCCCATCCACCACTAGACATGCCTAGGTACGTGTTACCTTATGCCAGTGATGAATCCAGCTCTGCACAGGGTCTTTTCCTCCTGAGACAGCTACCTGAAACATCCACTTCTCCACCAAAGTGCAGTTGAGGGAAAATCTTTTTTTTTCCAGCTTTAAACTTGAACTTTAGTTGTAATCGTTAGCAAGTAAATCCCTTCATGCAAAAGCAATCCGAAAAACTACGCCATTTGTCAGACGGCTGCCTGGGTGAGAATGTTCACAGTCTTGGCAAGTGCATATGTCAATATGATTTGCAAGGGATTGTGGTCAATGCAGTTCATTCACATCAGACACAGCTGCTCACAATAATTAGTTGTGCTTGATGGTAAAGCCAATAAGATATTTATTTATGGGGTTATTTCTCCCAACACAGATATGCTTGGTAGCACATAAAACAGGTTACTTGCTTTCAGTGTTAAACTTGGAAAAACAAAATCAGGAAAACAACATTTGAACTTGTCAGGCAATCAAAGCAAAAGAAATAAGACCTGGTTGGTAACAAACTGGTCTTTTCTGTAGGCTTTAGCTAATATTTTCTTAGCATGTATCAAACAACAAACAAAAATCCACAAAGAAAGGAAAAACTGTTCTTTTCAGGTTAACTTCTTATATCTTCCCACATAGATTCAGAAGTGATTCTCTCAGAGCTCACAAGCAATGAGGTAAGGCTCAATTGCTAGCAGTTAACCAGCTGAAACCCCTTAGCTGGCTTGCTTTCTACTGCGTGGCTAGAAATCCTACTCCGGAGCTTTTCTGAGTAGATTAAAGAACAAGTTTGTATTTCTTTGTGATGGTTGTTGTATTTTATAACAGAAAATCACCAAAGGAGTTTAGACAGAGAGCAATCCATGTAAACACATTCTTCATCTGCAATCCCTCCCCCTTCTTCAACAATCATGGGTTCAATATCATGGATTGGCACAGATGAATTTCTCAATGGAGCACTTTCAGGAGAATACTTGTTTCCCTGCTGTCTTTCAAGGTTATAGCTAGGGCATAGATCAGTGTTCATACCTGAGCTCCCACTGCTGTTAGAGTTCATCTTTATATAGCCTGGCCAGTATGTAGTCCAGTTCTTATGTCCAGCCTTCCAATCCAGATCCCTGGACACTGGATCTCTCTTCACATACCTTCTGGCACGGGTCTTAGGGTCGCTTCCATGTGCAGCCGTCTCCCTCACAGGTACCGTCTGGAGATTCCTAGCTCTGCAGCACCATTCCTCTGGCTTTCCCCAGTCCAATGGTGTATGCTGGCCCTTGGAATGCCTCCCAGTATACGTACTGCTCCGGACTCTTCTAGACCTCTCAAAGGCTTTTTTCTTCTTTCTTCCAAAGGGTTTCTTGCCCTCTCTGTCCGTCCGCTCCGGCTTCTGCTTCTGATGATCCTTCAGATGAAACTGAGGATAATTCTCTGGATATCCAAGTTGATCATGAAGATGATGATGATCCTCAGGATAATTCTCTGTAGAATAAACTCTACCTTTATTCTGCCTAGATGAGTGCTCCTCCCTAACACAGCGCAGCTGTGCTGAATCAGGCCCTGCCCTTTGATATGAGTGCTTAGGGATTACCTCATAGCCCACACGTTTCCCCACTTCAGCTCCTCTAATGGCTGTTGGAAACCTGGTGCATTCTGGGACTGGTAGTCTTTTATGGCAAAATTCTGTTTTCTTATTTCTACCAGAACTGACAGGTTGCTTGTTCAGAGTCACTTCACCTTTTCTATAGCTCCTTCCTGAACTATGATAAGCTTCCTTATCACAGTATGCACATGTATGAGCCCCAGGACAGGCCCAGAACTTATGCTTGCTATAGTATGATGCTATGTGTAATGCAAATAGGTGGTGATATATGTGTTATGTATGTATCACCACACAGGAGGACCACTGTGTGCACATGCTCTGCTGTTCCACAGAGTCATGCACACTGAAGGCCATAATGCACATTGTGGTGACAACCAGGGGAAGCCCCATGGCCAAAAACAGGCAGCATGTACCAACATGTGGAATGTGGAAGGGCACGGGTTGGCACCATGTAGCACAGCCACATGGCAGTAGTTCATGTAGGATACATCCATGTTTGCACCCATCCCAACCCGCAGACCCCCTCAACTGCATTTCTGTGCCATGCCCCTACCCCCCCTCCCAACAGGCTAGTTCATGTCACCATCATCCATTGCCCCTCTCCAAATGCCTGACTGTCGAACAAGTCACATGTTGGTATCATCTCGCTGCCATAGTGTCACTGACTGGTAGATTTTGCACCCCTCTTTGCTAGTTGATGGTGTGCTGTATGCTGTCCATAGCAGCCCATAGACTATACCCAATGCATGTCCCATACTCATGTGCACAACTCACATTACCCCATGGGTGACCGTGGATATCCCCTGAAGACCTGGCTGCTGATCCCACTGCACCACCCCATGAGCCAGCAGGAGGAGTGGTATAATGGCACCCATCAGCAGACCCAGGTGGTTGTGGAGTGTGCAATAGGAGTACTGAAGATCTACTTCCGGTGCCTCGACAGGAGTGGTGGAGAACTCCTCTACAGCCCACGGCAGGTATGCAAGATATGTGTATCATGCTGCATAATTTACAACCTGGCATGGATGTGTAGATTGCCAGACCCAGATCTAGCAGTTGTAGAGGAGTGGGAGGCTGCAGAGTCAACAGATGATGATGGTGCAGAACCTGGGAGCCAGCAGCAAGCCAGGGCACTGATCCACCATATGCGGATGATACGTGACTGTTTCTGAGGTGACTGCCCTGCACTAATACCAAGATAGGACACACACAATCACCAATAAAGTGCCCATTACTACATTATGTGTGCAGACTGATACTTTCTCCTGCATGTGTCCCCTGCCTCTGGACTCCCCACCGTCTATGGGCACTTACTGACAAGTGCACCTCCACACAGTTTGATGATGTGCTGGTGGTGTCGCTACCCTCCCCAGCAGGGAAGGCTGATGTACATGGGTCAGGGCTACCAGGTGGCAGTGCTGGTGCACTGGCAGCACCAGCACCCATACCCTGCACCCGCATGAGGCCCACCAAACTGTTCAGGGAACCAGTGATCGATGCCTGGTATGCTGCCATCTCCCTCATCAGTCACAGGTGCTTCTCCGTGTGGCGCTCCACGTGCAATCTGTGGACCCGCCACTCCTCATGCTCCTCCTCCCATGCCTGTTCTGCAGCCTGCAGGTCCTGCCTAATACTGTGCTGCTCAGGAATATACCCTCTGTGCCGGCCACCAGGCATGCTTCCTCCTGCAGTAGCTCTTGGTCCAGATCTTTTCCCCCTGCATCCACTGGGTAATCCAGGATGGTGAATTGTAGCTCAGCGAGTGGGGTGTCATCTGTTCCCAGCTCCCCAGCAGTGGTAAACATACTGGCCTGCTCCACTGCCCTCAGTGGTGAACCTGACCGCTCCTCTGCCCTGGCTGGGACACTGGGCTACTCCTCTGCCCTCGCTGGTGCACTGAACTGCTCCTCTCTTCTGGCTGGTGCACTGGACTTCTCCTCCATCCTGGCTGGTGCACTGGGCTACTCCTCTGACCTTGCTGGTGCACTGGACTGCTCCCCTGACCTGGCTGGTGCACTGGATCACTTCTCTGCCCTGGCAGGTGCACCGGCCCCTATGGCTTTGCTGCAACTTGGCTGCACACTGGCATCATCTGCAGTAGTTGGTGAGGCTCCTCCCTGATGCATCTATCCCAGGCTGGGAGGGTAGGATCCCTGGCAAGTCTCTGTGAGAGCAAAAGTGGCAGAGGTTAGTGACATGGGTTGCCAGGTCAGTCTATGGGATAGCACTAGGTCCACTATAGAACAGGCAGGTGGTATACAGTCTGCACTGTCCCCAACCCACTCAGCACCCATCTGAACAGGCAGGCCCTGGGTGGACAGAGCCATAATGGGAACACATGCATGGCCATTACAATGCCACCCAGGCCATGGGGCACTACTACTCACCCTCCTGTGTGCCTGTGGTGGAGCTGTCAAAGCCCACAACCCCTGAGATGGCAACCTGCTCCATGAACTGCAGCACCTGTTCCTCTAGAGGTGTGAGTCTGTGCTGCTGTGCAGGCAGCAGCCTGCTCTTGCTGGCCCTCTTCTCTGCTTCCTGTTGTACTATCTGCCACTTCTTCTTTATGTCCTCCACATCCCTGTTGTGGTGGTGGACAGCATTGGCCCTCCTGACGATGTCATGCCATGCTGTTAGCTGGGTGCTGGCATCCTTTGCTGCGAAGAGGGCAGAATGATGCTTTAGGATGAGCCCCAGGGCTGCAGCGGTCTCAGAGGGCATGATATTCACCTTCCATGTTTGCTTTGCCACTCTCAGCACCATGTCTGCCATTGTGTAGCTCACATACTGTGGTGATGTTAGGCTATCCGCATTGGTTTTCTTACATATATGCGATTACGATGTGCATCGGCGCCATGCCCCATCCAAAGGTATATCCGGTACCCTCATAGGCTCCTGAGCACCGAGGTTTAAAAAATTTGCATGACAGCTAGTCACCATAGGACGTCATAGCTGCACAGCACTGTGCAACAGCAGCATATGCGTTCATGGACGCCCTGAGTGGAACACCCGGGTAGGTCAGATAGCACAGTATGTGGGCATGGCCAATGTGAAGTGTGAAAAGGCACACGGCAGCACTCCAACCATGTGCCTCCATGTGTCAGGGGGCACTCTGTTTGTATAGCACTGCAGTGGCACACCCATACTGCCCTCACCCTTCTGAGCGGTTATTGCCCAAAGGCACTACCTGTGCAGAGCTGTGCCGATGCTGCTCTGCATGGGTAGCACCTCAGTGCCATACCCAGGCATATGGACATATCCACAGGACACACACACCCATGCCCATAAGCTCAGAACCCCTCTCGCGGTCCTGCGCACCACCCACACAGACACATCACCCTGCCCCCACAAAATAGGCACAGCATGTTTGCAAAACGGGAAATATATATATATATATAACTACATATCATGGTAACTTGCTGTTCTGTGTTCTTCTCTCTCTTATCTGTTTGACTGTTTCTGTCCCCTATTCTGTCCTATCAAATAAATGGTGTTCTTTTCTTATTTCCTTGAATGATATAGTATTGTAAACCGCTCTAATGCCTTTCTGGCCTGAGCGGTATATCAAATTTAAATAAACATAAACATAAACATAAACTGTTTATTAACAAAACTGTCACAAATGTTAAATTGTTGGAAACAGCAGTATACAAACAACAACAGTATATACCATAGATCACCCCATTATGGCCCATTGCAGGACATACATAGGCATGGGGATGGCCTATAGTGCAGGGAGACCCTTCTTGTGCCCTCTTACCACATTGATGAGGGCATCCATGTGCTCTGCAATGG
Source organism: Ichthyophis bannanicus (assembly GCA_033557465.1). Lineage (NCBI taxonomy): Eukaryota > Metazoa > Chordata > Amphibia > Gymnophiona > Ichthyophiidae > Ichthyophis > Ichthyophis bannanicus. Next base: position 427,984,024 of record CM066032.1, read on the forward strand.
TCCATGCTGCGATGCGCACCTCCTCCCTGAGAAGCTGCACCTCCATCACCAGTGCGGCCAGAGCCCAGTCACCGGATGGACAAAGGGGTGGTGATGCAGAGGGGCCTGGTGCAGATGGCCATGGCATGCCCATGGGTACTGGGGAGGCTGTGGGGACCTGCAACTGTGCAGGGATGTGGGTGGGCATGGCTGTGGGCTGCAGAGCACAGCTGGGGGGGGGGGTGCAGCTCCTCCTCTGGGCGCCGCACCACACCGCCTTACCTGGGGCGTTTGGAGGGTGACTCCTGCATCCACCCTGCTACCCCCTCCAATCCCTCCCCCTCCTCCTCAAACTCTCTGCCCTGCCCCTGGCCCTCCAATCCTTCCTTCTCCCCCTCTGACTCTCCACCCTGCCCCTGGCCCTCCGATCCCTTTTCCTCCTCCCCCTCTGAGTCCCTGCCCTGCCCTGCCCCTGGCCCTCCAATTCCTCCTCCTCCCCCTCTGACTCCCTGCCCTGACCCTGACCCTGGCCCTCTGATCCCTCCTCCTCTCCCTTAGTTGACAAGCATTGTACATAGGAAAGGTGACTACCAGCATTTTCCATAAGGCCATATAATAAAGCAATACTAAAGATTTGTAATATACATTTTTCAATCACTTATATCAGTTAAATTATGTGGAAGATAAATGAATAGAGAAAAATACCCAAAATGAAAATAGAGGAAAATTTAGGCATTGGCCGATGGCTCGACTAAGCTACACTAAAATGTGGCATTTTATTGCACAAGGCCTGTTTACTAAAGTGCTGTAAGTCTTTGCACTTACGACATGTTAGGTTCAAAAACCTAACACACAGAAAGTGCAAAGGTTATGCATTAATGCATGGATCATGGTTTGCAAATTCTCTGCAGTTATCAGACAGGACACCCACCCACCATAACAGCCTACATTAAATGCATTAGCTGACAGCACAGATATACTGGCAATACCCACTGATGCATTCAACTCAGGCCTCAGTCTGCCCAAGGCAAAAAAATAAAGAAGGAGATCCCTGACCTTCCCAATTACAGACAACATCTTAGAGAAACATCTGTCCCCTAGCACAATTCCCCATTTAGACTAACACCATATATTCCCCACCCCACTGAACCTCCTTCAGCACCTATTGAGGGTATGCCCCCTCATCCACCTCATCACCATTCTGGTTCCAGTTGGAGGCTCTGAACCCTTGCAGCAGTCTTGAAGTACTCAATTTTGCACCAAGGCAGCAAAAGGACAGGGACATAAGGATATTGCTCTTGTCTCATCTACCATATGACTAGGGAAATCTCTGGGTAAATACTAGGAGGTTGAGAGGGTAAGAATAGGCTCAGATGTTGGTCTAAGGGAGATTTGCGATGGAGGGGGGGGGTGTTGATGTTGATGTAAAGGGGGTTTATGATTGGGAGGTCAGGTGTTTGTCTTAGGGCGCATCTACAGTCAGGAGGTTGGCTGTTTATCAGGGGGATACCTGTCATTATGGGGGTGGGTGAATAGGTTTGATGTTGGGAGGTTGGAGCTGGCATCAGGAGTGTCAGAGTTACATCAGGAGTGTCCTTTTTGGTTGTTGTTTCAGCCATGGGTAGCTGCTGCCAATGGAACTGTTGTGCTTAATGCAACCTCTGGAGGTGGTGTTAAGTATACCTATATAAGAACAAAAGCACTGCCATCCTGGGTCAGATCAGAGGTCCATCAAGCACAGTGCCCTTCTTCCCAAAGTGGCCAGTCCAGGTCACAATTAAATAGCATAGCCCAAAAATAGCCATTTCCATGCTACTTATCCTCAGGGATAAGCAATTGTTTTTTCTTAGTCTTCCTTAATGGTTTATGGACTTTTCTTCCAGGAATTTCTCCAAATCCCTTTTAAACACAGCTGTGTTACCTACTTCTACCACATCCTATGGCAACAAGTTCTAAAGCTTAATTAAATGTTGAGGGAAAAATATTTTCTCCCATTTGTTTCTAAAAAAACCCCACTTTGTATCTTCAAGGTGTGTCACCTAGTCCCTTGTACTTTTTGAAAGAGTAAACAATCAATTTACATTTGCCCATTCTATTCCATACTATCAAGGTTGCCTCGGCAGTTAGTGGAAAGTAAAGGACCACATTCTGTCTCCACTATCCATGCCTGTTTCCTGTCCATACCTGCCCAGTTCCCACTCTACAAGCGTTAAGTAGTTAATGCATGATTTTTAATATGTGGCCGTTTTTAGCCTGTGGTAACCATTAGCACAGACCTTGACAAATTTTCTTGAAATCTAGGAATCAGCTTAAACATTTATAGTAGAGCCAGCCACCAAGACCTGATTTACTATTTACCCATTTTCTATGGGAAAAGAAAGCTTAATAAATCAGTTCATTGACATGTCTTTACACAGTGCCAATGGAAGGTAGGGACCCTTATCTGCCTTCCCCTCCCATCAACCCTCACAAATAGGTTGTCAGCAGCATAATGATGACCCCTTATAGCTGCACCTGCAGCAATTTCCTTTTTGCTTAACATATCAACATGGTCTGGTAATATATGAAGAAACAAAAAGATATCTCATAGCCCCCATACCCTGCATTCACATATTCTCTTCTCTTTCACAGCCCCCTCCCCACCATCACCCAGTATCTCTCTCTCCGTTTCTCATATATAGCCTCCTCCCAGCTATAGTCCAGTGTCTCTCTCTCTCTCATAGCACTCTCAACCATCACCCAGTCTCTCTCTCTCTCTCTCTCTCTCTCTCTCTCTCACTCTCACTCTTATCTCCCCCAGTCATCAATCAGTCTCTCTCTCTGTCTCATATAACCCCCAGTCATCTTCCTGTGTACCTCACACTTAGCTCCCCCGGCCATCAATCAGTGCATGTATTTCTCTCTCATAGCACACCTAACCATCATTTAGTGTCTCTCTCACTCATAGGCCCCCAGCCATCATCCAGTGTATCTCTCTCTCTCTTATATCCCTCCAGCCATCACCTGATGTCTCTCTATCTCTCATTGCCTCCCAGCAGCCATCATCTTATCTCTCTATCTTTTATTGGCACTTCCCCTGCAGCCAGCACTCAATGTCTCTCTCCCATTGCCCCTCCCCCTCATCGAACACCCAATGTCTCTCTCATTAAGAACATAAGAACATAAGATATGCCATACTTGGTCAGACCAAAGTCCATCAAGTCCAGTATCCTGTTTCCAACAGTGGCCAATCTAGGTCACATGTACCTAGCAATCTCCCCAAAAGATTCCAGATCCTCAATGTTTGTATTGGGTCAAGCAGTGATATCCTGGGTCCCTTTTAATAAAGGTTTATGGATCTTTCCTCCAGAAACGTGTCCAAACCTTTTTTAAACTCAGCTACACTAACAGCTTTTACTACATCCTCTGGTAACAAATTTCAGAGTTTGATAACATGTTGAGTGAAAAAAAAATATTTTCTCTTACTAGTCTTAAATAGGTTACCCTGTAGCTTCATTGCATGTCCCCTAGTCTTTTTATATTCTGATGACATAAACAATTGATCTACGTTTACCCGTTCCACTCCATTCATTAATTTATAGACCTCTATCATATCTCCCCTCAGTGGTCTCTTTTCCAGGTTGAAGAGCCTTAACCTTTTTAGTCTCTCTTCATAGGAGTATCCTTCCATCCCCTTTACCATTTTGATGGCTCTTCTCTGTAACTTTTCTAATAATGCTATATTCTTTTTAAGATACAGAGGCATTATAATATCCTTTGTTTTATTTTCCATTCCTTTCCTTATGATACCTAACATTCTATTTGCTCTCTTTGCCGCCGCTGTACAATGGGTGGAGGGTTTTAACATGTTATCCATGATGACGCCTAAATCTTTTTCCTGGGTAGTGGTTCCCAATGTGGAACCTTGCATCATGTAACCATAGTTTGGGTTGTTCTTTCCTAGGTGCATAACTTTGCACTTGTCCACATTAAATTTCATCTGCCATTTGGATGCCCAGTTTTCCAATTTATTAAGATCCTCTTGCAATTGTTCACAATCGTCTTGGGTTTTAACAACTTTAAAACTGCAATTTTGATAACCTCACTTGTTATTCCCTTTTCCAGGTCATTTATGAATATGTCAAAAAGCAGCGGAACCAGCACAGATGCCTGGGGTACTTCACTATTCACCCTTTTCCATTGGGAAAATTGTCCATTTAGCCTTACACTCTGCTTTCTTTTAACCAGTTCCTGATCCACAATAGTACACTGCCTCCTATCCCATGACATTTTGTTTTGCCAAAAGTCTCTGATGAGGGACCTTGTCAAAGGCTTTCTGAAAGTCCAGATACATTATATCAATGACTCACCTTTTTCTACCTGTTTATTCACATCTTCATAAAAACATAACAGATTAGTAAGACACGATCTTCCTCGACTAAAGCCATGTTGGCTGTCTCCCATTAAGCCATGACTATCTACATGATGAGTAATTTTGTTCTTTATAATGGTTTCTACCATTTTTCCCAGTACTGACTTCAGGCTCACTGGTCTGTAGTTTCCTGGATTACCCCTGGAACCATTTTTAAAAATTGGCGTTACATTGGCCATCCTCCAATCTTCAGGTATTACAGATAATTTTAATGACAGTTCACAGATTACTAATAGCATGCCTGTAATCTCATATTTCAGTTCTTTCAACACCTTTGGATATATACCATCCAGTCCAGGTGATTTGCTACTCTTCAGTTTATCAAATAGTTGTAATACATCTTCCCAGTGTATCGATATTTCTTTCAATTCTTTCACAGTATCACCTTTAAATACCACTTCAGTCATGGGTAACATCCCTACATCTTCCTCAGTAAAGACTAAAGCAAAGAATTCATTCAGTCTCTCTGCTATAGCTTTTTCCCCTCTTACTGCCCCTTTTACCCCTCTATCATTTAATGGTCCAATTGACTCTCTCACGGGTTTTTTGCTCTGAATGTACTTGAAAAAAGTCTTTAATGCACGTTTTTGCTTCCATAGCAAGTTTCTTCTCAAATTCTTTCTTTGCCTGCCTTATCAATGCCTTGCATTTAACTTGCCAGTGCTTGTGCTGTTTCCAGTTTTCGTCATTTGGCTCTTTTTTCCATTTCTTGAAAGATGCTTTTTTGGCAAAAACAGCCTCTCTGACCTCACCTTTAAACCATGTTGGCAGTTTTTTGGACTTCCTTCCACTTTACTTAAAGCGTGGACTACAGCTGCTCTGGGCTTCCAGGATAATATTTTTTAAACAGCACCCGAGCTTGATGTAAGTCTTTAACCTTTGCAACTGCTCCTTTTAGTTTTTTCTTAACTATTTTCCTCATTTTATCATAGTCTCCCTTTTGAAATTTAAAAGTTAGTACTGTGGGTTTCCTTATCATCACTCCTCCATTAATTAAATGAAACACGATCATGATATGATCACTATTGCCAAGTGGCCCCAACACCCTTATCTTTTGCACCAGATCTAGTGTTCCACTAAGGACTAAGGGGTATGTTTACTAAACCGTCTTAATGTTACCGGCGTTAGTTGCAGTCTTACTGTGACGAATGCCATATAAAGTAGTAGGCGTTCCGGTCTTAAGGTAGCATTTAGGGTTATCGTGCGATAAGGTATGTTTTCGTGCGATAGAGGGAGCCGTGGCACGTTAATGCGCATTAGCCTTAATTAGGCACGCTGACCTACAAACACAGCAACAGAGGTGTAGCACAATGGTTACTGCATTGACTGCTGAAACAGGGGTTATGAATTTGATCACCAGTGGGCTTAATGAGTAAGGCTGTCTAAAGCATTGCCCTTTACTTTAAATCAGTACTGTCTGAGGCATTTTCTTTTTTAATTTAAATTAGTGCTGCCAGCAAACACACCCTCACAGTGCCATAACCTAAGGTGCCGCATAGGTCTCCCTATAAGGCACTCCAGAGGGCACATTATAAAGTGCACTGTCCGCCAAGGCACCTTATAATGTTCCCTATAGGGTGCTTTATAAGGCGCCTTATAGGGCGCTTTATAGGGCACCTTATAGAGCTATTTATAGGGCACCTTAAAGTTACAGCACTGTGAGGGTGTTTTTGCTGGCAGCACTAATTTAAATTAAAAAAAGAAAATGCCTCAGACAGCCCTATCAAATAACCCCACTGTGGGACCTCTGGCTCTACAGGCAGTGAAGCAACCAGTGGGCTATAGCTACTAACAAACCCCTGCCTGGCTACAGAAGGACTGTCTGCTGTGGTTACCAGGATAGGGGTAACCCACCCGTACCCATGATGCACTGCACATGCAAATCAGCAGTCTACAGATGATCACAAGATGGGGTATGCACCCCCACAGCACCTCGGCCTGGTAGGGGGAACTGACCGTGTGCACCCCCACAGCACCTCAGCCTGGTAGGGGGTACTGACCGTGTGTGTTACTGGCACCGAGTAGCTACAGACCATCACATTGTGTGGGTACTGTGCTCACCCTGAGGGTGAGGTTGGGCGCCCAGCACCAGGTCCACAGCACCTTTCATAGCTGAAACAGGCCATGCTGCAGGACCCCATCAGTGCCAGTGTGTGTGATAGGTAGTTTCTGCAGACACGCCTAGGATACATCTGTATTTCTCAGTCATGGGCTATGATGCACCCAGAACAGTTCATATCCTGTGTTGGTGCCATGGTTGCATGATGTAGGTGGGGGGGTTTGGACCCATAGGCAGATTATGTACCACCCCCACCCAACCCGGCTCAGGGTAGGAAACAGGATCTCCCTGCAATGGTGGCAGTAGAGGGGACCATCAATACCAGTCCTGCTGGGGAACAGACACCCTACAGGGCAGTCAATGCAAATCTGTACAATAGGCCTGGAAATGCTCAGCTGCCCCCCACCACCATCTGACATTCTCCATCAGCAAGCCTCCAGCCACTGCACCCCACAAGGTGTTCCAGCCATATACATATAATTACAGACAGTCTGCTAGCTAGCTCATAGTTCATCTTCCTAGAGAAGAAGTGAGCACACACACCTAGCAGATAAGTCAGTGATTAAGCCCCAGAAAAGAGAATCCATAAATATCACTTGACAGAAATGCTATATAGCACTATGGGGGAACCTAGCCATGCTGTGCTCACTGCTCAGTCAGGGTGAGAGTGACCTCCCAGCAGGACATGCTGTGGCCACCCTGTCCATGCAGGTGGTGGCTGGGCACTATAATGTCCCAGCCATTACCCTATGCCCTGTGCAGATGCATCCTGCCCAGGCCGCCCTGTCCAGGCTATACCCACAGTACCTTGCTCTTCATTATGCACATTGGCAGGCTAACACTGGAAACAGTGCAAGCAGTGTGGGCTGAGTAAGATGTTGGCAGCCACCACACACTGGATAGACATACACACACTCCCACACCTATACCAGCATTGTGCAAATATAGAGGTTTTTGACAGCCCTGGCCACCGCACCAGTCCTGGGCACAGTGCAGGCATGGCTATGGTACGCAATACTGTTGGGGTCACTCCCTGGGGTGGTAAACACTGTCAGAAACCAAAACTGAAACACACTCCACAGACATCAGAAAGGTTGCTATGATGCAGCTCAATCAGCAAATTGTGCTGAACTTAGGAATTGCTATCTGCCATTAATCATAGCAACCTTTTGATATATGTGTACCGTATTCCCAGGTTTAGTGCGGCATTGCTAAGGTATGCAAGTGCTAGTATTGGGAGATGCTGTTGCGCGCAGGGCCCAACATCCTGCCTCTCCATGAGGCTTTGGATAATGGAGCCTGTGGGTGCGGGTGTTTCTGCCCATGTTGTGCCGCTGCTCTAGGGCAGAGATTCCGAACTCCGGTCCTGGTGGGCCAAACACTGTTCGGGTTTTCCTGCTGTCCCTAATGAATATGCATGATATACATTTGCATACCATGGGGGCGGCGCATAGAAATGCAGCACAGGCATCTTTATTAGAGACAGCATGAAACCTGAATGATTTTTGGCCCTCCAGGACTGCATTTGGGAAACTCTGCTCTAGGTATTGCACATGTCTATGGTGTCTGAGATCTGTAGGGTAAAATATAGACGTTTCAGGCATGTTTATGTTGTCTTCAATAAAGGTTCCCTCTTTATTACCACGGTTTAGTAGTGGGTAAAATATGGGGACTGGGTTGGCAGGAGCCACAACTAGGACTCGAACCTATAACCTTCCTCTCCTGTACACACTGGCTGTGTGTACTGCACCACTGTGTTGCCACAGGGGCAGTTCATTCTCTGGGGATACCATGACTGTTCGTCAGACAGGGCCTGTCTGTTGCAGTGCATGGCTCCCACCTAAACAAGGCTAGGCCATGGTCTGCTGTGGGTAGCTGCCACTGCCCCCTCCACCACCAGTACCCCTCCACCACCATGATGACATGCCCTTATGCTGGTGGTGCGCTTTCTGAGGCCATCCAGTGTGCCAGTAGGCGGATGCCTATGATATGGGTTCTGGGGTAGGGGTGCCTGCATAGATGTCCACTCTTGCCCCCAGCACCGCCTGCCAATGTTCTGTACCCTTGGGGGTACCTGCTGGGTACTATCCCCTGTGACACTGTGGGAAACACACTTGTGCCCATGTTGGGCCCTCATCAGTTGCTGTCTGGCTGCTCTACTGTTTCAGCATTCCTATGGGCCACCTGGACATCACCCTAGTCCGCACTGTGGCCCAGCTGTACCACAGCATGTGCCTCCTTTTCCAGCATCTGTCCAGTTGCCCATTCCGACATGCCCACCCTGCTGTTTCAGAACATGTGCATGCCATAGGAAACCTGTCCAATAACAAGGGAAAATCCTGATCAGCGCTATTTCACTGTGGGATCATTCACCTTGTATGGAGACAGAGCATAGACCCTTCCAAAATTAATATCTTTTTTTTGGAGCTTTCTCGGTAGTGTTTTTTGCTGTTGCCCATTAATATCACTATTGGCCAGCTTGGTTATGCTTTTTTTCCATTTTGTTCAGGTCAGTTTCAATGTTTATTTGCCCTTTTGTTCCGTGCACATGAATCACACTTATCACTTTTGTGGGTTTCCCTGGCTTTGATGTACATTGCTGACAGAAATGGTTTCTCTTCCCTTTAACTCTGCTCTAACGCCAGGGTTTCACTAGCGTTAGTTTTCAGCTCCGGATTCCACAGCGTTAGTGTGCAGGGAGCCTCTCCCCTCTCACTCTCCACCCATTGACCCACTCTCTCCGCCCCTGGGGAGCCTTTCTCCACCCTCAGCACTCGTTTGCGCCGCTGCGCGCTTTATCGCGCGCTAAGGTACCTCTGCACCCGATAAAGCACCATTATTGCACGATAATGTTGCAGCAGTGCAAATAGCGCCCTTTAGTAAACATACCCCTAAGTCCAAAATGGATTCCCCTCTGGTTGGTTCATCAACCAGCTGCTCCAAGAAGCAGTCATTTATTTCATCTAGAAACTAGCATATCCTGCCGTGACACTGACCCAGTCAATACCGGGGTAATTGAAATGACACATTATTATTACTGTTCTGTAACTATTGTTAGCTTCCCTGATTTCTTTGAGCATTTCATCATCCATTTGTTCATTATGGCCAGGCGGTCGATAGTACAACCCCACTGCCATCGCCTTCCCCCTTTTACATGGAATTTTGTTTCCTGCAAAACTTTAATCTTTTGTGACTCAATGCCCTCTCTAACATAGAGCGCAACCCCTTCACCAGATTGATCAGCTCTATCATTATGATATAGTTTGTACCCAGGTATCACAGTGCCCCACTGGTTGTGCTCCTTCCACCATGTCTCTGAGATACCAATCATATCTAACTTCTCATTTAGTGCCATATATTCTAATTCTCCCATCTCCCAGACTTCTAGAATTTGCATACATGTATTTTAGAGACTGTATTTTATTCATATTAATCTGGTTATTGGTAGGCAGGGGCAATTTGTAATCTTTAAGCTCTGTCTGCTCTGTACTCAAGTGCATTCGGGCTGCCTTTGTCTTTATTGGAACCTCTCTGCTGATGTGCACTAACTTCATTTTTTTGGTAGTATCCTTCAAGGATACATTGTTCTGAACCAGGCGCTCTTGGGCAACTTAGGCTCTCCCCTATTATCTAGTTTAAAAGCTGCTCTATCTCCTTTTTAAAGGTTACTGCCAGTAGCCTGGTTCCATCCCGGTTAAGGTGAAGCCCATCCCTTCGGAAGAGCCCCTCCTTTCCACAGAATATTGCCCAATTCCTAAAAAATCCAAAACCCACATCCTTGCACCATTGTCTCATCCACGCATTGAGACTCTGGAGCTCTGTCCGCCTTTTCGGTCCTGCGTGTGGAATGGAAGCATTTCGGAGAACGCTACACTGGAAGTTCTGGATTTCAACTTGATACCTAAAAGCCTAAATTTAGCCTCCAGAACCTCCCGACCACATTTTCCTTTGTCATTGGTGCCGATATGTACCAAGACAGCAGACTCCTCCCCAGCACTATCTAAGACCTTGTCTAGGTGGCGCGTGAGGTCTGCTACCTTTGCACCAGGCAGGCATGTTACCAAGAAATCCTCATGTCCACCAGCCACCCAGCTATCTACATGCCTAATGATCAAATCACCAACTATAATGCCTGTCCTATCCCTTCCCTCATGGGCACATGTCCCTGGAGAAACTTCCTTGGTGAGATGATGTTTTTACATCACCTGGAGGACAGGTCCTAGCTATAGGATCACGTCCTGCCGCCTCCCCCACAGCTAGCACCTAATGTCTTATTGTCATCCCTGCATTGTTGCTGTCCTCCACTGTGATCAGCTTTCTGCGTGTATCTTGAGCTGTGTGGTGAAGATGCTATGCAGATCTTGCTGCTTCAAGTCTCATGAGAACCCTTGACAGTTCCGTACAGCTGCTAATGTAGCTACACCATATATGCTAGAGCTATGTGCAGCTGGTATCCCCTAAAAGCCCCCAAAGATTCAACAACAGTGATGCCCTTGTGGAAACTCAGAAGATCAGCACTCCTGTTCCTATGTTGGTGATCATCAGTCCACAGACTTCCTAAAAGTTGTTAGGGAATAGAGGAAGGTTCCCAAATGCAGCATATAGTGGTCTGTGTAAATCTATGTGCGTGTGACTGAGAGTATAGGTATATGAATATGTAGACTGGGTAGGGGTCTATGCAAAAAACCCATTACCTAAGAAGCGTCTAACTGCTTGAAGCCAGTTGAAGGTAGAATGCCTTAGTCTGAAACACACCGAATGAACTTTCTGTGAATTTATGGCCTGGTTATTTGTACTTTTTATAGCTTGTGCAGTCTCTAAAAGGAAGTGTGTGCAGTGGTAGCCCCCACTGTAGGAGATAATTTTGTTGATTCTATCAATTTCTTGTACACAAATGTGACAACATTTTACCTTGTATGTCTTGCATTAGGCAAATGTAGAGGTATGTCTAGGATAATGTGAACCTGATTGTTCTAGTTAGCAAACTGCAAGAGATCTCCGTTCCCCAGAGCTGTGACCAAAATGAAGTTTCATTTCTGCAATACTGTCTGACTAATTTCCCTGACAGAGGGATCTATAAGGAAACATACATGATTTCTTAAGAAGTCTAATGAGGACGAAGGTGAAAGGGGTGATATGCGGAAATATTTATTTACAGAAAGAGTAGTGGATGCATGAATTAATCTCCCAGTGGAGGTAGTAAAGATGAGAACAGTATCTGAATTCAAGAAAGAATAGGAAAAACTCAGAAGATTTCTAAAACTAAAAAAGTGACTATAGTAGTTAGTATGGAAGGGCAGTCTGGATAGGCTGCCATCATGTTTCTATGTAACTAGTTGCCCTATGCTCCTGTGCCCTGCACCAGGTGCAAAACCACCCTCCTGTCCAATAGTGGTTTCCTCATTTGCTTGTCCTTCTACAGAGTGAATCATCAGTCCTGGGTTGTGGCTACCATACATATCTAGCCTGAACAGCTTTTGCTACATGTGCCTAAATGTGTGTGAGATGATTAGAGGTGGGAATTAGCCACATCCTCATCCTTTGCCCAGCCATTACTCACTCCCAGTCTTCACTGGGAACATGTGGTTTGCTACAGACATGGAGAGTATGTAACATTGTAGTGCAGAGTTTTCAGCTGCTTCAAAGGATGGGTCCTCATATATCCATAATTTTATCATGTGTGGTACTATTAGACATGAGCAGTGCAGGTGCCAGAAGAACAATGGGCACTGAGAATGCCAGTCTCTGTCACACAAGACTGTGAATATCTGGACCAGAAGGGATATTTCTGGTGGAAAGGTGCACACAGGGGGTCATTCTGGACATGCATCCCCTGCCAAATGCTTGGGGAAAATTCTGAATCCAAAAATCCCTGCAAGTACAAAGAAGATGTGTGGGGAGCTCTGGATGGGGGCGGGAGATGGTAGCCCAGAGGAGGAGCGTGGGCAGGGCGGAAGATGGCCCATGACCCCAGACATACAGAGCTGATTCCAGTCATGGCCCTGTATGTCTGGCATGGAGGACTTAGATGGGGGACTTATTTCACCTTGGAGGTGGAGTAAGTCTCCCCGAAGGAGACCGACACTTGCAGACCCCTGAAATATTGAGGACCACCAGGTGGTTCCCCACAATCCAATCCTGGCCTTGGCAGGCCCTTTCGGGGGTCAGGCGGTGGTGAACAGCAGGTTTGTTCAGTGGCAGGGAATCGGGGATCCTAAATGGTATCTCAGTGCCATGGTGATGGGATGTCATGGCACCAAGGCTCCATGCAGGAGCATTGACTGGGTTGGGCAGGGCTGTAGCTGTGCAGCTGAGTTTTTGAACAGATTGAAAGGGAGAGACATGATTCAGAGGGAGAACAGCGAGGAGCATGTTGCAATAATCAAAGGAGGAGGTGACTAGAGAGTGGATAAGGGTCTTGGCAGCATATTTAGAAAGGAAGGAAGAAATTTTGCTGATGTTATAAAGAAGCCACAGGTTTTAGCTGTTGGATGTGTGCAGAGAAAGAGAGGGTAAAATTAAAGATGACCGCAAGGTCGTGAGCCAAGGAAACAGGGAGGAGTATAGTGTTATCTACAGAAACAGTGAAGGGGAGGAGAGTTTAGAAAAGATAAGCTCAGTTTTGGCCATGTTCAATTTCAGATGGTGGTGAGACATCCAGGCAGCAATTTCGGATAAGCAGAGATTCCTGGAGAAATTTCAGGTGCAGAGAGGTAAATCTGAGAGTCATCAGTGTAAAGATGATACTGAAAAGCATGGGAAGAGATAAGTGCACCAAGAGACTGATTATAGCGAGAGAAAATGAGACATCCCAAAACCGAGCCCTAAGGTACACCAACTGAAAGGGGGAAGGCAGTAGAAAAGGATCCATGAGAAGATACACTAAAAGTATGGTGGGAGAGATAAGAAAAAAATACATGACAGAACAGAGCCCCTAAATCCAAGCAAAGACAGAATATCAAGTAGAAGGTGGTAATCAACAATGTCAAAGATAGCAGAAAGATTAAGAAGGATGAGGATCGAGTAAAGGCCCTTGATTGGGTGAGGAACAAGTCACTGGAGACTTTGGCAAGAGCTGTTTCTGTAGCATGTAGAGGAAAAAAGCTAGACTGTAGTGGATTCAGAAGGACTTGAGAGGAAAGAAAAGTCAAGACAGCAGCGGTGAACTACTCATTCAAGTAGTTTTGAAGCAAAGGGGAGGAGAGAGATAGGCCAATAACTGGAAGGATAGGTAAAGTCTAGTGAAGGAATTTTTTATGTATATCATTTTTATTGAGTCAATAAAGAAGGATTACAACGTCAAACATCAACAAAACCACAATTGTTCTAGGATGTACATCAAGTAAAATAACAGCCAATGCATCCAAACAAGCTAATAGGCAGCATAAACAAGGAAGGGTCAAACCCTTATAGGAATAGGCCTACAAATTCCCTCATGGAACATCCTTCAACAAAATGAGCCTTGGTAGCGATATCCTGCCACCCCTCCCCCTCCCCTTCCCACTTACCCCCTCCTCCCCCTTCCCCCTGACCTTCCCCACCCCAGTCCTCCCCACCCCCTGCATTTATCAAAATCAGCTTATAGGTGGAAGATAGAACAACCAGGATAGAGTAAGGAGAAGGCCTCTTAGTGGTCGGGTACAGATAGGAACACTGCTATAACCGCCCTTTAGAGGAATCTAGGAGTCAGAGAGTGAAATGCCCTAAACGTGTTGCTGTGAGTTCCAGCACATAAGGGGATCTAATCATGCTAGGGGAAATACCAGCCCCCCCCATCCCTTTTGTGCCATCCTAAGCCTGCAAGAGATACACCCTAGATACTCCATGAGGGGGCAAGCAGTAGCCAAGCTCAGGCAATACTGTTGTGAATCAGGCCAGTAGACTCTTCAGGACCAACGTAGCTATGGGAGCAACCTTGGGCCGGAAAGACTGGGGTTTCTAGTTCCACAGGTGCTCCTTGTGGTCTTGGGCAAGCCACTTAACCCTCCATAGCCCATGTTCCCTGTAAAATAGTTATCTCCAAGTTATAATACCCTGTTCAATGTAATTTCAGTTTGTTCAATGTAAACCGCACTGATGCAGAATAGCGCGGTATATAAGAGAATGTAAATAAATAAATAAAAATAAATAAATAATTAAACACAAGCAGGCTTCAGTCCCAACCAAAAAGGAGTTAAGCTGCCAGTTGGTAAAATCCAGACCATAGATGCGTCACCGGCTCAGGCTTACCATGGAGGTCTGCCGTAAGTTTCTCCAATCGATAAACATCCCAGATCTTAACCAACCATTCCTCCTGTGTGGACAGACAAGCCCTCTTCCAGTATCACACAATAACACTATGGGCTGCTAGAAGAAGGCAGTTAGAAAGCCGGCATGATCCCTTAGGAAGAAAGTCTGGGGGTAGATACCTCAACACACACGATTCAGTCAAAAAGGGAAATTGCACTCCAAGGGTTTGGCTAATATAGCTATGCACATGAGACCAGAAAGACTGCAGTTTAGGACAATACCACCACATGTATTCAAGGTCACCACACCCCCCACAATTTCTCCAACATAGGGGATCATCCGTCCTCCCCCATTGGAATAGATTGATCGGAGTAATTTACATTCACATTAGAATGCTAAGCTGCATGTTTACCAAGGATAAGGATAATGAGAGAGAATGAGAATATTGGTACACCTTCTCCCAGAATTCCTCCAGTTTGTTGCCCAATGCCCCTCTCCAGCCTACTCTATAGGTGAGGGCTTGTGTAGGAGATGGTGGGTCCGGAGTGAAAGCCTTGTATAGTCGGGCTAGAAAAGACTTCAGTTGCTTGGATTTGAAAAGGATGCACTCCCACTGTCTGGGGAGAGGGGCATAAAGCTTCAGCAAATTGGGAGGGGACCCTGAAATAATGATGCAGTTGGAAGAATTGGTAAAAGATCAGAACAATTCCCCACAACCACTCTAGCTGGTCTTTGGAGGTAAAGACGGAGCTTTCAAACAAAGAGGGTATGTGAAGGTCCTGTCCAAGACTCAATAGCCTTACACCAAAATCTCTCACAAATGCAAAAGTTGAGATTGGAGTGTAGGAGGATAATTGGGAAACATATTGTGTCATTTACATAGCACATTCCAAGCCCGCCATGTGGGTCCCAGGAAGAGGTGAGAGAGTACTAGACAGGTTTCCATCTTTTTAAACCACTTTAAGGGATATAGGGGGTCATCCAAGCCTCTTCCAAACTCACCCAGTCAGCGCTCGAGCTAGTCATCCAAAAATAGGTAGCACGCAGGCACGAGCATCTATAGTATAAATCTGGGTCAGGGAAACCTAAGCCCCCAAGGCCGAATGAGAATGGGCTAACTGACCCAGGGTTTTTTATCCTGCCAAATGAAACCTGAGAGAGCCTGATGGACTGTTTTAAAGAAGCTGTGCAATACCTGTATAGGGAACTGTGTGAATAAGAACAGTAGCTTTGGAAGGAGGAGCATCTTAGCTATGTTGATGCGGCAAAGCCAAGTTACCGAGGCAGCTCTCAAGGATTCTAGTGTATTTTCTTGCTAAACTCATCTAAGAGCTCTCCATAATTTAGTGAGAACAGTCGGGAAAGGACTTGGTGGATGTGTATAATAAGATATCAAAAGTGATCAATCCTGAGGAAGTCACCTGGCATCTCGGGAGGAGGCAACTTTGCAATGGTCATACACAGGAGTAAGGCAGAGGCAACTTTGCAATGGTCATACACAGGAGTAAGGCAGATTTTTGCCAACTTATAGTGAAGCCAGAGATCCTAGGGAAGCGGACAAGAGTATCCACTATTACTGGGAGCATGGATGCTGAATTACAAAGGTATATAAGGGTGTCATCTGGGTACAGAGATATTGCATACAAGCACCCTCCCAGACTGATTCCTGTATCCTTCGCCCACTTATGAATGTGAGAGGTTAGCAGTTTTGTGGCAAGTTTTGTGGCAAGGAATCCAGGACACAGCATTGAGGTAGTGCGAATCCTACCTTGCAGACAGATCGCAGCACGTGAGGACAGGATCCAAAACATCCAAAGCTTTCCAGCAAACACAAGGTGTTCCACAGGGATAATCCCTCTCAGCACTGTTTTTTAACACATACATGCAGCCCATCTGCACTCTCGCTCAAGCCTTCGGCATCTCATGCCTTGCATATGCCGACGACGTATTACTATATACGCCGTTCACCACAGACCAGCCAGATTTTTCAACACTAACCTCCTGTTTCAGCGCCATAACAGACTGGCTCTGCACCCAAAACCTAAGGATAAATTTAAAGAAAACCGAAGCACTATTCATTACCAGGGACCAATCCTTCACACCACTGGCGGTACTAAAAGTAAGAGATGCTGAACTTCAAAGCAAACCAACCATCCGATACCTAGGGATAACACTTGATCAGCAACTGAACATGAAAGCCCATATAAAAAACACTGTCAAGGCAGTATATCTTAAGATTCGCACAATTCGCCACCTACGACCTCTGCTAGACCCGGATGACTTTAGGACAGTCTACCAGGCACTAATCATGCCCCACTTTGATTATGCCAATATCATCCTACAGGGGTTATCAAAAAATGCATTGGTCCCACTACAACTAGCCATGAATGCCGCAGCCAGAATTCTACATGGTGCATCCAGGAGGGACCACATAACACCAATCCTGAAGCAACTTCACTGGCTACCAGTTCATTTTAGAATCACCTTCAAGACCCTACTGATGACATTCAAAGCCATCAATAGAATCACTTCTGCCTCTATCACAGACCTCATCATCCCCACTCCCACAAACAGAGTCAGAAGATCATTCACAGTAAACACCCTGAGTATCCCCACCAAGATCACAAAATGCTCGCAGTCCACAAAAAAGAGAGCTTTTGAGTACTATGCTCCCTTGTGCTGGAACACCCTCCCACCTAACATCCGATCCATTACAGACCTCACCACCTTCAGAAAGGCCCTGAAACATCACCTCTTCATGCAACACTATGGCACCACACAACAACCAGTCATCTCCAATCAACTAAACACCCATCCCATGCCACCCATTATACATGACACCAGCACAACATGTTAACCCTACCAGAACCTGACTAGGACCATGTATATAGTATCTAAGAATGTTTGTAATAACCTAGAATGTAAATATACATGTAATAACCTAGTATGTAAATGTATAAGGGGTATGTTTACTAAACTGCGGTAATGTCACCCACGTTATGTTCCGCGGAAAAGGTACAGATACCCATATAAAGGTGTGGGTGGTGCATCATTACAGCAAGCCGTATCAGCTAACACACGTTACAAGGCGCCTTAGACTAATGTGTGTTGTAAGGTGCCTTATAAGGTGCCTTGTAAGCTGCATTATAAGGTGCCTTGTTAGGTGCCTTATAAGGTGCCTTGTAAGGTGCCTTATAAGGTGCATTGTAAGGTGCCTTGTAAGGTGTCTCATAAGGCGCCCTATAGGGCTCCTTAGGCTAAGCACCATATCAGGCACCCCTGGACAAGGCACCGTAGAAGGCACCCTGGGCTATGGAACCATAGCTTAAGGTGGCCTAACAAGGTTACGGTGCCCTAGGTTAGTATGCCCTATGGGCTGCAAGGTGCTGCAGGATGACATGCATGACCTGTGAAGAACAGAGACAGATGTAGCCCTAACACTAGATAGAGCACTCAGGAAAGGTGAGTGAAGGAGGGAGAGCTGGGAGCCACTGGACCTGCCATAGCTGCGGGCATCCCATGTGGCTGCCAGTACTAATGACAAACATGGTGGGGGCAACTGTACCACAGCACAGGGTGTTGGCAATGTAAAGTACTGGAAAGACAGTGGTGGCAGATGATTGGAATACATGTCCCCCAGCAGAGGTGGCAGGATAGTTACAATGATTGGTGGACAGAGGAGTGGTGGTGTCATGCAGATCAGGCACAGGCGAGGCAAGCACAATGAGGTGCAATGCAGGAAAGGGTAGCAGTGCAGGATATGGGGTGGCAGCCTGCACTGGCAGACGGGACTCTACACAGCTGACAGACACAGATAGACGGACCGAGGGAATGTTGGCAATTGTGGTGAGGGTATTATAGAATGGCAGCACAGATCTGCAAAAATATGATTGTTACAGGCATGCACACTATTTGAGTAGGACAGGCATGACAGGAGGGAACAATGAGGAATCGAACCCATGAACACTGCCGAGAATGGCATTGCATTAACCAGTAGGCTATACCTCTGTGATGTATATCACAACAATGACTGGGTACAGAAGGACTGCAGGTCACCGCACAAACTGTCTGCTCTGAGTGCCAGGATAGGGTAACCCCACCAGTACCCATGATGAAATGCACATGTTGAATAGCTGTCTACAGCTGATCACCAAATGGGGTCTGCACCTCTCCGGTACCTCAGCTTGGAAAGACGAACCTTCAGTGCGTGATACTGGTACAGAGTAGCTACAGACCATGCCATTGTACAGGTTTTGTATTCAACCTGAGGGATAGGATGGGTGCCCAGTACTAGGTCCGCAGTACATGTGGCACTAGACATAGGTTCTGCTGTATATCTCCATCATTGCCAGTGTGTGACAGGTGTTCCTTGCAGTGCAGCTGAAGGTAATTTGGTGTCCATCTGTATCCTGCAGTCACATGTGGCCCTTTGGGACCAGACACCACCCAGATTAGTGTGTACCCTGTGTTAGGGTCTGGATGACATGGACACCTGTTATCAGGGCAGAGGGGTTTCTAGACTTACATGAGGTTTGTGTAGCAGTGCCTTTATAGGTCAAAGTGGTATACACTACATACCCCACAGGGCCCACATCACCCTTTTTGTAGGTAAGGGACAGGTGCCCCAGCCCCGGTGAAGAAACCTCCATCCTGCTGGTATAAGACAGCCCTCCAGGGTTGGTGGGCCAGAGCCACACCTGTGACTGGGGCAGTGGCAGACCAACAGCAATGGTCTGGAAAACCCAAGCTGCCTCACACCACTGTCTGCCCATCACCAGCAAAAAGCACAGTCAGACTGCACCTTATAGGTGTTCCAACCATGCACAATCCACTAGCCAGTCCATAATGCATGCTCACAGAGGAACTATGTGCACCAAACAGGCATCTCAGGGATTGGGGCCCCAGCACTAAGAACACAAATGTATCACTGGAGGCAGATAGTGTAGAACGCTATGTGGGAACCTAGACATGCCATGGTCACTGCTCGGTCAGAGTGAGTGCCCTCCCAGCATGCCATGCTGTGGCCACCCTGTCCATGCAGGCGGTGGTCAGTCACTACAGTGTCCCAGCCATTGCCCCACACCCTGTGAAGATGCATCCTGGCCAATCCATCCTGTCTGGGCCATACCCACAATACCTTGCTCCTCATATTCAGACTAACACTGGTAACAGTGGGACATTTTGGGCCCAGTGAGGGGTGGGCAGCCACAGAACAATGGATAGACATATACACACATACTCCTATTGCAGCATTGTGCAAAGATAGGGGTGGTTGGCAACCCTGCCTGCCACACTAGTCCTGATCACAGTGCTGACATTGCAAAACTGTGCAGGAGGTAGTAGTAGTGCTCTGGTGATAACTGCAGCGCAATGCTGGGGCCAACAGCCTGACTCTCCATGCATCTTTGGATTGTGGAGCCTGTGTGAGTGGGTGTTTGTACCCCTGTTCTCCACTGCTTTGGGCTTTGCACATGTTGCTGTTGTATCTGCATTGTTGGGTAAAATGCAGGGATGTGCTCTGCAGGAACCACAGCTGGGACTTGAAACTTTGACCTTCTGTGTCTGGACACACTGGCTGGGTATACTGCACCACACTGTTGCCACAGATGGCTGGTAGTCCCTGGAGCTACCTGTACTTTTCCTTAGCCAGATCTTCTATGTTGCACTGCACACCACATACTGGTACAGGGCATGGCCTAGGTTCACTGCAGGCAAGTGCCACTGCCCCCTCCAGCACGGGCACACACCCCGCTGCCATGCTGACATGACCATATGCTGTCGGTGCTGGTAGTGCGCAGTCCCAGACCATCCACTGTGTGGGTAGGTGGTCGCCTAGGGAGCGGGGTCTGGGGCAGGGGGCATACATGAGCATCCTCACATCCCCCCCATCACCGCCTACCAATAGTATGTCCCTTCTGCTTGGGTGAGGGTTGGCTGGGGGGATGTCAGGTCAGTGCCCTGGAAACTGTTAGCTTGGGTGGATCAGGTAGATGAAGGTGGATTGTGTTTGGCCTTTGTCAGCTGCTGTCTTGCTGATTTCCGCTTTCTATGTTCCTATGTGCCACCTAGGTGCCTGCCTAGTCCACCCTGTGCCCCAGCTTCCCCCTCTACATGTCCCGCCTGCAGCCCCTATGCCCCATTTGCACCATCGCCATAGTGGCCTTTCATACTTGGGCACTATGCTGTTGCTGCAAATGGAGCAGTACTATCACGTTTCTTGGGCTCCCTGCTTATGCTGTACATTGCTGACACTGAAATGGTTTCTCTCTCCTGCAAATGTTCATCTAACGGCAGGTTTTCATTTGCAGTTGGATTCAACCCTTCAGTTCAGCGCGTTAGTGTGCAGGGATCCTCTCCCTGCCCACTCTCCACCCATTGACCCCTTCTCTCCGCCCTCTCTCCACCCTCTGCGTGTTTACCGCGGCCGGGAACACTAACGCTCATTAGGTAAGGTTAACACGTGTTAACATTACATAGCGTGTGTTAACATTACCTAAAGAGTGTTAACGTAGCCGCTGCTACGTTACCGCAGTTTAGTAAACATACCCCTAAGACTTCCAACAAGTAGGGCCACTCAATCTTGTCAAAAGTCTTTTCAGCATCCAACAAGAGAATTGCATAATGTTCCAATTTCCCTCTGACCTCATGTAAAATATCAATTAACCACCAGACGTCTTTGAATCCATACCTATGTTTTATAAACCCTGTCTGGTATGGGTGAAAGAAGTCATGAATTTTCAATTCTAAATGGGCACAGAGAATTTTGGCAAAAATGTTATAGTCAATGTTTAGGAATATGGTGGGTCTATACTTAGTGCATACAAGCTGGTCTTTGCCATCTTTGGGTATTACTGTGTTAGTGGCCTGGTAGAATGATGTTGGTAATGCCTTCCTGAGTAGGATGTCATTGAAGAAACAGCTCACAGTAGGGGCAAGAAGCTCAGATAAAGCCCTATATAGTGTGATCTTATATATTTCAGTAGGAGATCAGGTTTAGGCACCCTGGCAGCCATTAATCGGTGAATTGCCGATCAAAACTCCTCTAGTGATATAGTCCTGAGGCTCAGGACACTCTATTGCCTTCCGAGCCTCAGGGAAAAGATGAGGGAGGTCAGTGGTCACCAACTACTCCCAAATATCTGCCCCGTCAGCCCCTATTTGGGAGGAGTATAGTTTTTTGTAAAAGTGTGCAAATGTATCTGCTATCTCTTGGGATTGGTAGATAGTGGTACCATGAGTCAAGGAGAGGGTGTGCGCTCTTGATTGGGTCTTCTGTTGCTTTAATTGCCAGGGTAGCAGCCGATTTGCCTTGTTCCCGTGTTCGAAGAAGTGTCACTTGGCTTGAAGCATTGTTGAGGCTATGGCCTCAGTTTCCAAGGTAGATAGTTCTCCCCTCATATGAACCAAGCACTGCCACACCACTGGGGCACCCCCTTTATGGTGGAGCTGTTCCAATCTACAATGGTTTTCCTAATATCTTCCTGCCTAGCCAGGTCCCTTTTTCTGAAAGCACTGGGTAAAGACATCAATTGCCCCCAAAGGACCACTTTGCCGGCTTCAAAAAGTGAAGATGGAGATATCCTCCATGTCATTGAAGGAGAGATACTCCAGCCACCTCTTTTGCACCACAAGTAAGAACTTCTTATTTTTGAGGAGGCCCCTTCAGAATGCCCAAGTGCGAGGCGGCATCTCTATTTCCTTCTCACACAATTCTAGTGAGATGATTACTTGATCAGAACCTCCCATCATGCCTATGATTGTGTTAGAAAGTATGGAAAGCACATTCCGCAAGATGAACCAGAGGTTGATCCTAGAATAGCTCTGATGGGCTGGGGAGTATGTGAAGTCATGTTCTCCTCCATGGGTGATCCTCCAGGCATCACAGAGGTCTAAATTAATGATTAGATGTCTGATCTTGCTCGGGTTCATGGAGGATTGGCTTCCCTTACCCATCCTATCAATGCCTGACAAGACACAATTAAAGTCTTCTCCCATCAGAACCTCCCCCTTCTTTTGTTATGTAATAAATTTTATTGAGCAGACTCGAATTACAAACATTCAAACACCACAAACCATAACATTGAGGTATAAAATCTACCGATTCCAGCAGTCTTATTGATCAGCCAGTAAAAGACAGGTCAAGTTAGAATATCAGAATAACAACAACAACAACTGTTATGCAGCCAATACATATACAATGTCCCTCAGAAGGGCCCTGCATCAAAAATCTAAACCCACCCGTACTGATGCCCCCCCCCCCATGAAACAGCCCTAATCAGGATAGGCAAAAGAACAGAACAGTTATCATATAATGTAATATAATATAATAATAATAATAACATAATAGCAATATACTAGAAATACAAATACAAATACCGATACAAATACAGAGCTCTCCCACTGAATGCATTAGTATTACAGAATTCAAGAGGCTGAGGCAATACTACTACAACTCCCAATCACTTCCCACTTCTTAAAGCGATTACCCCTCACTACAACATAGCAATAAGAACCAAAAACCAGAAAGGCACTCAAAATCCCTTAAGGGGATTAAGGTTTGTGAAAAGCCCTGCTCATTCCTCCCCCCTCCCACCACCCCTCCCTCCCTCCCAATCCCCTCCCCCAACCCATCTGACCAGTCAAACGCAAAAGAGCAAGTGGAAAAAAGAAAAGGAAAGAGTCCTCTACCATTGGAGACAAAACCTCTAAAGAGAGTAGAACATCATCAGGTAACAACTAGGATTCTCTAGCACTCAAGTGTCCTCCTGAAAAACTAAACTCCATAGTTCCTCTCCAGGAAAAGGATGTCCTCATACTGAAACAGTAATTTTTTCCAATCAATAAATTTCCCAGCATTTAGAGCGCCACTCTAAAAGAGACGGTGCTCTGCTGCACTTCCAGAAATTAGCCGTCACCAATCTGGCCACTAGTAGGAGTGGCACCAGTCTCCGAAGAGGAACTGCACAAGTGGATTCAGGAAGAACCCCCAGTAAACAAGACTCCATATCTAATGGAACCGTCACCTGTAACCTCCTAGTAATATATCCTAACACCTTCGTCCAAAAACTTTGTATGTGAGGACAAAACCACCACATATGGTCAAAAGTACCAGAGCGGCCACATACCCGCCAACACAGTGAATCATCAGCCCTTTTCCATTTAAAAAGATCTAGCGGAGTTATTGATAGGCGATATAGGATCCTAAGTTGTGTATGTATTAGCCCAAGAGAAAGCGAGCATAAATGCGAGTAAGAATAGACTTCCAGCCAAACCTCCTGCTCCTTCCCCGGTAGAGCCGTCTCCCATCTCTGCTGAGGGAGTTTCAACATGGGTAGAACAGGTGAATCTTCTGCAATATGCCTATATAGCCGTGCAATGAAAGCATTAAGTTTCCCAGATTCAAAGAGGCCATGCTCCCAAAGCCTAGGGCACCTATGTAAATCAGATTCCAAAGCCTGAGCACCTAAACAGTGGGATATTTGTACATATTGAAACTGAGACAATTGAAAACCCAAACGTTCCTCTAAGCGTCCTTTAGATAACAGATTAGCGTCCTCATATAAGGAGGAAAGTCTCATCATAGTGAAGTTTGAACCCCCTCCTTTACTCATTTTTCAAATAAATCCCAGGGCCCCCAAAATGGTGAAAGGCGTGTGGGAAGCAGATACCCCTATCTGCCTGCAAATCTTCCTCCATGCTTCCCAGCAGGGGCCCAAAAACACATGTGCCTTCACCAAAGCTACCTCTTGTGAGTCACTAAGAAAGGGTACCGCTACCAGTGGAATTGGTCTCAACCAATCCTGTTCTAGTGAAGCCCATTCTGCTTCTGAGTGAATTCTCCACAACAGTAATGCTCTTAGGCAAATACAGGAATAATATAGCTCCGGGTCAGGAAGACCCATCCCTCCACACCATTTTGGAAGCGTGAGAATCTGCCAACCGAGTATCGAACATTTCCCCATCTATATAAAGCGCAACACAGCTTGTCTAAGACTCTTAAAAAATATTTTCAGAAGAGAAATAGGTAATTGCATAAACATAAAAAGCAACTTTGGTAAAACCAACATCTTATAAGTATTAATGCGGCCTAGCCAAGAAACCGAACAATGACCCCAATGTTCCATGTCTAGCTTAATTGATTTTAGAAGAGGGAGATAATTCAAACCATACAACCTCGAGATATCTTGATGTATAACAATGCCCAGGTACCTAAATTGGACCACCACCGGAAAGTCTCCCCCACTGTCAAGAGCTTCATAAGAGGATCGGGACAAGCACCTAAGTAATGTGGACGTCTGTCTGTTTATAGTAAATCCGGATACGTGCAAGAAGTGTTCTAAAATACTTATCACTATGGGTAAAGATTTGGTAGGATCACTCAAGTAAATCAGCGTGTCATCCGCGTATAGCGAGATAGAATGCCACTCAGAACCTAGATGGATGCATATTTCCTCTGCACATAACCTAATATGGACCGCCAACGGTTCCATCGCAAGAGCAAACAATAACGGAGAAAGTGGGCATCCTTGTCTTGTGCCTCTGCCCATACCAAAGGGAGAGGAAGTGGAACCGTTTATAGATACCACCGCCTGGGGGTTGGCATATGACGAAGCAATCCACGTACAAAAGGAGACCCCGAAGCCAAACTCCCAGAGGACCTGAAGAAGGTATGGCCACTCTAGCTTATCAAAGGCTTTCTCGGCATCCAATGAGAGGATACCAAAGGATCACACTTTAAGTTTTAGGCCCTGTAACACATTAATTAGCCTTCACACATTTTCAAAACCATATCTATTTTTTACAAAACCAGTTTGATTTGGATGAACAATATCTGGAATTAGGGTAGCTAAACGGTTAGCTAGAATCTAGGCTTTCCTAACCAGGCCTCTACAGATCAACAAACAGTAAGGATTTGAGGGTTTGTTTGTTTGTTTTTATTATATTACATTGCTAGCTCTCTGACTGGGAGCTCTTAAAAGGGTTTTTTGTATATTTTTTAAAGCAAGGTTACTTTCTTTTTGGTGCTTTAGTGGAACTTTCCTTGAGCACAATAGATTACTGAACTCTAGTAAGCTCCTCAGGTTTGGAAACTGCTAACACCTAATCAGGTGTTAGTTCCCTCCCTACCCACCCCGGCTCCCACCCACCCCTAGTGAGCAGTCTTGCTTTATAGGGCACCTCCCCCTTTAACACATCACAGAGAATTGGACCAGCACATTTTGAATATAATTAAAGAGATTTAACTGCTTTTTCTCTGACAGGACAGCTGGGAAAACGGCTGGTACTTGGTAGATCTCTCTCTTTTGCTTTAACAGATACCTAAGCTCCACGAACAGAACAATGGCTGTGTAAAATCGTATTGCTAAAGCTGTTGCCCCCGTTACAGCTTCTGCCTTGGTCCAGACAGAGGTCCTAATGCCAGTTGAAGGACCAGTTCCATGTGCAGAGTGCCTGCATGCTGAAGCTCTGAGGAAACAAGTGGAGGAACTCAGAGAGGAGGTGGCGAGGCTGAGGAGCATTCAAGACAGTGAGAAGTACATTGATGAGATGCTTCTTGCAGCAACCAAGCTCTCCAGCACAGGAGAAGATGGGTGCCAACAGAATGTCGATGGTTGGACACAAGTCACCAGGGTCTGCAAAATCACCAATCCAACTTCTCCAGCCCTTGAATTGAAGAACCATTATGCAGCCCTGGAAGTGGAGGAGGTGAAAGCATCCCTGGAAAGGGAAGAACCAGAGTTCAAGTACCCCAAAGTTGCAGAATCAGTGACCAGAAGGAAACGAAGGGTAGTGGTGGTTGGAGACTCTCTTCTGAGGGGTACTGAGGCGTCCATCTGCCGACCAGACTTGATGTCCAGAGAGGTATGCTGTCTGCCTGGTGCCAAAATCCAAGATGTTACGGAGAGTTTGCCGAAACTTATCAAGCCCACTGAATATTACCCAATGTTGCTAATCCATGTTGGAACATATGATACTGCCAGGTATACCTCGGAACATATCAAAAGTGACTTCATGGCTCTGGGACAGAGGGTGAAGCAGTTAGGTGCACAGGTGGTGTTCTCTTCAATGCTCCCTGTTAAGGGTAAAGGCCAAGGCAGAGAGGCTCGCATCCTGGAGATGAATGCATGGCTGCGTGGATGGTGTCATTGAGAACGTTTCGGTTTCCTAGACCATAGGATGCTGTTCCAAGGGTTGCAGAGCAGAGATGGCATCCATCTGTCCAAGAAAGGTCAACACATTTTCGGTAGTAGACTGGCTAATCTACTGAAGAGGGCTTTAAACTAGATTCGTTGGGGATGGGTGAAGAAATCCCCCAGGTTAGTGAAAGCCCCCAGGTAGGTGATACATTAAATACCTTTATGGAAATGGGTAACAGGGGTAACATATGGAAAGCAGTGTGTATAAATGCCCGTAGCACGGGAAATAAGATCCCTGATGTTGAAGCTTTGGTGGGAGTGGCTGACTTGGATTTAGTGGCAGTTACAGAAACATGGTTCACAGAAAACCATGATTGGGATGTAACTATACCTGGCTATACTTTATTCAGAAAGGACAGGGTAGGAAGAAGGGGAGGAGGAGTGGCACTATATGTAAAAACTACTATTAAAGCTTTGGAATTACAGAGCTTAAAAGGGAGAGAGGAGGCATTGTGGGTTAAACTAGAAAGAAGGAAAGAGAAATCTATTTGCATTGGTGTGATATAGAGACCTCCCTCACAAGAGGAAGAGGTGGACAGAGAGTTAATTGAAGGCATAGGCAGCATTGCTAGGAAAGGGGTAGTGCTACTGATAGGAGATTTCAATATGCCAGATGTTGATTGGCACATTCCTGCTGCAGTATCATCTAGAAGTAAGGAGATCCTGGATTCTCTACAGGGAGAACTATTCAGGCAATTGGTAACAGACCCCACACGTGAAGGGGCCATACTGGACTTGGTGCTTACCAATGGTAAAAGTGTTTCTGATGTTGTAGTGGGAGATCATTTTGCATCCAGTGATCACCAGATGGTGTGGTTCAGTATTAGGACTAGGGCTGTTAGAATCCATTCCAAGGTGAGGATCTTAGACTTTAGGAAGACTAACTTTGCGAAGATGGGCCAATACCTCAGGGAGTCGTTAGTGGGATGGGAACAGCTGGGGGATGTAGAAAAACAGTGGGCAAAACTGAAAGGGGATATTTTAAGGGCAACCAACCTTTTTGTTAAAATGGTAAATAAAGGCAAAAGGAAAAGGAGACCGCTATGGTTTTCGAAGGAAGTAGCTGAAAAAGTGAAGAAAAAGAGGGAGGCCTTCATGAAATACAAGAGATCACAGAGAGAGGAAGACAGGCATCTGTATTTGGAAAAACTTAGAGAAGCTAGCAAAGTAGTCAAGAAGGCAAAGATTCAAAAGGAGGAGGAAATAGCCAATGCAATAAAATGGGGGGATAAGACATTTTTCAGATATATTAGTGAGAAGAGGAAGGGCAAAAGTGGTATTGTCAGACTCAAGGGTGCAGGGGGGAATATGTAGAAGCTGATAAGGATAAAGCGGAATTGCTTAACAAATATTTTTGTTCTGTGTTCACAGATGAAGAACCAGGAGCAGGACCTCAGAAAACACCCACAAATAGGAACAGAAGCGAGGGACATATTGAACAATTTTCAGAAGACTGTTCGTGAGAAACTAGCTCAACTTAAAGTAGACAATGCGATGGGACCGGATGGGATACACCCTAGAATACTGAGGGAACTTGGGGACGTTCTAGCAACTCCACTGACTGACCTTTTCAATGTCTCGTTGGAGTCAGGAGCGGTGCCAAAGGACTGGAGAGAGGCTCATGTGGTGCCTTTACACAAAAGCGGAAGTAAGGATGTGGTTGAAAACTACAGGCCGGTTAGTTTAACTTCGGTGATGAGTAAATTATTGGAAACGTTGCTGAAAGAGAAAATAGTGAGGTTTCTGGAGTCCAGCGGATTACAGGATCTGAGGCAGCATGGATTCACCAGAGGCAGGTCTTGTCAGACAAATCTGATTGATTTCTTTGACTGGGTGACCAGGGAGTTGGACCGAGGGAGAGCTCTAGAAGTGGTGTATTTAGATTTCAGTAAAGCCTTTGACACTGTTCCTCACAGGCGACTTATAAACAAACTGAGCACCCTAGGGATGGACCCTAAGTTACTGCTTGGGTTAGAAATTGGTTGGGTGGGAGGCGACAAAGAGTACAAGTAAATGGAGCTCACTCTGAGGAGAAGGATGTTACCAGTGGTGTGCCCCAGGGAACTGTCCTTGGTCCGATTCTTTTTAACATCTTTGTTAGTGATATAGCGAAGGGCTGTCGGGTAAGGTTTGCCTCTTTGCGGATGATACCAAAATCTGCAATAGAGTAGACACCCAGGAAGGTGTAGATAACATGAGGAGGGATCTAGCTAAGCTTGAAGAATGGTCTAGAATTTGGCAGCTGGGATTTAATGTTAAAAAATGTAAGGTCATGCATTTGGGCTGCAGCAATCCAAGGGAGCAATACAGTATAGGAGGTGAAGTACTTTTGTCCACTAAAGAAGAGCGGGACCTAGGCGTGGTTGTGTCTGATGATCTTAAAGTAGCTAAACAGGTAGAAAAGGCGACAGCAAAAGCTAGAAGAATGCTTGGGTGCATACAGAGAGGAATGGCTAGCAGAAAAAAGGAGGTGATAATGCCTCTGTATAAGTCTTTGGTGCGACCTCATTTGGAGTATAGTGTGCAATTCTGGAGACCGCTCCTTCAAAAGGATGTGAACAGGATGGAGTCGGTGCAGAGGGTGGCTACTAAAATGATTAGTGGGCTTCATTATAAAGCGTATGAGGACAGACTTAAGGATCTTAAAATGTACACCTTAGAAGAAAGGCGGGATAGAGGTGATATGATTGAGATGTTTAAATACCTCCGTGGCATAAATGTTCAGGGAGAGAGCCTCTTTCAATTGAAAGCAAGTTCTGCTATGTGGGGACATGGGATGAGGGTGAAGAGAGATAGATTCAGGAGTGATATGCAGAAATATTTCTTTACGGAAAGAGTAGTGGATCCATGGAATAGTCTCCCAGTGGAGGTGGTAGAGATGAGGACAGTAACTGAATTCAGAAATGCATGGGACCAACACAGAGGATCTCTAAAGGTAAAAAGTGGACTGTTGTAGTTGTTGATATGAAAGGACAGACTAGATAGGCCATGTGGTCTTTTTCTGTCATCATGTTTCTATGTTCTGTGTTTCTGTGTAATCTTGGTGAATATTTTGTAATCCAAGTTCAACAGAGATATCGGCCTGTAGTTGGAACATTGCAATGAGTCTTTGTCAGCCTTAGGAATCACCACAATAGTTGCTTGATAAAAATATTCCAGAAGAATTCTTTTAGAAAGAATTTTGTTAAAGACTGTTACCAACGTCGGTGCAAATAAATCAGGGAACACCTTATACAGTTCCGCCGGCAATAAATCCATCCTGCCGCCCTAGGCAGATTTGAGGCTCTTCATCATGAGTTGAACCTCTGGTAATGTAAATGGGTGATCCAGGTGATTCCTTCCCTCATCGGAAAGTTGGGGAAGAGAAGCCTCCCGCAACCATTCCTGGATGTCCCCTGTCGAAGCCGACGTTCCACTAGTATATAACTGCTCGTAGAATCTCGCAAAGGTTAACGCAATGTCCCGAGACCTATATAAAAGCTGACCCTGCGGAGATTTTATAGCATCAATTCGATGATGCTGCCGCTGGTGTTTCAATTGCCACATTAACAGCTTCCCTGCCTTATTTCCTTGTTCATAATAACATTGTTTTGTACACAGGAAAAGCGAAGCTACTCGTTCAGATTCCAGGGCTGCTAATTCTCCCCTGCGGCTAAACAACAAACTCCACACCTTACCTTCTCCCCCCTTCCTATGTTTCTTTTCCAATTCCATAATCTCTCTCTGCAAATCCTCCTGTTTAGCCATCAGACGTTTTTTAAACGTACTCGATAGAGAAATAAGATGCCCCCACAAAACCACTTTCCCTGCATCCCATAGGAGGGCTCTAGATATCTCTGAGGAGTCATTAAATTTCAAAAATTCTATCCAGCCTTTTCTCACCTCGGAGGCAAACTCTGGATTAAGCAATAAGCCGTGAGGCAAAGACCACTAGTGAGATGAGGAATCCACCCCTCCCAGAGAGAGATCCATGGATATAATAGCATGATCGGATGGGCCCATAGTCCCAATATTAGCCTGCGTTAGCCATGCAATCTCCGATCTTGCCAAAAACCACATATCAATACGAGAATGGCAATTGTGCGCCTTAGAGTAAAAAGTGTAATCCCTTTCCAGAAGATGCAGATGTCGCCAGACATCACATAAATCAAAATGTGAAACCCAGTCCTCCAGTAACACCCCCCGAATTAATCCCTGAGGTCCTAATCCCCGATCGTTCCAACTCAGAGCGAGCACAGTTAAAGTCTCCTCCTATAATTAATGAACCTTGGCTAACTTTCTGAACAGCCTTTGAAAGATCGAGCAAGGAACTCCCCACTGTTGCCGGAGGAAGATATACATTCACCAATGTCTACTTGGACCCATGAATGGACCCTACCAGGATCAAGAAACGACCCTCTGGGTCAGTTACTTTGTTAATTAGCTGAAATGGGCACGTAGAGGAAAACAGAATAGCGACCCCCCTCTTCCTCGTGGAGTAATTAGCTAGGTGTATTTGGGGAAACCTACTTTTGGCAGAATCAAAGTGGTCACGCTTGGAAAAATGGGTTTCCTGAAGAAAGATTATCTCAGCCTTCTTCCTATACAGCTGGTCTGCTATCCTCCTACGCTTACAGGGATTATTTAAGCCATGCACATTCCAAGAAATACCCCTAACCATACCCAGTCCTTGAAAAAAGTCACTTGTAAATTTGCATCCTTAGCAACATCCCCTTAACTACAGTCTCCAAACCATGACCCCGATACTCTTCCCCCCAAATCCCCTAACATTCCTTCCCCCCCCCCAAAAAAAATAACTGAACATAAAATATGTATCATATAATCAAAGGTGACTGTCTAGTGCCCAGGTCAGAAAATTCCCCCCAACGCCCTCCCTCCCTCCCTTTCCCTCCCCCCCAACATTCCTATAATTGCAGGAAGTAAACCAAACATATAAAGATCTCAATAGTGACGACACCTCTAGTGTCTCCAAAGAAGGCATTGTGAGTAAGTGAGTGAAAGAATAGCCCCCAACTTCCCTCTTTACCTACATCTCAGCAATATAGAAATAAAGTACCCTTGAAGATGCTTCTGTACTACTTAGTTCAGCTCTTAAGCTAAGATCCTTCCCTCTCCCCCTCCTCTTTAACTGTCCATCTGCACCCCCACCATTCCCCTTCATCCCGGACCCTTTACCCCGCCACTAGAATAAGTTTCCACAGTGAAGCCCCCCCTACCACAATACAAGTGTATCAAAAGTGTAAAATGCGAGATGAAAAACATCCCCATACACAAACTCTTATCAAACAATTGACAATCACAATACAGTTATGTAGGAGCGGAGATGTCCATCTCTTTTTGAAGATTGGAGTCTGGGTCAGAGTTGGATGACTTGCGAGATCTGGGCACCTTGCACCTCTTTGGCAAGGACATCTCCCACTCCTTGTTGGAGCTTCTCTGACGAATGGAACGTTCCCCATGTTGCATCAGGTCCAAGAATTCCATTGCTGCTGACAAATCCGAGATTTTCTTAGCACAATTGTTCCATTCAAACAATAAGGCAAAGGGGAAGCCCCATCGGTATGAGATTGCATGCTTCTACAACGCCTGGGTTAAAGGTTTGAAACTTCTTTGTCGCTCCAAGGTGTACTGAGAGAGGTCTTGATATATTTGGATCTTTTGACCTTTAAAGGCCACCAAGCGTTTCCCCCTGAGACTTCTCATCAGGGCCACTTTATCCTCAAAGAAGGTAAAACAGATGATCACTGCACGCAGTTGCACACTAGAAGCCCGTCTGACCCCCAAGTGAGCGATGTGCCCTTTCCAACCACACCGGATTAGGAACATTTGATACGCAGAAGGCATAAAGTTCTTGAATTAGAGCCACAATATCCTCTGAACCTCCTGTTGGCTCTGGGAGACCAAATATTCTGATGTTATTGTGTCTTTGCCTGTTTTTAAGTTCATCTTGTCTTTCCTTTAGATCTTTTGTGAGTTGGTCTAATTTTATAATTTTAGACTGGAGGGCCACAGTCGAGTCCATTTGTTCCCCTATATTAATCTTGGTTTGTGTGTCCCTGTCATCCAGTGATTTAAGATCTGCTCGGATATCACTCACCACTTTAGTGAAATCCTGACGGAAGAGTTTAAGCTCCCTCATGATTTCCAGAAAGTCGGCTTTCGTAACCGGAGACTGTGGACCCTAGGAATTGGATTTGGAGTCGGACAATCCCTCTGCTGTAGGTGGGGAATTTGAAGTGAGAGAGTCCGAAGATCTAGCAAATTTGGATAAAGAAGATGCATTGGATTTTGTGGTGGCCATGTTTTGTCAGACGACGCTTGGTACTCGTTCCAACAGAGTCTCGTACCTTGTGCGCTCCTCCATGCGTGAATCAGACTACCCCACCTTCTCAGAGGTCTAATGAGTCTCCTCCACCACCAAACAATTGCAACCACCTAGGAAATTTCAGCCATCCAATTGACAACAGCAAAGAATGCAATTGTGTCGGTTCATGAAGTCCAGTAGAGCCTCACTGGGAGAGGAAGATTGATCTGAAGCCCATTCACCTCCAGGCCATAAGGTAGAAATCATATAAGGGAATGGTAACCCTACGCTTGACACTCCATCCAGCATTCATGAAGAGACTTTAACTTATATTATATGCTCAACTCCCAGCCAGGAAGTAGATATTCCCCTCACCATATCTCCAGGGAGATCCAATGAAATGCTGATGAAGTTGAAGTGCTGAGGAATCAGTTTTGGCCAGTAAGAGAATCAAGAGGAATTTCATTGTCTTTACTTGCATTACTCACAATAGACAACAGAGGGAGATCCAGGATAAGGTATGGCTCAATGCAAACAGGAAATCCTCTATGCTGTTACTTTGTTCTCACAGCTACCAAACAGAGATGAACTGCAGCTGCCACAGTGACAGAGAATTAGTCCTGAGCTTTGTTAAAACTCTCCCTGCTCCCCAAGAAGCAGATCGCTGCCTCTGTGAGCAGGGGCGGCCCAAGGGGGGTGCGGGGCCATGTGCGGAGACTCCGTGCGGGGCCTCATTTGCATAAGTGGCCTTATTTGCATAAATATTTGCATAATGTTACCATACACTAACTTTTAGTAAACATGTCTCTTAATGAGTGTATGGATAAAGAAAGACTAAAAGATTTCTACATTACTTTAATCCAGTGCCAACCGCCAGGCACATTAGGAACTACTACAAACGCTGCCCATTTAGAACCCATAGCAAACCCACCGTATCCTGACAGCATTACCAGGACTCACAAAGCACCAAACCCTACCTATCAAAAGGCAACACTGCAAATATTAAACCAATACATTTCAGAGAATACTGGGGAAAGAGAACAAGTGGCAATGTCAAACAGGAATTACATAAACAGAATACCTCAGCTCAGTTACACATGCAGAACATAGACCATCACCAAACAAGGAATCACAATTTAGAAACAGGAAGGGAATAATTAAACTGGGAACCCCAAAAGCCAAACTTGGAATGTACAACAACACTGTAGAAATAAAACTATAAATTAATTTCCTCTTGTACCAAACAAAGCACAGACGTTAATGATGCACATTTCCCAGAGGTTTCATATTCCAGTTAATAAATTCAAAATAAAGAGATATCTTTCTACCTTTTGTGCATTTTTTTTCAGTTGCAATTGCTCCAGCCACTTTCTTCTGGTTTCTTCGTGTTTTCTGCTAACTGTCCATCGTCTGCTGTCCATTTGTTCTTTCTTCTCTCTTCTAGTTTTTTTTTTCCATTCTCTCTCTCTACATCTGCTTTAACATACTAATCTTTCTCCTTTTGCTCTTTCCTCATTCCTATTTCATCCACACAAATTTTACCACTCCATCCTCAATCCCCACTTACTCTCCCAATACCCGGCCAATTGTAGATTTTTCATTCCTCCCACACAAAATATTTTTCCCCTCTCCATTTTACTCTCCCAGCCCCATCCCATTCTAATCCTCCCCCAACATCAGCTCCCTTCTAGTTCCAGTCTCACCCAGCATCCATTCCTTTCTAGTCCCTGCATCAGCCCATTTCCAGTCCTAGCCCCCCATCAACCCATTTCCAATCCTAGCTCCCCCATCCATTTTCAGTCTGAGTCCCTTCATCAGCTCATTTCCAATCCTAGCCCATCAGCCCATTTCTAGTCATTTCCTAGCCCCACCATCAGCCCATGTCAAATCATAGCTCCCCTCCACTCAGTCCAATTCCAGTCCAAGCCCCCCCCCCCCCATGAGCCTACTTCCAGTTCTAGCCCCTCCATGAGTCCATTTCAATTCAAGCCCCCACCACAGCCTATTTCCAATCTTAGCTCCCCCCAACAGCCCATTTCCAGTCCTATCCTAGCTGCTCCATCAGCCCATTTTCAGTCCTAGCTCCCTTCCCTCACAGCCCATTTCCATTCCAAGCTCCCTCCCCATCAGCTATTTGCAGTTCAAGCCTCCCCTTCCACTCAGCCCATTTCCAGTCATAGCAACCCCCCAACCCATTACCAGTCCTAGCCCCCCATCAACCCACTTCCAGTCCTAAACCCCCATCACCCCATTTTCAGTTTAAGCCCCCCCTATAACCCATTACCAGTCCTAACCCCCCATCACCCCATTTCCAGACATCCCCCATCAGCCCAAAGCCCATTACCAGTCTTAACCCCCCCATAGCCCATTATCAGTCCAAACCCCCCCATAGCCCATTACCAGTCGTAACCCCCCCCAACAGCCCACAGCCCATTACCAGTCCTAACCCCTCCCCATCAGCCCATTTCCTGTCCTAGCCCCCCCCATATCCCATTATCAGTCCTAACCCCCCATCACCCCATTTCCAGACTGCCCCCATCAGCCCAAAGCCCATTACCAGTCTTAACCCCCCCATAGCCCATTACCAGTCCTAACCCCTCATCACCCCATTTCCAGACAGCCCCCATCAGCCCACAGCCCTTTACGTCTTAACCCCCCCCATAGCCCATTACCAGTCCTACCCCCCCCAGCCCACATCCCATTACCAGTCCTAACCCCTCCCCATCAGCCCATTTCCTGTCCTAACCCCCCATCGCCCCATTTCCAGACAGCCCCCATCAGCCCACAGCCCATTAGCAGTCCTAACCCTTCCCCATCAGCCCATTTCCTGTCCTAGCCCCCCCATAGCCCATTACCAGTCCTAACCCATCAGCCCACAGCCCATTAGCAGGCCAACCCCCCCTAGCCCATTAGCAGTCCTAACCCCCCCCCCCCCCATGGCAAATTAAAAAAAAAATAAAAAGCTGGCTCTGGCTGCTGCCGCGGCAGCGGCAGAATGCAGTGTCCCGCGGGGCCCGTCAAGCCCCTCTGCAAGGGCTTTCAGATTCGCGAGGGAGAGCGTCTCCCTCGCGTCTCTGTTATGCCCGCAGGGGCTAATGGGAAATTTGCCATCAGCCCCTTTAGACGCGAGGGACTGATGGGAAATTTCCCATTAGCCCCTGCGGGCTTAACAGAGACGCGAGGGAGATGCTCTCCCTCGCGAATCTGAAAGCCCTTGCAGAGGGGCTTAGCGGGCAGAGGGGGCCCCGCGGGACACTGCATTCTGCCGCGTCCGCGGCAGCAGCCAGAGCCAGCTTTTTATTTTTTTTATGTCATTTAAAAAAAAAGCAGAATGTTCTTTGCGCGGGGCCCCCTGAAACGCGGGGCCCTGTGCAAAAAACATTCTTGCTCTATGGACGGGCCGGCCCTGTCTGTGAGAGTCTCTGGTGGAACAATAAAGATGATCTGGACCCTTTAAAATTACGGCGGCCATCTTGCTTGTCACGTTGTGCGTTTCAACGATGCATTCTACAGATTGGTAGCCATTTTGGAGGTGGAGACAGCTTACAGCAAAACAGCTTAGCAAGGATCACTACTGTTGTAAGCACCATCTTGTGTTCCAGGGAGTCACACAACCAGCTTCATGCCTAAAAAGGAACCCTCTTCTGCGTTCCACAAAAATTCACTCAGCTAAGTGCAATATGATGGCGAAAATTATATTTCTGAGGGTCAGTAGATGCTAGAAGCTAAGACGCTTACATTAGGTTCCCTCAGCAACTTAGCCGCAACTGAAAGACTCCCTTCCCCAATTTACTGCCACCATTGATAAGTGCCATTGTAGTTATTCTCACTCACTGTAAAGAGAAAATCTCCATTCGGGGCATTCCCTTGCATAGACATCTGAAGGCAGAGAACATCTGATCGGGCTTCAGTATGATTAGCCAGCACTCTCAATTCTGCCGGATTCCCAATGGCGAAACTTGCTGCATTTGACATGAAGTCTCCTCCGGATGAGCAACGGGAATAGCCAGGAATTCTAATTCATCCTAAATGAGGCCAAGAATTTTAAATGCATATTTCTCCTAGGGCTAACGTATCGCTATGGAAAAAGGCATTTTTAAGCCAAACATTTCAGTTTTGTACCCGCATGGCCAGGAATTGGAGATAAAAGCTGAGGAGCCTCAAGGGATCATGGCTATCTTGATTGGACTCACGAGTGCCCCCCCCCCCGAACCTCCCCCTTCTGATGGGACTGTGCTGCCTCAAGAATCTTGGCCAGTGTGTCTCCAATCTGAGAAGAGGGATTTAGACATTGAAAATAGTAAGGGGGGGTATCTTTTATGGTCCTGGTAAGAATGAGGAATCTACCTCCTGGTTCACTATACTGTGAAGTTAGTTGGAAAGAGCAGTTTTGGGAGAAGAGGGTCCCACTCCCCTCCTGTGAGAGGACCTATTAGACATGAAGACCTGTGGAAACATAGAGGACCTTAGCTGCAGGTGGCCCTGCCCTGACAGGTGAGTTTCATGTAACAAGACTATGTCAGCCTTCTCCCTTTTCAATTGGTCCAGCACCCACCTGCATTTAACAGTGCTGTGGAAGCCTCAGACATTCTATGAAATGAGTTTAACCATAATCCTTCAAAAGACCCTCCACAACTGAACCAGCTCGCTGACCTGTATCATTTTTTGGAACAGTACACAATTTGCCTTGTGCCCCCACATGGTGTGCTACAGTCCTTCTACATGAGGACGATACTTCTTAAAAAAACCTGAGATGACCAAATTGGCAACAGAATTGCCATATTAGTGAGTGCTGGTGTCCTGAGACAGAAGCATCCCCTCCAATCCAACCTGCCCCTGCAAGGGAGCTGGCCCTTATGGGAGGCCACCCTGTTGACCCCTGACAAACAGGACCCAACCACCCACCTCCAGACCCCCATCCTGCAGCCCAATATCGAGTTGAGACCGTCCCTTGATTCAGGGATCGAAGTTACTACAGCAGTGATTATGCTATCTAGTTTGCCGGGAAAGCTGGGCTTAACCTGCACAGAATATTCCTGGAAACTCACCAGCCTTCCCCAATTTCAATTGGTAATAAACAGAATGGTACAATTAAACAAAAGACCACTTTAACAGAGCATCTTCAGTCAGAACAAGGAGAAGTGAGGAATTATTAGATAGGGAAGAGCAATGCAACAGAGAGAAGCAGGTAACGAGGACTGATAATCCCAAGCTGGATCAGGGAGGTTTTGTAGTGTCCATATCTCGACTTTGAGAGTCCTCTTCCTCTATCTCATTATCAAGATGTCTTCAGGCCCCAGGTCTCTTAGACCTTTTAGGGGTTGGGACTTCTCAGTCTTGCTGCTCTCTGTGTTGGTTTGGGGTACGAACCCCTTCACTTTGTAACAAGTCTACCATGTCAAGGCAATCAGCCAACTCTGCAATTTTGTGTTGCGCATTGTTGCATTGAAAGATATTTGATGGCTTTTTATGTAGAAGCTGGGTCAGAGGTTTGACGCTCTTCCTCCACTTGAGCATGTATTGGGAAAGATCTCTGGAACCTGGACCATTTGACCCTGGAAAGCAATGGAACATTTCCCCCTAAGGCTGCAGAGAAGTCACATTTTGTCCTCGAAAGAATGGAAACATGCTTTGATGGGATGAAGATGGGATCCAGAACTTGCCTTGGGTCCGAGGCTTTGGTGAGCCCTTTGAAGATTGACTGGGCCAGGAACCCCAGGGACTCAGAAAGTATGCAACTCCTGGATTAGTTCTTCTGTGTTCTCCTTATCTCTGGCATTTTCTGGAGCACCGAGGACTCTGATGTTATTTTGCCTCTGGAGGGTTTTGAGGTCATCATGTCATTCTTTCAAGTCTTTGAATAGCTGATCCAGTTTGTGAATCATGTACTTGAAGAAAGCTGTTGCATCAATATGTTCACCAATGTTGATTTCATCCAGTGACTTGATGTCAGCTTTTATATCACTCATTGCTTTGGAGAAGTCCAAACAGAAAAACCAAAGCTCATGTAGGATCGCCATGAGGTCTGTTTTCATGGCTGGTGAGGATGGAACGGAAGGTTCATTGGGAGTAATGTTGATATTTCGAGCTGGATCCAATGCCAACATGAATGCAGCTTTAGGTTCAGCGGTCTGGGAGAACCTAGACAGGGTCACAGCATATGAGCCCTTGTCGGACATGATGGTCACAAGTATGTTCTTTTGGTCCTGGTTGTCTATGCATAAATAGCTCCTTCACTGTACTGGTGGAGTAAACAGAGATGAAAAGGGGCTGTGGAGGGACCAGCTTTCTAGTGGGGTTGGGTAGTCCCCTAGATGGGAAGGTGCATCCTTCTCGTCATTCTCTAAGTCTTATGAATTTATTTCAGTCTTCTTTCTCTTTGGATTAGTGACTGTTAGATAAACCCTTTCCTTCTCTCTCTGCTCCTCTTCTGTCTGCCTCTCCTCCCTCTCCCCACTATCAGTCCATCTCCCTTGCTTTCTGTAGGCAAGAGTGAAATTCACCTAGACATGCTGGTGTTCTTGTGCAGCTGACCTTCTGTCCCTGTCAGGGCTCATGGGCTTCTGCAGGCCTCCTTTATAGATGTGCTGTACTCTCCCGCAGCGACAGATGATCCACCCTGAACTTCTCTCTGCTTTTCTTAAATTTGCCAAGGAAGTTTTTCTACTTCTTTTTTTATCCTGATGCACAGCTGCAGGCCTGATTCGGCCAGTTTGAAGCGGGGAAAATGGGGCAGGCACTGTGTGGTGGTGATCTGTAGATAGCAAAGCAGTTGTGGCTTGAGTGGAGGTGGTCCAGTCACTCAGTGCATGGCCCAGCATGTGTCATGAACATAGGTAGGTCATGATTCCTGGCTGCACAGGGATTACTGAGAGAGCCACTGGAGCCGCAAGTAGCAGAGGTGAATACAGGGAGGGCCTGCCCAGAGTCAGCAGCTGAGTCAGGAGACCAAATTCAAGAAGCTTACATTTAAAAACTGGTAGAAGCAGGATGCTGTGCATGCGGGGCCATTGGTCATGCTGAGGTCTTCTCCTCAAGCCGCGGATCCAGCATCGGCAACAGACGGGTGGGTTCAGCATCATATCCAAGCATAAAGAAGCACATCCTTTACTGCAGCACAACAGTATGTCCACTGCCACATCAACCAAACCAAAGAGAAGCAGAATTTGCATACTCCATGGAAATCATCATAGTAGAAACTAAACTGGCACAGTCAACAACTGGTGCTGTCACAGATGACCAAATACTCTGCACCATCTCCTATGATGCCACACGTGACACAGCAAAGGCTGCTGCACACCAGAAATACTACTGTGAAATGCTTAACATAGCAGAGTAACATAATATATGATGGCAGAGAAAGACCAGTATGGTCCATCTAGTATGCCCCGTCAGGTGGCTAGAGTAGCTGTAACTGCAGCTCCGTGCATGTCACCCCCTCAAATAACAGATATTTAAGTTAGCTTTGATTTTATCCTCTAATCATAAAGGGATCCACTGTGTCTGTCCCATGCCATTATCAATTCTGTCACTGTATTTGCCCCACCACCTCCATTGGAAGAGCACTCCAAGCATCCATTACCCTTTCTGTAAAAAAGTATTTCTTTATGTTACTCTTAAGTGTACCACCTTGCAGCTTCATTGTATGTCCTCTAGTTTTACAGTTTCCCCTTCTTTGAAAAAGATTGGTTTGTTCATTGATGCTCTTTAAGTATTGAAAGGTCTGTATCATATCCTCCTGTCCCTCCTCTCTTCTAGGGTATACATATTTAGGTCTTCACTTGTCTTCTCATATGTCTTCTGGTGCAGGCTCCAAATCATTTTGGTCTGCTTCCTCTGAATTGTTTCAAGTCTTCAGATATGATAGGGTCGGCATATGCATAAACATTGTCTGTCAAGCTGCCTTGCAAATATAACCTGTCCTGCTTGTGGGTGATGTCTGTGCAGGAGCGTAGACCTGGGTAACATCAATGCAAATGGTATTGTCAGTGACCCATGTGGAAACGACTAACTGATGTGTAGTCATGGAAGGTCCACACAGCTGCATGATATTGACAGACATTAGCAGCTGTAGGGTGATTGTCCCCTCACACACTGAATGCGAACATGCACGGCAGTGTGGTAATGTGCCCACATCATTATTCTGTTGTAGACACTCTACACAGTATCAACAGACCATTGCTACCTCGTAACAAGCACTATGATCTCAGCACCATTGGAGTATGCTTGTGCATCTGAAGTGACATGTAAAGCTCCAAAAGCATGTCTTCCCACAACTGTCATTGCAGTCTGTCCTGCTGGACCATCATTTTATGTCTCAGTAAACATGGGTGTCTTGACAGACCAGCTTGCTGTGAATGAAGCTGCATATCAGTATAGACGTTCACTAACATGATCAATGTCACTGTTGGAGGAGGGCCAGAGTCCATACAGCCAGCATACAAGTTGCAGGGCATCAGCCATGGTAACTCTATCTGCCTAAATCCACAACACTGTGACCGGCATTGCAGGACCATCCTGGCATGGGTCTCACACACTGTTCCCTCTAAGCTGTGCGCGTGTGCGCGCGCACACACCTCGCCGAGCGAGCGCACATATTTTACAACAGAGCGCACAAAAATTACGGCTCTGATTCTGATAGAAAACAACACAGACGTCTTAAAATTTAAAAGTTATGATTGTAATTACTAGAAATTTCCTGCTTCATTTAGTAATCGTCTATTTTCATTTAATTTGATTAAAATCAGTGTGGTGTACATACTGTATTCTGATGTGTAGTCAAATTTTAAAGTATATAACTCCGAGTGTCATTATGTGGCGCACAAACATTTAACCTTCCTTCAAAAGCTGCACACAGCTGATATTTTATGCGCGCACAGCCTACAGAAAATTAGAGGGAACATTGGTCTCACTGCTAGTATGGCACTCGGATTAGTAGCATGGCTATAGGGAAAACACCGACAAAATGTGTGGCATGCAAGCCATGTGGCCCATGTCAAGTGTGTGCACAAATATTAACAGTTGCTGGAGCACTAAGACCATATATGTTGTCTAAACAGTATACAGTACACCTTCACCCTGCTCCGAGATATCATAGGCATGATTGTGGACTAACTGGGATAATGGGGTCCCATGCAACATTGTGTGGAGGTCAACCCCATCACACAGACTAGTGGACATGGGTGCTGACAGCAATTGTATGCTATGGTTCTAAGCAATATGGTCACTGCTTCACCAAAGGCTATAGAATATATGGCCACAGTGGACATACACACACATCACAAAGGCTGACAAGAGGTATGTGTAGCACACCATGTCACTGCAGTGAGGCCCACAACATCATCAGTGTGTAACATTTGCAGACATTGCAGCTGCATCATACCAGGTGCACATATGTCCACATTCCACGAGCCCACTGCAGATTCCAACCCCCTTAGTTCCATGTATGTATGTGGAGATGACAGATATGGATACTCACCGGTCTGCCCCTCCACCATTTCGTCCAGGACCTGGACGAGTAGCCCCAACTGCTGATGCCTCAGCTCCTGCACCTTCTTCCACACTTCTTCTAGCTGTCAATAGAAGAGAAATGGCTTACATGACATCGTTCTCAGGGAGGTCACATCCAAAAAAACACACACTGACAGGGCCACACATGGCCAGCAGATCACACAATGTGCAAGTGATCAAACTGTATTTAAACATCACCGGTGCTGGATTACATCTGCTGCTGCTCTCACCCTGCTTGCTGTGACTACTGCCTTGTGATTCCTGCTCCTATTGCTGATATTGCTGATCGTGCTCCCTGTGTTTTCTCTCTCGTTTCTCCAGGTACCCTCCCACCTCATCTCTCATTGGCTGCCCGCACCCAGAAGGGCTGGAAATGACGTGCCCTCCCCCGCAGTGATCAAACTGTACTTAAACACCACCGGTGCGGCATCCCGTGCCGCGAAGGTGTGCGCACAAGGAGCAGGCCGTGCTCCTTGGGCGAGCTCCTTGGGGCGAGGTCAGGGGCGAGCATCCAGAGTCTGCCCATCCTACCCCCCTCCAGCACAACTGTTCCTCACACCCACAGGCCTGCCCTTCCCCTCCTGATGTTCCAATTCCTCCAGCCTCCTCCTTACAGCTCCACGGTAAGTCCCATTTCTCACTGCTTCCCTCCTCGCCTCTCCTCCTCCTGTGCCTTGCTGCTCTCACCATGTCTGCTATCCCCGTTCACTGGGGATGGCAGCCCACCTCATTTGCCCCTGCTCCTGCTAGCCTTTGTGCATGGACTGTCTCCAACCTGATCCTCTTCCCCCTCCCCACCCACACTGCTGGGCACACTCTTGACCTCCTCATCTCCCCTTTGAACTCCCCCCCCCCCGTTCTCCCTCTCCTTCCTACCCCTCCCTTAGTCTGACCATTTCTGTCTCTTCTTCTCCTACTCGCTTCCCGCCCCCACATTGCCCCCACTCCTTCAAATGTCCCCCCCAGCAGTACCCATCCCCCTCTATCTCACCGTATTAATGCTAACACACTCCTTCAGTTCCCCCCTTCCAATGTGCTTTTGCCTACAGATCTTCATCTTCTCCCTGTGGACACTCAGGTGCACACGTGGAACACCACACTTTCAGTCGCTCTCGACGCCCTTGCTTCCCTTCAGCCTCATCATGTCCCTCACCA
This sequence comes from Ichthyophis bannanicus, assembly GCA_033557465.1. Lineage (NCBI taxonomy): Eukaryota > Metazoa > Chordata > Amphibia > Gymnophiona > Ichthyophiidae > Ichthyophis > Ichthyophis bannanicus. The sequence goes on from CM066032.1 coordinate 428,027,868, forward strand.
CCCTCGAAACCACCCCTGGTTTCACCCCAGTCTCCTTTTACACTGCAAACACCTCCGTCGCACCGAAAGGCTCTGGCGCAAACACCTATCTGCCTCCAACCTGGACCTTTTTCATTCTTATCATCACCAATATTGTCTCCTCTTCCACTCAGCTAAAAAGGACTATTTTTCCACTCTCATCTCCTCTTCTACCAATTTCTCCCACCAGCTGTATTCCGTTCTCCGTACTTTGTCTGCTCCTCATTCTTCGACTACTCCCTCCCCCTCCCTTGTCCCTCCAGACCCCGCCTCGTTGGCCTCTTTTTTCATCTCTAAAGTCCACTCCCTCCATCTCACTTTTCCTGCTTGCCCTCCTCCCCTCTCCCCCCTCCGTTAGCCCCAGCACCCTCCTCTCCCTCTCCTCCTTTCCCCCCTCTCCCCTCTTCCTCGTTCCCACCCCTCTCCCATTGTTGGTCCTCCTTTGAGCCTATTTCCGTTCCAGTCCTGTCTAAAACCTTCTTCTCAATTCGCAAAACCACCCTCCTTTCGCTTTTCTGCTCCTCATCTGTCCTCTATCAGCCATTATTCTATTCTTTCCTATCAAACCTACTGGTGTTCTTTTCCTTTTCTAGCAGCTTTGTTTTATTTTTTGTGAACTGCTCAGACGCTATTGTGATGAGCGGTATATCAAGTTCTCTAATAAACATAAACATGCAGATGAAAATAGTACCCGGGAGCTGGGGAGAGGTGCTGGGACCCAGGAGATGGGAGGAGTGGAGTTACTCAGGAGCTGAGGAGGAATGGTGGTACTCAGGAGATGAGGCGGGGTGCTGGGACTCAGCAGCTGGGAGGAGTGGGGGTACCCAGGAGATGGCAGGGAGTTACTCAGAAGCTGGGGCTGGAGCTAAGGAGGAATGGTGGTACTCAGGCAATGGAGGGGAGAAGAGTTATTTGGGAACTGTGGATGAGTGGTGGAACCTGGGGGATGGGTGGGAGTGATGCAGATGAAAATAGTACCCAGGAGATAGGGAAGGGTGCTGAGACCCAAGAGATAGGGAGAGTGATCCAGATGACAATATTATGTGCTGTGGGATTGCATTGCTCCACAGGCCAGCAGGGGTGGCCCATGCAGAGGATGGGCAGGCTGCCACCAGGCCGCATGAGGATGGGTCCCCACCCAATCACACACCTCTGCGGGGGTGGTGGTGGCACGTTCTGGAGGGGAGGATGCACTGCTGCAGTCCCCCATCGGAAGAGGAAGAAGAGGGCGGTGCCAGATGATCAATGCCAGAGGGCATAGTGCTTTGGTGATGAGGCCAATCAGCTGATGTGAGATGATCACGGACGAGTATGAGGTGCTGTTGGGCCAGCAGAGCAACAAAATCCCTGTGGTAGCATGTCACACAATCAGGTAAGATATAGCATAGGCCGTTACAGATCTGGGAGGCCCAGTATGTGATGCAAATTAAGAAGAAGTTCCATGACATCAAACAGGCCATATGTTGTAAGGTGTCAGCACACAGGGCCCATGCAAGGGGCACAGGCAGGGGGGAGGGGGGATTTACATGCTGGGCCTCCAAGAATTCCTTGACAGCAGACATGAGTCAGCAGGTATGTGAGGATTCTGATGATCGGGTCTCAGTGCATGAGTGTTGATATCTTGCTTCTCTATATGAAATTCTCACATTAATTTCCAGCCTTTGTTGGTTCAACACCTGCAGGAGCTTTGACATGGAAGCCACTGGCACCATACAACACACAGAATGTATGTTTATGGCTGCTCTGTCATTCCAAACAGATGACCACTATGTGCATGAGTGAAAGGTCAAGGATTCAAGACCAGCCTGTGAATAAGGGATGACAATTCCAGTGTGTTACCTTTTATTTTTATATGTTGACTTTAGAGGAAAGGCGGCAAAGAAGAGATATGATAGAGATGTTTCAATATCTCTATGACAGAAATGCACAGGAGGAGAGTCTCTTTCAATTGAAGGAAAGCTCTACTACGAGGGAACATAGGATGAGGGTGAAAAGGGATAGACTCAGGACTGAAATGCAAAAATATATCTTTATGGGAAGGGTGGTAGATGCATGGCATAATCTCCTAGTGGAAGTGGTAGAGACAAAGGCAGTATTTGAATTCCAAAAAGCATGATACAGACACAGAGGATATCTAAATGTAAAAAAGGGACTATTGTAGTTGATATAGAAGGGCAGACTAGACAAGCCATGTGGACTTTTTCTGCAGAGAGGTTCCAGTAAAGACAAAAGAAGCCCAAATGCCCTTGAGTACAGAGCAGACAGAGCTTAAAGATTCCAAATTACCCGTCTACTGATAGCCAGATTAATATGAATAAAATAGTCTCTAAAATGCTTGTATGCAAATGCTAGAAGTCTAAAATATAAGATGGGAGAGTTAGAATATATAGCAGTAAATGAGAGGTTAGATATGATTGGTATCTCAGAGACATGGTGGAAGGAGGACAACCAGTGGGACACTGTGATACCTGGGTTCAAACTATATTGCAATGATAGAACTGATCAAATTAGTGGAGGGGCTGTGCTCTATGTTAGAGAGGGCATTGAATCACAAAGGATTAAAGTTTTGCAGGAAACACAATTTTCTGTAGAATCTCTATGGATTAAAGTTCCATGTAAAAAAGGGACGACAATGACAGTGGGGATGTACTATTGACCGCCTGGCCAGAATGAACAAATGGATGATGAAATGCTCAAAGAAATCAAGGAAGCTAACAAAAGTTACAGCACAGTAATAATAATGGGTGATTTCAATTACCCCGGTATTGACTGGGTCAGTGTCAAAGGCAGGACATACTAGGGAGATAAATTTTCTATAGGAAATAAATGACTGCTTCTCGAAACCGCTGGTTTATGAACCGACCACAGGGAAAGCCATTTTGGACTTAGTCCTTAGTGGAACACCAGATCTGGTGCAAGAGATAAGGGTGTTGGGGCCACTTGGCAATAGTGATCATAGCATGATCACGTTTGATTTAATTAATGGAGGAGGGATGGTACAGAAATCCATAGTACTACCTTTTAACTTTTGAAAGGGAGACTATGATAAAATGAGGAAAATAGTTAAAAAAAAACTAAAAGGAGCAGTTGCAAAGGTTAAAGACTTACAACAAGCTTTGGTGTTGTTTAAAAATACTATCTTGGAAGTCCAGACCAGCTGTATTCCATGCTTTAAGAAAAGTGGAAGGAAGTCCAAAAATCTGCCAGCAAGGTTTAAAGGTGAAGTCAGATAGCTGTTGTTGCAAAAAAAACATCTTTCAGGAAATGGAAAAAAGAGTCAAATGATGAAAACTGGAAACTGCACAAGCACTGGCAAGTTAAATACAAGGCATTCATAAGGGAGGCAAAGAGAGAATTTGATAAGAAGCTTGCTGTGGAAGCAAAAACACATAATAAAGACTTTTCCAAGTACATTTGTAGCAAAAAACCTACGAGAGAGTCAGTTGGACCATTAGATGATAGAGGGGTAAAAGGGGCACAAAAAGGGGATAAGGCCTAGCGGAGAGACTGAATGAATTCTTTGCTTTGGTTTTTACTGAGGAAGATGTAGGGATGTTACCCATGACAGAAGTGGTATTTAAAGGTGATACTGTGGAAGATTTGAAAGAAATATCAATACACCGGGAAGATGTATTACAACTATTTGAAAAACTGAAGAGTAGCAAATCACCTGGACCTGATGGTATACATCCAAGGGTGTTGAAAGAACTAAAATATGAGATTGCAGACCTGCTATTTGTAATCTGTGAACTATCATTAATATCATCTGTAATACCTGAAGATTGGAGGATGGCAAATGTAACGCCAATTTTTAAAAAGGGTTCCGGGGTGATCCAGGAAACTACAGACCGGTGAACCTGATGTCAGTACTGGGAAAAATGGTAGAAACCATAATAAAGAACAAAATTACTGAACATGTAGATAGTCATGGCTTAATGGGAGACAGCCAACATGGCTTTAGACAAGGAAGATCTTGTCTTGCTAATCTGTTGTTCTTTTGAAGGTGTGAATAAACAGGTAGACAAAGGTGAGTCAGTTGATATAGTATATCTGGACTTTCAGAAAGCCTTTGATAAGGTCCCTCATCAGAAAAGTTTGGCAAAACTAAAAAGTCATGGGATAGGAGGCAGTGTACTATTGTGGATCAGGAACTCGATAAAAGATAGAAAGCAGAGGGTAGTGCTAAATGGCCAATTTTCCCAATAGAGAAAGGTGAATAGTGGGATATGTGCTGGATCCGCTGCTTTTTGAGATATACATAAATGACCTGGAAAAGGGAATAATGAGTGAGGTTATCAAATTTGCAGATGACACAAAACTATGTAAAGTTGTTAAAACCCATGAGGATTGTGGAAAATTGCAAGAGGATCTTGATAAATTGAAATACTGGACATCCAAATGGCAGATGAAATTTAATGTGCACAATTGCAAAGTTATGCACCTAGGAAAGAAAAACCCAAACTATGGTTACACGATGCAAGGTTCCACATTAGGAACCACCACCAAGGAAAAAGATGTAGGTGTTATCATGGATAACATGTTAAAACCCTCTGCCCAGTGTGAAGCAGTGGCCAAGAGAGCAAATAGAATGCAAGGTACCATAAGGGAGGAGTGGCATAGTGGTTAGGACACAGTACCTCATGCTGGAGGGCCAAGGGTTCAACTCCCATCTGGGGATAGCAATCTCAGGCTGGAGGGGCTGGGGCTTCTAGTCCTATAGGTGTTCCTTCTGGCCTTGATCAAGCCACTTAACCATTCATTGCCTCAAGTACACATAGATTGTAAGCCCTTTGGGGACAAGAGGATATATGCAGTACCTGTTCATAGTAATTACTTTGATTGAAGGATAAGATGGTATAGAAAACTGGATAAAGAAATGGAAAATAAAACAAAAGATATTATAATGCCTCTATATCATTCCATGGTGCAGCCACACCTTGAATATTGTGTGCAGTTCTGCTCATCATATTTTAAAAAGGATATAGCATTATTAGAAAATATACAGAGAAGAGCCACAAAAATGGTAAAGGGGATAGGAGGATACCCCTTTGAAGAGAGGCTGAAAAGATTACGGCTCTTCAACCTGGGAAAGAGACGGCCGAGGAGAGATATGATAGAGGTCTATGAATTAATGAATGGAGTAGAACGGGTAAATGTAGATCAATTGTTTACGTCATCAGAATATAGAAAGACTAGGCGACATGCAATGAAGCTACAGGGTAACCTATTTAAGACTAATATTTTTTTCATTCAATGTGTAATAAAACTCTGGAATTTGTTACCGGAGGATGTAGTAAAAGCAGTTAGTGTAGCTGGGTTTAAAAAAGGTTTGGACAAGTTCCTGGAGGAAAGGTCCAAAAAACATTATTAAAAAGGGACCCAGGATATCACTGTTTGACCCTATACAAGCATAGTGGAACCTGTGTCTTTTGGGGAAACTGCTAGGTACTTATGTGCTAGATTGGCCACTGTTGGAAACAGGATACTGGGCTTGATGGACCTTGGTCTGACACAGTATGGCATATCTTATGTTCTTATGTTTCTAGAATGTGCACGTAGGTTGGTATGTGAATATCCTCAGCTGTGAACTATATTGGCTCATCCCATTGAACCCGGGACCTATAGTGGGAGTTGCGGTGTAGCCTAATGGTTAGAACACTTGCTGGGGAACAAGGAATTTAAGGTTTAATTCCCACTAGCATTCCTTGTGGCCTTGCACATGTCACCCAACTATCTAGTGCCTCAGATAATTCCAGGTTATCAGTGTCCCTGTTTAATGTATATTATCACATGTACATTACAATGTCAACTGCTTTGACTGAAATGATAAAGCAGTAAAAATAGACCTGTTACATATATATGGCTTTCCTAGAAAGTGGTGGAGCACAGTAACATGTGCAATCATGTTTGCTTCCACAAGGGCTACAAACCTCCACAGTCAGAGGCTCATGAAAGTTTGGTGATGGCAGGCAGAACTGTGCAGATAGCACTGCCAAATGATGCATGCATGCATATACACAACATGAATCTCTCCCTGAGTATCCACTGAACTGTGGGCACATCCCAGGCAGGGGCGGCCCAAGGGGGGTGCGGGGCCATGTGCGGAGACTCTGTGCGGGGCCTCATTTGCATAAGTGGCCTTATTTGCATAAATATTTGCATAATGTTACCATACACTAACTTTTAGTAAACATGTCTCTTAATGAGTGTATGGATAAAGAAAGACTAAAAGATTTCTACATTACTATAATCCAGTGCCAACCACCAGGCACATTAGGAACTACTACAAACGCTGCCCATTTAGAACCCATAGCAAACCCGCCGTATCCTGACAGCATTACCAGGACTCACAAAGCACCATACCCTACCTATCAAAAGGCAACACTGCAAATATTAAACCAATACATTTCAGAGAATACTGGGGAAAGAGAACAAGTGGCAATGTCAAATAGGAATTACATAAACAGAATACCTCAGCTCAGTTACACATGCAGAACATAGACCATCACCAAACAAGGAATCACAATTTAGAAACAGGAAGGCAATAATTAAACTGGGAACCCCAAAAGCCAAACTTGGAATGTACAACAACACTGTAGAAATAAAACTATAAATTAATTTCCTCTTGTACCAAACAAAGCGCAGACGTTAATGATGCACATTTCCCAGAGCTTTCATATTCCAGTTAATAAATTCAAAATAAAGAGATATCTTTCTACCTTTTGTGCATTTTTTTTCAGTTGCAATTGGTCCAGCCACTTTCTTCTGGTTTCTTCATGTTTTCTGCTAACTCTCCATCGTCTGCTGTCCATTTGTCCTTTCTTCTCTCTTCTAGTTTTTTTTTTCCATTCTCTCTCTATATCTGCTTTAACATACTAATCTTTCTCCTTTTGCTCTTTCCTCATTCCTATTTCATCCACACAAATTTTACCCCTCCATCCTCAATCCCCAATTACTCTCCCAATACCCGGCCAATTGTAGATTTTTCATCCCTCCTACACAAAATATTTTTCCCCTCTCCATTTTACTCTCCCAGCCCCATCCCATTCTAATCCTCCCCCAACATCAGCTCCCTTCTAGTTCCAGTCTCACCCAGCATCCATTCCCTTCTAATCCCTGCATCAGCCCATTTCCAATCCTAGCCCCCCCATCAGCCCATTTCTAGTCATTTCCTAGCCCCACCATCAGCCCATGTCAAATCATAGCTCCCCTCCACTCAGCCCAATTCCAGTCCAAGCCCCCCCATGAGCCTACTTCCAGTTCTAGCCCCTCCATGAGTCCATTTCAATTCAAGCCCCCACCACAGCCCATTTCCAATCTTAGCTCCTCCCAACAGCCCATTTCCAGTCCTATCCTAGCTGTTCCATCAGCCCATTTTCAGTCCTAGCTCCCTTCCCTCACAGCCCATTTCCATTCCAAGCCCCCTCCCCATCAGCTATTTGCAGTTCAAGCCTCCCCTTCCACTCAGCCCATTTCCAGTCCTAGCAACCCCCCAACCCATTACCAGTCCTAGCCCCCCGTCAATCAACTTCCAATCCTAACCCACATCACCCCATTTTCAGTTTAAGCCCCCCTATAACCCATTACCAGTCCTAACCCCCCATCAGCCCATTTCCAGTCAGCCCCCCATAGCCCATTGCCAGTCCTAAACCACCCCATCAGCCCACAGCCCATTACCAGTCCTAACCACATCAGCCCACCTCAAGTCCTAACCCCTCCCCATCAGCCCATTTCCTGTCCTAGCCCCCCCCCCATAGCCCATTATCAGTCCTAACCCTCCCATCAGCCCACTACCAGTCCTAACCCCCCATCTGCCCACTACCAGTCTTAACCCCCCACCATAGCCCATTACCAGTCCTAACCCCCAATCACCCCATTTCCAGACAGCCCCCATCAGTCCATAGCCCATTACCAGTCCTAACCCCCAATCACCCCATTTCCAGACAGCCGCCATCAGCCCACAGCCCAGTCTCAGTCTTAACCCCCCATAGCCCATTACCAGTCCTAACCCCCCAATCAGCCCACTACCAGTCCTAACCCCCCATCACCCCATTTCCAGACAGCCCTCATCAGCCCACCGCCCATTGCCAGTCTTAACCCCCCCATAGCCCATTGCTAGTCTTAACCCCCCCCCATAGCCCATTGCCAGTCCTAACTCCCCATCACCCCATTTCCAGACAGCCCTCATCAGCCCACAGCCCATTGGCAGTCTTAACCCCCCCATAGCCCATTGCCAGTCTTAACCCCCCCATAGCCCATTGCCAGCCCTCATCAGCCCACAGCCCATTGCCAGTCTTAACCCCCCCATATCCCACTGCAAGTCTTAACCCCCCATAGCCCATTGCCAGTCTTAACCCCCCCTCCCTAGCCCACTGCCAGTATTAACCCCCCCAGCCCATTCCCAGTCTTAAACCCCCCTAGCCCATTGCCAGTCTTAACCCCCCCATGCCCATTGCCAGGCTTAACCCCCCCATAGCCCACTGCCAGCCTTACCCCCCCTCCCCAGCCCTCTGCGATTCTTCTCCCCCCAGCCCTTTGCCTTTCTTAACCCCCTTTATTACCCCCCCCTCCTTGCCCACTGGCAGTCTTAACCCCCCCATAGCCCATTGCCAGCCCTCATCAGCCCACAGCCCATTGCCAGTCTTAACCCCCCCCATTGCCCACTGCCAGTGTTATCCCCCCCCCCAGCCCATTCCCAGTCTTAAAACCCAGTCTTAACACCCCTAGCCCACTGCCAGTCTTAACCCCCCCTCCCAGCCGATTCCCAGTCTTAACTCCCCCCTCCCTAGCCCATTGCCAGTCTTAACCCCCCCCCAGCCCATTCCCAGTCTTACCCCCCCTATCCAATTGCCAGTCTTTACCCCACCATTCCCATTGCCAGTCTTAACACCCCCATAGCCCACTGCCAGTCTTAACCCCCCCTCCCCAGCCCACTGCCAGTCTTAACCCCTCCAGCCCATTGCCAGTCTTAACCCCCCCCTAGCCCACTGCCAGACTTAACCCCCCCATAGCCCATTGCCAGCCCTCATCAGCCCACAGCCCATTGCCAGTCTTAACCCCCCCCATAGCCCACTGCCAGTCTTAACCCCCCCCCAGCCCATTCCCAGTCTTAAAACCCAGTCTTAACACCCCTAGCCCACTGCCAGTCTTAACCCCCCCTCCCAGCCCCTACCCAGTCTTAACTCCCCCCTCTCTAGCCCATTGCCAGTCTTAACCCCCCCCAGCCCATTCCCATTCTTATCCCCCCTAGCCCATTGCCAGTCTTAACCCCCCCATGCCCATTGCCAGTCTTAACCCCCCCATAGCCCACTGCCAGTCTTTAACCCCCCTCCCCAGCCCACTGCCAGTCTTAACCCCTCCAGCCCCTTGCAATCCTTAACCCCCCCCCCCAGCCCACTGCCAGTCTTAACCCCCCTCCTAGCCCATTGCCAGTCTTAACCCCCCCATAGCCCATTGCCAGCCCTCATCAGCCCACAGCCCATTGCCAGTCTTAAACCCCCCATAGCCCACTGCCAGTCTTAACCCCCCAGCCCATTCCCAGTCTTAACTCCCCCAGCCCATTGCCAGTCTTAAAACCCAGTCTTAACCCCCCCTAGCCCACTGCCCGTCTTAACCCCCCCTCCCAGCCCATTCCCAGTCTTAACCCCCCCAGCCCATTTCCAGTCTTAAAACCCAGTCTTAACCCCCCCTAGCCCACTGCCAGTCTTAACCCCCCTCCCAGCCCATTCCCAGTCTTAACCCCCCCAGCCCATTGCCAGTCTTAACTCCCCCCAGCCCATTGCCAGTCTTAAAACCCAGTCTTAACCCCCCATAGCCCACTGCCAGTCTTAACCCCCCCAGCCCATTCCCAGTCTTAACTCCTCCCAGCCAATTTCCATTCTTAAAACCCAGTCTTAACCCCCCCTAGCCCAATGCCAGTCTTAACCCCCCCTCCCAGCCCATTCCCAGTCTTAACCCCCCCAGCCCATTGCCAGTCTTAAAACCCAGTCTTAACCCCCCTAGCCCACTGCCAGTCTTAACCCCTCTCCGAGCCCATTGCCAGTCTTAACCCCCCCTCCCTCCCTAGCCCATTGCCAGTCTTAACCCCCCCTCCCTCCCTAGCCCATTGCCAGTCTTACCCCCCCTCCCTCCCTAGCCCATTGCCAGTCTTAACCCCCTCCCTCCCTCCCTAGCCCAGTTCCAGTCTTAACCCCCCTCCCTCCCTCCCTCCCTAGCCCATTGCCAGTCTTAACCCCCCCTCCCTCCCTCCCTAGCCCATTGCCAGTCTTAACCCCCCTCCCTCCCTAGCCCATTGCCAGTCTTAACCCCCCCTCCCTCCCTCCCGCCCTAGCCCATTGCCAGTCTTAACCCCCCCTCCCTCCCTCCCTCCCTAGCCCATTGCCAGTCTTAACCCCCCTCCCTCCCTCCCTAGCCCATTGCCAGTCTTAACCCCCCTCTCTCCATAGCCCATTGCCAGTCTTAACCCCCCTCCCTCCCTCCCTCCCTAGCCCATTGCCAGTCTTAACCCCCCTCCCTCCCTCCCTCCCTAGCCCATTGCCAGTCTTAACCCCCCTTCCCTCCCTCCCTCCCTCCCTAGCCCATTGCCAGTCTTAACCCCCCCCTCCCTCCCTCCCTAGCCCATTGCCAGTCTTAACCCCCCTCCCTCCCTCCCTCCCTCCCTAGCCCATTGCCAGTCAACCCCCCCTCCCTACCTCCCTCCCTAGCCCATTGCCAGTCTTAACCCCCCTCCCCTCCCTCCCTCCCTCCCTAGCCCATTGCCAGTCTTAACCCCGCCCTCCCTAGCCCATTGCCAGTCTTAACCCCCCCCCTCCCTCCCTCCCTAGCCCATTGCCAGTCTTAACCCCCCCTCCCTCCCTAGCCCATTGCCAGTCTTAACCCCCCTCCCTCCCTCCCTCCCTAGCCCATTGCCAGTCCTACCCACCCCCCCCCCCCCTCGGCTCATGGCAATTTAAAAAAAAAAAAAAAAAAAAGCTGGCCGCTGCCGCCGCATGGAGTGTCCCGCGGGGCTCCCTCTGCCCGGCGCGGCTGAGCCCCTCTGTGCCGGCTTGCAGATACGCGAAGGAAGAGTGTCTCCCTCGCGTCTCTGTTAAGCCCGCAGGGGCAGATGGGAAATTTCCCATCAGCCCCTGCTTCCCCTCAGCCCCTGCGGGCTTAACAGAGACGCGAGGGAGACACTCTTCCTTCGCGTATCTGCAAGCCGGCACAGAGGGGCTCAGCCGCGCCGAGCAGGGGGAGCCCCGCGGGACACTCCATGCCACCGCGGCAGCAGCGGCCAGCTTTTTTTTTTTAAATTTAATTAAGAAAAAAAAGCAGAATGTTCTTTGCGCGGGGCCCCCCGAAACGCGGGGCCCTGTGCAAAAAACATTCTTGCTCAATGGACGGGCCAGCCCTGATCCCAGGCATTCCACATCTTTTCTATCTGGGATCTGCTTCCAGTTCAGGAGCATTGTCAGACCTAAGGGCTCTTCCACCCCCCTTCCACATGTGTGACATTTCATCTGCCTTCGGCTATCTTGGAAGGTACCTAAGAGCTTCACACACCTGTGTCTCCCTATCAGCTTTTCCACACATCCCTTCCTCTTACTCACACACCACAGGATGATGTCTACAGCTGGGCTTTGGTAGGTTCCATCTAGCTAGTACACAGCTCTCATACCCAGCTCTTGTACTCCAGTTCCCATGCGTACTCATCTCACAAACATTCACACATCCAATTCTTAGCTCTGTGTCATCACATCTTTGCACCTCTGTGGCCTTTTGGATGCCTGCATACAATCTGTGTTCCTTTTCCTTCCAGGGGGTGCCTGGTGTCCACACATTGCTCTACATCCTCCACAGAGTCTGGGTGCATGCCCTGTCACCATGATGTGTGCCCACTTGTTGGGGCCATTCATGGTCAGGACAGACTATGAAAATCAGTAACCCACATAGAGAATGGTGATATGTCTGTTGTTGATCGACTGTGCACGGCACTGATTTGTGATGTGGAGCCTCCTCGACTGCCTCTCATCCTTCACCATCTAGCCACAAAGCTACTTGTGCCACTGTTAAGTAGGCCATGATGTAGTAAGGCAGGGGCCCCAGCTCACAGTAATTTATAGACTGGACTGTGGGTTGCCCTGCTGCACATATCTGGCTGTCATTTTGCTATTGCAAATGGCCATTATCGTGGACTGGGCCCACGTAATGCCAGCTCTGAACTGGCATTCTGATTCCATGCAGCTGTGCCTCTAACACCCACTTATTGGAACCAGCGTTAGCGTACCCCAGCTGAACCCGCCCACTCTCCACCCAGTCACCGCCCATTCTCCACCTCTTTTGCCCTTGCCAGTTGCATCCAGGTTAGCTCATGTTGTGGCTGCGTTATCGGCTCTTTACACTATGCAAACCGCTACTGGGCATCCATGTCGTTCACAGATGCCTTTAGTGCTGTTTAGTAATTATACCCCAAAGTCCCATGTACATTTGTGTTTTATCATTTTTATTATCCAGTTCCTCAAAAATCAGAAGAATAATACCAATGAGGTCTGAATATAGAACGAATCTTGTTAGCGAGACGTTGAATGGCAAATAATGAAAGAGTGGCTCCGTGTTCTTTAGCCACGTTGTGGCTGGTAAATGCTGTTTGATGCATCTGATGTTATTTTCTCACAGATATTATTCTAGTTTTTGAAGGATTCAATAATTAAATTGGTGATATGTTTGTTTATTTGTTACTTTTGTAATTGATATCTTTGATGTTGCGTTATGGATTATTTGTGATTTATAGCACTTGTAAATTGTCACTTTCAAAAAAATCTGTCCTGCACATTACTGGCCTATGTGAAATATGTCATGGGCGTACAAACACCATCATCACCCAAGCCAAGCCTCCTGGAAAAATATGGAGAGACTGACGTGCCTGGTACGGAAATGTGGATCTTGCATACTTTCTGAAATTGTGCTTTCAATATGGGCATGTTTTCCATATACTGTAATCCTGCCACTGTATCCATGTCTGAAACATAAAAAGGGCTTCTAAACTAACTACCTTAATCTCTAAAAGCTCCTCTCCCATCTGTGGTCCATACTCCAAAAGGAATATATGATGAATGGGAAACTACATTACTGATCCTAGGACTGTAATAAATTCTTGGAGCCAAATTCTGTTCTGTAAATTTGCTCTAATCCTGATATGTCCATTTCTTCTGGAATAGTGTAAAAAATGTCACATCAGACTTATAAGTAATAGGCACTTGCATGGATAAGCATCAGTGGGCATCAACTTTGAAATCAATTAGATTGCCATCATGTGCTTGGATGCCTTACACGTTTAAATGACCACGACTGAAATGACCATTGGTCTCGGGGGATTTAAAAGATGTTGAATGAAATAGATTTCGTTTTTTTCCAGTCAAACTATACAACTATATATTTAGTCCCTTTTCATGTACAATTCATAGATATTTGAAATCCTGCCTGTTGTGTCCGTGTGTGCTTCAGGAGCCAACACTGTCTCAATGCTGAATAAAACAGATGTACTGAAAATGCAACAGAGTTTATAGCCAAGATATATGCTTCCTCCTTTCTGAGTAACTCTGTGAAGAATCTACTAGTATTACCTAGAGGTCAGAAGTCCTAGGTTATCTACTAAATTTGGAGTAGAACATAAAGAAACTAAATCAGTAGGAAGTGCAAAGAAATCCTAATCAGTATGACTGTAATATGTGTCTCAAGGACACTATACTGCATCAACCATATCCTACTCCTGAATTTTAGATACATAGATTTAAGGTATTTTGCATGTGCAACAGCTTGTCCTAATGCTTCTGATACCATAAAATAAATTATAGTAGCTATTGACTACAGCCATGCCACCCTGAGTCTATCCGATCTAAATCTAAGAAGGTTGGACCTGGTTAGTACTTGGATGGGAGACCATCTTGGATTGCCAGGGGCCCTGGCCTTACTGTGTAGAAGAAAAAACTTAGCAATCTACTTCAGATTGCACCTTGCCAAGAAAACCTAGGGGATAGTCACAATGTTGACAACTATTGACACGATTGCCCGGAGTCGATATCAACTGAGTGCACTGAACAACTACAGTACAACATGAGCAATTGACCAGGAAATAGTATAAAATGCACAATAAACTGAACTAATTCACATAGCAAGTTAAAAGCTGCTGTGATGCTACCATTGCACTTTATTCTGGTAAATGTTTTAGGTGATATTATAAATAAAGGAAAATATCTAGATTGCCATATTTACAAAATGGAAAGTAGCGCGGTATAGAAGAAATGTTAAATAAATAAATAAATAAATAAGGCACCAGCCCATCAGAAAATAGGGACTGCTAATTCAGTAATCTTCTGTTTTTTTTCTTCTATAAACCTTCGAGCTATCTGTAACTGCTTGCATTGTAATCCCTTTTTGCAGTATATGAATTGCCAGTAAACAAAAGTAACAACAAAATATTTGTAGGAAATTGACTGTTTTCTGGTCTGGATCCTGATTTTATTTAAGGAATAGAAACAGAGAAACCTGACGGCAGAAAAAGACCATATGGCCTATCTAGTCTGCTCTTTCATATCAACCTCTACAAGAGTCCCCTTTTTTCCTTTAGAGATCCTCTGTGTTGTCACATGCTTTTTGAATTCAGATACTGTTCTTGTGTCCATCACCTCTACTGGGAGATTATTCCATGCATCTACCACTCTTTCCATAAAGAAATATTTCCGCATATTACTCCTCAGTCTATCCCCGTTCACTATCAACTTATGTTCCCTTGTAGCAGAGCTTGCCTTCAATTGAAAGAGACCCTTCTGTGAATTTATGCTACGGAGGTATTTAACTGTCTCTATCATATCTCCCCTATCCTGCCTTTCCTCTGAAGTTTACATATTAAGATCTTTAAGTCTGTCCTCATATGTTTCATAACGAAGACCACTAACCATTTTAGTAGCCACCCTCTGCATCGACTCTAACCTGCTTATATCCTTTTGAAGGTGCAGGCTCCAGAATTGCACACAATACTCCAAATGAGGTCACACCAGAGACTTATACAGAAACATTATCACCTCCTTTTTTCTGCTGGCCATTCCTCTCCCTATACTCCTAGGCATCCTTCTGGCTTTCACAGTCACCTTTTCTACCTGTTTAGCTACTTTAAGATCATCAGACATAATTGCGCCCAGGTCCTGCTCTTCTTTTATGGACAGAAGTACGTCATCCCTACACTGGATTTTTGCAGCCCAAATGCATGACCCTGCATTTTTTAGTATTAAATTTCAGCTGCCAACTTCTAGACCATTCTTCAAGCTTATGGATATCCCTACTAATGTTATCTACTCCTTCCTGGTGTCTATTCTATTGCAGATTTTGGTATCATTCGCAATAAAGCAAACCTTAACTGACAGCTCTTCTGTAATATCACTAACAAAGATGTTAAAAAAATCGGACCAAGACCAGATTTCTGCGGCACACCACTCCACAGAATGAGCTCCATTTATTTATTTATTTATTTAATTAATTTATTTATTTTACGTCTTTTCTATACCGCGCTTTTTAAAGTCAGCTCGGTTTACAAGTAACAGCAGGTTTGTACAGTACAGGCGGCTCCCATACTGGACTTACAAAAAAGAGGGTTTTGCAACTTGGATTAACTGGGGTAACTATGTACATGTTACACTGTAGCTTGGCTACTCGTTTAGGTAGCTATAATACAGGCTAGGCAGTAGGGTTGATGGCAGTGTAGTAGCGACCATGCTGCCTAGCTACTATTTACAAGTTTAGGTGACTATATACATGTGCCTGACTGGGAGTCAGGCACATGTATATAGTCACTGGGAGTCAGGCACATGTATATAGTACACTTTGTCACCTCCCACTCAACCAATTTCTAACCCAATCAGTAACTTTAGGGTCCATTCCTAGGGTGCTCAGTTTGTTTATAAGTCGCCTGTGAGGAATGGTGCCAAAGGCTTTACTGAAACCTAAATACACCACATCTAGTGCTCTCCCTCGGTCCAACTCCCTGATCACCCAGTCAATGAAATCTATCATATTTGTCTTACAATACCTGCCTCTGGTGAATCTATGCTGCTGTGGATCCTGCAATGCATTGGTCTCGAGAAACCTCACTATTCTCTCTTTTAGTAGTCTTTCCAATAATCACAGAGATTAGACTAACCAGCCTGTAGTTCTCAATGTCATCCTTAAGTCTGCTTTTATTTATTTACATTCTCTTATATACCACCCTATTCTGCATCAGTGCAGTTTACATTGAACAAACTGAAATTACATTGAACAGGGCATTATAACTTGGAGATAACTATTTTACAGGGAACATGGGCTATGGAGGGTTAAGTGGCTTGCCCAAGACCACAAGGAGCACCTGTGGGACTAGAAACCCCAGTCCTTCCGGCCCAAGGTTGCTGTCCTCTAGTGGGATTTGAACCCCCGACCTTTCAGCCTGTAGTACCTTGCCCCAACCACTAGGCCACTCCTCCACTCCACTTCACTTGTGTAAAGGGACCACATGTGCCTTTCTCCAATCCTCTGGTACCCCTCCCGACTCCAAAAAAGGCATTGAAAGGGTCAGACAGTGGAGCCACTAGAATTTCCCCAAGTTTACACAGTATCCTTGGATGTATCTCATCTGAACCCATGACTTTGTCTAATTTTAGTTTAGCTAGTTCCTCATGAACACAGCCTTCTGAAAATTGCTCCAGATCCCCGTCACTTCTGTTCCTATTTGTAGGTGTTTTCAGAGGTCCTGTTCCTGGCCCTTCATCTGTGAATATGGAACATAAATATTTGTTAAGCAATTCTGCTTTTTCCTCATTAGTTCCTGAATATTCCTCCCCTGTACCCTTGAGTCTGACAGTACCACTTTTGCCCTTCCTCCTTTCACTAAAATATCTGAAAAATGTCTTATCCCTCCATTTTATTGCATTGGCTATTTCCTCCTCTTTTTGAATCTTTGCTTTCCTGACTACTTTGCTAGCTTCTCTAAGGGGCTATTGATATCAGTGGGGCCGCGGCTCCGATAATGATCGTAAACCGCTACTGCGGCTTTGTAAACAAGCCCCTAAGTTTTTCCAAATATAGATGCCTGTCTTCCTCTCTATGTGATCTCTTGTATTTCATGAAGGCCTCCCTCTTTTTCTTCACCTTTTCAGCTACTTCTTTTGAGAACCATAGCAGTCTCCTTTTCCTTTTACATTTATTTACCTTTCTAAAAAAAAAGGTTTGTTGCCCTTAAAATATCCCCTATCAGTTTTGCCCACTGTTTTTCTACATCCCCCAGCTGTTCCCATTCCACTAACGGTTCTCTGAGTTATTGTCCTATCTCGGCAAAGTTAGTTTACCTAAAATCTAAGACCCTCGCTTTAGAATGGAGTTTATCAGCCCTAGTCCTAATACTGAATCATACCATTTGGTGATCACTGCATACGAGATAATCTCCCACTGTAATATCAGAAACACTTTCCCCATTGGTAAGCACTAAGTCCAGTTTGGCCCCTATCATGTTTGGATTCTGTTACCAGTTGCCTGAATAATTTTCCCTTTAGAGAATCCAGGATCTCCTTACTTCTAGATGACATCACAGCAGGGATGTGCCAATCCACATACGGCATATTGAAATCAACTATCAGTAGCACTTCTCCTTTCATGGCAATACTGTATTTGTCTTCTAATAAATCTTTGTCCACTTCTATGCCCTGTGAGGGGGATCCATACATAATTCCAATGTAAACGGATTTCCCTTTCCCTCTTTCTAATTTAACCCACAGTGCCTCCTCTGTTCCTTTTAAGCTCTGCAATTCAATAGTTTTAAAATTATTTTTTTACATACAGTGCCACTCCATCTCCCCTTCTTCTTACCCTGTTCTTCCTGAATAAAGTATAGCCTGGAATAATTACATCCCAATCATGGTTTTCCGTGAACCATGTCTCCGTAACCACCACTAAATCCAAGTCAGCCTCTTCCATTATAGCCTCAAATCTGAGATCTTATTTCCCATGTTATGGGCATTTATACACACTGCTTTCCAGATGTTGCCCCTATGACCCATTTCTAGAGAGGTATTTAATGTTTCACTTACTGGGGAGCTTTCTTCATTTACCTGGGGGTTTTCTTCACCCATCCCCAATGAATCTAGTTTAAAGCCCTCTTCAGTAGTTTAGCCAGTCTGCTGCTGAAGACACTTTGACCCTTCCTGGACAGATGGACACCTCTTTGCTCTGCAGCCCTTGGAACATCAACCCTTGGTCCAGGAAACCAAAACACTCATGCAGCCATGAATTCATCTTCAGGATGCGAGCTTCAATGCCTTGGCCTTTACCCTCAACAGGAAGGATTGAAGAGAACACTACCTCTGTACCTATCTGCATCACCCTTTGCCCAAGAGCCATGCTCGGAGGTGTACCTAGCAGTATCATTTGTGCCGACATAGATGAGCAACATCGGATAATAGTCAGTAGGCTTGATGAGTCTCAGCAAACCCTCCTTAACATCTCAGATTTTGGCACCTGGAAGACAACACACCTCTCTGGACATAAATCTGGTCAGCAGATTGACGCTTCAGTGCCCCTCAGAAGACAGTCACCAACCACAACTACCCTTCGCTTCCTTGTGGTGACTGATTCTGCAACTTTGGGGTGCTTGAGCTGTGGTTCTTCCCTTTCCTCGGGTGCTTCCACCTCCTCCACTTCCAGGGCTGTATACTGGTTCTTCAATTCAAAGGCTGGAAGAGTTGGAGTGTTGAGACTGCAGGCTGTGGTGACTCTTGTCCAACCTTCTTCCTTCTATAGCCTCCCATCTTCACCTCTGTCGGAGAGCTTGGATGTTTCAAAAAGCATCTCATCAATGTTTTGAATGCTCCTCAGTCTCACCACCTCTTCACTGAGCTCCTCCACATCTTTCCTGAAAGCTTCAGCATGCAGACATCCTGTATATGGAAATGGTCCTTCAACTGGCATTGGTTATCTCTACCTGGACAGAGGCAGAAGCTGTAACAGGGACAACAGCTTTAGCAATATGATTTTTCCCATCCATTGTTTAGTTGATGGAGCTTTGGTAACTATTGAAGTAAAAGAGAGAGACCTACCAGAGTCCCTACCTGTTCCTCAGCTGTTTTTTAAGAGAAAAAGCAGTTAACCTCTTTTAAGTGTATTCTAACAGTGCTGTTCTATGTCCCTGTGTTAGCTAATTGGGGAGTTGCCCTATAAAGCAGGAATGCTTACATGGGGGTTGGGGGAGGGTTGTCGGGTGGCTAAGGAGGGAGCTAACACCTGATGAGGTCAGTGGCTTCAAAGACTTAGTTGAGAATTCATTGTCTTTAATCATACCCATTCTTTGAGTCCATCACACACAAAAGAGAGAAATCCTTGGAAATTAGGGAAGCGTGAACACGCCAAAATTAAAACTGAAGCTCACTGATTTTACCCTGTTTTGAGGTAGAAAGTAAACACATTTTTCTGAGATGCAAAGTGAAAATCCATCTTATGTTTCCTATTAGATGCAGGCAACATGCAAAGCAGAAGTTTGAGAATTAATTGTAGCTTTTGCCCCAAAAGAAGTGCATCAGGCTGGATTTACAAACATAGATTTTTTTGTATCAAATGACAACTCTCTTTTGAAGATATTAATATATCCTCAGTCATAATGAGTTCAATTTAATTTTCAAAGTCACTTGCTTAGGTAAATGACAATTATTTCATCTGTACATCACTCACCTTAGTATGATTATATGGGAACTTCCACATTATGGAGCTGGTTCTATATAGCATGTGCAGGGCGGTACACATGCAAGCCTCAACCCTTGCTCCCTCTCTCTCTCTGGTCCCCATTGCCACCGCCCCTCCCTGGGACCTGCAGCAGCAGCAATGACCTCAAACAGCCCCCCATGGTGCTTACCTTAAACATTTATATATAAACCAACCAAACCCCTTAAGATCTCCCACATAAATATCCAAACAAATAAGGGAAACACATATACACAAACAATTTTTGTAGGAACCCACACCTTGAAGGAATCTCCTTCTCATAGTGTATTGTTCCAATTTTATCTTAAATTCAAATAGGGACACAACCCTAACAAGGATTGAGGGAACTTCAACCCCCAATACCAGCTGGTAAACTTTAATACACACAAGACATAAGCCAAGTTCCAATTGATATCAGGCTCAAGCCAAATAAAAGTCACTTAACTTGAGTGAATTCCTCCTCCAATGACATTACAGGCTGTAGACTCATCAGCAGGTGGCAGTCCTGACCACCACAATCTTCACAAGGACCTTACTTCCCCATCCGTTGCTTCTTTTCTCCACAGCCCCACAGCATCCCGAGGAAGGGTTTTTCACAAAGTTTTACAGTGACACCACTCAACTTCCTTCCCAGCAACAATACATAGAGCATCCTCTCCTCGTACCAACTCAACGTTGTAATTGTTTCGAGCCTCCAATCATTCCGGCCCTTCTTCAAACACTGTTGCTCATTCTTCCACCTCAAACGTGTGTGATTTAAATATGCTGACGCAAACATGTGACCAGCTAGAAACCAATAGGTCCCCAGCCTGCTCAGAACTTCTCTCCTATACCAGAGTCCACCATTCAACAGCTGAATTTAATCCATAGGGGTCGAGAGAATTCAAGGTGAAAATCCAGAACTGTTCTCTATAACTCAAACGAGAATGTCTATCGCCCCCTCTATTGTTGAATGGAATATGTTCAATCACTCTTTATCGTAAATCAGTGAACGTGTGTTGATATTCCTGGCAAGGTGATGCCAACGGAGCTGTCAAAACTGCACCATTAATCCGGGACCGATGTTCCTGGAGTCTTTTCTTTATAATTCGTGAGGTCTTGCCCACATAAATTAAATTACACGGGCAGATCAAGATGTATGCCACGAAAGACGTGAGACATGTGGTCGCAAACTTACTGTAGATCCGCCGATGAGTAAGAGGGTGCTCCCAAACTGATCCTTCCAGTGTACTGGCACAAAAGTCACACTCCGTACATTGGAAATGTCCCACAACATCCCCCCTCCCCATCACATGGGGTTTGGCTATTATGGTGCACTACCCAGTCCGCTATATTCTTGCCCCTCTGAAGAGCAAACATCAGTGGCTTCGCAAAAGTAGAGTGTAAAGATAACAGAGACCAATGAGATTTTATAATCTGTATCACGTTTGTTGTACCTGGCATATACAGAAGAACCCCCCCAAATGGAGCCGGTTCCGCCACAGTAGATGTGGGGTTCACCACATCCCACCATTCTCCATAATTAAACCGGGCTTATCTATACGCTTGGTTTATTATAGCTAAAGGATACCCCCGATCCAACAACCGGATTTTCAGATGGAAGGCCTGGACTTTAAAATCTTCCAATGTAGAGCATAAACGATGCAATCTTATAAAATGACCTACTGGTAAACCCCGTCGCAAGGGGCCCAGATGAAAACTTTGATAATGTAACAAAGTGTTACGTTGGACCTCCTTGCGATATAAGGTAGAACTAACTTCAGAGCCCTCCTTAAATAAACAAATATCTAAAAAATCAATCTGCTCCTTTTGGAAAATAGGTGTAAACTGAAGATCCGAAAACAATGTATTGATCCAGATGAAAAATCACATAATGTCTCTTCCGTGCCAACCCCAAAAAAGAAAATGCCATCCAGGAATCTAGACCACATCCGCACCTGTTGGAACCACAGAGAGGGATATATAAATCGATTTTCAAAATCTGCTATGTAAAACGTGGCTACCAATGGTGCCACCATCGCACCCATTGCGATCCCATGCACCTGTTGATAATAATGATCTTCAAACAAAAATAAAATTTTTGTTAACACTAAGCGCAGCAAGTTTATCACAAAGGGCTTAGGTAATCGGGTTGGAAGATTGAAGGGAACCTGCTCTGCTATACTCAAAGCTGCTTCCTGATTAATATTTGTATATAGAGCCTTTATGTCCATAGTTACCATATATCAATCAGACGTATCCCCCGGTAACTCTCTTAATGCTTAAACCTTAAACATTTGGCACCATGGGGCTGTTTGTTTCTGTCTCATTTGATGCCCGATGCCAACTTCCTATTGTATGGTGTTGTAGCTGCTTCCGTCCCCATGCAAACAGGAAGTCAGCACCGGGCATTGGAGGGGGCAGAAGCCAAACAGTTCCATGGTGCCAAAGTTTTAAGGTAAGCACCAAGGGGCTGTTTGAGGCCATTGCTGCTGCTGCAGTTCTCGGAGAGGGGCGGAAGCAGTGGCCATGGACTGCCTCTGGGTCACTGGCACTTTAGGTGTCTGCTAGTTTGCCTGTTAGTTGTGCCAGCCCTGCATTTAGGTCCCTATTTTAAAGGATTTGCATGGGTGAACGGTTACTTACACACATTCTTTAAAAGGTCACTATTCTGTAAACACCACATAAGTGCCATCATGCTTAGTTGGGGTATGCACAGAGTGGAGCTTGGGTGCTACATATGCAGGATTTAGATTTACGTGTGGAAGCTATAGATAGCATGTCTTACTCATGTCATTATGCCAATCTAGGCATTGTCAGTTATGCCTGCTCTGGAACAGGCATATCGGCACAACTAGATTCAGGCATGCCCCATACACTCCTATTCTATGTGGGCTTTACTTTTTAGACTAGTCCCAAAATACTGGCCAAGAGAAAAGCATGGTGGTAATGCATGCAGGAAAGACAAAAGGGAAAGCACAAATGGAAAGGAAATATGAACACAGTGAAACACACCTACTGTGTGTAACAGTGCAGCAACATGGCCCGATACTGTCATTTAAAACACTGCACAATAGAAACATAGAAACATGATGGCAGTAAAAGAACACATCGTCAAACTAGGCTGCCCTCCTATAACAACAACCATCACATCAGTCCACTGAGAAATCCCTGTGTCTGCCACATGTCCTATGAAGTCTGATACTGTCCACAGTACCATCACCTCCAATGGGAAACTATCACATGCAGACACCACTGTGTCTGCAAAGAAACATCCCTGCATACTACACCTGAGTCCATTCCCTACCACCCCCATCCAATGACACCCTGCAGCAGAGCATGCTGACAATCGAAGGAGGCTCCCAACCTGTGCATACATGCTATTTGAGGTATACAAATGATGCAGTCATAGCACTGCCGACCTACTGTCCCGCCAACGTATACCTAAAAGATCCATAGGTCTGTTTGCAGATGGTCAAAATCTAGACCATCAACCTTATTCATAGCCACCCTCTGTATCAACCCCAACCTGTGATCATCCGTTTGAAGGGTCAATCACAATAATTGCATAGAAAACCACAAATGTGGATGCACTGAAGACCCACAGTGGCCCGCAAAAGTATTCATCCCCTTGGTGTCAGTCCTGTTTTTTGCATGATGTACAAAACTGAAATGAAGATGGAGGGTCATTTGGATGTTAGGTAAGGGACCTAATAGTATAGCCAAAATCGGTGACGTGAAAGGACAATACAATACCTTGTATACAGACAAAAATAAGTAAAACCTGTCTATGAAACCCCTAAATAAGATCAGGTGCAAACAATGAACCACAGGTGTCACATAATGAGAGCAGCAGGGTCCACCTGCGTGCAAGCAGTATCACATGAGCTGTCACATGATGCCTGTACAAATATGCCTGTTACAAAAGGCAATACCACTAAGCAGGCAACAGTATGACCAAGGAACACTCCAAACAGGTCAGAGACAAAGTTGCAGAGATGTAAAGATCAGGGCTATGGCATAAATCAATATCTCAAAGTCTGAATATGCCATGAAGCACCATGAACCCCACTAAAACAAAATATAAAGAATATGGTACCATGACAAACCTGACAAGAGAAGGCCACCCACCAAAACTCACAGACTAGGCAAGGAGGGCATAAAACAGATATGTCCCAAGGACACCAAGGAGAACACTTAAGGAGCTGCAAAGATACACAGCAGAGATAGGAGTATCTGTCCACAGATTTTAATATGACAAAATAGGACAAATACAGAGGGGATGAATACCCTTGCAATGCACTGTGTAGAAAGGCACTATCACCACCTGTCCTCTGTGGTCCATACCTCACCCATCCCAGTATCATCTGCTGTTGCCTGGCCTACCTGACCAGCCCTGGTAAGAGCAGCAGACACAATCACGGCAAGGTCCCACCCCTGAAATGTGTACAGAAGTACCATACCACGCATACAATAGCGCCTCCCTGGATTGCTGCAGCCCAAATGCATGATCCTCAATCGTAGAACAGCTGCCAAGTCTGAAACTAGCATGCAAGGCCCACGATGTGCACCACAGGGCAGGCAGAAGATGCAGCAGGGTCCCAGAGGAATGTTGCAGGCAACACAATCCCTGTGGCTCCCTCAGCCCATGGCCTGGCCAGTCAGCAATGCAGACACACAGGACAGAGGAGGCCCGGGGGACCATGGCAAGCCCTGTACTGGGGTGAGGTAGCACTGGAGATGTGGCAGCATAATGTGACTGGGTCCAGTGTACACAGGTGGTGGTATGACAGGCAGGCAGCTGAAGTAATAGACACTGGGGGGGGGGGGGAGAAAGAAATGTGCATATGTAAGATACCTCCCTCATGCACCCACAGACGTTTCCACATCCTGTGTGAGATGGAGGCCTATAGAGTACGTTTCTGGGCCATACGCCACATGCATTCTTGGATGTTGGTGAGACTCCGGCAGCAGCAGTGCCCAGCCACTGCAGCCCTGTGCCATGTCACATGTCATGGTTCCAGATCCTGTGACCACTTCTTGGCTTTTTTCATGAGATCTAGTGATTTTTGGGAAAATCTTGGAGTCTGGGGATTTCCATTGGCAATCTTGTTTTTTTTAAGACTGTACTTTGCGCAGTGTATATACAATATTAGTCATACACACACACTATAGTACGCGACGCCAATCTAGTCATTTCTCATTTCCGGGTACGTCATTTCTCATTTCCGGATAGATAGATATACACACACTCTATAGTAAGCACGCCAATCTAGTCATTGCCGGGTACGTCATGTATAGTTAGTTACACAACTTCCGGTTATGCAACTTCCAGTACATCACTTCCAGTTATGTCATTTTTTGTCAATCTTGGGTTTTTCTTGTCGATCTGGTGTTTTTTATTGCTTCATCTGGGCTTTCGCAAAATTTTTGAGTGGTCACGCTCAGGTATGGCACAGGAATGGAACCATGACATGTGACATGGCACAGGGCTGGAGTGGTGGGGCACTGCAGGGGCAACAGCAGACAGAGCATGGGGAGGTGTCTGAAAATGGGGGCATGGCAGCTGGTCATACCCACCCACTGTAACTAACAGCCATCTCTCTGCATCCCTTACACAGCCATCCTGGTTGAGGACTCATACCCACCCTGAGGAAGAGGAAGAGAACAAAAAAGACGATGAGGGGGAGGAGACAGGATGAGGAGGCAGAGGAGAGGGATGAGTAGCAGCCAGTCCCCACAGCCTGGCCACTGCAGAGACCAACAGCTCAGCAACAGCTCAGCAACATGGTGCTATCCAGCATCCCACCATCAGGAGAGAGTGGGGATGAGGTCTACACTCTCACCTTCATGGAGATGCCTTGCTCCCCTGAGGGGGAGGTACAGAATGGCACCATCGGGGCTGGACAGGGTACTCCACAGTGGGAGGCACTGGCCACAGAGGGAGGCACAGCAGGGGTCGAGGGCATGGAGTCAGGGTATCCCTGGGGGAGTGACTCTGAGGAGCAGGGGGAGGTGGAAGATGAGTCCCTGGAGGAGGGGGAAATCAGGGACATGCCACCCAGGGACACACTATGGGTGGAGGAGGGGGGTGCATGGAGAGGGGAATGGGAGGGGATGTCTGTTAGAAGCAGACAGGAAGTGGAGGAAGGGGACAGGAGCAGGCAGGGGGTAGAGGGAAGGGATAGGAGGGGACAGGGGATGGAGGGAGGATATGGAGGAGCATGAGTCAGGGGGTGGGGATCTGTGTGGCCAAAGTGAGTTGGAGCCTGACATGCCACTGTGCATTGTGGCGGCTGCCAAGGAGGCTCAGGCTGGCACCCCACAGCATGGCATGGGCACCATGGGAGCTGTAGAGCAGGCCCCTGTGGCAGTAGGGCCTCTGGAGCATATAGCGGAGCATCTTCAGTGCATCAGGAGTGACTCCAGCCCTCACCCAGGCAGTGCAGTGGCTCACAGAGGTGCCCTGTTCTAGCCCGTGCCAATGGGATAAAGTGCCGGAACTAGGGGGGCTATTATTGGGGGGGGGGGTTACCATTTCAGCACATGGCCATTTGTGTATTTGTATGCTGCTGTGCCAGAAATAAAACCCATTAACCATGGAACACTGTTTCTGTGTGTATATCCACATTGGGGGTCAATCTGAGGCTTGAATAGAGGGGATAGATGTCCTATTGGGACATCCATCCCTGCCATTCGGCCCCCTCTGTTGACCCTGACTAACCTCTCAGTATGTACATAGTGTTTGTACAGAGAGGCTAGCCAGGAGTAGGAAAGGGGCAGGGTGGTGGCAGAGTTAGTGTGGGCAGTGGGCAGTCCACGGCCCTGGATGTAGAGGGCTGGTATGGATATTGGCCCTGTACGTCCAGGGACGGCAGGCTTTACAGGGAACCTATTCCACCTCTGAGGTGGAAGATGTCCCCTGAGACGGCAAAAGACAGGGGGCATGGGCAGCCATAAAAATAGGCGGGGGTGCAAGTGCTTCCCCGCAGCCTGACCCTGGCCTTGTGAGGCCAGATCATGGGTCAGGCTGTGGGGAAGACAGAAATAGTTCAGCAGCTGGGGATCGCGGCCCCTGAATGGAGGTGTGGAGCCATGGCAACTGGATGCCATGGTATTGTGGGCCAATTTAGGAGTCATGACCGTGTTAGTCGGGTAGAGGCCTGTACGTACAGGCTGGCTGGAATCATGTCCTGGTCTGCATGTACAGACCTAGTCGAGATACAGAACCTGCAGGGCACAACGCGCCCTGTGGGATCAGAATCGCGTCTGCCCCTGTGTGGCCCATTCTGATCGGGTGCACAGGGTCATAGACATTCTGATCAGAATGGGGCCTATAGGGGGCCACAGGTGGCATGGCAGCACACAGGGCCCAAACATGTGGCTGGGAAGGGCATGCAAAATCAGGGGACACTACCTCCATGCGGGCACTGGGCATGTGGAGTAATAACAGGTGACAGTCAGCTGAATCAGTGCAGTGGGCATGCCACTGAAAAATGTATGGGGGGGAGATGGAGTGCCAGGGTGGGTGCCCCCTTGCATACACAAGGCCTGTCTACCAGGCCTGTGTCCCTGGTTGCCTGGCCAGCTGGGACAGGGGTACAGGGGATGTGGCAGTGCTGCACCATATGTATCCATGCACTGGACAAGCTGGTGCTGCAGCTGGGTGTGGCTGCAGATGTCCAGGGCTGGACAGGGTGTTTAGACCAGAGTTGTGCGGGATCGGGGGGGAGCACACTGCTGGTGTGGGTGTGTGGTGGAACACATGCCTGGCTGTGTCAAGGTGACTGCATTGGGGGTAGGGGTGGGTGTGGGGGCACATGGGTGGCTGGATGTGGGTGGGAGGCTGTACACCTGGGACCAAAAAGCACACATTGACAGATGTGAGGAGGTGGTGACCACTTGTAGTGGCTGGAATGGGTTATGGGACAGTGAACATAGGAGTATGCTCACAGGACCTACTTGCTGATAACCAGCCCTGCCTCCCACACCCCATTTCCACCAGTATGGGCAGCCTACCTCAAAGTGCATCTCCATGAGGGTCCTCCTTGTCACCACAGCACATCGGTAGGTAGGACCATTAGATTGTTGGGGGGCCACCATGTCATCCACCTAGCCCTCAGGCTCACTGACTGCTGCATCAGGCATAGGCTGCCTCCAGCACAGGGCATAGTTGTGCAGCATGCATCACCCCAGGAATTTTATTTTATTTAAAGGGTATTTCTATCCCGCCTTATCCTTTAATCAAGGCGGTGTACACAGCAAACAATCAAAGTCAGTGGAGTTTATGTTGGATCAGTCTATGTACAGTGAGGGTGCGTGGGTGCAGGTGTGTTAATTAGTGTGAGCTGTTTACAACGTGGGCTATTTACAGCTATATACAAGATTTCCTGGATCCGCCGTAGGCTGCAATTTGTCTTCATGGAGTCTGTGGTTGGCACACGTTTGTGGAGGCTGATTATGTGTTCATGCTGTAGTGCTCAATGAAGAGTACTGTCTTTAGGAGTTTCCGGAAGTCCTTCTGATCTTCAGTTGATCGTAGGTCGTCTGGGAGTTTGTTCCAAATTGTCGGAGCTGCCAGTGAGAGGGCTCTTTCAGTGGTGGATTTGCATGCTTTTGTGTAGTTGCTTGGTGTGCTGAGTGCGTCTGCTGTGGTTCTTCTTCTAGGTCTAGTGCTGGGGTCAGGGAGTATGAGAGCTTGGAGGCTGAGTGCAGAGCTCTTGCGTTTGATTCTGAATATGTTTAGTATCATTTTATACTTGATGCGGTGGCTGATTGGGAGCCAGTGGTGGTCTTTTAGGATGGGGGTGATGTGTGCCTGTGTTGGAGAACCGGTGATTATTCTGGCTGCCGTGTTTTGAGCCATTTGCAGAATATCCTGTACACCTGGGCTGAGACATACAGCAGATCACCACCAGACTGGTCAAGGCAATATAGGCAGCTCTTAAGCAGGCCAAATGTCCGCTTAATGATGGAGTGGGTCAGCTGGTGTGATAGGTTATATCTGAACTCCTCAGGTATGTGGTGGTTGACAACGGGGATCATGAGCCAATCCCTCAGTGTATAACCCCTGTAACCTGCAGAGAAGAATAGTGGCAGGAATGTCAACATGTTGCACCATGGCCAGCTACATGGGTGTCGGCATAACCATGCACTACATAGAAACATAGAAATATAGAAAAGGACCACATGGCTATTGTCGCACCCCCAGGTGCCCTACCGGTGAGGCCTTGGTACTGCCTGAGGACTCCCCTGAGGGTGGTAGTTGTACCTTCTCTATAAACCACAAAAGACACTTGTGTTCCAAACTCAGGGTTTTATTCCCCGTCCGTGAGGTATTTTCTCCTTGGCAAAACAAAGCAAACAACCCACTTCGGGCATATAACAGAAATCAAAAGGTTAAACAAAAATAGCTTACTTCAACTTAAATGCAAAAAGAAAAGAATTAAACATTCTCAATGTTTTTCACAGGCTTTCCTTTTTGCTGCCAGAGCACAGCTCATTCACATGGTTTTCTGTGAGACACGTTTTCCAGCCCACACCTTGTGACTCTTACTCAGGTTATCTTCAACCCTTTTCACCTCAAAGAAAACTCTGGGTCAATTACCGAGACTGAGCATTCCATGGGCTCAGGAACTGTTGCTAACTCTGTATTCTCATATTCCATAGATTCTGGTTCATTAACACTCACGTTTTCAAGGTCAGCTGTTTCAAAGGGATAATGTAGGTTTTCCTCGTCAAGCAGGAAGTTATGCTGTCCTTCTGACTCAAAGCCTCCCTGGGAACTACCATATACTTTTGCATGAGGCTTATGAGAACTCAGCCCCTGCTGGTAAGCATAAGGACATTCAGGAACTTCCCTGGCTTTGCTGTTAGAGTGATTACGGTAGACTCTGAGCGTGCTCGGGTCTAGCCTTTTCCTCACAGCTGCCCTGGATTGCACTGCTCTATACGGAGGTTGCTCAAACTCTGGGAGTTTAAAGTGGATACTAGAATCTTTAGCTTTTCCAAGTAAGTGAGCTTCTCTTCTCCTGGGTTTTCTAGCACAAGGGAAGGGATTATTTCCAAAGCTTATTTCTGGGTGGCTTTTTCTATTGTTGCAGGGTTTTACTCACTCGGGTAGAAAACAGCCACTATCAACACTTCTGGCTTTGTTACCTTGTACTGCAACTCTCCCACGTCTCTCGTGCTCTTCACACATGCATTCAATATCTGGCTTCTGCCTTCCAAATGTTTCACTCTGGGTTTGAGACTCACTCAGACCTTCGTGTGGGCTTGCATGCTGTCCCAGTAATTCAGACTCTCTTTCATTCCACTTCCATACTTTTCCCAGCTTCTGCTGCGCTGACCGTTGTCTCCCCTGCTGTGAGACTTGCTGGTTCACCTCCTCTCCCTCTCTAACTATTTGGGAGCGTATTATATCTCTGTGTTTCTGGGCTCCACCTCTACCCAGCTGATTCCTATCAGGCAAAGCAAACTCCCTTTGCTTGCTATCTGGGTGTGTCTTCTCAGCCCTTACCCACGTGTGCCTAGGTTGTCTATAGCAACCATCTGACAGTTTTTGTTTATACTGTCATCTCTCCCCTGATCACTGCTGCTGATTTCCATTTTTTCAGGCTCCAATAGGTCCACCTTGTGACAATATCTAGTCTGTCCTCCCATATCAACCACTACAACAGTCCCCTTTCTTCCTTTTGAGATCCTCTGTGTTTGTCTCATGCTTCCTTGAATTCAGATACTGTCCTCATCTCTACCACCTCCACTGGGAAACTATTCCACAGATCTACCACTCTTTCCATAAAGAAATATTTCTACATATCACTCTTAAATCTATCCCCTTTTACCCTCATCCCATGTCACCTCGTAGCAGAGCTTGCTTTCAATCAAAAGAGGCTCTCCTCCTGTGCATTTTTGCCACAGAGGTATTTAAACATCTCAATCATATCACCTCTATTCCGCCTTTCCTTTAAGGTGTGCATATTAAGATCCTTAAGTCTGTCCTCATATGCTTCATAATTAAGACCACTAACCATTTTAGTAGCCACCCTCTGAACTCACTCCATCCTGTTTATATCCTTTTGAAGGTGTGTTCTCCAGAACTGCACACAATACTCCAAATGAGGTTGCACCAAAAACGTATACAGAGGCACTGTCACCTCCTTTCTTCTGCCGGCCATTCTTCCCCCTATGCACCAAAGCATTCTTCTAGTTTTTGCTGTCACGTTTTCTACCTGTTTAGCTACTTTAAGATCATCAGACACAATCATGCCTAGGTCCCGCTCTCCTTTAGTGGACAAAAGTACTTCACCCCCTATACTATATTGATCCCTTGGATTGCTGCAGCCCAAATACATAACCTTGCATTTTTTAACATAAAATCTCAGCTGCCAAATTCTAGACCATTCTTCAAGCTTAGCTAGATCCCTCCTCAAGTTATCTACACCTTCCCGAGTGTCTACTCTATTGCAGATTTTGCTATCATCCACAAAGAGGCAAACCTTACCTGACAGCACTTCTGCTATATCACTAACAAAGATGCCACCCCATCAGGACCAACATGCATATGCATTGCAACTGTGCCTGGTGGTGCCCCCTATGCCTTGGGCCAGCCAGCCCTGACCCCTGTGCGTCCCCAGCTGTGGCAATGCTCCAGCCCCCAATACGTTCATGCAGTGATTGTAGCCAGCTCCCCATGACCGTATGATGGAAGGGGTGCCTGCATGCACATGGCTGACCTTGCCCCTGTGCCTCTGGGGGTATGCATGCATGTGCATGAGACTGTCCTAAGTCCACCCACCAAGCAGCCAGCCACCAGTGATGGTACCATCCTCAAAGTCCGCATGTATCCCTGACAGGGCCAGGAGGTAGGCATCTTGGCACGAGCCAGGGAAGTGGGCCATGACATCCAGGATTTCCATCCAGGTGCCACAGATGACCTGTATATTCAGTGAATGGTAGGCCTTCTGGTTCCTGTATACTGCCTCGTGCAGGCACAGTGGGTGGAGGTCCACATGTGTGCAGTCAGTAGCCCCAAGGACAGATGGGAACCCTGCAATCTCACTGAATGCAAGCATGGTCTGCTGCTGCTGCTGCTGTGGGGTGTGTGGGAAGGTAATATACTGTGTAGCATGTCCCACAAAGGCATCCAGGGACTGGCTGATGCTGCACAACACCACTGCCTGGCTCAGCCCAGCTGCTGTTGCCACAGCAGACTGGAATATGCCTATCCCCTGGAAGACCAGAGCTGCGAGCACCTTCACATGGACAGGCACTGTGTCATGTCTGTATGCCTGTGTAGTGAGGTGTGTTCCCAACTCCTAACACAGGTCATGGATTGCCTCACTGTCAAATCTGTACCAGGTTTGGCACAGCTCATCGCTGATGCCCAGGTACTTGGCACAGGGTCTGGGGACCCTGGCATATGGATGGTGGCATGCAGCATGCTGGCATTCATGGTCAACAATCACCAGAAGGGCAGTGGCAAACATGGCACTGGTCCTGTCCTGTGCCATCCTCAGACACCTGGCTGCTGCCCCTGGAACCTGACAGATCAATAGTCTGGGCCCCAGGGGAGTGCCACCAAATATCCCCCAATGCCCCCTGTGGGTGACAGAGGGGCAGGTGATGCGCTAAATCACTGGACCTGCACCCTCCCCCTTTGCACATGCTACCTGGATACATAGTAGGTGGCCTGTCCATCATGCACTGCTGCATGGTCATATATGTGCCTGTGGACATGCCCATTAGGATCAGGTGCACCCCCATCTGTGCACTGCTAGGGTGTCTTTTGCCCCACGTACACCATTGCATCTAGGTGTTCAGATGCTGGTGACAACACACCTACAGGCATGTGCCTGTGTGGTCCAAATATGTGCATCCCCTGTACAGTGCCCACAGTGCAGTTGCATGGGCATGGGGCTGTAGATGCAGGCCTGCACCCATGGTGTGGGGACCCATTGAACCACCTATCGCCCCTCTCACATGCGTCTCCTCTGGTTTGGGGTGGGTCACGCATGGCCATGTTGCACTGTCACATCTCCCTATGCTGCCTTATCGGGTCGCTCTGTAGTGGCAGCACCTCCCTGGTCTGTGTTGTACTTTCCCAGCTGGCCCATCACCTCTGTGGTATGGTGTCCCTTGGGCCTTAGTGCAATGCAGCCAATGTGTGTGTTTGTGAGGGTGTGTGTTGCTGTGTATGGGGATCTACCTTGAGTTGGTCATCCCTGCTTCTCTCAGCAGGTTCCACCATGGATACTGGATCCAGCGCTGACCCCATGCATGCCTCACTGCCAGCAACTTCCCCACTGCCACAGTCAGTTTGTCAGGACTGTGGTGCCACCAGAGGGGGGTAACTCCCAGCCTGCAGCCTCTGTGGATGGGGGTGCAGGGCCTGCCAATGGTGTAGAGCTTGAGGGCACTAGCTCAGGGGGCACTGAGGACCAGCTCGCACCATCACCCGAGCCCCAGCTCCAGTCTGGTGGCAATGGTCGCCATGGGCAGCACTACCTATGCAACTATGTACAGCTGGTGCACTGTGCCAAGAGCCTGCACCATACCCATGCAACTATGTACAGCACTACCCATGTAACTATGTACAGCTGCTGCTACTGTGCCTCCTGCCACTGATGGTATGCCTCAACCATCTGCCCTGCCATCCACCGGCAGGGTGTCCACACAGGCCACTGCATGGACAGCGTCTGTGTCGGGTCCACCAGCATGGGGCAGACCTGTGCCCTGGGGTATGGGGCCCCCACTTGTCTTCCCCCATTCCATGAGCATATGGGGAGACCTGTGGGGAGAGCAGCAGCAGCCTGATCTCAGGGGGCATGCCATCGCCCATGCCACCAGATGGCCAAACACTGGGGTCCAGTGGTTTTGCCTCTGGGCATGGGAGGGTTTGGGGCAACTCAGGATATATGGGGGGCAGAGGTAAGCCTGTGTTAAGTTGCCCACCCTTTTGCTGTGGTTGTGGGTTGTGGGATGGGGAAAAGGATTGGGGTGGAAGTGAGGGGTTTGGGATGGTGGGGTGGGGGTGGGGGTGGGGGTGGCCAATGGTTTGCTGTTGAGGGGGCATTTGGGTGTGTGGGGTAGGCTTGGTTAGGCACTGGTGTTGGTTGTGTGGGTGTTACTTTATTGTGTCATGCACACATTAAACATTTATTCATGCACCTGCAGGGCTCTATGTTTCCCTCTGCCTCAGTCACTGTGGACATATGTATCAGTTGCTCCTTTTACTCTGGCGCTGCTTGTTCATTCTCTTACACCTTGTACATGTCCCTCCTCTGTGCATTACAGTTTGTACATCTGCATCCTGTGCACTCCCAAACAGCAGACACACAGGTAGTGTCACTGCCATACATCTCGTTGGAGGCCCACAACAGTATGTCCTGCTTTCTTTTATGTCACTTATTTACTTGTATTTTATTCCTTCTATTTATTTTATTCCATGTTTTAGCAGGTATAACGTAGATGTCCATGGATAATCTTGTACACGGATCTGGAAGGAATATGCTTTAGATATTTTTGCTGCCAGCCACACCCACGCCCCTCCCCTCTCTGCCCACATCCCACCCCTCCCCGCACATGTTACACGATGCAAGGTTCCACATTAGGAACCACCACTCAGGAAAAAGATTTAGGCGTCATTGTGGATAACATGTTAAAACCCTCAGCCCAGTGTGCAGCAGCAGCCAAGAGAACAAATAGAATGCTAGGTATCAGAAGGAAAGGAATGGAAAATAAAGCAAAATATATTATAATGCCTCTATATCGTTCCATGGTGAGACTGCACCTTGTATATTGTGTGCAATTCTGGTCGCCGTATCTTAAAAAGGATATAGCGTTATTAGAAAAGGTTCAGAGAAGAGCCACCAAAATGGTAAAGGGGATGGAAGGATACTCCTATGAAGAAAGGCTAAAAAAGTTAGGGCTCTTTAACCTGGAAAAGAGACGGCTGAGGGGAGATATGATAGAAGTCTATAAATTAATGAACGGAGTGGAACGGGTAAACGTAGATCGATTGTTTACGTTATCAGAATATAGAAAGACTAGGGGACATGCAATGAAGCTACAGGGTAAACTATTTAAGACTAATAAAAGAAAATATTTTTTCACTCAACGTGTAATCAAACTCTGGAATTTGTTACTGGAGGATGTAGTAAAGGCTGTTAGTATAGCTGGGTTTAAAAAAGGTTTGGACAAATTCCTGGAGGAAAGGTCCATAAACCATTATTAAGAAGGGACCCAGGATATCAATGCTTGACCCAGTACAAGCATTGCGGAACCTGTGTCTTCTGGGGAAACTGCTTGGTACTGTCACCAGCAGTGGCTGAACTAGTAGTATATAGCTAGGCACACTGCTGGGCCTGACCCTTCTATGAAAGAAAGTGTAGTTGAGACGGAGTGGTCAGGTTGAAATAAGGATTTATTCCCCTCCCGGGGTTTGCTGGATTTTCAAAACAGTACAAAAATACCAAACTTAAGAGGCAGCCATGCTTCTGGCAAAAACAAAAGGTGAAAGGAAAACACAGCTTCTTGCTTGAACAGAACCAATAATTATAACAAACAGAAATCAGGTAACAACGTTGGCAGTTCCCTCTGTGCACGTTTATCTTTCTCCCAGGCACACTTATCTTCTACTAGCGTAGAGAAGTTTCATCAGTTATTAATAAAGAACAGTCCATGTCCTCAACATAGGGAAAGCATTCACTTTGTTCCGTGCACATCGGTTCATCAACTATCTTATCTTCTTTAGGGCAGAGAGTCTGGAACTTTCTCCAATCAGTCCCTAGCTTCTCTTCACCACTCTCTCCACAGTATGGCAAATAATTATCAGATAGTTTGTAAAACTGCCTTGTTCTGTTTCTACTAGGTCTCTCTCTTGGCAGTTTTCTGCCAGGCTTTAAATACATGCAATCATCTTCTTCACTCATACATATGTCCTCAATCACTTTACTTTCCTTTTCCCAAGGTTGTAAATATCTTAGGCCATTCTGCCTTTCAGTAATACAGAGTTCCTTACCAGCTGCTCTCCGTTCTCCCCACTGACCTCTGTGTCTGGGAAATTCTTCCTGCGTCACAGGTGAGGGTTTCCTGCAGTTAATCCCTCTGCTGGTAAACGGCTTTCTGTCTCTTTTCAAAGCCGTGCTTGGCTTTCTATTCCAAGACTCAAATGAAACAGCATTAGGCTGAGAGTATTCTGACCTTCTGTTAGAGAGCTGCAAGTCTTCCCTTACTTGCCAAGTTTCCAAATCACTCTCAACTTCTGAGTCTCCAAAACCACTGTCAGAATCAGCACATGAATCCAACTCAGCCTCTCTCACTGCAACTCCTGCTGGATCTCCTACCAGCTTTCTGCCTCGATCTAACTCTGTTTGCCTACCACGTTTCTTATACATGGTTAGGGGCGTTTTCCTGCACATGTGCAAACTGTTCCCTTCATTACTTGGGGAGTGTTTGTTGGCTAGGCATGTCCTCAGACCTCGTGTCTCAGCCTGCTTTGGTTGCCTATGGTAACTGTGAAGCTTTTGATCTCCCTTCCTGTCAGAATCTGTGCCAAACTCAGCAGCTTTCTGTGTCTTAAAGGTATAGGGCAGAACTTCGGTGTCACACATCCCCCTTCTTAAGATATTACGAGCTGCGGACGTCCTCGTCGGACAGCGCGTAATTCTATCTGAGCGGAATCTTTCGCTCACTACCTGCACTAATCTCACTTCTGCTGATCTGTCCCACCAAGGCTTCAGCAGGTTTAAGTGGTATACTTGGTGGCACCCATTTTCGTGTTCCACTCTGTAGGAAACGGGACCCACCTGACCAATTATTGTAGCCGGGCCTTTCCATCTGGCCTCGAACTTCGGACCAGCGTCCGCTACCAGGATTACAACTTTATCCCCTATGGACAACTTCCTGGTTCTATTTCCCCGGTCATAGTATTTTTTCTGCCGGCGTTGGCTGGCCTGCAGATTGTCCATAGACACTCGAGAAGTCCGTTCTAAATGGTTCCTGAGGTCTTTCAAGAATTGGGGTACCCCTACTTCTGTCTCATCTGGTGCCACCCACTGCTCCCGAAGGATATCTAAGATCCCCCTCGGGGCCCTACCAAATAACAGTTCGTAAGGTGATGTCCCCAGCGATGTCTGTACGCGTTCCCTACAGGCGTACAGTATGAATGGGAGGACGTTGTCCCATTCTACCATATTGCCTCCTAAGCTCCGCCTTAACATCTGCTTTAGGGACTGATTCATGCATTCCACCAGCCCATTGGACTGGGGGTGGTACGCTGAGGTGCGGATATGTCTTATCCCAAAGGCGTCCCAAAGCATGGCCAAGTGTTTTGACGTGAAATTGGTCCCTTGATCCGTTAGGATCTCTTGTGGAAACCCAATTTCACAAAACAGTTTTATGAGCTCTATTGAGATGGTCTTTGCTGAAATATTGCGCAGGGGTATTGCCCATGGAAACCTGGTTGCATGGTCCATGATCACCAGAATATATTGGAAACCCCTTGGTGTTCGTATTAATGGGCCTACAATATCCATGGCTAACTTTCTCACTGGGGTTGCAATGGTGGGTGGTGTAACCATCGGTACTGTCTTTGGCCGGGCAGCCGTAACTCGTTGGCATGCCAGACAGGACTCACAATACCGGGTTGTTTCCTTAAACACCCCCGGCCAATAAAAGCGAGCCAGCACCTGGTCCAATGTCCCTTGGACACCTTTATGGCTGCCTACGGGGTGGTCGTGCGCCAATTTCAAAACTACCGACTTAAAGGTAGTAGGCACCACCAACTGCTTGCGTACAGTACCCATCCTGGGATCTGCGCTCTCCCTGTATAACAGTTCGCCTTCTAAGTAGAACCTGGGCAAAATTGTCCTGGCCTCCCGAGCATATTCGAATGCCCTTTTCAATGCGGGATCCCCCTGCTGTTCCTTAGGGAAGGAAGGGAATTTCCTCACCAGCTCGGCTGGCACCCAAGGTAAACCCTCCCCGGTTTCCAGGTCTGCTCTTCCCTGCGACCTTTGTCTCCTCTCCTGACGTCGCTCTGCCTTATCCTTCCTAACCTTTTTGGGAAGGTTAATTAATTCTTCATTAGAGGGAAGTATGTTCTGGGGTTCCTCATCTAGGTCGGACTCTGGCTCTGGGTTTATGTCCTTATCATTGGGCACTTCATCTGGCTCTGATGGTGGACTTGTCCCTGCCTCCGAGACCTTACTTTGGGACCTAGTGGAAACTAGTCCTACCCTTTCATCTAGCCTCTCCTTAAGGGCTTTTTGAAAGGAAGGCCAATCCCTTCCTAACACCACCTCTCTGGGAAGGTTTGGGATCACCACTACAGGTACTTTTTCCTTACTACCTAGTCCCTCTACCATCACATCATATAAGGAGTAATAAGATGAGGTTCCATTCATACACTTCACACTCACACATGGGGGTATCTGGCATAGGACCAAAGGATTTTTAGTCAGCATAGCCTGCCACATCTTGGAGGAGACCATACTCTGGTCGGCTCCTGTATCAAGGAGTGCTACTGCCTTTACACCCTCCACTTGGACGTCTATGAGAAATCCTTCACCGGGGTCTTTCTCTCCCCCGGAGATAAGGGCAACACGCTCTTGACAGTCCCTACGTATATGACCGTTTTTCCCACAGTGAAAACACTTTATCACATCATTATATTTTTTTACATTTTCTCTCGGGACTTTAGAAGTATAAGCCTTCTTTATACCAGGCATTCTTTCCATGCCGGTTACTCTCAGCATACTATCCCTAGAAGCTCCGGACAATTCAGCTTCAAAATAGCATTCCGTCATTTCTGCTGCTTCTCTAGTAGACTTGCATTTTTGCAATAGCAAGAAAGCTTTTACTTCAGGAGGTACAGCCTCAAAGTACTGCTCAAGGAGCACAGCATCCATCAAGGATTCTACTGTGGCCTTCTCTGGAGCCAACCACTTTGCTGCCAAACCTTTTAGTCGCTGCATTAAAGCTTTCGGTGTCTCTTTAGGCAAGAGCCTTGCCTCCCTAAAAAGACGGCGATAGTGTGTAGGTGTTAAACCTAACCTATCTTGTACCGCTAGTTTTACGTCCGGGTAATTGGACGCTAGGCCCGTGGGCATCACCTTGTAGGCCGCCAAAGCCTCTCCGGTTAAAGACATGGCGAACCTAACTGCCCACTGGTCTAGTGGCCATTTAGCCGCCTCAGCAATCCTCTCAAATGCATCAGAGTAGTCGTCAAAATTGTCAGTCTTTTGTAAAGGTCCTAGTGCCAATGCACCATAGTGTTGTACTCCTACCGCCGCTGGTACCGGTACACTTTCCTCCTTGGCAGTGGATGTCCGCTTCAGTAGCACGGTCAGCAAGTCCAAGAGTGGCTTCTGCTGCGCAGCCAGTGCTGCCATAGTCCTGTCCTGGGCTTGTCGTGCAAGCTCACCCTGGGCTTTCCACTGTTCCTCCATCCAGCGAAGCATGTCCTGAGGATCCATCCTGGCGTTGAGGTATACCTGTATGGAGCGAGAAAAAAACAGGGCCCACCAAGTGCGGCACAATATATAGGTTTTTTCTCCCTATCTGCCTTTGCAAGGTATCTCTCTGTTCCCTTTTCTCCACAATCCTTACCACCCGTGCCCAGCCACTTGTACCTCAGCACGGTGTAGGATCTTGTATTGAGAAAGGTTCTCTGCACGCCTCCGTCAGGTCAGTCTGTGAATGTTCACACTGTGTCAGGATTTCCTCTTTCAGGATTTTCCTTGCTGCTGTTTTTCTTCCTTCAGCCAATTTGTATCCTCTCAGGAAAAACTTTGGGTAGTAGTATTTTTTTTTTTTCAAAAATCCAACGTGCTACGCCATTTAATGTCACCAGCAGTGGCTGAACTAGTAGTATATAGCTAGGCACACTGCTGGGCCTGACCCTTCTATGAAAGAAAGTGTAGTTGAGACGGAGTGGTCAGGTTGAAATAAGGATTTATTCCACTCCCGGGGTTTGCTGGATTTTCAAAACAGTACAAAAATACCAAACTTAAGAGGCAGCCATGCTTCTGGCAAAAACAAAAGGTGAAAGGAAAACACAGCTTCTTGCTTGAACAGAACCAATAATTATAACAAACAGAAATCAGGTAACAACGTTGGCAGTTCCCTCTGTGCACGTTTATCTTTCTCCCAGGCACACTTATCTTCTACTAGCGTAGAGAAGTTTCATCAGTTATTAATAAAGAGCAGTCCATGTCCTCAACAAAGGGAAAGCATTCACTTTGTTCCGTGCACATCGGTTCATCAACTATCTTATCTTCTTTAGGGCAGAGAGTCTGGAACTTTCTCCAATCAGTCCCTAGCTTCTCTTCACCACTCTCTCCACAGTATGGCAAATAATTATCAGATAGTTTGTAAAACTGCCTTGTTCTGTTTCTACTAGGTCTCTCTCTTGGCAGTTTTCTGCCAGGCTTTAAATACATGCAATCATCTTCTTCACTCATACATATGTCCTCAATCACTTTACTTTTCTTTTCCCAAGGTTGTAAATATCTTAGGCCATTCTGCCTTTCAGTAATACAGAGTTCCTTACCAGCTGCTCTCCGTTCTCCCCACTGACCTCTGTGTCTGGGAAATTCTTCCTGCGTCACAGGTGAGGGTTTCCTGCAGTTAATCCCTCTGCTGGTAAACGGCTTTCTGTCTCTTTTCAAAGCCGTGCTTGGCTTTCTATTCCAAAACTCAAATGAAACAGCATTAGGCTGAGAGTATTCTGACCTTCTGTTAGAGAGCTGCAAGTCTTCCCTTACTTGCCAAGTTTCCAAATTACTCTCAACTTCTGAGTCTCCGAAACCACCGTCAGAATCAGCACATGAATCCAACTCAGCCTCTCTCACTGCAACTCCTGCTGGATCTCCTACCAGCTTTCTGCCTCGATCTAACTCTGTTTGCCTACCACGTTTCTTATACATGGTTAGGGGCATTTTCCTGCACATGTGCAAACTGTTCCCTTCATTACTTGGGGAGTGTTTGTTGGCTAGGCGTGCCCTCAGACCTCGTGTCTCAGCCTGCTTTGGTTGCCTATGGTAACTGTGAAGCTTTTGATCTCCCTTCCTGTCAGAATCTGTGCCAAACTCAGCAGCTTTCTGTGTCTTAAAGGTATAGGGCAGAACTTTGGTGTCACAGTACGTATGACCTAGATTGGCCACTGTTGGAAACAGAATACTGGGCTTGATGGACCTTGGTCTGACCCAGTATGGCATATCTTATGTTCTTATGTCCAGAGATACACGCGCATCTCTTTCGTGCTTGTGGGTCCGACTGCATTTGGAATATGGTCTAAATGTCCAGCTATGTGCACGTCCCCAGCATACATGCAAATAGCTTATTCACAGTTGAGAATAATCCTGTGTGGGAGTAAGGGGGATATCTTCCCTAATCCCTCCTGTAAAAGGATGGCAAAAATAAGCACTCTTTAAATACCTTCATGCCAGGAATCAGTTATAAATCCTGATGCAGAAAACTTTGGACTTGCATAGGTACTTCCTGTATGAAATGGGGAATGCACATGTAGATATCTGTCTGGCCCATGCCCCATGCATTTTCAATATGGTATGATGATCCACATGCAAAATGGACCTCTTCTAAAATGAAACAATTACTTGGGTGACTCAGAGACCTTAACAAAACCAATTCAGAAAAAAATGTCTCCAATATTTTCAAAAACGTAGGGGCCCTTTTATCCTTAACTTTAAATGGATGGAAATTATTGTAACCTAATAAGGTATTATGATCCATTCGTTTTGAATACATTGTAATTTTAAAAATTCCATCTTTTTTTAGAGACTAATACATCCAGAAACCTAGGGGTATGTTTACTAAACCATCTTAACATCACAGCGGTGGTATTATCATGTGATAAGTGACGTTATCGCATGTTAATGTAACATTATTGCGCGATAACACGGCGGTGGCGTTAAGGCACACTGTGAAATCTGGGTCTGAAGGGTGGAGTAAGGCTTCCCAGAGGGCAGAGAGAAGGGGTCAATGGGTGGAGAGTGGGCGGGGAGATGCTCCAGGCACACTAACACTGTGAAATCCGGGTCTTAAAACTAACGCCAGTAAAACCCTCGCGTTAGGCACATTTGCAGGAAAGAGAAACCATTTCAGTCAGCAATGTGCAGCAAAGGCGGGGAAACCCAGGGAAGTGATAGTAGTGATACATGTGCAAGAACCAAAAAGGCAAATAAACATATAAAATGACCAGAACCACATTTAAAATCCCAATAACCAAGCTGGCCAATAGTGATATTAATGATAAACATAAAGCAACACTACTAACAAAGCATAAAAATTAAGATATCATGTTTGGAAGTGTTTATGCTCTGTCCCCTTACAAAGTGAATGATCCCACATTGAAATAGCGCTGATCAGGGTTTCTGTCATTTAGATTGGGCAGGTTTGTTATGGCGTGCACATGTGCAGCAACAGCAGAGTGGGCACATAGGAAAGGGCAACTGTACTGATGCTGTAAATGGGATACAAGGGGCTGCAGGCGGCACATGCTGTGGTCCAGCTGTGGTCCAGTGCAGACTAGGCAGATGCCTAGGTGGCACATAGGAATGCTGAAAATGTAAAGCAGCAAGACAGCAATTGACGAGGGTCCAACATGGGCATGAGTGTGTGTCCCATAGTGTCATAGGGGATATTACCCAACAGCTACCCGCAAGGGTGCATAACATTGGCAGGCAGTGCCGGAGGGTGGGGGACGCGTGCATGTCCATGTAGGCACCCTTACCCGAGAACCCACACCATAGGCAGCTGATTACCGGCACACTGGATGGCCTGGGACTGCGCACCACCAGCACCACCGGCATAATGGCATGGCAGCATGGTGGCGGAGGGGTGCTGGTGGCGGAAGGGGCAGTGGCATCTACCTACAGCAGACCACGGCCAAGCCCAATTTAGGTGGGTGCCGTGCACTGCAACAGACAGGGTCTGTCTGACAAACAGTCATGGTATCCCAAGGGAATGATCTGTCCCTGTGGCAACAGTGTGGTGCAGTACACACAGCCAGTGTGTTCAGGAGCAGAAGGTCACAAGTTTAAGTCCCAAATGTGGCTCCTGTCAACCCTCTTCCCATATTTTACCCAGTACTAAACCATGGTAATAAAGACAGAACCTTTATTGCAGATAAAATAAACATGCCTGAGACGCCTATATCTTACCCTTCAGATCACAGACACCATAAACATGTGCAATCCATAGAGCAGAGTTTCCCAACTGCAGTCCTGGAGGGCCAAACACCATTCAGGTTTCATGCTGTCCCTAATAAATATGCCTGTGCTGCATTTGGGTGCACCGCACCCCTTGTATGCAAATGTATCTCATGCATATTCATTAGGGACAGCATGAAAACCTGAACAGTATTTGGCCCACCAGGACTGGAGTTGGGAAACTCTGCCCTAGAGCAGCGGCCAACAGAGCCATAAACACCCACACCCACAGGCTCCACTATCCAAAGCCTCATGGAGAGTCAGGCTGTTGGGCCCTGCGCGGAGCAGCATCTCCCAATACTGGCACCTGCATACCTTAGCAATGCCGTCCTAAACTTGGGAACACGTTCCACATATATCAAAAGGTTGCTATGATTAATGTCAGCTAACAAATCCTAAGTTAAACACAATTTGTTGATGGAGATTCATCATAGCAACCTTTCTGATATCTGTGGAGTGTGTTTCAGTTATTGCTTCTGACAGTGTTTACCACCCTGGGGAGTGACCCTAACAGTATTGAGTACCATAGCAATGCCCGCACTGTGCCCAGGACTGTGTGGCGGCCAGGGCTGCCACAAACCTCTATATTTGCACAATGCTGGCATAGGTGTGGGAGTGTGTGTCTGTCTATCCAGTGTGTTGTGGCTGCCTACACCTTACTGAGCCCACTTTGCTTGCACTGTTTCCAGTGTTAGCCTGCCAATGTGCATAATGAGGAGCAAGGTACTGTGGGTATGGCCCAGACAGGGTGGCATGGGCAGGATGCATTTGCACAGGGTATAGGGCAATGGCTGGGACATTGTAGTGCCCGACCACCACCTGCACGG
Source organism: Ichthyophis bannanicus (assembly GCA_033557465.1). Lineage (NCBI taxonomy): Eukaryota > Metazoa > Chordata > Amphibia > Gymnophiona > Ichthyophiidae > Ichthyophis > Ichthyophis bannanicus. Next base: position 428,071,678 of record CM066032.1, read on the forward strand.
ACAGAGTGGCCACAGCATGTCATGCTGGGAGGTCACTCTCTCCCTGACTGAGCAGTGACAACGGCATGGCTAGGTTCCCCCATGGTGCTTATACAGTATTTTTCTTAAGTGATATTTATGGGTTCTCTTTTCTGGGATCCAATCACTGACATTCCTGTGTGGTGTGTGTGCTGACATCCCAGTTTTGGGTGCATACAGTTTCTTCATTAACATGCACTATGTACTAGCTTGTAGATTGTCTGCAGTTAGAATCTGTAGGGCTGCACCACCTTGCAGGGTGCAGCAGGTGCACACTGACTGCCCTCTGCTGGTGAATGTCAGATCATAGTGGGGTATCAAACAAACCAATATAGGACTTCTTTAGAGTGAATTACTAGATAATCTATTTATAATACATTTCACCCATATAATTCTGAACCATCCAATGAATTATTCTCATTCGTTAATTTGTGGCTTCATAGTGGGGGGCAGCTGAGCTGACTGGACCCACTACCTGTCTGCCAGTGACCCTGTCCCAAGTGCAGATATTCAGCAGTTGTCTGTTTGCCACCATGACTGGGGTTGCTGGTCCCGCAGTCTGTTCTCATGTTCCTCCACTGCTCCCCTTGCAAAGGGTGAGAGTGTGGGTCTGTTGGGGGCAGATCATGTCCTCGACCCCGAGAGGATGGTTTTCTAAGTACATTTTCACCATGTGAGCCCTGCTCCCTAAATAGGTGACCATAGCAAGCACAATGGATACGCACTATGTTGTTTGCATCATGGTCCACAAGGGCCAGACATGACTGACAATTACAAATGGACACAGAGACCTCCTAAAAGTGTCTGCAACAAATACCTGTCACACACTGGCATTGATGGAGACCAGCAGCACAACCCACCTCAACCAACCCGGGTACTGTGGACCTGGTGCTGGCCACTCCATCTCACCCTCAGGGTGAGCACAGAACACACACATTGGCATGGACTGTGGGTACTCTGTGCCAGTAACACGCACGATCATTCCTTCCTACCAAGCTGATGTGCTGTAGAGGTGCATACCCCATCTGGTGAGCAGATGTATACTTCTGTTCTACATGTGAATTGCATTATGGGTACTGTTGGTTCTATTCTTTCCTTGTAGCCACAGCAGACAGTTTTATGGTGACGTGCATGCTTTCTGTAGCCATCCATTGGTGTGATAACTCCCATAGTGATGTAGCACAATGGTTAATGCAATGACTTCAGTTGCAGTGGTCATGGGTTTGATTCTTCTCTGTTCCCCTTTTTTTTATGGCTTTCCTACACAACTATGTTTCATTCGTGTAGCAGTCAAATCTGTGCAGATCTGTGCTGCCGCCACATTATACCCTCATCACTGTTACCATCCATCCTTCTGTCTGTCTATGTGTGTGTGCCAGCTGTGTGGCATGCTGCCCTAATGTGCAGGCTGCTACCCCATGTCCTGCACTGGCACACTTTACTGCATTGCGGCTCTTCATGCTTGCCTTTCCTGTGTCTGCTCCTGTCCTTGCACTTTTCCTGCCACCTCTACCTCCTCTGGTGGACACGTATCCCCATCCTCTGCCACACACTGTCATTGTTGCACTGTGCATTACCATCACCCTGTACATCGGTACAGCTGCCCCCGATATGTTTGTCCACTTTACCTGCTGCCACATGGGCTGCACACAGATTTGGCTGGTCCATGAGCTCCGTCATCTACTTCCTTCCATCACTTGTTCATTGACTTTCCTTGTGCAGTCATACATTTCATGCTTGTGACTTTGGGGTACCTTTGTGCCCCTGGGCACCATCTCCTGTATCACCTTGGCATCACCTTGGCATCCTTGGGGCATCTTTCGCAGCACCTTAGGTTTGGCCAGCTTATGGGGCACCTTATATGCTGCCTTGGAGGGTGCCAACCTTTCCTGCCACCTTCTGGGGCACATTATGACCTGCCTTGGATGACGTGGTGCTTTGTGATGTGCCTTATGGTGTGCCCTAAAAGGTGCATTAGGTTGCAGCACTGGGGTGAGGCATTTTTGGCTGGCAGTGCAAATTGTTGGGATGTGTATGACTGTTACAAGCAGGAAACGGGATTGTCTCAGACAGTCTTTTAACTGATCTCACTGAGGGATCAAACTCATGACCACTGTATCAGCAGTCAATGTATTAACCATTGTGCTACACCTCTGCTGCTGTGATTGCAGGTCAGCATGCCTAATTAAGGCTAACGCGCGTTAACGTGCCACGGCTCCCTCTATTGTGCGATAACGGATTTTATCGCACGATTACCCGAAATGCTACCTTAAGACCGGAACGCCCACTACCTTATATGTCATTCGTCACAGTAAGATTGCAACTAACGCCGGTAACATTAAGACGGTTTAGTAAACATACCTCTTAGTTCTATATGAATCAAAGTTCATCTCAAACTGTATAGCTTCATTCCCAAATTCAGCTAAGCAAAAAATTGTTGTAGATGTAATTCTATGCCAGTCCATAACACAAATATATCTTCTATAAAATGTCTTCAGACCAAAATATGTTCCAAAAATTGAGAATGATATAGACACTTTTCTTCAAATTGTTGCATATAAAGATTAGCTAATGGTGGGGAAAAAGTTACTCTCGTTATTGTTCCAGATATTTACATATAAAAATCTTCCTTAAATTTTAAAAAATTCTCCTTGAAAGCAATACCTCAAAATGCCATAAAAAATTAATTACTATTATAGCTACAAAAGGAATAATGAAACCTACAATAAAATTAGTTTTTGTCTGAACTGTTGCCTTGAAAGATACTACCTTCTCGTGGCAATCTGTTCCTTTTTATTCTATTTTTAGGGACGCAGCCCTTAACATTCTCCAAGGGATGTATAAACCCCTTAGTTAAACCGGGAAAATAAACCTTAACAAGAGCACTATACACTATACACTTAGGGAATTATGACTTTAAAAGCCACCACACGTGTTTCAGGATGAACAGGGTTTTTACAATACATGGAACAGTATATTGAACAAGTGTGGATTGGACTTAACAGCATTGTTGATTGAACGATTAATGGAAGAAGAATCTGGGGTTAAGGAGCAATTGGACTCTTTAGAAAAGCAATTGACACAGTCCTTAACAGTAGAGAAATTTCAATTTGATTGGAAAGAGTATGAGGTTCAATTACAGCAATTTAAGGATTCTGTGAAGCAATTGAAAATAAAGAAATGTATTCGAGTCACTGGGGATTATGAGAAGGATCAAGCGTACCTCCAAAATTCAACAAAAGCAGGTTACCTTTGAGGATACTACAGAGGACAGTAGTGATTCCTCTGGCGCTGCTACTCTAGTAGTTCTGGATCATTCCAGGGGCCCCCCATTACAGCATTCTTTTTACAGGGAACGCCCTCGTTCACACCGGCCGTATTACCCAGGGGAAGGTCGGAGGGGACCGACCCCCAGATCTCACAAGAAGCAACAGTAATTAATCTGTCAACGAGTCCATTAACTGAGGACCAATTACAAGTGTTGAGCTTAGGCTTATCTTTTGTTCCATCATCACAATATGACCCATTTCATATGTGGGTCACTTTATATCATTTCTTTCGTAAGTTACAGGTATCTCATTTTTATTCAAGCATCTAAGATGACCAGACCACCATCAGATGGCTCCTTATGTAGGAATCCTTCCAAATGGTTACCATTGGGACCGGTTAATCCAACCATTGATACTTTTCAAAAACTGGTGTTACATGATTTGTTAGTAATGGAAGAGATGACATCAGCTTCATTTTCAAATACAGTATATCACAATGTCAGTATGTAGCACTAAAATCCATAAGTGACTGGAGGGACATTTATATCCACCGAGCAGATAAAGGGGGAGCGGTTGTAGTGCAGGACAATTCCCGGTATAAAACCATTGTGTGGAATCATCTTTTGGATGAGAAATATTATAAATTATTAGACATGGATCCTACAGGAGATTTACAAATGCTGATTAGTGAATATTCAGCATATGCTTTGCAGCATGGTTGGATCACGACGAAAGAGCATGACTTTTTGAATAAACGACATCCGACTCTTCTGGTTATGTATATGGTTCCAAATGTTCATAAGAGTTTAGTTGACCCCCTGGGGCATCCCATCGTATCCTGTAGAGGTTCTCTATTGGAACCACTTTCCCATTTCTGTGATATGTTTTTTCGCTTACTTTTGTCTACTATCCCTTCTTATGTTAGGGATTCTTTTCATTTTTTGTCTATATTACAAAAGCAGCGTGATGATATGACCAATTGTCTTTTTGTAACAATGGAGTGAAAGCTTTATATACTAATATTAATCAGCAAGCGGCGTTACAGATGGCTGCTCAATTGCCATTACTATTACCTGACCGTCTACCCAAGAAATTTGTGTTACAACTGTTGTCATTGGTGCTGACCAGGAATTTTTTTCCAATTTGAGGGACAATATTATCAACAAATTTACGGGATTGCCATGGGTGCCACAGTGGCCTCATCAGTAGTGACATTTTATATGGCTCAATTTGAAGCACAATTTATTTACCCTTCTGTTTGGTTCACCCACATACAAATGTGGGCTCAGTACTTAGACAACATTTTTTTCTTTTGGACTCACACGGAATCACAGCTTAAAGAATTCTTTGAATGGATTAACACTTTGTCCGCAGATATACAATTTGTTCCCAAGTATCATCGGGACTTTATTGAATTCTTGAATTTGAGACTTTACAAACATCAGTCTACAGTTCAATCAACGTTGTTTCGTAAAGAGGTCCAGTGTAATACCTTACTGCATTACCAGAGTTATCATCCGGGGCCTTTGCGGCGCAGTCTATTGGATGTCAACTGACCATGTGATCTGTGTTGGATATATAAATCAGGTGAATGCGTGATGACGTTTTACATCCACAACAAAGTTTTAGGAAGGGCCAGGAGGTTCTAAGGCCTGAAACGCAACATTGGGTTACTATGAGTTGCATTTATTGAGAGGACTTATGCACTTCGCAGTATAGCTAGCTGGAATATAGCCATTTTGGTGGAACTGCGGAGGACTGCCATGCATTGGCATTATGTGAATTCACAAAGATTGTCTGCTGCACTGATTTCTGGGGCCGGAGTACCTATATCATCATGGACAACTAAGTGTATAGTGCTCTTGTTAAAGTTTATTTTGCCAGTTTAACTAAGGGGTTTATATATCCCTTGGGGAATGTTAAGGGTTGCGTCCCTAAAAATAGAATAAAAAGGAACAGATTGCCATGAGAAGGCAACAGTTCCGACAAAAAATTATTTTATTGTAGGTTTCATTATTCCTTTTGTAGCTATAGTAGTAAATTGTGGGGATAAGCACGGGTTTAATTGATTGGAGGATAAAAAATTAATTGGCACCTTGAATGTTCCTCCCAAAGTTTTCTAACAACATCCAAAGCTTCTTCCTAAGGAAATGAAGTATACAAGGATCTTAACCTAGGGGTATGTTTACTAAACTGGGCTAACAATTAACCCATACTATCTGCAACTAGGTCCCACTGAATAACATGTGACCTAGCTGCAGATAGCCCAGGTTAACCATTAGCCCTGTTTAGTAAAAATACCCTCTAGTGTCACCAAAAACGCCACTTCATCTAATTGCTGCATGGTGACAATTTCTTTTGTAATATTTAAAGCAAAAAGCAGCAAGACACTGAGGTCCTTTTCTCCTTTAATTAAGTAAGCAAAGCAATGGTGTACTCAGCGTTTTTTAGCTATACATTATTTGAAAATATTAGAGGTTGCTTTTCTTTATTAGTAAGGTCTCTGAGTCACCCAAGTAGTTGTTCACTGTTGGTGTTAATTTTGGGGAAAAGATGGCCATTAAATGGAAAGATATATTTAATTATTCTACTGATCAAGTGAAAAATAACTTCTTCTTTACTGCAAATGAAAGATGTGAGGGTGAATCTGGATTGGACCACTGCTGTGAATTTATTAAAGAAATCTGTGTGGTTAGAATTGCATGGAACAACTCTGATTATTACAAAAAAAGAATTAATTCCATGTGGTCTAAGAGGTCATAAAGGGCCTCATCTACTTTTGGATAATGACTTTTTTGAAAAAATGGAATAATATTCGTAAGAAATGTGCTTTCAATTTAATGTTATTAATAATTGAAACTACTAAAAAAAGACTTTAGTGGTTAAATCAGAAGTAGAACTGAAATTAAAGAAGTTCACAATGGATGAATCTTTTGAAAAACAACATAAGGATGTTTTAATACTGAGAGAAATATTGAGCAGAACTGAAAAGTGTGAAAATGTAAAACTTCCAAGAGATGCGAAAGATAAAAAAATAAGGTAATTTATACCCTTGATCCCAAGTCAATAGAGGTAGCAGTGGCACACAGAAATGTAAGGTAACATATGACATATCTTCTGACAATTCATTACAAGTGAGGTCGAGATGAATATTGAAGAGAAAAGTTTTTAGGAAAGAAGAGCAAGGCAAAACAAAAAGCTGAAAAAATTGAAGAGCATATACAAAGAGGAATGCACAGGCTGTTTATTTGTTTGCAGGAGGAAATGTATCAGCAGTAGTCAATTTGTCCTCCTAAGAGTAACCGGGTAGCCGGACCCGGCTTCCCCTCTCACCTTGGCCCTCCCCCCCCCCTTAGTTCATATATCCTGCACCTCCCCCCTCCCCCCATGTCTCAAATAACTCACAAACACATTCTTGGTGGGACAAAACTGGTCGCAGCTTTATTTAACAACCCATGAAACATTTAACAGGTAAATGCAACTATCTATAAATGTAGCCAACTGGCCCCGCGGGTTGATGGACCGCCAGCCGTGCTACCAGCAAAGTGGCCACACCTCCGCTCCAGCCGTGGTCCCCACCAACGGCCTAGTTCGGCCCCCCCTATCCGACTTTGCCATGTTACTAGCAAAAGTCTTCCAGGGGTTGCCCGGGTCGAGGGCACCCCGCCCCCTCCCCAAGTCACCCAAGGCTCCGGACCCCGGACCTCCGGGATCCCGCCCATCCAGACTTACACCCCCTCCCCCAGCTGCGACACCCCCATTGCCTCCCAAACAGCTCCACAAGCGGGTGGGTGGGAGGGCTTCCAAGTGCGCGCCCCGCTACCATGTGCTCCGGGCTATCCGCGAGCCCCGTAGCACATGGAGTTTGCGCGCACCTGATTGGCTCTGCACCTCCATATCGCCGCAGAGCCAATCAGTTCAAATTTTCCCCCCAGCGTCTTGACGTCGCGCGCGCTCCCGCTACCGAGCAGGGTCCCGCGCCGGGCCGTGCACCCGGTTACCAGCGGGCCCTGGGACCCTGCCCGTGCCCTGAAATTAACCGGGTAGCCGGACCCGGCTTCCCCTCTCACCTTGGCCCTCCCCCCCCCCCCTTAGTTCATATATCCTGCACCTCCCCCCTCCCCCCATGTCTCAAATAACTCACAAACACATTCTTGGTGGGACAAAACTGGTCGCAGCTTTATTTAACAACCCATGAAACATTTAACAGGTAAATGCAACTATCTATAAATGTAGCCAACTGGCCCCGCGGGTTGATGGACCGCCAGCCGTGCTACTAGCAAAGCGGCCACACCTCCGCTCCAGCCGTGGTCCCCACCAACGGCCTAGTTCGGCCCCCCCTATCCGACTTTGCCATGTTACTAGCAAAAGTCTTCCAGGGGTTGCCCGGGTCGAGGGCACCCCGCCCCCTCCCCAAGTCACCCAAGGCTCCAGACCCCGGACCTCCGGGATCCCGCCACCGGCACGGGGGATCCTATCTCCCTGTGCCGCCCCCTTAAGTCCCAAGCTGCGACCAGTGTGGCCTACTCCGCACCACTTTCTCCAGCGCTTCCTGCCAGTCATTCAATAACAAATCTGTACCCACTGGAGATAGGTGCACCCCGTCATCTCTGTACAATCCGGAACAGGCCATCTCCACCCAGGGGTGTTGCACCTGCAACCCGCCTTGTTCCCCGACCCATCTCCCGATCTGCCTGTTGATCTTGATCAACCCCCGCGACCAGCGCCGCTGCCCCCGGCACGCAGGCCGCGGGATGATGTCAGACCACAGCAAGACAACCCCTTCAAACATCCGTAGCAAAATGGAAAAGTCTTTTTTGGCAGCCCTAATCAGCTGTTTGCAAGTCCACGAAGAAAGTTCATTCCCACCAAGATGCACCAACAAGATCTCTGGCTGGCCTCTGACGCGCTGGTGGTGGCGAAGCACAGGCAGCAATTGTGTCCACCGCAGACCCCGCTCGCCCAGCCATGACACAGCCACCACAGCCGGATCCAGACGCAAATTCACTCCTCCTGGGCGTAGCGCCGCCCGCAGGCCAGCCCAATAGACGAAGGAGTGCCCCAGGAGCCAGCATCCGAGCCGACGCACAGCCCCATCTGCAACAGAAAGACACAACATTAGTTACCCCCCCAACCCCCCCCTTTGACTTTACAAGCGTACATAGCCCTCGAAAGCCCTCGAGCGCCATCTCCCAATGCTCTTTATCGCCGCACCAGACAAGCCCGCTGCTGCCGCACTGGTGGCTGCCCCGATGCGAAAGGAATGCGATGCAAATTGGTACGGGTCCTCACCCAACCGCTGTAAAACTAAACGCAATACCGCCGTCACTTGAAAACGGGACAGCGGGGAAGCATCCCTGTGTACGAACAACCCCTTCCCTCCCGCCGGGCGAAGGGCCAAGTACGCCCGCATGGCCGACAGTGGACAGGTACTCCCACCCGTCGCCACTAGCACCACCCATGCGCCCCTGCGGTTTTGATCCGTCTTGGACTTAGCCAAGAGAATCCTCATGTTTTTGCCCTCAATCCATACGTGGTGCCGCCGCAGACTATTGCCGCTATCGCATCGACGCGAAGCTTCCGCCAACTCACTGACTCGGAACGCCCCGAAAAAAGCCAAACAAAACACTGCCTTGAATAGCACTGCTTCGTACGCATCTCGCGCCACTCGCCCCAGCTCCTGGCACACTTTCACGAGCAACTCGTGCGTAATAGGCCGTCGGCGATCACGCGGTGCCGGGTGCGACCGTTCCCACCCTTGCAAGAGCCGCCGCGCCAGCAAACCCGCACCTCCGGACTCCCTCCCCACCGCCTTAGCAAAAAACTCAAAACCCGCCAAATGTCCCCGCACCGCCGACCGCGCAGCCCCCTGCTCTTTGGCCCATGCCACATACTGTCCCAGCAACAAAGCAGGGGCCCTCCCCCCTTGCCATCCCCGCTCATATAAAAACTGCTGCACCCTTGCGCAACCACGCTGATAGGCTTCCCAGGTGCTAGACGCCACCGAGCTCTTCAATAGTTGCTTCATCTCTGCAGGCCAATGCTCCACAAGCTCGAGGGGACCACGTGACCCTCCTCGTCCGCCTCCGGCACCAACTTCCGAAAACGCTCCATCTGCAAACGAGAGAGAGCATCAGCAATTTCGTTAATACGCCCTGGGATGTGACGCGCTTTCAAATCAACATTCAACTGCATGCAAGCGAGCACCACCCGCCGCATAAGCGAAGCCACCTGAGCACACCGGGGCGAATAACGATTTACGACATGTACCACCGCCTCGTTGTCGCACCACCATACCACCCTGCGATTAACCAACCTATTTGGCCACAATTCCAACACGACTAATATGGGAAAGAGCTCCAAAAAAGTTATATTGTTCAACAAACCCCCTTCCACCCAGGACTGCGGCCAGCTTTCAGAACACCATGCGCCCCCGAAGTAGATACCCAGGCCAACTCCCCCGGCCGCATCCGTATAAAGCTGCAGGTCGCCACTGGTGACCGCCTCCTCCCGCAGCACCGTCGTGCCATTAAATCCTTCCAAAAAGGCATCCCAAACCCGTAGGTCCTCCCTCATAACCTGAGAGACCCGAATACGATGATGTGGCCGCTGCACTCCGGCCGTCGCCGCCGCCAGGCTCCGACTGAAAACACGCCCCATCGGAATGACTTTACAGGCAAAATTAAGGGACCCTAATAGCACCTGCAGCTCTTGCAATGTCACTTTTTGCGAGGCTATCACGTTGGCCACTAATACCCTGAGTTTTTTCACCTTCTCTTGCGGCAAACGCGCTACCATATGCACCGAATCTAGTTCCACACCCAAAAAAGTAAGCTGCGTGGTAGGTCCCACCGTCTTGCCGTCCGCCAGCGGCACCCCCAGCTCTTCCGCCATTCTTTCGAAACCGTCCAGGAGTGTCTTGCATCCCTCCGCCCCGGCCCTGCCGACAAAAAGGAAATCGTCTAGGTAATGCACCACTTCCGCGCCACCAACCCTCTGCACTAACATCCAATGCAAGAAAGAACTAAACATCTCGAAGTATGCACACGATATCGCGCACCCCATTGGCAGACTTTTATCGTAGTAATACGCCTCTTCAAACCGAAAACCAAGCAACCTAAAAGCCGACGGATGCACTGGCAATAATCGAAAGGCTGATTCAATGTCAACTTTTGCTAGCAGCGCCCCGCGTCCAGCCGCAGCTACTAACTCCACTGCCTTGTCGAAGGAAGCATACCGCACAGTGCAGAGCTCCCGCGGTATGGAGTCATTAACGGAGGTTCCTATCGGTGACGAGAGGTTATGTATCAACCTGAACTTTCCCGGCTCTTTCTTGGGAATCACCCCTAACGGAGACATTACGAAATTCCAAAAAGGTGGAATGCGGAACGGCCCCGCAATCCGTCCTACACGCAACTCCGCTGTAATTTTTTCCCGCGCCACCGCCGCCCAGCGCCGAACACTCACCGCATTCCGCCCCGCCCCTGTGCCCACCTCCCCCCTTATGGGAATAAGGAAACCAAACTTAAAACCTAAATGCAACGTCAAACCGTCTCTTTTCTTCGGATACCCCAGAAGCCAACTACTTAGCACCTGCCTCCGAATCGGGGAGGGCGCTAAGGCGCTATGAGACACCTCACTTGGCTCCAGGAAGCGGCGCGGCGGCCGCCCCTTGTTTAAGGCATTTTGTCGCGGGATGGGCACTTCCACACCACGAACAGGCATGCCGGAACTTACAATCCGGGAACGGACAGGTGGTTCGATTATATCTCCAACAAAGGTCAGTCCCGGCCCCGAGGCCCGGTTTGGACAGTCCCCCTGAGGATGCCCCACGAAAGGAACGGTTTGCTCCCCCAGTATAACCCGGCACTGTCCTAACACCACCAGCTCCCCCCATACCCGTCTTGACAGACATCTGTGTCAACCACAGATTAATGTCCTGCGTCCCCCACGTTAGCGATTTGCTTTCTTCCATCTTGTCCCTAAACTTCTCGTCGTAGTTCAACCACGACCACCCCTCATGCGCTTGGGACGCCTCCAAGATAGCATCAGCATAGGACAGCAAGCTGCCGTACTGCTCCGGAAACTGATGCCCCCAGACACTTGCCAATCGCAAGAACGAGCGGATCCAGTTGACCACGTTGCGCAATACGGCACGTACTCGGCCTGCCTTCTCGTCTTCCTTACGCTTCTTCTTGCTATCCCCGGAACGCTTTCGGCCGTCAAGCAAACGGAAAATGTCGATGTACTTGCGTTTGAGAATTTTTTGCCGCAACTTCTTCGGCACACCCTCCCACAGCTCCGCGACCGCCGCCAAAGACGCCGAGCCAACGCCCCCCATCCCGACGCTCCCTCCATCACCCGAGACAACCATATTCCGAGCTCCACCTGACGACGAATCGGAACCCTCCGACGAAGAAGAGGACGAGGAGTTGGAGCTATGCCCCCGCCGACAAACGTGTTTCCTCTTCCTCCGCGCCTTTTCCGGATGCCCCCCGCGCGACCCCCCCCTCTCATCGACTCCCCGCACAGAAGACTCACCTGCAGCTCCTCCCGACATAGCGCCCTCCGGAGCCACCCGAAGGCCCCACTCGGGTCCATCACCTGCTGCTGCGCACGTGCATCTCGCTCCTGCACCATTGCCATCGTGTTCACCTCCGTCGCACCGGCGCCGGCTGCTCCATCCATCGCTCGCTCCGATTCACTGGGACGCTGCGCGCCACAAGGCGCTACGGGAAAGGATACCTGTGGAGATAACAAAGGGGGACACAAAGGGGAGAAAAACGCCGGCCACGCCGACTGCCATGCCCCCATCCAGTCCCCACCCGATGAGCCTTGCCCCCCGGCTTGCCACCTATCCCCAGGCCACCTGTTGCCCGGGAGGACTGGTAGTCCCCTGCGAGGGGGGGTACCCCCCAAACCATCCTCCTCCCCTGCCCCCACCCCAAGCTGGGCTGTTCCCCATACTATTCCATTCCCATGGCGCCATTCTACCCCCTGCACCCCTGCCCTGGGGAGTCCCACTATCAGGACCTCCTGCTCCCTCACCGCACCCCTCTGGAGCGCTACCCGGATCACCCCCCACCGGGGCTGGTTCAGGCAACAGCCTGCCAGCTCTGCCTACCCCCCTTGTTACCTTGGCTCTCCGGGGCCTAGCTGCACGCCCCCTTTCAGCACCTCTCCCCACCCTAGGAGCTGTGCTAGCATCCATCCCCTTGCCCCTGGCCACCCCGGAGGCATACCCCTCTCCCAGGAGGAAATGTATCAGCAGTAGTCAATTTGTCCTCCTAAGAGTTATCACCCACGCAGAACCCATTATTGTTTAAAGGACTATCTTTTGTCCACTAGTCTCCAGGGACATTGGATCGAGTTCTTTTTTACTTTTAAGAACTTGGTATTATTGGAACTTGAAAAAATAGAGAAGATGCTGAATAAGTATGCAGGATTTTATACAAGTAGAAACTTCAGCTTTGAATAAATAGCATTAAGATCATTCTATAGTCAACAAGAGGAACCATAAATGTGGAGTGATCATAATGTTAAATCGAGTAGATTATGAGTTGAAGATTATTAGGCAGATATCAGATAACCATCTGCATCTTGATATTGACCCTACTATAGAATTTCAAACAGAAGTAAAAAATTTGACAACAAAAGCTTATGAGAAGGGATATTTGACATTGAAAGGAAAATAATTTTTGTATCTAACTCATTCCAGAGTTCCAATGATATACATGCTTCTGAAGATTCATAAATCTTTTACTGCTCTTCCAGATCTTCCAATTATTTCAAATAATTCATATTTGGATGAATTTTTGAAGTGGTATCTACCTTCTATTCATTCATCTATCAAAGATAACACCCAGGGTTTTGGATAGTTAAAAGATCATTTTTTTGTAACACTGGATTTAAGATTATTGTGTACTTCAGTTCTTCAGGAAGAAGCTTTGGATATTGTTAGAAAATTCTAGGAGGAATGGCCAAGGCCTCATAAGTGCTAACTAATTTTTCAACGTCATGGTCAGGTATTGCTTTGAAAAAGGATTATTTCAAATTTAAAGGAGAATTTTATATGCATATACCTGGAAGGTATGTTGAATGGTGCAAATACAAAAAACAACAGCAAAACATCAGTAGTAGTTTTGGGAATAGTTTTATTGGACTCAGTTTTGAGTGGTGATAACACAACTTACTGAGATAAGCATGAACTTTAGAATTATTTTTGTGGATAAACTGAAAGTAGAGGAAAGTGTATACATTATTTCTGAGAAATAATTGCAAGCTGTGTGCTGAAGCGACTCTTCAGTACAGATTGTAGAATATTGGTTTTAAATTACTTGTTAAAAAGAGATGAAGGTTTTATCACTGGAACTGGAGAGCACAAATCTATTTTTGAAAGGAGTTTTTGACCCATGATGTTAACAGTGCTACCTTGGTATACAGGGCCGTACCAAGACATAAATGCATCCGGTGTGACTTGCAAATCTGGTGCGTAGCCCCCCCCCCCCTGTTTTTATCCTTTGCCCCATTCCCAGCATCTCCCCATCTTACCTCCATGTCTCCAGCCAGCTCCCCACACTACCTACCCTAACCCTGCCACTGATGCTTTTAGGATTCCTGTGGTAACAGCAAAGGGATCTCCAATTGAAAAAAAAATACGTAGGTCTCTCTGACTCCATGCTTGCATACTAGCCCGACCCCTCTCCTCGGATGTATGCTCACGTCAGAGAAAGGAGGAACCAGACCAGCCATTCAAGCATGGGTCTTTGCAACTCTGCGTTTGAATGGCTGGTCTGGTCCCTCCCTCCTCTGATGCTGACTTTTGTCAGAAGAAGTGGATCAGGCTAGCATGCAAGTGTGAATTCAGAGAGACTTGTGTGTTTGTTTTTCTTCAATTTGAGGTCCTGCCACCTCCAAGGGAACCCTAAAAGTGGCGTCAGGGCAAGGGCAGACACCGTGGGGTGGAGGGGGGGGGGGAGTCAAGGCCAGCTTCCCCAAATGTACCCCTATTTTTTTGTGTCCTGTGCGGCTGCACTGCTTGCACAGGGTTAGCTATTGCACTGCTGGTATATTACCTAGTTTACATTGGTGTGACGTCTTTCCTCCACAGATAAGCCACATTAACCGTGGTGAGCTGGCTATAAGTTTAATAGCAGTTTTTTTGGGGCAATTAGAGGAACATTCTAATGTGTGCATCCAGGCTCGTGGTCACCCGATCGGAATCAGGTCAGGACCTGTACGTGCAGGACCGGGACCTAATTCAGATCGGCCTGCATGTACAGACTCCTGCCCGGCTAACTCAGTCAGGCTCCTGAATGAAGCCGTTGTGCCATGGTGTCCCATTGCCGTGGCATCATGGCTCCATTCAGGATCTGTGATCCCCAGACACCGATCACAATCTTTGTTTCCCACAGTCTGACCCCTTATCTGGCCTTCCATAGCTAGGATCGAGCTGCGGGGAACCCCCCTGCACTACCTCACCTCTCTGCCGCTGCCCGGAATAAGTCCCCTGTCTATATCCGAGGCCCCAGACATACAGGGCCGACTTCAGAATCGGCTCTGTACATCTGAGGTTGCGGACCTCCCACTACCCACCCTCACTCTGCCTCTACAATGCCCACACTCCCTCCCCCATCTAAGCTTCCTCATACAAACTCATTGTTCATTGCTGGGGATGGAAGGGGACAAATAGTGGGGATGGACGTCCCAATGGGACGTCCATCTCTGCTCTTCGCAGTACAGAATAGACCTCTTAGTGTATATCTGCTCTTTCTGTTGATACTAAATCAAGTATTGACACCCTTGGTAAGTGCTGGGGGAAATCTGAGAGTGTGAGAATGTTGGAGATTCTGACCACGAATGGAGGATGGGTTATGGATGTAGATCAAAGCAATGAGGGGTGGGTTATGGATGCTGATTGAGGGGTGGGGAGGTCGGGATGATAATGGGGTAATTGAAGTTGGGTATGGATGCTGTTCAGGGCAATCAGGTTTTTATTTTTACAGTAGTGTTCATAGTAAATGCATGCCAATAGCATGGGTTCCCATGCTATTGGCAGTCATAACAGCACATGGCTAAGTACTGTGCACATCCTCAAAGTGTAATCGTTGCCCATTCTTCACCCATCATCAACTCAATTCCCATCCCATAACATGGTAGGAAATTAGCAAACAAATTTGCATGTCCTACCTGTCATGCCGTACAGTAATTCTTATCACGCTCTTGTGCTAACTCATGGGCTAAATCAACAGGCTCCTTAATATCTTGCAAATCCCAGAGATAGGTGTACAGATTACAGCAATCTCTCTCTCATTCCTTCTTTTCCCTAAATCTCTACTACTTTCCTTCAAAACATGTCTTCCATTATAAAATGAGTATGCTCTTAAACAGAAACTAGATTTCGAATTTGGTCATGAATTACCAAAATCTTTGATCAGACCATCTCTAAGACCAGGAAAAAAAGGAGGCTGATCTGATTTGTGATCTTTTATTCTTTAATAGGTAATAGTTGGTTTGCGTCTGTGTATGACCAGGAGATGGATTCTGCTAATGTGTAGATTGCCATGTGGATCTATAGTGATTCTGATTGTTCTTTATCTTCAATGTGAAGTACAGTATGCTAACATCCGTAGTTGCCACACTGCCTTTTCATAGGGAAAGTTGTTATTGTTTGAATCCTGGAAGCTAATGCTGTCATGGAATAGCAGGTTTAAACTTAAGTTCTAAATAACCCTTTACCAGCATGTTGCAATACTTTACAAATGGTTGGCAGTGAAGGGCAACTGTGTTGATATAAGAACGTAAGCTAATCCATACTGAGTGAAACCAAGGTCCATTGAATCCAGCATGATCTGAAAACTAGCCAAAAATATTTCCATGACCTCTCTTCTAGAAAATCAGTGGACATCGTTTTGATTTTCAGATCTGTCTTTGCTGTTTTTCAGTAATATTCCGAAAATATCCTCACTCTGCTCTCTATAAACTCCAGACTAGTACAAAACGTCTTGAGGTTGAGGAGATGCACATATTCAACCCCATATCACAAATTTCTCATTGAGGAAATGAAGAAAAATTAAGGGTCTCTTTTGCTAAAGCCTGCTAAGCAGTTTTGACGGGTAGTAATGGCTCACACTGACAATTCACACCTGGGTATGACAGCTACTGGCCACTAAAACATGCATTAATTGCCCATTTCATGAAGAGGGTGGGGAATGGATAGGGTATGGGTGAGGAATGGAAAGCAAATTGCAGTTAGTGTGGAGTACATATCATGCACTGTCAATGTGAAAATTGGCACAGGTGCACATAATGATACCTCTATAGATGATATTAGGTGTACCTGCATTAATTGCACCATGTAGCATCTGCTCAGGACATACTGGTGATGATCCCAACAGCTACTGCACGTTCATTTTCATGTGTGTTAGTAAAAGGGCCCCTAGCTTTTTTTTTTCTTTTTAAAGAAATATAATTCAGGAATTCATTTCAGTAACAGCTTGTAAAAATAAAATATGGGATTATCTGGATAAGGACTTTCAGCCAGATATTCAGAGGCCCTATTCAATTAGTATCACTGAACATCATTACTGCCCCCTTAGGACCATCCGAATAGTGCCAGGCAGAGCTTAAGCAGTACCACTACTATCTGGATTATGGCAGTGAATATCTGGATAGCTGCAATTTTAGCCACTATCCAGGTAATTTATCTAGATAGTGCAGGACAGCAAGGATTAGCCGCAAGGTAAATTCTGTTAATATTCTAGCTTTCAACTGTGTCATTTGTACCAATAAAGTATTTATAATTTATTTTTAGTTTAGCCTTGGCTTACACTGTGTAATGTATCAAGAAGGTTAACATCATATCTCAGGAGTGCTGCAACAGAAAAACGTTTGCAAACCACTTTCCTCAGTCCCTGTGCATTTAAAACCAGCAAAAGCAGGGAGGTGGGGGGGGGGGGGGGAAGCATATGCATGGTCCTGATGATCTCGCCCTTTGCATGTAGAAGAGAAAATGTCACTCAAACCATGCTTTTGCAGAATTATTCACGTTTCTTTCCATTCTCTATATTTGTATCATAATGAAATGATTATTCATGCTTGAAAGGAGGCCAGATTAATTTAAAGGTATATCACTAGCTGCTTTGCTTTTATTTCCTGTTTGTTTATTAAAAAAATAATATTAGAAAACATGTTTTCTTTGTGCTAATTTGCTTTATTTAGCTTTTCTACTCGGTGTAATGTGCTGCATGCATCTGCTGAATACACACCATCTGGGCAACCTGAATAAGAAGCCCTCATCAGCAAACCAGAGGTGCCATGCATTACAAGTATTTCTTTCTAAAATGACACAGGCTTTGTAATAATATTATTAAAATTCTGGAAACTTGACAAGTTGCAGATTATCATTTCATTGCTCAGCAACCAAGATGTGATTTAATTATATGCAACTCCTGTCAGATGTTTTCACAGTTTTCCATCATTTCTGGAGCTCTTTTTTTGCAAGTTTATATACAATAATCTCTCTTATATAACAGAGTTTCTCAAATCCAGTCTTATAATTTTCTTGCACATCTGCGAAAATAGTTAATAGATGCTGTAGAAAGTTTCCATTTAAAATTCTAGAAAGTTTGTGGACTTTTTAAATTGTACGTTCTGATAATTTTCTTTGAGGTTGTGACCTTGGAAGAAACCTAGCTCATTGATAAGGGTCTATCCTAACAACTAGCTGAGGCATTTTTGCAAAAAATATGACTAATTTGCTGTGCTGTAGAGCAAGCCAATAGTAAAAAGAGGTCCCATTCCATCAAACCCAGTGAATGAAAAATAAGGAAGCAAAAAATGTCGCAAGTATCAAAATAAATGTGTATTCAGCAACCAAGCTTAAGGGCATGCTTACTAGATGGGATTGCAGGGTCTATGAGGGGGGTTGATAAGTCTCTGGATAAGTTATATCAGGAATTGGAGTTGGGTTGTAATGCATGTCCAGTTTCTCAACCCTCCTGTTCCATATTTGGTTCTTTTTCCATTGGCATTGTGCGCCTACGAGGGACCTAAGTAAACTCCATCTTATTCGTAATTTGTCATATCCTGTTAGGGTTAGCAAGAATATTGTTCTCCAGGACCAAGCAGGAAATCAGTCCTCACATATGGGTGACATCGACATCGATGGAGCCCCCATGCGGAGCATTTCCCCAGCTTTCTAAGAAAACCTTTGGGAATACACCCACGCATGCGCGGTCCGCTTCCCGCCCAAAGGTGCCATCTTGCTCAGTCTTTCTTTTTCCATGGAGCCCAACGGACGTGTGTCCGTGTCACCTGGAAAAGTTTGATTTTTTTCTGCGATTTTCGCTCTCTTTTTGTCCGGTTCGACGCCGGTTCCCCTTCCCACCTGGGTTCGGTACGCCGGTATCGACCCGATCCCTATTTTTCATTTTTTGCCGTTCGTGGCACGCGTTCGCGCTCTTTTTTCTTTTTCCCTGGAGTGCCGGTCTTTTGACCTCGCGGGGGCCATTTTTTCCCCGATGGCCTCCAGTGGTTTCAAAAAGTGTAATCGTTGTAAGAAGCTCATGTCTCTTACCGACACACATGACTGCTGCCTGCATTGCCTCGGGCCGGACCATGATCCCAAGGTCTGTGTCCCGTGTGGTAAGAAGTCCACTAAGGCACTCAGAAGCCGGCAGTATCAGAAGGAGAGGATTTTTTCAGACTCTGCCTCTGGACGAGCCCGGACCTCGTCAGAGGGAATCTGACCCTGAGCTTCGTCGGGGTTCCTCTGAAAGGGGATCCCCCAGTCGGGAGCATAAGAGGAAGAGAAAGCTCATGAGGGCAGCATCAGAGGAAGCCTCTGGTTCCTCGAAGGCCATGTCTCGGACCCCTGACCCCCGCCCCGGGCTCTTGGAGCTGGAGAAGCCAACTAAGGTATCCCGTGTAGAGCCGGAGTCTGTCGAGCACATAAGTCCTGTTGTCCTCGAGGACTCTCCTCCCAGGGAGCCTACGTCGGGCCCGGCGCCGCCGTGGGCCCGAGTCGGTGGCTGCTGAGTCTCCTGAGCTTGGACTCAGGCTGACAGCCTTGGAGTGCAGATTGTCTGCCTTCATGGATCAGCAGCGGGTGCTGATGGCCAGCCTGACTGGTGCATCTGCCCCGACCACCGGGACGTTGATGTCTAAGTCGACCCCGGAGACAGAGCTGGTTCTCGAAGCCATGAAGGCCTGAGTCTGGTCTCGGTCACGGTCTCCCTCGATCTCCCGTTCGGGACCGAGGGTGTCGACGCCGATGGCCCCGGCATCATGGCGGGTGTTGCCAGAACCCGCACGGTTGGAGCCCCTCGACTCTTCCTCGGATGAGTCTGCGTGGGAGACGGAGGACAAGGAGTCCCCCGATACATTTCGGACTCGGTGTGTCCCTTCGGACTCGCCGCAGTCTGAACCCCGGAGTAGGTCCCCTCTGAAGGATACCCGGTTCTCAGAGTTCATAAAGGACATGGCCAAGGCCTTGAATGTTCCTGCGGATCCCGAGGAGGAGTCTCGAGCCATGGAGCTCGATGCCCTCCAATATGACTCTCCCCCGAGGGAGGCCTTTACTATGCTGGTTCCTTCGATGCTGGAGTGGCTCCTCTTCCGAATGTGGAAGGCACCGGCCTTGGTGCTGGTTTTGAGCAAGCGGATTGATTCCATGTATCGAGTCCGCAAGAGCCCTGGGTTCCAGAAGGCACAGCTGCCGCACCATTCTATGGTTGTGGAATCAGCCATGCATCGTCTGAAGAGCCAGAAGATGCACTCCGCAGTTCCCCCCGGCAGGGAGGCCCGAAGCCTAGATGCCATCGGCAGAAAGTGCTTCCAGGGCTCAATGCTTGCTTGCCATGTCCAGGCCTACCAGCTGTACATGGGCATGCACTTGCGGGACCTGGCTACGGAGATAGCTGGGTTCTCGGCTGGCCTCTCCGGAGAACCTTTGCAGAGGTTCCAATCCTTATCCTCGGGGATCTGGGAATGCTCCAAATTCATCTCCTGGACGGCCTACGATGGCTTCGAGGCTTCGACCCGCGTAGCGGCGGCCGGCATTGGTGCTCGATGCCAGGCATGGCTACAGTCATCGGACCTCGAGCCATGGATACAGGACAAGTTGGTCGATGTCCCATGCTGGGGTGAAAACCTCTTCGGCAAGCCCATGGATGAAAGGGCCGCTGAGCTTGAGACTGAAACTCTGACGAGGACAAGGTTGTCCAGGAAAACTTCTGCCCCTTCTCACAAGAAGAAGGGCTCGGGGAAAAAGGCCTTTTTCCCGAGGAAGGCACCTGCCTACAAACCTTTCCCTCATTACCAGGCCTCCCCAGCTCCTCAGCAGGGTCAGCAGGCCAAGGGGCAGGGACATGGGCCCCGTAGGCAGAAGGCCCCCAAGCCTCCAGCTCCTGCTCCTACTCAGCAGGGAGGGGGTTTTTGACTCCCACTGCATAGCCTCTCCACCTCTGCTGGCCCACCGCAGCACAGGAGGTTGGTTGGCCCTGTTTGCCCAACAGGGGCCACCCATCACAAAGGATGCTTGGGTACTGAGCATAGTCCAGAAGGGCTATCTGCTCCATTTCAATCAGGTGCCCCCCTCCTACTTCCCAGGAGAGCCTCCAAGACCTCCTCTGCATCAGGAACTCCTTCTCCAGGAACTGCAAGGTCTACTTCAAGACAGGGCGGTAGAGCCTGTACCTCCCCACCTGTTGGGACAGGGCTTCTACTCCCGGTACTTTCTTGTGCCAAAGAGAACTGGAGGTCTCCGGCCCATTCTGGACCTGAGAAATCTCAACAAGTTCTTGGAAAAGGAAAAGTTCAAGATGCTTACTCTTGGAACACTGCTGCCCTACCTCCAGCAGGGAGATTGACTATGCTCCTTGGATCTGAAGGATGCGTACACTCACATCCTCATTCATCCAGACCACAGAAAGTACCTAAGGTTCGTAGTGGCAGGAAAGCACTTTCAGTACAGGGTACTGCCCTTTGGCCTAACCTCCGCCCCACGGGTCTTCACAAAATGTCTGGCAGTGGTGGCTGCCTACTTGAGAGACCAGGGTATTTTTGTCTTCCCCTATCTGGACGACTGGCTCATCAGGGGTCAGACCCTCCAGGAGGCCAGTCAGGCCACCCTCCATACTGTCTCTCTTCTGCAGCAACTAGGCTTCATCATAAACTTCGCAAGCTCCCCTCCCAGGACCTAGAGTTCATAGGGGCAAGGTTGAACTCTCTGCAAGCAAAGGCTTACTTGCCAGAAGACAGGGCGGGAAGGCTGATAAACTTTGCCAGCAAGTTTATGAGCAACCCACTGGTTTCCACCATACTTTGCCTAAGGCTCCTAGGCCATATGGCATTGACAGTACATGTGACTCCCAATGCTTGCCTGAATATGCGGCCTGCACAGTGGTGTCTCAGAACTCAGAGGAGGCAGGCTACAGGAAGCCTCAGAGACAAAGTAAGGGTGTCCAAACCCTTCCTGAACTCCCTACAGTGGTGGCTACACTCCCCCAACCTTCTGCAGGGGATTCCCTTTCAGGTACCTGTTCCCACTGTGGTACTCACAACCGATGCCTCCTTGCAGGGCTGGGGTGCACATTGTCTGGACAAGTGCACACAGGACCTCTGGTCTCCATGGGAGGCCACACAGCAGATCAACCTGCTGGAACTCAGGGCGATACGCTTAGCCCTCAAGGCCTTCTCTCACACCCTGGCCCACCAGTCTGTCTTGGTGCAGACAGACAACCAGGTGGCGATGTTCTATGTCAACAAGCAGGGGGGCACAGGGTCAGGGCTCCTGTGTCAGGAGACACAGGCCCTTTGCTCCTTTGTGCTTCGACACAATATGTTGCTCAGGGCAGTCTATCTTCCTGGCCAGGAAAACTTTCTGGCAGATAGATTGAGCAGAGTTCTACAACCTCACGAGTGGCAACTGCACCCTTTGGTGGTTCAGAACATTTTTATGAAATGGGGGCTTCTGTCTATCGACCTCTTTGCCAGTCCCCTGAACCGGCAGCTGCCCCAGTTCTGCTCCAGGCAACCTCATCCCAAAAGATTGGCGGCAGATGCCTTCCTGATCTCATGGTCCAGGGGCCTTCTGTATGCGTTTCCTCCCACACCCCTGGTGGCTCGAACCTTATTCAAGATTCTAAGGGACAGGACCTCGGTCATCCTGGTGGCCCCCAGGTGGCCCAGGCAACCCTGGTCCCCCCTTCTGTTACAGCTGGCGGTGGACACCCCACTCTCTCTGGGGTTGCAACCCAATCCACTTTCTCAGGATCAGGGATCCCTTCTGCACCCCAATCTCAAAACTCTCAATTTGATGGCCTGGAGGCTACAAGGGTAGTGCTGGCTCCCTGGGGCTTGCCTCAGGAAGTCAAAGAGGTTGTCTTGGCCTCTAGGAAGCAATCCACCCGAAAGACCTATGCCCTGAAGTGGAAGCGATTCTCCTTGTGGTGTGACCAGTGCCAGCAGAACCCCTTCTCCTGTCCTGTGCCAGTGGTGCTTCAGTAGATGCTGCACTTGTCTAATCAGGGTCTTAAGTCCAATTCTGTTCGGGTACACCTCTCTGCTCTGGCGGCCCACCACTTAATGGTGGAAGGGCACTCTTTGTCGGTTCACCCTTTGGTGGCCCGGTTCCTCAGAGGCTTGCTCTTGCTCAAGCCTCCTCTCCGTCCACCAGCTCCTGAGTGGGAGTTGAATGTGGTCTTGCAGCAGCTTACTCGCCCACCCTTTGTGCCAATGGCTACGTGTCCTCTTCACTTCCTTTCCTGGAAGGCTCTCTTCCTAGTGGCACTGACCTCGGCCAGGCGAGTGAGTGAACTTCAAGCCCTGGTCTGTGACAGGCCATACACTTGTTTCTATAGGAACAGGGTAGTCCTTAGGACTCATCCTAAGTTACTCCAGAAAGTGGTCTCCTCTTTCCACCTCAACCAGGAGGTGGTTCTTCCAACATTCTTCCCTAGGCCCCATGCAAGCAGGGCTGAGGAGGTCCTGCACATCCTGGACTGTAGAAGGGACTTGTCTTTCTACATTGATCGTATTCAGGGTCATAGAAGGGCTACTCAGCTCTTTGTCTCCTTTGACCCAAACAACTTGGGGTCTCCAAGCGTACCTTCGTCTCCTTTGACCCGAACAACTTTGGGTCTCCAAGCGTACCTTGTCCATATGGGTGGTGGACTGTATCACCTGGGTTTACAGGGCAGCAGACCTTCCCTTGCAGGGTCCAGTCACAGCCCACCATGTCCGGGCCATGGCTGCATCAGTAGCTCATCTCCGTTCTGTACCGTTGGCAGACCTCCTGTACAGATCTGTAGGGCTGCGACTTGGTCCTCAAGCCAGACTTTTGCAGCCCATTACTGCCTGGAGAGGGAGTCCCGTAGAGACAGTGCTTTTGGTCAGGCAGTACTCTGGAATCTCTTTGAGGTTTAGGCAACTATTACCCTCCTGCCCTCTTGTTGGGCTACCGGTGGGATCTGTTCTCAGTAAAAATTCTTTCCCTGATGCTGAGGCTTCACAGAGGGAGTTCTATTTTTCAGCCTAGGTTCCTGGTAGCCCAGAGCTAGGGAGTCACCCATATGTGAGGACTGACTTCCTGCTTGGTCCTGGAGAAAGAGTAGTTACTCACCTGTAACAGGTGTTCTCCAGGAGCAGCAGGAATCAGTCCTCACAACCCTCCTTCCTCCCCTGGGAGTTGCATTTGTAAATCTACCTTACTACTATAGACTCATCCTACCCATGAATACATGTTCAATATTCACTCGAGTTTAAATATGGTACATAATTAAAGCATATAAATAGCATATTGTTTATTGTACATAGTTATCCCTGTTATTCCATGTTTTATATTCCCTTGTTCTCTGTAAACTCGATGTTACCTGTACACATTGCAGTATATTTTGTTCGATGTACACCGCGCTGATTTTAATAGCGCGGTATATAAGAGATGTTAAATAAATAAATAAATAATACATAGTTCTTTTTGTTTTTTGTGCTGTCTTTTAGCTATGTCATCTGACTGAGCAAGATGGCACCTTTGGGCGGGAAGGGGACCGCACATGCGTAGGTGTATTCCCAAAGGCTTTCTTAGAAAGCTGGGGAAATGCTCCGTATGGGGGCTCCATCAACGTCGATGTCACCCATATGTGAGGACTGATTCCTGCTGCTCCTGGAGAACACCTGTTACAGGTGAGTAACTACTCTTTCTGTGCATTATGTTACTTTAGATGAGGAGTTGTTGCTGTTGTGGTCTTGTGGGCAGGATGCTTTGATGGCTAAACCTGATTTTCAATTTCCTTTTGGTTTGTTGCCTATTCATCCTGAATCTTTCTTTTTTGCTGGAATTTGCTGGAATTTAAATAGGATTCTTATTATTTCTTTGAGAAGTGAATGAGGATGGGTGTTCTATGACGTGTTCACATCTTGAGTCTTTTTCCACCTTCGTGCATTACAGTAGATTGTTCAGCAGGTTGCAGGGATTGGCATTATTCATTATCTTGACAATTGTTGTTTATTTTGGGGGGGGGGGAGAGGTGACTGATGGGGGTGTATCTGTCAGTACTTGGTTGATGTGTTTGAGAAGTTGACTGGGATTTTGGCAATGCAGGAGAAATCAAAGGGCCCCAGTTCTGTTATCACTTTTCTTGGTGTTGAAATTGATTCAGATATGACACAGTCTAGATTGCCTGCAGAGAAAGTTCTTCAAGTGAAAGAGGCTATTGATGCAGCTTTGGTCTCTGTCCCCTGAAGGCTTACCATCTAAGTCTGTACCTGAGGCAATGGAGGTTTAAGTGACACCCTAGATCACAAGGCACACCAGTGGGATTTGAACCCTGGCTTCCCTGGTTCTCAGCCTACTGTTCTAATCATTAAGTTACTCCTCCACTCTTTGGATTATACAGCACTGTAAAGACACATAAAAAAAAGCTGTCTCTGTCCCTCACAGCTTGCAATCTTGTCTGACCACATTTTGAATTTGCAGAAAGGCTTTTCATAACTGACTGGAACAGGAGAAGGAGGATACAGAACACAAACTGTAAGGGACTGGAAAGGTTAGAGATGAAGAGTAGGCAGTGTCTGCACATTGCAATTAGCCCGGGTGTCATTAGCATGCACTAACGGTCAATGTTGCACCTAGCATGGTTACAGTTACTGACACCTCAAAGGGTGGCGGTAAGTGCATGCACATTAACTATGGTTGTAGGCTCAGCATGATGAGGTGTTTCTTCCACACTAACTGAATGAGAACTTGCTAGGAACACCCCCAATATTTACTGTGGATTGGACACACCTCCCACACTAATTTTTGACACTAAACACATACTAAGATGCTGATTCTTAGTGTGGACATTAGACAGATAAGTACAATATGCTGGCTGAGCAGTTTGTTTAGTGCCTCTGGTATTATCCTACTGCTCTGTTTTGTTTGCTGGGCACCACTGTATCTGTCTTCCAACTCCTTGTGAGCGGCTTTTGGCTTAGACAATGGGGAGTGAAGTTTGCCTGCGGGTGTTGAATTTAAAGGAAAATGATGTTCTCATCATACTGCATATGGGTGGTTGAGTCGTAGAATTATTGACATGTTTGATAAAATTAGTTTAATGAATAATTAAAAAATATATTTAAAAAGTATTGTTTTGATGTTGCAGGTTGAGGGATATAGCCTTTGAATTTAATGAATTAGGAGAGGTTTTTTTAAAGACCAGTGATGTGAGAGATGAGATTTCCCCTATGGTAATTAATTTTGCCACATAGAGGGAGCACTGGTCGTATTGAGGTCTTTTTTCTCCCCTGTAGCGAATATTTCTGGTATTTGGAGTTCCCATTGGTTTATGTGAGCATTTTGATATACTTTGTATCCATTTAGGGTTAAGTGACAGTGAGGGAAGAGAAGTTTTATTAACTAGGAGTGTTTTTTCATTATTTATCTTTGCACATACCATGATAGTCATGAACCTCACTTCTAAGCAAGGTACGTGGAGTATGATCTCAATCTCAAAATGTATTACTAATGTTTAGCATAGTACTTGCATCGTGCCAAAAAGAGCTTCCTTCTGAAGTTCGTAAGATGTAACATGTATGGGTAGTTTGTCAAGATGTGCTTAGAAATTCCTCTTTATCAAGCCTGTGGCTCCCAATCTGATAGGAAATATTTCTGAATCGTTCTTCCACATTTTCTTGGTCTCTGACTACATTTCTTGGTACTTCAGGATCTTCCGCCTCTCCACACAATTCACAAAATAATCACTTGGGACCAACAACTCTATCAATGCCGTTCTGATGTTTTTCTCCTTTACCACTATGTTGGGTTTCTTCACATGCAAATTATTATCTGTTGGAATGGGAATGTCCCAGATGATCATAGCTTCTTCATTCTTTGAATTTCTTCTTAGCGTTATGATCCCAGTGCTTTTCAGGCACAGTGATGCTGTAGTGTTTACAGAGTTTCCAATGTATGAGGCATGCTACTTTGTTGTGCCTTTCTGTATAGAAATTGAGTCACTGTTTCTAGATCTTTCTTACAGTACCGACGTATGTCTGTTTACCAGTTTTTTCAGTGCTTGCTGCAAACCATCTCATCTGTAATCCACTGTCCTGGGCTGCAGCTACAAAAATCTAATCCTTCGGTTTCAGTTTATCTCTCCTTATCCATTCATGTGTCCATTTTTTTTTAGTTTCTTTATTTATATTTTCCAACAAAATACAAACAAAAGAGAAAACCAAATTGCAGTAAATCAAAATACACAATTCTTCTCTATAACATGAGATAAGAAAAAGGCTAATCACAGCCCACCCCACCCTGTCCCTCCCATCATCATGCGATCATCAGGGGCCATCTAAAAGAAACACAAAACATCTGCAAGCCTACGAGACCTACAAGGGCTATAGAAGAGCAACCACTCCACTACATAAGAAATGAGAAGATTTGTCTAATGACCCCTTACTATATCTCATATCATGCTTTAGAGATGTAATTCTGTAGGAGTTTCCACTTAAGAAAAGAGAAGGGTGTAAGGGAACTACCACACCATGGTATTTGCACAAGTGGTTCCACCATTCACTTCAACTAAGCTCTGCTGTATGTTTCCAGTTAGAAATAATGAAATGGTAGGGCCACTCCCAACATGAAGTCAATTAAAACTGACAATCCTTCTGTAATGACGAGATGTCAATTGCTGATTGAAAAATGACCCAAGACCAGGAGAGAGTGGCACGGGATCCTAGTACTTCTTTAATACGGTTCCATATTGAAACTCAATAAAACTGAATATTAGGACAATCATACACCATATGTCTCAAAGTGCTGATATCTCTTCGATGAGACTAACACTCATTCCCAGCTGCCTTATCCCATTTAGCAACTTCTACCAGAGCAAAGTGCACTCTATGTGCAAAGAAGTACAAAGCTTGTGAGACAGAGGCAGACTGGGAAACCCTGTTTATCTTACTCCAGAATTTTGCCCAAGTTTCCGGTGAAAGAGCTTCCCCAGTGTCATGTTCCCATACTCGCTGAACACCAATGGCCTGAGAAATGTTGTTCTGAACCACCAGTTTATAGTATTGAGAGGCCACCCCTGAGAACATATATACTGAGCTTTCCTTGCTCATCAACACTCACTTATAAGATTCTAGGGGAAAGGAGTACTTAATCTCTCTTCTAGTTCAAGCCATACTGAGCGTATACCTACAGCCCCCTCCATCCATCACGATCCTTGTTTTAGTAAAAAAAGCAGAGTGCTAGGCCTGAAAAATATTAAATGTCGCTTCTGCGTGGAAAAGTCGCCTTTACACGACCTCAGACCAGTCAAACGCCCATGATAGCAAATGCCATAGAACTGTAGCAAATAAAAGCTTCACACAGCTCATGATCACGGTGATCTGTCGGTGGCGGTCTCTCTCGATCTTTCTGCCGCCTTCGACCTTGTCGATCACTCCCTCCTTCTGGCTCGACTTCGGGAAGCGGGCCTTTGTAGCACCGTCCTCCACTGGTTTCACTCTTTCCTTTCTTCCAGGTCCTACTCCGTTCTTCCTTTATCTCCCTCCTCTTCTCCCTCTGAGTCCGTTCCTCTCCCCTGTGGTGTTCCTCAGGGATCTGTTTTGGCCCCCCTCCTTTTCAACATCTTTCTCACCCCCCTAGCCCTACTTGTTCAACAGCACGGGATCATGACTTGGTTCTTCTCCATCACACTTCTCCCCACTCTCCCGACCTCTCCGCTCTGAACACTTGCCTCACCGCTGTTGCCAACTGGCTCACTATGCACTGCCTCCACCTTAACCTCACTAAAACTCTTGCCATCTGGTTCTCTCGCGGTGACACTTCTCCCCAGATTGCCCCCTCTTTTTCCGGCTCCCCGGTTCCATTGGTCTCCTCCTTCCGTTATCTGGGAGTCTTCTTTGACTCTCATCTTTCCTTCCGTGATCACATTGCTCACATGTCAAAATCCTCTTTCTATTTCCTCGGTCAGATTCGCGCCATCAGGCCTTTTCTCACTGCACAAGCACTCACCACCCTTCTTCTTTCTCTGGTCATGTCTCGTGTTGATTTTTGTAACTCTGTTCTAGCTGGTCTCCCTGCCACTCAACTTCACCGCCTTCAACGCATCCAAAACACCACTGCCCGTCTCATTTTCCACTCCTCCCCCCGTGATCATGTTACACCTTTGCTCATCCACCTCCATTGGCTGAGAATCCTGCATTGTGTCCTCTACTCCCATTCCCCTCAGTATCTCGCTGACCTTGTCCATTTTCATACCTCATCTCGTTCCCTGCGGTCTTTCCACCTCAACCACCTTCATCTCCCTTCACCTGCCCAGGCTCACCTTCAGTCCACTCGTTCCTCCGCTTTCTTTTTCCTTGGCCCTGCCCTATGGAACTCTCTCCCCTCCTCCATCCGACTCGAACAGATACATACTACCTTCAAGAACAAACTCAAAACCCATCTCTTTGCCCTTGCTTTCGATCTCCCTGACCCCTCTGTGTAGCCCTCACCCCTTCTCTTCCCACTTCCCCTCTTTTCTCCTCTTGTCCTGTCGTTTGGTTCTGCCTGGTTTGCTTTCCTGTTAATATTGTAATTTCCTTTCCTCTTTTCACTTTATAATTTCTTTGTTTTTTGTACCATGTAAACCGCTCTGATATTTGTAGAGCGGTATATTAAATCAATAAACATAAACATAAACATAAAAGCTGCAGTGACTTTCACCCCATCACCGCCGACTCCTTATCTTCCAGAAATGCATATAACTCCCCGGGATCATCAAAAGTCTTTGTCTGGTTATGCAGCGTAACTCTCATGCGGGCAGGATAGAGCAGACCAAAACGGGCCTGCAGTTGTAGCAAGTGTGGATGCAGCACCAAAAAACTCTTTCTCTGATCCACCATCACCTTCATGAAATCCGGGAAGAACAGGAGTTTATGTCCCTGATATTCGAAAGTTGAAAGTGTTCTAGCTGCTCCCATTATTTGCAATACTTGCTGAAAATGTAAAACTTTCAAGATGATTGGGTGTGGACGCTTGCCCATGACCACGGACTGAGTAGGCACTCTATGGGCGTGTTCAATCTCGAATTGCATAGCAAACTGCAACTTTAACACACCTGGCATCATGGCCTGCAAAAAAAACACCATAGCAGGGCCCTCTGCTCCCTCAGGAACTCCTGGGGGTATGTTTTCTAAACCGTCTTAATGTTACCGGCGTTAGTTGCAGTCTTACTATGACAAATGACATATAAGGTAGTGGGCGTTCCGGTCTTAAGGTAGCATTTCAGGTTATCGCGCGATAAAGTCCGTTATCACATGATAGGGGGAGCCGTGGCACGTTAATGCACATTAGCCTTAATTAGGCACGCTGACCTACAAACACAGCAAGAGAGGTGTAGCACACTGGTTAATGCATTGACAGCTGATACAGTGGTTGTGAGTTTGATCCCCCTGTGGGCTCAGTTAAAAGACTGTCTGAGGCAGCCCCTTTTCCTGCTTGTAACAGTCAGACACATCCCAACAATTTGCACTGCCAGCCAAAAAAGTCTCACCCCAGTGCCACAACCTAATGCACCTTTTAGGGCGCACCATAAGGCTCATCATAAAGCACCACGTCATCCAAGGCAGGTCATAATGTGCCCCAGAGGGTGGCAGGAAAGGTTAGCACCCTCCAAGGCAGCATATAAGGTGCCCCATAAGCTGGCCAAACCCAAGGTGCCACGAAAGATGTCCCAGGGATGGCAAGGTGACACAGGAGATGGTGCACATGGGCACAAAGGTGCCCCAAAGTCACAAGCATGAAATGTATGGCTCAAACACAGATGTAACCATAACACTGCACAGAGCACCAAGGAAAGGCAATGAACAAGTGATGGAAGGAAGTAGATGACGGAGCTCATGGACCAGCCAAATCTGCGTGCAGCCCATGTGGCAGCAGGTAAAGTGGACAAACATATCGGGGGCAGCTGTACCGATGTACAGGGTGATGATAATGTACAGTGAAACAATGACAGTGTGTGGCAGAGGATGGGGATACGTGTCCACCAGAGGAGGTAGAGGTTGTAGGATAAGTGCAATGACAGGAGGACAGAGGAGAGCAGTGCCATGCAGAGCAGACACAGGAGAGGCACAGGAGAGGCAAGCATAAAGAGCCGCAATGCAGAAAAGTGTGCCAGTGCAGGACATGGGGTAGCAGTCTGCACATTAGGGCAGGACGCCACACATATGGCACACACACATAGATGGACAGAAGGATGGATGGCAACAGTGATGAGGGTATAATGTGGCGGCAGCACAGATCTGCACAGATATGACTGTTACAAGAATGAAACGTAGTTGTGTAGGATAGCAATAAAAAAAAAGGGGAACAGAGAAGAATCAAACCCATGACTTCTGCTACTAAAGTCATTGCATTAACCACTGTGCTACACACTATGGGAGCTACCATGCCAGTGGCTGGCTACAGAAAGAGTGCACGTCACCATAAAACTGTCTGCTGTGGTTACCAGGATAGGATAGAACCAACAGTACCCATAATGCAATTCACATGCAGAACAGCAGTCTACATCTGCTCACCAGATGGGGTATGCACCTCTAAAGCATGTCAGCTTGGTAGGGGGTAATGACTGTGCATGTTACTGGCACAGAGTACCC
The DNA here is from genome assembly GCA_033557465.1 of Ichthyophis bannanicus. Taxonomy (NCBI): domain Eukaryota; kingdom Metazoa; phylum Chordata; class Amphibia; order Gymnophiona; family Ichthyophiidae; genus Ichthyophis; species Ichthyophis bannanicus. Next base: position 428,103,090 of record CM066032.1, read on the forward strand.
ACAGGCCATGCCAATGTGCGTGTTCTGTGCTCACCCTGAGGGTGAGGTGGAGTGGCCAGCACCAGGTCCGCAGTACCTGGGTTGGTTGAGGTGGGCTGTGCTGCAGGTCTCCATCAGTGCATGGCAGGTATTTGTTGCAGACACCTTTAGGAGGTTTCTGTGTCCATTTATAGTTGCCAGTCATGTCTGGCCCATGTGGACCATGATGCATGCAACATAGTGCATATCCACTGTGCTTGCTATGATCACCTGTTTAGGGAGGAGGGGTGTGTCAGGGATTACATGGCGACAATGTACTTAGAAAACCACTCTCTCTGGGTCAGGTTGGGGGACATAATCTGCCCCCAACAGACCCACACTCTCACCCCTTGCAAAGGGGGGGGGCAGTGGAGGTACATGAGGACAGGCTGTGGGACCAGCAACCCCAGTCCTGGTAGCGAACGGACAGCTGCTGAAGATCTGCACTTGGGACAGGGCCACTGGCAGATAGGTAGTGGGCCCAATCAGCTCAGCTGCCCCCCACTACAATCTCAAAGCTTGGTCCGTGTTATGGAGGAATGTATCTACACAAAAACATAAATATCTTTCCTCCAATGTCCTACAGGTTAGATGCTTGTCTCCTTTATTTAATTTAACTATCTTAAATTCCTTTACTGATTGTCTAGGCAACTCAACCTAACTTCTTCATATATTCCAGAGTGTAGTAACCCCAAGGTCTCAGACTTAACTTGGCATTGTTCTCAAAACTTCTTCAAGCTTGTAAGGTAATGCCGTGCTTGCATCAACGAACTTATGTTATCACCGGGGGTTGTACAATTCAGAAAAACTTCCTATGACAATCAAGAAAAGGGCTTATCTTATCTTGGTAGTTCACGAAGCCCCAACGCCACTTTTCGGCACCTTATAGGCGTTTCACTCAATCCAATGAGTTTCTTCAGGAGATTGATTTCATTCAAGCACTTTAATCAGAACTTGTCCGACTATTTCGGGTGACAGCGTGTTAGTTTGAATCCTTCTCCTATTACTTCAAAAGGATACCACGCCCACTACAATCTGACATTCACCAGCAGAGAGCAGTCAGTATGCACCTGCTGCACTCTGCAAGGTGGTGCAGCCACAGCAGTACTAACTGCAGACAGTCTGCTAGCTAGTACCTCGTGCATGCTCTTGGAGGAACTGTGTGCACCCAAAACTGGGATATCAGCATGCATACACACACCACACAAGTATATCAGTGATTGGGCCTCAGAAAAGAAAACCCATAAATATCACGTGAGAAAAAATACTGTAGAGCAATACGGGGAACCTAGCCATGCCGTGGTCACTGTTCAGTCAGGGTGAGAGCGACCTCCCAGCATGACATGCTGTGGCCACCCTATCCGTGCAGGTGGTGGTCGGGCATTACAATGTCCCAGCCATTGCCCTATACCCTGTGCAAATGCATCCTGCCCATGCCACCCTGTCCGGGTCATACTCACAGTACCTTGCTCCTCATTATGCACATTGACAGGCTAACACTGGAAACAGTGCAAGCAATGTGGGCTCAGTAAGGTGTAGGCAGCCACAACACACTGGATAGACAGACACAAACTCCAACACCAATGTCAGCATTGTGCACATATAGAGGTTTGTGGCAGCCCTGGCCACCACACCAGTCCTGGGCACAGTGTGGGCATTGCTATGGTACTCAATACTGTTAAGGTCACTCCCCGGGGTGGTAAACACTGTCAGAAGCATTAACTGAAACACAGTCCACAGATATCAGAAAGGTTGCTATGATGAATCTCTATCAACAAATTGTGTTTAACTTAGGATTTGTTAGCTGACATTAATCATAGCAACCTTTTGATATATGTGGAACCTGCTCCCAAGTTTAGGATGGCATTGCTAAGGCATGCAGGCTCCAGTATTGGGAGATGCTGCTCCACGCAGGGCCCAACAGCCTGACTCTCCATGAGGTTTTGGATAGTGGAGCCTGTGGGTGTGGGTGATTATGCCCCTGTTGGCTGCTGCTCTAGGGCAGAGGTTCCCAACTCCGGTCCAGGTTTTCATGCTGTCCCTAATGAATATGCATGAGATATATTTGTATACAATGGGGCAGTGCATACAAATGCAGCACAGGCATATTTATTAGGATCAGCATGAAACCTGAGTGGTGTTTGGTCCTCCAGGACTGCAGTTGGGAAACTCTGCTCTATGGATTGCACATGTTTATGGTGTCTGTGCTCTGTAGGGTAAAATATAGGCATTGCAGGTATGTTTATTTTATCTGAAATAAAGGTTCCGTCTTTATTACCATGGTTTAGTACTGGGTAAAATATGGGGACAGGGTTGGCAGGAGCCACAGCTGGGACTTGAACTTGTAACCTTTTGCTCCTGAACACACTGGCTGTGTGTACTGCACCACACTGTTGCCACAGGGACAGATCATTCCCTGGAGATACCATGACTGTTCGTCAGACATACCCTGTCTGTTGCAGTGCATGGCACCCACCTAAACGGGGCTAGGCCATGATCTGCTGTGGGCAGATGCCACTGCCCCTTCCGCCACCATGCTGTCATGCCATTATGCTGGTGGTGCTGGTGGTGCACAGTCCCAGGCCATCCAGTGTGCTGGTAAGCAGCTGCCTTTGGTGTGGGTTCTCGGGTAGGGGTGCCTACATGGACATGCGTGCTTTCCCCCGGCACCACCTGCCAATGTTATGTGTCCTTGGGGGTACCTGCTGGGTAATATCCCCTGTGACACTGTGGGACACACACTCATGCCCATGTTGGACCCTCGTCCGTTGCTGTCTTGCTGCTTTACAGTTTCAGCATTCCTATGTGCCACCTAGGCATCTGCCAAGTCCGCACTGTGCCCCAGCTGGATCACAGCATATGCCGCCTGCAGCCCCCTGATCCCATTTACAGCATCAGTACAGTTGCCCTTTCCTATGTGCCCACTCTGCTGTTGCTGCACATGTGCACCCCATAACAAACCTGCCCAATCTAAATGACGGAAACCTTGATCAGAACTATTTCAATGTGGGATCATTCACTTTGTAGGGGACAGAGCATAGACCCTTCCAAACATGATATCTTAAGTTTTACGTTTTGTCAGTAGTGTTGCTTTATGTTTATCATTAATATTGCTATTGGCAAGCTTGGTTATTGGGATTTTAAATGTGGTTCTGGTCATTTTATATGTTTATTTGCCTTTTTGGTTCCTGCACATGTATCACAACTATCACTTTTCTGGGTTTCCCTGCCTTTGCAGCACATTGCTGACTTAAATGGTTTCTCTTTCCTGCAAATGTGCCTAACGCGAGGGTTTCACTGGCGTTAGTGTTCAGACCCGGATTTCACAGCGTTAGTGTGCCTGAAGCCTCTCCCCACCCACTCTACGCCCATTGACCCCTTCTCTCCGCCCTCTGGGAAGCCTTACTCCACCCTTCAGACCCGGATTTCACAGCGTTAGTGTGCCTTAACGCCGCCGCCACATTATCGCGCGATAAATGACGTTATCGATAACATCACTTATCAAGCGATAATACCACTGCTATGACATTAAGACAGTTTAGTAAGCATAACCCCTAGTATTCTTATGTTATTCCTCCGAGAGCGATTATTACCATCTTCCACCTCTCTTTCTAATGAACGTATCAGCTTGGCCTGCTTCTCAACGGCCTCGAGCCTCTCCCCATATGAAGCCACCACATTCTCTACCTTCCCTAAAAGAACCGTAATTGACTCCAAAGAAGTTCGCAAAGCTTTGATATCTTCCTGTACTGCACATAACGATTCTCCATTAGCTTTGACCAAGTCTTTGACTGCCCGAATTTCAGCTAGGAGCTCCTGTGAATTCTCAGAACAATCTCGGATGACCACCATCTTGTGAGGTGAGAGAGGTTATGTCTTGGTTCTCTTTGCGCTAGCATTTTGAGATACTTGGTAATCCAGCCGCGTCTGTTTGGGACCCGACATATCCGTGATCGAATGGTATCAAAGTAGTTAGGAACTATTTGATTAATGATTGCAGAAGTCAGGATTTTTGTCTATTGCCCTCTGGATCACAGCTCTTATATGTCAATCTTGACCATAAACCAGGCTCCGCCCCCTCATGTGTCCATTCTTGAGCAACAAAGGGTTCCTGGAGTAAGGCTTTGTATTTCCCACTGTATTTGTGCATTTGGCATTTGTCTTTTTTTTCTTTGCTGATCTAATTCTTTGAAGAGTTATTTTTCTCTTGTTTTGCAAATTCTGATGCTTCCTTTCCTCTGTGTGCTTGTGGATTCTCACTCATTCCTTCTAGTCATCAGAACTCTTGTCCAGGTTTGACGATGTAGTCAAATTCTGGATGTTTACTTTCATATTTTAGTACTTTTTGCATATTTTTATTTATTTATTAGGGTACATGGACTGGGATTTGAGCAGTAATATTCAAAATACCCATGTAATACAGATACATGAAACATGCACAGATAGGAAATACAGGACACAGAGAGAAGCCCATAACTGTACAATGATGGAAAGGCAGGCAATGGGAATATCCCGTTTTAGCCAGGTAGTGGTGTGATAACTGTGTACTATAGAAAATCTGCTACCAGCATATACCAGCGGCCCCTACCATAGACCCCATGACCGGCTATGATATTGCATGCACGAATGATATTGCATGCATGAATGTGCAGGAGCTCCTCTGGCTGGGAAATATGTAACTGCAGCATGGCAGCAAGGAGATCAGGCAGCTTTAGCCCCACAGAGGCTGAAGCCCTGGCCAGAATGGTCCTAATATGGAAGGGAGTGCAGTACCTCAGGGGCTAACTCAGGGCCAACCTGGTCTGGCAACCACCATTTGGAGGGGGTTCACTTCCGCCTGTGGAGGCGAATAGCTAATGGGAGATCGAACTCCAGGGAGGAGAGAGAGGGAATGAGCTGAACAGTAGGTCTGAAATGAGTGCCTGGCACAGGCCTAGCTGTGAGAGTATACATGCAAAAAGTGTGGATACCTAATGGCAGTCGCTGTGGTCAGTGACATGCATTAGCTCACTGACCCTGCCAGATTACACAGTTCAAATGTTCTTCACTGCCATTCCAGGAGGCTTGGGGGCCCCATCCAAGAACAGTATGCAGCTGCAGATGTCACACTAGAGGATGCAATTGTTCCCCCCATTAGAGGATGTCCTGCAAATGCACGGGGCAGAGGTTCAAGACCAACCAGAGGGCATGCTGTGCAAAAGCAAAAGCAGGGAGATCATACTTGCACAAAAAAATGTTACCATTTCCCTGCTCCTTGTGTTGGTCATACTTGTTGTGTGTGCGTGTGTGTGTGTGTGGGGGGGGGGGGGGGGTGTACTGTTATTGTACCTATTGTCCTGGTACAACAGCCCAGATGCAATGAGCACATAATGCTGCTGGTTATGAACATTTAGAGAATACAGAAGTATATAGCAGAGAAATCATGTTGCAAATGCTGGCTGCTTGAACAGCAGTAGAATATTCCCTCTTTGCCTGCACCTAGCCATTCCCTAGTATGGCATCACTTAAGTCAATGTTTCCCACATATTTATTTAATTAGTTTTCCATGCCACCTTATCCTTTAATCAAAGCAGTTTACATTATGCAGTCACTACAAACAGGTACTGAATACATTTCATTGTCCCAAAAGGGCTCACAATTTATGTGTACCTGAGGCAATGGAGGGTTAAGTGGCTTGCCCAAGGCCACAAGCAGTGCCTATTGGACTAGAAACCCCTGTCTTTCCAACTTGAGCTACTGTCCCCAGGTGGGAATTGAACCTCTAGCTCTCCAGCCTAAAGTACCATGTCCTAACCACTACACCACTCCTCCCTCTAACAACATGGGTTAGAGCTAGAATGTGATGTATAGAATAACAAGATGACTGTGCAACAATCACACAAATGCAATGCAAAAAAAAAATCACAAAACACAAACCAGGGCCTCAAGCTCCAAGAGTGATGCTATACAGTCAATGGCCAATGGTGAGAGTTCGATCACAAGAGGGAGGTACAGAATGGGTGGTGATGAGATAGGGAGTATAAGGGGGTTAGGGTGAGTGGAAAAGAGGGAAGGAGGGGCTGGGTAGCAGGGTGAGGGGGATGATATAAACAAGCATGGATGAGAAGGGATAGTACAGAGTGGTGTGCAGGGTGCAAAAAAAGTGATTAAGAGATGTGGTAGTTAAAGTGGAGGCACAGAGCATGCAGTAAAGGCATTAATATAGTTTCCCCTGTTATACCCAAGTTACTACCCTGTTCATTGTAAATGCAATGTTGCTTTATGCATTGTAGTATATTTTGTTCAATGTGAACCGCACTGATCTGAATAGCGCGGTATAAAAGAAATGTTAAATAAATAAATAAATAAATAAATAAAATAAATAAAATTAAGGGTGTTTGGAGGGTGCAGTAAGAGGGTAGCTGAAGAATGGCGATGGCCCTATGGGGTCCTTTATCTTTATTTAAAACTTATTATACTGCCTAAAACAAGAGGCATGCGGCGGTTTACAATAAAAACAAAGGAGACTACTGAAGAAAGGAAACAGAAAGGAATGCCATTTGTTTACAAAAGAGACAGCAATAAAAGAAGAAACAGTACAGCAATAAGTGCGAAAACAGGAGGAAGGGAAACAATAAGCGAAAAACAGAGGAAAACAATAAGCGCAGAACAGAGGGAAACAAATAAGCACAGAACAGAGGGAAGGGAAACAATCAGTTGCCGGCAGGAGGAGGAGGAGGAGGAATGTCAAAAGCTGTGCAAAAGAGGTGGGTCTTGAGAGAGGCTTTAAAGGTGCGGAGGGAAGATTCTAGACGTAAGGCTAATGGCAATGAATTCCAGAGATGAGGACCAAGGAAAAAGAAAGCAGAGGAACATGTGGATTCGAGACGAGCCCTAGAAGGAGGTGGAAGAAAAAGGCAATTAGCATGAATCGATCGAAGAGTTCTAGAGGGGCAATGGAAGTGAACCAGATCAGAGAGATAGAGTGGGACACCAGTGTGCAAAGCCCTGTGAACAAAAGTCAGAATCTTATATTGGATACGAAAAGGGATAGGCAACCAGTGTAAATGAATGAGAAGGGGGGTGACATGGGCAGATCGGGATGTATCGGTCAGAAGACGGGCAGCAGTGTGATGAACTAATTGGAGTCGGCGAAGCTGAGTGAGTGGGAGACCGGCCAGGGAGGCGTTACAATAGTCTAAATGAGAAACAACGAGAGAAAGAAGAAGTGTAGTCATGGAAGAGGGGGAGAGAAAAGGCCGGACTGCACGAAGTTGCCGCAACATACAGAAAGAACGTTGGACAATAGAAGAAACGTGATCTTTGAAAGTTAAAGCTGAATCCAGAGTGACACCAAGATAGCGCAGGGACGTAACAAGAGGGATAGGACCGGCAGAAAGAGATGGAGCGAGAGTAGGAATAGGAGCACCAGCAGTGAACCAGATAGCCGAGGTCTTGGACAAGTTAACGTGTAGAAAGTTCTCAGAAAACCAGGAAGAGACAGCAGAGAGACAAATATTGAGGGGACCAATATCAGGCGTGAGAGAACAGGTGTGGAAAAGAAGAATGATATCATCTGTGTAATAGTATGCAAAGATACCATGCTGCTGAATGAGTAAAGCAAGAGGGGCCAGAAAAATGTTAAACAGCAGGGGGGCCAACACAGAACCCTGAGGGACACCACAGGGAAGAGGTGTCGGAGTAGACGAGTCAGAGCCAGAAAGTACTGAAAAAGACTGATCGAAAAGAAACGAGTGAAACCAGTGAAGGACTGGACCAGAAAGACCAATAGAATGAAGCCTTAGAAGAAGAGTGCAGTGATCAACAACATCGAAAAAGGCAGAAAGATCAAGTGAGAAAGCTACAGAGATAGAACCGTGGTCGTGGGAAACATGCAACTCATTAAGAAAAGAAATAAGGATAGCTTCAGTACTGTGCCCAGGACGGAAACCAGATTGACAGGGGTGAAGAACCAAGGAATCCTCTAAGTGCGAAGATAGCTGAGAAAAAAACAACCTTTCGAGAAGCTTAGAGAGAAAGGGGAGATTAGAGATAGGGCGCCAATTAGATGGTGCGGAAGGATCCAGAGAGGGTTTCTTCAAAAGAGGATGTATCAGGGCGTGTTTCCAATGTGAGGGGAAGGTGCCGGATGACAAACTAGTGTTAAAGATAGAAAGAACCAAAGGAAGCAGAGCCAATGAAGACTCAGAGAGCCAGTGGGAGGGAATAGGATCAGACGGACAGGTGGTTTTCCGAGTGGTAGAGAGGGCATTGGTTAGTTCTGATAGGGTAATAGGTTGGAAGACAGAACAGCAGTGGGAGAGGGAGGGAATACATGGAGAGACCTCTGGTGCAGAGGAAACCGGGGAAAGAGGGGGAGGGGGAGAAAGAGGGGGGGCAGGAGGGGAAGAGCTGTCGAATAGAAAGAACCTTAGTGACGAAATGAGAAGCCAAAACAGCAGGAGTGGGGTTATTAGAGGAAGGCGAGACAGGAAGTGCAGTATTAGGGGACGATGAGGACACTGAAAGGGAATGAAGGATGCGATAAAGTTGACGTGTGGAATTTGTTGAAGAGGAAATATGCTTAGAAAAGTAGTCCCGTTTTGCTGAGTTCAGAAGGGTACGATAGTGAAAATGACAGTAACGAAAATGTGATAATGTAGCCGGGGAAGGAGACTTATGCCAGCGGCGGATAGCCCGGTGAAGGTAAGAACGATGAAGACGGAAACCTGGGTGAAACCAAGGGGAGTTAGGGCGACGACAAGCGACAGAGGGGGGACGTAGAGGAGCAACCTTATCTAGTGCAGAGGAGAGAGTGGTATCCCAGCACTGAGCTTGAAGATCCACTGAAAGCAGATGAAAGTCAGCGGGGAAAAGTTTATCCGAAGATGGAAACTGTTGGAGTGAGTCAGGGGTAAAATGACAAACTGAGAGGGCTGGGGGTAAAATAGAGGAAAGAGGGGGAGGAGAGAAGGGACATGGAAGGGCAAAGCGTATGCAGAAATGATCGGACCAAGGGAGGGGCTGGGAAGAGAAGGACGAAGGAGCAAAAGATGAATATTGACGAGAAATAATCAGGTCCAGAATATGGCCAGCTGAGTGAGTGGGGGTTTGGACATACTGGTAAAGGGAAAGGTCAGAGAGGAAAGAGAGGAAAGAAAAGTCACATTGAGAGGAGGGAGAATCAACATGGACGTTAAAATCGCCTAGGAGCAAAAAGTGTTGATACCTGAGGGAGACTTCTGATAGGGTCAAGAGAACAGAGTCCCACAAAGGGGAAGACAGAGCAGGAGAGACATAGAGAAGAAGAATATACAAGGGGGGGGGAGCCTAGATGGAGCAGGAGGGCTTCCCGATAGGGAAATGGAGAAGGGAGAACCTCGCGCAGGGGGAGGGAGGAGCGATAAATCACCTCAACCCCCCCACCAGACCGACCCCTGTCCTGAGATGAAAGACAGATATGTGAGGAAGCATATGCAGAGGACTGGGAAAGGATAAGGGTGATGTGAAGATGATTGTGAGAGCAACCAGATAGTGTCCATGAAGTGTAGTAGCATACGCTACAGAGATCCATACAGAGCAACATCATATGCCATGCAAGGGATCAATATCTGCTAACCTGTCCCAGGTTTGGGATGCAGTGTGAAAAACCTGTAGATGGCCTGGTCAGGGAGCAGTACCATCATACCATTAGTACACAGGCGTTTTAGGGAACCTTAGTACAGGGTACACAGAGGTCAATGTAGTGACACATGTTGAAATCCCCACTGTGACTGGGCACACATGCCACTCCTGAAAGGATGACAAGTAATAAAAAACTCAGTTGAAAAAACCAATTATACAAGTTAATTTTTTTGTCGGAATGGCCAGCACAGTAGAAAGGAAAAAATACCTACTACCACCGTGGCCCGTCCTTTTTAATCGTTTTGAAAATCAATTTAAAAACAGCTTTTGTTTTCCTCCTGTGGTCTGACCTGAAGCAGGGGGCTTATGTGTATGCCCCCGAAACGTGGCACGTCGTACATTTGACCTACTGTTGATTACAGCGTTTCTACAGCCTGTTTTTCCTTCAGAAAGCTAAGTACCAGCTATCTTTTGAACAAGAGCTGTTTTTAAATTGATTTTCAAAACGATTAAAAAGGACTGGCCACGGTGGTAATAGGTATTTTTTCCTTTCTACTGTGCTGGCCATTCCGACAAAAAAATTAACTTGTATAATTGTTTTTTTCTACTGAGTTTTTTATTACTTGTCATTCATTGAAGCTCAGTTAGAAGGTTTTTTGGTGTTACTCCTGAAAGGATGGACAGATGCCCTGGGAACAACTATGTAAATGGTAGCAGTGGAGGGTCAATGTGGGCGCCAAAGGGTGCAGATCTGATCACATATCTCTCTCCCAGAGTGACTTTGGCATGTGTCAGATCCTTGAGGCACTGAAATGCTGTTTTAGGTACAAGATATTTTTCAGATTTGTTAGTGAGAAGAGGAAGTGCAAAAGTGGTATTATCAGACTCAAAGGTGCAGGGGAGGAATATGTAGAAGCAGATAAGGATAAAGCAGATGAAGGGCCAGGAGCAGGACCTCAGAAAACATCCACAAATAGGAAAAGTAGTGAAGGGGATCTTGAATGATTTTCAGAAGACTGTTCATGAGGACCTAGCTATACTAAAAGTAGACAAAGCAATGGCGCCAGATGGGATACATCCCAGATTATTGAAGGAACTTGGGGAAGTTCTAGCAGCTCCACTGTCTGACCTTTTTAATATTTCTTTAGAGTTAAGAGTGGTCACAGAGGACTGGAAAAGGGCACATGCTGTCCCTTTACACAAAAGTGAAAGTAAGAATGAGGTTGAGAACTACAGGTCAGTTAGTCTGACCTCTGTGGATAGTGAAGTTTCTGGAGTCCAGTGGATTGCAGGATCTGAGGCAGCATGGTTTTACTAGGGGCAGGTTTTATTAAACAAATCTAATTAATTTCTTTGACTGGGCAACCAGAGAGTTGGACTGAGAGAGCCCTAGATGTGTGTACTTAGATTTCAGTAAAGTCTTTGATGCTGTTCCGCACAGATAACTTATAAATAAATTGAACATCCTAGGAATAGACCCTAAAGTAACTGACTAAGTTAGAAATTAGTTTAGTGGAAGGTGACAAAGGGTACACGTAAATGGAGCTTACTCTGAGGAGAAAGATGTAACCAGTAGTGTGCCGCAGGGATCTGTCCTTGGTCTGATTCTTTGTAACATTTTTGTTAGTGATATTGAAGAAAGGCTGTCGGATAAGGTTTGTCTCTTTGCAGATGCTACTAAAATAAGCAATAGAGTAGACACCCAGAAAGGTGTAGATAACATGAGGAAAGATCTTGCTAAGCTTGAAGAATGGTTATGAATTTGGCAACTGAGATTTAATGCTAAAAAATACAGAGTTATGCATTTGGGCTGCAAAACTCCAAGGCAGTGGTACAGTAATAGGGGGTGAAGTACTTCTATCCACAAAAGAAGAGTGTGACCTGCGGATGATTGTTCCTGATGATCTTAAGGTGGCTAAATAGGTAGAAAAGGTGACAACAAAAGTCAGAAGAATGCTTGGGTGCAAAGGGAAAGGAATGGCCAGCAGGAAGAAAAAGGTGATAGTGCCTCTGTATAAGTCTTTGGTAAGACCTCATTTGGAGTATTGTGTGCAATTCTGGAAACCAAGATATAAACAGGATGGAGTCTGTGCAGAGGGTGGCTACCAAAATGGCCAGTGGACTTCATTATAAGGCATAAGGGGAAAGATCTCAATATGTATACTTTGGAGGAAAAGTGGGAGAGAAGAGATATGATAGAGACATAGAGATAGAGTGGAGGAGTGGCCTAGTGGTTGGGGCAAGGTACTTCAGGCTGGAAGGTTGTGGGTTCAAATCCCACTAGAGGACAGCAACCTTGGGCCGGAAGGACTGGGGTTTCTAGTCCCACAGGTGCTCCTTGTGGTCTTGGGCAAGCCACTTAACTCTCCATAGCCCATGTTCCCTGTAAAATAGTTATCTCCAAGTTATAATGCCCTGTTCAATGTAATTTCAGTTTGTTCAATGTAAACCACACTGATGCAGAATAGCACAGTATATAAGAGAATGTAAGTAAATACATTTAAATAACTCCATGGAACAAATGCACAGGAGGAAAACCTTTTTCAACTGAACGGAAGCTTTGTAATGCGAGGCCATAGGATAAAAGTCAAAGGGGATAGACTCAGGAGCAATATGCAGAAATATTTATTTACAGAAAGAGTGGTAGATGTATGGAATAGTCTTCCAGTGTAGGCAGTAAAGACCAGGACAGTATCTGATGCTCTCATCTCCTCTCCTTTCATGGCTTTCAGTATCATTTTTATGCTGATGACTCTCAGATCTATCTATCTGCACCTGATATTTCTCTAACACTTCAGTCCTGTATCTTTGCTTGCCTTTCTGACATCCACTCTGATTCTTTCTATTTTCAACACTAGCTTGCTGTCTGGCGTCTTTCCCTCCCATAAGAAGCACACCCTTATCTGTCCCCTTTTGAAGAAACCCTCCTTAGATCCCTCAGTTTCCTCAAACTGGCGCCCCATCTCTAACCTGCCCTTTCTCTCTAAGCTTCTCAAGAGACTGGTCTTCTCTCAGCTTTCTGCGCACCTTGAGGCTTCCTTGGTTCTTCACCCCCATCAATCTGGTTTTCGCCCTGGCCACAGTACTGAATCTATTCTTATTTCTTTTCTCAATGAGTTACACGTCGCTCACTATCAAGGTTCTATATCTCTAGCCGTCTCACTCGATCTTTCTGCTGCTTTTGATGTCGTCGACCACCGTACTCTTCTCTCATGTCTTAGTGTTATCGGTCTGTCTGGCCAAGTTCTTCACTGGTTCCACTCTTTTCTCTTTAATCGGTCTTTTTCGGTTCTTTATGGTACTACCTCTTCTTCTCCAACGCCTCTTCACTGTGGTGTTCCTCAGGGTTCGGTATTGGCACCACTGCTATTTTACATCTTTCTGGCCCCTCTCTCTCTGCTTATTCAACAGCATAATATATCTGCATATTATTACGCAGATGATATCATTCTTCTTTATCACACTGATTCACTCGCTCCTGATATTGGTCCCCTCAATGTCTGTCTTTCCTCTGTTTCCTCTGTTTCCTCTTGGCTCTCTGATAATTATCTGCATGTTAATCTATCAAAAACTGCGGCCATCTGGTTCACTGCTGGTGCTCCTGTCCCTTCTCTTGCTCCGCTTTTCTCAGCTGCTCCCATCCCTCTTGTCACCTCACTGCGCTATCTCGGTGTTACTCTGGATTCTACTCTGACCTTTAGAGAGCATGTTTCCTCTGTTGTTCAATGTTCATTTCACACCCTTCGGCAACTCTGTGCAGTCCGTCCTTTCCTTTCTTCCTCTTCTCTAACCACCTTGCTCCTTTCTCTTGTCACTTCATGTTTGGATTATTGTAATGCCTCTCTAGCTGGTCTTCCCCTCACTCAACTTCATAGACTTCAATTGGTTCACAACACTGGTGCCCATCTCTGGACCCACACCTCTCGGTCTGCTCATATCACCCCCCTTCTTATCTGGCTACACTGGCTACCTATCCCTTTCCGTATTCAGTATAAGATCCTCATTTTCGTACATAGATCACTCCACACCGGCATTCCACTTTACTTCTCCGATCTGGTCCATTTTCACTGCCCCCCAAGAATCCTCAGATCCATTCATACCAACCGTTTATTTCTTCCCTCTCCATCCCAGGCTCGCCTTGAGTCAACGCGCTCTTCCGCCTTCTTCTTTCTCGGTTCTCGTCTCTGGAATTCCCTGCCATCCGCCCTCCATCTGGAACTTTCTTTTCCCGCCTTCAAAGTGAAACTCAAAACCTATCTTTTCTGCACAGCTTTTGATCTTCCTCACCCCTCTCCCTCTTCCTCTCCCCCCCTCGTTGATACCGAATGAGTACTTATTCTTCTTGTTGTTATTGCTGCCTACTGTCCCTTTCCTCTAACTCGGTCCCTTTCCTATCAACAAATGTCATTCCTTTTCCATTTCCTTCTTCAGCAGTATTCCCTTTGTTTTTATTGTAAACTACCATATGCCGCGGTTCTGGCAGTTAATTAAGTTTTAAATAAAGATAAAGATCACTGCCTGGATGTCTCACCGCCATTTGAAACGGAACATGGCCAAAACCAAACTTCTCATTTTTCTCCCTAAACCCTGCTTTTCCCTTCCTCTTTTCTCTATCTCTCTGGATAACCAATCAATCTGTAATTTATTGAATAATCAAATGTATAACTATGATCTGGTGGTTGTTAGTCCCCCCTACCTTAATCAGACTGTATTCCTAAATTTATGCTGTACATATTCCCTTGTCTTGTCCACTTAAAGACCGCTTCTGATCGCTGGAAGGAGCGGTGTATAAATTTATGCCAAATAAATAAATAAATAAAACTCTTCTACTTCCTGTTTCCTCAGCCCGCAACCTTGGGTTCATTTTTGACTCCTCCCTCTCCTTCTCCACACACATCCGATTGATTGCTAAAACCTGCTATTTCTTTCTCTGTAACATTAACAAAATTTGCCCCTTCCTTTCTGAACACACTATTAAAACATTTATCCACTTTTTAGTCACCTCCCGTCTAGACTATTGCAAACTCCTTCTTGCTGGTCTCCTTCTGATTCATCTCTTTCCCCTTCAATCTGTTCAGAACTCTGCTGTGTGGTTAAACTTCTGCCAGCCCCATTATAATCAAATAACGCCTCTTCTCAAGTCACTTCATTGACTCCACTTCCATTTCCGTATCCCGGAAGGGGGGGGGGGGGGTGTCAGGGATAGCATGGAAAGGAAATAAGTGTCATTAGGCTTGTATGTTTACAAGAAATAGATTTTTTGTTTCTTTTCAAGTTGAGGATAACCAAACATAGAGAATATATGTTTGTATGCAAATTTTCGACTCTTCTTGAATAAATGCATCTTTTCGGTAGTAAATTCCTATGGTTTAGCATCAGTCAACAAGCAAATTTGAATTTCTTATTTTTGCTAGTAAACATGCAAAGAACAGCTGAGATCAATTCTTGAACTGTACGTAAAGAATAACATGTTTGTGCCAGAAAAACTAAAGGGTTGCTGCTTTACTCAAGCCAAAAGCATATACAGTAGATGAATACATGTTTTATATGTTTTACTACTCTAGCAACAAGTCAATGTGGTTTAATTTTTCTTATATTTCCAACTTGCTCAACTCATTAAAGGGAAGGTATGAATTGCAGATTCTCCCTAGGTAGGCTATCCGTTGTGGTTAAAATCATTCAACTGAAAATTTGGATGCTTCCATATTTTTAGTCCTTAACACAAAATGATTGACTTGCAAATGTGATGCTATACAATTTTCTTGCAGCTTTTAGCATGTCTGGGACCCTGTTGAATTTTTAAGATGTCATTGTGTGATCAAGGCACCTGATGCTATTAAAAGCAGACACTGTAATAATGTTGCAGTAGCAGGAAAGAAACAGTCATTTTTTTTAAAGCAAATGACATTTTAAAATTGATGGCTGTTGACTTTAAGAGAAAAAGACAGCTTAATTTTTTGCACATTTCTTATTTTTGACTGGGGGGGGGGGTGCAAAATATATAAATAATATAAGTAAACATGGAAAAAAAACATGAAAGGAAACACTCTGACCTGGTTTTGGTAACCTTCCAACCAGAAGGAATTTGTCTTGCTATTCTGAGCTCAATAAAAAGATATTTCCTTGTTGACTGGGTCGTATCTTGTAGGCAGGTAGAATGACTGTGTTTTCCCGATTTACCAAATGTGCATCACAAAGCTGGTTTCATAGATTTTTAGCAGTCTCCCTGACAAAGAGTTTTATTTTTGTTAAGTGCACAGGAAGGCACAGGAAATCAATGCATGTTCCAACTCCATGATAAATAATGAATCCAACTCCAAAAAATTCCCCAGTGCCATATTACAATATTCAAATTCGTCTTGTTCTTAAGTAAAAATATTGAATCAATGTAATTCCTTTATAAGGTTGACATGTGGCCTAGCACTTGATGTTGGTTTACTGAAAGAGACTGAACAGATCAATCAGACTGGCCAATTTCACCCTGTTCTGTGACTGAACTGCACAAATACATTCTCATATCAAGTATACGAAAGGTTTGAAGTGGTCCCATAATATTCAGAAATATTTTGAAAACACTGAGGTCTATATTCAAAGGATTTGTCAGGATAACGAAGTTAGGTGGACAAATCAAGGCAGCTTAATTCATCTCTCAACTCCCCCTCCCTTTTCAGCAAATACTTTTTGTCTGGCCACCTTGCCACTGAGACATAATTTACCCAGTCATAAAGGTTGTGTTAAGGACATTCCCAGGACATGATTTCCCTTTGGTCAGTGTGATTTTCAGTGTTGACTGCCCAAAGTAATCTGAGTAACTCAGGCCACACAAATAACACTGGTCAACAAATTTTTACAAAAATCATGTTACTGAAATAAAAATAGTCATTTCTTATCAATTTTTATATGCTGAACACGAACATGACAGTGAAATTGCAAAGTTGGCTCTAGTTTTTTTGTAATCTACAAGAATTAATGTTTACATCACAAAATACATGTCAATAGTAAATATAATAGGCCTTCGGTTAATACCTGTAAAAAACCAAGTCATAGACTACTTCTTAGATTTTTTTGCCTGTCTCTTATACAGCTGTTCGGGAACTTCTCTGGGGAGTGATTGAGTTCTTTGATTGGGTGACCAAGGAACTAGATCTGGGGCATGCAATGGATGTCATCTATCTGGACTTCAGCAAAGCCTTTGATACTGTTCCTCATAGGAGGCTTGTCAATAAACTCAGTAGCTTGGGGATGGGTCCCAAGATAGTAAACTGGATTAGAAATTGGTTGACTGACAGACAACAGAAGGTGATGGTACATGGAGCTCACTCGGATGAGAGGAAGGTGATTAGCGGGGTGCCTCAGGGTTCGGTCCTGGGCCCGGCACTGTTCAATATATTTGTGAGTGATATTGCTGAAGGACTGAATGGAAAAGTCTGTCTTTTTGCAGATGACACAAATATTTGCAACAGAGTGGACTCCCCCGAGGGAGTGGTTAACATGAGGAAAGATCTACAAAAGCTGGAAGACTGGTCTAATGCTTGGCAACTACGATTTAATGTGAAAAAGTGCAGTGTCATGCACTTGGGTAGCAGAAATCCAAGGGAAAAGTACAAGATAGGGGATGAGAGGTTGGTATGCACGGTTCAGGAGAAAGACCTTGGTGTGATTATCTCTGATGATCTCAAGGTGGCAAAACAGTGCGACAAGGCAGTGGCAAAAGCCAGGAGGATGTTGGGCTGCATACAAAGAGGGATTACCAGCAGAAAGGAAGAGGTACTTATGCCACTGTACAAGTCACTGGTGAGGCCTCACTTGGAATACTGTGTTCAGTTTTGGAGACCATATCTTGCAAAAGATGCAAAAAGACTGGAAACTGTTCAGAGAAAGGCGACCAAAATGATTTGGAACCTGCGTCAGAAGCCTTTTGAGAAGAGACTTGAAGACCTAAATATGTACACTTTGGAGGAGAGGAGGGACAGGGGAGATATGATTCAGACCTTTAAATACTTAAAGAGAAATGATGAACAAACAAACCTCTTTCAAAGACGGGGAAGCTTTAAAACTAGAGGGCATAACATGAAGCTGCAAGATGGTAAATTGAAAGGCAATGTCAGGAAATATTTCTTCACAGAAAGGGTGGTGGATGCTTGGAATGCCCTCCCAATGGAAGTGATGGGGGCAAACACGGTGATGGAATTCAAAACAGCATGGGACAAACACAGTTGATACCTTTACAGCAACAGGATAAAAGCAAAATAAACAGTACCATCTAACTTCTGAACTATCTAGCGTCTCAACAAATAGGTGTGTCCTACATGGAGTGGTGGGTTCACCCCTAAATTAAAACATGGGGAGGGGTGGCCTGCACAGAGCGACAGGTGCACCTACTCTTGCCATCTTGCTGGGCAGACTAGATGGACCATGCTGGTCTTTATCTGCTGTCACTTACTATGTTACTATGTTACTATATGTATGAGTGTTCAGCAGTAGTCAGCCAGCATTGTAGTGGACCATTTTCCCTGGTATCTTTGCTCCATCATTGCGATATCCTGGTGAAAACGTTCGCCCTGTTCATCACTAACCATACCACAGTTGTCAGGAAAGAAATTGAGATGGAAATAAAGGAATGGATCTTTAGAGACATATTGCAACCAAGTTTCTGATACTGCATCAGCATGTCTTCTACTAACTCCTTGTAGTTTTCTGCCCTAACATTCCCGAGAAAGTTTGTTGACACTAGGCGAAAAGCATTCCATGCTTGTTTCGCATCACCCTGCAGCAAGTTGTTGAACTGGTCATCTTTGAAGAGCTCTCGAATCTGAGGACCCACAAAAACTCCCTCTTTAATCTTTGCTTCGCTGAGTCGAGGGAATTTTTCATGCAGGTATCGGAAAGTTGGCAAAGTGTGGTCCATGGCTTTCACAAAAATTTTCATCAAACCTAGTTTGATGTGAAGGGGTGGTAGAGGGACTTGTGAGCCTCAACCAGAGCTGGGTGCTGGATATTCTTCTCTCCAACTGTTACATTTTGTCTGTGATTCCATTCCTTCCGCAAGTAGTGCCAATCCCTTACTCGGCTATCCCACTCACATAAGAAACACATGTATTTTATATATCCCTGCTGCAGTCCCATTAAAAGGGCAACTACCTTCAAGTCACCACAGAGGTGCCAGCTGTACTTGTTATAGTTAATGGAAGTCAGTAGATGTTTTAAGTTATCATATGTCTCTTTCATGTGGACGGCATGTGCTACTGGAATAGATGGAAGACGGTTTCCATTTTTCAAAAGCACAGCCTTCAGACTCAGTTTCGAAGAGTCTATAAATAGTCTCCAGTCTTGTGGGTCATGAGTGATTTTTAAGGCATTCATGAGGCTTTCAATATCGGAACAGAATACTAGATTACTTTCCTTTCCGACTGCGTATAGTACACTACTGACGTCAGATGGCTTCAACAGCCGTCTGGCAGTAGTATTGCATTGCATCAGAAAATGATGCAATCAACTCTGGATGATGTGTGCATGCTGGTATTATGCAATGTGATGCAATATTACATCATTCAAGGCTTATTTGGGATGTTGTTGATGTCCTACTGGATAAATTTACACGGCGAAACATCAAAAATGAACTACATGCAATATCTTCAAAACGAGAGCCAATATTTTTTTTAGTGTTATATTCGTGTTCAGCTCACCAAGATACTACAGATTAGGGCCTTTTAAAGTCAGTAACGATTTCAGTGTTGACCAGTGTAATGGGCCTGAGAACCCTGTCTGGTAACTTTAGACCAAATATTCAGCTGTGGAGAATTTAAGCTGAATATCCAGATAAAGTTAACAAGAAAAAAATGATCCAGTCAAATTTATCAGGACATGGTTAGCTGAATATCAGTCTCCATTTTGTTTTCTTTCTTTTTTAATAAGGTGTGTTTTATTAATATTTGATGGTTAAGACGGACATGGGCTAATTCCATTTTTATTATTTGCTATATAGAAAGTTTCAACAGTTTCACTAGAATTTTCACAATTGAGCTCTAAGGTCTATAAAAAATGGTAAAAGAAGAATGGAAATTGCTTCAGCCCCCCATAAGAAATGTCTCTGATTATGTAAGCCAGCTACAGAATTATCTGAGAATAGTTAAAGAAATAGCGCATATCAAGTGCTTTATCAAGCTTTTTATACCAAATAATGTAGCAGGTCCTCCAACTGTGGGGCTAGCGTGACCCTGAGACCAGTACAAAACAACACAAAAAACATGGGTACCTTGCTGGTGACTCTAACACACAGCATGTGCATGCTTCTTTCTGTGCACCTGTGATCCAGTTAAACTTTAAGATAGCTTGGACGAGTGGGTTGTGCTCTAGGAAACCTTTGTAAGTGGGATCATCCATCATCTCCAATACCGTTTCCTTGATTCAGCAGTTATGATTTTGCTCAGTATAAAACATGATGTCTATGGGCACATAGAGATGTTAGAACCCTTACGTCCGGTGTACAAATACTCTTACTTTCCTCTCTTCTGCTAATAATAGAAGTAAGTCGCTCTGGCCTGTATTGCTCAAGCCACACCAGGATCAACACATTAATGGGGAGGGAGGACAGTCCATTTTGACCCAGTCACATGGGGGTACTAGGGAATTGTGATAGGATCTGGAAGTTCAGTCCCACATCCTCAACTAGGAATTGAGACTGACACTATAGAACCTACAATACATCCCTACTCATTGGAACATTTTGTGTAAGAATCTGCTAGTGGACTGTGCCATTCTCACATCCGGCAAGCTTGAAGTACTCTATCAAAGTTTTTATCATTGCTAAAATCGGTACTTGGGTCAGTCTCTAGCTTGCCTGATATGGTGCTATCTAGTCTGCCCACTGAGGAAGGCAGGGGCAATAGAGGATTTTTCCAAGCTTCCCAGGCTTTGCATGCCTCAGCTCTCTCTGAACATGAGGGCAACGTCAGGAATTCTAAAGATACCTTGTTCACTTTACTTGCAAATCAAAGGCATAGTCATCAGTGCCACATTCTTCCTCAACTCATTTCCTTCTAATATTAATTAATTTAGATAGTTTTGTATAACACCTTATCCTTCAATCAAAGTGGTCAACAAGACATTGGGAGGCATACATTCAACAGGAGGGGATACGATTCACATACATAAAAGGCTATCTATTTATAGGTCTAAATGGGGATGGGCGGTTGGGGCTAAATGGTGGGCCACTTGGGCCACTTGGGTGGTATCTAGTGAGCCACTTGGGTGGTATCTAGTGCTTGGCAACTTAAGGTGGTTGCTCATAGGCCTCGGTGAAGAGATGGGTCTTGAGAGCTTTGAGGAAGTCCTTGCTATCATCTAGGGTCCTTAAGTCCATGAGGAGGGAGTTCCATAATGCAGGCACCAGTAGTGAGGGAGCTCTCTTAGATGTTACTTGCTTAGTCTTGTGATAACCTGTGGATAAGGTGATCCTGTTGTCATTGTTGGTTCTTCCAGGCCTCTTATTGACATCCTTGGTTATTACGTCCTGGAGCGCATCTACAGTGCGGTGGTGGAAGATTTTGAAAATGTTCAGGATTGATTTAAATTTTGCCCTTGCAATTATTGGGAGCCAGTGCAGCTGTCGCAGGATGGGGGTGATGTATTCAGATCTTGCAGTGCCCAAGATGATGTGTGCTGCAGTATTCTGCATCATTTGGAGTGGGTGAATAAACTGCTGGGGGAGGCCTTGATATAGTGAGTTTCCATAGTCTAGCAGTGGGGTGATGACTGCTTGGCAAACTGTGCAGAAATGGTCAGTTTGAGTTTTCTGATGATCCTCAATCGGTGGTAGGCTTATGCTGCAGTTTTAGTAATGTGAGATTGTAGGTTCAGAGATCTGTCCAGGGTGATGCCCATTTACCTCACTTCATCCTTGATTGCTATAGTTTTGTTTAGAATGCTGATTGTTTGGGGTGGCTTGAATGTGGAGTCTCTGGTAATGAACATAGCCTCTGTTTTATCAAAGTTGACCATCAGGTTGTTAGCGATGAGCCAGGTGTCCATGTCCTCAAGGCAACTTGTCATTGATGTCATGTCAGGTGATTGCAGGTTGATTGGGGCATATGCTATGATATCATCAGCACACAGGTGGTAATGTAGTTTGTGGTGTTTGATGATGTTGCATATGGATTGGATGTATATATTAAAGAGTATAGATGAAAGAGATGAACCTTGTGGTATTCCTTGCGTAAAACGGAACTGAAGTGATTTCTTTTGAGCACATTTGACTTGCTGAGTCCGATCCTTCAGGTAGGAGGCGAACCATTTTAGGGTGTTCTCAATTATTCCGATCTGCTGCAGGCGCTGTAGCAATATAGTGTGGGACACAGTGTCAAAAGCCACTGAGATGTCCATGAACACTAGCAGGAATCCATTCTTTATGTTGTCCATGCCTTTTAGGAGATTGTCAAAGAGAGAGGTAAGCAGAGTTTCCATATTGTGCTGTGGTTTAAAGCCATGCTGGTGGACGTCAAGTGGAGCGTTCAAATTTATGTGA
Source organism: Ichthyophis bannanicus (assembly GCA_033557465.1). Lineage (NCBI taxonomy): Eukaryota > Metazoa > Chordata > Amphibia > Gymnophiona > Ichthyophiidae > Ichthyophis > Ichthyophis bannanicus. The sequence goes on from CM066032.1 coordinate 428,125,234, forward strand.
TCCTGTAATTGTCTCTGCACGGTCTTTTCAATGATTTTTGTGAGGAATGGAAGGCTAGAGATGGGGCGGTAGGATTTTGGATCAGAGGGGCTTAGTATGGTGCTTTTGAGGATCGGGCGTATCGTGGCTTGCTTGAGGGATTGTGGCATATGTCCTTGCTGGAGGGATTCCTTAGCAATTTTGTGGAGGTAATGGGCTAGTTGGCTTCTAGTAGCTTTGATCCATGCCACTGGGCATGTGTCAGATGGCGAGGTCGTTGTGTTAAGAGCGTTCACTATGTCCTCTATTTGCTGTGTTGGGGGTATGCTAAAGCTCTCTCAGGTTTACTGAGGCTCTGTCACTTTCAGGTTGCATGCCTGGGGGAGAGGGGTGCTCGTTTGGTTGGAGTTCTTTGCTTTTAGGTAGTTTGCAAATTTTTGTGGGTCCAAGTGATGGGTGCAGTGCTAAGTGGCATCTTTGGTGAGCTTCTTCACAATGTTAAATAGCTCCCTTGGTTTGTTGGCTGATCTCATGATTAAGTTGGTATGGTGTTGTTGCTTGCGCTCATTGATCAAGTTGTTGTATTCCAATTGCTTGGATCTGTATTGGGCCATAGAGTCTTGTGACTTGTCATGCCTCCATTTCTTCTCCAGCTTTCTGAGTACATGTTTTGCATCCCTGATATCATTTGAATACCAGGGAGCACTGGGTCTCCTGTGTGCATGTGGTCCTTCTCTGCTTGGAGCTGATGAGGCTTCAGTTATTATGCGGTTCCATTCCTCTATGGTTTTGTTGAGGGTGTCACACTCCTGTTGGAGCAGAGGAATTGTTCTTTTAGAAAAGCATCTTTGTTGTACGCTCTGAATTATCTGGTGCTGCTCTCTTCCTCCATGTGGCGAGTAGAGTTATCCAAGATCAAGGAGAAGTCAATTACATGATGATTGGACCATGGGACCAGGGTGATTGTTGGGGTTGTGACCAATGTTCCCTCTAATTTTCTGTAGGATGTGTGCACATAAAATATCAGCTGTGTGCAGCTTTTTAAGGAAGGTTAAATTTTTGTGCGCCACATAACGACATTCGGAGTTATATACCTTAAAATTTGACTACACGTCAGAATACAGTATGTACACCACATTGATTTTAATCAAATTAAATGAAAATAGACGATTACTAAATGAAGCGGGAAATTTCTAGTAATTACTATCATAACTTTTAAATTTTAAGACGTCTGTGTTGTTTTCTATCAGAATCAGAGCCGTAAGTTTTGTGCGCTCGCTTGTAAAGTATGTGCACTTGCTCGGCGAGGTGTGTGCACGCGCACACGCGCACAGCTTAGAGGGAACAGTGGTTGTGACTTTGCCCTGTTCCGCCAGTTGTATTGGAACAAAGACAATGTCTGGAGTGGTACCATGTTGGTGTGTTGGTGCGTCAATTGTCTGGCGGTAATGTAGTGATTCCATAGCTTTAAGGAATTCTGTAGCTTCTTTGGTAGGCGTATAGGTTAATTTGTAGTCCCCTAGTGCTATGAGAGTTTTGTGTTGCCTGCTATGTGCGCATATTGATTTGAGTACTGTGGAAAAATGATCTGCCGCGGCACTAGGGGGCCTGTAGGTGAGGCATATGCTGAGGTATTTATTAGAAACATTGATTGTGCTGGATTCAGTTGAGTTTCTGGTAGAGATCAGTTTGAATCTGTAGTCTTTTCTGGCCAATATCAGGGTTCCTCCTCCTCTCTTGTGCGCTCTGATGCAGTTGAATGCTGAGAAGTCCGATGGGGTGACTTGGTTCAGGATAACCTGGTCTGAGTCATCGAGCCAGGTCTCGGTGATGCAGATTATATCCAGTTTTTGGTCCAGAATAAAGTCATGGATAATATAATACCATTTGGTTAAAATTCAATGTATCTAAACCTCAGGCAGTGTGGCTTTCAAATCATTCTCTGCTAGTAGATATAGTATCTATGTTGCAAGTCAGAAAATACCTTTGGTATCAACTCTGAAAGTATTAGGATGCTATTTGGACTCTCAATTGTCATTAAAGACACAAGTTACTATAGTTCAAAATCCGTTTCTTGGCATTATGTCATATCCAATATATTCGATCATTTTTAGATAAATCAACTCTATTTCCATTGGCCCATATGCTGGTTTATAACAGATGAGACTACTGCAATTCACTTTATAGTGGTCTGCCACAATTGTTGAAACATTTGCAAACTGTTCAATCAATGGTAAATCACATGGTGATACACTCTAGGAAATATGATAGAATTATTTCATCGGTTAAGGATCATCATTGGCTCTCAGCTTATTATCATATGAAATTTAAGGTACTAGAATGGGCGCATAAGGCCTTTTACACAGGTTTTACCGTTTACAGTATCTTTCAAATCTTTTAATTCCATTTATTTCAGGTAGGATTTTTCAGTCTTTCCAACAACATAGATTAGTTATTTCAGCACTCTCTAGGACACATCTTGAAGTTACCAACAGTCAGCATAATTTTATTTAGCTGCAGCACAGTGAAATGCTATCCTCAAGAAATTTGATTGGAAACATCTCTTCCCAAGTTTAAAAAAAGCATTAAAAACATTTAATTTGAACTAGCATTTCAAAATGGATAGATCCATGGTATAGTATATGTAGCAGTGTAGGCAATGGCAGAGACAATTAGTGCAATATTTTATGCAGAGGGCCAGTAATAGCCTACCTTGGAGATTGTCTCTCTCTCAGCTAGTCTTAACCTATGGAACTGGAATTACTTGAACTTCATGGCATGATACAGGAAGGAATGGACTATCAAGAAGGTGGGGAACAGAGAATATAAATTTATTTTTCTGTTTTTTTACTGATACAAGCCGGGGCTGTGGCAAACACCTTAGAAGAGGTATGGGTGGAGGACTTTTCCAACCCTGTTTTAGTTAGCAAAGTGAGATCAAGGTTTTCCCCAGGAGCTGGATGAACCATGATTCTGGAAGTGAGATTACTGCAGTTTTTTATTTTCCTAAGAGTGGTATTTAGCTGTTCTGTGAAGGAGTGTGTGTGAAGTTAAACACATCATAGAGAAAAAAAGAGTGAGGGGGAAAGGCTTCCCCTTTACTCCACAGGGGGGAAGCAAACCAACCAGAACTGAGAAGGCTGGCTGGAAAACAGTCTGATTTACTTTGCAGCCATGGGAGTTTGAGAGGCTGCTATGACTTGCCCAGATTAGTTTACTTTTGGCATTTGCTGGATTCCCTGCTAATAATAAATTAATGCCTGATTTATGGAGTTAAAGGAACTATAAAGACCTTTTAAACCCTGCTGAATGCTTCATAAGTAGCTGAAACGGAAGAACTGGCCTTGGACTCTTTTGTTGTTTTGAAGTTACAAGGACAGTGACTGCCAGTCAAGCTTGGACTGCAGAATTATTCTACAATTCTTTTCATGTATTGGAGATGAACTAACAAAGCTAATTCAGAAAACCACTATCCCATCAGCTCACACCATTTGTTTTATTTTTGATATAAAGTAAAAGATTGCAATGGTTTATGTATTTTTTAAATTTATTTAATCAGTTTTTTATACCACCTTATCCTTCAATCAAAGCAATTTACATTGTAACTTCACTGTGTACAATAAACATTGAACAGTTGGGGGGGGGGGAAGGGCATGCAGAACAGGATAAAAAGTTAACTTATGTACAGTGCAACTTATAAGGCATAATATACGAGGTGTGACAAAAAAGAAACGAGACTGTCCCATAAATGTCTTATTACAAAATCTACAGAGAAATTACGCATTGTCCCCTTCAAAGTAATCCCACCTAGAGTTAATGCACTTCTGCATTTGCTTCTGCCATGTACAGAAGCACTTGGTAAAGTCCTCCTCCTTGAGGTCCCTCAGCTCCCTCATCACAGAGGCCTTGATCTATTCTACAGAGGCGAAATGAGTTCCTTTGAGCAGAGTCTTCAGCCTGGGGAAGAGCCAGAAGTCCCACAATGCGAGATCTGAGGAATAAGGAGGGTGGTCAAGAGCTGTGATCTGTTTGTTGGCCAAGGACGGCCTCATACTGAGCGCGGTGTGTGCGGGCGCTTTGCTGTGGAGGAGCAGACACAACTTGTCTCTCCACAGAGCCCACCTGCTGCTCCGAACCCGGTAGGGAGGCGGTTGAGGACATGCTGGTAGAGGTGCTGGTTGACTGTCTGACCCTCAGGCACAAACTCATGATGGACCACTCCCTTCTGGTCGAAGAATGCAATCAGAATGACCTTGATCCTTGATTTGGACATGCACATTTTCTTGGGTCTGGGTGACAGTTGAGTCTTCCACTGCAGGCTCTGTCTCTTGCTTTCAGGGTCATACTGGAAGAACCAAGTCTCGTCTCCTGTGAAGACTTGGCCAATGAACTCTGTATCTTCTCCGATCTTCTCAGCAAGTCTCGACAAACATTGACCCGGTGCTCCTTCTGGTCATATGATAAAAGCCTGAGCACCATCTTGGCACACACCTTCCGCATCCCCAGCTCCTGTACCAAGATGGTCCACACTGACTCCCTATTTAGGCTGAGCTCCTCAGCTATCATCTGCACCATCAATCTGTGATGACCCCATACCAGCTGGTTCACTCTGTCAATGTTCTCAGCCGTCTTTGTCGTGGAAGGCCGTCCTGACTTGGGGTCATCCTCCACTTCCTCGCGGCCAGTCTTGAAGAGTTTATGCCACTCAAAGACTCATGGCCTTGACATTGCATCTTCTCCATAAGCCTTTTGGAAAAGTTGGAGACACTCAGTTGGGCCCTTCTCCAACTTAGAGACAGGAGAAGGAGGTCTTCTGCAAAAATAGTACAGTAAAGGTAGCAGAAACCAAAGACCACAGCCAAACACAAGGATATATCCAAAAAACTTTATTGTAGACCCAACTTAACCAGTTTCAGCCCTAGGCCTTCGTCAGGGGTCAGAAGGGACAAAACAGAAGCATCTAAGGGGTGCTAACATAGTAGATTTCTTTGCTTTCCTATCTCAATTTATTAATCATACTTTATCATGTTATGATCACTGTTGCCAAGTGGTCCCAACATTATTATTTCTTGTGCCAGAACCTGTTTTCTACTAAAGACTAGTTCTAAAATAGCTTCCGCTTGTGTAGATTAATGAATCAGCTGCTCCATGAAGCAGTCATTTATTTCATATAGAGATTTTATCTCTGTAGCATGTCCTGCTGGGCTTATCAGTTGATAAGTGTAATTTGGAATCTTTCATCTCTGTACTTAAGGGCATCTGGGTTACTTTTATCTTTTTTTAGAACCTCTGTCAGTATGCCCAAACTTCCCTCTTTTGCTAGTATCCTTCAAGTATACATCCTTTTGAACCATGCTCTCTTGGGCAACTGTCGGCTTTCCCCTATTATCTAGTTTTAAAGCTGCTCTATCTCCTTTTTAAAGGTCAATGCCAGCAGCCTAGTTCCATTCCGATTAAAGTGGAGCCCGTAATTGTGGAAATCCCCTCCCTTCCCCAAAATGTTACCCAGTTTCTAACAAATCCAAGACCCTCTTCTTTGTACCTTTGTCTCATCCATACATTGAGACTCCAGAGTTCTGCTTGCCTTTTGGGTCCTGTTTATGGAATGGGAAGCATTTCTGAGAATGCTATCCTGGAAGTTCTGGATTTCAACTTCCTACCTAAAAGCTTAAATTTGGCCTCCAGAACCTCCCTCCCACACTTTCCTATGTCATAGGTGCCAACATGTACCAAGACAGCAAACTCCCTTGTCTAAGTAAAATGTGAGGTCCACTATCTTTGCATCAGGTAGGCGTATTACCAGGTGATCCTCATCCTCATGTCCACCAGCCACCCAGCTATCTACATGTCTAATGATCGAATCGCCAACAACAACAGTCATCCCAACCCTTTCTTCATGAGCACATGGCTGAGATAGGCTGTGCTGCAGGTCCCCGTCAGTGCTAGTGTGTGATAGGTAGTCCTTGCAGACACACCTAGGATATACCTGTGTCCATCTTTTTTTTTCCCAGTCACGTCTAGCCCTTGTGGATTATGATGTACCAAGAATAGTGCATATCCTGAGTGGTTGCCATGATCACAGGTTATTAGTGAAGGGTGGTGGTTGGACCCAAAAGCGGATTATATAGCACCACCCAAACCACCCCTGTGGGTCAGGGTAGGGGACAGGATCTCCCACTAACAGATTCACATTCTACATCTCTGCAATGGTGGCAGTAGAGGGGACCATCAACCCCAGTCCTGCTGGGGAATAGGCAACCTAAAGGGCAGTCAATGCAGATCTGTGCGCATCACATAGGGCACTGGCAGACAGTAGGCCTGGAAAAGCTCAGCTGCACCCACCTCCCCCAACCATCTGACATTCACCAGCAGAGGGCACAATCAGTCTCCACCCTGCAAGATGTTCCAACCATATACATGCTACCTGCAGACAGTCTGCTAGCTAGTACATAGTGCATGTTCCTGAAGGAACTGTGTGCACCCAAAAATGGGATCTAAGCACACACAGCAAGCAGGTATGTCAGTGATAGGGCCCCAGAAAAGGGAATTCATAGATATCACTGACCGGGCCATACCCACAGTATGCAAATTGGCTCGTTATTATGCAAATTGGCAGGCTAACACTGGAAACAGTGCAAGCAGTGTGGTCTCAGTAAGGTGTAGGCAGCCACAAAACACTGGATAGACATACACACACTCCCACACCTATGCCAGCATTGTGAAAATATAGAGGTTTTTGGCAGCCCTGGCTACCACACCAGTCCTGGGCACAGTGCAGGCATTGCTATGGTATGCAATACTGTTGGGGTCACTCCCTGAGGTGGTAAACACTTTCAGAAACAAAACCTGAAACACACGCCACAGATATCAGAAAGGTTGCTATGATGAATCTCTATCAACAAATTGTGTTTAACTTAGGATTTGTTAGCTGACATTAATCGTAGTAACCTTTTGATATATGTGGAACGTGTTCCCAAGTTTAGGACGGCATTGCTAAGGTATGCAGTGCTAGTATTGGGAGATGCTGCTCCACGCAGGGCCCAACAGCCTGACTCTCCATGAGGCTTTGGATAGTGGAGCCTGTGGGTGTGGGTGTTTGTGCCCCTGTTGGCTGCTGCTCTAGGGCAGAGGTTTCCAACGCCGGTCCTGGTGGACCAAACACAGTTCAGGTTTTCATGCTGTCCCTAATGAATATGCATGAGATACTTTTGCATACATTGGGGGCGGTGCATACAAATGCAGCACAGGCATATTTATTAGGGACAGAATGAAACCTGAATGGTGTTTGGCCTTCCAGGACTGCAGTTGGGAAACTCTGCTCCAGGGATTGCACATGTTTATGGTGTCTGTGCTCTGTACAGTAAAATATAGGCATTTATGGCATGTTTATTTTATCTGCAATAAAGGTTCCATCTTTATTACTACGGTTTAGTACTGGGTAAAACATAGGGACATGGTTTGCAGGAGCCACAGCAGGGGCTTGAACTTGTGATTTTCTGCCCCTGAACACACTGGCTGTGTGTACTGTACCAAACTGTTGCCACAGAGGCAGATCATTCCCTGGGGATACCATGACTGTTCGTCAGACAGATCTTGTCTGTTGCAGTGCACAGCACCCACCTAAATGGGGCTTGGCCGTGGTCTGCTGTGGGCATATGCCACTGCCCCCTCTGCCACCAGCACCCCTCTGCCACCATGCTGACATGCCCTTGTGCCGGTGGTGCTGGTGGTGCGCAGTCCCAGGCTATCCAGTGTGCCGATAAATGGATGCCTATGGTGCATGATATGGGGTAGGGGTGCCTGCATAGACATCCATGCTTCCCCCCAGCACCACCTGCCAATGTTATGTGCCCTTTGGGGGACTTGTTGGGTACTGTCCCCTGGGACACTTTGGGACACACACTCGTGGACATGTTTGTCCTTGGTCAGTTGCTGTCTTGCTGGTTTTCCACTTCTACATTCCTATGTGTCACCTAGGCATATGCCTAGTCCACCCTGTGCCACAGCTGCCCCACTGCATGTCCCACCTGCAGCCCCCCTGTACCCCATTTGCAGCCTCACCGTAGTGCCCTCTCGTACTTTTGCACTGTGATGTTGCTGCACATGTATCACTACTATCACTTTTTTTGGTTCCCTTGCCTTTGCTGCACATTGCTGACTGAAATGGTCTCTCTCCTCTGCAAATGTGCCTCTAGTGTGAGGTTTTCACTGGCGCTAATTGCAGACCTTCATTTCACGGCATTAGTGTGCATGGTGCCTCTCCCTGCCCACTCTCCGCCCATTGACCCCTTATCTCCGCCCCTGGGGAGCCTTACTCTGCCCTCTGGGAAGCCTTACTCCACCGTCTGTGCACCTTAACACCTCCGGAGACATTATCGCATGATACGTGACATTCTCGCACGGTAATGCACCATTATCACACGATAACATCACATATCTCGCAATAACGTTGCAGCCATGACGTTAGCGCCGTTTAGTAAACATACCCCTTAGTTTTAAGGTTTTGTTTAGCTATTTAAGTTGTTTACTCAAAGTTGCTAGAGATACTTGTACTGATACAATTATACCAATTAAGTTTAAGGGACTTTGTTCAACTAAAGATTAATTAATTCCAGGGCCTTAATTAATCTATTCCTCTTGAGGATAATCGGCTGAACCTGAAAGTGAATTTGACCACCTCTCCCCTTTAATAGGTTTAAAAGCCTACAAATCTGATTATGCCTCGGGTGAGTGGGAGACTCCCTCCGTCTGGAACCTTTCTTACCCAAAGTTCAAAGAATTATTGAAAACTCACTTTTTCCAACAAGCCTTTGACCTCCCTCCTGACATCTCTACCTGAGTATTTTTTGGTTTGTGTTTTGTTTAGTTACCGTGTTTGATCTTGCACTGTTTCTCCCTATTTCCTATTTTTTTATGGCATTCCTTTTCCGTAGTTTAGTGGCGTAGATCTTTTTATTGTAAACCGCTCTAATGTCCCGACAAGCGAGGTGTATAAAATGGAGAAATAAAGATAAAGATAAAGGCTGGCTAGCTACAGACGTCCCGGACCTGTGCTTCTAAGTTAATTTGTTAACAATTTCTTGGGTGATTCACACAGCCCATGGTTGGATAGAGTGAGCCTTTCAAATTGCCCCTTTGATCTTTTACTTGGTTTTAATACCTATTTAAAACAAATTCCCAGATCTCTTGCTATACTCTGATTCGATTTAAATAAAAAGCTCTCTGCTGAAACTGAACATAGAAACAAAGAAACATGATGGCAGAAAGAGACCACATGGCCTATCTAATCTGCCCTTCCATGGCAACTATAATAGTCCCCTTTTGTCTTTTACAGATCTTCTGTGTTTGTCTCATACTTTTTTGAATTCAGATACTGTCCTTGTATCTACTACCTCCACTGGGAGACTATTCCATGCATCTACCACTCTTTCCATAAAGAAATATTTCTGCATATTACTCCTGAGTCTATTCCCTTTCACCCTCATCTTATGTCCCCTCTTGCAGAGCCTTGACTGAGTTTTAAATTTCAACTAAAAGCTATCTAATGATACTATGCCCTGACTGAGTTAACAAATAGACTGGATTCTAAAACACCCACATTTATCAGCTTTAACCCAAAGCATTCCCTTTTCCTCAAGATTTAGAGAATTTCTAAGAAATAAACACAAGTACATATTTCTTTCCAGCAGTAGCAGTCCTTTTGGTAGTTCTTCAAGACTACCCTGGCAGAGTAGTCAGAGTTGGTGAATGCCAGTTGAAAGAAGTGTTTTTTCAGGGTAGATCTGAAGCAAGAATAAGAGGGCTCTAAATGAAGATCAGGTGGCAGATTGTTTCAGAGGTTGGGGGCACAGAAATAGAAAGCAGAAGACTGAGTGGAATGATGTCGAGCACGGGAAGCAGAGGGGCGGTAAAGGCGGTTTGCATGGATGTTGCAAAGGGAACAAGAAGGAACCAACGGGATCAAAAGGGAAGAGATGCAGAGTAGAAGACCATACATGGGCAGCCAATGATGCTGGAGAAACAGAAGAATGATGTGATCATATTTGGAGACATGAACAAGGAGACGAAGAGCAATGTTTGGTAGAGTTTGTAAACAATGGATTTCATAGTCAGGAAGGCTAGCATAAATGATGTTTCAATAGTTGATATGAGTAATTACTATGGAAAAAATGAGAGTAGCTAAGGTTGGGGGTAAGGAGTGAGAGAATAGAGCGGATCTGATGATGTGCATAGAATGACTTTTTGACAGCAGAACTGATGTGGTCATGGAAAGTAAGCTTAGAATCCAAGATTACACCCAAGTACTGAAAGAGGTGGATAGAGCAAGAGAAGTAGAGTCTGTGCCCTTCTCCACTACCAACTCCAGACTCCATTTCTTCCACCTTCATGTGCCTTATGCCAGGAATAGTCATCCTGAGTTAGTACGTACGGCTCTGTCTTTGGTCGTATTCAAATCCAAGCTAAAAGTCCACCTTTTTGAGGCTGCTTTTAAACCCCAATCCCTTATTCCTCTGTTTAAGGCCCATGTTTTTAATCATTACCTATCAGGAGCAAGATTCCCTAATCTCTGATTTTGTCCTGTTCATCTGTCTTGAATAGACTGTAAGTTCTGTTAAACAGGGATTGTCTCTAATGTTTATATGAACATTACTGCATGCATACAATAGTACTGTAAAAATCATTATTATTAGTAGTAGTAAAACTAAAGTTTATTGCCAAAATGAGCCAGTATTGTGAAAATATTTTCTTGAGATGTTGCCTCGTTTAAATGACTTTACAGGGATTTTATTTGTGATAAAGTTTGCATGAAACTGGAAACATTATTAAAAAAAAGAAGTAAGTGTACCTCACTGTAATTTTTATCATTTTATAAAACTGCATTATAATAGATACTATATATGGTACAAATACAGACAAATACAGATAGGTAAGGTCTAGATCATAAGGTGTTGTCTCATGCTAATTGTCTATTTATATTTTTACCAAGCTATATCCTGAAATGTCAGAAAAAGTATTCCTTTTGTGGTGAACCAGGCAGAGGAGCAGATTCTCACTTCTATGAGTACCAAAATACTTCATACATAACAAGGAGAAAACAATAATTTCTGATATTTATTTACTTTGCATACACATTAAATTCTGTCCATGCAAAGCTGCTGGATGAATAAGAATTGTTGTTGTTGTTAAGTGCCGTCAAGTCGGCGTCGACTCATGGCGACCCTCTGGATAGCTATTCTAAATTGTGTTCGGTCTTGAGTCAGGCAGCTCATTGTTGACAGACTGGTACCTGTAGCTGCTGTTATTGTATCGATCCATCTCATTGCTGGCCTTCCTCTTTTGCACTCACCTTCCATCTTGCCAAGCATGATGTCTTTCTCTAATGATCTCTCTCTTCGCATGATGTGTCCAAAGTATGAAAGTCGAAGTCTTGTCATCTGAGCTTCTAAAGAAAGCTTAGGTTTGATCTCCTCTAGAACCGACCAGTTTGTTCTTCGGGCAGTCCATGGTATACACAGTATTCGCCGCCAGCACCATAATTCAAAGACATCAATTTTCTTCCTGTCTATCTTTTTCACTGTCCAGCTTTCACATCCATATGATGTTATTGAAAATACCATGGCTTGAACAAGTCAAATCTTTGTATGGAGAGCGATATTTCTGCTCTTGAGAATCTTATCTAGGTCTTTCATAGCCATTCTGCCAAGAGCAATGTGTCATCTGATTTCTTGACAGCTTGTTGCTTCTTTATTGATAGTTGATCCAAGTAGGTTAAAGTTGTTCACGATTTCAATTTATTCTCCTTCAACGATGAACCTGTTGATTAAAAACATATAAGTTTTATAATATTGTAGAATGCTAATTATGATAGAATTAGTTAATATTAGTAGAATTTACTGGGGGAGGCTCTCATTCACTTTCTTTCCCCATCCCTAGCAATTACTCTGTCCATTCTTTCCTCGATTCCAGCAGTCAAAATCTCCATCCCTCCCAGTCCCCACAGTTACTCCTTCTACTACGCCTGTGGCAACAAACTCTCAACCCCTCCATCAGCAGCAAAGGCTGCGTATTTCCCTCTGAGGAACTCTTTAGCATCACTGGACATCCTCCAAAGCTAATGCCTTGGGTTGTTGTGTGCACATATATAGTAATGCACACAAGTGCATGCCACTATCTGGGCAGAGACAGAGCTGCACTGTCCTACCATTGTTCTATATCGACAAATATTGGATCTCCGTGGTTCTACAGAAACAACGCAACAGAGACTTTTAAAAACATAAATTAAACTGTGTGTTACCTCTCCAAAACACTCAACTAATATTTTCAAAATTGTTATTAATTCATCTCCTGCTTCTAGCAGGCTGTTATACTCATTAAATATATCTACATGAAAATTCTCAAAGGCAGGACGAACAGGCTGGGATGCTAGCAAAACTGCTTTAGGACAATTTATTGTCTCTGAAATACTGTGCATCTGTAGAAAATAACTATTGAAACTTTTTTTTTTTTTTTAATGATAAAACAAAGTATTAGGCCCTCTCAGTGGTCTTTGCTGCAAAAATCTCAGTTGTCCCATATAAGTCATAAACTTTAGGATGGGAAAAACAAGTACAACAGAGCATATTCCATTCGCCAGAACATCTGAAGTCTTTAAAGTTGCCAGCACCTTTCAGCCTACCATCATGTTTCTATCTGATAATAACTTGTTCCAAGCCGAATTACCATGGTTGGCTGCACTCTATCACACCTCTGGATTACGAAAGTGCAGCTTAGAAGTATTTGTGAACTGTTTTCTGATTATTCACAAAGTAACTCCTGATTGAAGTAGGCAGCAGCAAAAACAGCAAGTTCATCACTGTGTGCAGAAGATGCTTTGAATCATGCTTCACTAAATTGACCTTCAGAGTGCACTATGACCTTCAAATTGTTGCTACATCACTGAAATGAGGTCTGGTGGAATTTGATGATAAGCCTGTGGATTACTGGGTGATAGTATGTCAACATCTTTGATAAGCACTTGCCAAGAAGACTGATATCTGAAGAAATTATTTCAGATGCCAGACCCTTCAGAAAAATCTATGCAGTTTTACAGAAGCTTCTTCTGAAGCATGTAGTAGTGTCACTGTCAGTATACTTTAAACCTTTTTTCCTTGAATGGATATTTATAGAATACAGCTTGTCAAAATAAATCCAATTATTTTTTGACAATTAAAGGCTCCTTGAAGCTAATGTGTCTCAGCTGTTCTGAGATAATTCTTTAACAAATATTTGTGCATCATGAATGTAGGTAAGTAGTGAATACAATGCAACAATCTTAATATAACTGTTGCAAAATAGCTGTTCAAAGTGACTGACCTGCTGCACAAAGTAGAGTAGAATTTTAAACCCTGACATAAAGATATAAGCCTGAAACCCTGATATAAAGAGCGCTACTCGAGCGCATTGCAGCCTCTTCCTCCAACATTCCGGAAGCCATCAGCTCTCCTCCTGCAGAGGATCGAGCCTGCTGGAGCACCGGACAGCCTTTCTCAACACGTGCTACCCAACTATACTATAGTTATCTACTTGCTAAGATTTGTCTGAAGTCACACAAAATCTATACTGTTTCAATCTCACACTCCAATACTATATTATCATTATATGCTTGCTTAGAATTAGAATTGCTAGAAATCACACAAAAACTTGTACTGTCTAAACTTGACTAGGACTCTACCTGAAAATTAATTTGACCAGAAGTATACTGAAAACTGCATTGGACCACCTATATTATTAGAATTGCACTAAAATTATGTACCAATTTCAACACGTACTACCCAACACGTGCTACCCAACCATAGTATAATTATCTACTTGCTAAGATTTGTCTGAAGTCACACAAAATCTGTACTGTTTCAATCTCACACTCCAATACTATATTATCATTATATGCTTGCTTAGAATTAGAATTGCTAGAAATCACACAAAGACTTGTACTGTTTAAACTTGACTAGGACTCTACCTGAAAACTGATTTGACCAGAAGTATACTGAAAACTGCATTAGACCACCTATATTATTTGAATTGCACTAAAATTCTGTATCAATTAAACTACTAACTTGAATCCCGTCCACCTACTAATACCATATTATACCTATTACTACCATCTACTAGCTCTCTCTCACACAGGCCTCCCATACAACCAGCCCTCACACAAAAACTACATAACGGCCCCCATAAAAATTAAAACCCTGCCCCTCATTCTCCTAATAATAGCTCTCTTATTACAACAAATCTTCACATATAAATCCAACCACCTCCCTTGTAATAGCATCCCCGTCATTCATAACCCCAACCGAAACTTAACATGCTCCCCATTACACAATCACCCATTTAACCAGCACTCACACTACAACACCCACAGACACTATCCCAGACTAATTCAGATAAACCATAAACAGCACAGCAACAAAATCAACCCCCCCAACATAGTTACCAAATTAAAACTCATCTTAATATACATTCGTTCCATACGAAACAAGATACCAATTGTTAATGACATAATAAGAGATAAAAAACCTGACATCTTTTTCATTACTGAGACATGGCTAACACCCACAGACACAATATTATTAAACCAACTCCCAATATCACAATACGATGTATTCAACTGCCACTGAGATATAAAAAGAGGAGGTGGCACACTCATACTCACTAAAAAAGACTTACAATACACTCTAACAAACTCAAACAATGTTGAAGGCATGGACATCATCAACATTGAAAATAGAACCCTAGCATTCACCCTAATCTATAGACCCCCATCAGCGGATCAGAAAAACCTTTCCCCCATCCATGAACTCGCATGCACAGCATCTCAGAGCAAACCTCTCATAATCCTAGGTGACCTAAACCTCCCATCCCTAAACCAATTCCAAACAGATAACTTCATAGACTCTATGACACAAATGGGATTTAATCAGATAATCCATACCCCCACCCACACTAAAGGAAACTCATTAGATCTCATCTTCCTCCCTACCCCTTTTAATCTCCATCAACTATACCCCCCCCCCCCAATAATAACAGAAGTGCCATGGTCTGACCATCATCTGATAACCTTCCATCTCCTAGCACAAACACCCTCAAAATCTGCAAACATAACATCACACTACTCACGTTTTACCCGCTTTGATAACAATACATTCCTTGAAAAGGTACTGCCTAAACTCACTGCAAACCTACCAGACATCAATTCAACTATAGAGAATTGGAACTAAACAATCCATAAAGCAGCCACCCCCACAGGAACCACGCAGAAGCGAATGAAAAAATCTGAAAAATGGTTCACAAAAGACCTTGCCCTGCTAAAAAAAACAACTAAGAAAAGAAGAAAAAAGCTGGAGAAAAGCAAAATCAAATGATAACAAAACCAAATACATAAATATACTTAATGATTATAGGAATGCAATTAGCAAATCAAAAAGGGACTACTATTCCAAAGTAATAAATGTCGCCCTCAATCAGCCAAGAGAACTTTTCACAATTGTGAAAACATTAACAAAAACACAAAACCCAGAACCTAATCAAGACACGATAAATGCACAAACCCTAGCATCACATTTTGCCGAAAAACTAAAGAAAAAAGCCTCATACTCCAACCATAATACTAAAATCAAATACTGACAATAACTATGAATGGACAGCTTTCCACATGGTTGAACGAAAGCACCTCCTTAAAATTATAACAATGATCAACACCACAACCTCCCCACTCGACCCATGCCCAGTGTCATGGATCAAATCCACTAAGGACTTTCTTGCTGAAAACATCCAATACATAGTGAACCAATCACTATCGCAAGGCATTATGCCCAATGCCTTAAAGCTCTCTTCGATCTGCCCCATTATAAAAAACAATAAACTAGACCCAAAAGACCCAAACTCATACAGGCCCATAGCTAGCATACCACTCATTGCCAAAATAATAGAAAAAAACCATACAATTCCAATTACAGGAACACATTGATGATCACAAACCCCTTGATTCACACCAGTTCGGATTCCGCCCCTTCCATGGAGTTGCAACTCTCCTAATTGCACTGATGGATCTCCTCATCAGAGGTACAAATGACAACAACCAAGGTTTCCTACTCCTCTTTATAGATCTATCTGCCGCATTTGACAGCATCAACCACAACACACTCATCAACAGACTAGAAAACTTAGGAATAGGAGGGACAGTCCTCAAATGGTTCAAGTCATACATCTCACATAGATTAATACGGGTGCAAATGGGTCAAGAAACATCGGAAACTTTCCCTCAAGGTCAGGGTATCCCACAAGGCTCAGCCCTCTCCACCCTCCTCTTCAACCTATACCTACAACCCATTACAAACATATTTAAAAAACATAAAATCAATCATTTTATATACGCTGATGACATTATGCTCACCATCCCCATAAACTCTAACAACCCTAAATATGACAACTTACTTGAATGCATGAATGAGACCACCACATGGCTTGAAGACAACTATCTAAGCATCAACTTTAAAAAGACAGAAGCAATGTTTATAACGAGAAATCCAGACGCTGATCATAATTACCCCACAACAATCACAATAAACAAAACAACTATACCTGTTAAAAAGGAGGTAAAATACCTAGGACTAATATTAGACCACTCACTCACCATGCTTCCTCACATAAAACAGACAGTAAAAACGATATTCTACAAACTCAAGACAATACAACACCTAAGACCCCTCCTTGACACAAATGATTTTAGATCAGTAGTCAATACCCTCATCACCCCCCACTTCGACTATTGTTAACAGTCTCCTAAATGGTCTCCCGCTAAAGAGCATCTACCTACTACAAAGAGCCCAAAACATATGCGCCAAGATGATCTCAAAAGCTAAACTAACTGACCACGTGACCCCAATACTGTTAGACTTGCAATGGCTCCCTATAAGTAGCCAAATAAAATATAAAATCCTACTAACTACCTTCAAATGCCTTAATAACATCTCCCCCTCACACCTGTCCACCCTACTACACCCCCCACCAGAAACTAGAATGCGCAGACAAAACGCAACCCATTCTCTCAACATAAAAACAACCTTCAGAAAAACAAAAGCATCCACAAGTGATAGGGCCTTCTCCTTCGCTGGCCCCACTCTTTGGAACGAACTCCCACTAACTCTTCGCCTGATGAAAGACCTTCATCAATTCAAAAAAGAACTTAAAACCTACCTCTTCACGAACCATTTTGAAATCCCCTACCAACAGAGAACCTCCCCCCAACAATCACAGAAACACATCCACAGTACTCAAGATAGGACAAACGACTAACACAAGAAAACCTTACAGTACTTATCCATTCCACCCACTGCGGAATAGTCTTATCCAAATCTGTTGTTTTACTGCTCTTGTAAATAGTCACTTGTAATTAGTTCTATTATGTTCCATGTAATGTTACCTGTATACAGTTCAAAACTCTGTTCCATGTAAAGTATACAGAAGTATACAAAATTTTGATAACTGTTCCATGTAAACCGCCCTTGATCTCTGGAAGGGGCGGTATAGAAGAAATTGTTAAATAAATAAAAATAAATAAATAAAGTAAGCCACCTATTTTAAATGACTTACCCATGAGAATAGGCACTTATATATGGAGTGTAAAAATGCAATGCGTGCCATCGGGTCATTGCTGAGTGCTGGCAGCCCATGGTGTACACAAAGCTTCCATGGTGCACACACACACACTTAGAGTGTAGGTAATCACTATTCTGTAAGTTTGTGCATCAGGACAATAGCATGTAGTGATAGAGTGGGCAAGCATGGGGCAGAGTGTAGGTGGAGCAGAAATTTACACACAAAAGAAGTAGGACCCGATATTCAAAGGCATTTACGCAATTTATAGATCTGTAAACCAGGTAAATGCCACTGAATGGGATATTCAATGGCACTAACATGGTTAGTGCCGCTGAATATCCCTGATTATCTCCCCTATATGCCCCAATGCTAACCGCTTAGCATCGGCACGTGTCGTGGGCAGTCCGGGATGGAGCAGAGGTGGTGACAGTCGCTAACCATGCAGCAGCAACATTGCACTGCTACCCAGTGAGCAACCTGTGGATAAAACTAGACAAAGCAAAAGCTGGACTAGTTTTATCAGCAAGAGCTAACCAGACAGTAGCGCAATATCGCTGCTATCTGGTTACCTTCTGGGGCACGTGCGGGGATCACGGATATTCAATGCTGGGGCCGCATATGACCCCGGCATTGAATATCCTAGGTTAGAGGTCAAGCCCATAGAATACTACTCATGGACATATATGTCAGGCCTAGGGTTAGCGTTGGTGGTCACACCTAGATTTGAAATGCAGAACGCACCACTTATGCACCTAGGTGTCAAATATGCTCTTGACAACACTCTTTGAACTAAAAAGCTCTTGTAGAATTACCTTCCACTCATACACGAAAGTGCAGCTTAGAAGTATTTGTGAACTGTTTTCTGTTTATTCACAAAGTAACTCCTGATTGAATTGGGCAGTGACAAAAACAGCAGGTTCCCCTCTGTGTGCAGAAGATGCTTTGAAGGAGACCTATTGTACTTTATGAAACCATGTGCACGCATGTTTGGGAGTGTAATTTGAGCTCCAAAGCAGGTGTAAATATTCATGAGTGCATTTTAGCCACAACTGCGCAGGTTTGTGAGGCTATTTTATAAAGACACAGGCAAATGAGTGTCTTTATTAAATAGCCTCATACAGGTAATGGGTACCATCTTGGGCTTCCAGCCTAAGCAAAATTTCTTCATGAAGAAATATTCATTAATAGAGTGCTGTCTTTCCTTTCTTAGATTATTCCTGGCCATTCAGAAAGCTGACCTGTAAAACTGCTGCAACATGCACATAATTAAAGATGAGAGTACGGTTGGAATTTGATTTCTGGTACCCAAATATATAACTTAAATGTATTTAGTTATATATTTATGTATTTAGTTATGTATTGGGTTTTATACATTTTACACCTCTTTCAGATACTTTCAAGATATACAGTTACATTGCCTGGTTCAGATTTCAGCATGTATATACTATATTGAACCATACAAAGAAGAGAGTGTAGCACTTGAAATACTTTGAAACAAGCAACTACCATGTGCTTGTGCTAATGCAATGTGAGGGTACTTTTATAACGGCATGATGGGTAGGTGTCTGCATAGGCACTGTTTCATAAAAACAATCGCCTGCTTGTCTTTGTCAAATACTAGCATATCTGGCAGAGAATGCACTTTGAAGGAAGGTGCAATCACGTAACACCTGCCAGCAAGCAGACATAAATGTCTGCCTGTGCTTTATGTACATGTGCATGTAGAATATAAGGTATTTTATAATCTAGGTGCATACATGCAAACTCTTCCCAGACTGCACCTCTGATTATGCCTACTGGGAAAGTACGTGCCTTCATGCCAAAGCATGCACTTTTAATCCACATGGCATTTTATAAGAGGTGATTTACATACATATGTGGTCACATACATGCAGAAATGACTTTAGAAGATTATCTAGTTAATGAATGTTATCAGCAACTGAATTCCACTGCATGAAATGGGACTTGTGATACAATAGCAGCATTAACATTTGCATTACTGTTTCTTCAACAATTCTGTGTTTCTTATTCACAAGCTTTTCCATACAGTGAGCAGCTTGGCATTTACATTTTTTTTTTGTCAGCCTTTACCTTATAATTCTTATCTGAAGTTACCTGCTCCACAGATGAGCTTTAGTTAATGGCTCACCTCAAGGCTGAAAGAAGTTCTTTCCCTTTCACTAAAGGATCATTGGATTCTCATTACTCTCCTGACTCCTTTTTTCCTGAGTATTTTTTCCTCCTAATTTGCGCCCATGTTTTCTTTGGCTGTATCGCTTTTGGGAGCTGTAGTTCTTCTCCATCTTGAAAATCCCTTTCCTGCTTACCCTGTCTACCACTGGAAGGTTTTATCTATGTCTATCTTTTGCTCCCCTTCTCTTTCACTTCATAGTACAGCATGTACATTCCATCATACACCTTCTCCATTTTTCAGGGGCTCTTTCATCCTCTCCTTCTCTACTCACCTCCCTGGATATGTAGTCAGCATTAACATGGTCTTTATCTGCTTATGAAATTATTAGGCATGTGCATGTCAAAGATATTTAGGCTCATTTTTGTTCACCCAAATATACCTATTCAGTTAGAACATAAGAACATAAGAACATAAGATATGCCATACTGGGTCAGACCAAGGTCCATCAAGCCCAGTATTCTGTTTCCAACAGTGGCCAATCTAGGTCATATGTACCTAGCAGTTTCCCCAAGAGACACAAGTTCCACAATGCTTGTACTGGGTCAAGCATTGATATCTTCGGTCACTTCTTAATAATGGTTTATGGACCTTTCCTCCAGGAACTTGTCCAAACCTTTTTTAAACCCAGCTACACTAACAGCCTTTACTACATCCTCCGGTAACAAATTCCAGAGTTTGATTACACGTTGAGTGAAAAAATATTTTCTTTTATTAGTCTTAAATAGTTTACCCTGTAGCTTCATTGCATGTCCCCTAGTCTTTCTATATTCTGATAACGTAAACAATCGATCTACGTTTACCCGTTCCACTCCGTTCATTAATTTATAGACTTCTATCATATCTCCCCTCAGCCATCTCTTTTCCAGGTTAAAGAGCCCTAACCTTTTTAGCCTTTCTTCATAGGAGTATCCTTCCATCCCCTTTACCATTTTGGTGGCTCTTCTCTGAACCTTTTCTAAAATCGCTATATCCTTTTTAAGATACGGCGACCAGAATTGCGCACAATATTCAAGGTGCGGTCTCACCATGGAACGATATAGAGGCATTATAATATCTTTTGTTTTATTTTCCATCCCTTTCCTTATCATACCTAGCATTCTATTTGCTCTCTTGGCCGCCGCTGCACACTGGGCCAAGGGTTTTATCATGGTATCCACAATGACGCATAAATCTTTTTCCTGGGTGGTGGTTCCTAATGTGGAACCTTACATCGTGTAACCATAGTTTGGGTTGTTCTTCCCTAGGTGCATAACCTTGCACTTGTCCACATTAAATTTCATCTGCCATTTTTATGCCCAGTCTTCCAATTTATCAAGATCCTCTTGCAATTTTTCACAATCCTCTTGGGTTTTAACAACCTTAAATAGTTTTGTGTCATCTGCAAATTTGATAACGTCACTTGTTATTCCACTTTCCAGGTCATTTATGAATATGTCAAAAAGCAGTGGACCCAGCACAGATCCCTGGGGTACACCACTATTCACCTTTCTCCATTGGGAAAATTGGCCATTTAGCCCTACCCTCTGCTTTCTATCTTTTAACCAGTTCCTGATCCACAATAGTACACTGCCTCCTATCCCATGACTCTTTAGTTTTGCCAAAAGTCTCTGATGAGGGACCTTGTCAAAGGCTTTCTGAAAGTCCAGATACACAATATCAACCGACTCACCTTTGTCCACCTGTTTATTCACTCCTTCAAAAAAACATAACAGATTAGTAAGACAAGATCTTCCTTGTCTAAAGCCATGTTGGCTGTCTCCCATTAGGTTGTGACTATCTACATGCTGAGTAATTTTATTCTTTATGATGGTTTCTACCATTTTTCCCGGTACTGACATCAGGCTCACCGGTCTGTAGTTTCCCGGATCACCACTGGAACCCTTTTTAAAAATTGGTGTTACATTGGCGATCCTCCATTCTTCAGGTATTAGAGATGATTTTAATGATAGTTCACAGATTACTGATAGCAGGTCTGCAATCTCATATTTCAGTTCTTTCAACACCCTTGGATGTATACCATCCAGCCCAGGTGATTTGCTACTCTTCAGTTTATCTAATAGTTGTAATACATCTTCCCGATGTATCAATATTTCCTTCAATTCTTCCGCACCTTTAAATACCACTTCAGTCATGGGTAACATCCCTACATCTTCCTCAGTAAAGACCGAAGCAAAGAATTTATTCAGTCTCTCCGCTATCGCCTTGTCGCCTCTTAGTGCTCCTTTAACCCCTTTATCATCTAATGGACCAACTGACTCTCTCACAGGTTTTTTGCTACGAATGTACTTGAAAAGGTCTTTATTTCGCGTTTTTGCTTCCGCAGCAAGCTTCTTCTCAAATTCTTTCTTTGCCTGCCTTATCAATGCCTTGCATTTGACTTGCCAGTGCTTGTGCTGTTTCCAGGTTTCGTCGTTTGGCTCTTTTTTCCATTTCCTGAAAGATGCTTTTTTGGCAACAACAGCCTCTCTGACCTCACCTTTAAACCATGCTGGCAGTTTTTTGGACTTCCTTCCACTTTTCTTAAAGCGTGGAACACAGCTGGTCTGGGCTTCCAAGATAGTATTTTTCAACAACACCCAAGCTTGATGTACGTCTTTAACCTTTGCAACTGCTCCTTTTAGTTTTTTCTTAACTGTTTTCCTCATTTTATCATAGTCTCCCTTTCGAAAGTTAAAAGGTAGTACTGTGGATTTCCTTACTATCCCTCCTCCACTAATTAAATTAAAGGCGATCATGCTATGATCACTATTGCCAAGTGGCCCCAACACCCTTATCTCTTGCACTAGATCTGGTGTTCAACTAAGGACTAGATCTAAAATGGCTTCCCCTCTGGTTGGTTCATGAACCAGCTGCTCCAAGAAGCAGTCATTTATTTCATCTAAGAACTTTATCTCCCTAGCATGTCCTGACGTGACACTGACCCAGTCGATACCGGGGTAATTGAAATCACCCATTATTATTACTGCGCTGTAACTTTTGTTAGCTTCCTTGATTTCTTTGAGAATTTCATCATCCATTTTGTCATTCTGGCCAGGTACTCGATAGTACACCCCCACTGCCATTGCCTTCCCCCTTTTATATGGAATTTCAATCCATATAGATTCTACAGCAGATTTTGTTTCCTGCAAAACTTTAATCCTTTCTGAGTCAATGCCCTCTCTAACATAGAGCGCAACCCCTCCACCAATTTGATCAGCTCTATCATTACGATATAGTTTGTACCCAGGTATCACAGTGTCCCACTGGTTGTCCTCCTTCCACCATGTCTCTGATATTCCAATCATATCTAACCTTTCATTTAGTGCTATATATTCTAACTCTCCCATCTTATTCTTTAGACTTCTAGCATTTGCATACAAGCATTTTAGAGAATGTATTTTATTCATGTTAATTTGGCTATTGTTAGACATGGGTAAATTGGGATCTTTAAGCTCTGTCTGCTCCATACTTGAGGGCATTTGGGCTACTTTACTCTTTTGTGTAACCTCTCTGCTTTTGGTAGTATCCTTCAAGGATACATTCTTCCGAACCATCCGCTCTTGGGTGACTGTCGGCTTTCCCCTAATATCTAGTTTAAAAGCTGCTCTATCTCCTTTTTAAAGGTTAATGCCAGCAGCCTGGTTCCATCCCGGTTAAGGTGAAGCCCATCCCTTCGGAAGAGCCCCTCCTTTCCCCAGAATGTTCCCCAGTTCCTAACAAATCCAAAACCCTCATCTCTGCACCATTGTCTCATCCACGCATTGAGACTCCGGAGCTCTGCCTGCCTTTTGGGTCCTGCGCGTGGAACAGGAAGCATTTCGGAGAATGCTACCATGGAAGTTCTGGATTTCAACTTCTCACCTAAAAGGCTAAATTTTGCCTCCAGAACCTCCCTACCACATTTTCCTATGTCATTGGTACCGACATGTACCAAGACAGTAGACTCCTCCCCAGCACTATCTAAGACCTTATCTAGGTGGCGCGTGAGGTCCGCTACCTTCGCACCAGGCAGGCATGTTACCAGGCGATCCTCACGTCCACCAGCCACCCAGCTATCTACATGCCTAATGATCGAATCACCAACTATAACGGCTGTCCTAAACCTTCCCTCATGGGCACATGGCCCTGGAGAAACTTCCTCGGTGCGAGAGGGTTTTACATCACCTGGAGGACAGGTCCTAGTTACAGGATCACTTCCTGCCACACCAGGGTGATGCTCTCTTGTCACGTGACCTCTCTCCTCCATGGCAACAGGGGTTCTGCCAGACTGGAGGTGGGACTTAAGGACTATATCCCTGTAGGTCTCGTCTATGTACCTCTCTGTCTGTCTTATGTTTTCCAAGTCTGCTACTTTAGCCTCTAGAGAGCGGACTTGTTCCCTGAGGTCAAAGAGCTCCTTGCACCTAGTGCACACGTAAGACCTCTCACCAACTGGGAGAAAATCATACATGTGACACTCAATGCAAAAGACTGGAAAGCCCCCATCCCGCTGCTGGACTGCTGTCTGCATCTTAGTTTTAAGTTAGTCTTCAGGAGCCAAAGCATTTGTGTGTTCATTCCATACATCCCATTAGACTCTATGGGGGAAGCTATTTTGCAATGAAATAATCACGCTTGCCATCTATTTTCAATCAAACCTGCTTGAAATCTGATGACAGGCATCTCTAACAGCACTACAAGCCATCAACAGCACATACCCATCCAGGGGCACCTGAAGAGGGGCAAAGAGTACATACAGGAGCAGGACGGGTTCCAGAAGCTATCATCAGAATGACAAATTGGTACAAAAAGTGAGTGAAACACCTCAAGAGAGTGGGAGAGGGCAAAGCAGCTCCACAATTGGTGGAAGCACACCAGTGCATTTGAGGAGCAAAATAGCAAGGCCCTAAAATGTACCTAAGGGACCAGCGCAGTATCTTGATCACCTGTAAGGCCCTAAAACACACCAAGGGGATTAGCCTAGCACTGAGATTGGCTACACGGCCCTAGAAGATGCCAAAGGCAATCTATCACCCCATGATAGCTAGATTGATTGTTTATGCCATCAAAATGCAGAAAGACTAGGGGACATGCAATGAAGCTACAGTGTAACCCATTTAAGACTAATAAGAGAACATATTTTTTCAATCAAACTCTGGAATTCGTTACCAGAGGATATAGTAAAAGCTGTTAGTTTAGTTGGGTTTAAAAAAGGTTTGGACAAGGTCCAGGAGAAAAGGTCCATAAACCATTATTAAAGAGGACCCCAGAAATCCACTGCTTGCCCCAATACAAGCATTGTGGAACCTGTGCGTATTTTTGGGAAACTGCCAGGTACTTGTTACCTGGATTAGCCACTGTTGGAAACAGGATACTGAGCTTGATGGATCTTGGTCTGACCCAGTATGGCATTTCTTAAGTTCTTATGTAGGACTGAGTCATCTATTAGGCTGGCTAGGTAAATGTCCCCTTTTTCTATCTGCACTCCATGCTCATCCCTCCTGAGAGAGAAAATACCATTGCTCGCTCAAGGGTATAGCAGTAGCTGAGCTCCCCTACATGAACTTCCAAACAAGTACAATATAATGGAAATTTGAAAAAAAAAACTTTGAAGATAGAGCTCAAGGCTCATCAATGGTAGTAGTTTGGTAGTACCGCCAGACTTGGGTTGTTAGGAACTGAATGCCAAAATGGGTGGAAGAACACCTAAAAAGCCACACAATGGCGAGTAAAGGCACCCACAATGGTGCAAAGCAGGAGGAGGAGGAGGACTGATCTAGAAAAAAATCCAAAGCGCATTGGTCATAGGATCTCACAGAAAGAAGCGTTGACAATAACTATCTTTTAATGGAACGGATTTTAATATTATGTATTGATTTGATAAAGTTATTAATTATGGGAGATTTTAATATTTGTGGATTCTAATTCACAAATCTTTGATACTATGGACACTTTGGATTTTAATCAATTGATTAGGTCACCTAATTATTATTTTGTGCAATTGGTGATCTTTCCTCTATTAATTATAGTAAGATCTCTTTGTTGGATGCTCCATAGTCTAACTATGTTTTAGTTACATGTAAGTTGTCAGTTACTCCATATTGTTGTACTGATTTGTCTCATAAAATACTTGTTACTTAAAGGATTTGTTTGGATGTGCAAGAGTATAAATATGCATTGTCTTACACAAGAGATGATAACAGTACTCTTGATGATTTAGTGAACCTTTGGGATGCACACAAGCATGCCATGTAACAGTCATGCTTAGTAAAGGAGGTTACCATCTAAACATCAGTGACCTGCTCCTTGATTAACCCAGATTTGAAGGCGGTGAAGTGGGAACTGAGATTAGAAAGACCCTACCTCAAATCCAGATTCCTGGATGTAAAAGCTGAGTAAACAAAGCCATTCAAAGTTTATAGGAAAAATTTGAATTCAGTGAAAAAAAGAATTATTACTCCTCAAAAATCCATACTGCTATTTCACAACCAGAAATGCTGTTTAAAGAAGTAAATGATTTACTCTCCTTGCCTACAAAATCAGATTTGTCTGGCTGTTCTATTGGAATGGGCTATTTTTATTGGAGTGCATGTACTGGAGGGGTACCCTTAGGGATACTTTTCTATTGATTATCGTAATACTATAATATTTGTATAATGGGATCATCTTCTTCCATTTATTTTTCGTTAGAGGCCATGAAGGGTACTCTAGGACTATTTGTGGAGTTGCTTAATTACTTAAGTACTGCATTTCTTGTTATGTTTTGTATTTGAAGTAAAACTAATAAACATTAAAAAATAATCCGATTTGTCTTATGAACCTATACCTGATGATTCAGCTAGTTATTATGGCTAAATCATGACAGTGTAAATACCTTAAATGAGAATATTCAACAGCACCTACACAATTAGTGCCAATGAATATTCCTGGCTATGTCCCCTATGCGCCCTGATGCTATCTGGTTAGCATCATGTCTTGTTGGGGCGTTCCATTGAGCAGCGGAGGTGGGGAGACATGGTAACTGGATAGCGGCAATATTGGACCACTACCCAGTTAGCCATCCACGGCTAAAACTAAGCCAGCTTTTGGCTCGCCTAGTTCTAGCGTGGATAGCTAACCGGGTAGCGGTCCGATATTGCTACTACCCGGTTAGGCTCTGTGGGTGAATCTTCTCGGCGCCTAACCCAGATATTCAATGCCGCCACTGCAGCATTGAATATCCAGGTTTAGAGGGCAGCAGGCAGGGCTATGTGCCGAAGCAGTGCATAGCCGCCCAACTCGGGCCCTATGAGTCTAAGAGGATCTTTTAGTAATGGGTGCTGACAGTGTGTGTTCCGGCATGCACTGAAGGCATGATGGGACGTGCTTTGCCAGGTAGCACAGGGCCATGATAGTACAGGATGATTCCTGAGCTAACTGTACAACTCACATTAAGGTCATGAGTGTGTGAGGTTTCAGCAGAGAGTAGGCATGATGAGCTTGGTGCAATTAGTGCTATGTCAACACTGTACGCTAATTGTATTAGCATAGGTTCATCTAACACCACTGCAACAGGTTGTGTTATGTGCACCCATGCTAATGCAGCAATGCTATGGAACAGGGCTCTGTGTTAACTGCCAGGAAATGCTTGCCATACCCCCAACAGAACACAGGGATGTTGCACCTAACATGCCATGGCTTTGGTGTTAATCACGCGTTCGATGCAACAACTTAGCGCCTATTAGCAAAAGGCCTCCTCAGAGTAATTCTAATGCTAATTCCATATCTTTGCCAAGTATGACTCCTACTGACTTAGCTTCACAAATGTTAGATTTATGGGATGCTGTATGGACTAGTCTTACTCCTGTATTGATTGACTATTGTTCCTCTCTCCACCACCCTAATTCCATCCACATCCCTCTCCTTTTCCCCTCCTCTCTCCCCTTCTTATGTGCTTTATGGAATGCTCATTCCATTTCTAATAAACTTCTCTTTACCCATGACCTCTATCTCTTGCTCTCTCCATCTTCTCGCTCTTACTGAAACCTGGCTCCTCCCTGATGATTCTGCTTCAATTGCTACTCTCTACCATAGCAGCTATCAATTCTCCCACTCCACTCATCCCAATGGCCACAGTGGTAGTGTTGGGTTTCTATTTTCTCCTTCTTGCCAATTTCAACCCCTCCTTTTTCCTCAATCTCATTCCTTTCCCTCATTTGAAGTCCATTCCATCTGTCTTTTTAATCCCTTACCTCTCCGGATTGCTGTCATCTATAGATCCCCTGACGAGTCCTCTTCTACCTTCCTCACTGATTTTGACTCTTGGCTCTCCTTATTCCTGGATTCTTCTTCCCCCTCCCTTATTTTAGTGATTTTAATTTTCATATTGATAACCCCTCTGATCTATATGCATCCAAACCCTTTTCCATTACCTCCTCTTTCAACCTCCAGCTTTCCTCTTCTGCCCTCGCTCATCATCTTGGTCACTGCCTTGACCTCATATTCTCTAATTGTTTATCTTCTAATTTCCATACCTCTATTTTTCCCTTCTTTGACCATCACCTGTTTGGTTTCACTCTTCATTACCACCCCCCCCCCCCCCCATCCTACACACACACACAATCTTACCCAGTCTCCTATCTTTTTAGGAACTGCATGCTCTTGATCCACGTACTCTATCCACTACTGTCTCATCTCTTCTCTCTTCCACGTTGTCCTCTAAGTCTGTTGATGAAACCATAGATTCCTATAATACTGCTCCCTCCTCTACTCTGGATACCTTAGCTCTGCACATTCCACATCCTGTGAGACACACCTCACCTCAGCCCTGGTTGTTTTCAATTACTCGCTACCTACATTCCTTTGCCTGCTCAGCTGTGTACACTTGGCTCAAATCCAACTCTATCTCTTACTTACTACACTTCAAATTAATGCTTTCTTCTTTCTAGTCCATCATTGCACTTGCTAAGCAAAACTATTTTCTCCATCTGACTAAGCAGCTTGTCTCTAACCCTCACTGTCCATTTCTACTTTCAATTCTCTTCTTAAGGCACCTCCACCTCCAATCCCTCCTTCTCTTTCTGCCCAAACCCTAGCAGACTATTTCCATGACAAAGTGCATAAGATTACTCTTCATGTCCCCACTAAATTTTCTTCACCCCTTCTTCCCCCTCTCCATTACCAGTTTTTCTCCTCAACTTCTATCACCCTTTCATCCTTTTCTAAAATCTCTGTTGAAGAAACCTCTCTTCTTCTTTCCTTCTCTAAACTCACTACCTGTTCTTCTGATTCTATCTCCACCCATCTCCTCAACTTCATCTCCTCCTCCGTCATCTCTTTCATCTCACATATTCTCAACCTTTTGCTTTCCACTGAAATGTTTCTTGCAGCCTTCAAGCCTTCTGTAATTCCTCCTGTCCTCAAAAAACCCTCACTTGACCCTACATATCCTTCTAATTATCAACTCATCTCCCTTCTCCCATTCATTTCAAACATTCTTGAACATGCAGTTCTCTGTCTCAAATTTCTCTCCTCTCAAGCTCTCCTTAATTCGCTTCAATCTGTTTTTTGTCCATTTCATTCTACAGAAACGGCTCTTGCCAAAGTCTCCAGTGATCTGTTCCTCTCTAAGTCCAAAGGCCTTTACTCAGTTCTCATTCTTCTCAATCTTTCTGCTGCTTTTGATACTGTTGACCACCTCCTCCTCCTTGACACTTTAACCTCCCTTGGTTTTAGAGGCCCTGTACTGTCTTGGTTCTCTTCTTATCTCTCCAGTTGCTCTTTCAGTATTTGTTCTGGAGGTTCCTCCTCTACTGTCATCCCTCTCTCAGTTGGTGTACCTCAATAGTTTGTTCTAGGCCTTCTTCTTTTCTCTCTCTATACTCAGTCCCTTGGTGCTCTCAACTTTTTCCATGGCTTTCAGTATCATTTTTATGCTGATGACTCTAAAATCTACATCTGACATCTCCCCTTTGCTCCAAATTTTTATCTCCACTTGCTGATCTCATATCACCACCTGGATGTCTCACCGCTGTCTAAAATTGTATATGGCTAAAGCTGAGCTTCTTATTTTCCTCCCTAAACCCTTCTCCTCCCTTTCTCCTTTTTCTATCACTGTTGACAACACTCTTCTTCTTCCTCTTTCCTCGGCCCACAACCTTGGGGTCATCATTGACTTCTCCCTTTCCTTCTCCACACATATTCAACATTTTCTCTACAAATATATAAAATTTGTCCCTTCTTCTCTGAACACACTACTAAGGCTCTTGTCCATTTTTTGGTCATCTCCTGTCTTGACTGTTGCAACCTCCTCCTTGCTGGTCTACCTCAGTGTCAACTCTCTCCTCTTCAATCTATCCAGAACTCTGCTGCCCCGATACACTCATATAACTCCTCTTATAAAATCACTTAATTGGCCCCCCTTCCATTTCCATATCCAATTCAAACTTTTCCTTCTAACATATATATGTATGCACTTTACTACCACTCATTACCTTTCTTCTCTTCTCTCTCCCTTCACTCCTTCTTGTGAACTCTGCTCCTCCTCTGGTTTTCTTATCTCTATGCCATTTTCTTCTTCTGCAAACTCCACACTTCAGTCTTTTCATCTTGCTGCTCCTTATGCATGGAATAAACTTCCTCTATCTTTATGTAAAGTCTCTTCGCTCCCCCTCTTCAAATCCATGCTAAAGACTTACCTCTTTGAGGCCAGTTTTGGATCCTATTCCCTTGTTCTCCTTGTCTCCTTCCTTATTTGAACCCCCTTGTTTCTCTTGTATTGTTCTATCTGTCTTGATTAGATTGTAAGCTCTTAGAGCAGGGACTGTCTTTTTATATGTTTGGAACACAGAGGGAGCTGGGCCCTCGCACAGGAATCCAAACAAACACAAGAGGTGAGGGTCAGGTGAGGTCACTGGTGCTAGTTTTTATTCAATTTGAATAAAAACTAGCACCAGTGACCTCATCTGACCCTCGCCTCTTGTGTTTGCTTATTTATCTGTTTGTACAGCACTGTGTATGCCTTGTAGCACTATATAAATGATTAATAGTAGTAGTAGTAGTAGTAGTAGTAGTAGTAGTAACTTCACTTGGCTAAAGCCATGTTGCCTTAGTCCTATTAAACCATGTCTATCTATATGTACAGTAATTTTGCTCTTTATAGTGAGTTCTAACATTTTGTCTAGCATTCATGGTCCAACTGACTCCCTCAATTTTTACTACAGATGTACCTGAAAAAGCTTTATTATATGTTTTTGCTTCTATATCAAGCTTCTCTTTAAATTCTCTCCTTGCCTGCCTTATCAGTACTTTGCCTCTAACTTACCGTTGCTTATGCTGTTTCCTGTTTTCTTCATTTGATCCTTTTTGCATTTTTTGAAAGATTTTTTTTTTTTTGGGCTATAACAACTTCTCTCAAGGCCTCTGTTGTTTCTCCTTTAACGTGCTAAGCCCCAAAGAGTCCTTCACTCTTTCAAAGATAGACTTGAAGCTGCTGGGTTTTTTTTCATTTTTTCTCATTTGTAATCCTAAGCCTAAGTACCCCTTTCTTATTCTCTAAAATGTTAGTGATTTTCTGAGGATTCCACTAAACTATGTCTTGCGGCCCTGCTGTGACTTCATTACCCATGGAATAGGCAGAATTCAGGCAGAAATACATTTATCTGGCTGCCTATCAAGTATTTGCAGCATTGTTGGCAGAATCTCTTGTTCTGGTCTGCTTGTTACCCTTCCTTGACCTTCTTTCCCTCCCAGATTGGCTCCAGTGTGTCTGGTTGTACCTGTGTGCACAACAAAAATTAAGTTCATGATTTCTGATTTGGGAAAATTTACTGAACATGTGGTCAGTTAGTTGGACCCAGAACTAACTGAAAATCATGATTTCCATTGATTTTTCCATTCCAATGGAAGCTAATGCATATGCTTATAAATTACTGTAAATTCATATACCTGTCACGCCATGTGCAATTTCATTAACCTAGTATTTGTCCTTTTCATTAGGTTTAGCAATATCAATGAGGTCTGATCCGTTACTAAATCACTCTAATAAATAGTGTTTGAAGGTATTTATTGACAGCTATGCTTTCTCTTTTGTTATTAGCATTTTTTAATTTTGTTTTCATTCAGTTTTATAGGAAGAAATAATATGGTATGTTCTCCCCTCCTCCCCTGCATTTGTACTTAGCCGTAAACCTGAGACATATGTCTTTCAAAATAAATGTTTTTTAACAAATCTATTTGGCTTCTGGAATAACCCCCTATGAGGCACATTTCAAATGAGACGTACAAGTGCAACCTGGGATGCCAAAGCCAGAACGTCTGAAAAGAAAAGAAGGCACATTCAAATTCAGGCACAATTCCAGAAACGTGGATGTGCCCTATACGCATGT
This sequence comes from Ichthyophis bannanicus, assembly GCA_033557465.1. NCBI lineage: Eukaryota > Metazoa > Chordata > Amphibia > Gymnophiona > Ichthyophiidae > Ichthyophis > Ichthyophis bannanicus. The sequence continues at coordinate 428,157,364 of CM066032.1, forward strand.
GTATCAAATGTCTATATAGACAACCCCAGGAAAGCATTCAAGAACCAAGATGTTTAATAGCATAATGGTTAGAGTAGTGGCTTAAAAGCTAGGAGAAATCTAAAGCTAGTCACTTAATTCTTCATCTTCTCTACACTCTCTGGATGTCCTAAGGTGAAGACAAACACTTTCCGGATGTCTGTTTGTGCCTGGAGCAGGAATAAACATGCATGTGCCTGCAGGTGGCTCTGCTGCTTCTGGGTTCGAACGGAGACATGTAAGTCCATTGCCCGTCTCCAGGCACACCTCCGCCACACATCTGTGCCTACTTGAATGTCCCCGTACTTGCAACATCTGCGAATGGCATTTGTAGAATGGTTATAGAGACGTGTCCATGATTTCGATATCTACTAGCATATCTGCAGACGTTCAAATCATGACTAAACCTTTTAGAATGACCCTTTATGTGTCTTCATAAAATAGACCAAACTAGGTACCTATTTGGCTTCCCTACCTAGGCAACCTGTTTTAAAATTACTGTATTTATGCCCAGGATATTGTATTCGTTTTTAGTATTTAGCTCAAATCTTTCCAGTACTAGTTCAAGGTTAATTACAATCAGGTAGAAAAGATGTTTCCCTGTCCCTGGAGAGCTTACAATCTAAGTTTGTACCTGAGGCAATGGATGGTTAAATGACTTGCCCATGGCTGCAAAGAGTGCCGTGGGACCTGAATGATGTTCTCTTTGGTTAGCAAGCTGCTTCTCCACTCCCTTTCAGCCAACGTACATTTCTTTATATTAGTAATTAAATGCACTGCCCACAATACAGCTTTCAGTTGCCTTGATGATCCTTCCAATTGGCAGAAAAATGACAACATTAAATAAATAAACCCCGCATATTCCTGATGAGGTTTTAATAAAATATTAATAATCTTTTAAAAGATTACTGGAGCTTCATGAAGGCTGAAGGGGAGGATACTAAAATGACATAGTTCTCGGGGTGTCATAAAGGCTATCATTTTTTTAAACAACTTCTCTAATAGAATCTGCCAATAACTTGTTGCTAAAATCTAAGCTGCAGCCATTGTAGGAAATACAAAGTCTGATTTTGATAAGTCTTCTAGGTAGGAAAAAGGGGCAGTCAGATGTGGACATTCCTAGTTTGTGGATTATTTTCAAAAGAATTGCTGAACGCAGAAACCGTTGTAAAATACCTATAAGTCTAAAGGAAATGCATGTGTATGTGGTAGCATATACAGCAGGAGAAGTTAATTTATAAAACTAAGAGCAGTGCCGCTCAGGACTCTGCACCTATGGAAGCCATGTGGAGGTGGCAGATTCTACAATGTACACATGGATGTGCGTATCATAGGGAAGCCAGTTACAGTCTGGAACCAATCTCTGCTCAAAGATTTGGATTTTGGGGTGGGTTTAAATGCCAGAGAGGGAAGCACAACTGGCTTTTCAATCATCCTTCAAATCCAAGTCCAAACCAATAGCTGGTGTACACTTAGGCTGGCATTATGTCTTCAAATAGAGGGGTTGGACGTGTGGGCTGGATGTCCAACCTGCGCTCAGATCCTGGGGCTGATTCGGGCCACCAGCGCTCCCCACAATTACAGAATATCTGTGTACAGAGCACTGTACGGGGGCAGGAGGGGACGGAGTGGAAGAGGAGCGTGGGTGTGGTCAGCTGCAGGGACATACAGGGCCTATTCCAGACTGGGTCCTGTACATCCACCAGCACACAGCTGCATACCCTGCTTATTCCTCCCCAAAAGGTGGAATAAGTCTCAAGTGCCCCCTACATCACGCTCCGCATACCTCTGCACCACAGTTCCATGGTAACGTTGTGCCCCTACAGCCACGAACCGGCCCACAGCAACTGACAGTGGCAGCCTGACAATGGGTTGCAGGGGAAGATGTATGCCATGGCATTCTGAACTGTCTTGTGGACAGCTCATTGGCATGGTACCAGGACACCACTGCCACCTTGCACCAGCAGTGGCGTTATGGCGTCAGGATGGGCAGCTCCCCATACATCAATTTGCTCAGCATATAGTGAGTGTACAGACGTCTATGTCCCTGATTCTGCCATTGCGGGTACATCCAGGACCCACGGTGCAGAATCAGGTATATCTCCGGCATGTCTACACGTTGGGTGGGCAGGGTGGCCAGACATGCGGGGATTGGAATTGGCCTCTTACTGAATATGTGCCATGGTGAAGATCTGAACGACTTTGTTATAAAATGCAATATTCACATCAGGGCCAGCCCAAGGGTTTGTGCCACCCCAAGCAGAAACCCTGGCCATTCTAACCCCACTTCCAAGCTGAGCTGCCACCCCCCCCCCCCCCCTGCTGTCTCTGATTCCATTGGTGAGGTCAGTGGAGATGAGAAGGTTTGGCTTGGTGTGCTGGTGGCAGCAGCGGCCCTCAACAGACCATGTGCTTCCGCACACATGGTTTTCTACTTCTGACCCCTCTCTGAAGCAGCAGGCCATATGTGCCAAAGCACATGAGCTGCCATGGGCACCATGCCATGCCACCCACAGAGGTCTGCCACTCTAGGTGGCCACCTAGCATGCCTAGTGGATGGGCTGGCCCTGATTCACACATACTTCTAAGTCTACCCAAATGATGCCCATAATTTGCCCCCTTTAAGTCTGTGCTTTCTGTGGGTACACATGTAAAAGCAGCAGCTTATTTACACACATATAAATCAGCTTTTTTGAATATCCATATGACCTCCATTGGTATATTTCCTTACTCTAAAATGACCTCCATTGGTACATTTCCCTGAGAAGTGCTGCAGTCCATGCAACAATTAGTTACCTTAATATTACACACAGTAATTAGGTGGATGTTTAATAAAGTGGATTAAGCAATTAACAAGCCTTTAATGTGCAGTAACTTTAAAAGTGAGAATGCACTAACAGCTACCATGCATTAAAAATAGCAGCTCATTAAAAGCCACGCACTAACTGCTAAGACCTTGTAGGGTGAGAACTGGGCCCACCTGGAGGACAGGCACTCTGGTCATAACACCCCCCCCCCACCCCCGGCCAAGACCATCACATGACCCTTTACCACTTCTCAGTTTCTCCAGCAGTTACAGGTAATATCCCTTGTAGTCTAGTGGACAAGGCAGAAGTGATCCCCCTCTGTTCCTTCCCCATTGACACCTGGATTACAAGTACTGTAGCAACTATAAAAGCTAGCAATAGTCTCATGGTGCTACCACTAGGCATCAAACTGTCAAATAAAGAGCAATTGCCCATATATGTCAGAATGACACCTAGTAATAGTACTTCAGGGTTACCCTGCTATAAGGGGTTGAGGATGTGGGAGGGTCACTAATGATTTTGGAGGGAATTGTGATTAGAGAGGCCTGTCATTCAGGGAGGCTTATACATGGGAAATGTTTGACATCAAATGAGTTTGTGCAAAGGGGGGAGGTTTGACATGAGGGGGGTTTGCCAGGAGCAGGTATGATAAGAGGGTGGCTATGTGACCGGGATCAGTTTAACAAGGACATTTTCATCTGCATCTAATTGTTAATATATCAGGTACATAAGAACATAAGAACATAAGATATGCCATACTGGGTCAGACCAAGGTCCATCAAGCCCAGTATCCTGTTTCCAACAGTGGCCAGTCTAGGTCATACGTACTGTGATACCGCGGGCCCTCTGACGCAAGGAAAGAAAGTTTTAAATCTTGAAAAAAACAAGATTTACCTGCAATTACGAGAAGGGACACATAGAGGGAGCAGGAGAGCAAGCCTGGAAGTGGAAGAACCACACCTCTATGGGCAGGACTCAGAAGCAGCTGCTCTGGATTTAAGCAGGGACAAAGCATTGCAAGAGAGGAAGTCAAGGCAGCCAAGGAGCAACCCAGAGGGGAAGCACAGGAGGAGGCAAGGAGCTTGGCAGAGACCTTCACAGGAAGCGCAGGAAGCAGTGCCAAGGGAAGCTCCAGAAGCCGGAGTCAGAGACCGAGGTGAAGTCACTGACAAACCCAGAAGAGCTCAAGGAGTGAAAGCTACTGGGAGAGCAGGCCGAGCTGAAGGCCCAAGAGCAGGCCTAGAGGAAGGCCATACACAACTGCAAGAGGCAGTCATACAGAGGACAGCCAAGGAAGGAGAGGCTTATCCTTCTAACTGGAGAAGAAACCTTCAAGAGGAAAAAGGTACTTTTAAAAGTTTTTACAAAAGTAACTTGAAGGATGAAAGAAAGGTTCATAGCCTTAAGAGAGAGGATATAGCTGAGAGGGTGCGGCCCCTAACCAACTGCCACAGGGGTGGAGGTGGAAGACAGGCCCCTCAGCAGCAGCCTTACCTCAAAAGAATTATACCTCATTCTAAAACAGGAAAGATATCCTGGGATCATTGGAAATTACCTGAAGCAAAAGACTTTCAGACTAGGCCTCAAGCCTTTCACAAGAAGCCTAGAGAGAAACAAAGGGCTAACTTTTATCTGGATAATAAGGACTGTTTTAAACCAGAAATACCAGATAAGTTTTACAGGAAAAAGTTTAGTGCTACCAGAGACTGGAAGAAGCAAACCTTTAATCCTGAAACAGCAGTAAGCCCAGGGAGTTATAATATACCTAAAAGCCGACGCCCCAAACTCCCAAGCCAGCACTGGGATACGGTATGGCATGCTTTTAGAAAACCAGGTTTTAACATCCCAGAGATCTCAGAGACCTCAGATTCGGACCCCGTAGAAATGGAATGGCTGCCAGGGGAATCTGAGGGTATTGAAGACATAGAACCAATGGAATGTGATTATTGCACAAGGAGATGTGTTTAAGTAAAAGGCAAACAAATCCCATGTATGCAAAGAATACTGGAAACCTTATGTTTTAAGTTGGTGACGGATAACCATGTTATTTTGAGTGTTTTTGCTGATTCACATTTTGATGCAACCAAAGTTTGTGTTCTGTTACTCATTACCTCATATTTTGAACTTCTTTATGCGCAAAGGTGAAATAAAAGCCTTTTCTTTACCCTACACTTGGCAAGAGTTACTTTTTAGGAAGTTGACCTCGAGGCTGACAATGAGGCCTGCTACCTCATTGACCCTCACAACAGGTCAACCCTGAAACCCTTTATTTCTTATACGCTCCCCAGCCCCTGTGGAACCACTACGCCGCCACCAGAGGGGGCTGAGGGGGACAGTACCTAGCAGTTTCCCAAAAGACACAGGTTCCACAATGCTTGTACTGGGTCAAGCATTGATATCCTGGGAACCTTCTTAATAATGGTTTATGGACTTTTCCTCCAGGAACTTGTCCAAACCTTTTTTAAAACCAGCTACACTAACAGCCTTTACTACATCCTCCGGTAACAAATTCCAGAGTTTGATTACACGTTGAGTGAAAAAATATTTTCTTTTATTAGTCTTAAATAGTTTACCCTGTAGCTTCATTGCATGTCCCCTAGTCTGTCTATATTCTGATAACGTAAACAATCGATCTACGTTTACCCGTTCCACTCCGTTCATTAATTTATAGACTTCTATCAAATCTCCCCTCAGCCGTCTCTTTTCCAGGTTAAAGAGCCCTAACCTTTTTAGCCTTTCTTCATAGGAGTATCCTTCCATCCCCTTTACCATTTTGGTGGCTCTTCTCTGAACCTTTTCTAATAACGCTATATCCTTTTTAAGATACGGCGACCAGAATTGCACACAATATTCAAGGTGCGGTCTCACCATGGAACGATATAGAGGCATTATAATATCTTTTGTTTTATTTTCCATTCCTTTCCTTATCATACCTAGCATTCTATTTGCTCTCTTGGCTGCCGCTGCACACTGGGCCGAGGGTTTTAACATGTTATCCACAATGACGCCTAAATCTTTTTCCTGTGTGGTGGTTCCTAAAGTGGAACCTTGCATCGTGTAACCATAGTTTGGGTTGTTCTTCCCTAGGTGCATAACTTTGCACTTGTCCACATTAAATTTCATCTGCCATTTTAATGCCCAGTCTTCCAATTTATCAAGATCCTCTTGCAATTTTCCACAATTGTGTTAGAGCTTCATCTTCTGGGCCCATTAATTTGTAAGATGACCTATGGTAACTTTAAAATATAAAATAAAACACTTTATTCCATAGGCTCCATTTCTTATTGTTGCTCAAGCATAGATTCTGTTGAAATGGTTAGAGAATTCTGCAGCATCATATTCAAGATTCTGATACAAGTACATTTATTATATTTAAACATGGATGTACATTAATATACAATAAAGCATATTTTATTTTAAATATTTATTTAAAAAATTGTTTTATAGAGTTTTAACCATTGTTATGTCTGAATTTCTGTTATTTTCATTCTATAGTTATTATAATAGCTTCTCTCTTTCTAGGTTCACATATCTTCTTTCTCCTTTCTTACCTCACCATCTCTTATTTTCATCTCTGTCTCATCCCAAAAGTATCTCTTTTCCTCTCCTTTGCATTCTGCTCTCCATCCTCTTTCTCCTTGCCTTTTATTTCCTGTGTGCTGTCCCCTACGGTATGAAAAATCTCGACTGCCTCCTTTCCAGTCCCGTCAGCTCTCCAGCCCTGCTGTCTCTGTCTCCCTTGACCTATTTTGGATAGATGCACATAAGCTTTTGTTATGACAATCAATAACCTTGGTTAATATTTTTGACCTTAAAAGTTAGGACACCATATAACATTATTGAAAATCATTGGGCTTCTCTGCTGGCAACCATGTGGACATCACCACAGGAACAGTCTGTTCATCCAAAAGCAAGCCAATGTATCTGGACCGTTGCCTCTTATAAATCAGTACATGAGGTCATTGAACAGACTAGCTAGTGAATTGTATGGACAGCAGGATGAATGTAGCAGCTGAGATTTGGAGACAGTGACCTTTAGAAGATTGATTCAGTTAAGCTTCTTCAGTATGGATCAAAAATGAATTTAGAGAGAAACATGCAACCTCATTCTAAAGGAGATTCTGAGAAAACAATATTTATATCTCATTCTGAAATCTTTATTTATACAGTCTGAAAAGTTAGATAGATGTGAAGATGGCCTACTTAACTTCTCTGACATTCTCAACTCGATGCAGAAACCCCACTCTAAAGTCCAGCACTACAGCTTGAGCGCAATGTTTCCTAAGAAAGCTCAGCATAGACATTTTGCTCAGCGATGCTGTAAGAAAAGAGCGTACAAGTGATCTGTGACTAAACGTCTGTGATAAACAAAGAGAACAAGTCAGGTACAATGCATACAGAGGTCTGCATTAACAGCATCTATATCCTGTGTACACCAAAAAAACAGTGTGGCACTTGTGTGCATGTGTTGGATTGCTATCTGCTGTAAAAATGGCAATATTTTTCTGAGCAGAAGTTCTGCTCAGATTAATTGTTGTTCTGCTTCAGAATAATATGGCTGTTTATGCGCCAGATAGCAGTCCAGCACATGGACATAACATTGTTCCAACACACTTCCCACACGGTTTGCTATCCAGCACGCTCTTCAGCAAAGCCAGAAAAAAGTTACGGGTTCTATACACTGAAGAAATGGACATCAATTTCTTACCAGCATTGACTGCAGAGCTATCAGCTAACTCTTAACAGATCCTCAGACCTTGCGTTAAAATCTCGGGTTGAGCTCAGCCTTCTGGTCTTTTGAGCACTTCTCTGTACAGTATCTGCAGTTCGTGCAAACATTTGTGCATTGTTCATGCTCATGTTAGATTCCTTCTTGCTTTCTGCACCCACACGGAAAATTCTTTGTAAACACTGTGTAGATGCCTGTGCTAATGGCAGCACACTTTTCTGCATCACGCTGTCTGAAGTGGGTGGTTACAACATAAGAATAGGACTTTAGTTATCATAAAATTCTAGGAATGAATACAATTTTAAAACTGGCAATATTTATCTAAAGTTTCACTCACTCAAAAAGAGGCATCAGAAATATTTGTGACAAGAAAGGTATTAACCAACTTTGGCAAATAAAAATAGTGAAATACTGAGGTCAGCATTCTGCAATACCAGAGCTAGGTAAAGTTGTTTCCTAAGGCCTTTAGGAGAATGGTGCTTGGGGGTATGACATTCTGTTTTGGTATTTGATTAAATTGGGGATGGAGTTTTATTGTCCAATTTTGTATGTTGGTCCACAAAATGGTCTTTGAAGAGTAGAGTTTTTAGTTCCTTTCTGGTGAGTGGTGTCATCTACGTTTCTCAGCTTTGTTGGTAGGTTATTCCAGAGGCCCGGTGAATACAATGAGAAAGCATGTGCACAAGTTGTTTGGTTAAATTTCATCTTTTCTATACGTACACTTGAGGTGTTTTGAGTGCACAATCTCATGCTTCTATTTTCTGGAAGGTTTTTTTTTAGCAAGTTCTGTAAGTAAATGGTGGACATGTTGTGCAGGATTTTCTATTTTCTGGAGGGGTTTTTTGTAGCAAATTCTGTAGATAAGTGGACATGCTGTGCAGAATTTTGAAGGTAGTTATAAGTACCTTGTATCAGATGTGGAGAAAGATTGATAGAATTCTGCAAGACCAATGATCTATTCATCTCAAACACCTTCTTCCAGCAACACAAGCGGCGACTGTACACATGGACTTCGCCCAATGGATTGTATAAAAATCAAATTGACTACATCTGTGGAAGTCAACGATGGAAAAGCTCTGTAACATCAACCAAGACAAAACCTGGAGCTGACTGTGGTACAGATCATCAACTACTAGTATGCAAACTCAAGCTAAAGTTGAAAAAGAGCAAACCACTCATGAATGCAGCAAAATATGACCTTGAGAATATACCACTGGAATTTAAAGACTGCCTGCAAAATCGATTTGCTGCTTTAGATACAAATGACAGAGCTCCGGAAGAGTTATGGAATGACATCAAGAAGGTTGTGCTAGAAGAAAGCGAGAAGTCTCTACAAAAGGTGAAAAAGCAAAAACGGCCAAAATGGATGACGGAAGAAACTCTGAAAATTGCCCAGAAACGCAGAGAAGCTAAAGCCAAAGGAGAAAGAAAGACAATCGTAGAACTCAACAGAGATTTCCAATGTGCAGCAAGACAGGACAAGGAAAAGTACTACAATGACACTTGCAAGGAAATAGAAGCAGAAACTATTAGAGGAAGAACAAGATCAGCTTTCCTAAAGCTGCGAGAGTTAAAGAAAAAGTTCCAGCCTCGAATTGGAATGTTACAAGATGCTCAAGGTTCTATGTTGAATGATGCTGAGAAGATCAAGAAAAGGTGGAAGGAGTATACAGAGTTTTTATATGATAAATATCAAGTGGACCAACAGCCGTTTCAACCTGTACCTTATGATCGGGATCCATTGGTGATGAAAGAAGAAGTTGAAGCAGCATTGAAAGCCTTATCAAAGAACAAAGCACCAGGCATTGATAGCATTCCCATAGAAGTATTGCAGCAATCTGATGCAGCTGTTACCGTACTTACACGGCTCTGCCAAGAAATATGGAAGACAACATCATGGCCAACTGACTGGAAAAGATCTGTGTTTATACCAATACTAAAGAAAGGTGATCCAACTGACTGTGGAAATTATCGCACAATCGCTCTGATCCCACATGCCAGCAAGATTCTACTGAAGATTATTCAAAAGAGACTACAGCCATACCTAGAACAAGAACTACCTGAAGTGCAAGCAGGGTTCAGGAAAGGGCGAGGAACGAGAGACATCATTGCGGATGTGAGATGGATCCTTGAAAAGACTAAAGAATACCAAAAGGATATCTATTTGTGCTTTATCGACTATAGCAAGGCTTTTGACTGTGTAAACCATGAGAAACTCTGGACCACATTAATAAGAATGGGTATACCAGAACACCTGATCGTTCTCTTGCGCAATCTGTACATTGATCAAGAAGCAACAGTTCGAACGGAACAAGGAGAAACAGAATGGTTTAAAATAAGCAAGGGTATAAGACAAGGCTGCATACTTTCCCCCTGCCTGTTTAATTTATATGCAGAACAAATCATCAGAGAAGCAGGACTGTATGAAGACAACAGAGGTGTGAAGATTGGTGGAAGACTCATCAACAACCTTCGCTATGCTGATGATACCACATTACTGGCTGAAAGTGAAGATGATCTGAAACATTTGCTTCTCACAATCAAAGAACATAGTCTCAAAATGGGCCTGCACCTTTAATGTAAAGAAGACAAAGATCATGACAACTGGCAAAATCAACAGGTTCATCGTTGAAGGAGAAGAAATTGAAATCGTGAACAACTTTAACCTGCTTGGATCAACTATCAATAAAGAAGCAACAAGCAGTCAAGAAATCATACGACGCATTGCTCTTGGCAGAATGGCTATGAAAGACCTAGATAAGATTCTCAAGAGCAGAGATGTCTCTCTCCATACAAAGATTCGACTTGTTCAAGCCATGGTATTTTCAATAACATCATATGGATGTGAAAGCTGGACAGTGAAAAAGACAGACAGGAAGAAAATTGATGCCTTTGAATTATGGTGCTGGCGGCGAATACTGTGTATACCATGGACTGCCCGAAGAACAAACCAGTCGGTACTAGAGGAGATCAAACCTAAGCTTTCTTTAGAAGCTCAGATGACAAGACTTCGACTTTCATACTTCGGACACATCATGCGAAGAGAGAGATCATTAGAGAAAGACATCATGCTTGGCAAGATAGAAGGTCAATGCAAAAGAGGAAGGCCAGCAATGAGATGGATCGCTACAATAACAGCAGCTACGGGTACCAGCCTGTCAACAATGAGCCGCCTGACTGAAGACCGAACACAATTTAGGATAGCTATCCAGAGGGTCGCCATGAGTCGCCATGAGTCGACTCCGACTCGACGGCACTTAACAACAACAACAACATCAGATGTGGTATGGAAGGGAGAGTCAATGTAGCTTTTTTAGGATAGGAGTTATATGATCCATTCTGGATGCACCCTCTAGAACCCTGGCTGTGGTATGCTGTGCTACTTGTAATGGTAGTAAGACATATTTGGGGACATCCTGGAAAATGATATTGCAAAAGTCTGAGTGCAGGAATATTAATGCTTGAAATACTGTTTGGAAGTCGTGGGCTTCAAGTAGCGGTCATAGATGTTGGAGGGTTTTGATCTTCTGGTAGATCATTCTGGTGGTGGTGTTGATGTGTGTTTGTAGAGTGAATTGTTGGTCAGTCATTATTCCCAGGTATTTGATTTCGGTCTTGACTTTCAGCTCTGTGTTGTTGACTCTTAGAATGGAGGGTGGGGAGAAATTTTAATCTCTTGTGATAAAAAGTACTTCTGTCTTTTTGAAGTTTATTTTAAGATTGTGTTGCATTGCCTCGGAAGAAAGGCCTGACAATCTACTTCCGGTGACACTGCCAAGAAAACCCAGGAGCTTCTGGGTCGCCAGGAGTCAGGACTGACTTGAAGGCACACATTGCATTTTTATAGAAGCCAGTCAGAGATTGCATTGAAACAATATACTAAGGGAGTGCAGCAGGTTTTTGTGGCGGAGAAAGGCGTGTAAATCATGACATCATCAGCATAGATATATTATAAGATATTATGAGTTTGGATAATGCTGCAGACTGGCTGTAAGTAAATGTTAAATAAGACGGAGGATAGCGCTGAGCCTTGCGGAACACATTGGATCAGCTTAAATGGGGATCATTTACTGTTGCCTATTTGAACATGCTGTTGATGTCCAGTTAGGTAGGAGCAAAACCATTCCAAAGAAGTGCCCTGATCTCTGATTTCTTGTAGACATTTGAGTAGAAGATTGTGTGACACTGAGGGGCTTGTTTACAAAGCCGCGGTAGCGGTTTGCGATCGTAATCGGAGCCGCGGCCCCATTGAGTTCTTGTGTTGATATTCCTTATAATGGTATCTAAGCTTTCCATCGAGGATATATGCATTAGTATTCATTTCAGACCTTATTCAGTGCTGGCATTTCTTGGCTTGTCTCTTGTATTCTTGTCTCGTGTCACTGTCCAACAATAGACTACAAGCATTGATGGTCTCCGTTTGCTTTGATATCTTTTCTGCATCACTGCAAAGTCCCAATGAAATCGTTCACCAAGCTCATCGTTCACTGCTCTGCAGTTCAGTGGGAAAAAATCAAGATGAATGTGCAAAAAATATATCTTTAGTGACATGTTGAAGTCAAGGCTTTTGTATGCATTGAGACATTTTACAACCAACTCCCTGTAGTTGTCTACCTTGTTATTTCCAAGAAAATATGTTGCCACTAACTGAAAGGTTTTCCACGTCGTCCTTTCTTTACTCACCATACATCCTGCCAGGCAATTGTAAGTTACAGACAAGAGAGCCTCTTTCAATTGAAAGCAAGTTCTGCTACGAGGGGACATGGGATGAGGGTGATGGGGGATAGATGCAGGAGTGATATGCGGAAATATTTCTTTACGGAAAGAGTAGTGGATCAGTGGAATAGTCTCCCAGTGGAGGTGGTAGAGATGAGGACAGTAACTGAATTCAAAAAAGCATGGGACAAACACAGAGGATCTCTAAAGGTAAAAAGGTGACTGTTGTAGTTGTTGATATGGAAGGACAGACTAGATAGGCCATGTGGTCTTTTTCTGTCGTCATATTTCTATGTTTCTATGTTTCTATTGATATTGTAGATAGTTGTAGATATCTGTAGATAGTTTCCCCAATTGAAATCCAAGTTGTATCACCTGTTCAATGTAAGTGCATAACTGTTCCCCTGTTCATGTACAAAACTGTTATCTGTTAACCACACAAATTTTAAAGAACGAGGTATATAAAAGCAATAAAATAAATAAATAAGTAGTGTATGGATAAATGCATCATCTCAAAGAAGTTCACAAATCTGAGCACCAACGAAGATATCTTTCTTTATCTTAGCTTCACTTAGTCTTGGAAATTTCCTGCTAGGATACTTGAAAGTTGGTTTTGTTTTGTCCATGGCCTTGACAAAAGTTTTCATTAGACACAGCTTAATGTGTAAGTGTGGTAACAAAACCGTCCTTGATTCAACAAGTGGTGGATGCTGTATACTTTTCTTTCCAGGCTCTATTGACTGTCAGAGTGACCAATCTTGTTGTAGTGGGAATCTTTCTCACAACTATCCCATTCACAAAGAAAATAACAATAGTTGGTCTATCCAATCTGGAGACCAAGCAACAGAGCAACAACTTTCAAATCAGCACAAAGTTACCATTGATGTTGGTCATAGTTTATGCATCTCAACAGATGTTTTATATTGTCAGAGATTTCCTTCATATGGACTGTGTGGCTAACTGAAATTGATGGCAAAACAGCTTTAAGACTCTTCTTCAATGAATTGATGAACAGTCTCCACTCATTTGGATGATATTGAGGGCTGCCATCAGACCAACAATATTTTTGCAGGCTACAAGATCATTTTCCATGAAGAAGAATGCAAAAAGATCCTTTTGACTTTCACAGAACATGGAAACCCTAACATCACCTGACAGGAGATTTCACTGCTACAGTCTGGAGCCCAACAGCTCTGCCTTACTCTTAGGTAGTTCAAAATTCCTGAGAAGGTCATACAGTTCACCTTGTGTTATGAGGTGCGGTTCAGAGGAAAAGGATGGGAGAAAATCTGGGTCATGTGAATTGATGGTTCAGGATCAGAAGTTTCATCCCCTTCTTTTTCCTCATCTGACTCAAGTGAGAATGATTCTGGAACATCAGGAACCAGCAGTCCTTCTCTGTGGGGTGTATAGTTGATGGAATGTTTGAATAATGCATAGTCCACTTTTACTTCTTCGACAAATGTTTCCCAACTGGAGGCAACATACAGAAGTAAAAATTGCTAATATGATCTGTCAGCTCTCTCTAAATTATTGGCACTACAAAAGGCATAGATTTCCTTTTTCTGTTCAACCATCTTGCAGCATATCTGTGGTACCAAGCTCTTGTTTTGATCTCCAATTTTGCAGCCAAAGTAAAGGTGGTAGGCTTTCTTAACCAAAGTGGTTATACTGTGTTTTTGTGATGTAAAAGTCACTTCACCACAAAAGTAGCAGAAGCAATCTGCAATGTTCAAACAATTACGAAGCATCTCTCGCTTTGTCTAAATGTAAAAATTCAAACACTGAGAAGACTGGTCTACAGCCTAAGTACTACAGACACATCATGTTCATTAAACAAATGTTCTGCAATTTATTCTGCAGAATGATGTAATTAAATTGAGTTAAGATTGCATCATCTATGACTTCTAGGAATAACATGATGCAAACTCTAAAGGCTACTACTGTTTGTTTAGAGCTAAATGAAACAAAGTATCTCTAACCAGCAAGTTGTTACATTTCAATGCAGTAACCCAATAACCTTCTTGCAATAACCTTAAGACTGTATCGCACAATACTGTATCTGTTTATACTGAATGATAGGTAACGATAGGACTGTATCGCACAATACTGTATCTGTTTATACTGAGTGATAAGGAACGTTAGGACTGTATCCCTATTTTGTTAAAGTAATAAGAAACGCTGTACCCCAACCCATCTATCCCTGCTAGACTGTTGGTACCCAACAACTATCTTGCCGGCCTACACTAACTCATCTCTAGGCCAGCTGCCTTGACTTCACCCCACACTGCGCCACTCGAATCCAAAATCCAAGTATTTCTGGCAGACATAAAATGGAGCCTGCTCACACCTTCCTGATTTTGTGCATGTGTATACTAACATCTTCATATAGAACCATCCCACACTCACAATACTGCATTCCTCTACTATATACACCAATCTACCTTCTCCACCCCCTCCCCTCCATTACCCATCCTGCATCAATACAACTTAAATCCTATCACCACCACACAAACACCAAGTAAATTACCCCAATGACACACCCATATCAAAGGGAACAAATCTCAAAAACACCCTAAAACCAAAGCAAAGAACACTATTGGATCTCAAATACAACTCACACGAACCACACACCAAGAACATCACACATGTAACATTATCCTTATTAATGCTAGGTCAATAAGGAATAAAACGCATATTATCCACAACATTCTAACTGACGAACAACCAGATATCCTATGCATAACAGAAACATGGCTCACTGACTCAGACTCTGCAACAATGAACCAAATACAGAAGCCCGGATACCAACTATACAACTGCCCACGCATCAACAGAAGAGGAGGTGGAGTCCTTATAGCAGCCAAAACCAGCCTTCAACTCACAACCACATCTACGGTCACAAATCCAGATCTTGACCTACTTAAAGTCGAGAGCATGGCATTATCCATCTGCCTAATCTATCGACCTCCCTCACCACAGCACGAAACACTAGCCACAGCACTAGAAACCATCACATCCACACAAAGCAAAAAATTCCAGATCATCCTCAGAGATTTGAACCTAGCATCAATTCCTCCGTCCCACACGGACTCCTTCTATGAAGCCATCGACCAATTGGGTTTCCAACAAATAATAAGCAACCCCACACACGACAGAGGAAACATCCTAGATATGATTTTCATACCCAGAAATCCACAACAAAGCAATGAACCACCTATAATAAACATAACTCAAGTACCATGGTCAGACCACCACCAAATCAACTGTAAACTTAAACTACAGTGCCAACCCAAAAACTCAAAGGAGATGAAAATGACCAACCCCGTTAGGAAATTCAGCAAACTCAACGAGGAACACCTCATAAGCACCATTGCATCCCACATAAACCTAGATTCCACAGACCTAGACGAACTAACTAACAGATGGAACACACACATCCAAAATACATCTAACCCAACTCTGAAACACACATCAAACCCACATAAGATCAACTCGGAACCCTGGTACACAGGAACTCTAATAAAATCAAAAAGGGAGCTCCGTAAAATAGAGAGAAAATGGAGACAAACCAAATCCTCCGATCTCAAAACTAAATACATGGCCCATCTCGCAAAATACAAAGACGACGTGAACAATGCAAAAAAATTACATCACACCAACATCCTAAACAAGGCAATCAATCGCCCACGAGAGTTATTTGAACTAGTCAAATCACTAACCAAAACCGACCAAAATGCCAACCTCAACAAATCCATCAAGGTCCAAACACTGGCAAACCACTACGCGACCAAACTGACGGCCCCTGGTCCTCCACCCCCCCACCAACACCACAAATCAGAAGTGAGAACAACACAACGCAAAACCAGTTATGGGAGCACTTCCACAAAATAGGAACCAAGCAAATCACAGCCATTGTCACAAGCCTGAAAAGCACCACCTCCCCATTAGATCCCTGTCCTGCATCCTGGATCAAGGCAGTGAAACAAGACATAGCACCTCACATAGCACACATAGTTAACCTATCCCTACAACAAGGAATCATGCCCTCAGAACTAAAGAAATCAGTCATTAGACCGATCCTAAAAAACACTACACTCAACGGAGAAGACCCAGCCTCCTACCGTCCCATATCAAGTATCTCATTCCTGGCAAAGATCATAGAAAAAACGGTCCTTCTACAACTCCAAGACCATCTGACTGACAGTGCTCCTCTTGATGACCAGCAATATGGCTTCAGGCAACATCATGGAGTTGAAAACCAGTTACGAGTTCTACTTAACAACCTCCTAAAGGGCCTTGAAAACAAAAAGAAAATGTACATTCTTGTATTCATTGACATCTCAGCTGCCTTTGATACAGTTAATCATGGGACCCTCATAAATAGGATAAAATCAGTAGGAATAACAGGAACCCCACTAAAATGGTTCTCATCCTACATCTCAAATCGAACACAACAGGTTCAATTCAACGGAGAAAAAGCAGAATCTGTCTCACAAACACAGGGAATCCCCCAAGGCTCTGCTCTCTCAGCACTTCTGTTTAACATATATATGCAGCCACTATGCAAAATTTTCTCACGGCACGAAATTAATTACCACATCTATGCCGATGATATCATGCTATACACACAACTAGACACTAAAAACCCAGACTACAACCCACTGGAGACATGTATCGGAGAGATGCAAGACTGGTTACAACAAAGTAGTATGTCAATTAATCACAAAAAACCCGAAGTAATGTATATCTCCAAAGAACCGAATTTTGACCCTCCCACATCAATAACACTATGTAACAACACTTACCAAACAAAAAAAGAAATAAAGTATCTAGGAGTCACATTTGACTGTGACCTAAAGATGGAAAAACACCTCCGAAAGACCAACAGAGCAGTTTTCCACAAGCTTAGAGTGCTCCAACCCATTCGGAATATTATTGATCCCCAAGACTTCAGAACAGTGGCCCAAGCACTCATCATGCCACATTTTGACTACTGCAACGCCATCCTACAAGGTTTACCTAAAAAAAACCTAAACATATTACAAATGGCACAAAATGTAGCTGCCAGGGTCATAATGAAGAAAAATCTAAGTGACCACATCACACCAGTACTAATTCAATTACACTGGCTACCCATAACAGCTCGCACAAAATACAAAATACTAACAACCACCTTCAAACTCATCCACAACATAGCACCTTCCTTCCTCAACAACCTAGTAAGATTGCAACCTCCTACCCGAAACAGAAGAACCCACAATTCCAACATCCTTCACACTCCAACAGATATAAGATCTGCCAAAGCTAACACCAGCCACAGGGCTTTCTCATATGCGGCGCCAACACTGTGGAACCAACTCCCACCAGAACTACGAGCTAGCAATGACCTTCTAGACTTCAGAAAGAAACTCAAAACGCACATTTTCCAATCACATTTCAACCTGAACTAAACCCACAGATGGAGCAGCCCCTGACCACTGTGTCCAAGAAGATTATCCTGTATATATGTATTTATGTATATATGTAAATGAACTCCCCCATAGCTAAGAAGTGTTAACTCTGTATGATGTGCTTTTCTGACAATCTGTATGTAAACAAAATTTGTACCTGCCTTGATTCGGCAGTTTCACAATAGTAATCCTACCCGCTTCTGATCGCTGGAAGGAGCGGGCTACAAATGCTTGCTAAATAAAATAAAATAAATAAAATTCATATCATGTATGACACAATAGTACCTTCAAAATGCATCACTCATTAATTGTTTTGCCTGAAAAGCAAGTACTATCCAAACAAAACAAAACATAGAATTAGCACAAATCCAGTCAAATATGTGTATGTATTTTATTAATTTATGGTTTAAATTGAGATCCCTTTTTATTACAAGTCGCATATACTTAGCACTTCCGAAGTTGAGGTCGAATGTACTTACCCAGTAGTGTAAACTGAAAACTAGAGCCATACAATTTTAGGCATCATTTTCATCCTCAGAGACCCAGATTTAGTAAAGCATGACTGAATTTATTTTGGAAGCATTTTGGCTGTAGAACAGTGGAATTTAGCTTTTCCTAATACTTTTGGGTGATTTATGATTTAGGCACTTGATAGGCTCAAATTTGCAGATGACACAAAACTATTTAAAGTTGTTAAAACCCAAGAGGATTGTGGAAAATTGCAAGAGGATCTTGATAAATTAGAAGACTGGGCATCAAAATGGCAGATGAAATTTAATGTGGACAAGTGCAAAGTTATGCACCTAGGGAAGAACAACCCAAACTATGGTTACACGATGCAAGGTTCCACATTAGGAGCCACCACCCAGGAAAAAGATTTAGGCGTCATTGTGGATAACATGTTAAAACCCTTGGCCCAATGTGCAGCAGCAGCCAAGAGAGCAAATAGAATGCTAGGTATCATAAGGAAAGGAATGGAAAATAAAACAAAAGGTATTATAATGCCTCTATATCGTTCCATGGTGAGACCGCACCTTGAATATTGTGTGCAATTCTGGTTGCCGTATCTTAAAAAGGATATAGCGTTATTAGAAAAGGTTCAGAGAAGAGCCACCAAAATGGTAAAGGGGATGGAAGGATACTCCTATGAAGAAAGGTTAAAAAGGTTAGGGCTCTTTAACCTGGAAAAGAGACGGCTGAGGGGAGATATGATAGAAGTCTATAAATTAATGAACGGAGTGGAACGGGTAAACATAGATCGATTGTTTACGTTATCAGAATATAGAAAGACTAGGGGACATGCAATGAAGCTACAGGGTAAACTATTTAAGACTAATAAAAGAAAATATTTTTCACTCAATGTGTAATCAAACTCTGGAATTTGTTACCGGAGGATGTAGTAAAGGCTGTTAGTGTAGCTGGGTTTAAAAAAGGTTTGGACAAGTTCCTGGAGGAAAGGTCCATAAACCATTATTAAGAAGGGACCCAAGATATCAATGCTTGACCCAGTACAAGCATTGCGGAACCTGTGTCTTTTTGGGAAACTGCTAGGTACATATGACCTAGATTGGCCACTGTTGGAAACAGGATACTGGACTTGATGGACCTTGGTCTGACCCAGTATGGCATATCTTATGTTATGTTCTTATGTTAAGCCTGTGCTCTAACCACTAGGCTAGTCCTCCAAAATTTGAGTAAAGCTCATAAAATCATTTTAATGTATAAAAATCTATCTGTTGCATATTAATTCTGAGGTTTTGTACACAAAAAAAAATTACAAACCCAAAAGCACAAAATGAATGCATATCCATAGGGCCTCCAGGAATGAACAGCTTATTTCAGGTCTTATAGCAACATTTTAATAGGATTTATTTATTTATTTAACCAGTTTTATATACCACCTTATCCTTCAATCAAAGTGGTTACAACACAGGGTATACAATTTTAGGTAGAAGCAAGGAAAGGTTGTGGGGAGGTACAGGGAAGAATATACATAAAACAGAAACTACAATTTGTAAAAGTACAGTTTATATTAGACCTTCAGAGGGTCCATAAAATTGTGTGAATAGTATAATCCTAAGCATTTGTCTAAGGTCCTTTAAGTCTGTCATTGCTCGCATGCAATCAGGCAGATTTAGGACAAGATTGTGACTCGTTCAATCCAAAACACAGAATCTCATCTTCTTCTTCTACTATATAGCAGATTTACTTGACTTGTTCGTTGCTGCATGATCCACTTTTCATTTAGCTTACCTCATAGATGGCATGACATTTTCCTCACTAATGTTCTAATATAACTCAGAATTATTAGTTTAATCTGTAATGGAAAGGTATCAAGGTTCTCTATGACTGTGTTGACAGGATGAGATTCTTACTTTGGAAAGCAATGTTATTGTTACCAAAATATTCGATTTTTTTGAGTCATTTATCCAGCAACCCTGAGCCTGTGCTGGCAGGAGCAAGGAGGGATTGTTCCAGCCAGCCTACAGCCCTAGACACTAGGGGTGCCAAAGGTAGGTGTTGGTGACCTTTGTGGATTATAGCAGACTTCAGGGGCATTGTCTTTTGAGGTGAAGTGATAAGATACTTGTGGAGAGCCCTTTGGTGAACTTGAGGAGGGCAGTAATATTGTGGTTTTTTTTTTAGAAAGCAGTTGTTTTTTGCTAGCCACAATCCCACAATACCCATCATTTTTTTTTTGTTTATGTTAATGCACAAATTTTCATATCAGTTGCAGTGAGAGACCAGCAGATCTTTAAATGATAGCCTGGCTTTCTTTGTAATTTCATGGATGATTTTCTGGTTTGTTGCTGGGGTAAACTTGGCTGGATGACTACCAAGGGCAGAGGTGGATAATTTGATAAAGTTATTAACAGAGGCATTTGCACCCATCCATTGGTCAATCGTCCTTCTAACACAAAGAGGGGAATGTTTACTTTAGGGCATTATCTGCTACCATGGAACTAACGTGGAAATATCACACAGTAGTATTACCTAACACGGGGAAAATGCAGACATCGTGGAGCTTTTCTGTGATATCTGATGATCACTTGGTAGCTGAATGCTTGGGAAGAGTGTGGGAGGAAAGTGGATGGAGAGTGAGATGCCAGTAAAGTGCAATTATTGTGAGTGTCAACAGTGCAGAGTAACCGCACATTGTGTAGATATCGCAGGTGCAGCTGATGCCACCTCAACGGGTGGTGTAGCTGCATCCATGGTGTTTCTACCCTGTATTCCCTGAGTTTTCTCCATGGTATTGGCAGGAGAAAGCTGTGAACACCTTCTGCAGATAACATGGGACTTTTGCAGCTAACACCTGCTTGTTGCAGCTATCGCCCAGCATTAGCTGAAAAAGCTTAACACAGTTTAGTAAACATGCCACAGAGTATTCACCCAATCAAACATGAAAAGCATGGGCAGTGGCAAAACATGGCTGGAGCTTTATTAACCTTAACACTAATACAACTTCATTAATTCTATTAACCAAACATGGTATTCACAGATAGGCTTTGTTCAGGAATAAACAGTAGCATCCTAGCTGTCCACTACATCTTTGCATATCTTCATTTCTTTCTCTCTCTCTTAGCTGGCAGTGTTGCTAGGCTAAGGCCCTCCCATTTCCTTAAATAATGGAGTCCTTTTGATCCTACTCTGTTTATGGCAGTGATGCCTGTAAGGTCGTTAATACCTTACTTCTCTCCCCATTCCACTCAGTAGTTACTTGGCCTCCTGGGAGGTCTGTTCCTCCTCTACCAGCTGTGACAATCTTCCTTCCCACTAAACTCCACACCTCAGTCTCCCCCAACCCCCATCGATGCTTAAGGCAGCAGGGACAAATTTCCTGTTCACTGTGTTGCTGTCCACCCAAATCTGCCTGCCAACTAGGCCAAAGGGTTGACCTCTCCCATGCCCCTACTCTTTCCCTTCCTGTCTTTTTTGCCCACCTTAAAGCCTTTCCCATTCACCTTATTCCCTCATCCACCCCACATCCCCCATTCACTTCAAGTTCTCCTCCCCTTCCTCCCATGGCATTCTCTCTCAGGGGCTCAGCTATGTTATACCACTAGTCCCAAATGTAAGCCACATCTTGACTCAGCTGCTCTCTTCCAGGCCCAGAAAACATGAGAATGGTCGCACATCCAAAAATTCAAGAATCACTGAACCTGTAGGACAGACTGAAAACAAAACATAAAATCAGGGTGCAAAGATCACACATTAATGAATGTAGATCTTAAATGCACCAGAGATCCAGCAACCCAATCACTGGTTAGCCTGTGGGGACAGCCTCTGCACTATTGCAAGTTATTCCACCACAATCCTAAAATAAAATGTGCTCAAACAGTATGGCGGGAAACCCGCCCTTGACAAGTTGCACTTTAGCACTGCTCAAATTGAAATCTGGTCAAGGATGACTAATTTTTATGGCTCAACCAAAATAAAAACCCCAGGTCTCTCTCGCAGAAAAGCCTGCATGTTTATGTTTTTGTTTTACTCAGTCTTAATATACCGCTCTTTGTGGGTCATACAG
This sequence comes from Ichthyophis bannanicus, assembly GCA_033557465.1. Taxonomy (NCBI): domain Eukaryota; kingdom Metazoa; phylum Chordata; class Amphibia; order Gymnophiona; family Ichthyophiidae; genus Ichthyophis; species Ichthyophis bannanicus. The sequence continues at coordinate 428,179,615 of CM066032.1, forward strand.
AGTGGTTTAAAAAAATAAACTCAAAATAACAACTCAAAAGAAAAAGAACTACAATATTAGATAGGACAACACACAGAGAGGACACAGTAAAGACCACTCAATCCAAAGCAGATACACACGAGCCTGAACAAACTGTACTAATTGCACATACAGCCTAGGAGGTGAAGGGACTGAAGGCCTGTCCAAAAATAAGTCTTCAGCATAGACTTAAATTTTGGAAGAGAAAGTTCCAACCGGATGTTGGGGGGGGGGGGGGGGGGGAGTGGGGTACAAGCAGTTCCACAGAGAAAGGATGATTGAGAAGAAAGCGGTGCATCTAGTAGATTCCTATTTGATATGGGCAGGGGACAGAGTGACAAGCCTGCAATCTTGAACAGAGCGCAGGCAGCGGGAGGGAATATAAGAAATGACAAGGGAGGAAATATATAGGGGTATGTTTACTAAACCGCCTTAATGTTCCCAGCGCTAGCTCCAGCGATAATGTGAAGAATGCCATAAAAGGAATGGACATTCCGGTCTTAAGGTAGCAATCGCGGGTTATCTCGCGCTAAAGTGCGCCATGCACATTATCACATGATAGAGGGAGCCGCACATGTTACCGCGTGTTAACCTTAACTTCATGTGCTGACCTGCAATCACAGCAATAGAGGTGTAGCACACTGGTTATTACAATGACTGCCACACTCCAAATATAACGAGGCAATGTGAGTGTCGTTACCTCAGGGGATAAATAGGACTGTACAGACATGCAATGCTAGGTTTGTAAATCAATGCACAGTGTCACGTCTGTACAGTAAACAGACACAATAACCTGTATATAGAGATAGAAAGAAAGGTCAAACATGTTACAGTAACCCACACAGAAGCCATATTGCAACCTGCTGTGTTGCACCAACATAGTCAGTGACATGCACATGTATCGTGTACGTTGAAACATGATACAGTGATGCCACACATGCACTGTAACATCCTTGGTGATTGCAAACATCAATCCAAGATGCTGGTGTGCAGTAAAGTAGTGTCGTGGCAAATACTGTCATGTCCAAGTGGAGGCTAGGTGGACATGGACAAGAGGACCTCTCCAGTGTTCCCCCGGTGCCACATGCATGGCTGTATGCTCATGTTAAACCAAAAAGATGAGTATATCCTGCGTTCCATGTCATACACATGGGCAAAACACAACACAATGTCAGAAGGATGTACAACATACAGTGACAATGTTAGTCCCTGCTGCAAATGTGGGGACCAGTACACACTGTCCAAAGTGCAAAGGTTGTCTGCACTCCAAGTCATGTTATGACTGTCCTTGAAACCCTGGGCATGCAAAGTCAAGTGTGACGTCCCAATATGCCACAGTACTGGAAAGGTCATGTGTGTCACCTGCGATGAACACGACACCCAGCCAGAGCACAGCAGCAACGGTGTTTTTGACAGGCCTGTCATGCCCAAAGTAGAGGCCTGTCATGCCCAAAGTAGCAGTCCAACAATAATACTGTCCATCCTAGGCATGTGTCCCACTCGCAGAGGTCAACCATCCTATGGCACCATTTCCCAGGGATAGTTCCATGGTGTTGTTGTGTCCTCCAACAGGTGGTTGATGGTAACACCGGATGCACTGTAGTAGATGTGCTTTGTGTGGTCACTGCCCTGTGTCAGAAGAGGATAAATAATGTAGTGGTATGCTGCTTGCAACATCAGCCCAAATTGTAGAGTAAAACATCAGTATGTACATAAGGAAACGTCACACAGGCAAACATAACATGATCACAACACAGAACACACTGCATGTTGGGGACTTTTTGAATTGGAACTGCAGACGAGGGTGTCACATGGATATGGTCATGTCATTGTCCATGTTACACAGGCGTTTCACAGCTCCACCCCATGTGCATCAGCGTTTGTGTACAGAGACCCAACAGGAAATGTCTATGAAACAAACAGGAAATCATTAACATGTAAAGGCTGATGTCATTCACAAAAGACCAAAGGTGAAACCTACCGTGTGTTTGCAGCAAGTGTATGTTTGGGATCCCTGAGGCACTCAAAGGCCATAACACGTCACAGTGAAGGGAGAAGATGTCATTGAAATGTTTAGAGTCACCATGTCCCCATGTCCAGCCACTGTTGATGCATGTCCACATTATGGTGATATCTGTGATACACGAATGCTGTTGCGCAGCAGTCTGTCAGCACACAAGAGATAAGTCAGCTCACAACACACAACACATGTCCACAAGTTAAACAGCATGAAGGTAGAGACAGCACAGTCCCCACCGCTCCCCAGGTGTACAGACCCCTCACACCACATGTTAATGCAAAATGTCTGCATGCTGTATCATTACACAGACAACCCAAAAACACCCACCCACCCACACAGTATGCTAAGGTGAACGTGCCAGCAGTAGCATATGGCCTGTATGTGAACAATTGGAGATTAGTGGAGATAAAGGCCTGTTAAATGCAATGATACCCTGCTGTTGGCTGATGCTACAATGTTAGGGAAGGGTGTACTTGCATTCTACCACCCAAACACCTAGGGTCTGCACACACATGCAGCTCTTTTGGATGTGTCCCAGAGACAGTGTTTGAGAAGACAAACTGGCCAGGAACACATATGGATATGTGTGCCAACAGCAACATATGGGGTATGGGGGTGCAGGGAAAAGAGGTGAACAACAACATATGTACATTATGACAGATCACTGCAGACATGTGTTCCCCCTGACTGTTGTCACAGACAAAGTAGCTGTAGGTCCACCTACCCCAGACTACTGCATGTTGGATGAGGTACAGTCACCTGCCAATGCCCCATAGCACCAGGAGGGTCACAAAGTATGTCCTGTGGATTGAGAAACACAAGAGAAACATACATATGTCACACTGCACCTTCACGTCCTCAGCTCCCAGACCCCCCAAGATCCTTAACAGACTGACTGTTCCACATCACACTGTACAGATTTGTTTTATGTTAAAGTTGTCACTGAAGTGTGTGTGGCAAACAACAAGGGTCCGTACTCTGTCTGTCCCCTTCCTCACCTCTCTTTTGCTGTAAAAAATGTGGAACAGAATTATTTCCATGCTACCGTGTCCCTGCTTGGCTCTAAGCATGCAGTACTATCCTGTGTCCCCCATATCGCTCCCAATGCCCCTTCAGTGTGTGATCTGGTGTCTCAATGTCATCTGCTACACCTGTGTCAGTTCCTGTAACACAGGGAAATATTCAGGGGCTCCAACCTTATCCTCTGTCCACATATATTTTCCTGGTGTATATCTCATACCTTGACTTACATTAACAGCTGTGTGCTGATGTGTTGCAAATATATCTCTCCACGCCTGAGTTATGTCTGCCAAACCACACCCTGATGTTCAGTTGCCACCTGACATTAATGGCTGCATGTCATCCCACTGTGTGTAAGTGTTAATTGCAAGGCATGGATATCCTATATGTGCACCTAAACCCTCCCCTCCCACCAGAGCGTCTTTGTGTGTGTGTGTCCAAAACTTCCTCTCTCTAGGGTCTGCAATGTAGGTGTTGTTTTGGACTGCACTCTCCTCCTCTACACACATACTCAGCTTGTAGTTGAGGCTTGTGGTTTATGTCTAGTTGTCATCAGCTATATCTCTCCAGTCCTCCCTGAAAACACAACTAAAACCCAAATCCCCCCCCCCCCCCAATCAGCTCCTGGCTTGCCTACTGTAACCGTGCTTGGATATACTGTCCAACAAAAAAGCACAATCCACATGCCAACTACAGATCCAATAAAAACCGTGGAGGCAAGGAAGGAATTAAAATACCACCTTTATTTCATAAAGCCAGGCCCTACCACCTTTATTTCATAAAGCCAGGCCTGGCTTTATGAAATAAAGGTGGTATTTTAATTCCTTCCTTGCCTCCACGGTTTTTATTGGATCTCTTGCCTACTGTAACCTACACCTTGCTGATCTGGCCTTGAGTCATTTCAGTTTGCCTGCAAAGATGCAACACTGCACTGCATGGCTATTCTACAGCCACACACATAATGGCACTAATACTCCTCCTGTCAGAACACCTCACAGGTTCCCTATCCGTTTCCGCATCCATGTCAAGGCTACGTGCTGAACTATACATAAAGGCACACTGTGGTGTTGCAGTAACCTCCCCTACTGATCTCAAATACCAGTAATCAAACTACTACTCATCATGTATATAGTGCTATGTACCACATGTACCACTATACAAAAACAAATAACACACAGTCCCTGCTCATCAGAGCATACCAACCACACAATCATCTCAAATTACAAAATGTTAAACACACACATCTAGACAACTGGCCCCATCTAAGGTCTGCTCACCACGGGCACGTACAGGAGGGCACATAGGATCATCCTCGAGATCCTCATTAATTTGGACAGGGATATGGTGCCTGAGAGCAATGTTGTGCAGGATGCAATAGGCTATAATGATCTCTGCCACAGTCTGTGGTCTGTATTGTAAGGCCCTGCCTGTCCTACCAGACACCTAAAGCGACTCTTTAAAATGCCAATGGTGCACTCTATGACAGAGCGGCTGGAGGCATTGGCCTCATTGTAACTCCTCTCTGCACGTGTCCATGGCTGACGCACGGGGGTCAGCAACCAGGGGCGACACCCATTTCCTGTATCATCTGCAGAAAGAAATGTAGAATGTTAAAGCAGGAGCCCATGCCCACATAAATGGACACAGGTATGTACGTGCAAACCAAATGCATGACACATCCTGACATATACATCTAACAGCACATGATGGGACACCACAACTATGCATCAGTGTGTGAAGTTATGACACACAAAATAAGGGGTAGGTGTACGGATTGCCATCAACATAATCTGTAACCGCAACACAAATGCTACCGTCCATTCTACCATCATCACACACCACCATAGCAAGGTAGAGCTGGAGGGCACCCCCACCCCCCCCCAATGTTAGATCACACACAGACAAATGAGACACACACACATGTCAGAGATGAGAAATACACACCCAGCAATATACAGTCCTCATACTGTCCAGCCTCAAATTGTCTGAATAGTGCCGAGTGATGCAGGATATAGGAGTCATGAGTGGACCCTGCAAACCTAGGGACCACATTCAGAATATGCATATTTGTATCACATGCAACCTGAACATTCAGGGAATGATAGTGTTTGCGGTTGCGGAACACTACCTCCCTGTCTCTAGATGGGACCAGGGCAACATGTGTGCAATCAATAGCTCCCATCATGTGTGGTATCCCAGCTAATGCCTTAAAGGCCTGGTTCAGGGTCCCCTACTGTTGCCTAGTGTTGGGAATGGCAATGTAATTCCCCACCTGGCAGATCATAGCACGCAGTACCTGGTGGAGACAGAGTGAGAAGGTGGGGCAGCTCATGCCACCCACTGCGGCCACAGATGACTGGAAACAGCCAGAGACAAAGAAATGTAGGGCACCAAGGAGCTTGACCAAACCCGGTATGGCATGTGACCGACCAGTCAGGGGCTCGAGGTCAGGTCTTAGATCCTCATAGAGCTCCCTAATGGCCCCCATGCTCAGGTGGTAGATGGAGATGACCTAGTCCTCACGCATGCCCTGGAGCTGGGCCCTGGGCCTGTAGAGGTGAGGCTGGTGAGCCTGCACCTCTGCATGTCTCCTGCGCTGTGCTGGCACAGCCCCTGCCTGGCCTGCCCCCATAGCTGCAGGTCTGTGTTGTAGCAGGACTACATCCATGCCCTGTGCCTCAGCCCCATGGACACCATCTCCCCCGTCAAGCAACCACAGCCCCTGCTCACCTCCCACCACAAATGCAGCAAACACAAAGGCCACCATGAACTCCACTCGACTAACTCCTCTAACACACTCAAACACAGACACTAACCTCACTAACCAAGCCACACACCTTTCCAATCACACACAAACCCAGCCACACAATGCAACCACCACTCACAACACAGCCACACTCCACGATACACCTGCTTCTGACTCTCTCCTTGCTTCACCGACAACACATGCCTTCTCTCCCTTGCCTACACAAACCCCTCAACGTGATCCAGGTGTGCAGGTGTATTTATAGGGTTTTCTTACATTGCACGCATTGCGCATGTGCAGCAGCACTAGCACAGCAGCTGCGCGCGTTGTGCATGTGCCGCAGAGATGAGGTAAATGTGCAGTGCGCGGAGTGCGCTGTGCGTAAGCATGAGACATGCACATGTGCTGAATCCTGTTATGCGCATGCGCCGTGCCTCACGTGCACACACAGCAAGTGTGTAACAGTGTCCCATGCATGCACCTTCCGTGCCTTTGCGGCGCATGCACAATGCGCACAGCCTCCACGCTAATGCCACTGTGCATGTGCAATGCCTGCAACGTAAAAACACCCTATAAATACACCTGCACACCTGGATCACTTTGAGGGGTTTGAGTAGGCGAGGGAGAGAAGGCGTGCGTTGTCAGTGAAGCAAGGAGAGAGTCAGTAGGAGGTGTGTCATGGAGAGTGTCTGGGTTCATGAGTGGTGGTGGAGAGTGTCAGAGGCAGGTTTATTGTGGAGAGGTGTGTGGCAAAGCAGGGGAGAGAGTGAGGGGGGAGGCGAGGAGCAGGTGAGAGAGACACGAGCTGAGCTGAGGAGCAGACAGCAGGGAGAGGAGGGGGGCAGAAGCAGGTGTGAGGTGGAGCTGAGGAGCAAAGGAGAAGGTATTTGTGACAGGGAGGGAGAGGGCACAGAGGACAGGGAGATGGAGAGACAGGACATGGCAGGAGTGGAGGAGGGGGGCACCTGTTCAGCAGGACCCAGAGCTGGCAGGGAGTCTTGGGCCTGTGGTGGTGGCTGCAGGCCCATCGGGTGTGTCCCAGCCCACACAGGGGCCACCCAGCACCAAACAAAGGTGGATACCTGTGCCATCTGAGGAAAGGAGGAGGGCTGTTAGGTTCAGCCAGCAGGAGAACCACATCCTGCTGGCCAGTGTTCTGGAGAGGTATGATGTGCTGTACGGCCGCTTGAGCACAAGCACCACTGTGGGCACACAGACACAAGTGTGGGAGGAGAGTCAGGAGGCCGTAGCCCAGGCAGGGGGGCCCTCCAGGGACCTCAATAGCCTTAGAAAAAGGTTCAATGATATCAAGCAGGGTGTCCGTGCCCACATGGTGTCAGAGAGGCAACATGCCATTGGCACTGGAGTGGGTGGTCCCTTTGTCCCAACTCTGACACCCCTGGAGCAGGAACTGGCAGACCGTCTGGGCCCCAACTATCTGCGTGGGCTGCCGGAAGCGCTGGACACCGCCCATCCACAGGCAGTTAGGTCAGAGATATGCTACACATGTAAACCACATGGCCCAGTCCATGCTTGCCATGGATGGGAAGGTGGGGGGCCTATGTCCTGAGAACACGTGTGCCCTAACACAGGCAACTAGGGTCCACATATTGAGCAAAACATGGCTGTGTAGGTACAGGATGGGTGTGACAGGTATCTAGGGCTGCTTGCTTGACAGCCACAGTCCTGGATGTTTTACAGTACTGCACAGGTGTAGATATGTGACCTGCGTTAACCCATCCTTGCTGTGTACCTTGTTCTACCCCCCAGGTGACATCCAGGCCATGGAGGCATATGAGGAGGGGGGATGTGCCGGTGCCAGGGGATGCCGAGGGGCCAGAGGCCGCTGAGTCCAGGGACACAGACGGCACTGGCGGGGAGACCCCAGGTAACATTGTGCTGGCCGAGGCAGAGGACTGGGTGGTGGATGCTAACACGCAGGTGGGGGCCAGTAACAGCAGCACACAGGCTCTGGAGAGCGCAGAGTCAGAGGGGAGTCCCCACAGGATGCAGGCACCAGGAACATCACGCACACAACACACCAGCATGGATATCATCCTTGCAGAGCTGCGGACTCATACTGCCTCTGCAAAGCACAATGCGGAAGGTGGGTAACAGAATACACAACAAGCCCCCTGGGGCCTGATGGAACATCCACAATGAGATTCCATGTACCCCCTAATCTTAGGACACCATAGCACATAGTTCTGTATGTGTAGTGGGGGTGGGTGCCATGTGCACTCCTCCCCCCCTTGTATCATGTGCCATCTGGTGTCATCATGATAATGGGCCCATACATCCGCCTACTATTCACCACAAAATACCCCATGGAGACGTATAGTGGTACACACCTACCCCAGATCACCTATATAGTTTACCCGTCGAACCCCTCTCCCTGGGTAGTGGTATGTAGCAGAGATAGTCAGGGTACTCAGTACTGTGTGTCAGGTTTAGAGTGAACAGCGCCCCACAGATATCTCTCTGTGTGCCTTGAATTCCCACATTATCCAACCTATCCCATATGACCAGTACACAGATATAGCAGTGACACAATGAAGTGAGACACAGTACCATGTGTCATACCTGTGATCACCACGAACCCCAGCGGGATAATTTGCTGGCCTGTGGATGGGTCATGGGACACACAGATGTAAACATGATACTGCGCTGCTAGACATCACATACATGGATGGTCTGCGGACTGGTGTGTTTGGATACGCTGGAAATTTGCATGAGTCACGGGGGAGGGGGGGTTGCAACACATGTCTCACACATCACCTTGTGTCTCACCCACAGCCACTCGTCAGGTTCTGATGGGCATTCAGGAGAGGATGGACCGGATGCATGCAACAGCTGAGGTGATGGCAGCGGTGCTACTGTGGATTGCAGATGCTCACGAGGCTATGGCTGGGCGTTCGCAGCAGCCAGCACAGCCCCAGAGGCAGCACCAACGGAACCACAACAACAGGGTTGCATGGGCCGTGGTCGCTGTGAACGTGGGCGCCCACACAGGTCCTGATTGGGGGGATTGGGTCACTGTGTGCCAATAAAGAAGGCAAACCCTGATTATAACTATGTGTCCATTTCCAGTGTTTGACACTGTACTCCCCTGAGTACCCTGTCCCACATATTGTCAACATGGTCACATGTGCCTCCCCAGCTCCCTTAGGGGTGTGGTGTATGCACTACCACCAATCAACGCACAGACCTTATACCATGCCCTGTGTGCCAGGAACCATGCCATGTGTGCACCCTTCTACCTATGCGTGGTGGTAGATCCTACCTCTCCAGTTAGGCAGTAATATGTATATGGTGGTACATGTATGTTTTACGGATCAGACAGTCTCTCACACCCCATATCCTCTCCAGTGCCCCACCCACATGTATGCCATTCCCTCTGACCCACACCAGGGCCTACGTGGCTGTTTAGCTGTAGATGTTTGTGTAAGACACAGGCAGACATAGGTAACTAGCTACAGTCAATTGTTTACTCTCCCCCCCTGCGCCTGTAGTGAGCCTCTGCTCCCCCTCCAGACCAACATCCACCTGTCTTGACCTCACCAGCTAACCCCCTGGGCAGCTCCTGGGTACAGCAGTCCATCTCATCCTTCCTGCCATATACCTGCTGCTAGCTGTCCCCACTATTCCCCTATGAGGATGGTGCATCAGATATGGTGCCCACACATCACAGGCATCATGCATGTGACCATAGCAGTCGGGACACACTGCACATTGGCACATCACAGGGGCACCATGGGACACAGATGCCTATGCACATGGGCAGCCCCCACAACTGCGTGTGGAGACGGTCCATGTATGTTACCCATGTCTACCATGCATACACATAGTGATCTACACACATGTCCCATGCTTACGTCAACAGTCTGTCTGTAAGGGAGACACATGACCATTGTGATGTAGTAACACAACTGTATTTAAAAACATATTTACAGCAGGTATTATATACCAAAGCCCACATGTTGGGTCCCGGGAGACAGGACAGCACAGGGCGCGTGTGTGGGTGCCACAGGGGCCATCACATGCTCCTGGGATGCCCATCAGGGGATGGCTGTCGAGATGCAGTGCTCCTACACACCACACGTTGCATCTCGGTAGCCATCCACTGAATGGAGCCTGCCAGCCACCGGAGGGTGTGGTCCTGGGCCCGCAGGTGTTGCACCATGCCTTCTATTGCCACATACAGGTCCTGGATGCACCTGCCACCACATACACACAAGGTGCCAGGTGTCTGTGTGGTGGCATGTGCATGGGCCCTGTCTGTGGCAATGGGTGGCGTAGCAACACCCAGACGGGCACCATCGCCACACACATGCAGCAGCTGGCAGGGACCCACAGTGCCCTGTTCTTTACTGTGTTCCCTCCCACCCTCTCTTCCTCCCCCCCAGCACCTCCCACACACCCTCCACGCTCTCCTCCTCCTCCTCCTCCTCACCCCCCAAAACATCGCACACACTCTCACCCTCCCCTCCCCTCTCCTCCCATCCCACCCTCCACCCCCTCCAAGTCCCCATCATCCTCTTCTGCCTCCGCCGCCTCTGCCACCTCCTCCTCCTCCTCCTCTGCCTCCTCCTCCTCTGTCCGGTGTTGTTCTCTGGGGCGTGTTCTTGTGTGCCCTGATGTTGAGGGGCCTTCGCCAGCAGGAGCATCCTCTGTAGGGGATGACGGTCATTAGCACACTATCATGTGAGTCACATACCACATGCACATAGTTTGGCAGTGCACAGGCTGGTGGGTCACTGTGACATTCTGTCCTGAGCTGCAGAGGCCACAACACTCACCTCCACTTTGTGCCATCGCCCCCCTCTGGAGGCAGGCAAGGACCTCCAGGCAGTGCAGCCGCAACTCCCGACCCTTTTTCCGTAGGTCCTCTACCTGGGAGGGAAAGCAATGGGTGAGAGCATTAATGACCAACACATATCACACATCTCTGTGAGCAGCATTGTGCTGCTCCTGCTCCTTTGGCCAGTGTGTCCTCTACTAACTGTCGCCAGTGCCACCTGCATGTGTGGCTGTGGGTCTGGCAGTGTCACCTATGTGTACTGTGCATAACACCCCAGACACCCCATACCCTGTTCCTACACTCTCCTTGCATGACATGGCAGCACCATGCCACGTGTGGTTTGGCCATGCTGGTATCCCTGTGTGGTCTGGCAAACACATGTGTGTTTGCATGACCTACACACATCATCCAACACACCCGCCATGGCACCATGATATCCTACCACGCATGGGTGATGTGTTCTGACATAGAGCGGAAGGTGAGTGGCCCTGTGCACCTTGCCAGGCGCCAATACCATGACACTTGGCTTTCTACTATATCTCTATGGTCATGACTAGGGCCTCCTGTGATTAGGGCAGTTGTGGCAGATTACAACAGGAGCATGGCCCATCACACCTAGCTGGCCTATTAACATCTGTGCTCCTGTCTGGGGGTATGGCAGAGCTGTAAAACCCCAACAGGTACATGTATCCTTACACCACCATCTATGATGTTCCTCTGCGATCAGGTATGGGACTCCTGGGGAGTGGGCAGATGTGTGAGCTGAAACTGCGTACACTTCAATGATATCTGGATTTGTAACAGACCTTCGTAATCAGGTATCATGGCTCCTGGGAGTAAGGTGGTTTAGAGCACATCCACAGCTGCACCTACCATACCATCAGGATCCAACACAGATGTGTGTAATGAGGTCTGGGCCTCTGGGGAATAGGGAAAATGTGTGACCTAACCCGGCATAACCTACCACAATATCTAGATGCCATACCCACCTTTGCAATCAGGTCTCAGGACTCCTGGGGGTAGGGTGTCTTAGCACACTTCATCAGCAACATAAACCATGCCACCAGGGTGACTGACAGACCACTTTGATGGGGTCTCAGGGCCTCCTGGGGGTAGGGTGGATTATAACACATCAACAGCAACATAAACTATACCACCAGGGTGACTGACAGACCACTTTGAGCAGGTCTCTGGACTCCTGGGGGTAGGGAAGATGTTTAAACCTGCAAATGCACACACAACCCCATACCACCAGAGTGACTGACATACCACTTTGATCAGGTCTCAGGACTCCTGGGGGTAGGGCAGATGTTTAAACCTGCAAATGCACACACAACCATACCACCAGTGTGACTGACAGACCACTTTGAGCTGGTCTCAGGACTCCTGGGGGTAGGGAAGATGTTTAAACCTGTAAATGCACACACAACCATACAACCAGGGTGACTGACAGACCACTTTGATGGGGTCTCAGGTCTCCTGGGGGTAGGGTGGATTATAACACATCAACAGCAACATAAACCATACCACCAGGGTGACTGACAGACCACTTTGAGCAGGTCTCAGGACTCCTGGGGGTAGGGCAGATGTTTAAACCTGCAATGCACACACAACCATATCACCAGGGTGACTGACAGACCACTTTGCACACAGGGCCCAAAAGCCTGACTCTCCATGAGGTTTGGATAGTGGAGCCTGTGGGTGTGGGTGTTTATGCCCCTGTTGGCCACTGCTCTAGGGCAGAGGTTCCCAACTCTAGTCCTGGTGGGCCAAACACTGTTCAGGTTTTCATGCTGTCCCTAATGAACATGCATGAGATACATTTACATACCATTGGGCGGCGCATACAAATGCAGCACAGGCATATTTATTAGAGAAAGCATGACACCTGAATGGTGTTTGGCCCTCCAGGACTGCAGTTGGGAAACTCTGCTCTAGGTATTGCACATGTTTATGGTGTCTGTGCTCTGTAGGGTAAAATATAGGCATTTCAGGAATGTTTATGTTATCTGCAATACATTTCCGTCTTCATTACCATGGTTTAGTACTGGGTAAAATATGGGGACTGGGTTGGAAGGAGCCACATCTGGGACTTGAACTTGTGACTTTCTTCTCATGAACACACTGGCTGTGTGTACTGCACCACACTGTTGCCACAGGGACAGTTCATTCCCTGAGGATACCATGACTGTTCGTCAGATAGACCCTGTCCGTTGCAGTGCATGGCACCCACATAACGGGGCTAGGCCATGGTCTTCTGTGGGCAGATGGGTACAAAGGAGGAGCGTGACTCTTGCAGGTGTAGGAGGGAACAAACAGAGCAAGAGAGGAGGGCAGGTTTGGAACAGACTGCTTTATTGAAGATGGTCCCTACGCGTTTCAGCTTGCGCCTTCTTCAAAAAAATCAAAGGATAGATATGCAACATTTAAAATAAAATAAATAATTAATGATGGTACATTTAAAAATAAATCAATCTGATAAGATATAAAAAATATATAATAAAAAATCTTAAAAGGTATAAATCAAGAAAGCACATACCACAGTTGTATACAAGGAAGTGTCTCATAAAGACAGTTTGGTGATTACACTATGTGTAGGTGGTGCCAGATCTAATGAGCTTGTCACCAGGTACAAACACATTGTAGCACTATATAACGGCTATAAAAAGAAAAATAGAATAATAACATGCTTGGACAAACAAACAATATATATACAAAATTTTAACATATGTAAGTAATAAATAAATGAAAACAATGAGATGATTTATACCTTTTAAGATTTTTTGTCGGTTTTATCTTCATATATTATGAACATATTCATATTTATATAGCTTCTTAGGTTGTTTCTTTATGCTTTTGTAATCAATCTGTTCACCATTTATTAATGTTTTTTTCATATTTTAATTATCTGTCTTTGTCTCGGCCCTCGTTTCTAAAGTTATACTCAATTTAATTAAATTATTGTCAATTTTATTTTTATTTCATTTTAACTATAATTGTAGTAATATCTCTGATTTTTCATTGTGTCCTCTGGATAGTCTTTTTAGAATTTATATGTTAACCTATACACATATATTGCTTGTTTAGATTTTTATTTATATTTATTATATATTTTTTATATCTTATCAGATTGATTTATTTTTAAATGTACCATCATTAATTATTTATTTTATTTTAAATGTTGCATATCTATCCTTTGATTTTTTTGATTTTAACTTTATTTATTTAACCCTATGGTAGCTGTATGTCCCCCGAAGAAGGCGCAAGCCGAAACGCGTAGGGACCATCTTCAATAAAGCAGTCTGTTCCAAACCTGCCCTCCTCTCTTGCTCTGTTTGTTCCCTTCTGTGGGCAGATGTCACTGCCCCATCTGCCACCCAGCACCCCTCTGCCACCATGCTGCCATGCCATTATGCCGGTGGTGCTGGTAGTGTGCAGTCCCAGGCCATCCAGTATGCCAGTAGGCAGCTGCCTATGGTGTTGGTTCTCGGGTAGGGGTGCCTACATGGACATGCGCGCTTCCCCCCCCCCCCCCCCACTGCCTGCCAATGTTATGTGCCCTTGGGGGTACCTGCTGGGTAATCTTGCCTGTGACACTGTGGGACACACACTCATGCCCATGTTGGGCCCTTGTCAGTTGATGTCTTGCTGCTTTACAGTTTTGGCATCCCTATGTGCCACCTAGGCATCTGCCTAACACATACTGTGCCCCAGCTGGACCACAGCATGTGCCACCTTCAGCCTTCTATATCCCATTTACAGCATCAGTACACTTGCCCTTTCCTACGCGCCCACTCTGCTGTTACTGCACATGTGCACGCCATAACAAACCTGCCCAATATTGACGTGAAAAACCCCTGATCAGCACTATTTCAATGTGGGATCATTCACTTTGTAGGGGGACAGAGAATAGACCCTTCCAAACATGATATCTTATTTTTTGAGCTTTGTCAGTGGTGTTGCTTTATGCTTATCATTAATATCAATTTTGGACAGCTTGGTTATTGGGCTTTTAGATGTGGTTCTGGTCCTTTTATATGTTTATTTGCCTCTTTGTTCCCTGCACATGTATCACAACTATCACTTTTCTGGGTTTCGCTGCCTTTGCTGCACATTGCTGACTGAAATGGTTTCTCTTTCCTGCAAATGTGCCTTAACACGAGGGTTTCACTGGCTTTAGTGTTCAGACCCTGATTCCACAGCATTAGTGTGCCTGGTGCCTCTCCCCCCCCCCCCCCCCCACACTCTCTGCCCATTGACTCCTTCTCTCTGCCCTCTGGGAAGCCTTACTCCACCCTTCAGAGCCGAATTTCACAGTGTTAGTGTGCCTTAACGCCACCGTTGCGTTATCGCGCGATAAATGACGTTATCGCGCGATAAATGATGTTATCGCGCATTAATACCACCGCTGCGATGTTAAGACGGTTTAGTAAACATACCCCATAGTGGGGTTTGGCCAGAGAGGACCTTATGAACAGGGGAGGAAAAACAGGTTTCCACAGAGCCCCCCCCCCCCAAATGGGCCCTTGCATCCTTCTGGAACCATGTACCAGCTTCTGCACTAAAAAATAATGCAGTAGGGTTCTTATGGCCTTGAACCTTGGAAACAAAGGTCACACTAACTAGGGGCATGGATACTGTGTGCAGCAACCACATTAACCCCTTCCTCTGAGCAACCAACTGCATAACCAACTTGGGGCTATTGGAGTCCCCGTCTCTGATCCTGCCCATTGGTATTGTAACCCAGGGGTTAAATTTGGCGCTTGTGCTGGGGTGGGTAACTGGTTTAAATGGTTGTTAATTGTGCTTGATGGTTTGGAATCCTGAGTGAATATTGATGTGCAGGTTGTTTAAACTGGACAAAGTTATAGGTAATTTTCTGGAGGAAAATGTATAGCGTCTAAAGTAATGTATTAATTGGAAATTGGAAATACTGGGATAAGTTAGTTAGATAAGCTAAGTGGAATTATAGGTTTTGAATTAGTTTGGAAAGATTTTAGTGTGTAAACCTTTCAAATTAAGGTTGTGCCATTCAGTTTATTGAGGAATTACAGTTAGAAATAAAACTGATTTTTCTTTGCAAAAGTTAGAACATGCTTTAATGACTGTTCTACATATTCCTAGAGCATGCTTATGATTGGCTAGTGGCTCTAGTGTGGAAATTAGTATTGTCAAAAGAGTCACTGTAACTGTGACAACAGGAAAGTATAATTTGCATATTCTTAAAGCCTGTTTGTAATTGGTTATCAGCTCTAGTATGGAAATTGGTGATGTAAAAAGAGTCATGGTAACCTTGACAACCAAAAAAAAGTTTGTTGTTGAAAAAGAGAGAAACAGACAAAATCAAACTGTAGTAAACTTTGTAAAAAATTGGAATAATAAAAAAAAGGAGAAATAAAAAAAGGAGAAATAAGCACAACTCAAATGGCTATTGTATGACAATGATCAAAAAGGATGTTTAATAGAAGTTATCAACACATCAAAATTGATGCGGCAAACTTAACAAAATCAGATAAAAGAAGCTTCGTCAAAAATGTGGATTATAAAAAACATAGCTTGACCAAGTTAACATACATACCAGCGTTTAGTCTACAAAGTAAATGGAGCACTCGATCCGTAGGGGGACGCCTGATTTCGCGCGCCTTATGTAGAACTGCCATTTTCATATTTTGACGTCACAGATGGAACTCGAAAACGGTAATGTGATGATATATTTAGAGAATAAAACACAGCTAAAACACCTATTTAAGATAATAAATACTTAGGTAAAAGACGGTGTAAGTGTATAAAAAGGGGGGAAGGGAAACTTATAAAAGCTGTAGTGTCAAAATGTGTCTTTTTTTCTGGCTTAAAATAGTCATCCCATGATCCCCTTATGTCATGAATACTAAAAGAGTAATAATACAACACACAAGTATATAACATATTAAAGAATGGTAGTCAATAAATAAACATAGGGATATGTATAATAAACCATCTTAACATAGCAGCGGTGACGTTATCGCGCGATACGTAACATTATCGCGTGATAATGTAACATTATTGCACGATAATGTCACGTATCACGCGATAACGTCAGCAGCGGTGTTAAGGCACACTAACACTGTGAAATACGGCTCTGAAGGGTGGAGTAAGGCCTCCCAGAGGGCGGAGATAGGGGTCAATGGACAGAGAGTGGGCGGGGAGAGACTCCAGGTACACTAATGCTGTGAAATCCGGGTCTGAACACTAACGCCAGTGAAACCCTCATTAGAGGCACATTTGCAGGAGAGAGAAATCATGTCAGTCAGCAATGTACAGCAAAGGCAGGGAAACCCAGAGAAGTGATAGTAGTGATACATGTGCAGGAACCAAAAAGGTAAATAAACATATAAAATGACCAGAACCACATCTGAAATCCCAATAACCAAGCTGGTCAATAGTGATATTAATGATAAACATAAAGCAACACTACTGACAAAGCGTAAAAAGGAAGATATCATGTTTGGAAGGGCCTATGCTCTGTCCCCCTACAAAGTGAATGATCCCACATTGAAATAGCGATGATCAGGGTTTTTGTCGTTTATATTGGGCAGGTTTGTTAGAGTGTGCACATGTGCAGCAACAGCAGAGTGGGCACGTAGGAAAGGGCAACTGTACTGATGTTGTAAATGGGATACAGGTGGCTGCAGGCGGCACATGCTGTGGTCCAGCTGGGGCACAGTGTGTACTAGGCAGATGCCTAGGTGGCACATAGGAATGCCGAAACTGTAAAGCAGCAAGACAGCAACTGACGAGGGACCAACATGGGAATGAGTGTGTGCCCCACAGTGTCACAGGGGATATTACCCAGCAGGTACCCCCAAGGGCACATAACATTGTCAGGCGGTGCCGGAGGGAAGCACGCATATCCATGTAGGCACCCCTACCCGAAGATCCTCACCATAGGCAGCTGCCTACCAGCACACTGGATAGCTTGGGACTGTGCACCACCAGCACCACCATCATAAGGGCATGTCAGCATGGTGGTGGAGGGGTGCTGGTGGTGGAGGGGGCAGTGGCATCTGCCCACAGCAGACCACAGCCAAACCCCATTTAGGTGGGTGCCGTGTACTGCAAGAGACAAGGTCTGTCTGATCAACAGTCACGGTATCCCCAGGGAATGATCTGTCCCTGCAGCAACAGTTTGGTGTAGTACACACAACCAGTGTGTTCAGGGGAAGAAGGTCACAAGTTCAAGTCCCAGCTGTGGCTCCTGCCAACCTTGTCCCCATATTTTACCCAGTACTAAACCGTGGTAATAAAGACGGAACCTTTATTGCAGATAAATTAAACATGCCTGAAATGCCTATATTTTACCTTACAGAGCACAGACACCATAAACATATGCAATCCCTAGAGCAGAGTTTTCCAACTGCAGTCCTGGAGGGCCAAACACCATTCAGGTTTCATGCTGTCCCTAATAAATATGCCTGTGCTGCAATTGTATGCATCGCCCCCATTGCATGCAAATATATCTCATGCATATTCATTAGGGACAGCATGAAAACCTGAACAGTGTTTGGCCCACCAGGACCATAGTTGGGAACCTCTGCCCTAGAGCAGCGGCCAACAGGGGCAGAAACACCCACACCCATAGGCTCCACTATCCAAAGCCTCACGGAGAGTCAGGCTGTTGGGCCCTGTGCAGAGCAGCATCTCCCAATACTGGCACCTGCATACCTTAGCAATGCCATCCTAAACTTGGGAACACGTTCCACATATATCAAAATGGTTGCTATGATTAATGTCAGCTAACAAATCCTAAGTTAAACACGATTTGTTGAACGAGATTCATCATAGCAACCTTTCTGATATCTGTGGAGTGTGTTTCAGTTATTGCTTCTGACAGTGTTTACCAACCTAGGGGAGTGACCCCAACAGTACTGCGTACCATAGCAATGCCCACACTGTGCCCAGGACTGGTGTGGCGGCCAGGGCTGCCACAAACCTCCATATTTGCACAATGCTGGCATAGGTGTGGGAGTGTGTGTATGTCTATCCAGTGTGTTGTGGCTGCCTACACCTTACTGAACCTACTCTGCTTGCACTGTTTCCAGTGTTAGCCTGCTAATGTGCATAATGAGGAGCAAGGTACTGTGGGTATGGCCCGGACAGGGTGGCCTGGGCAGGATGCATCTGCATAGGGTATAGGGCAATGGCTGGGACATTGTAGTGCCCAACCACCACCTGCACGGACAGGGTGGCCACAGCATGTCATACTGGGAGGTCACTCTCACCCTGACTGAGCAGTGACCACGGCATGTCTAGGTTCCTCCATAATGCTATGCAGCTTTTCTCTCAAGTGATATTTATGTGTTCTCTTTTCTTTGGCTCAATCACTGACATACCTGCTTGGTGTGTGTGCTCACATCCCATTTTTGGGTGCACACAGTTTCTCCAGGAACATGCACTATGAGCTAACTAGCAGAATGTCTGTAGTTAGCATGTGTATGGCTGGTACACCGTGCAGAGGGTGGAGACTGACAGTGCCCTCTGCTGGTGAATGTCAGATAGCGGTGGGGGGCAGCAGACTTCTCCAGCATTCTGCCTGTCTGCAATTGCTTTATGTGATGCATACAGATCTGCATTGACTGCCCTGTAGGGTGTCTGTTCCCCAGCAGGACTGGGGTTGATGGTCCTCTCTACTACCACCATTGCAGAGATGTACAATGTGGATCTGTTGGTAGGAGATCCTGTCCCCCCACCCTGAGCCACCGAGGACAGGTTTGGTGGTGCTACATAATCTGCTTTTGGATCCAAACACCCCCTTTCATCTATAACGTGACCATGGCACCAACACAGGATATGCACTATTCTGGGTGCATCATAGTCCACAAGGGCTAGACGTGACTGGGAAATACAGATGGACACAGGTATATCCTAAGTGTGTCTGCAAGGACTACCTATCACACACTGGCACTGATGGGGACCTGCAACATAGCCTATCTTGGCCAAGCTGCGGACCTGGTGCTGGGTGCCCCACCTCACCCTTAGATTGAGCACAGGACCCGCACAATTTCACGGTCTGTAGCTACTCTGTGCCAGTAACACACACGGTCAGTTCCCCCTACCAGGCCTAGGTGATGTGGAGGTGCATACCCCATTATGTGATCAGCTGTAGACTGCTGATCTGCATGTGCAGTGCATCATTGGTATGGGTGGGTTTACCCTATCTTGGTAACCACAGCAGACAGTTTGTGTGGTGACCTGCAGTCTTTCTGTAGCCAGCCAGCAGTGTGGTAGTAGCTATAGAGATGTAGCCTACTGGTTATTTCAGTGACTGTGGAGACAGAGGTCATGGGTTTGCTCCCACAGTGGTGTTATTTAGGAATGCTGTCTGAGGCTTTTCCTGTTCATTTCAATCAGTGCTGCCAGCCGAAACACCCTCACAGTACTGTATCCTAAGGTGCCTCATAGGCGCCCTGTAGGGCACATTATACGGTGCCTTGGCAGACAGGGCACTTTATAATGTGATCTATGGGGCGCCTTATGAGGCACCTTAGGTTATGGCACTGTGAGGGTGTTTTTGCTGGCAGCACTGATTTAAATTAAAAGAAAATGCCTCAGACAGCCTTTTTAGATTACACCACTGTAGGATTGAACCCATGACCTCTGCCTCTACAGTCATTGTAGTAACCAGTGGGCTATATTGCTATAGCTTCTAGTCCTCCGCTGGCATGTACTTAGGGTTAACGTGTGTTACTGTACCTCGGCACCCACTATTGCGCGATACAGCTTCTTGCTACCTTAGGACTGGAACGCCCACTCCTTATATGACATTTTTCACATTATCGCTGCAACTAGCGCCGGTAACATTAAGACGGTTTAGTAAACATACCCCATAGCGTATTCAGGATATAAACACCGGGATATTTTGATTTGTATATAACCGGGATGTTTTGATTTGTATATAAAAATATATGTACAGTCTCCATGAGTTAAAAACCGAGCCATTAGAGGATGTGTGCCTTCAACCAGCTATTCCCTGCACACTGGTCCAGGAGGTTGATCCTTGGCAAGACCACATGACTTTGAACAATGCATGATGACAGAACAAATGAAAACAAGGCAGCATGTGATATGGGAAGAGAAATGATTCTGAACTGCTACCTTACATTCCAACACATGCCCTGCTACTGATTATACTGGAAGCATTCATCGTGCATGTAGCAGTGAGCCCATCCAAATGAAATATGTTGCACCCAGATAAATGACAACATTGGGACACAACCCACTGGGATGCAGCTTCCATCATTGTAAATTGCCTAACAAACTGAGTGTATGTAGTAACGTGTGATTTTTATCATGCATAAACACTGCTGTGGGATCATATACATCCATTAGATGGCATCCATCAGGTTTTTGTGTGGGTATGTGGTCTGATTAAATAATGCATGGGAAGATAGATTTTTCCATACGGTTCAGCGAGGGGATCATGAGCATCACTGACATTGGTGCAGAATGCATTCTCAACATGGAAGTGCATCTGATGGCGAAGGTGAACTATAGGGGTCATTGGGAGGTGGGGCTAAGTGTTGGCGATGAGGTGCATGGTTAGCAATTTTCACATGTTTCAATAGGGAAATCCCTAGAAAGATGGTTAAACACATCTATGATACCATGTCACGTCATTGCACGACACAGTACTCCACTTGATGGTCAATGTAATGAGGTATAGCACTAGCAATCATGTAGCTGACAACTTGGGGTTGAGGAAAGGGCCAAACACGTAATGCCTTCACAGTTCTAAGTTGAACTTTCCACATCACAGTTTCCAGTTAGACTCTGCAACACAACACTGGATTTGGAGAATCAGGTCATGAGCAGCTTCTGTTGCAAGGAGACAACTATTGTTCTTGCATTGACATATTTATTGACAAAATATCTCATGTGAACTTCAATGCAAAAAACAATAGACATCTCTCTTAGTCAAAACCCAGTGTTTTCTGACTCTAATTGAGAGGCCTTATCTTGCAGTCTTGCCAGTCTTTGCAAGATATGTTGCTCAGCTTATCTTGAACTCACTGGTCAAGATCTGAAGCTTGAAACCATGCAATTCTGTGTGCACCAATGCATATTGCTGAGGCCCTGCTTGTGCATTTGAAAGCATCAAAAGTAGCCCTATTAAGAAACTTTGATACATTCAGGCTATGCTTGACTAGGACAAGGTAGTCTGTTCTCTTATCATCTGGAAGAAGAGAGGCAAAAGCTTCAAGATCCCTGGATACCTCTTTGAGGAACATTCCCATGTAGAGGATATAGGAGTTAATCCTAGCAGAGAGCATGGAAGCATTGATGCTCAAAGGCATCAAGGGTTTTCGATTCTCTACCTGGAGGGTTAGAGGAGTGGGTCTTCAAGCTTTTGATTCTACACATTGCTGATTCAACCACCATGGAATGGTGGGGGAGCTGCAGTTTTTGGAAGCTGGGGCACTCCGGTGCCTGATACATGGAGTCAAATGTGAGGGGAGACTGTGAGAGGAGTCTCTCACATATGGAGCATAAGATCATGAAGGATGCAGTGCACCGGCAGAGGGACTGCCTCCTTTGGTGCTGTTGGATATTGGAGGATCCCCAACTCCTTTGCCCTTGTCTCCTTCTTTGATGTTACCACGATGGAGAGACCCTTGGTTAGGTCACAAATGAATTCGTGGAAAACATGTCCTCTGTAGGTGACATGCATCACTGTTGTGGTGGAGAAGGCTCTGAAGAAGATCCCGGGGCACACGGGTATCGAACAATTCCTAATCTGAAATGCTGGAATCAGAATCAGAAGACTTGAAGTACCGACAGGTACGGTGTTCACCTGAAGATCGATGTCGATACCGGTGTTCTGATGTATCGGCCTCGGTGAGGCGTTTGGGTTGGGAACCGATATCAGTGATGGTTTCCAGAGAAGGAATGGGTGGCAGAGATGTTGACGCCATGTGCATCAGCCCTGATGTTGTGCCGGCAACTAGTGTCAATGTCAGTACCAATTCCGGTACCAATGTCCCAGGGCCTGGAGCCAAGGGCTTGATAGGTACCGAGGCTGCCAAGAGAACTGCTAAGCACTGCTCGATGGCCAGTATGCGCTGGTCCATTGCGGTTGCCAGTGCTTGGGTATCAGTCACGAGTACTTGCATTACCGTCCTTGAGCATGGCACCAGTAGCTCTCTGGAGGTCGAAATCTCAGGAGATCCTGGATCCCCACTATGGCTTTGGATGACAGGGCCTCCTGCCAGGGCTGTTTGGCAGGCCAGTCCACCTCCAATGCAATACCTGAGGGATCTCGATACCTTGAGAGAGATCTACCCCTGGAGGTTTTGTCTTGCTTCGATGCAGATTTGGGCTTTGACTTTGAGGACATCTGGAATCCATGAGAGGAAGATGAAGCCCTCGATGAAGTGGACACCAATGATACCGCATCTGAGGTGAAGAGTGTCTGAAATTTAGAGGCCCAGTTCTGTAGGCCTCTCCGAGTCATCTTTTGACAGAGTGGACAGTCTTTAGGCTGGTGATCTGGGCCAAGGTATTTTAGACACCAGTCATGTGTGTCAGTTGCTGAGATGGTGCTGGCACACTTGGAACATTTTTTGAAACCACTAGCTGGTTTCTCCATGCCTTTAATGGGTGGGAAGGCTATGGTAGGCTTAAGGCCTAAAAGGGCATCAAGACACCCAGGGTTGTGTTTTTTTTTTTGTTCAGAAAAGTAAAATAAGAGAAGGAAAGAATAAGGGAATCAGTGATATCTTCGATGGTGCCTGTGACGACGGGAAGGCAGAGGCACTATCCACAAAAAGAGAGTTTTTCTGGGGTGACATAATTTGCTTCCTGTTGGTTCCACATAAAAATGAAGAACTGAAGAGAGGGAGCTGGGAAGGTAGCCACGCAAGCACAGTGGAGTGCTCCCAAGTCTTTCCTATTGCATGCTGGGGAACGTTCTAGTGCGGGCTCTGTCGGTACCAAAGTCACCCATTTGTGAAGACTACATTCCTGCTTGCTCCTGGAGATCATGTGTTAACTATACAGATAATTGATATGGTCAGTGGCAGGGCTGGAACTCTCAGCCTTTGAGGTGGGGGAAGGGGGCTGTTACTATAACTTGTCACTGAGGTAGCACATCTGCCTATGAGCTTTGTGTAACTGTAATAGAAAAGATGGACATTTTTGCAGACTCATCATCAGCAGTGGAGGCATGGCAACATTACAGCTAGCACTGGGAAAGGCCTGGTGTGACTACGTTGGACATCATTGATGTCAAGTTATGGCAGGCTGAGGGAAGCAAGCTACATGTCAGAATCTCCTTTAGGGTCAAATACTCACACACAAATGCATCCTATCCACATGTACATAGCATACATACTTGGGTGATTTACATGCTTTCTGCCTTAACACACATCATCCCCTTTAAGGACCAATCATACGCCTAAGTAGAGGTATTGCTGGAGGTTGGCTTATTTTGTGCTTGGTGACTTCACAACAACATATGTGCCATGTGCTCTGTGCATTGGGCATTGAGTGCAGACTTCACACTTCAGCACTTGTAACATGCAGTTCCTTGTCAATATTACAATAGAGGTGTGGATGGCGTTCATCAGATAATGTCATTCCATCCCATGGAAGCCTACTGCTGGCATGTGACCCTGTTAGACTTCAACAGCTATTCATACAGGGAGTACTGCTTCTCTCCCCCCCCCCCCCACCAGCCTAGCTCCTGCCCTGGTGGGATGTGTAGCACATTGTCAGATGCTGTCATGCCATCAAAGGTGGTAGCAGTGCTTTGTGCCGCCACAGCACTATGAGCGACAAAAGCTATGTTTGCTTATATGAGTCAACACAGAGATCAAGTGGGATTCATACCTTCATCCAATGGAAAATGAGACTGCTCTGCACACTATGAGGCTACTACAACTATACATAGTGAGATACCTCCTGCTGCCAAACATGTTTTTGTCTTGCAGTTTTTGTGTCCCACACTTGCTGCCCTGCACATCAGTACCAAGGTACTCAGCAGGCCCTTTGCAGACCAGACATGTGTACACACATACTACTGCAGTTTCTATCAAGGCTTGCTGAATGTGTCAGGCCACAATGACTGACCTTCCTTTCTGTGATCATGCCCAGTGGATTACTGTGACACTCTCCGTTTCCTTCTCCTGCTGGGATTGGGAACACAGATTTCAGACCGGGTAAATGTAGATCAAATCTTTATGGCATCAAAAATAGAAAGACTAGGGGACATGCAATGAAGCTACAGTGCAACCCATTTAAGACTAATAAGAGAAAATATTTATATTCAGTGAATGTGTAATCAAACTCTGGAATTCGTTACCGGACGATGTAGTAAAAGCTGGTAGTGTAGCTGGGTTTAAAAAAGGTTTGGACAAGTTCCTGGAGGAAAGGTCCATAAACCATTAAGAGGACCCAGTAAATCCACTGCTTGCCCCAATACAAGCATTGTGAAACCTGTGTCTTTTGGGGAAACTGCTAAGTACTTGTGACCTGGAATGGCCACTGTTGGAAACAGGATACTGGGCTTGATGAACCTTAGTCTGACCCAGTATGGCATATCTTATGTTCTTGTGTCACAGACCTGCATGATGCATGCTCGGTTTGTCACACTGACAATACATTCATTTTACATATTATACTACCAAGTTTTATTCCAAGCAAGCAAAATTTGCACAATATTGGGTGCAGTATTCCATTAGGGATACTTTGGGGCAGCCATGTCATACAGCACTATCACCTACCTCCATCATTCTTTCAGCATATCCATTGCATATACCCTTTGTGCACACTCATCTGTTCTCGTGGCAACGAGTAACACTGTGTGCCACTTCCCTCCTTAGTGCATATCACTCTCATACCAACTGCAGCTGATATGCATGGCAGCACTGATGTCCAGTCATTTTTGCTATAGAAACATCATGACCATGGTTGCTCCTCCATGCTACCCATTGATATCACAGTGCTTTGCATGACAGCCCCTCACTGATACCATCCAACTGCCCCCCACATTATCCTCCCACTCACTGTCTAATACATAAGGGACATATGGATGTGACATGTCCATCAGCTATTACCTTTTTTCTCATTAGGGTGTTTCAATTTTTGAGATGTCATAATTTTAAAAAGCACTAGTGAAAAAATGGTGCAATTTCATGTAGAAAATCAACAACTAGCTTTAAATTTTGTGTAATTTGTTATTTACCTACCTGTAATTTCTGGGAAATTACACCAAAATACACAAATTACTGAAATATGTTTAAGTGCTCTGGTAATAGGTTTTATGTGTTTGCACTGCATATTGATGTCTTTTGTGCATCATTTATTAATTTATCATACTTATTTTCCCATATTGACAATAATACATTAGTTTCATTTTCTCATTCACAGGTTTTCAACATAGCATCATCATAGCGGAAATCTTACATTGAAAATGTCCAATAGAAAAATAAGATTGCAAGTTTGGACTCATTTATGTCATTTGGTGGGTGGCAGAGAACTACCTGCAACTGAACTACCAACTGTCAGGGATCTCAGAGACCTTAGTGATCAAGACAGATGGAATTATAGCACTGATAAACTGGTCAATGACCTAACGACTGGATTAGTTGTTCAGTGGTACAAAGAAAATCCAATATTCAGTGGTCCTGTTATAAACAGCTGTGTTAGGATTAAAGTGAAGTTGAAATCCATGTGCGAACAAGTCAGCAAAGTTTCTGTGGGCAGAGAAAAACTGGGGGAGAAAGACAGATTTATGGAGAAGCTAGACAAACTGATGGACATATTTACCTGCAAGTGTGAGATTGAGTTGTACTGATGTGGGATGCAGTTCTGCCTGTGTCAGTGGAATACACATACTTTGTGACTGCGGCAGAGAGAAGAAGATTCCTGTGATTAGTTAACCTTTATAAAAGGTCAGAAAGAAAGCTGGGAGTGTTGGGCTTCATCAGATTAGGCCAGCCAACCTCACTGAGACCAGAAAACAAGAGCTATAGAAGAAAAGGCAGGCAAAAAGGAAGGAGAATGAAGAAAAGTGCAGAATGAAGAATGAGAAAAGAGCATCAGAAGATCAAGAGATGATGGAGAAATCTGTGCTAGAAGTAGAACAGGGATATTTAGATGACATGGCAGAAGAACCAATGGAGGAAACTCCTGTTGCTCTAGAGAAAGCTAGGAAGAGGCCAAAATATAGTACTGAGAATATAACCAACATAGCTCTTGCTAGTTTAAGACACCCTATTGGACTGAGAGAGACAGCAGAGATTGCTACTGCTACCAGGATTGATGCAGGACTCATCACTCACTTGGACACTCCTTTGGTGATTGAACAAACAAGGTGAAGAGGGCTCAGGTGAGAATTATGAAAAAAATAGAGGTACAGTTTGAGGAGGAACTGCAGCAGAATGACATCAGTTGCATTTTCTTTGATGGTTGTCGTGATGGTACCAGGCGCATCTTAAAGGCAGAAGAGAATGGCAAAATGTATCCAGGTATGGTGAAAGAGGAACCTTACACAGTTTGTATGGAGTCAGGAGGCAAATATCTGTGGCATTTTGTTCCTGCAAGAGCAACTAAAGAGAAACTCATGCAGAAATAATTGCTGATAATTTGGTTGCATGACTGAGAGAAAGAGGAGCAGGCAGAACTCTTCAAGCTGTTGGAGGTGATTCCTGTAATGTAAACGCTGGTTGGGAGGGAGGAGTGATGCATTATGTTGAGAAGAAGCTACAAAGGAAGCTGATGTGAATTGTCTGTAACCTGCACACAGGTGAACTACCATTGAGGCACTTGTTGCTTAATGCCTTGCCATCTAAAGCAGTCACCAACAATTAGGCAGGTCCCATAGGAAAAATGCTGGATTCTGCTACTGAGCTGGAATTAAATCCAGATTTTACTAAGATCACTGTTGGCCCTGATCTTCCTCAGCTCAGCGATGAAGTGATCAAAGACTTAAGCACAGATCAAAGCTATGGCTATAGAATTGCAACAACCATTAGAACGTGTGTCTTGCCAAAGGATCTGGCTCTGTTGGAAATAGGATCTGTGTCACATAGCAGATGGCTTACAACAGCTCTAAGGTTCATGAGAATATGGATTTCCAAGCATAATCTGAAAGGAAAGAAAAACTTAAGAATGATTGTAGAGTTCTGTGTTGGGGTTTACATGGTGAACTGGTTTAATATAAAAATAAATAGCAATTGGACACAAGGTCCCAAGCATCTCCTTTTCCAGCTGCAAATGTTGAAAAAACAATGTGAAGAGATAAGGAAGATAGTCTTGCCTACAGTAAGAAGGTCAGCTTGGTATGGTTACAGCGAGTGTTCTGCAAGTTATGTTGTGCAGTGAAGAGAAACAGGAGAGAGGAGATTCAGAAGAGAAGATAATGAAGATCAGAGATGAAAGTGATGAGAAGACTCAGCTTGGAAACAGCAGTGTGAGACCCAGGAAAACACCATTCATCAACACTGAGGCAACTACACTCATCCAATTACTTGACTGGAGCTCCGGAGTCTCTGAGCCTCCTCTTACCTGCACCTTGACAATAGCAGAGATCAAGGCATTTCTGAGTAATCCCATGGTGGTTCCAGACTGGCCAGTTCATAGCAGGCATTAAGCTGCATGCTTGGAGCCCTTAGTGCCTGATGTCCAGTTAACACCTGCTAACCAGCCACTAGCGCCCTTTCCACTGGAATGCCTACTCCCCACCCCAGCCTTTAATGCATGCAGGGAGCCTTAACACAGCCATTAGCACATGCAAATGGTGCACCCTTAAACGACCCTTAGTAAACATACCCCTAAGTTTGTGCCTGAGGCAATGGAGAGCTAAGTGGCATGTCCAAGGCCACAAGGAGTGTCAGTGGGGCTTAAATCCCTGTCTTTTTAGTTTTAGGCTGCTGCTCTAATCACTAGGCTACTTACTGTCTGCTATAATTTACCATGTCACTATGTTTAATTAAATATGCTTAAATACATAATGACATGTTGTAGTAGCATCTTGTTAGATTGCACAGAAACGTGCATGTTAACAACTTAGATGTAGATAAACCACATAACCAAAAGGTTTTGACTTATCACTCCAAAGCTTCTACACAGGGCTCCTGAAAGAAACATGATCAACAGCTCTGAATGTGATTTCTACTGTAATAAAACATAATTTTGTTTTCAGTGGGAAAACGCGATAATGCTGGACAGCTTTTCTTCCTCAACTCAAAGTGCACAGTTGTTTCGAAGATTTGAAAAATTGGAGATTAAAGACCAGGACTTTGATCATGTGTCAGCTTTGGACAATTTTTCAACATATAAATCAAACTAGCAATATATATATTTTTTTTCTTCAGATTGCATTTTTGTTGCACAATAGATCACACACTGTAGTTGAAACAGAAATTGGATTGTTGTATATATTTTTAGCTCTGTAAAGTGGATGTGCACTGGGCGGAGAATGAGGAAGATTGCTTGTTCTGCCAAAACACCATAAATGTTACATTTTCTATAAACATAGAATCTAACAACATCGTATTTGAAATGAATTAAATACTTTCAGTGTTATTTATAATTTTGTAATAATTTAGTAAAAGCCTGCAAATTATTTAAGATCAAATTCAAAATAAATTATAACCTGGTTTGAGTTTAATGGCAAGTGAAACCCAGCAGGTAATGCAGAGAAGTCAAACAGACAACCATTAATGGCAGGAATCATTCACCAATGACCCCTTTGATTTTAACTACTTTTATAATGGAAATCTTTAACCTACAAACTGGTGAGCAAGCTTATTGAAAGTCTTAGGGGTATGTTTACTAAACCATCTTAACATCGCAGCGGTGATATTATCGCGCGATAAGTGACGTTATCGTGCAATAATGTAACATTATCACGCGATAACATCACTTATTGCATGATAACGCAGAGGCGGCATTAAGGCACACTAATGCTGTGAAATCTGGGTCTGAAGGGTGGAGTAAGGCTTCCCAGAGGGCGGAGAGAAGGGGTCAATGGGCGGAGAGTGGGAGGGGAGAGGCTCCAGGCACACTAACGCTGTGAAATCCGGGTCTGAACACTAATGCCAGTGAAACCCTCGCGTTAAGGCACATTTGCAGGAAAGAGAAACAATTTCAGTCAGCAATGTGCAGCAAAGGCAGGGAAACCCGTAAAACTGATAGTTGTGATACATGTGCAGGGACCAAAAAGGCAAATAAACATATAAAAGGACCAGAACCACATCTAAAATCCCAATAACCAAGCTGGCCAATAGTGATATTAACGATAAACATAAAGCAACACTACTGACAAAGCGTATAAATTAAGGTATCATATTTGGAAGGGTCTATGCTCTGTCCCCCTACAAAGTGAATGATCCCACATTGAAATAGCGCTGATCAGGGTTTCTGTCATTTAGATTTGGTAGGTTTGTTATGGCGTGCACATGTGCAACAACAGCAGAGTGGGCACATAGGAAACGGCAACTGTACTGATGCTGTAAATGGGATACAGGGGGTTGCAGGCAGCACATGTGGTCCAGCTGGGGCACAGTGAGGGCTAGGCAAATGCCTAGGTGGCACATAGGAAGGCCAAACATGGGCATGAGTGTGTGTCCCACAGTGTCACAGGGGAAATTACCCAGCAGGTACACCCAAGGGCACATAACATTGGCAGGCAGTGCGGGGGGGAGGGAGTGCGCATGTCCATGTAGGCACTCCTACCTGAGAATCCACACCATAGGCAGCTGCCTACAGGCATAATGGATGGCCTGGGACTGCGCACCACCAGAACCACTGGCATAATGGCATGGCAGCATGGTGGCGGAGGGGTGCTGGTGGCGGAGGGGGCAGTGGCATCTGCCCACAGCAGACCAAGGCCTAGCCCCATTTAGGTGGATGCCGTGCAATGCAACAGACAGGGTCTGTCTGACGAACAGTCATGGTATCCCTTGGGGATGAGCTGTCCTTGTGGTGCAGTACACACAGCCAGTGTGTTCAGGAGCAGAAGGTCACAAGTTCAAGTCCCAGTTCTAGCTCCTGCCAACCCTTTCCCCATATTTTACCCAGTACTAAACCATGGTAATAAAGATGGAATCTTTATTGCAGATAAAATAAACATGCCTGAAACGCCTATATTTTATCCTACAGAGCACAGACACCATAAACATGTGCAATCCCTAGAGCAGAGTTTCCCAATTGCAGTCCTGGAGGGCCAAACACCATTCAGGTTTCATGCTGTCCCTAATAAATATGCCTGTGCTGCATTTGTATGAGTCACCCCCATTGTATGCAAATGTATCTCATGAATATTCATCAGGGACAGCATGAAAACCTGAACAGTGTTTGGCCCACCAGGACTGGAGTTGGGAACCTCTGCCCTAGAGCAAGTGCCAACAGGGGCATAAACACCCAAACCCACACCCACAGGCTTCACTATCCAAAGCCTCTTGGAGAGTCAGGCTGTTGGGCCCGGGGCACAGCAGCATCTCCCAATACTAGCACTTGCATACCTTAGCAATGCCACTCTAAACTTGGGAATACGTTACACATATATCAAAAGGTTGCTATGATTAATGGCAGATAACAATTCCTAAGTTAAGCATAATTTGCTGATTGAGCTGCATCATAGCAACCTTTCTGATATCTGCGGAGTGTGTTTCAGTTTTGGTTTCTGACAGTGTTTACCACCCTGGGGAGTGACCACAATAGTATTGCGTACCATAGCCATGCCTGCACTGTGCCCAGGACTGGTGTGGTGGCCAGGGTTGCCAAAAGCCTCTATATTTGCACAATGTTAGCATAGGTGTGGGAGTGTGTGTATGTCTATCCAGTGTGTTCTGGCTGCCTACACCTTACTCAGCCCACACTGCTTGCACTGTTTCCAGTGTTAGCCTGCCAATGTGCATAATGAGGAGCAAGGTACTGTGGGTATGGCCCGGACAGGGTGGCCTAGTCAGGATGCATCTGCACAGGGCATAGCGCAATGGCTGGGACATTGTAGTGCCCGTCCACCACCTGCATGGACAGGGTGGGCACAACATGTCCTGCTGGGAGGTCACTCTCACCCTGACTGAGCAGTGACCACGGCATGGCTAGGTTCCCCCATAGTGCTATATAATGTTTCTCTCAAGTGATATTTATGGGTTCTCTTTTTTTGGGGCCCAATCACTAACTTATCTGCTTGGTGCGTGTGCTCATATCTTAGTTTTGGGTGCATGCATCTCCTCCAGGAGCATGCACTATGGACTAGCTAGCAGACTGTCTGCAGTTAGTATGTGTATGGCTGGAACACCTTGCAGGGTGTATGTGGCTGGAGACTGTCAGATAGTGGTGGGGGGCAGCTGAGCATTTCCAGGCCTACTGTCTGTCTGCCATTGCCTTATGGATGTGTACAGATCTGCATTGACTGCCCTTTAGGGTGCCCGTTCCCCAGCAGGATTGGGGTTGGGGGTCCCCTCTACTGCCACCATTGCAGGGATGTAGAATGTGGATCTGTTGGGGGCGGGTTGGGTGGTGCTACATAATCCGCTTATGGGTTCAAACAACCCCCTTGACTTAAATCATTTGACCATGGCACCCACACAGGATATGCACTATTCCGGGTGCATCATAGTCCACAAGGGCAAGACATGCCTGGGAAATACAGATGGACACAGGTATGAAGTTTGTATCCCTGTTCAATGTAAAACCTGACAACTTGTCGTTATGGTAGTTATGTTATGATGTAAACTTGTCGTTATGGTAGTTATGTTATGATGTAAACCGCACTGATACCGAATAGCGCGGTATATAAGAAACTGTAATAAATAAAATAAATAAATAAATATCCTAGGTGTGTCTGCAAGTACTACCTATCACACACTGGCACTGATGGCAACCTGCAGTATAGCTTATCTCAGCTAAGCTAGGTGCTGTGGACCTGGTGCTGGGAGCCCCACCTCGCCCTCAGGGTGAGCACAGTACCCACACAATGTGACGGTCTGTAGCTACTCTGTGCCAGTAACACACACGGTCAGTTCCCCCTACCAAGCCGAGGTGCTGTGGGGGTGAATACCCCATCTTGTGATCATCTGTGGACTGCTGATCTGCATGTGCAGTGCATCATGGGTACGGGTGGGTTAACCCTATCCTCGTAACCACAGCAGACAGTTTCCGTGGTGACCTGCAGTCCTTCTGTAGCCAGCCAGGGGTTTGTTAGCAGCTATAGAGATGTAGCCCACTGGTTACTGCACTGATTGTGGAGGCAGAAGTCATGGGTTTGATCCCACAGTGGTGTTATTTGATAGGGCTGTCTGAGGCATTTCCTTTTTTAATTTAAATTAGTGCTGCCAACAAAAACACCCTCACAGTGCTATAACCTTAAGGTGCCTCATAAGACGCCCTATAAAGCGCTCTATAAGGTGCCCTATAAGGCGCCTTATAAGGCGTCCTATAGGGAACATTATAAGGTGCCTTGGTGGACAGTGCACTTTATAATGTGCCCTCTGGAGTGCCTTATAGGGCGCCTTATGTGGTACCTTAGGTTGCGACACTGTGAGGGTGTGTTTGCTGGCAGCACTAATTTAAATTAAAAAAGAAAATGCCTCAGACAGCACTGATTTAAAGTAAAGGGTAATGCCTCAGACAGCCTTACTCATTAAGCCCACTGTGGGATGGAACTTATGACCCCTGTTTTATCAGTCAATGTATTAACCATTGTTACACCTCTGTTGTTGTGTTTGCAGGTCAGCACGCCTAATTAAGGCTAACGTGCGTTAACGTGCCACGGCTCCCTCTATCACATGATAACGGACTTTATCACGCGATAACCTGAAATGCTACCTTAAGACCGGAATGCCCACTACCTTATACGGCATTCTTCACAGTAAGACTGCAACTAACGCCGGTAACATTAAGACGGTTTAGTAAACAAACCCCTTAGAATGTTTTCTCAGATTTATATGAAAATGATTTAGTTGAATTGGTCAATGCATCTCTAAGTGTGGCTAGCCATACGTTTGTGTTTTCAAACTTGTTGGAATCTGATCATTTCTATGTGTGTTTTGGTTTTATTGCTCAGTCTACTTGCAAAGCTTCAATGAGGATTTTAGCCCCTCAGAAACTATCATATGGCATGTGGATAAAGAATGTTTTGAAAAACTGATATCATGTGATTTATGAAAAGAACTGAATGTGTGCGGGTAATTTTGTAAACTCACATACAGTTAACACATTTTGCCATCCACGTATTTAGGGCCTATTTTATGAAGCAAAATATGTGCATACTTTATAAAATCTTTTTAAAAATCTTCAGCGTCATTGGGCACGAGCAGTAGGAGCTCCCCAGCAGGAACAGCACCACCGATCGGCATCAGCCGAGGGAGCGGGAAGAAGATCCCCTCCCCACTCACCGGTCCGAGGCCAATCAGGGCCTTCCAACAAGTTTAAAAATCTTCAGCGCCATCGGGCATGAGCAGTAGGAGCTCCCCGGCAGGAGCAGCACTGCCGATCGATATCAGGTGAGGGAGTGGTAAGAAGATCCCCTCCCCGCTCACCGGCCTGAAGCCAATCATGGCCTTCCAACAAGTTTAAAAATCTTCAGTGCCATTGGGCGTGCCTGCACCTGGCGGGCCCATGCCTGAGGACCTTGCCAGAGGGCCCTTTGGCGTGGCCCTTAGGCGGGGATCGCAGGAGGGAAAAGGATCTGGCAGAAGTCCAATCAAAAACTGACCTTACTCATGACTGTAAGTGTTGTTTAAAATATTGTGTTCTGTAATGTTGTGTAACTTAACCTAAAGGTTTTCCCTTTATACTTCCATAGTACCTAAACATCATAATTGCTTCAACCCGGTCTATAATGTGCTGTTTCTGTTGTTCTGTGATATAATACTGAGGCATAAAGTGCTGCTTCTGTTGTACTGTGATATAATATTCAGACATAAAGTGCTACTTCTGTTTATCTGTGGTCTAATGCGGAGACACCTTTAAATCTACATCAACTGTCAACTGGTTGTCACCACAATGCCGGACTATCTACCCGTCACCTTATGCCTATATGGTCTAACTCTATTCTTCATCTCAGCTGAATCATTCTCTGACCACCATAACCTAATCTCCACTATTCATGGATCTGGCCGAAATAAACAAGAAGATGCCTTCACCACCAAGAGACTACCTCGCCTGTTAAGACCACAATATCTTAACCATATTACATGCCAACATCCAGGAAAACATCCCACTCCTAAATTGATTGATTATAAAGATCTAAAATACTTGCTTGTTAGTGCAAGATCCATTCAGAAGAAATGGCCAGTTATTAGCGACTATGTACAAAATCAGAAGCTAGACATAATTTTAATCACAGAATCTTGGTTAACAGATTCTGATACAGTACTTATAAATCAGCTCAAGCTCCCAAATTATGATGTCTTCAACTGCCCAAGGAACAACAAAAGAGGTGGCGTCACACATTTAATGGCGAGATCTGACTTACAGTTTCAGTGTCTCTCTTCACATAATACTAGTAACCTTGATGTTATCAATATAGCAAACAAATAGCAATTGCACTATTCTACCATGCCCCATCTACTTCCACTGATGACCTATCCATAACATTAGATCTAATTTGTAACTACTCTCCACGGTCTAAACCTCTCTGGATTCTAGGGGACTTCAGTCTCCCAGCTCTATCAAAGAAGAGCGCCACAACATTTCTTAATGCTATGTATGCTCTTGAAGTTGAAGCAGCATTGAAAGCCTTATCAAAGAACAAAGCACCAGGCATTGATAGCATTCCCATAGAAGTATTGCAGCAATCTGATGCAGCTGTTACCGTACTTACAAGGCTCTGCCAAGAAATATGGAAGACAACATCATGGCCAACTGACTGGAAAAGATCTGTGTTTATACCAATACTAAAGAAAGGTGATCCAACTGACTGTGGAAATTATCGCACAATCGCTCTGATCCCACATGCCAGCAAGATTCTACTGAAGATTATTCAAAAGAGACTACAGCCATACCTAGAACAAGAACTACCTGAAGTGCAAGCAGGGTTCAGGAAAGGGCGAGGAACGAGAGACATCATTGCGGATGTGAGATGGATCCTTGAAAAGACTAAAGAATACCAAAAGGATATCTATTTGTGCTTTATCGACTATAGCAAGGCTTTTGACTGTGTAAACCATGAGAAACTCTGGGCCACATTAAGAAGCATGGGTATACCAGAACACCTGATCGTTCTCTTGCGTAATCTGTACATTGATCAAGAAGCAACAGTTCGAACGGAACAAGGAGAAACAGAATGGTTTAAAATAAGCAAAGGTGTAAGACAAGGCTGCATACTTTCCCCCTACCTGTTTAATTTATATGCAGAACAAATCATCAGAGAAGCAGGACTGTATGAAGACAACAGAGATGTGAAGATTGGTGGAAGACTCATCAACAACCTTCGCTATGCTGATGATACCACATTACTGGCTGAAAGCGAAGATGATCTGAAACATTTGCTTCTCACAATCAAAGAACATAGTCTCAAAATGGGCCTGCACCTTAATGTAAAGAAGACAAAGATCATGACAACTGGCATAATCAACAGGTTCATCGTTGAAGGAGAAGAAATTGAAATTGTGAACAACTTTAAACCTACTTGGATCAACTATCAATAAAGAAGCAACAAGCAGTCAAGAAATCAGACGACGCATTGCTCTTGGCAGAATGGCTATGAAAGACCTAGATAAGATTCTCAAGAGCAGAGATGTGTCTCTCCATACAAAGATTCGACTTGTTCAAGCCATGGTATTTTCAATAACATCATATGGATGTGAAAGCTGGACAGTGAAAAAGACAGACAGGAAGAAGATTGATGCCTTTGAATTATGGTGCTGGCGGCGAATACTGTGTATACCATGGACTGCCCGAAGAACAAACAAGTCAGTACTAGAGGAGATTAAACCCAAGCTTTCTTTAGAAGCTCAGATGACAAGACTTCGACTTTCATACTTCGGACACATCATGCGAAGAGAGAGATCATTAGAGAAAGACATCATGCTTGGCAAGATAGAAGGTCAACGCAAAAGAGGAAGGCCAGCAATGAGATGGATCGCTACAATAACAGCAGCTACGGGTACCAGTCTGTCGTCAATGAGCCGCCTGACTGAAGACCGAACACAATTTAGGATAGCTATCCAGAGGGTCGCCATGAGTCGACTCTGACTCGACGGCACTTAACAACAAATAACAACAACATGTATGCTCTTAACTATCAGCAACTGATGCATGCTCCTACCCACAATAAAGGTAACACATTGGACCTTATCTTTGCACCCCCCTGTAATGATGGTTCGACCACCAACTTTACACAACTGCTAATCTTCCCAGTGCCCTGGTCAGACCGTAAAGCTATCCTATTCCATATCCCATCCAACATACCATTATCGAAAGATCCTATTGATAATGATGTACTGTACTACCTGCTCGTCGCTTTAAGCCATTTCACAGAGATTTATTCCTAGCAGAAATTCTACAGGACCTTAACTCCGACTCTAAATCCACTGACTTAATGGAAATGATACACACTTAGGACATGACCTTAAGAAAAGCTGAAATCATAATCCATCATAAACAACCAAATAAAAGAAAGCATACAGCTATATGGTTTACAGCGGATCTCCACAAATCAGTAAAGAACCTTGGGAAGCTGGAGCATAAATGGCATAACTCTAGGCTCCCCAATGACCGAGAGTTATACATGAAGACCTTGCAAGAACATCGCAATATCATTATGCAAAGGAAAAAAGAATACCCAAACAAATCTTTTTATGCGCTCGCTCAACAAACCCCGAGAGCTCTTTAGATTAATCCAATCCCTCACAAATGAGTCATCTTTATCTCAAAAGAAAAATGGAATCCATCTTCAAGACATTACGAATCACCTTCACAATAAGACCAAAACAATCAACAACAATATAGAAAACATCTACTTAGACACCCCATCACCGGAAAACATCAACATCCCTCCCCTAAGCCATGTTTACCCATATTCATCAAAACAAATAGAAAATATAATAAAAGGTCTTAACTCTACCACCTCACCCCTGATCCATGCCCTTCTCATTGGATGAAATCTACCTGCCCGGAGTTAAGCCCACTCATTGCCAAGCTTATCCACCTTTCCTTCATCAAGAACATAGTACCAGCATCACTGAAAACTGCCACAATCAAACCACTACTGAAAAATCCCAAGCTTGACCCACAGGACCCAAATTCCTATCGTCCAATTTCCAGTCTTCCTTTCTTGTCGAAAATAATGGAGACAATAGTGCAACAACAAATACAAGACCATGCTGATTGCTATGCACCACTTGATCCGCAACAACATAGTTTTCGGCAACATCATGGGGTCGAGACTTTACTTACATCCTTACTTAACAACTTGATATTAGGCTTAAACAATCCAAAACGGGGCTTTATCTGTCACAACCAACTAATTAATCTGCTTGAACTCAAGGGCATCAAGAGCTCAGCACTAGATTTGTGTCACTCATACCTAACAGATCACCATCAAGAAGTATGTATCGACAACCAAACATCAAAAATGTTTCTACAAACACAAGGTGTACCACAAGGCTCTTCTTTATCCGCCTTAGTTTTTAACATATATGTACAACCAATCTGTACAATCATACAATCCTTTGGTATCCTTTGTCACATCTATGCAGATGATGTGCTCATTTGCACACCTTTCTCAACAGAAAACCCATGCTTCAACAGAATCATTGACTGCTTTAATGCTGTCTCTGAATGGCTGGCTGTGCACAACATGCAAGTTAATTATAAAAAACAGAAGTCCTTTTTATCAAGAAAGATCTAACATTCACCCCACCGACGTCCTTGCAAGTAAAGAATGCTGAACTGAAATCTAAGAATGAGGTTAGATATTTGGGCATCACGCTTGACCAGTCCCTAAACATGGAGCCCCATATAAACAAAATTACAAAATCTGTCTATCATAAAATACGCTCCCTCCATCATCTCTGACCCTTTTTGGAGCCTACTGACTTCTGCACAGTCTTCCAAGCACTGATCACGCCGCTTTTCGACTATGCAAATATCATCCTGCAAGGACTTCCAGGACATTCCATCCATCATTTACAATTAGCACTGAATACTGCTGCACAAACCATCTATGGAGCATCCAGATATGAGCATGTATCTCCTCTCCTAATCCAACTACACTGGCTCCCAATAAACAGTCGACTCAAGTACAAAACTCTACTAATAACATTCAAGATTCTCCACCACCTATCAGCACCCTCACTGGAAAATCTCCTATATTGGACTCCTGACAACAGAGCGAGAAGATCAAATATGATAAACACGCTTATCATTCCTTCCATAACTAGAAAAACCTCACAATTCGCCAAGAACAGAGCCTTCTCCCTCTTCGCCCCTCTACTGTGGATCTCCCTACCTCCTCCTATTCGTCTCATACCAGAGCTGACCACTTTTCACAAAGCAATAAAGACACATTTATTCCACCTTGCTTTCGACCACATAACATAAAGTTACCCATCAATATTATAGTCGTAACCCTATCAGCCTGTAAATAGTTCCCAGTATTATAATTTACAATGAATGATCATTGATCTATCAATGTAAATAGTTAACTGTATATATACTTTGTTCACGTGTTCATATGTTTAATATGTTAAATGTAATAATATGTTAAATGTAATATGTTAAATAAACTGTTCCATGTAAACCGTGCTGATCTTGAATAGTGCGGTATAAAACCAAATAAATAAATAAAATAGTCTAAGCAGTTATGCCTACTCTAGAACAGGCTTAAATGATGGTGCCTACAGTAAGTTGATCATAAACACACATAACTTATAATATTTTAGAACTTACATGTGTAAATTTAGGTCCCACATCTATGTACACTCAAACTGAAAATATGTGTAATGGGTCTTACACGTACACTTACATAACTGCAGCCACCTAAAGCACGCATGTAAGTGCCCATTCACATTCATAAGTCCTTTAACATAGGGAATTACATGTGTAACCAGTGTGTAACTTTCACCCATCCCTGATTAAATCAGCCCCTTTTTAACCAACTCACTCCTTCAGTGCCCTACCACAATTTTCAGACTCCTTTCAGGAAATGAATTGAAGAGTGAGGAAAGTATGGGTCAATGTTTGAATGTTGGAAACAAAAGAAAATGGAGAACTTTGGCTAATCAATAAGAGCAAGAAGTCCAAAAAACAAATTTTAATTAAAATTCAATAAAATGGCTGTGTTTCAATGATTGCCTATCTCAGGGGTGACAGGAGTAGTCTCAGCATACTGTATATTGACGTGTATATTATAACCACCATCCAGATAATTAGAGCAATGATCATAAAACTATGTTTCTAACAAGTTTCATATACAATAGACATTTGCCTATCAATTGCCATGTGAAAATATTAAATACTGAAACAATATATTATGAACACCTGGAAATTGTTCCTTTTGTTAAAATGTTCATAACATTTCATCAAATATAATATTTATAATTTATTTATGTAGCACTTCAACTACATATGAATTAAAAAATAAATCAACATGAACTGTCATAAATTAGTCATCATAAAAATAAACTTAAATCAATTTATTGATAAGTCCATTTGGTATTAAAGTATTCATGTTGAAAATGTATTTCCATTCTAAACACATTTCCCCCTCTTCATGATGATCTAGCCATATGGAAGTAAAATAACTCAGATCATGAAAAGAATGTCCCACAGCTTTGCAATGTATAACTAATGTTTTTTCATTATTACCTCACTTTAAACTTCTTCTCTGATCAATCAATCTGGTCTTAAGACAATTTTTAACAGAGACATATTGGGGGTCATTTTAAAAGTCAGGGGTATGTTTACTGAATGACGGTAGCGGACCCTGTGCAATATTGGAGCCGCAGCCCCATTGATTTCAATGGGGCCTCAGCTCCGATATTGCAGAGTCCGCTGCCACCATTTAATAAACATACCCCTTAGTCATGATTTGGATGTCCAAAGACATGTACATGGATGTCAAAATTACAGAGACATCTCCAGACCTATTTTACAAATGATGTTTAGAGATATCTCTGGTGCAGAGACATCCAAATAGACAAGGGTAATGGGGGAGGGGTATCTAGGGAGGTGCAATGAACTTAGACATCCCTGTTTGATTTTAGAAATATTGAAGACATCTGCAGGCATGTCCACATTTAGACCTGCACCAGAGTCGAACAGACAGCAGGAAAGTGCTTAGTGTGCCCTTAAAACAGACAAAGGATGTAGAGAAAATGGAGAATGAAGTAACCAGCCTAAGGTTTCAAAGGTCCACACTGGTGTGTGAACCCTGGCCATCTAGATACTAACTCACTATGTTAACCATTCCACTACTAGTCATCCCTGTTCTCCAATGCTATTCTGAGGATGTCTACGTAGACGTCTCCATAGATGTCTGTATCAGGCACATCCACATTTCTGAAATTGTGCCTGAACTTGCACGTGCCTGTTTTTTTTTTCAGATGTTCTGGGTTTGACGTTCCAGATTGCACTTGGACGTCCTTTGTAAAATGTGCTTTCTCACCACATATACAACATTTTTGTTATCATAATCAGAGAACCCCTTTAAAAATATGTTCTTGTGTGTTAGAATAAATAAAACGTTAGTCTGTTTCTAACATCACAGCACAAACTGAGCATGAACCACATGTATACTGGCTGATAGGCTTTTCATTAGCAGGCCTCATCAAGAAGAGAATGTACAGGCCTATCTTTTAAATTGTGTCCCTTTTATAGCAAACAGTGAGATCTACACAGGGGTGGTTCTACCATGAGGCCATCGCCTCAGGTGGCACTTGGATGGGGGAGGCACTCCGGTTTGGTTTTAATTTTACATTTTGCTGCCTCTGGCCTGCCCCTGCTTTCCTGCATGGGAAAGCAGAGGCAGGCTAGAGGCTGCAAAATCTAAAATTAAAACAGATTTGGAGTGCCATCGTTGAACAAATCAGCCTGATCACTTGCAGGAACCAGCTCTGGCAGATGAATCAGCCTGATCACATTGTTCCTGCAAGCGATCAGGATGATTCATCCAGCGGTCACACTCTGGCTGTTTTTATTTTAGATTTCTCTGTCCCTGGCCTGCCTCTGCCTTCCTGCCACTTTTTTTCTCACTGCAAGCATTCTTGAGAAAAAAAAGTGGCGGTAAGGCAGAAGCAGGCCAGAGGCAGCAAAATCTAAAATAAAAACAGCCGGAGTGCAGCTGCTGGATGAATCAGCCAAGGAAGAGAGGTGCAGGTGGATGGAGGGGGGAGAACTGTCACACTGGTCACGTGAGATCTGAAATGGAGACTGCCTGGCTCAGATTTACATGGAATCACATGGGATATGAGAACGATGTTCCAGCTCTGGTGGCCACAGAGAACAAAGTGAGTTTTCAACTCTGGCTCTGAGTACTAGGTAGGGAGGAGGAGAGGCACTAAATGTCTTGTGGAATGGGGGGTTGGCATAGTTGGAGGGGGACCGGCTGAATGGCTTGCTTACCGGGGCTTGGGTTGGAGGGAAATGGCTAAATAGCTTGTTTACTGAGGGGGGGGGGGGTCAAGTTGCTGACTGGTTTGCTTACCGGTGCTGGGTTTGGGGAGAGTTGCTGACTGGACTGCTTTCTGAAGCTGGGTGGAATGGGTGATTGGCTTGCTTACTGAGGCTGGGGGTGAACTGACTGACTGGTTTGATTACTAGGGCTGGGGGGGGGGGGGAGAGTTGCTGACTGACTTACTTAGATATAACAATATCATCTCTCAAAATGAGCTTCATCCGCTCTTTTTTCTTAGCTTCAAGATCTTCTCCCAAGAACACTTGTCTTTGCCTTCACCCTACGAAGATCTCCGTTTTGCGGACACTCTGCTTCATCGGGGGTTTACTGTAATGACTTTACTTGCTACGGTGTCTGATGTCACTTCTCCCTTTTAAATCCTTTCTGAACCAATCAAAACTAATGCATGGCAAGGGGGAAGAACTAACCTTGCAATAGACATTCTACGGAAGTACTCTCCAATCAATAGAGGAATTCAGCCCACCGGGCTCAATAGTATTCAATTTAAAAATCCAGCATTATTCTTTTTGCATTGTTCTTCTCATCTCTCCCATCCCACTTTCAGTGTTTCTGCTGGTGGGTCTTCCTCTACTGCTATCCCTCTCTCAGTTGGTATACCTCAAGAGTCTGTCTGGGGTCAACTCCTTTTCTTCTACTGACCCACACACCTCTTGGTGCACCTGACCCACAGTCTCTTGGTACACTCATCTCCTTCCATGGTTTCCATTACCATCTTTAGGCTCTCAGATCTACCTCTCTATACCTGAAATTTCTCCGGCAATCCAGGCCCCCTATCTGACACTGCTTACCTATCTGACATTGCTTCCTAGATGTCTCACCGCCATTTGAAACTGAACATGGCCAAAACTGAGCTCCAAATCTTTCCCCCTACAGTTACCTCCCCTCTTCCTCCCTTCTTTATTTCTGTGGATAACACTACACTCCTCCCTGTTTCCTCAGCTTGCAACCTTGGGATCATCTCCTACTCTACTCTCTCTCTCTGCACACATCTAACAGATAGCTAAAACCTGTCATGTCTTTCTCTATAACATTGGCAATATTTGTCCCTTCCTTTCTACACACACATAGTAGGACACTTATCCATTCTTTAGTCACCTCCCATCTTGACTAATGCATCCTCCTCCCCCCTCTGAATCATCTCTCTCCCCTTCAGTGTGTTCAAAACTCAGCTGTGTAGCTGTGCCAATGCAATTCTACAAGGACTCCCACATACCACCCTGAATACACTCCAACTCGCAATGAATGCCGCGGCCAAAATTCTACACGGAGCCTACAGGAATGATCATGTAATACCAATCCTGAAACACCTCCACTGGCTCCCCATCCACTGCAGACTCTCATTTAAAATTCTATTAATGACCTTCAAGGCCATCAACAAGCTCTCATCCACCTCCCTTACGGAGTCAATCCACCCCATGCCCCCTAACAGATCCAGAAGATCCGCAGCCGTCAACACACTGGTAATTCCAAAGGCAATAACAAAATGCACCCAGGCAACGATAAACAGGGCATTTAGGTTCTATGCACCCAGATGCTGGAACGCCCTGCCGCCCAACATCCGGGCAATCCCTGACCTTGACCAATTTAGGAAGGCACTGAAGCACCACCTTT
Organism: Ichthyophis bannanicus; assembly: GCA_033557465.1. Lineage (NCBI taxonomy): Eukaryota > Metazoa > Chordata > Amphibia > Gymnophiona > Ichthyophiidae > Ichthyophis > Ichthyophis bannanicus. Next base: position 428,223,458 of record CM066032.1, read on the forward strand.
TCCTCAAGCACTACACTGATGACAGCCCACAAACTGCCACCCCCCTCCACCAGGTCTGCCCCACTAGCACACTCAGCAGGCGTTGAGGCAACCACACCCAGCAGTGCCATTATCAACCATGTATACCTTGTAAATAGCAGCTTGTATATAGCCCTCACCGTTGTAAAAAGCTACTCTACACAACAGTAGTCCTGCTTGGACCTTGATTTGATTTCCAACCTGTAAATAGTTACCCCAACAATGTCCAAGTTACAGCACCTGTTCATTGTAAATACAGTGCAGCCTAGGCCGCACTGTATAAGTTACTGTTGTATGTAAACTGCACTGATTTTAAATAGCGCGGTATAAAAGAGTCACTAAATAATAAATAAATAAATAAATAAAATAATCTTCAGCCAGACTCAAAATGCTCACTTCTCAAGTCTCTTCAATGGCTCCTTATACATTTCCGTAGCCAGTTAAAACTTCTCCAACTGATCTTTAAGTGTACTCATTCTTCAGCTCCGTACGATCTTTCCTTTCTTATCTCTGCCTACATCGCTCCTCAAGATCTCTGCTTTTCTGGCAGATCCCTTCTATCTGTACTCTTTTGTTCTACTTCCAACTTCAAACTTTGATCCTTTCCCCTTGCTGCTCCTTATGCCTGGAACAAACTACCTGAGTCTGTGCTCAGGCTTCATCTCTGGCCCTTTTTAAATCCAGGCTGAAATCTCACATCATGTGAGGTTGCATTTGGATCCTGATCTGCTTAGACTCCTATGTATTCCCATAACATTCCCCTTGATATTTCTGTATCATTAGGTGTTGTATTGTAAGCCTGTTTGACTAGATTGTAAGCTCTGATGAACATAGACTATCTTTTACTTGTGACTGTTCAGTGCTGCATATACCTTGTTGCGCTATACAGATGAATAGTAGAAGTAGTAGTAATAGTAGTAGTAGATTTGCAGGACATCACACATCATGATGTGTACAACATCTTCTGTGCAGATTGACAGTGTGTGTCTGAGGATGGTCCCATCCAATATGTGGGTATCTGATATCTGCATGCTGTGAAGTCCCTGCTAGTTGACCACTGCCTGATCCTGATCAGTAATGAGCCCATGGTGAGCAATTGATTCCCAATACATGGAAAGAAGACTATGGGCCTGGTCAACTGAAGGATTGGGGCCTAATTTCTTTGATATGGCCTATTTTGTCAATAATCCCCATCCATGTGGACACAGCCATACACCTTGCTTGTTCGATTGCACAGATAATTGATGTGCCGGGTGTCATCTGACATCGATGGGGATATTGTGACCTCATCACAAGGTGATAAGTGTAAAATAATATGACACTATGGTTTCAAAATGACATTTCCCTAGATACGTAGTCCAAACTCATGTGCTCAATGGCTGCATCAGCAGGAGCAGAACCCTCATTTGCCCAAACACCAATGTGTGGTGTCTGTGTGAGTTACCTGGATCCTTTGTTTGGACAGTGATGTATATTCAAATGGTGCTTGACAACTGTCCCATTGGACCAATGTCAGCAGATGAAGGCCATGCATGGGCTTACTGTCCAGTACCCAGTTGCTAATTGTGAATCACACCTGTCATGCCAAATCTCTGCTGTGTGTTGTGATGCATATTGTGTGGCCTTTGGAATGATGCACCTCATATCCCATTGGGTTTGTTCAGGGCAGTACTCGTAGCTATTTTGCATGTCTGCACAGGAGTCTGGCAAGTCAGAGGTGCATTGATACTCTGCTCTTATCAACATGCCTATCCTTTCATATCAATCCAAACAAGATCAGGGAATGAATGTGGACATGATGCTGGCATATCTCCTTCAAAACACTGCCTGATACAATAAATACGTACAGTGTGAGCCTTCAGCGCTAGTGCTTTGAGGGGAGTCATTCAACCATGATGTGCAGCACATACAGCACATTTACAACCAGGAAACATTGTTGACTTGGATCACATCTGACCCCATGTGTGACACATCGGTGGACTGTCAGTAGAAAGCGAACCCCCATTTGTATAATGCAACACAGATCACTCTATGGGGCTGATGCCATGCTATGTCTTCACATGTCTCAGAAATCTCACTATCACTATCTCCCCTAGCGTGATGTCTTATTATGCAACAATTGTTTGACCTTGTGTTTCTTCTGACATCTCCCCATTGCGGAGCCTTCCTGTCTCTCGACGGGCTCCGTGCAGCATCCTTCACCTTCAGGACAATGCTGCACGGAGCCTGTCGAGAGACTTGATGGCTCCACAACGGTTTCACAGGCTCAGCTGTGGTTCCCTAAGAGACAGGGAGCCGCGGCTGCATTAGAAGGGAAGTGGTGAGTTTGCCGCTGCCGAGAAGCAGACTTGACAGCGGCAGCAACTTGTGCGCTTTTTTTTTAATGGCGGAGTGAGGTGACCCCCGCTAAATCCTGTGGCGACCCCCACAGATTGAGAACCGCTGCACCTGGGCTTTTCATTGTTCTCTCACTGGCTGGTGAAGAAAAATTCACCTTTCTGTTGCTGAAAGAATGGCCACCTATCAGGAACCACTGATCTACCACATGCCATATATATATATATTGTACATACATATACAGGGTGGCCCAGAAAAAGTGAGAACATCTCGTAGCATATAAGCTATTTAAAAATTCAAAAAGACAGATGTAAACAATTGACAAATTAAAAAAAAAATAGATGGCGACCGGAAATTGTCGAAATAAAGACGTTATATAGCTAAAAAAGGTAGATAAGTAAACTATTTACGAGACGTTCTCACTTTTTTTGGGCCACCCTGTATATATATATATATATATATATATTTTTTTTTTTATATATATGTCTATGTGGTCATTCTGAGGATGACTAAGGGTTAAAGCTGGAGTATGTATTTGTCAGATTCACAGACTAATGGATCTGTGTCACACCAGTCTTGCAAATTAACTTTGCCTGGTGCAGCGATGGGACATCTTGCAATATCTCAACATACAAAACCATTGCAAGCCATCCCATGCTGGTGGCATTTATGTTTTACATATGAAATGTGAGCATCCATAGGGAGAGGGCAGTCTCCATAAGGTGCCATTACAGTGCATGGGTGACCTAAATGAGTGAAAACCTATAACATGTTCAGTTGTGTGTTTCTAGCCCATTCCTACAATCACTTCATAGTTGGCAGACCACAATGTATGCTTTACGCTCATATTTTTCTCACATGGCCATGACATTACTCAACATGCTGGCAGAGTGTGAGGTCACTGTTTGACCTTCAGGAACAGGCCTTGAGATGGGAAATAAGTGGGTAGTGCACAGATTCCATGAGACATAACATATTTATGAGTATTCATACAACCACAATGCCATATATGTTGGACCCCACATGCAATATGCATGTGGGCAGACCCAAAACAAAGACCAGGCTGGTGGCAGCCCTATAATCAATGACACCTCTAGGGTGTCTCTAGTCAGTATCTTCATATAGGTTTCCCAATAGTCATATAAAGCACAACTGGGATTTGAACCCAGGACCTTTGTCTAACTAAGGTCCTGCTGTGATTATTAGATTACAGCAGAGTACCTCACATTGTTCCACTGTCTGGATCCAAACTGATATGGGTACAGCTGAGTACAGGACCCAACCTAGCTGCCAAATACAGAGGCAGTCAGAAACCATTCCTAGGGACAGTCTGCAGCAGTACACATGCTGTAAGGACTGCACTGGACACTCAGTGTTGCATCGGCATTACTGTAACTGATTGGCAGTATACATCTATTCTCCCATGGCCAAGCTGCATTTGGGATCATGCTGTCCATCCCACTAGTGCACCTTCGAAGCCACAGAACTGTCATACACCCTGGTGTGCTGGGCTGAATTGTGGTACCATCCCCTGAGGCAGGACCTATGTAGGCCATGCATTCCCATTGTGAGTTGCTGTACACTGGCAGATGTATATTTCTGCACATACCATGACATCAAACCCATGATGTTTTTGGGGACCATCCTGCTCTGTCTAAGGAGCCAAGCACACTTCCTCCACCATTATACATGGCATGCAGGCAGTGGCTATTGCTCCAATCATCACAGTCACCACTGTGGCTGTTGTAGAGTTCATGTATGTCTGTATTGTTTAGCCCTCTCATGTTCCTATGATGCACATCACATTCAGATCAGCTAGATTCACATTTTGCCATTGCTGTTCCACTCGTTTGGCCATATTGAAAACGGTGTGAACCAACACATCAGCTCTGTCATATGCAGGGATATTGTGTGCTTCATGTACATGACAAGCAGCCCTTAGGCCAGTGTTCTTTTGGAACAGCCACCCTAAATGTGAGGAGGTCAACACATTACCTGGTCCATAGAGCACACACTAAAATAGATGCTTTGTCCAGGTTCTGGAGAGGATCTATTTCACTGTTAGACTGCTGCAAGTGTTGCATGGTGTGTGTTTGATGCTGGTCAATTGATATGGTATTTAATTGCAGCATGTGGAAATAGCATATCCATGTGGGCCATTGTGCTGTGCAACTGCTGGTGAAGGACTGTTGTGTCACGGTCTAGGGTAGCTACAGCTGTTTTCCAAAAAACTGCATGCAGTGAGTATTGAGTGGCCAGGAAGTGGCAGCACTGACACTGACCTGTAGGCCTTGCTTAATCCATCCACAGACTCAGGTTCCCAGGCACACAGAACAAGAGGATTGCATCTCTTTCATAAGATCTTTCTTCCACGAGATCAATTACAGTCTGCTGCCATATATTAGGCAACAGTGCATGTTGTTGTTGTTGTTAAGTGCCGTCGAGTCGGAGTCGACTTATGGCGACCCTCTGGATAGCTATCCTATATTGTTTTCGGTCTTGAGTCAGGTGACTCATTGTTGACAGACTGGTTCCCCGTAGCTGCTGTTATTGTATCGATCCATCTCATTGTTGGCCTTCCTCTTTTGCGCTGACCTTCTATCTTGCCAAGCATGATATCTTTCTCTAATGATCTCTCTCTTCGCATGATGTGTCCAAAGTAAGAAAGTTGAAGTCTTGTCATCTGAGCTTCTAAAGAAAGCTTAGGTTTGATCTCCTTTAGTACCGACTGGTTTGTTCTTCGGGCAGTCCATGGTATACACAGTATTCGCCGCCAGCACCATAATTCAAAGGCATCAATTTTCTTCCTGTCTACCTTTTTCACTGTCCAGCTTTCACATCCATATGATGTTATTGAAAATACCATGGCTTCAACAAGTCAAATCTTTGTATGGAGAGACATCTCTGCTCTTGAGGATCTTATCTAGGTCTTTCATAGCCATTCTGCCAAGAGCAATGCGTCGTCTGATTTCTTGACTGCTTGTTGCTTCTTTATTGATAGTTGATCCAAGTAGGTTAAAGTTGTTCACAATTTAAATTTCTTCTCCTTCAACGATGAACCTGTTGATTATGCCAGTTATCATGATCTTTGTCTTCTTTACATTAAGGTGCAGGCCCATTTTGAGACTATGTTCTTTGATTGTGAGAAACAAATGTTTAAGATCGTCTTCACTTTCAGCCAGTAATGTGGTATCATCAGCATAGCAAAGGTTGTTGATGAGTCTTCCACCAATCTTCACACCTCTGTTGTCTTCATACAATCCTGCTTCTCTGATGATTTGTTCTGCATATAAATTAAACAGGTAGGGGGAAAGTATGCAGCCTTGTCTTACACCTTTGCTTATTTTAAACCATTCTGTTTCTCCTTGTTCCGTTCGAACTGCTGCTTCTTGATCAATGTACAGATTATGCAAGAGTACAATCAGGTGTTCTGGTATACCCATGCTTCTTAATGTGGCCCAGAGTTTCTCATGGTTTACACAGTCAAAAGCCTTGCTATAGTCGATAAAGCACAAATAGATATCCTTTGCATAGTATCAGCCAATCATATGACATCTGTGCTTGGTCTGCTGGTCAGCATTCAATGCAGTGACACATAACCACCATGAAAATGTTGGCTTGGTACAAACAGCACGGACATCCAGCAGCATAGCTAGTGACTGGCCTGCAGAATGTGACAACACCAGAGTGGCCTTGTGGTTAACACTAGAAGCCCCAAAGTGCATCAACTGACGCAAATGCATCTTCAAAGTTGTATACCAGCGCCACTGCTAAAACCATGTCAGTCATATTCCATGACTTTGTTAGCAAGGTCAAGATGTTCAAATATGTGCATCGAAAATTAATGACAGATGCACTACCTAGCGGGAAAATGATTTTATACCTTGAAGCCCCAAAGTACATTAATTCACACACTCAATTGTCTTGAATGTGTCAATTGACATACTTTGGGGCTTCTAGGTATAAATTCATGTTCCCACTAGGTGGCACATCTCAATCACTGTTTACTGTTTTACTCCGACATTACAAACAATAAACACATGATGATGTCATGTAATGATGTCACATACTGCACGTATTTAACAAATAAGTAACTTCACATTAATTCACATCTGCATTTCATGCTAAATGCAGTCGTCGTGATAATGTGTCAATTGACACACTTTGGGGTTTCTAGGTAAACATTTTGGGGCTTCTAGTGTTAAGACTTGTACCTCAGGCCAGAGGGCTGGGAGCTCAATTCCCACCTGTGGACAGAAATCTCAGGCTGGAGGGAGTGGGGTTTTTAGTCCTATAGTCACTCCTTGTGGCCTTGAGCAAGCCACTTAACCATCCATCGCCTCAGGTACATATAGATTGTGAGCCTTTTGGGGAGAAGGGAATGTGTCCAGTACCTGTTTGTAGTGATTACATAATATAAACCACTTTGACTGAAGGATAAGATGGTATAGAAAATTGGTTACATTAAATAAATATCACTGCCATTTGACCTTGTATTGCAGAATGTGGACACCTAGCAGAGACATGGTCACAGCTTGGTGAGGTTGAGTATGGCTTCTCAGCATGTACAGATGTGTGCACCCACACAATACATGTGCCTGACTCACATTAAGCTGGCTCACCTAACCTCTGACTCATATACATCCTGTGGAAACTGCTCTGATTTAGACAATACCCGGAATCCTCTTCTCTTCATTTGTATACCCTTTTACTTTAAACTTGTGGAATGCTAATACAATGCAATGTGCACTTGAAATTGGGCTGCAGACACACTATGAGTGCATGTTGCCTCACAGTGGCCTACATCTGACACATCCCCAAATACTGTGTCCCCCTACACAGCTTGTGGCAGTGAACATTGCACATAGTGCCATTCTTGTAACCCTGCAAAACTGGCCAGTGCAGCACATGCACTCTCCCATGCTCCCATGGAGTGGAGGAGTAGCCTAATAGTTAGAGCACTGGCTTGGGAGCCAAGAGACCAGGGTTCAATTCCCACTAGCGCTCCTTGTGGTCTTGGGCAAGTCATTTAACCCTCCATTACTCAGAAAAATCCAAGTTATCAATGTCCCTGTTTAATGTAAAGTTTAAGTTACAAAGTAAACTGCTTTGATTGAAATGAGAAAGCAGTATAAAAAACTGTTAAGTAAATAAATGAAAATAAAAATGCGGAAGAGCATGTGAAAGCATGGTAGGCTGGATATAGGGTTAGATGATGATATAGATGCTGGCTACATATTCACCACTGTTCCATGCCTCTTTGCACTCTAACAACATCTGTGAGACTGTCACACTTGGTGCCCATGGGGAGCAGGTGAAGATGTCATACGGGTCCTCTGATGTAACACATGCAGACACTGAGTAGGCCTGCATAGCTTCTGAGAATGTGAACATAGGCTTTGTCTAGCAATGCCACCTATGAACAGCACATTCTAAATATGTATGATACAGATTCCCCCCACCCCAACATCACCTCTAGGCACTACCTTCCCATATGGTGGCAGGTAATGCAGAGACCAACATGACATCCTGTGGCACATTTTGGCAGCTGGGATTGCCATGTGCTTCAGAGGTCAGTGTCCCACAGTCATAATCAGGCAAAGAAGTGCATTTTGACTCTCTTTTGGAGTAATCAATAATGTACTGCTGAATGTGTTGGTCAATGATCAGTAGACAGTGTTGAGTTGGCATATATTGTATACAAATTGGCATGATATGGACCTGCCTGTATGTGCATACTGTGCATGGAGCAGAGTCCCCCAGATTGCACTCTGCGAGTGCAGCATAGGTCAAGAGCAACATGCATGCAGATAAATCACAGAATCTTTCCAGGGTCACTAAGTGACTGAATTGGACATTCACAGAGGTCCAGCCCTCCACATCGGCCTAGTTCCCTATAGGCTGCAGCTGTACCAAGTGGGCTGACAGTGTTGCCTCTGATATAGCTGTTATGGCAGTTGGCAATATTCAGGCCTCTCACCTATGCAAATTGGTGAGTCCTGGGGCTCAGGCAGAAGTGAGGGATTCAACACACAGATACATGTGTCCCCCCTGCTCACTCCAGTCAAACCAGCAGGCAATATGAGAACTGCACAATAGTGTCATGTTAGGAGGTAAGTGTAGGGGATGGGCCTTGAAGATGGTGTAACTTGGAATGCATTGCAGTGTCACAGCCACAGGCTGCAACTACTTAATGAAAATGAACCTTCTGCTTATAAATGGGGTCTCACACAGTGTGTAGAGTTGCTGAATAGCTGACCTACAGCATGTTATATGCACAGACACAGAGCCTGGACATCACATGCATGCACAGTGCATTACTGCAGCTCACAGTTCTCTGGAGACACACACACACATGACCCCGCTGTCCAAAAGTGGTGCAAGTTGGCATTCTTACCTGCCCCTTAGCCTCCTTTAATAATCCACCATTGCCAATGCCTGCTCTGTGTGCAGGCACTATTAGCACACTCTGCAATGCTGTCAATGCCTGCTCATTGTGCCAGTGCTATTGGCATGCTCTTCCATTGGTGATTCAGCTTCACAGTGTGGCAGCTTCGTGTGAGGACTCAAGCTGGACAAAATGTTGATGATTCTAAATAATGATACAGTTCTTGAAACGTAGGATAACGTTAACACACCTGGACATACCAGGCCCAATTTTGAACTGGGCGGTGTATAGCCTGGCCCCCTTCTGCCTAACCCGGATTTTCAATGCCGGGGTCATATGTGGCCCCAGCATTGAAAATCCAGGTCTCGCTGCACATGCCAGAAGCTGCAGGAGCTAGCCGGATAGCACTGATTTTCTATGCTACCCGCTTAGCCCCTGAGCCTAAAAGATCTTTCAGGCACAGAGGGCTAAGCAGGTGCCCTTCAGAAATCCCATATAAGGCATTTACATGGACAACTACCAATGTAAATGTCTTTGAAAATCAGGCCCACCATTCTTGATCAACAGGCTGATCTTGAACCCATCATCCTTTCTCTCATACCCACACTGGTCATGTGTTCGTAGCCACAGAGCAGCCATGGGTGCACGTTAGTCCATGTGTATATTGTGACCATTGTCAGAATGCATGAGGCCATGGGTTGGGGGTATGCCTATGTCTGCTTAGATCTCTTCAGGCTCTGTGACATACTTCTCTTTCTAGGCAGGTGTGGGAGAGGGACATCTTGTTAAGTCTGTATGTTCCACTGCATTGATATGCTGCTGGTTCAACTGACATTCAAGTCTTATGTATGGGATCTGTCCAGCCAAAGGAGCAGGCCATGTTGAATAAACACACACAAATTTGAGACCATGCGTGACCCAGCAGAATGAGCTATGTACCCATTTCCTGTGAGGTGCTTGTGGGCCAGTCATGGAATAATCACATATTTTTCAGAGCACAATAGCTACTTTAGATTCACACGTGGCTTCAATGGTTGTAGATAACTGTGTACTTGGACACAGCTCATGATGTCCATAGCATTTCTGATATTTGATGAAGATGCTCAAGTTCTGGGAACCCCTCAGACAGGCCTACTTCTTGCCCCTATTCAGACTTTGATGTCCTCGCCTCAGGGACATCTACAGAGCTAGCTTCTGAAATGGCTTTGGGGACATGGCTTTGGAAGTCTCCATGCCTATTTTCAGATGTCAAAAGCATGGATAAGGTTTCTAAAATAACCCCATAAAACATATCTGCCAGCATTTTTACTTAGGATATGAAGTCATTTACACTTAGAATGTGCAAATACAACTTTATTCTACCTATGTATTATTTATTATGCATTATAAATTATTTCAGTAGCATTTGCTAAATATTCATTCATTTATTGTACAGGAATCTTTTAATTGAATAGTGCATACCTAATCAATAATGCAGTTTATCATGAAAGGTCATACAAGGAGATATATATCTCTTCTAATACTTGTTTGTTGAAAAATTACTATTTCTTTCTCAAACTTATAAGAGATTGCTCATTATTAAATAAGTAGGAACTGAAACACTGACAATGGCAACAGATGACTTTAAGACCTGTTTAACTGCTCATTTATTCTAGCTCCTGCAATAGTGCAGCCTCTATTTTGTTGAATTGTATTAATGCCTTTGTCTTCCATAAAAGGTTAATAATATAAGAAATGCAGTACTGGGTTCGACCAAAGGTTCATCGAGCCCACTATCCTGTTTCCAACAGTGGCCAATCCAGGTCACAAGTACCCTTCAGGTTCCCAATACAACTTTTCTCCTTTCTGTAAAGAAAGATTTTCTTATATTAGTCCTGAGGCCAATCCTCAGAATCTTTCCCTCTGTCCCTACTGAGTAGGGAGGGAGAGATGTAGAATAGCTCTAGAAGTGCAGGTCCACTTCTAAACATGGTGGAAGATATGTTTCTAGGCCCTTGGGGTGAACCACTTGAACTCTGATAAATTAATCTTCACAACTGAAAGTGATATTAGAACAAATTTTACTAAATAAGGTATCCTTGATGATGATAATCTTTTTTTTTTTTCATTTTGCCAAGTCACAAGCAACACGTCCTTGCTTCTCCTTTTTAGGGTATCCTGATGAGCAGTTTTTGGGAACTCCTATCCTCTTTGGACATCCTTTGGCACCTGGACTTTAGCTGTGCTGTTTAGTAATAGAACAATCTCCTTCCCTCTCTGTTTTTCTATTAAGACTAGTTTCAACATTTCCCCTTCTCCTCTGCTACACCTAGTTGGTGCTGACTCCTTTTCTTTCATATTGGGTAGCACCAGTATTCACTGAATTACACTAACTGGCCAAATCAGTATGAATAACCTCCTTGAAATACGTATAGCAGGGTGTTGTGATTTCCATACTCCTTTCAGACAATCCAAGACTAAATTTACTTGACCTCAAGGATAGGATTCTTTCCCTTAAAACTCCTATATGCGTGGTTCCGCTACCAGTCTGCAGGTGACTGTTTCTGGAGGACTCCATAATGGAGTGAGTTTCTCTTCTCCCACCAGCAGGTATTAATGTTATCTTCTGGTGAGTTTGATTATTCCTACCCACTCTATAGCTCCACTTCAAATCAGGAACTATATTGACTGAGATCATTTCCTCTGCTGGTGCATACTTGCATGTTACCTGACCCTACTGTGTTCCTGCTATTCTTCAGGCCATGATTACCCACCCTGATCCTGTTGTGCTCTGAATTCTGATTTAGTGCAGTGCTCTTGCTGTAGTTTGCCCCATCTATAAAGTGGCTCTTCTGTTGCGAGTTAAGCTATACCCGTTTTCATGACATTTTAACTCTGGTACAAGATCATTACTTTGCTTTCAAACTTGGTGCCTTAAAGCTTCAGATAGAAGGTACCTTCTGGATTTATTTGGAAAAGTATGGTTTTTTATTTTATTAAAAAAGAAAAACTAGTTCTTGAATGTACTCCGCTTCACCCCTCACCAACAACAGAACCCGGGTTCATGGGCTTCATCCCTTCACTCAAAGCAAAGGGAGAGAGAGAGTAATAATAAGTAATAAAACAATTCACACACACAGAATTATGTTAAAACACCATACTCTTAAGGCCTTAAGGGAAGGGAGTCCACAGTTCTGCAAACTCAAGCAGTTCCTGTAAATCCCCAAATGACGAAAGCAGGAAACAACATAAACACTGGCAAGTTAGATGCAAGGCACTGATAAGGTAGGCAGAGAGAGAATTTGAAAAAAAGCTTGTCGTGGAAGCCAAAACGCATAATAAAAACTTTTTTATGTATCTTCATAGCAGAATACCTGTGAGAGAGTCAATTGGACCATTAGATTATTGAAGGGTAAATGGGGCGCTAAGGGAAGATAAGGACATAGTGCAGAGACTGAATGAATTCATCACTTAGGTCTTTACTGAAGAAGATGTATGGTTACCCATGCCTGAAATAATATTTAAAGGTGATATATTGGAAGAATTGATAGAAATATTGATAAACCAGGAAGATGTAGTCCAACTATTTGATAAACTAAAGAGTAGCAATCACCTGGACTAGATGGTATACATCTGAAGGTATGAGATTGCAGACCTACTATTAGTAATTTGTGAACTATCATTAAAATCAATGGTAGTACTTGAAGAATGGAGAATTCCCAGTGTAATGCCAATTTTTAAAAAGGGTTCCAGGGGTGATCCGGGAAACTACAGACCTGTGAGCCTGACATCAGTATTGGGCAAAATGGTAGAAACCATAATAAAGAACACGTAGATAGCCATGCTTTAATGGGACAAAGCCAACTTGGATTCCATAAAGGGAAGTCTTACCTCACAATCTGCTACAATTTTTTAAAGGTGTGGATAAACAGGTAAAGGTGCCACAACTGGGTTTTGTACATAGTAGCCTGCATTGTTCTATAAAGTTATCTGTACTGTTATCGACTTGTTCTATGTAAACTGTTATGCCTTGTAGAATAACAGTATATCAAATTCAATCACATAAATAAATAAATACATAGATAAAGGTGAGCTAGTGGACATAGTATAATGGAATTTTCAGAAAAGCCTTTAACAAGGTTGCTTATTAGAGACTCTTGAGAAATTGGAATTTTGGACATCCAAATGGTGGATGAAATGTAATGTGGACCATTGCAAAGTTGTGCACTTATGGAAAAGCAACCCAAACTATAGCTACATGATGCAAAGTTCCACATTAGGAACCACCATCCAGAAAAAGGTTAATATGTTGATATCCTCTGTTCAATGTGCAGTGGCAGCTAAGAAAGCTAAAAGAATGCTAGGAATTATAAGGAAAGAAATGTAAAATAACATAAAGGATATCATAATGACCTGAATTGCTCGATGGTATGACCACACCTTGAGTATTGTGTGCAGTTTGGGTTGCTGCATCTAAAAAAAGATAAAGCAGAATTGGAAAAGGTACAGAGAATGGAGACCACAATGATAAAAGGGATGGGAAGCTATTCCTATTAGAAAAGGCATAAGGGGTTATTCCAAGGCACGAATAGCGGGGATGGACGTGACTCACTTGAACACTGAATGTGCAATGCAAAAGAAAGTGGTCCATAGTCTCTTGGGTCCCTTGACAGTCTGACCTTGGACAGGCCCTGTCATTCTGGTTTATATATTTTAGGTAATCGTTGGGACGTCCATCCTCGCTATTGGTGCCTTTTCCGGTCCCGACTACCTTCCCGCATCTTATACGGGGAAGGTAAACAGGGGGCAGGAAAGGGGCGGATCAGAGGCAGAATTATGGCGGGCAGTGGGTCATTGGCCTCGGACGTACAGGGCCGATTCCAATGTCGGCCCTGTATGTCTGGGGCCGGCAGCTTGCATGGGGAACTTATTCCACCTCTGAGGTGGAATAAGTTCCCCTAGTTAAAGGGGGACAGCAGGCTTGGGGCACAGAAGGGGCAGGGTGGGCTGAGGACATTTCCCACAGCCTGATCCTAGCCTTAGGAGGCCAGATCAAGAGTCGGGCTGTGGGGAATGCACTTACAGGGTAGGCGGCTGGGGATCATGGCTGTTCAATGGAGTCGCGGTGCCATGGCAACCGGATGCCATGGTGCCGTGGCTCCATTGAACTACCCTGACTGAGTTAGCCAGGGAAGGTCTGTATGTGCAGGCCAGATGGAATTGGGGTCCCGGCCTGCATGTACAAGCCTGTTTGCTATTCTGATCCCGCGCGGCTAAATGTGCTCCGCGGGATCAGGATCGCGATTCCCTCTGTGCGTCCAGTTCCAGCCAGACAGACAGGCGGACCGGATGTGCGGGATGGAATCGGGCCCATACTGTATAAGGTTAGGGCTCCTCAGCTTGGAGAAGAGATGGCTGAGGAGAGATACGATAGAGAAGGAAATAATGAGCTGAGTAGAACTAGTAAATGTGAATCAGTTGATTACTCCTTTAAGTATAAAGACTAAGTAACATGCAAAGAACTGCAAAGTAGTACTTTTAAGACTGATCAGAGAAAATATTTTCTCACTCAATGCATAATTAAGCTCTGGAATTAATTGCCAGAGTATGTAGTAAAAGCTGTTAGTGTAGCTGGTTTTAAAAAAGGTTTAGATAAGTTCTTGAAGGAAAAATCCATAAACCATTATTAAAGTAGACCAAGGGAAATCTCCTGCTTATCTTTGGAATAAGCAGCATGGAAACTGTCTACCTTTTGGAATCCTGGCAGGTACTTGTGACCTGTTGACCACTGTTAGAAACAGGATATTGGGCTTGATAGTTCAATGGTCTGACACAGTACAGCAAATCTTATGTTCTTATGGTATTACACAGCCAGCCATAGACTTTCTGCAGCTAGGTCCAGGTGGCTGACAATATCTGAGGGCTCAACATAAGGGGAGGATGACTGCATCAGGAAAAAAAATCATGTCCTCCTTCTTCCAGTTCCAGGTATGCCCTGTCCTATGGTTCTTTCTGCTTCATCCTTGGAATTTGGCCATTTCTCAGAGGCATCCATCTGCCATCCAGACATGATGCCCTAGGAAGTGTATAGTCTGCCTGATGCCAAGATCCGAGACATTACGAAGAGTTTACCAAGACTCCTCAAGCCTATTATTATCCAATGCTACTCATTCATGTTGGAACAAATGATACCAGTGTACCATGTAAGTATAATACCATACAATAGCACTGATAAAAAAGAAAGTGCCAGCATGTTGCTTAACCTGTTTATTTGAGATCCCATACACAGTCACTATAACTAAACTAAGGGGTATGTTTACTAAACCTTCTTAACGTGCGCGCGGCGGTAGCGTGCAGGATGCCATAAAAGGAGTGGGCGGTCCGGTCAAAAAGTAACAAGCGCATTAATGCGTGCTAGTACACGCAGCGCACCATACCGCACGGAAAGGGAGTGATGTGCGTCACCGCGCGTAAAACCTAAGTAGGCGCGTTGAGCCACAAACATAGCAATAGAGGTGTAGTACAATGGTTAGTACACTGACAGATGCTCCTAGGGGTCCTGAGTTCAACTCCCAAGTGGGCCAGCTGAGTAATAATACTTTTACCCAGTGCAGTCAGAGGCATATGCCAGTTGTATTTATATCGGTGCTGCCAGCAAACACACCGCCAGAGTGCCGTAACATAAGGTGCCGCATAAGGCACACCAGAGGGCATATCATAAAGTGCACTGTCTGCCAAGGCACCGTATAATGTTGCCTATGGGGAGCCTTATAAGGTGCTGCACAGGGTGTTGTATAGGGTGCCCCATGAGGCTCCGCAAGGTCACAGCACTGTTTCTGATGGCAGCACTGTGCATGTTAATGCATGGATACCTAAGTAGGCGCGCTGAGATGCAAACATAACAATAGAGGTGTAGTGCAATGGTTAGTACACTGACAGATGCTCCAGGGTCTTGAGTTCAACTCCCAAGTGGGCCAGATGAATTATAATACCTCTATCCAGTGCTGTCCGAGGCATGTACCAGTCCTATTGAAAACTGTGCTGCCAGCAAACACACCCTCAAAGTGCTGTAACATAAGGTACAGCATAAGGCACTCCAGAGGGCAGATCATAAAGTGCACTGTCTGCCAAGGCACCCTATAATGTTGCCCATAAGGTGCTGAATAGGTGCCCTATGAGTCACAGCACTGTTTTTGATGGCAGCAATGTGCATGTGAACGAATTGAAATCGTAAGTAGCTGTGCTGACCCACAAACATAGCAATAGAGGTGTAGTACAATGGTTAATACACTGACAGATGGTAAAGGGGTCATGAGCTCAAGTCCCCCCTGCACCTAATGAATAAAGTTGGCAGAGGGAATCCCCTTTTACTGCTATCAACTGTACAACAATCTGTGCTGCCATCTAAAGATAACTGCACCCTAGTGCCATAAAGTAAAGCACCTTTTAGGGTGCACCAGAAGGTGCATCTGAAACAACCACACCAGCGAAAGTGGGGTATGATGTGCCCCAGAGGCCATGTTGAAAGGTTGCCAACCCCCAAGGCACCGTAGTAGGCACCCCAGAAGCTGCCTGAACCAAAGGTGTTACGCAAGATGTCCCAAGGATGTACAAGTGAACCCACAAACTGTGGTCAAGAGCAGAAAGGTCACCCAATTAAAAGGGCAAGAGAGGTATGTGCCAAACACCCACGTACCCAAACACTGCACAGAGCAGTAAGGAAAGACAATGCATAAGTAATGGAAGGATGTAGATCAGAGCTGATGGACCAGACAAAGCAGCCCCCAGCCCATGTGGCAGTTACAAAAATGGAAAGACATATTGGGGGGCAGCTGTAGCTATGCACAGAGCGGTGGTAATGTACTATGCAATAATGACAGTGTGTGGCAGAGGATAGGAATATGTGTGCAGCAGAGGAGGTAGAAGTGGCAGGATAGGTGCAATGTCAGGATGAAAGTGGAGTAGCAGTGACATGCAGAGCACACACATGAGAGGCAAACAGGGAGAGCTGCAATGCAGGACTGTGTAGGAGTGCAGGACGTGGGGTAGCAGCATGCACATCAGGATAGGATGACACACACCTGGCAGACACACGTAGATGGACAGAAGGATGGCTCACAACAGTGATGAGGGTACAATGTGCTCACAGCACAGCTCTGCACAGAGATGACTGTCACAGGAATGAAAAGTAGTCCTGCAGGACAGGTATACAAATGAAAGAGAACAGAGAGGAAGCTAGCCTATGACCAGTAGCACAAATGGCAATGCACAAAGCGGTAGGCCACGCCACCAACGTGAGTGCATTAGCAAAGACTGCATACAAATATAGTGCAGGGCAGCACACGTGACGCCTGCTGGCTGTCAGGACAGACAAACCCCCAACAGTAACCATGTTGAAATGCACATGCAGATCTGCTGTGTACAGATCAGATCACAGTCTGTACTTGGTACCAGAGCCACATAGAACTATATGCACACACACAATGAAATGTTATGCAGTGGACACAGCATGCAAAAGAGGAACGTACACAAACCTCAAGGGCAGCATAGGATGGTGTGTGGAGCTGCTGCAAAATCTGGAACAGGGCAGGTGAGAAGTGAACATGCAAACAGGTATACCACACAACAGCTGAACCACAGCAATACCAAACCCCCAAGCGGACTGCCATGTAAACACCATAAAGAAAGAGACATATGTAACACCTAATATGTGATGGCTAGGCAGCACAGAGGGCACACCTTGGTGTACACTGAGTAGATGGAAGGGTGTGTGCAGAGGTGATGAACCTGCTGGTACCCAATGGTCATGTTAGCATGACAGAGAATAAAAGGATAAACCCCATCCTGGGACCAAACCTGCAACCTATCGCGTTAGAACACATGCCTGCAACCACTACCCCAAACAACCACAATGAGCACACTGAGCACAATGCAAAGAGGAATACCCAAATGGAGAGTGTGCATGGGAAGCTGTAATACCCAGTAATGTGGTAAATGGCTGGCAGATACACAACTGCCACCGTACAAGGATGTGAGCACAAGTGGGCCATGTACATAACCAGCAAATCAGTAGATACACGTGTCAATGTGAGCAAAGAGCGGAGGAGTAGCCTAGTGTTCAGGAAACTGGCTTGGTTACTAAGCAAGCAGAGTCCAACTCCCACAAGCACCCCATGTGGCTCTGGGCAACACATGTAACCCTCCAGTACCTTGGAAGAAGGGCCTGGCAATCTACTTCAAGTGACACTGTCAAGAAAGCCCTGGAGTCTCTGGGTCACAAGGAGTCAGGACTGACTCAAAGGCACACATTGTACTGTATGTTTGTCACCATGATCAAGCAGCAGCAGAGACAAATGTATATCAAGCACATATATTTATTTGGGTGTATCCTCACAGATAGTGCTGATACCGATACTGCCATCATAAGTTCAAGGTAAGTGGATCCCAGGTGAAACACGGAAACACATTTAGCAGGGCAGCAACCCACATTATACAGAAAGACCACTGGCCCATCTACAAATGAAGGGCAGGAGACATAATGTGCAGCAGGTCCGTGGTATGCACCATTTCACAGGCCCCCACCTCCCACATGCTGCTGCATGCCTCATGTGTGTTACTCACATATGAGTGCATGTAGACAGTAGGTAGTGCATGATGAGGGACCAACACACCTCTATCATGATCTGTTCCCCAAAACATATCTATCTGGCAAACACAGGAGGCACACAAATGAAAACAGCATCTGTTGCTAACATGTTGTAATTTGAAGAAAACATATCAAAAGTAATGTCTCAGCTCTCACATGATGCCTCATATAGGAATCAACGTTGCAACAATGTAACCCTAAGCAATCATCAACTGCACAATGAGGATATGCTAACAGGTAGCAGAGGCACATCAACACAGAGAGAATTCAAATGAAAAGTACCTGCAGAAACATGCAGAGATAACACCATGCAGGGGATCCCCCTGCACTGGTTGGTGTGTAGACAGTGTCTGTACACATATAGCACATCACAGAGAATGCACAAATAAAGGGAGACATCAGACACTCACACTGTGACACTCCAAATAGAACGGGGCAATGTGAGTGTCGGTACCTCAGGGGACAAACAGGACTGTGCAGACATGCAATGCAAGGTTTGTAAAACAATGTAGAGCAGCACGTCTGTACAGTAAGTAGACTCAAAAAAGAGTATAGAGAGATGGAAAGTAAGGGCCAACATGTCACAGTAAATCACACAGAAGCCATATTGCCACATGCTGTGTCTCTCCAACATACTCAGTCATATGCACATGCACCATGTACATATCAACATGCTACAGTGATGCCACACATGCAGGGAAACACCCCTGTTGATTGAAAACATAAATCCAGGATGCTGCTGGTCATAAAAGTGCTGTTGTGGCAAAACCTGTATCATGTCCAGGTGGAGAGTAGGTGGACATATACAACAGGACCTCTCCATCGCTCCCCCTATGCCACATGCATGGCTGTATGCCTGTGTTGAAACAAACAGATGAGCGTATCCTGTGTTCCATGTCACACACATGGCCAAAACACAACACCACCACAACTGTGGAGGAATGCAGATCATACAGTGACAATGTCAGTCCCTGCTGCACACATGGGGACCAGTACACAGTGTGCAAAGTCCAAAGGGTATATGCAATCCAACATGTCAGGCGAAGACCCTCCTTGCAACCCTGGGCATGCATAGTCAAGTGTCACATCCCAATATGCCACAGTACATGAAAGGTCATGCGTGTCCCCTGAGATGAGCATGACTCCCAGCCAGAGCATGGCAGCAACTGTGTGTTGTATACATCTGTCATGGATAAAGTAGCGACCCCAAAATAATACTGTCCATCCTAGGCATGTGTTGCACTTGCAGAGGTCAAATATCCTATGGCACCATTTCCCCAGGGATAGCTCCATGGTGGTGTCCCCCCCAACTGGTGGACGATGGCGATGCTGGATGCGCTCCAGTGGATATGTCCAGTTTGTTCCCTGCCCTGTCAGAAGAGTAGAAATAATGTATTGGTATGCAGTGTCCAACAGCAGCACAAAATGCAGACAGGCAACCATGAATATGCACATAATAAAATGACATACAGGCAAACATAACATGAGCACAAAACAGAACACAGTGCAGGTTGGTCAGATGTGGAATTGGAACTGCAGACACAGTCGTCACATGGATATGTTCATCTCCATGGCCATGTCCATGTTTTTTTTTTTTAAATTCTTTATTTTCGTTTTATAACAACAAAGGAAAAGGAAGACATACAGCTAAAAGACAGATACAGAAAATGTAATACATACACCAAAGTAAACCCCTGCCACCCCCCTCCCCCCTGCTTCTTCTCTAGAAAACTAATCATTCCCGAAGCGGGCGTGTACGTACATTATTGTGTTACAAAACCTAACGGTGATCTGAAACATGATGAGTGCACATTATACAGGCATGTTGGAACAATGAGCAGACTGTACATAATCATTAAGCATCTGCCATTCAGACAAGCGAGAGTGAGTTTGGGCATGGGGAATAGCTCTCCAAGGTATCTGCTCATATTTACTATATAAGCAGACGAGGTTCCACCATTCATTGACAGTAAGTCGAGAGCTATCCTTCCAATTCCTCGTGATTAAGCATATGGCTATACCCAGCATGAAATCAAGGAGAAAGCGACCCTTCTTAGGAAGAGAGGGGACCTCCGCCACAGAGCGGAGTCCTACGATCTTCCAAGAGAGAGGCTCGTGAAGGTATAAGATAAATTGAATACAACCCCAAACCCGCCCCCAATAAACCTGTGGTTGAGGACATTCATAAATAACATGAGCGAAGGTTCCCACAGCAGTATGGCAAGACCAACACTGGTCCCTAGCAGTGATGTTCCATTTGGCTATTTTTCCCTGGGGTATAAAAGCATCTGTGTGCAAAAGGAAGAGAGTTTGGGTAACAGAGGCAGACCGGGAAACCCGCACTACTTTGCTCCAGAAAACGCTCCATTGCACAGGGGTTAAAGTGGTTTGCAGTTCTCGCTCCCAGGCTTGTTGGGCTCTAAAAGTGGCCGTGTCTGTACCCTGACATAATATTTTATAAAAGTTAGAGGCTACCCCATGTGTACGACTAATAGAGTGAACTATCTCTAATAGCCCGTCCTCAGTAGGGGCAGAGGGCGGCATGATTCGAGCACTGTGGAGGCAGTGTTGAAGCTGCATCAATTGAAAGTAGTGTTTCGCTGGTAACGCAAATTCCTGTTGTAAATCAGAAAAGGTTTTCCAACGAGCTGCAGAGAAAAGCTGTTGGGGTGTCCAAATCCCCCTTGAGTACCAGGGTTTCATGTTATCGTTCTATTTAGGACTTGAATTCTGGAGTTATTCCATAGCGGGAGTCCGTCCTGAGGACAGACGTTCGGGCCCAGTGCTAGAATGAGAGTGTTAAAGGCCGCAAGAGTATAACTCTGGCTGAGTTAACAGGGCTCTATCAAAGAACCAGGCCCCCGAATTCCCTTGGGGTGCAGTAGTGTGTAATTGAAAGGAAATAGCAGCATGATCTGAAATATGTTGGGAGTGAATCGTGCAGTGTCCACCTGAGGAACTAACAGTTTTGATATTAGAAAGAAGTCTATGCAAGACTGGGATTTGTGAGGGGAAGAGAAGAAGGTGAAGTCAAGCTCATTGGGATGTAGTAACCTCCATAGATCAACTAAAGCAAGATCTTTGATCAGGGAGGTAAGCGTGGTGTGAACTCTTGGGGGGACCACTTGTCCTAGGCGGCTGTTTGTCAATCAGGGGATCAAGGACTAGATTGAAATCCCCCCCAATTAGCAATGAAGTATTAGCAGAGGCCTGCGCAACCTGAGCAATGGTAGCAAAAAAGGCAGGGTCATCCACAGTAGGAGCGTAAAGGCATATACATGTAACTTCAAGGCTACCTATCTTGAGGTGAACTCTGGACCATCTACCTTCTGTATCTGAGCTAATCGCTATAATAGTAGCATGCAAAGATTTCCTAACCAGTACGGCAACCCCATATTTCTTAGAAACGGCTGGGGAAGAGGCGGCCACCATGTAAGGGTTAATATTGAGTTTAAGAGTTTCCTTCGAATTTAAATGCGTTTCTTGGAGAAAAATCAGATCCGCAGCTTCCTGACTTAGGTAGCTTAGGATTTTCTTCCGTTTTATCGGATTATTGATTCGTTTTACATTCAATGAGAAAATCTTACATGGTGCCATCAATTGGTAATAGACATTTTAGGTAAGGGCGCTTGAAAGCATACAACATAATCAGAATCTGTGCAACAATGACATAATCACCGAGTATGCTGGCTAATACACCCCATATTGAAAAGTATGTACCAAAGTATCTTAGAGAAGAAGCAAAACCCCCAAAGAATATGGCGACCAGATGTCTGCGGGAGGAGGCCCTAGAGAGGAAATAGAAAGACATGAAAAAAGGAAAAAAAAAACACCAGAGTCCATAATTAACACTGTCTCTGATACTCATCGAGGCTACTGTGGGTAGATGGAGTCGGGTCCCAGATATCATCAAAAGTGAGGCAAACAAACTGCCCTCGCCAGACTCTTTGCTGGGCTGCGGCAGATCCAATATGGCGGGTACAGCGGATATAAGAATACTTGCAGGAATATTCTGGAAGTCAGCGCATCAAGTCGGCTTCTTTGGAGTCCAAAAACTCCGCTAGTAGATCAGGGTCCTCAAATGTTCTTGTCTGATTGTGAAGCGTGACTCGGAGCTTGGCCGGGTACATCAGGCCATAGCGTGCTTGTAGTTGTTGAAGCCTCGGCCGGAATTCCAGAAAGCGCTTTCGGCGGTCGACCGTGGGTTTAGCCAAGTCAGGATAGAAGGAGATCTTGTGGCTCTCAAACTCCATATGGCCCTTTGCCCGAGAGGCACTTAGAATTTGTTCCACGTGTTGATATCTCAAAAGTCGAAAAATGATAGGCCGCGGGGTCTTCCTGTTGAGCGTTATGCTTGTGGGTACACGATGAGCGCGATCGATCTCCAAATCTTTGGTAAAGGTGATTTGGAGCAGGGAAGGGAGGATTTTGCATAAAAACTCTTTCATGTCTCCCGATTCCGCTCCCTCCGGGATGCCCACGAGTCGTATGTTGTTGCGGCGCGCTCTATTATTGCCATCTTCCACTTCTTTCTGCAAGGCCCGCACCTGACGTTCAACTTTGTCGAGTTTGGACAACCGGGCCGCATGGGAGTCCAATATACTCTCCATTTTGTCCTGACGCGAGGAAAGCCCTTCTAACTTGCTTTGCAGCACACCAAGATCTTCCCGCAGCACTCGGAGTGCTTCACCGTTTGATTGCACGAGGTTTTTGACCCCTCTAATCTCTGCGAGGATTTCCTGCTGCATTTCGGGGCCCTCGCGCAAGGCTAGCCCCTTCTGCGGGGACGGGGGTTCAGTTTTGGAACGTTTGCCGTGAGAAGCCGCTGGAGATCCAAATTCCAGGCGCGTGGGTTTGGTCCCCGCCATCTCACCAATGTGCCCCGGCAAGATCAGAGTAGGAGTTCCAAGTATGTCCGGTGTTAATTCAGGATTCTGAGTAGGCCTCTCGGGAGCCTCAGCGTTATGCGACCATCCCGCTGGACATCAGGCTCCGCCCCCCGGCCATGTCCATGTTACACAAGTGTATCACAGCGCCACCCCATGAGCAACAGCGATTGTGAACAGAGAGGCAACATGAAATATCTCTGAAACAAACCGTAAATCATTACCATGAAAAGCAAGATGTAAATCCCCCCCCCCCAAAACGGTTAAACCTACCATCTGCGTGCAGGAGGTGTATGTCATGAATCCCCTGGGTCACTCAGTGAAGGGAGACGATGTCACCCCAAATGGAGAAATCACCATGTAACCATGTCCAGCCACTGTTGATGCATGACCACATCATGATGATATCTGAGTTCTGAAAAATAAGGTCCAACAGTCGTATGTCACAGCACAAGACACAGGTCTGCGCACAACACACAACACATGTCCACAATATTCACATGGTAAACAGCAGTAAGGAAGAGATAGCACAGTCATCACTGCCCCCCAGGTGTACAGACCCCACACACCACATGATAATGTAACATGCCTGCACACTGTACCAACACACAGACAACCCTAAGAAACACACCCACACAGTATTCTAAGGTGATCATGCCAGCAGTAGCATATGGCTGGGATGTTCCCAATTGGAGATGTGTGGACTGAAAGGCCCTGTGAAAACAAACGAAACACTGGTGTTCTCCGATGTTAAACTGATCGGGAAGGGTGCAGGTGTAGCCCACCACCACAACACCTAGGACACCCACACACATGAAGCTCTGTTGGCTGTGTCAC
This sequence comes from Ichthyophis bannanicus, assembly GCA_033557465.1. Taxonomy (NCBI): domain Eukaryota; kingdom Metazoa; phylum Chordata; class Amphibia; order Gymnophiona; family Ichthyophiidae; genus Ichthyophis; species Ichthyophis bannanicus. The sequence continues at coordinate 428,247,549 of CM066032.1, forward strand.
AGACACAGTGTTGCAGAGGACAAACTGGACAGGAACACATGGGGATATGTGTGCCAACACCAAGATATGGCTTATGGTGGTGCAGGGACAAGAGGTAAACCACAACATATGTACAATCAGACACATCACCGAGGACATGTGTCTACCCTGCCTGTCAGCACAGACAATGTAGCCGTACATCCACCTACCACAGACCACTGCATGTTGGATGACTGTCACCTGCCATTGCATGTCCACACCAGGAGCTGCAACAGGTATGTCCTGCGGAGTAGGAAACACAAGGGAACCATACATATGTCATTTGTCAGTTATGCAACACACACTGCACCTTCCTGCCCTCAGCTCGCAGACCCCCCAAGACCCTTCACAGTCCCACTGTTCACCAGCACACCGTACAGATCTATGTCATGTGAGAGATATTTCTGAAGTGTGAATGCCAAACTACAAGGGTCTGCACTTCGTCCGTCACCCCCCCATCTCTCTGTTCATGTACAGAAGGGTGAACAGAAGTGTCATGTCCCTACTGTGTCCCTGCATCAATCCGCAGCTGCAGTAACATCCTGTGTCCACCATATGTCCCCCAATGCCCCTCACTGTACGATCCGGTGTCCCAATGATGTCTGATACCCTGCTGTCAAGTACTGTAACACAAGGAACTATGCAGGGGCACCTCCCCATCGGCTGACCCTACACAGGTCAGTGGTGTGTATAGCTCCACCATCATTAACAGCAACAGCTGTGTGATGTTGAGCTGCAAATCAACATATCTACGGCTGAGTTATGCCTGCCAAACCACACCCCAATGTGTGCATGTGACCACGCCATGATGGCTGCATGTCATACTGCTGTGTGACATGGATAATGGAAAGGCATGGATAGCCCATATGTGCACCTAAACCCTCCCCCCCCCCTCAGAGCGATGTTGTGTGTGTGGACATAAGTCATCCTCTCCAGGGTCAGCAATGTAGTTGTTGCAGTGGACTGCACCTACCCTCTCTGCCCATCCTCCCAGCTTGTATGTGAGTGCTGTGGTACATGTGCAGATGTCATCAGATACATGTGCCCCAATCCCCCTGATGACAACAACACTGAAACCTGACTCCACACCCACAGTTAGCCCACCGCTTGCCTACTGTAACCCACACCCTGCTGATCTGGCATGAATAATCTCTGTCAGTGTACAAATATGGCTGAAGGACTAGAAAGGGGGACTGTTACTTCTGGAGAGAAATCTGCAACTGTGAGTATATACTTCTGGTAATTTTCTAAAAAGAATTCTTTGTATTAAAGCTACTTAATCTATGAACCCACTGTTTTTTGTTGGATCAGTTAGGGCCTAGTAGCAGCAATTAAAGTTTGAATTTAAAACACAGAGGAGAACTTTCTGGTTACATTTCATACCCAGCAGAGAGCTTGTAGTTTAAATTTAATAGTCACTCAGGGCCAAGTAACAGCAAAGTACTTTTATTTTAAATTTAACACACAGAAGAGAGCTTTCTGGTTACATTTGGAACCCAGCAGAGAGCTTGTAGTGTACATTTAATAATCACTCAGGGCCTAGCATCAGAAAAGTACTTTTAGTTTTAAAACACAGAAGAGAGCTTTCGGGTTAAATTTAGAACCCAGCAGAGAGCTTGTAGTTTAAATTTCATAAGAAGTTAGAGCCTAGCAGCAGCTAAAAGCTATAATTTAAATCAAATCAGAATTTAGCTTACCTCAGCAGCACAAGACAGGGTACTGTGTAGCAGGCCTCTTTTAATAAGTGTTATTTCCCTCCCCTCACCCACCCACCCCTGGGATAATCATAGCTTTATAGGTACTTACACATCTTAAAGACAGGAGGTGCTTTTGGGTGAAGCTCATTACCCAAATCAGTCATACACTAAGGACCTGAGATTAATTAAGCTTCAGGTGAACAAGGTATATTAAACGTATTAGGTATAGTTTTATTGGTATAAATACCCATAGCAACCCCTAGTAAGTAAGAACTTAAAGATCTAGACACAAACTTAAAACTAAGATGCAGACAGCAGTCCAGCAGCGGGATGTGGGCTTTCCAGTCTTTTGCATTGAGTGTCACATGTATGATTTTCTCCCAGTTGGTGAGAGGTCTTACGTGTGCACTAGGTGCAAGGAGCTCTTTGCTCTCAGGGAACAAGTCCGTTCTCTAGAGGCTAAAGTAGCAGACTTGGAAAACATAAGACAGACAGAGAGGTACATAGACGAGACCTACAGGGATATAGTCCTGAAGTCCCACCTCCAGTCTGGCAGCACCCCTGTTGCCATGGAGGAGAGAGGTCACGTGACAGGAGAGCATCACCCTGGTGTGGCAGGAAGTGATCCTGTAACTAGGACCTGTCCTCCAGGTGATGTAAAACCCTCTCGCACCGAGGAAGTTTCTCCATGGCCATGTGCCCATGAGGGAAGGGTTAGGACAGCAGTTATAGTTGGTGATTCGATCATTAGGCATGTAGATAGCTGGGTGGCTGGTGGACGTGAGGATCACCTGGTAACCTGCCTGCCTGGTGCGAAGGTAGCGGACCTCACGCGCCACCTAGATAAGGTCTTAGATAGTGCTGGGGAGGAGTCTGCTGTCTAGGTACATGTCGGTACCAATGACATCGAAAATGTGGTAGGGAGGTTCTGTAGGCAAAATTTAGGCTTTTAGGTAGGAAGTTGAAATCCAGAACTTCCATGGTAGCATTCTCCAAAATGCTTCCTGTTCCACGCGCAGGACCCAAAAGGCAGGCAGAGCTCCGGAGTCTCAATGCGTGGATGAGACAATGGTGCAGAGATGAGAGTTTTGGATTTGTTAGGAACTGGGGAACATTCTGAGGAAAGGAGGGGCTCTTCCGAAGGGATGGGCTTCACCTTAACCGGGATGGAACCAGGCTGCTGGCATTAACCTTTAAAAAGGAGATAGAGCAGCTTTTAAACTAGATATTAGGGGAAAGCCGACAGTCGCCCAAGAGCGGATGGTTCGGAAGAATGTATCCTTGAAGGATACTACCAAAAACAGAGAGGTTCCACAAAAGAGTAAAGTAGCCCAAATGCCCTCAAGTATGGAGCAGACAGAGCTTAAAGATCCCAATTTACCCATGTCTAACAATAGCCAAATTAACATGAATAAAATACATTCTCTAAAATGCTTGTATGCAAATGCTAGAAGTCTAAAGAATAAGATGGGAGAGTTAGAATATAAAGCACTAAATGGAAGGTTAGATATGACTGGAATATCAGAGACATGGTGGAAGGAGGACAACCAGTGGGACACTGTGATACCTGGGTACAAACTATGTCGTAATGATAGAGATGATCAAATTGGTGGAGGGGTTGCGCTCTATGTTAGAGAGGGCATTGACTCAGAAAGGATTAAAGTTTTGCAGGAAACAAAATCTGCTGTAGAATCTATATGGATTGAAATTCCATATAAAAGGGGGAAGGCAATGGCAGTGGGGGTGTACTATCGAGCACCTGGCCAGAATGACCAAATGGATGATGAAATGCTCAAAGAAATCAAGGAAGCTAACAAAAGTTACAGCGCAGTAATAATAATGGGTGATTTCAATTACCCCGGTATCGACTGGGTCAGTGTCACGTCAGGACATGCTAGGGAGATAAAGTTCCTAGTTGAAATCAATGATTGCTTCTTGGAGCAGCTGGTTCATGAACCAACCAGAGGGGAAGCCATATTAGACCTAGTCCTTAGTGGAACACCAGATCTAGTGCAAGAGATAAGGGTGTTGGGGCCACCTGGCAATAGTGATCATAGCATGATCGCCTTTGATTTAATTAGTGGAGGAGGGATAGTAAGGAAATCCACAGTACTACCTTTTAACTTTCGAAAGGGAGACTATGATAAAATGAGGAAAACAGTTAAGAAAAAACTAAAAGGAGCAGTTGCAAAGGTTAAAGACGTACATCAAGCTTGGGTGTTGTTGAAAAATACTATCTTGGAAGCCCAGACCAGCTGTATTCCACGCTTTAAGAAAAGTGGAAGGAAGTCCAAAAAACTGCCAGCATGGTTTAAAGGTGAGGTCACTAAGTATATCTTTAAAGTTCTTTTGACGGGTTGGAACACCTCCATCTATCGAAAAAACATTGATAAAAACACTTTTCTGCATTACTCAAGTGCTCATCCAGTGCAGCTACGTAATAGTTTGCCATTTTCACAGTTCATTCGGTATTGGCGGAACTGCAATACTATACAAGAATTCAAACAACAAGCAGCCCGATTGCAGCACAGTTTCTATCAGCGGGGATACCCGAAAAAAATTATTAAAGCTGCCTATACTAGGGCACGTTTTGTCAATAGAGATATGCTTTTGCACCCCCCTGGTCAAAGATCACAAGTGGAAGATTGTGTAAATTTGATAACGGTTTATTCTCCATTCAGCAAGAAGCTCCAGAGCAGTTTAAACCGACATAAAAACATTTTATCCACCATACCAAGCTTGCAACAATATCACACACGATGTGTGTGGCAACGTCAAAAGAACTTTAAAGATATACTTAGTCCGACAGTCTTACGCCTCTCTGAAGTGGAGAGTTCTTGTTATGGTGGTCATAAGCGCTGTGGAGAGTGCACGATTTGCTCCATCACTCAAGAGTGTAGTAGTTTTTCACATAAAGGACGTATTTACCATCTACGTACTAATACCTCCTGTGGATCCTCAAATGTAGTTTATTGTATAAGGTGTCCCTGTTCCCTGCTATATGTAGGCAAAACTAATCGTTCGTTTAGAATTCGTATGAACGAACACAAAAGTAAATTAAAGTGTCAGCGATTGGAAGCTCCTATTGTTGAGCATTGCATGTCTCTACATCATAATTTTGAGGATTTGCGCTGTTTCTGCATAACTCAAATATTGAGACCTCAGCAGGGTCGGACCAAAGAACAGACTTTATTATACATGGAACAGCGTTGGATTCATATCCTTCAGACTGTCACTCCTATAGGTTTAAATGCTCGGATAGAGTGGGAGATTTGTGTATGATGTCATTTCGTTACTGCTACACTCATTGATAGTTCCCTTTATTTAAGATGCGCATGCGTGGCGTTTTTCACAACCGTTTAACGGTTCAGCAAAAAATGTTTTGTGAATAGAACGCCAGCGTGTATAAGAGGTATGGATCTAGTCTTTACATTGCTATATACTGCACATTTTTATATGGTTAAGCTTTTTAGCGATGAAAGTAAAGTCTAAAATAACTGTTTTTATACTTCAGAGCTTAGCAACCTCCCCTGATGAAACCTTGGATGGTGAAACGCTTAGTGCCTGACAGCGTTGGGAATGACACTTCAAGCTAAGCATTGATAAAGACAAGGACATTTAAAGCTAAGCATTTTGTTTATTGCTCAATATTGGGAGAGATGTTTATAATAGAGCATTTTTTATAGTTCAATATTGCTTTAAAAATATGGTGGCTGCATTGTGGTGGTCATTGATGTTACGGCTTCGGCGATAAGTCAATTCATTGACGATAGCCCGATGATACTGAGACCACGCGGCCACCTGAATGGCAATTTAAGTTAAAACAATACAAACATTATCAGTCTAGAATTTGACTAGTATTACTTTCTAGTTGCTATACAGAGTTTATTGCATATTTTTGGTTATAAATACTCTGTGAAAAACAGACCGACTTAGTGAGTTTTATTAATTGCTGCCAGCAAACACGTCCTCACGTGCCGTAACTGAAGGTGCCGCATAAGGCACCCTATACTACTTGGTCACAGGCGGCGGACCATTCCCATGATCTTGTCAAGCTAAGTGGTTGTGGTTGGGTTTGGCTGCTGTTTGCTTTGGAATTGTTTTAAAGAAAAACATAAAGATTGTGGGATGGTGGCGACATGTGGTCCTTGATGTTAATGGGCTTTTGTTTGGCAACAGGATCTTGGCTTGCGCCTTGATTATATTTGCTTTTGCCCGTATTGCTGAGACCTTGCCGCCACTTGTCATTGTTACACAATTTGAAGAATTGAATGAAAACAAGCACAGAAACAAATGTTTTAGTGGAGTGAGTTCTTTTGTTTAAGGCACCCTATAAGGCACTCCATAGGGCACATTATAAAGTGCACTGTCCGCCATGGCACCCTAAAATGTCCCCTATAGGGCACCCTATAAGTCGCTCCACAGGATAACGTATAGTGCACCTTATATGGACGGTAACCATAAGGTGCCCTATAGGGCGCCCTATAAAGCGCCCTCTGAGGCACCTTATGGGTACAGTACGCAGAGAGTGTTTTTGCTGGCAGCAATAATGTACATTAAAAAGAGATAATGCTTTGGGCAGCTCTATCAAATAACCCCACTGTGGGTTTGAACCCATGACTTCTGGCTCCACAGGCAGTGATGTAACCAGTGGGCTACAGCTCCATAGCTGTTAGCAAGCCCCTGGCTGGCTGTAGAGGGACTGCACGTCACCACACAGACAGTCTGCTGTGGTCACCAGGATAAGGTTAGGCCACCCGTACCCATGATGCACTACACATGCAAATCAGCTGTCCACAGATGAACACAAGATGGGGTATGCACCCCCACAGCACCTCAGCCTGGTAGGGGGAACTGACCATGTCCACCCCCACAGCACCTCGGCCTGGTAGGGGGTACTGACCGTGTGTTTTACTGGCACAGAGTAGCTACACACCGTCACATTGTGCGGGTACTGTGCTCACCCTGAAGGTGCGGTGAGGCGCCCAGCACCAGGTCCACAGCACCTTCCATGGCAGAAATAGGCCATGCTGCAGATCCCCAGCAGTGCTAATGTGTGAGATAGGTAATTTCTGCAGAAACACCTTGGCTATATCTGTCTGTTGCAGTCAGGTGTAGCCCCTATGGACACCTAGGAGGATCATGTACCACCACCACCCTCCTCCTCCAGGGGCTGAGGGTGGTAAGCATGGTCTCCCATCAACAGATGCACATTCTACCTCCCTGCAATGGTGGCAGTAGAGGGGACCATCAACCCCATTCCTGCTGGGGAACAGACACCCTACAGGGCAGTCAATGCAGCTCTGTACACATCCATAACACAATAGCTAGCAGACAGACATTAGGCCTGGATATGCTAAGCTGCACCCCACCACTATCTGATATTCTCCTGCAGCAAGCCTTCAGCCACTGCACCCTGCAAGACACTCCATCAAGACACTCCATCAAGACACATACCAGCTGCAAACAGTCTGCTAGCTAGTCCATAGTGCATGTTCCTGGTGGAAATGCATGCACCCAGAACTGGGATGTCAGCATACACAACAAGCAGATACATCAATGACTGGGCTCCAAAAGGAAAACCATAAATATCACTTGGAAAAAACACTATATAGCACTATGGGGTGCCTAGCCATGCTGTGGTCACTGCACAGTCAGGGTGAGAGTGATCTCCCAGCAGGACATGCTGAGGCCACCCTGTCTGTGTAGGTGGTGGCCGGGCACTAAAATGTCCCAGCCAGTGCCTTATGCCCTATGCAGATGCATCCTGGCCAGGCCACCCTGTCCTGGCTATACCCATGGTACCTTGCTCCTCATTATGCACATTGGCAGGCCAATACTGGCAACAGTGCTGGCAGTGTGGGCTGTGGAGGGTGTTTTCAGCCACCACACACTGGATAGACAGACAGACACCCCCACACCTATGCCAGCATTGTGCTACTATAGAGGAGTTAAGCAGCCCTGGCTACCACACCAGTCCTGGGCACAGTACAGGCATGAATATGGTACGCAATACTGTTGGGGGTCACTCCCCAGGGTAATAAACACTGTCAGAGACCAGACCTGCAGCACACACCACAGACATCAGAAAGATTGTTATGATGGAGCTCAATGAGCAACCTGTGCTTAACGTAGGAATTGCTATCTGCCAGTAATCATAGGAAACGTTTGATAGCTGTGTACCGTATACCCAGGTGTAGGATGGCATTGCTAAGGTATGCAAGTGCTAGTATTGGAAGATGCACGCAGGGCCCAATGTCCTGCCTCTCCAGGAGGCATTATCTAATAGGGCCTGTGGGTGTGGGTGTGGGTGTGTCTGCCCCTGTTGGCTGCTGCTTTACGGCAGAGGTTCCCAACTCCAGTCCTGGTGTGCCAAACACTGTTCGGGTTTTCATGCTGTCCCTCATGAATATGCATGAGATACATCTACATACCATGGGGGTGGTGCATAGATATGCAGCACAGGCATCTTTATTAGAGGCAGCATGGAACCTGAATGGTGTTTGGCCCTCCAGGACTACATTTGGGAGACTCTGCTCTAGGTAATGTGCATGTTTATGGTGTCTGTGCTCTGTAGGGTAAAATAGAGGCGTATTAACCATGCATATGTTCTCTGCAATAAAGGTTTGTCCTTACTATCACGTTTTAGTTGTGGGAAAATATGTGGACTGGATTGGCAGTAGCCCCAGCTGGGCTTTGAACCTGTGATCTTCTGTTCTTGCACACACTGTCTGTGTGCACTGCACCACTGTGTTGCCACAGATATGCTGCATTCCCTGGGGAGTCCATGACTGTATATCCGACAGGGCCTGTTTGTTGCAGTGCATGGCACCCACCTGGACAGGGCTAGGCCATGGTCTGCTGTGGCCACCAGCTGCTGCCACCTCCACCACCAGTACCGCTCCATCCTTAGATTGGAGACAGCATAAACCCTGAAGGTTTTGTAGCCCTCCAGGACTGCATTTGGGGGAATCTGCTCTAGGTAATGTGCATGTTTCTGGTGTCTGTGCTCTGTAGGGTAAAATAGAGGTGTTTGAGCCATGCTTATGTTCTCTGCAATATAGGTTCATCTTTACTATTACTAGTTAGTTGTGGGTAAAATATGGGGACTGGATTGGCAGGAGCCCCAGCTGGGGCTTGAACCTGTGACCTTCTGTCTTCAAACATGCTGGTTGTGTGCACTGCACCAACGTGATGCCACAGAGACAGTGCATTCCCTGATGATACCATGACTGTTTGTCCGGCAGGGCCTGTCTGTTGCAGTGCACTGCACCCACCTACACAGGGCTAGGCCATGGTCTGCTCTGGGCAGCTGCCACTGCCCCCCTCCACCTCCAGTACCCCTGTGCCACCCTGCTGACATGCCCTTCTGCTGGTGGTGCTGGTGGTACGCAGTCTCAGGCCATTCTGTGTGCGGGTAGGCGGCTGCCTATGGTGCGGGTTCTGGGGTAGGGGTACCTGCAAATTTGTCTGCAAGTCCCCCAATCACCGCCTGCCAATGTTCTGTGCCCTTGGGGGTACCTGCTGGGTACTATCCCCTGTGACACTGTGCTAAACACTCTTGTGCCCATGTTGGGCCCTCATCAGTTGCTGTCTGGCTGCTGTTCAGTTTCAGCATTCCTAGGTGCCATCTAGGCATCTGCCTAGTCCGCACTCTGCCCCAGCTGCACCACAACATGTGCCGCCTGCAGCCCTCTGTATCCCCTTTCCCAGCAGCTGTCCAATTGCCAATTCCGACCTGCCCACCCTGCTGTTGTGGAAATGTGCATGCCATAGGTAACCTGTCCAAAGGAGAGGGAAACCCTGATCAGTGTTATTTCACTGTGGGATCATTCACCTTGTATGGGGACGGAGCGTAGACCCTTCTAAAATACATATTTATTTTTTGCGGCTTTCTTGGGAGTGTTTTTTGATGTTTCCCATTACTATCACTATTGCCCAGCTTGATTATAAATTTTATAGATTTTGTTGGGGTCATTTTCAATGTTTATTTGCACTTTTGTACCCTGCACATGTATCACACTTATCACTGTTTTGTAGGTTTCCCCGGTTTTGCTGTACATTGCTGACAGAAATGGTTTCTCTTCCCTTTAAATCGGCTCTACCATGAGGTTTTCACTCGCGGTATTTTTTAGCTTGAATTTCAGCCCCGCTCGTGTGCGGGGAGCCTCTCCCCTCCCACTCTCCACCCATTGACCCCTTCTCTCCGCCCCTGGGGAGCCTTCCTCCGCCCTCCGGGAGCCTTTCCACGCCTCTATCGCACATCAGCGCGCCGCGCACATGAGTGGGCACTTTAGTGCGGCGCGCACGTGTGCGGGGCATAAAAACACATTATTAGCGTGCGCTAAGGTACCTTAGCGCATGCTAATGTGCGCCACGCACATGAGCGCGGTTTAGTAAACATACCCCTAAGAGACTTCCTGGAAGCCATGGAATCCCTGGACTATATGAAAATCATCAACCAGCCCACTCACAGCAAAGGGAACACCCTCAACATAATCGTCTTGCCACAAAACCTACTCAAGAAACATCCAATACCTCCTCCTACAACTGTTGACATCCCCTGGTCAGACTACGAGATGATCACAATCAACATAACACCCAACCTATAAGCTTGAGTAACACAACTCCGAAAACACCACACGCAGATTTCACAAGGTGGAAAAGGACGATTTTCTCGCAAACATACTACCAAAACTGAAAGATTCCCCTGACGACATAAACTCCATAATATAAAACTGGAACAAAACCATCGCAAATGTTGCAACAAGACAACCAGTATCTAGCCACCTGGCAAGACAAAGAACAGCAACCTGGTACACCCCTCAACTGAAGGACATGAAGTGAAAACTACGCATTGCAGAAAGAAAATGGAGAAACACCAGAACAAATGAGAGCCTCAACACTTACAAGAACAAACTACAGGCATACCAAATGGCCACAACTCAAGCAAACAAGGAATATTACACAAAACTAATCCAAAGCTCTCTCAACTGCCCACAAGAGCTCTTTGACATTGTGAAATCTTTAAGCAAAGAAACAACACAACAAACACAAAAAAAAAACAACATTCTCTCTCCACAAATAATGGCAAACTACTTCCAAACCTTGACTTCAGCCCACACTAACAGCACCAATTCACTCATCACCACAGTAGAACAGCAAGTAGCCACATACCCAACCACATGGAGCTCATTTACTCCTGACTATCTGGAGAAAATCAAACAACCACCTCACCGCTTGACCCCTGCTATCAAGACAGGAACTCATTCCCACAATGCTAAAAGTCATCCAGCTATCACTGCAAGTTGGACATGTACCCCTTGATCTCAAACCTGCCTCTATCCGGCCTGTAAGAAAAGGGACCCAAAACTACATCAACCTATTAACTTTGTACAGGCCTATAGCCAGCCTTCCCTTCATGGCTAAAATTCTAGAAAAAAAATCATTTACCAACAGCTCCATGATCACATAGAAGAACATCATCCACTGGACCACCAACAATATGGTTTCAGACCATACCATGAAGTTGAATTTCTAATGACCACCCTTCTAGACAACCTACTCAGAGGCACTGACAAACCCAAATCTGGCTTCATACTCATCTTCTAGCCATCAAACAGCATCTGACTCCATATCACACAACCTACTCATCCAGCAAATGCAAGCCCTTGGACTCTCAGGCACACCCCTCGCCTGCTTTAGGTCATACCTAGCAGGCTGGCAACTACACGAAAGATCAGGCTCTGAAAAATCCACACTATACACCCAATCTCAAGGAGTCCCACAAGGCTCCACCCTCTTGTCTCTATTATTCAAAAATTTCCTCCAACCAATCTGCACTGTGATAAAAGAATTCAGCATCCTATACCATATCTATGTTGACGACGTGATGTTCTACACACCTATCAACACACCAAATCCAGATATCACACCCATAACAGAATGCTTTTCCTTGATCAGTTAATGGATTAGAAAACACAATTTGGCCTTAAACATCAAGAAGATCGAGGCCCTGTACATCACCAGAGACAAAAGCTTTAAACCACCAAGCTCCATCATCCTTGAAGAGACACAAATCAAGTAATATTCTAGTTATTCTAGATCAACACCTCACCTTCACAGGAAACATACGAAACATCACAAGGTGCATCTGCTTCAAGCTCAAAATTATCAAGCATCTTAAACTTCTTCTAACCAACCACAACCTTCGCTCAGTCCTCCAGGCAACCATCTACCCACACTTTGACTACTGCAATATCATCTTCCAATGCCTTCCAATAGCAGCTCTCTACCTGCTCCAACTTGCACTCAACACTGCAGCACAAACCCTCTTCAACTTATGGAAAACAGAGCACATAACACCCTTACTCAAACAACTCCACTGGCTACCTATAACAGAGCTCCTAAAATACAAGGCTATCCTCAAGACCTTCAAGATCATCAACAACTATTCTGCACCACACTTGCAGTCCCTACTACAAATCATACCTGATAATAGAAAGAGACGATTTGGGTCTCAGAACATGCTATACACACCAGCACTAATCACAAAAAACAGCTCTACCACCGCAAAGAGAGCCTTCTTACTCTATGCTCCACAATTATGGAACTCTATACCTGAGAAACTTCGGACCACAGCAGACACAACAACATTCAGGAGAGCCCTAAAGACACACATATTCAAAGACTACCTCTCCAACAACCTCACAAAGTCAGCCACTAGCTCAACTACACAACCCCCCTCCCCTCTCCCCCCTCCTACCCAAGTTTACATCCCTCCTTACTCTCTCCTCCCCTGACCACTTATGTCTATAAAGACCTTGCAAACTTGAACAAATAGTCATATGTTACCTCCAAATTGACTTCTCTGTTTAATGTAAAATGTTCTGTTACAATGTAGGATAAAGTGGTATAGAAACACTGCTAAATAAATAAATAAATAAATATCAAGTACAATAAGAAACCATAAACCAAGTAGGCATGATGTGGTTTATAAACTTATTTTTATTCCTTGATATGTAAGGAGGATAAGGAAATGTTTATGCAGGTGATTTTCTTTTCAGAATTTTCACTAGTGTATATCATTCTCTTCAATGTCTCTTTACTTTGTCACTTTTTTCCCACTTTCAAATAAAAAATGTCTAAATAAGACACAAATGCGCAGAAGAAACAGTGCACCATGGTATTCAAATGGAGTCAGAGACGCAAAACGCACACTAGGAAAATTAGAACGTAAATAGAGACAAAATACATCTCGGCACATAGAGTTCTTGTATAAGGTTAAGCAAATAGAATCTAATAATGATTAACAATCACAAACACAAATACCACACAAATTTAATTTTTAAGTCAGCTAAGAAACCGAGGGAGTTATTCAGCATTGTAAAGCAACTTACCAAAGTAAGCACTCCACATCATGACCACCAAATAGATCCTCAAGAATATGCAAATTATCTAATAAGCAAACATGTGAATCAATCAAGCATTATTACATCCTCACAATCTACTCAACTAATGGTAAAAACCTTCAATGATCCCAAACACTTTTGGACTGATTTTTCTATACCGACAAAAAACAACATTGAAGATATTGAAGCAGCGAAGTGCAAACAATTAATAAATCCAGGAGTCAATTGCAGGGTCCAAACCAATTTATTGTGCACAAGGCTGAGACAGTCAAGCATCAAAAAGGACTGAGCAAAGTTCTTACGGAAACATATTAATTTTATACATTTCTTTTCAGTTTGATACATGCAGACTTTCTATTGGTCCCAACGCCCCCTGCACTTCTCCAATCGGAGACCCTTTCTGGGCCTAGCACCCAGTTCCCTCCTCTAGGATTGTTCTAACAATGACACAGTTTCTAGGTATTGATACAATTCTACTGTGAGGTTGTTTCTAGCTCTAGGAATGCAAGTATTGAAACATTTCTATCATCAGAACACAAGAGAATAATAAAGGATTTATGAATTCATGAAGAACTTCTTGTTAAGCAGTTTAAAGCAGTTTTCTCAAACTTTTACAGATTTTTGTTTTTCTCAGATGGGGGTTGGGATCAGGGCCTAGCTTACAGGCATTTCATATTTGCAGGCTATTATAGGCCATAGCCTACCACAATATAAGCACAATCAACACAACAACCTCTCCAGCCGATCCATGTCCAGTATAGTGGATTAAAAACACTAAGAAAAAATTAAGCTCACATTTGATGAAATTTGTGGAAAATCCATTAAGACAAGATTATTTACCTGCTATTCTAAAAAAAGCATCAATTCGACCAGTACACAAAGGCAAATTTATTAAGCACTTCTGACCCCAAGTCATATTGTCTGATTTCTAGTTTACCATTTATCTCGAAGGTTATAGAGAAAGTAGTTCAAAAACAATTGCAGGATCACAGAGTCATATGCACCATTGGATTTACACCAACATGGCTTCAAACCATTTCACAATGTGAAATATCTACTTATTTCACTATTTAATAACCTCATAACCGGCCTGGACAAAATAATTAATGTTTTTCTTTTAATGTTTCTTGATATCTCAGCAGCATTTGACACCGTATCTCATTCAATAATGCTCCAACGTCTGGAAGATATTGGCTTATGTAACTACACCCTTAAATGGTTCACATCATACCTGAGTAATCATACGCAAATAGTAAAATGTGGAGAAAAAAATCCTCTCAAATCCCCGTCACACAAGGTATATCACAAGGATCAGCTTTATCATCCATTCTTTTTAATATCTATAGTCAACCCTTATGTCAAATTATTAAACAGCACAGAATAAATTACCATCTCTACACTGACAACATTATGATCTAAACTATAATTGACCAAAATTCTTTAGACACAGTATTGATAAATGTTTGATTGACATGAACAACTGGCTTGCAAATAATAATTTTAAAATAAATTCAGACAAAACCGAAGCACTATTAGTTTCTAAATGTCAAAATCTAAAGGCTCCTAAAGAAATTAATATCCTAAACAAATCCATAAAACTTAGCGAAGAAGTAAAGTACCTTGGCGTAACCTTAGATAAACATCTAAATTTAAAATCACATGTAAATAAAATTACAAATAAAGCTTACCATCGTTTAAAAATCATTAGAAGACTCAGCCAGGTGACCGGCATGACGGCCTTGGGGTCGCTACTTCCACCCCTCCCCCCTCCCCGACCTCCCCCTCCCCCCTCCGCAGAAATAACCTACTGCAGCGATGGCGAACCTATGGCACGCGTGCCAGCTGTGGCACGCGAAGGCCTTGCAGCTGGCACGCGGGAAGGTCCGCAAAAAAAGAAAAAGCTGGCTCTGACTGCTGCCGCGGACGCGGCAAGGGCAGAATGCAGCGTCCCGCGGGGCCCCCTCCGCCCACTAAGCCCCTCTGCAAGAGCTTTCAGATTCGCGAGGGAGAGCGTCTCCCTCGCGTCTCTGTTAAGCCCGCAGGGGCTAATGGGAAATTTCCCATCAGCCCCTTTAGACGCGAGGGACTGATGGGAAATTTCCCATTAGCCCCTGCGGGCTGAACAGAGACGCGAGGGAGATGCTCTCCCTCGCGAATCTGAAAGCCCTTGCAGAGGGGCTTAGCGGGCGGAGGGGGCCCCGCGGGACATTGCAATCTGCCGCGGCAGCAGCCAGAGCCTGCTTTTTTTTAAAAAAATTTGCCAGGGGGGGGGTTAGGACTGCTAATGGGCAGGGAGGGAGGGGGGGGGTTAGGACTGCTAATGGGCAGGGAGGAGGGGGGGGGTTAGGACTGCTATTGGGCAGGGAGGAGGGGGGGGGTTAGGACTGCTAATGGGCAGGGAGGAGGAGGGGGGGTTAGGACTGCTAATGGGCAGGGAGGAGGAGGGGGGGTTAGGACTGCTAATGGGCAGGGAGGAGGAGGGGGGGTTAGGACTGCTAATGGGCAGGGAGGGAGGGGGTTAGGACTGCTAATGGGCAGGGCAGGGAGGGAGGGAGGGAGGGGGGGGTTAGGACTGCTAATGGGCAGGGAGGGAGGGGGGTTAGGACTGCTAATGGGCAGGGAGGGAGGGAGGGAGGGGGGGTTAGGACTGCTAATGGGCAGGGAGGGAGGGAGGGAGGGGGGGTTAGGACTGCTAATGGGCAGGGAGGGAGGGAGGGAGGGAGGGGGGGGGTTAGGACTGCTAATGGGCAGGGAGGGAGGGAGGGAGGGGGGGGTTAGGACTGCTAATGGGCAGGGAGGGAGGGAGGGAGGGAGGGGGGGGGGGTTAGGACTGCTAATGGGCAGGGAGGGAGGGAGGGGGGGTTAGGACTGCTAATGGGCAGGGAGGGAGGGAGGGAGTGGGGGTTAGGACTGCTAATGGGCAGGGAGGGGGGGTTAGGACTGCTAATGGGCAGGGAGGGAGGGAGGGAGGGAGGGGGGGTTAGGACTGCTAATGGGCAGGGAGGGAGGGAGGGAGGGGGGGGGTTAGGACTGCTAATGGGCAGGGAGGGAGGGAGGGAGGGAGGGAGGGAGGGAGGGGGGGGGGGTTAGGACTGCTAATGGGCAGGGAGGGAGGGAGGGGGTTAGGACTGCTAATGGCAGGGAGGGAGGGAGGGAGTGGGGGTTAGGACTGCTAATGGGCAGGGCAGGGAGGGAGGGAGGGAGGGAGGGAGGGGGGGTTGTTAGGACGACTGCTAATGGGCAGGGAGGGAGGGAGGGAGGGGGGGTTAGGACTGCTAATGGGCAGGGAGGGAGGGAGGGGGGTTAGGACTGCTAATGGGCAGGGAGGGAGGGAGGGAGGGGGGGTTAGGACTGCTAATGGGCAGGGAGGGGGGGGGGGTTAGGACTGCTAATGGGCAGGGAGGGAGGGAGGGAGGGGGGGTTAGGACTGCTAATGGGCAGGGAGGGAGGGAGGGAGGGGGGGTTAGGACTGCTAATGGGCAGGGAGGGAGGGAGGGAGGAGGGGGGGTTAGGACTGCTAATGGGCAGGGAGGGAGGGAGGGAGGGGGGGTTAGGACTGCTAATGGGCAGGCAGGGAGGGAGGGACGGGGGGGTTAGGACTGCTAATGGGCAGGGAGGGAGGGAGGGAGGGGGGGTTAGGACTGCTAATGGGCAGGGAGGGAGGGAGGGGGGGTTAGGACTGCTAATGGGCAGGGAGGGAGGGAGGGAGGGGGGGGGGTTAGGACTGCTAATGGGCAGGGAGGGGGGGGGGTTAGGACTGCTAATGGGCAGGGAGGGAGGGAGGGAGGGAGGGGGGGGGGTTAGGACTGCTAATGGGCAGGGAGGGAGGGAGGGAGGGGGGGGTTAGGACTGCTAATGGGCAGGGAGGGAGGGAGGGGGGAGGGGGGGGGGGGTTAGGACTGCTAATGGGCAGGGAGGGAGGGAGGGAGGAGGGGGGGTTAGGACTGCTAATGGGCAGGGAGGGAGGGAGGGGGGGTTAGGACTGCTAATGGGCAGGGAGGGGAGGGAGGGAGGGGGGGTTAGGACTGCTAATGGGCAGGGAGGGGGGGTTAGTACTGCTAATGGGCAGGGTGGGAGGGAGGGAGGGAGGGGGGTTAGGACTGCTAATGGGCAGGGAGGGAGGGAGGGAGGGAGGAGGAGGTTAGGACTGCTAATGGGCAGGGAGGGAGGGGAGGGGGTTAGGACTGCTAATGGGCAGGGAGAGAGGGGGGGGGTTAGGACTGCTAATGGGCAGGGAGGGGGGGGGTTAGGACTGCTAATGGGCAGGGAGGGAGGGGGGGTTAGGACTGCTAATGGGCGGGCAGGGAGGGAGGGAGGGGTGTTTAGGACTGCTAATGGGCAGGGAGGGAGGGGGGGTTAGGACTGCTAATGGGCAGGGGGGGGGGGGCGGCGGGGGGGTGGGCGGGGGGGGGGTAGGACTGCTAATGGGCTGGGGGGGTTAGGACTGCTAATGGGCGGGCGGGCGGGAGGGGTAGGACTGCTAATGGGCTGGGGGGGTAGGACTGCTAATGGGCTGTGGGCTGATGGGGGCTGTCTGGAAATGGGGTGATGGGGGTTAGGACTGGTAATGGGTTATAGGGGGGGCTTAAACTGAAAATGGGGTGATGGGGGTTTAGGACTGGAAGTGGGTTGATGGGGGGGGGGCTAGGACTGGTATTGGGTTGGGGGGTTGCTAGGACTGGAAATGGGCTGATGGGGGGCTAGGACTGGAAATGGGCTGATGCAGGGACTAGAAGGAAATGGATGCTGGGTGAGGCTGGAACTAGAAGGGAGCTGATGTTGGGGGAGGATTAGAATGGGATGGGGCTGGGAGAGTAAAATGGAGAGGGGAAAAATATTTTGTGTGGGAGGGATAAAAAATCTACAATTGGCCGGGTATTGGGAGAGTAAGTGGGGATTGAGGATGGAGGGGTAAAATTTGAGTGGATGAAATAGGAATGAGGAAAGAGCAAAAGGAGAAAGATTAGTATGTTAAAGCGGATGTAGAGAGAGAGAATGGAAAAAAAAAATAGAAGAGAGAAGAAAGTACAAATGTACATCAGATGATGGAGAGTTAGCATAAAACATGAAGAAACCAGAAGAAAGTGTCTGGAGAAATTGCAAATGTGTAAATGAGATTATGTATTATGTTTATGTAAATCCTTTTTGACATTGCCACTTGTTCTCTTTCCCCAGTAGGTCATGTATTGTTATTGTCTGAAATGTATTGGTTTAATATTTGCAGTGTTGCCTTTTGATAGGTATGGTGTGGTGCTTTGTGAGTCCTGGTAGTGCTGTTAGGATACGGCGGGTTTGCTATTGGTTCTAAATGGGCAGTGTTTGTAGTAGTTCCTAATGTGCCTGGCGGTTGGCACTGGATTATAGTAATGTAGAAATCTTTTAGTCTGTCTTTATCCATACACTCATTAAGAGACATGTTTACTAAAAGTTAGTGTATGTTAGCATTATGCAAATATTTATGCAAATTGACGTGCTGGCACTTTGAGGAAATTCTTTGGTTTTGTGCGGCAGTTTGGGCACTCGGGCTCAAAAAGGTTAGCCATCACTGACCTACTGTATCAGATTGACAACAGAGAAGCATCTTTATTGCGGTTATTAACACTTGGAAATACAATATCAAAACTGTTGGCCACAGCATAATCCAAAACAAACCTTATAACACAAGTGCATTATACATATCAAAGCAACCAAACAACCATTATACATTCTTTTAATGTCATCCCTTCTCACAGGGGCGGCCCAAGGGGGGTGCGGGGCCATGTGCGGAGACTCGGTGCGGGGCCTCATTTGCATAAGGGGCCTCATTTGCATAAATATTTGCATAATGTTACCATACACTAACTTTTAGTATACATGCCTCTTCATGAGTGTATGGATAAAAAAAGACAAAGATTTCTACATTACTATAATCCAGTGCCAACCGCCAGGCACATTAGGAACTACTACAAACACTGCCCATTTAGAACCCATAGCAAACCCACCGTATCCCAACAGCACTACCAGGACTCATAAAGCACCATACACTACCTATCAAAAGGCAACACTGCAAATATTAAACCAATACATTTCAGAGAATAACAATACATGACCTATTGGGGAAAGAGAACAAGTGACAATGTCAAATAGGAATTACATAAACAGAATACCTCAGCTCAGTTACACATGCAGAACATAGACTATCACCAAACAAGGAATCACAATTTAAAAACAGGAAGACAATAATTAAACTGGGAACCCTAAAAGCCAAACTTGGAATGTACAACAACAATGTAGAAATAAAACTATAAATTAATTTCCTCTTGTACTAAACAAAGCACAGACATTAATGATGCACATTTCCCAGAGCTGACATATTCCAGTTAATAAATTCAAAATAAAGAGATATCTTTGTACCTTTTGTGCATTTTTTTTTCAGTTGCAATTGTTCCAGCCACTTTCTTCTGGTTTATTTGTGTCTTCTGCTATCTCTTCATCGTCTGCTGTCCATTTGTCCTTTCTTCTCTTCTAGTTTTTTCCATTCTCTCTCTACATCTGCTTTAACATAATAATCTTTCTCCTTTTGCTCTTTCCTCATTCCTATTTCATCCACTCAAATTTTACCCCTCCATCCTCAATCCCCACTTAGTCTCCCAATACCCGGCCAATTGTACATTTTTCTTCCCTCCCACACAAAATATTTTTTCCCTCTCCATTTCATTCTCCCAGCCCCATCCCCTTCTAATCTCCCCCAACATCAGCTCCCTTTTAGTTCCAGCCCCACCCAGTATCCGCTCCCTTCTAGTCCCCACATCAGCCCATTTCCAGTCCTAGCTCCCCCATCCCATTCCAGTCCTATCCGAGTCCCTTCATCAGCTCATTTCCAATACCAGCCTCCCATCAGCCCATTTCTAGTCCTTTCCTAGCCCCACCATCAGCCCATGTTAAATCCTAGCTCCCCTCCACTCAGCCCATTTCTAAACCAAGCCCCCCATGAGCCTACTTCCAGTTCTAGCCCCTCCATGAGTCCATTTCAATCCAAGCCCCCACCACAGCCCATTTCCAATCTTAGCTCCCCCAACACCCAATTCTCAGTTCTATCCTAGCCCATCCATCAGCCCAGTTCCTGTCCTAGCTCCCTCCCCTAAGAGCCCATTCCAAGCCCCCCTTCCCATCAGCTATTTGCAGTTCAAGCCCCCTTCCACTCAGCCCATTTCCATTCCAAGTCCCCCTCCCCATCAGCTATTTGCAGTTCAAGCCCCCCACTTCCCCTCAGCCCATTTCCATTCCAAGCCCCGTCCCCATCAGCTATTTGCAGTTCAAGCCCCCCACTTCCCCTCAGCCCATTTCCATTCCAAGCCCCATCCCCAACAGCTATTTGCAGTTCAAGCCCCCTTCCACTCAGCCCATTTCCAGTCCTAGCAACCCCCCCAACCCATTACCAGTCCTAGCCCCCCCATAGCCCACTCCCAGTCCTAATCCACCAGCCCATTTCCAGTCCTAATCCCCCATCACCCAATTTTCAGTTTAAGCCCCCCCCATAGCCCATTACCAGTCCTAACCTCCCCATCATCCCACTCCCAGTCCTAATCCCCCATCACTCAATTTTTAGTTTAAGCCCTCCCATATCCCATTACGTCCTAACCCCCCATAAACCCACTTCAAGTCCTCATCCCACCAGCCCATTTCCAGTCCTAATGCCCCATCTGCCAATTTTTAGTTTAAGCCCCCCCAGCGCCCATCACCACTCCTAACCCCTCCCCAGCGCCCATCACAACTCCTAACCCCCCAGCGCCCATCACCACTCCTAACCCCCCCAGCCCAGCACCCATCACCACTCCTAACCCCCCCAGCCAGCCCAGTGCCCATCACCACTCCTACCCCCCCCAGCCAGCCCAGTGCCCATCACACTCCTACCCCCCCCAGCCAGCCCAGTGCCCATCACCACTCCTAACCCCCCCACCCAGCCCAGCGTCAATCACCACTCCTAACCCCCCCAGCCAGCCCAGCCCATCCCATCACTACTCCTAACACCTCCCCCCCAGCCCAGCCCAGCCCAGCCCATCACAACTCCTAACCCCCCCCCCAGCCCAGCCCAGCCCAGCCCATCACTACTCCTAACACCCCCCCCACCCAGCCCAGCCCAGCCCATCACTACTCCTAACAACCACCCCCCCAGCCCAGCCCAGCCCAGCCCAGCAGCACTTCTAACCCCCAGCCCCGCCCAGCCCAGCACCACACCTAACGCCCAGCCCAGCCCAGCCCAGGGAAATTTTTTAAAAAAAGAAAACCTGTCTCCTGCCACTGTCGGGGCCGCCGCGGCAGAATCGAGCGTGCCGCGGGGCCCCCCTGTACCCGGCACAGCCTCTCCTCCCTGTAGCAGCTCTCTAGTTGGAGCTGAAGTCAGACGCGCCGGCTTGCAGAGCGCGAGGGAAGAGTTTTTCCCTCGCTGCTCTGTTAAGCCCGCGGGGGCTGATGGGAAGTTCCCATCAGCCCCCGCGGGCCTAACAGAGTCGCGAAAGGGAAACTCTTCCCTTCGCGCTCTGCAAGCCGGCGCGTCTGACTGCTGCTCAGAAGAGAGCTGCTACAGGGAGGAGAGGCTGTGCCGGGTACAGGGGGGCCCCGCGGCACGCTCGATTCTGCCGCGGCGGCCCCGACAGCGGCAGGAGACAGGTTTTCTTTTTTTTTTTCAATTTTACTTTTACAAAAGAATGTTTTTTGCGCGGGGCCCCCTGAAACGCGGGGCCCTGTGCAAAAAACATTCTCGCTCAATGGACGGGCCGGCCCTGCCTTCTCAAGAGGCACAGCCCACTCTCTAATCAGGCCTTGACGCCCGGCAGGAAAATTTGGAAAATTTGCCATCAAAGCCTTTTCCCCACTGCCCTCAGTCCGAATTAGCATAACCTCATTAAGGAGCACTGCCGTTGACAACAGGCCCTTTAATGCTCGGTTCCTCTTAGCAGCAGTGTCCGGATCTACCTCTGCCCACGTCCCGTCAAAGGCGTGAGCAGGGCTACGTTGCTGACTCTCCATGCTCGTCTCTCCCGCCGCGAAAACGTCGGGAGGCCCGCTAGACACTGTTCCTGTTTCCACTCTGTATACTAATGGGGGACACGTCAGTTCCTATACGGCCTGCTCCCCCTTTTCCATGTCCGGGCTGTGCGCTCTCTCATAAGGGTGGTCCCTATTTCTCCTGCTATGCCATGACTATGCCTATTCCCTGGGGTGGGTCGGGTGGGTGATTGCCCGCTCGTGCCGGCCCGTCGGGAAGAGGGAAAGAGGGGGAGCCGCGGCGCGACCGGCCCTTCTATAGCCGATCGCCTCGCCGCCCACCCACCCCTCTCCACCCCGCCCACTGCCAAGGTTAACCCTTGGACTGCCAGCGCCGTGTCTGTGTCCGGCAGCGCTGATTCACTGCCGGATCTCAGCCAGGCGACCGGCATGACGGCCTTGGGGTCGCTACTCCCACCCCCTCCCCCTCCCCCTCCCCGACCTCCCCCCTCCCCCTTCCACAGAAATAACCTACTGTATCCAGATTGACAACAGAGAAACATCTTTATTGCGGTTATTAACACTTGGAAATACAGTATCAAAACTGTTAGCCACAGCATAATCCAAAACAAACCTTATAACACAAGTGCATTATACATATCAAAGCAACCAAACAACCATTATACATTCTTTTAATGTCATCCCTTCTCAAGAGGCACAGCCCACTCTCTAATCAGGCCTTGATGCCCGGCAGGAAAATTTGGAAAATTTGCCGTCAAAGCCTTTTCCCCACTGCCCTCAGTCCAAATTAGCATAACCTCATTAAGGGGCACTGCTGTTGACAACAGGCCCTTTAATGCTCGGTTCCTCTTAGCAGCAGTGTCCGGATCTACCTCTGCCCACGTCCCATCAAAGGCGTGAGCAGGGCTACGTTGCTGACTCTCCATGCTCGTCTCTCCCGCCGCGAAAACATCGGGAGGCCCTCTAGACACTGTTCCTGCTTCCACTCTGTATACTAATGGGGGACATGTCAGTTCCTATACGGCCCGCTCCCCCTTTTCCATGTCCGGGCTGTGCGCTCTCTCGTAAGGGTGGTCCCTATTTCTCCTGCCAACCCCTCCCGGCAGCGACTCCTCGCTAGCCGTGAGGGTCCCCACCCTTCCTCGCTGCTGTGGCCAACACGTGTTTTTGCCATAGCCGTTCGAGCGTGTCTTGTATTGCACAGAGGTATACATCCGTCCCAATTTAAGACAGATGTATCCCATCTGTATGATACAAACCAGGGCAGTTCTCCTCTATGAGGTCGTGAACGATGCCATATCCTCCAATGGACTCCATGAATCAGGCCATCCACTTATTCACTTTCCGCCTCGTTCTTTCTACTGCTTGATGCGACCATTCGCCCTTCCAGACTCATCGTGGTATGATGTGCGACCAGACAAGTAATGCTCCCGGAAAGGTAGTCATCAGTGTCAGCATGTCCTTCTGCATTTTTTTTGTGAGCTCGACACTGTGTTTACCCGTCAGGTCATTACCTCCAAGGTGCACCACTATCGCCCAAGGCGCACCACCTGTTCTCCTCAACTGAAAGAGTAGTGGCAATAGCTGGTCCCACACCATACCCCGACGACCCATCCACTTCACCGCCACTTTGCCCTTGGGTAGGCCCAATTAAGTCCTTGCGGTCTGGTTCTCGTCCTCTTTTCTGCCCAGTGAACGAACGAATGGCCGCAAATCCATGCCTCACGAGGGGGGCTGGCACCTATGCAATGATTAGTGTTGGAAAAGAGAAAAACAGTTTGTTAAGATAGCATCTTGGATGAATGATTATGAGGCCAAGAATATATTGATCCTATGTTGTACATTTTACGAACCGTCACCTTTTAACTAGAACAATCACTCGCACCAACTTCATTTTTGAGAACATGAGAACAGCACTCCCCCTTTTTTTTTTTATCCTCTACTTATCCCAATTCAATCTGACACACGGCGTCAAACCGGGCATACATATAATTTGTACCTATCAGAGCGCCATCTCCCAATGCGCATAATTTGCTCCCTTGTCATTCCTATGCTGGCCGCCGTTGAAGCGGCCCTGATACGGAAGGAATGAGTGCCATAAAAGCACGCATCCAAACCTGCTGCCTCCAGAGTTAGCTTGAGCACCCTGGCGAACTGGAAATGTGAGAGGAGGGCCCCATTCTCATGTACCAACCATTGCTCGGCGCCTGGCGGCCAAACTTGCTCGTATTCAGTGAAGGTTTTCACTGGACAGGATGGGTCCCCTGGTAGTGGGGCTAACAAGACCTGCGCAACTTTCGCTTCTGTGTCAGTTTTGGACCGTTGTACATGCAATACGAGTGTCCCATTCAGCAGGCTCACATCCTTCTCCCTAATACCCCCCTCCGTGTATTCGTGGCTTGCTGCGGCGACCAGTTCGCCTACTCGGAATGCTCCGAAAAACGCCCAAGAGAATGCACATCTGAACAGTCGTGTTTCAAAATTGTTGAAGCAGACCTGGCCCGCCACTGCTATTAGCTTCTGCAACATCAGGTGTGTTATAGGGCGTTGCCTGTCTTTTTTGCAGGGCTGCTCCGATGTCCAGCCTTTCATCACCCTGGTTATCACGAAGTCCGCTTTTGGACTGCTGGTACCCATTGCTTTCGTAAAGAAAGTAATTGCCGCCAATTGCGTTCGTACCGCTGATTTCCTCATTCCCATACTCTTCGACTGCAGGATCCATTTTAGAATGGATTACGTCTTAGGATAGCCGTCCTTGATCCCGCTTACTTCGCAGAAAGCTTGGAACCTTCTCCACGCCTCCAGGTATTTCCGCCTTGTCTGCTCAGATAGTGAGCTCAGCACAAGCTCCCAAACTTCGGCGGACCAAGGTCCCAAATTTGCTCCGGGATAGCCGTCTTGACTGCGTCGGCCTCGGGTGCGAGCGATCGAAAAAGCGAGATCTTGGAACGAGAAAGAGCATCCGCAATGTTATTAAAGTGCCCGGGAATGTGCTTTGCCTTGTTAGTTATATTATGTTTTAGGCACAACATCACTATATGCCGTAGCAATGCCACCACCCCTGGTGTATGTGCCCGCATTCCATTCACTGCGTAGACCACCGCTATGTTGTCAGTGTGGAATGTGATTATTTTGTTGCGCAGCTGCGGGGCCCACACATATAAGGCTACCGCGATGGGGAAGAGCTCAAGGAAAGTAATATCCTTTGTGAGCCCCTCTGAGTGCCATTCGCAGGGCCATTCTTCGGCACACCAGGCGCCTTGGAAATAGATGCTGAAACCGTTGCCCCCAGCCGCATCTGTGAATAGGTCAAGGTCTTCGTTTGACACAGGCTGTTCTTGCCAAAAGGCCAAGCCGTTAAAAGATTGCAAGAAAAGCTCCCACATGCGTAGGTCTTCTTTTATGCCCTTTGTGATACTGATTTTGTGATGCTTCCTTTTAACCCCTTTTGTCGCTATTGCCATACGCCGGCAGAACACTCATCCCATCGGCATGATCCTGCAAGCGAAGCAAAGCAGACCCAGCACCGATTGAAACTGTTCCAACGATGCCTTTGTCCGCACTTGAATGGCCTGAATAGCAGTTCTGAGCTTCCTTATTTTGTCATCGGGCAGGCGAGACAATTGTGCTGTCACGTCTAGCTCTATGCCCAAGAATGTAATCGTCCCCACGGGTCCGCAAGTCTTTTCTTTTGCTAACGGGATCCCGAAGTGCCTGGCAACTTGCTCAAACACATTGAGGATCTTTTGGCAGTCTGCGCCATCACTTCCCATGAAGAGGAAATCATCCAGGTAATGGACCACGGTGCAATGGCCTGCTATGTCCTCCACAACCCAATGTATAAATGCGCTGAATTGATCGAAATAAGCACACGATATTGAGCAGCCCATTGGCAGGCATTTGTCATAGTAATATTCCCCATTGAAGGTGAAACCCAGCAAGGAAAAAGACTCCGGGTGGACAGGAAGCAGTCGAAAGGCTGATTCGATGTCAGCCTTCGCCAGCCGTGCCTGCCGTCCTAGTTCCCGAATAGTGTCCACGGCCTGATCGATCGTCGCGTATTTCACGGAACATAGCGCCGGATCGATGTGGTCATTGACTGAGCTCCCTTCTGGGTACGATAGGTTGTGGATCAGGCAAAATTTTCCTGTCTCCTTTTTGGGATGATTCCCAATGGGGACAGCACCAAGTTTGGGAGGGGAATATACTTGAATGGGCCTGCCACCCTCCCCAGTTCAATTTCTTTAATTATTTTTTGTTGCACCACTGCGCTGAATTTCTTAACTGATGGGGAGTTGCGGGTTACTTGCCTCGTGGATGGGACTGAGGCTGGAATTCGGAAACCATCTGCAAAGCCGTTCTCAATATTGAGAGCTTTGTCCTGTAGCGGGTAGGCTCACAGCCAAACACGCATGTGGTCAAGCCTGATGGGGGTTGGGGCCAGGACCATCATTTTCCCGTTGGTGTGTTGGCCTAAATGGCTTAGATTCTCTGCTGGCTCAGCACACTGTGGCAGGGTGAGTGCCCCCGCAGCTGGAACACACGTGCCGAAATTTGCACGGCTTCCAAGTGCAGCTCCCCGTGTTGTACTGACGGCACGCCCGCCTACCGGCCAGCTGGAAGGTTTGCCACCATTGTGGGGCCTGAAAGGACTATGTGGTCCCTTCCTGACACTATGGTCTGTTGGGGGCCATTTCCTCCAGCCACAAGTCCACGATCCTGTGTTGCCAGGTCATGGTAGGGTCCTCTGCCATGCTTTGTCTGAACTTAACATCGTAGTTCAGCCAAGCCCACCTACCTAATCGCTTATGTGCCTGGGTTATGGTGTCCAGATATTGTGGCGGCGCCCCGTCCGTCTAGGCGGTTGCCTAGTGGGGTACGCCGGTCATCCCTCTTATTGTGTAGTTGTGGCCTGCTTTGCAGCAGTACGAGTGGATGAGGACACAGGACAATTTGTAATAATAAATTGCTTTTTATTGTTTTCTTCGTGGAATCAATTTTTGACAATAACCATGAAAAGGCAAATCCAAAAATATAACCAAAAATAGGATACTTTCTCCAGTAACTTTCTTAGCAAAAACTCTCCAAGTAGTTTCCTCCACTCTTGTTACATTGCTTTCATCCAATTTACAAAAACCAGGAAAAATACTGTTTAGTGCACAGTTCAACAAAACTTAAAACAAATCAGTTTTGTATTCAACTTCTCAGCTGCTGCAGGTTAGGATACCAGCCATGTGCTGCCTCTTAGTTTAAAATACATTAGCCTTCTTAACTGGGCTTTAGCAGTAGTAAAACTGGCTACTTTTAAACACGAGGTTTTTGTCTTCTGGTCTGCCCTTCTTCTAGGCATTCACTGATACCAGCACATAAGTTATCTTCTTAACCCGTATCACACAGCCTTCTGTAAAAGCACTAAACATTACTCATACAAAGTCCACACTCCATGGATTCTGCTGAAGACAATGGACTGTCTGAATAAAGCTCTACTTCCATTTCTTCTGGTGAATTATAAAGCTCAGGGCTTGGGGTAACTTCTGGCTCACTCTGCTGCACTTCTTTTAAAAGTCTAAACAGTTTTCCCCATTTTAACTTCTGGCTCCCCCTTTTAACTGGGTCAGAACCTCTTGCCCTTCTCTACCTTAAGAACTCCACCTCAGGGAATATCTGAGTTGTTAGGCTGGCAGAAACCCTCTTTTTATCAGACTTTTTAAACCGTCTGTTCAAAGGCCCAGGACTTGAGCTGCTGCATTCAGAATCAGACATATAGTCCTGACTTCTTCCCCAGCTCCTTTCTTGCCCACAATCTTTACACTTGCCTTGGGAGTTGTGGCTGGTCCCCTTTGAACCACCAGGCCTCACAGCTTTGTAATGCTGCCTCTTCCCCTGGTCTCTCTGGACTCTCTGCCTCTCCTCTTGGCTTCTGGCCTGCAGTCTTTCCTGCCCTCTGGCAGTCTCTCTCTGCAGTCCTTCCTGTGTCTGAGCACGTCCTGTTTGTTCAGCTCCTGACTCCTCTGCCAGTTCTGCTGATTCTGCTGAGAAACTCCGTTCTGCCTGTTCTGCCTCACTTCCTGTGTGACGCAGCTTAAATGTTCTGTGGCTTGTTTGCTTCCCTGGCCCCACCCTCTCTCTGCCTGCAACTACTTTAGAGGCTGGGTGTGGCTTCAGGCTAGCCCTACTAGTGTGTGCTTTAGTTTCTCTTTCTGTTTGGGAGCTATGCTTTTGTGAGCCCATCCCCCGCTTATGGAAAAAAAACTTTTTTTTCAGCTTTAAAGGGCTCTGCTGCATGTGCATCACCACAATATTTAATTAAATACTGGCTCAATTCCGGCTCTCGCTACAGAACCACACTCATAAAAATGTGGAAAGCCGATACCCAATTGTTTATTGATTTTACAATACTGAGCTTTTTTCCCATTTCCTATCCTTGTCTTTGCTCTCTTTGGTTTCCACTTCTTGGTCTCTGATCAGCAAGTAGAATATATCAATATATTCCCTCCGCCATATACGTTTTTTTAACTTCCTAGGCACCGCGCTGGTCAGAGAGCTCACACCGCAACGCGGGTCTCCGCTAACCGCCGCTGGGGTTGTTAGCGCTGCCGAGACCATCGTAGCCGTCCCCGTTGAACCAGGTTCCCCAGTGTCGGCTCTCAGTGTGGTTACCTCTCTGGGCCCTGTCCAGACTCTTGCTAACTTCCTATCCTTACGTGATCTATCTTTTTTTCTTTTGAAAGATCTCAGCATGTTCTGCATTGCCGCTGCTAATGAAGTGTCTCCCTCTGTATCAGATGAAGATTCTTCTGATGATGAAGATGACAACACAAGTGCCCCCTTTCCACCCGCTAACTTACCCGTCGCTGAGCTGGTGCTTGCCGTGCTGATGTTCATTGGTTGCGTTCCTTCCAACCCTGTATTAGCTGCCTCCAGCCGTTGTCTGAAAGCGCTCAGGCCATGTCGAGTCATCTGCTCACGTATATCACGAAACAGTTCGTCTAGCTCCTGACTAGATGTTGCTGGCGGGGGCGGTTGTGCTTGTTGTTGCGCTGGGGCCCGCCTACTCCACCGGGTTGCCTCACCCGCTGCGGTGTTGCGCGATGCGTGCTTGGTCTTCGCCTTCTCCTTTGTTGATGCTACCGGTGCCCGTTTCGCAGCACCGCGTGTCGCTCTGCCTTCTGTTTTCTGCATGCTTCTTGTTCTCTCTGAGTGTGACCGTCTCCTGTGCTCCTGTTCTCCGCTCTGTGTGACCTTTCGTGGAATACCATCCTGCGTGAAGAAATGCTATGACAAAAGGGGGGGGGGGAGGGGGCAGAATGTACGTATTAGCACTTTGCCTTGGGATTTTCCATCATTGTCTTGGACTCATAATCTTAACCTTGTCTCCGTGATGCCTTCGTTCACTCCCTTCGTTTGTTTGTTTGTTTGTTTTTTTTTATTACCCCCGACCCCTTTTGCATCCATCCTTACCCTGAATACACATATGCTAATACCACTTCCAATAGCAAAGATGTATACCCGTTAAAGCCACTAGCTGGCAGCCATAGCACATGCCTCCTCAATCTTGCATGAGCACCATGTGTACCCTGCTGGCAGCCATAGCACATGCATCCTCAATCTTGCATGAGCACCATGTGTACCCTGCAGACAAAATGCAGAGCATAGAACACAATAATATTTCAAATACCACTTCAAATAGCCATAGCACCTGCATCCTCAATCTTGCATAAGCACCATGTGCACCCCGCAGACAAGAGGCAGAGTATAGAACATAATAATATTTCAAATACCACTTCAAATAGCAAACTTACATACTTTAAGGCACTAGATGGAAGCAGAGAATAAGAAATAAGGTTGCAATACCACTTCAAGCCGATATTAAAACATAGCCCATGTACCAATGATATTTCCCTTGGACCATCTATAGTTGAGCTAACATTGCCTCGAAATAGTTTGAAAATGGATCCCGAAGACTAAGACTTTACATCTGGGATTCACCCTTGTTTTTTTTTTTGCTTGCCATCATCCCGGAATCTCTGCCCCCCCACATTTATTATCGTGGTTATAAATTCAGGCATTGATAACGGCACCTTACCTCGCGGCCTGTAAGTAGTGGACCTTACCGCATGGCTGACCGCCCCCCGCTGGCACATGAATAGCGGTGGCCGCGACTCTGCTGACTTCTGCACCCCATTTAGGACTCCTCCCTCCTCGTTGTGTTCAAGGGGAGGTTGGGGGCGCGCAGCTTACCAGCACCCTTGGCCCGGGAACCAACACCATTTTCCGTGGGCCTCACGCACCGATGTATGCCTTCCCCACTTCCGTGTACCAGCACCGGGCCTTGTGCATGCCCCCTCAAGCCCCCCAGGCCGACTGGCCACCAGGTATGCTGATTCTCTCCATCCCCTCGCTCCCGTCGGCCTGCCTCGGCCAAAATAAGATCTATGTTACCCCCCCCCCCCCCATGCTTCGACGAGCTGGCTCCCGTGAAAATGACCCGTTTTACCCAGCCCCCCCCCCCCGTGCGCACACAACCGCTCACCCCCTGTAGCTCTGATGTACTCCGTTCTTCGAGTGCCGCCGCGCTACTCGGACGCGTGAACCCGGCTACAACGGAGCACCGATGCCGACTGTTGCTCCTTGTCTGTCCTCAGATGGTCGTGCTGGGCTCACTGGGAGATGCCAAAGATTGCCCGCTCGTGCCGGCCCGTCGGGAGGAGGGAAAGAGGGCGAGCCGCGGCGCGACCGGCCCTTCTATAGCCGATCGCCTCGCTGCCCACCCCCCTCCCCCCCGCCCACTGCCAAGGTTAACCCTTGGCCTGCCGGCACTGTGCCTGTGTCCGGCAGCGCTGATTCACTGCCGGATCTTAACCAATTTTGCATACAAATAATTTTCGAACAGTATGCCAAGCAGTTATTACACCTTTACTTGACTTTAGAAACATCCTTTATCAAGGTCTTCCCCAAAATACCATCCACCCCCTTCAAATGGTTCAAAACACCACTGCAAGAATTATAATGGGATCCACAAAATATGAACATGTAACTCCCTTGCTTGAAGAACTTCATTGGCTTCCGATCACTGCAAGATCAAAGTACAAAAATCTGATGATCATTTTTAAAATTCTTCACGGACCATCAGCAGACATTCTAAAATCTATTATTTCTAAAGACACAAGCTCAAGACCCAGACGTTCCCAAGCTACCAATAGACTTAATACCCATCTTAATTTTAATAAATCTAAACAAATGACTTCTAAAAGGGCTTTTTCATTTATGGCACCAAAACTATGAAACTCTATTCCTGAGGAATTAAGATTTCAGATCGACATGAAAGACTTCTGCAAGTCCCTTAAGACATATCTATTCATCTAGGCTTATGGCAAACAACCTATCACATAAAAGTTCAAGATACCTTACTGTTTCTATTGAATTTTGTTATGTTCTGTCCTCCATGCCCCAATGTAAACCCTTTTGTTGTCCTGTTAACCACTTTGATTGAAGGATGAGGTGGTATACAAAACTGATTAAATAAATAAATAAATATTCATTTTTATGGTTCTTTTTTCTGATGAATCCTGTGGAGTAATGCTATGTATATGTGTTACTAGGTAGCAATATGATTGTTTTTCTTTTCCTCAACATTACACTATGATCTGAGAATGTATAGTGTTGTTCTCTAGCTCAATTGCAGATACTGCTGTTACTAGGATAGCAATTCTGGATATTGGTGAAAGTTTAAATGAGAGCCATGCATATTGTGATAAAATCGATGATGTATTATATGAGTCAGAGTGGAGGAGTAGCCTAGTGGTTAGAGTAACTGTCTCATACCCAGAAGATCAAGGGTTTGATTCTCACTGGCACTCCTTGTGACTTTGGGCAAGTCACTTTACCCTCCATTGCCTTGGAAGAAAAGGCTGGCAATCTACTTCTGGTGATAGATTGTCAAGAAAACCCAGAGGTAGCTGGGTCACTATGAGTCAACACTGACTTGATGGCACCTTCTATGTTTGTTTTTTAAGTATGGTTATATTTGCAGAAGCCAGTGAATAACCTTTGGCTGAAATCTGAGTGAATCAGCACGAAGGAGCCAAAGCCATGTTATATATTTAACATCGGATAGTTTGTGTGTTAACTGTTAGTGCATGCTGATTGCTACACTAAACACCTATCATGAAAATTTGTCTTAGGGGATTTGGAATGGGCATTGAATGGGTAAGGAGTGCAGATTGCAGTCAATGCATTGGTCATTTCAAACACATTACTTGTTAATGCAGCCCATAACACAGTAAAGTCAACTACACTTCCAGATGTGTAGATCACTGCATTGGGCTAACAGCATGGCTGGCTACCTTCTCCTAAGTACCAGGAATGTCCTCAATAGCTATTAAGGAGGTTTCACAACCAACACAGATTAAATAAGTTTTGCAATTAGCTGCAAAACCTTGACATAGTTTAGTAAATAGTACAGATGTGAACAAGCAATAGAAATTAAGTTAGGGGTTTATTATTTTTTTCATTAATTTTTCTTGACTTTCATGTAGGCTTTTTGGTTAGTTTCACATATTTATTTTAATAGGGAATTTTTAGCGTGCACTAACCAATTAATTAAGCTGCATTGTCAATTAGTGCATGTTAATTTAAGATCCATTAGATTTATTTTAAAGACACATTAATTAACCAAATGAACACTAAGGGGTGTGTTTACTAAAGTGTGCTAGGGTTTTGTAGATATCACACATTTAGGGTAATAAAAAATATATAAAAAACCCTATCAATGCGTGGTATGTGCAAAAGTGATGCTCTACCTGTCTTAGGCATGTACAGCACAGCCCTGCACTGATTTGTACCCTAATGCATGCTGGCGGCAATGCAATTGTCACGTAATACCACCATTATCCCTGCACTGTCTGTTTAGCACACACACTAAAGGATATGTTTACTAAAGCACATTAGTTGTCTTTGTGGTGCTAACATGGGATTATCACACTGTAGCTAATGTGGGAGAAATGGAACTATGGTGGGCCTTTTTCCATGGTAACTGCATTTTGCAAGATGGCTGCTCAAATGGGTGGGATGTAGGCAGAGAGCTGGCATTCTGGTTTTGAGCAGCTACGGTAGGCCTTCACATCATGTTGTAGCAGCCCTTTCTCCAGGCTTCGTGGATTTAGCTATTACTACCTCAATGGGTAGCATTAGCTGCATCCACAAAGCTGGTTTCCCATGATGCCAGCATTTTTGTCCTTGGTATCTGCAAGTGAAATGTTTGGAATAACCCTGCACGTACCATGGGACTTTTGCAGCTAACGCCAGCTTTTTGCAGCTATCCCTCAGTGTTAGCTGTAAAAGCCATTTGCGCTTTAGTAAACATACCCCTGTTATTGAATGACATTAATATGTTTTCAAGCCATATTAAGAGTTAGCACAGTTTAGTTGACATGCCTATAGCAAATGAACACCCGTGGAGGCCAATTCCCATTGGGGCACATCCAGCCTGACCGGACATCCAAAATCTGGGTGGGCCGGTTGTGCACCCGATTCTGCACCTGCAGGAGTAGAATCAGGTGCAACGGGCCTGGACGGGCAGGATGTGACAAGATTCAGGCCTGCTGTACGTCCAGCACGCTCTTCGTACATATCACCCGAGGATCCTGCATGTAGCCCAGTGCCGTGGTGTCCCATTGCCATGGCACTGGATGCCATGCAGGAGCCCTTATCTGCTGCAAGCTGTTCCAATGGCCTCTTCCCCACTGCCCAACCCTGGATTGGATTTGCCATGGCCAGGATAGTACAGTGGGGAACCCCCTGTCACTGCTCACCTCATCGCTGGATCCCTTCTCTGTCCTCTGCAATCTTCAGGGGAACTTATTCCATCTCCAAGGTGGAATAAGTTCCCCGTGAATTCTTCATCCCCTGGACATACAGGGCCATGACCGGAATTGGCCCTGTATATCTGGGGTCAGGGTCATGCCTTTGGCCCACCCTCACCTCTCCTCTGGCCCTCCCCCTCCATTGCCTGTCCTGAATTCCCCGCAAAACTCCTCTATACATGCGGGGAGCTCAGGATCGGGATTCAACCCCTGGCATTTAGCAGGAATTTATGTCCAAACTGGACATATATCCCCATTAAACACTGTTCAGAATGATACCCATAGTAAATAGGTCTCTAAAATGGATACCAGATTTCTATTTCCTAGGGCATATGCATTTCTTATGGAAAGTTTATTTAAAGAAATGGCAAAAACAATGTGTTTGTTTAAAGCACATTAATGAACCATGGATATTTCTAAAGATTTTTGCAGGAATAGGAGCTTAGCTACTTTCTAACCGAGATATTTTCTGAACCTTAAGGACTGAAACAACAAAGCTTTGAGATGGGATAGATAGTCTCATCAGTCATAGGGTGCATCTTTATTTTCTCTGTTACAACTATGCATCTGGTCCTATTGCACAGTACGATCCTCTATTTACTTGGCTAGACTCTGGCACAAATATAGTGCATGATTTATTTTGCCACTGACAAGGGCAACTCATTCAGAGACCAAATAACAGTAACTCTGGCATTCCAACAACAAGAGAAAAAAGCAAGCAAAAATTCAAGCAGATTCTGTAGCAGCAGGTGGACATTTTGTGTAATAGAATGAATGCCCAATTGGCTTACTTTCCAAACAAACCAGTGAAGCGTCCTTGATTGTCAGGGGTATTATTCTTTTACTTTAGCCCAAAAACATTCAGATTTATCTAAAATCTGGTTTGACTATCAGAGCCTTGCTTTGCTATTTGAAAAATAAATCAGAAGTGAGGAGCCAGGTCATACTTTTCTACTTACTGAAATGAAATAAATGGATTTGTTTTTGTATATGAAAAGCAAATCATGAACCTTGGACAGATTCACACTTGACTTTTTTAATAACACATGCATATCTTGGACCTTTATCATTCAGGAGTGGAGTAGCCTAATGGTTAGATCGGTGGGCTTAGAACCGGGGGTGCCTAAATTCAAATCCAGCTGATGCTCCCTATGAACTTTGGAAAGTCACTTGACCTTCTGTTGCCCTCAGTATCTTTACAGAAGCTGCTCACTGGAAGTTTCTAAATAGCCCCCAGCCCTTGATCCCAAATTCTTTCAAAAAGGTCTAAGACCTCACCCACTCTCAATGCCCCAAACCTTTCAAAAACATCCATGCCCAACTCATGATTCCACTCTCAGCCCTTCAGGTTGCTATGGTGAGTAGTAGAGGAAGGAACAATCCCCAGTTATCCCTGCCCTAGTGGATCCCTCTTGACAATGGCAAACACTGACCACACCTAGGGGTATGTTTACTAAAATCCTGGTAATGTGTGGGTCGTGCTAGTGTGCGGGTGCCCTATAAGGAGTGGGTGTTTCTTTCTGAAAAAGCAAAACCGGGATTTAAATATGCGCTAAGGTGCGTGGCGCCTATGTGCACCCCGCACATTAGCGCATGAGAAAGCTGTACGGGAAGCATAAGTGGCGCGCTGATGCACAAGCACAGGAACAGAGCCACAGTACAATGATTAAGACACTGACCAATGATGTAGGGATCAGGGGTTCAATCCCCCACTGTGCCCATTGATGAAGGCTAGCTGAGGCATTACTTTAGGAGCCAGTTTAATATTGGGCTGCATAAGGCGGCGCGCTGATGGGCATAAGGCGGAGCACTATTGTTTTAGGAGGCATTTTAATATTGGGCGGCATAAGGCAGCACGCTGATGTGCAAGCACAGGAACAGAGCCACAGCACAATGGTTAAGACACTGACCAACAGTGCAGGGATCAGGGGTTCAATCCCCCACAGTGCCCAATGAACAAGGCTGGCTGAGGCATTACATATTATAGGGAAGATTGCTTTAGGAGGCATTTTATTTTTATTTTAATTATCACTACTAGCAAATGCACTCTCAAAGCGTGTTAACCTAAGGGGCCCCATAAGGCACATTTTAAAGTGCACTGTCCGCCAAGGCACCCTAGAATGTTGCTTATAGGGCGCTTTATAGGGTGTCGTATGAGGTACCGCAAGGTCAGAGTACTGTTTTTGATGGCAGCACTGTGCAGTTTAAGGAATGAAAAGCATAAGTAGGTGTGCTGACATGCAAGGAGGAGCAGCAGTGGAGCACAATGGTTAAGGCACTGACTGCTGATACAGGGGTCATGAGTTTGCTCCCCAGTGTGCCTAATATGTAAGGCTGGCTGAGGCATCAGCTTTGCAATGTACATTTTGTTTCCTGCAGCACTTTATTTTTATTTTATTAATTGCTGCCAGCAAACACGCCCTCATGTGCCGTAATTGAAGGTGCCATATAAGGCACCCTATAAGGCACTCCATAGGGCACATTATAAAGTGCACTGTCTGCCACGGCACCCTAAAATGTCCCCTATAGGGCACCCTATACGTTGCTCCACAGGATAATGTATAGTGCACCTTATATGGACGGGAAACATAAGGTGCCCTATAGGGCGCCCTATAAAGCGCCCTCAGAGGCACCTTATGGGTACAGTACGCTGAGGGTGTTTTTGCTGGCAGCAAAAATGTACATTAAAAAGAAATAATGCTTTGGGCAGCCCTATCAAATAACCCCACTGTGGGTTTGAACCCATGACCTCTGGCTTCACAGGCCAGTGAAGTAACCATTGGGCTACAGCTTTATAGCAACTAGCAAGCCCCTGGCTGGCTGTAGAGAGCCTGCACATCACCACACAGACTGTCTGTTGTGGTCACCAGGATAGGGTTAGCACACCCGTACCCATGATGTACTGCACATGCAAATCAGATGTCCACAGATGAACACAAGATGAGGTATGCACCCCCACAACACCTCGGCCTGGTAGAGGGAACTGACCATGTGCACCCCCACAGCACCTCGGCCTTGTAGGAGGTACAGACCGTGTGTTTTACTGGCACAGAGTAGCTATGCACCGTCACATTGTGCGGGTACTGTGCTCACCCTGATGGTGCGGTGAGGCGCCCAGCACCAGGTTCACAGCACCTTCCATGGCAGAAATAGATCATGATGCAGGCCCAAAGCAGTGTTAATGTGTGAGATAGGTAATTTCTGCAGAAACACTTTGGATATATCTGTCTGTCTCAGTCAGGTGTAGCTCCTATGGACTCCTAGGAGGATTGTGTACCACCACCCTCCTTCTCCAGGGCTGAGGGTGGCAAACAGGGTCTCCCATCAACAGATCCACATTCTACCTCCCTGTAATGGGGACCATCCACCCTGGTACTGCTGTGGAAAAGACACCCTTCAGGGCAGTCAATGCAGCTCTATACATATACCATAACTAACACAATAGCAGACAGACATTAGGCCTGGATATGCTAAGCTGCACCCCACCACCATCTGATATTCTCCTGCAGCAAGCCTTCAGCCGCTGCACCCTGCAAGGCACTCCATCAAGACACATACCAGCTGCAAACAGTCTGCTAGTTAGTCCATAGTGCATGTTCCTGGTAGAAATGCATGCACCCAGAACTGGGATGGCAGCACACACAACAAGCAGATAAGTCAGTGACTGGCCCCCAAAATGAAACCCATAAATATCACATGACAAAAATACTATGTAGCACTATGGGGGTGCCTAGCCATGCTGTCGTCACTGCACAGTCAGGGTGAGAGTGACCTCCCAGCAGGACATACTGAGGTCACCCTGTCTGTGTAGGTGGTGGCCAGGCACTAAAATGTCCCAGTCAGTGCCCTATGCCCTGTGCAGATGCACCCTGGCCAGGCCACCCTGTCTGGGCTATACCCATGGTACCTTGCTCCTCATTATGCACATTGGCAGGCCAATACTGGCAACAGTGCTGGCAGTGTGGGCTGTGGAAGGTGTTTGCAGCCACCACACACTGTATAGACAAACACACACTCCGACACCTATGCCAGCATTGTGCTACTATAGAGGAGTTCAGCAGCCCTGCCACCACACCAGTCCTGGGCACAGTACAGGCATGGATATGCTATGCAATACTGTTGGGGGTCACTCCCCAGGGTGGTAAACACTGTCAGAGACCAGACCTGAAGCACACACTGCAGACATCAGAAAGATTGTTATGATGGAGCTCAATGAGCAAACTGTGCTTAACGTAGGACTTGCTATCTGCCAGTAATCATAGGAAACGTTTGATAGCTGTGTACCCTTTACCCAGGTGTAGGGTGGCATTGCTAAGGTATGCAAGTGCTAGTATTGGGAGATGCACGCAGGGCCCAATGTCCTGCCTCTCCAGGAGGCATTAGCCAATGGGGCCTGTGGGTGTGGGTGTGGGTGTGTCTGCCCCTGTTGGCTGCTGCTGCTTTACGGCAGAGGTTCCCAACTCCAGTCCTGGTGTGCCAAACACTGTTCGGGTTTTCATGCTGTCCCTCATGAATATGCATGAGATACATCTGCATACCATGGGGTGGTGCATGGATATCCAGCACAGGCATCTTTATTAGAGGCAGCATGGAACCTGAATGGTGTTTGGCCCTCCAGGACTGCATTTGGGAGACTCTGCTCTAGGTAATGCCCCTGTTTATGGTGTCTGTGCTTGGTGGGGTAAAATATAGGCGTATTAACCATGCGTATGTTCTCTGCAATAATGGTTCCGTCTTTACTACCATGTTTTCTTCATGGGTAAAATAAAGGGACTGGGTTGGCAGGAGCCCCAGCTGGGATTTGAACCTGTGACCTTCTGGTCCTAAAGTCGCTGGCTGTGTCCGCTGCACCACTGTCTTAGCACAGCGACAGTTTATTCCCTGGGGAGTCCATGGCTGTTTGTCAGACAGGGCCTTCTGTTGGAGTGCACTGCACCCACGTGAAGGGGGCTAGGCCACTGTCTGCTGTGGGCAGCAGCCACTGCCCCCTCCACCAACGGTACCCCTCCGCCACCATGCTGACATGGCCTTATATTGGAGACAGCATCACAGCTGAATGATATGTGGCCCTCCAGGACTGCATTTAGGGGACTGTTGTCTAGGTAATGTGCATGTTTCTGGTGTCTGTGCTCTGTAGGGTAAAATACAGGTGTTTGGACCATGCTTATGTTATCTGCAAAATAGGTTGGTCATTACTATCACGGTTTAGTGGTGGGTAAAATATGGGGATTGGGTTTGCAGAGGCCCCAGCTGAGACTTGAGCTGCTGACCTTTGGCTCCTGAACACACTGTCTGTGTTCACTGAACCACACTGTGGCCACAGAGACAGTGTAGTCCTTGGAGATAGGAAACCTGGCCAAAGAAATCAGAAACCCTGCTCTGCACAATTTCACTGTGGGCTCATTCACCTTGTATGGAAACAAAAGGGCAAATAAACATTAGAAATGGCCTCGAAAAAAAGGGAAATAAAACATAACCAAGCTGGGCAAGAGTGATATCAATGGGCAACAGTAAAAAACACTCCTAGGAAAGCTCCAAAAAAAAGAGATTTTTGGAAGGGTCTACGGAGCGTAGACCCTTCCAAAAATCATTTCCTTTTTTTGGAGCTTTCCTGGGAGTATTTTTTATTGTTGCCCATTGATATCACTGTTGCCCAGCTGGATTATAATTTTTTAGAATTTTGGTGTGGTCATTTTCTATTTTTATTTGCTATTTTGTTCTCTGCACATGTATCACACTGCTCACGTTTTTTAGGTTTCCCTGGTTTTGCTGTACATTGCTGACATAAATGGTTTCTCTTCCCTTTAAATCGGCTCTACCGCGAGGTTTTCACTCGCGGTATTTTTTTAGTTGAATTTAAGCCCCGCTCCTGTGTGGGGAGCCTCTCCCCTCCCACTCTCCACCCATTGATCCCGTCCCTCCGCCCCTCAGGAGCCTTCCTCCGCCCTCAGAATGCCTTTCCACGCCTCTATCGCACATCAGCGCGCCGCGCACTTGTGCGGGCCCATTAGTGCGGCGCGCACGTATGCGGGGCACAAAAACACACTATTAGCATGCACTAAGGTACCTTAGCGCACGCTCAAGTGCGACCCGCACAATTGCGCGGTTTAGTAAACATACCCCCTAGTAGTCTCATGGTACTACTACTAGGGGTCAGGCTGCTAAACAAGGTACATATGTTTTAGACAGAACTAGAGCATTTGTTGAACTACTTAGCAAGAAATTCAAATCATGGGCCTACATCTAACACTAAGGTCTAGAAATATTTTATCAATCAATCATAGCTTTAAATAGAGAAATTACAAGGCTTCTGACTATGATTTCGTTGTTTGTACATATCATTAAAATAATCATACATATGACCAAGACTGGCCACTGTTGGAAACAGAATACTGTGCTTGATGGACCTTGGTCTGACCCAGTATGGCATATCTTATGTTCTTATGTTCTTATAAGGTTAGGGCTCTTTAACCTGGAAAAGTGACGGCTGAGGGGAGATATGATGGAAGTCTATAAATTAATGAATGGAGTGGAACGGGTAAACGTAGATCGATTGTTTACATTATCAGAATATAGAAAGACTAGGGGACATGCAATGAAGCTACAGGGTAAACTATTTAAGACAAATAGGAGAAAATATTTTTTCACTCAACGTGTAATCAAACTCTGGAATTTGTTGCCGGAGGATGAAGTCAAGGCTGTTAGTGTAGCTGGGTTTAAAAAAGGTTTAGACAAGTTCCTGGAGGAAAGGTCCATAAACCATTATTAAAAAGGGACCCAGGATATCAATGCTTGACCCAAATCAAGCATTGTGGAACCTGTGTCTTTTCGGGAAACTGCTAGGTACGTATGACCTATATTGGCCACTGCTTGAAACAGAATACTGGGCTTGATGGACCTTGGTCTGACCCAGTATGGCATTTCTTATGTAAAAATA
This sequence comes from Ichthyophis bannanicus, assembly GCA_033557465.1. Classification (NCBI taxonomy): domain Eukaryota; kingdom Metazoa; phylum Chordata; class Amphibia; order Gymnophiona; family Ichthyophiidae; genus Ichthyophis; species Ichthyophis bannanicus. Next base: position 428,288,464 of record CM066032.1, read on the forward strand.
ATAATATGTATGGGTATAGCACCCCATTATATATCATATAAGAGACCTCTGCAAACCCCCATAATTAACGTTAAGTTGAACTCTGGCAAATTAGTAAATATGGAGAAAGCAGCAATTGCACATGCAGAGTAGCATACATGTGTAAATGCCATGTTAGAACAGAATTTTTAGATCATTTCCTGGAGATATGGTGAGGGTCGGGAGTGTGAGTATTTGAGTGAGACTACATAATAGACTTGGTTCCCCATTTTGCATAGGGAATCCATATCTATACAAAAAAGTTATAAACATCGGAATTTACAGCTGCCCCACGTCATGTATAAGAGTCTGGTGGCAGGGGCAGCTCTGAATGTTGAGGTCCACCCCTGATCATGTCCCCAACCTTGATCTCTCAACCTTGAACACCCATAACCCAACTCCCCGGCAACATTGACCCCTTCAAAGATCCCTCAGAAAGCCCCTGATGTTCCAGTTTTACTTGAAGCCTTTGATGCCCACTCACTCCTCCTTTTACTGCGCCAGGCTCCAAAATGGCACCAGTGATCTCTAGTGGTAATCTTATGTTCCCACTACAACTAGAAATCCACAATAAGACCAGGGAGTATGATCAGGATAAAAGAGTTGGAGGGCTGCTGGGAGAGATCTTAGGGGATGGGTTGATGATGCTGGGAGTTGAGTGGGGAGGTGTTCATGCCAGGGGAGGAGTTTGATTGCAAGGGGTATCAGATGTTTTAGGGGAGAAAATGGTGAGAGATCAGAGAAGGTATTGTATATGGTGGGTGAGATCAAGCTCTGGGAGGCACTGGAAAGAAGTCTCATCTGGAGGTGATCAGGAGGGGGGAACCAGTGGTGCTGGAATTGGTAAATATGCACTGCAGGAGCAGTGATATTAAATAACTGTTCTCATGCGTATGTGAGGGTATTTTTATCTTTTTTCTCCATGTGCAGCTTTTTAAAATCACTACTACTATTGGACATAGAGAGACATATGTATTCAGTCCTGCGCCTGTTTTACAAGGGACTCTGTTTTAGGCATAACTTCTTGCAAAATACTGTGGGAATTCTCCACATCCTGACCTAGATGTGTGAATTTCATTTCTCCATGTCCTATCTAAAATCTACCTTCATGCATGCTAGTAAATAAGCAGGAAGAGAGAATGGGAATCTAAAGGTATCAGCCCAGGTCTACTAAGATCTTTCCTACAACGTTGTTCAATAGTCCAGATACAATGGGATTCCTCATCATATATACTGGGATCAGTTTTCAAAGGGTTTGGCTGCCTAATTGTGACTTACGCATCTGGATTGTTCTATTTGAAAATCTAAACTGTACTGAGCATTTAAATTTAGATGTCTAGTTTTAATAGGTGAAGTGTAGAAGATAAGGTGTTACAGAAGCACGGACCGTCTTTATATGTGTCTGTACAGTGCTGTGTATGCCTTGTAGCGCTATATAAATGATTAATAGTAATAGTAGTAGTACTAGTAGTAGAAGGAAGATGGAGCATGATCAGAAGTGTCAATATATTAAGGGGGTGACTGCTTTGCAAATACTAATTATAAAAAGATATGTTTTTAAAACATGATCACTAGGGATAGGATTTGATATTGAATGTAATAGGATTTGAAAGTTCTTTTTGTTTTATTGTACTTATGTTGTTTTTATTTGTTGCTACTCTCGTTGATCTCATCTCTGGGTGTGATGTGGGATATAAATTTCAAACTAAATGAAATTAGAGTGAGACCATTTCAGCAGAGAAAAAAGTCATGTTCTTAGCACTGATTTTCAATGCTAGGTCCTTATGAGTATTTAAATTTAGACAGGGCTTTTTTTGTACAGCATACCGGAACCTTTTTCTGGGGGGGCAAGACCAACAGGCCAGTGGCAGCCCCTTCACGCTGCCTAAAAAAAACAAACCCTCAGCAATTTGTATCCTCCTCCCCGCTGCCATCGCTGCTGCCGCTGCCGTTGCCGCTTTTCCTATCTGCAGAGGCTGCTGGCATCAGACTTTAAACAACAAAAAAGCCACGGGTCTTTGAGACTCTACACTTGGAAGGCTTGCAAATGCCTCCCCTTTTTTTAATATTTAAAGTTTGATGCACACTGTCAAGACTGCAGACACAGGAAAAGCGGTGTCGATGACAGCAGGGGGATTAATGGCTGGAGGGTAGATGCTGGATAAAAGGGGAAGGGATTAATGACTAGAAGGGAGATTTTGGATACAAAGGGGGTGGTCAATGGCTGGAAGGAAGATGCTGGATATGAAGGAGGGGAGGGGGGTAATGGCTAGAAGGGAGATGCTAGATACCAAGGGGGAGTTAATGGCTAGTAGAGAAATGTTGGATACGAAAGGGGGGGGGGCAATGGCTGGAAGTGATATGCTGGATACAAAGCAGGGGGTAGAGGGCAAATGCTGGACACAATCAGACTTATTCTGTCCTGGACGTACAGAGGGGATCACAATTCTTCACACCTAGCCCCGTGGGATCAGAATCGCGAACAGTCCTGTATATGCAGGCCGGGATTGTGATTCAGCCTGGTCTGCATGTACAGGACTGTGCCTGGCTAACTCAGTCAAGGCTCTTCTATGGAGTCACGGCGCCATAGCATCATGTTGCCATGGCACAGAGGCTCCATTGAAGAGCAGCAATGCCGGCCGCCAGACTTCAGGGACTCATTCCCGCAGTCTGATCCCCAATATGTCCTTCTAAGGCCAGAGTCAGGCTGTGGGGAATGCCTTCAGGCCCCTCCTGCCCAATCCAAGCCTTGGGCCACCGATCCTTTACATACAAGGAAGTTATTCCACCTCGGAGGTGGAATAACTTCCCCGTACAAGTCGCTGGGCCTGGACGTACAGAGCCGACATTAGAATTAGACCTGTATGTCTAGGGCTGATGACTACCTAATGCCCCCCCTGCCTCTGCCTCCGATCTTCCCTTTCCCTGCCCCTGCCGAACTTCCCTGTACAACCGGCGGGGAAGTTAGACACAGGTAGAGAAGGCACAAATAGTGGGGAGGGACATCCTGTTGCGACGTCCATACCCACTATTTGTGGCACAGAATCGGGCCGAATGTGAGGGAGTGGAGGTGTGAAAGGCAGATGCAGGATATCAATATGGGAAGAAGGGTAAATGCTGGATATATAGTGGAAAATACAGAGCAGACACAGGGTGGGGGGCATAAGGGAATAGAGGGCAGATTGTGGATACAAGTGTGTGGGAGGTGTAAAGGGATGAGGGCAGATGTTGGACATGGGATGGAGAACAGAGACTTGACATGAGGTGAAGGCATAAGTGCATGGAGGGCAGATAGTGGACATGCGGTGCAGGGGTGGTGGGCAGATATTGGATATGAAGTTGGTGAGTGGAGAGACAGAGGATATATGCTGGATGTGGGCTACTGGTCATAAGGGTTAGAGGGCACATGCTAAACATAGGATATGGGATATAGGAGATGAAGGGCAGATACTGGATATGGGTTGGGGCATGGGGTCTGGGAGCAGATGGTGGACATGGGGTAGGGATCATGGGAGATGGAAAGCAAATGTTGGACATGGGATGGGGTATAGGAGGTAGTGGGCAGAGACTGGACACAGGGTAGGAGTGGAGGGAAGATGCTGAACACAGTGGTGGGAGAGGACAGATGCTGGACAAAGGGTGGGGGAGGGGGAGATGCTTGACACAGGACGAGGGAGAGAGGGGGATAGACATATAGAAACATGATGACAGAAAAAGACCACATGGCCTATCTAGTCTGCTCTTCCATATAAACCACTACAACAGTCCCCTTTTTTTCTTTAGAGATCCTCTGTGTTTGTCCCATGCTTCTTTGAATTCAGATACTGTCCTCATCTCTACCACCTCCACTGGGAGACTATTCCATGGATCCATAAAGAAATATTTCCGCTTATCATTCCTGAATCTATCCCCTTTCACCCTCATCCCATGTCCACTTGTAGCAGAGCTTGCTTTGAATTGAAAGAGGATCTTCTGTGCATTTATGTCATTGTGGTATTTAAACATCTCAATCATATCACCTCTATTTGGCCTTTCCTCTAAGGTGTACATATTAAGATCCTTAAGTCTGTCCTCATATGCTTTATAATGAAGACCACTAACCATTTTGGTGGCCACCATCTATATTGACTACATCCTATTTATATCCTTTTGAAGGTGTGGTCTCCAGAACTGCACACAATACTCCAAATGAGGTTGCACCAAAGACTTATACAGAGGCACCTCCTTTCTTCTGCTTGCCAAGAAAAAGAAAAGAAGTTACAATATTTGACAGGATAGCGGATAGTACAATCAAACATACCATACATACAGATGAAGACAATACTGAGAGAGAGAGAGACATACACACACAGGATTACATGTGTGGGGGGGAGGGGGGAGGGGGAATAGAAAGGTCAAATGCAGTGGAGAAAGGATGGGTTTTTAGACAGGTTTTAAATGTGCTATAGTTCTGTTCTAGCCTAAGGGAGGTTGGTAGGGAGTTCCAGAGTGCAGGTCCAGCAAAGAAAAAAGCAGAATTGCGGATAGATTGTAAGTGGGCACGAGCAGGGGAAGGAAGATGGAGGCGATTTATATGCATGAGCTGGAGAGAACGACTGGGAGTATGAGACTGAACAAGGTCTGACAAATACTGTGGAATGTGAGTTTATATGACTTGGTGGACCAATGTGAGAAGTTTAAAACAAATGTGAAAATCCATGGGAAGCCAGTGAAAATTAATGAGGAGAGGGGTTACGTGTTCCCAACATGTAGAGTGAGAAATGATGCACGCAGCCATGTTCTGTACACGCTGCAGTCTGTGCAATTGGGATTGGGGAATACCGGCAAGGACAGAGTTACAAAAGTCAAGATGTGAGATAACAAGGGACAACAAAACAGTAGTGAGGGCCTGTGGTGTTAGAAAGGGGCGAATATCATGTATTTGACTGAGAAAGAAGGAGGAGATGTGATCCTGAAAGGAAAGATCAGAGTCAAGAAGAACACCTAGATAGCAAAAGCAGGACACCAAAGGGATGGGTGAAGCAGAAAAGGACAGGGCTGCCTGAGGAGAGAGACTACCATGAGTGAACCAGATGGCGAGTGTCTTAGATATATTCAAGTGCAGACAGTTAGTGGTTAACCATTCGGCCACAGCACAGAGACAAGAGTTAAGGTGGAAAGATCTGGGTGGAGGGAGAAAGTGTGGTGCAGAAGAATAATGTCATTGGTATAGTAGAAGGCAGAGATTCCAGATTGTTGTATCAAAAGAGCAAGAGGTGCCATGAAGATATTGAATAGTAAGGGAGCCAATACTGAACTTTGGGGAATTCCACAGTGTAAAGGAAAAGGGTCAATCTGAAGCATAGCAAGAGAGGACAGTACAAGACCAGGTGAAAAGATAGGAGTGAAACCATCTGCAAACAGTTCCATGAAGACCGGCGTCAGGCAGACAGGAGAGAAGAAGGGAGTGATCAACAAGATCAAAGTCTGCTGAGAGATCAAGGGATACCACCACCGTAAAATCACCACGATCATGTTCAACATGTAGTTCATTGAGGAAAGCAAGGAGAACTGTTTCAACACTGTGACCTGGTCGAAAACCAGATTGATGGGGAGGGAGAAAGTGAGTAGTGTCCAAGTGGTGGGATAATTGAGTGAAAACTGCTTTCTCAAGTATTTTGGCAAGAAAGGGGAGATTAGAGACAGGACGGTAGTTAGCAGGAACAAGAGGGTCAAAGGAGGGCTTTTTAAGAAGAGGGCGAATGAGGGCATGTTTCCAGAGATGAGGAAAAGTACCAACAGAGCGACTAGTGTTGATCATAGTAAGAATTGAGGGAAGAAGAGCAAGAGAGGGTGTGAGGAACCATGAGGAGGGAATGGGATCAAGGGAACAAGTGGTCTTATTGGAGGAAGAAATAGATTTAATAAGCTCAGAACTTGTAATTGGTGAAAGGAGACCCAGACATGTGAAAGAGGGGATACGGGGGGGGGGGGGGGAGGAAGGAAGAGGGGACGGGATAGGAGGGGGACAATGTGGTAGGGATGCCCTAAGGTCAAGAACATTTGCACAGAAGGAGGAAGCCAATTGCGAAGGGGAAAGAAATGGTGTCAACTGGGCAGATACAGCATTAGGATCTGGCCGGAGTATAGTGAGGGACCTGAGAACTTTGTAGAGATGACGAGTTTGGTTTGTGGCAGAGGAAATAGTAGCATAAAAGTATGATTGTTTGGCCAGGTGAACCTGAGAATGATAATGGGAGTGATTAGCTTTGAATGACAACAGGGAGGATGGATAGTGTGTCTTTCTCCAAAACCGTTCCGCCCTATGGAGTTGGGAACGGAGGAGGCGGAGGCTGGAGTGAAACCAGGACTGTGACAAATGATGATGAGAGGGGCGGGGTTCTAATGGTGCCAAGAGATCTAGCGTGTCTGAAAGACAAGAGGACCAATGGGAAACTTATGAATCAGGAGAGAGGGAGGGGAACTCCATGGGTAGAAGGTCACCAGTGGGTGGGAAGTGACTGAGTGTGAGAGGGGTGATTTGACATGAATATCTCAAAGGGACTGATGGAAGAGGGTCAGATGAAAAAGTAGAGGAGATAGGGGAAGACGGGCCAAAATAACCTTGGAAAGTGAGACAGTAATGATCTGTCCAAAGTAGGGGTATAGTGGAGAAATGTTGCAAAAGAAAGTAGAAGCAGTTGGTGAAATAATTAAGTCAAGGGTGTGTTCAGCCAAATTAGTGGGAATAGTAACATGCTGTAAAAGAGACAGATCTTGAAGGAAAGAAAGAAAAGAGTGGTCCCTAGAGGAGGAGGGTGAATCATGGGGCAAGTTGAAATCCCCTACAATTACCAGGTGAGGAAAATTCAAGGTTAAGTCAGAAATAGTTAACAAAAGTGAATCCCAGAGGTCAAAGCGAAGAGCAGGAGGAGAGTAGATGACTAGAATATGTAATGCTGGAGAGGTCTGAAGGCAAAGAAGAAGGGCTTCTGGGTACTGCAACAGAGGGGATTGGATATGAATAAAAGGAAGAGAGGAGTGGAAGATAACTGCTACACCGCCACTTATATGACCAGTGCGGGGAACAGAGGCAGTGACAAAGACTGGAGGAAGACAGCAGGAAAGAAGGGCATCCTCGCCTTCCTTGAGCCAGGTTTCAGTGAGAAGTAAAAGGTCTAGAGATTCTAGGAGAACAAGGTCCTGCACTAAAAGGGTTTTAGATCTCAGAGAGCGGCAGTTGAGGAGATCCAGCTTGATTGGGGAGGAAGAGGAGGATGAGGTTGTCAGGAAAGCAGTGGGAGAGCGATAAGGAGAGGGCAGGTAAGGAAGAAAGTTAGTAGGACAATGGAACAATGACCCATCAGCCTTGAAGGAGTGGACTGGACGGGAGGGGCGATTACCACATAGCACTGGAATAGAAACCATGAGGTGGCCAGTGAGAGCTGTTTCAGAGGGTGCAGCAGCAGTGATAGTAAAAGTAGAGAGACAAGATACACCTACCGGGGTTGGTGATGATTCTAGACAAGGGAGAAACAAGGAGGCAAACCAGAGTAGAAACCAAGGTGTCCAAATAGAAAACGTTGGGCCTGAATCGATGCCTCCACCCCTGGAGCCGCCCCAAGGAGCGCACCTAAGGAGCACGCTGTGCTCCTTAGGTGCGCTCTTTGGTGCACGCCTCTATTGTGTGCCGCCGCTGGCGCTGTGATTTTATAGTACTGGTGCAGCCTACCTTGCAGATCACGGTTGTGTGAACACGACCATGTCACTTCCTGGGGGGGGCGGAGTCGGCAACAGAGAGTACTGGTGAGACCTAAGGAGATACAAATACACAGCTTGCAGTACAGTCAAAATCAAACAATAAAGCATGGAAAGCACAGTAAAAGACACCGCTGGCGCAGCGATTTTATAGTACTGGTGCAGTCTACCTTGCAGAATGCAGCCGTGTTCCAGGAGTGGTGGAGTCAGCAACGGACAGTACTGCTCCCTTGGATTGCTGCAGCCCAAATGTATGACCTTGAATTTTTTAACATTCAATCTCATCTGCCAAATTCTAGACCATTCTTTAAGCTTAGCTAGATACCTCCTCATGTTATCTACACCTTTCTGGGTGTCTACTCTATTGCAGATTTTGGTATCATCTGCAAAGAGGCAAACCTTACCCAACAGCCCTTCCGCTATATCACTAATAAAGATGTTAAAAAGACTAAGGACCAAGGACAGATCCCTGGGGCACACAACTGGTAACCTCCTTTCCTTAGAGTAAGATCCATTTATCTGTACCCTTTGTCGTCTCCCACTCAACCAATTTCTAACCCAAGCAGAAACTTTAGGGTCCATCCATAGGATGCTCAGTTTGTTTGTAAGCTGCCTGTTAAAAATAGTGTCAAAGGCTTTACTGAAATCTAAATACACCATATCTAGGGGTTTCCCTCGGTCCAACTCCCTGGTCACCCAGTCAAACAAATCAATCAGATTTGTCTGACTAGACCTGCCTCTGGTGAATCTATCCTGCCTCGGATCCTATAATCCACTGGGCTCCAGAAACCTCACTATTTTCTCTTTCAGCAGCGCTTCCAATAATTTACTCACCACTGAATTAAGCTAACTGGTCTAGTTTTCAACCACATCCTTACTTCCTCTTTTGTGTAAAGGGACCATATGTGCTTCTCTCCAGCCCTTTGGCACCACTCCTGACTCCAACAAGGCATTGAAAAAGTCAGTCAGAGGAGTTGCTAGAACGTCCCCAAGTTCCCTCAGTATTCTAGGATGTATCCCATCCAGTCCATTCACTTTTTCTACTTTAAGTTTAGCTAGTTTCTCACGAACACAGTCTTCTGAAAATTGTTCAAGATGCCCCTCGCTTATGTTCCTAGTTGTGGGTGTTTTCTGAGGTCCTGTTCCTGGTTTTTCATCTGTAAAATCAGAACAGAAATATGTGTTAAGCAATTCTGCTTTATCCTCATCAGCTTCTATATATTCCTCTCCTTCACCCTTGAGTCTGATAATACGACTTTTGCCTTTCCTCTTCTCATTAACATATCTGAAAAATGTCTTATCCCTCCATTTTATTGCATTGGCTATTTCCTCCTCTTTTTGAATCTTTGCTTTCCTGACTACTTTGCTAGCTTTTCTAAGTTTTTCCAAATGTAGATGCTTGTCTTCCTCTCTCTGTGTTCTCTTGTATTTCATGAAGACCCTTTTCTTTTTATTCGCCTTTTCAGCTACTTCTTTCAAAAATCATAGCAGTCTCCTTTTCCATTTACTTTTATTTACCATTTTAACAAATAGGTTGGTTACCCTTAAAATATCCCCTTTCAGTTTTGCCCACTGTTTTATCTACATCCCCCAGCTGTTCCCATCCCACTAACGACTCCCTGACGTATTGGCCCATCTTGGCAATGTTAGTTTTCCTAAAGTCTAAGACTCTCACATTGCTGAATATGGAGGGGATAGAATGAGAAAAAGGGGCGAGGATAAAGGATGAGAGAGGGGGAGAAACAAGACAGGGCAGGAGAGGGGAGAGATGCTGAACACAGGGAGGGCAGAAGAAAGAAAGAGAAAGAAGACAGTTAAAAACTGGGATATAAGTGACAGGAGGAATAGAGAGTTGAGGCGTGAGAGGGCTGTGTTAAATATTGAGAAATGGTAGATGTAAAAAGATGAAGGAGATTGAGAATTGGATGGTAAGAAGGAGAAATGAAATCTAAGTTGATAGAGAGAGAAAAATAAAAGAAAACTGAAAGGAAAAGATCAATGTCAGAGATGGAAGGAAATTAAGAAGACAGGTGGGAAGAGAAGTGGCAGATGGACTGCCCTGGAACTGTCCTGACAGTGCCAAGGTATTTAGAGGGGATATTCAGCAGCACTGGCTGTTTTGTGCCACTGAATATCCTTCTCAGTGGGATTTATCTGGTTAGCAGGTTCTGCTACCCAGATAAACCTCTTGAATATCAGACTGTGTGTACATATTTTATCTTTATTTATTTAACAGTTTTTTATACAACCCTATCATAGGATTCAGAGTGGTTTACATATAACTTGAATCAAGATGTTTACATAGAACAAGGGTGCCAAACTTAGATGATTATATGGGGTACATATAATTCACATAGAGAGTGGCTACATCTACAGAGTTACTATCATAGGCCTCTAAGCCTATCTGATAGCATCATCAGATCCAAATGTGCAAAACGTGCTGAAATATGAAAGTAAATGTTCAGAATCTGTTTCCATCATCAAACTTGGAAAACCATCCTGACGATTAGAAGGAATGAGTGAGAATCCAGAGGCGTGCAGGGGAAAGGAAATAACAGAATTTGCAAAATGAGAGAAAAAAATCTTCAAAGAATTAGATTATCAGGCAAGGAAAAACAAGTCAAAACTCTAAGGCAATCAAATTCACTCAATTACTTATTATATAACCACTTTCTTTTTTAACTTGCTGGTGGTCTCAGATAAACGGTAAAGTTTTGACACTTAATTGTGGGTTTAGACAACCTCCCCCATCACAGTGTCCATTCACATCAACGACCTTTAGCAAGTATTTTTTAATTTATGTAAATATTGCTTATTAGCTTTTTCTTGTTTTTCATTGATTTCATTAATTATTTTATATGAAATGATAACGTTCACCACTCCACTTATCTTATGTAGAATGGTGTCGAAAAATGCCCCTTTCTTTGGCAAACAGCAGAATAAATTATCTTATATAGAATGGTGTCGAAAAATGCCCCTTTCTTTGGCAAACAGCAGAATAAATAATTATTTATTCTGCTGTTTGCCAAAGAAAGGGGCATTTTTCGACACCATTCTACATAAGATAAGTGGAGTGGTGAACGTTATCATTTTATATAAAATAATTAATGAAATCAATGAAAAACAAGAAAAAGCTAATAAGCAATATTTACATAAATTAAAAAATACTTGCTAAAGGTCGTTGATGTGAACGGACACTGTGATGGGGGAGGTTGTCTAAACCCACAATTAAGTGTCAAAACTTTACCGTTTGTCTGAGACCACCAGCAAGTTAAAAAAGAAAGTGGTTATATAATAAGTAATTGAGTGAATTTGATTGCTTTAGAGTTTTGACTGTAGTTCACTCTGAAGAAGCCTCATATTTGTTTAAGGAAAAACAAGTGGCAAATGTACAAATACAGTTTAAAATACAAAGTGTTACTCCAAGAACCTTTTGTCGATCAAGAATGGACACATGAATTATTGAGGAGAGGTAAACTGAAACCGAAGGATGAAAGATTGATAGTTGCAGCCCAGGACAGCAGATTGTAGACGAGGTAGTTTATGATGAGTATTGAAAAAGCTGGCACAACAGACATATGCTGATTCTGTAAGAAAGAACTGGAACCACCGACTCACCTAATAGCAAGCTGTGAAGTTCTGATGGTGGAAAATTTCTACACAGAAAGGCACAACAAAGTAGCATGCCTCCTCCACTGGAAACTATAAACACTAGAACATCACTGTCCTTGAAAAGCACTAGAATCTTGATCCTAAGAGAATAACAGAGAATGAAGAAGTTATGACCACCTGGGACATTTCCATTCCAACGGATAAGAAACTGGATGCTAGGAAACCTGACATAGTGATAAAGGAAAATAATACCAGAACGGCATTGATAATAGAAGTGTCGGTACCGAGAGATTATTCTGTGAATTGCGTGTAGAGGAGAAGATCCTGAAGTACCAAGAAATGCAGTTAGAGACCAAGAAAATGTGGCAGAAAGATACAGAAATATTTCCCATTGAACTGGGAGCCCTAGGCTTGATAAAGAAGAATTTCCAAACACATCTTGACAAACTCCCCATACATGTTACATCTTACGAACTCCAGCAGGAGACTCTCTTTGGCACGAGAGTATTAAGCCAGATATTAGCAGTAAATTTGAGAGACTAAGATCATACTCCACATACCCTGGCTTAGAAGTGAGGTTCACAACTGCCATAGTATGCACAAAACTAACCCATTTGGAGAAACTGCCCCAAATAATAACAGTGAGTAACATTAATGTGGCAAATGGTATATACAGAACAATTAGTTATTGTGAGGGGTGGGTTGAAGGATACATAGGCTGAGGAAGGTCCATATCAGTGGACTGTGTAAGATGGGGAGCATCATGGGAGGGTTATAGACTTGGGATGGGTAATGTGTCTGGGTAGGGGAAATGTTGGTTTGGGTTGGGGAGGGAATGCCATGGTGAGCCAAATGGTTGGGGAGGACATAGGTCTGCAATATGTAATAGTTAGGTATGTACCTGGTATTCATGGGGTGTTCTCATAATATTCTCTAAAGAGAAAAGTTTTTAATGCTTTTCTGTAGTCCGATAAGTCCCTGATGGCTCTTATTGAGCTAGGTAGGTTATTTCACAATAGAGGAGTGTATAAGGAGAATGTTCTCTACATGTCATTTGCTTGGCTTTCATCTTGTTTTCAGGGATGTCCAGGGTGCTGTTATTTGAGGTTCTTCTTATTCTGTTCTCAGGTGTCTTCTTGATCAGCGGTTGAAGGACAAAGAGTGATAGATTGTGGATTATCTTGAAGATTATTAATAAAGTTTTGTATTTGGAATATGTGGATACTGCGGGTCAATGTAGTTGCTGTAGTGTGGGGGTTATATGGCAATACCTTGCTGTTCTGCTTATTATTCAAGCTGAAGCATTTTGTACCAGTTGGCGTGGGAGTACTGTTTTTTTTTTTTCGGGAGACCTTAGTATATTACATTTACGATAATCTAATATGGGAGTTACTATGGCCTGACAGACTGATATGAATTTATTTATTTATTTAGTGTACACTTATATCCCGCTACTTCCAGCGATCAGCAGCGGTTTGCTATACATAACAGTATGGTTGGACAGGCCATGGATTAAAACATACATAATGATTCAGTACAGGACACAAACATTCATATTACAGGTTTACACTTGATTGCAAGACATGATATGAAGTCACTATCGCTGAGTAGAGACTTGAGTTTGTGTAAAGTTCTTAGTTTTTGGTAGGTTGTCTTGGTTGTTCTCTTGATGTGGGTCTGAAAATTGAGTTGTTGGTCGAACATGACTCTGAGATACAGTATTTGACTTCAAGCTTGACTGTTAGAATATAGTCTAGGATTTTTATGGACTCAGGTAGGGAGAATAGTACATTCCTGGTGATTCCAGAATAGTGCCTCTGATTTTTTGAAGTTTATGTGAGGTTTTATTCTTTAAGCCATTCTGTCATTGCTTCAAGGCATGAAGTGATCTGTGTGTAGTTGGGTTGTTCAATGTTTACCAGGGTAAAAACCATTATGTCATCTGCATATATCTTGTATTGCATTTTGTGTTGTTTTATGATGTTACAGAGTGGCTGTAAGTATATATTGAAGAGCAATGCCAAAAGGGCAGAGCCCTGCGGAATACCCTGTTGCTGTGTAAATGGTCTTGATTGTCTTTATATGCTGCACATAACAGGGACTTCTGCAGTTCTTTCAATTTCTCTGGTGCTGTATTGCATGCAAAGTCTGTTTTTTGGGGATTTCAATTTAAATTTTGTCTGCATAATTTTATTTTTAGCTTGTATTATTTTATGCTCGGTGAGGATCTACCTATATTCTGAATGTGTGATCAAGGCCAGATAGTCTGTTAGCATGGAGTTTCTATGTAAGGATCGGTAGTAATCAGGCATGTTTGGTTTTCTGGATGTTCTAGGGCCCACTGCAATATTTAGGGGGGGGGGGGTGTTTACGAAGATAGGCTAACTGTTAATGTGGCAGACAGTGCATGCTATCTGGTGTGCTAACAGATAGAGCAGGGAAACTGCAGATAACAACCTTTTTCTGTGCTGTTTGCAGAGATCGTATTATCTGCAAGAGGGGGTGGGATATGGATGAAGAGGAGGGTGTGCGCAATGCATGGTCATTGTGGGCATCAACTGCATGCATTAGCCGTCAAAGCTGCATACACATCGGTGCTCATAATGCCATCACAACAGGTGGCGTTATGTGCATTCATAGTGTTGCTGGGACATTATCTGTTGGGGAAATGCTGTGCCTGTCTCCAATAGATAACACACAACATTTGCAGCTAACGCCATGCTTTCTGCATTTTTTTGCTGTGTTAGATGCAAAAGCCTAATGCACTTTAGAAAACAGATCCCTTAGAGTTCTGCTCTTTTCCGGGTAGGCTCCGTGTGTGAGTTCTGGAAGTTGGCAGAAGAAAGATAATAATCCAGAGAGGCAATATGTGAGAAAGATTTGTATGATAGAGTAATACAGGTTTGGAATGCACTTTATGAGATGAGGGCTGAGAAAAATTGTCTTTTTAACTTTTAAAAAACATATTTGTTTGAGCAATATTTATTGATTCATTGATTTTTTTATTGCACATCAGTTTGCTTGAAGGTCCTAATTTGCATGGGTTTATTTTTTATGGTGTATCCATGTTCTGCTTGTGTGGCTGAGGTAAGGAATTCTGCTGCAATCCTGCTAGTTAATTTCCCAATAGGAGGTGTATCCAGTTTGAACTTCTCCTACTGTCCTACAAGTGCATTCATTCTGCTGTTCCTCACTACCTCTCCTCTCTTATCTCTCCCTACACCCTTCTCAGGAACTCCGCTCTTCAGGCTGTTCCCTTCTATCTATGCCCTTCTCTTCCACTACCAACTCCAGACTTTATTCCTTTCACCTTGCTGCTCCTTATACCTAGAACAAACTTCCTGGGCCTGTACATCAGGCTCCATCTCTGTTGCTTTTCAAGTCCAGGCAGTTCGAGACTGCTTTTGGATCCTGATCCACTCAGTCTCCTGTGTTTCCTTACCATACCCCTAGATGTGTTTTTGTCCTCTACTGCTGTGATGTCTGTCTTAACTAGACTGTAAGTTCTAATGAGCAGGGAACGTCTTTTACGTGTGCCTGTGCAGTGCTGCGTGTGCCTGATAGCACTATACAAATGTTCAGTAGTAGTACTAGTGGTGGTGCTCTAGAGCCTTCTGTAGTGTTTACAGTGCTGCCTATTCATAGGCAGTGTTGTTTCAGTTTGAGTCCTAGGAGTTAGGAATGCCATGGTATGGTAAGTCTACTATACAGGTGTATTATTTCTCAGAAGAAAAGAGAGTGAGTAGTGGAATACCTCAGGGATCAGTTTTGAGACTGATATTGTTCACTGTCTTTGTAAGTGAGATTGCTGAAGGGTTAAAAGGAAAGGTTTGCCTTTTTGAGGATGGCACAAACATTTGTAACAGTGAACATCTTGAAGGGAATAGGCAAAATAAGAGAAGATCTACAAACATTTAGAATGGTTTAGTGCTTGGCAGTTAAGATTTAATGCAAAGAAGTACAGAGTGATACACTTGGGATGCAGAAATCCAATAGAGCTGCATGCAACATGGGGTGAGAGGATGGTAAGCACAGACCAGGAAAGGGATCTCTGGGCAGTAAGTGTCTGAGGATCTCAATACGGAGAAACTACGTGACAAGATGGTTACCAAAGTCAGAAGTTTGCAGCAAAAGGAAGAAGATATTAAAGTTCCTATACAAGTTGTTGGTGTATTTGTGCCCCACTGATGTGACTCTTTGAGCCACATTTCCATAATGAGAGCAGCAGCAGCAGCAGTCGCATTAGCGTAGTGTTAGTGCTCGCGCCCTACCATGTAAATTAGGAAAAATTGAAACAAGAACAATTTCTTCATTGTCGCACTATGGTCCAGCTTCTTGGGGGTTCCAGTTCAATTTTCACCACACATTTCTATTTATAATTTTGTAATCACTTATTTTACATATGGCCAGGCTTTATTCATATTTTCTGTATATTTGACTGAGGTGATGTATTCTTCTGACATGCTCTGTTGCTGGTCACAGGGGGCGTGGCTACTGTAAGGGCAAGGCTATATAGAGGAGGAGCCGTGGACAATCTCGTGTCCCCTAAGTTTGGCCAAGTATTTGAGTACCCCGGCACTTTTATTTTTTTTTTTTTACAAAAGAAGCACTGAATATAGACACATACCAATCCTTAAAAAAGTGAGCTGTCCTTGCCATAAGAGGGAGGAAAGGCTGATATTGTTAATGTGGTGATTCTGTCAGCCATGAAGCAGTATTATAGAAAATCAGGAGAGAATTCCCTCCAGCTCCTGGAGCTGGCAAGTGTACCCAAATCAACTGACCATGCTGAGTTTGTGTGGAAGCTACAAAGAAGGGACGAGGACATTAAAACATTCAGCTGTGAAAGCCAGCCCTAGAAGAGCCACTAGCAGTTGCTGCTGAACTTAAGACATATTCAAAGCCAGGGCCATACAGTTGTGGTCGACATTGGCACTCTTGCATTTTAGGCATTGTGTGTGCAATAAACTGAGAAATAATTGGAAATATTCCAGTTGTATGTCATCATAATATTTTAATAGTATGTTCAAAGGTATATAACAAAAAAAATAAGATGTCTGTGCAATGTAGACATAGTAATTTCTGAGAAAAAATAGGACCTGGACAGGATTAATGGCACCCATCACTAATATTTGGTTGCATAACCCTTGGCAGTGATGACAGCCTCCAAATGTTTCTTGTAGCCATCTATAACTTTTGCACATCTGTTGGCTTGTAGTTTCTCCCACTCTTCAACTGCAATTTGTTTCAGCTCATGAATGTTTTCAAGATTCCTTTAGCAATGACAGATTTTAGCTCTTTCCAAAGGTTCTCAAGTGGACTGAGATCAGGATTCATTGCTGGCCAGTTTAAAATAGTCCATTTATTCCTGTTTAACCATTCTTATGTACTTTTGGATGCATGTTTTGGGTCATTATCCTTCTGGAGGACCCATGACCTTTGATCCAGACCTAGCTTTCTAAAACTAGGTAGCACATTTCACTGCAAAATACCTTGGTAGTCCTTTGACTTCATGATCCCTTTAATACATCCCAGGTTTCCAGTTCCTGAGGAGCAAAACAGCCCCACAACATTACGGCACCTCCAACATATTTAACTGTAGGAAGGGTGTTTTTTTCCTTATAAGTTTCATTTCTTCAGCTATAAATGTATCACTGGTTTGCATTGCCAAAGAGCTCAAGTTTGGTTTCATCTCACCACAGAACATTTTCCCAGAAGGATTATGGTATCTCAAGGTGGGTTTGTGTAAAGATCAGGCATGCCTTTTATGTCTTTCTTTGAGCACTTCGCCCATGTCTGTCTTTGAGGACTTCGCCCATGAAGTCCTTCTTTGTTTACTGTATGGCATATGGTGTTGTTTTAAACTACCACTCCAGATTGCTCCAGGTCAGCCTTAAGCTCTTTGGATGTTGTACATGGTGTTTTTTCCAACAGTTCACACTAACATTCAAAGAATTCTTGGATTAATGTTCTTCTTCCCACCATGTCCTGGGAGGTTCTTGTCAGTTCCATGAGCAGATAACTTCTTAATAACATTGTGAACTGTAGACAGAGGAATCCCAAAGTCTTTTGAGATTGCCTTGTATCTCTTTGAAGTTTGATGTTTGGTGATAATGGCTTTTCTGATGGTCTCAGGCAGCTCTCTTGTCTTCACCATTATGAAAACAGAACAGGGAGTGAATGTGGCCATTTTAAACATTAGAGACATCATTCAATAGTTAATTCAAGTCATGTCAGTAATAACAATTGATCACAGTGCATCTGGTTTTACTGCAGTGGAAATGTGGTTCTTCTGTTTAAAATTATTTGAATTGTTTAACAGGGTGCCAATAATTATGTTCTGCCAAAGTCCCCATTTTTATACTATTCCTTGCTATTTCCTTTTTCATTTGGTCTTGTTTTATTTGATTTTTTTTTGTGTGCCAAATATGTATGCATATATAGTACAAAGCCATTTCACTGGCCACCTTTTTTTAGGAGATATTGGACACTAAGTGGTTGAACTGCAAGAGTGCCAATAATGTTGACCACAACTGTATCTATCCACTGATATTGAATATTTGGGTCAGGAAACTAACCCGGTGATATTCAGCTGCTGCCTGGTTAGCTTCTGCAGCAAACATTAGGCAGTCCTAAGGTCCTAACTTTTACTGCTTAAAGATGACTGGGCAGTGGCTGAATATCTCCGCTGCCCAGTTATCCCCCAGTGCCACCTCTTCTCCATCCCTGGAATACCCCGATGCTAGTCGGTTATCACTGGCCACAAAGCAGCAGCATCCACAGATATTCAGTGGTACTAACAGTGCTAGGCAAGATAGAAGGTCAACGCAAAGAGGAAGGTCAGCAATGAGATGGATCGATACAATAACAGCAGCTACAGGTACCAGTCTGTCAACAATAAGCCACCTGACTGAAGACCGTACACAATTTAGGACAACTATCTAGAGGGTTGCCATGAGTTGTGTGGTGTAGAAAGTCCCTCTGATCCCTTAGAGATAGCTGAAACGGAAGAGTTGGCTTCAGTAGCTGACAGACAACAAAAGCACATGGCTCATGGTTTCCAGGGAAACCACAAGCAGAATGAGTCATGGGAGAGGAAAACACACCCCTGCTGCAGTTTATCTCCACAGTCAGGAGTTGAGGCAGAACACCTGCTGGGAGGAGGGGTTAAGTTAAACTCTAGAAGGCAGGGGTATAAAAAATGCTCATTAGAGAGAAAGTTGGAAGGAGGGAAAGGAGAGAAGGAAGGAGAAGGAGCAGAACAAAGATTGGAATGGAGAGGAAGACAAGAGCCAGAACAGGAGTCAAGTTCAGAAGCAGAGGAAGAACTGCTTGGGAGTGAGAACTCAGAGGAGCTGACGTTGAGAGAGGATTCTCTGAGGTTTAATTCTGAGAGGGAAACCAGCAAGAGAAACAATTGGAGAACCAGTGCCAAGAAGCCAGGTAGAAACAGCCCAGGTTTGGTGCCGTGTCTGAAAGGCAGCCAAAGGGAAAGTATACCAGGAAGGCTAACTTGGGAGCACTCACAAACTCCAAGGTTTGGATCTTTGGCTGACCCTGAAGTACAAAGGAATCCTCCTGTAAGAAAGCCAAAAGGTAGGCTGAGGGATTGGCTCAAAGACAAACTATTTTTAAGAATTGGTCTTGTGATGACCCAGAAGGGTGGGACTCTCCTCACAGTAAATACAATATATATGATAATTCTCAACCGTGTCTGATAGAGTGCTACAAAGAGAAGCCTCGAGCAGAGAAACTGGGTGTGGGGTTAGAAATGCCATGTAGCAAGTTTCAAACATTCCCAGCTGATAGCCATTATGAAGCAATGGAGACAGAACTGGTTGTAGAGTATATGCCAGAAGAACAAATGGACTGTACATTGTCTATTTCAGATAACATAATATCTTTGTGCTAAAGCCAGGCTGTCCAGAGAGTTACATGAGTCAGCAGGAAGGAAGCACAAATGTTTTGAGCTGAGAAGTGTTAAAGTTTGATTGCTCCAAAGTAAATGTTCATGCTGATATAAGAAGCTATTTTTGTTGAGTTCTTATGTTGTTTTCCTGCCAGAGATGTATGGCAATATGTCTTTTGTTTCCTTTGTTTGAATCCGCCCGGAGGGGAATTAAAATCCTGTTATTTTGCCTGAAACCATTCGTGCTCAACTACTCTTTATTTGGATAGTAAAAAGTACTACAACTCCCATGAGGCATTGCCTCCTCAAACTCTACTATACTATCTGAAGAAAGGATATCAGGCCGCTTAACCCTGAATGCCCAGGATGTGGAGTATCTAGCGTGTTACAGGTTGGTATAGTTTTAAGGATTTTTACCTGGATTACAAGGACATTTTAAGGAAAAACATCACTTTAAAAGGAAGCTGCTATCCAGTGAGCAGAAGGATCCTGAATCGGCTGACAAATCGGTCAGAAAGGATTGGAGCTACCTTTCTCAGTGCCTGACTCTGCACTGTGCCGAGGTAATGGTAGTTGGGCACGGGTGCAGAGGGATAACCAATGAGAAAGGGAGTTATTGCTCTGCTGCAGTAGACAGCCATTGGAAAAAAAAAAGGGGGGGGGGGGTTTGTGCCGCACTTGGTGTGTTTTTGTTGTTTCCTTGTTTCTGCAGGAAGAGCAGGCTCCAAGATGGACCCCCAAGAGCTGTTACGGTAGATGTCAGTCCAATGGGAAAAACAGTTGGAGATGACACGTCACACGCAGGAACAGACTGCCGCTGCCATCCATGCACAGCAGAAACCTCTCATGAAACTGATGGAGGTGTTACTTAAGAAGCAGCGAGAACCGGAACCAACTATTCCCTCGTTTACCCAGGGGGTAGGACTGCCAAGTGGTAGCGCTCTTGCGCTAGGACAGTTTTCTCATAATGATAATCTGGACGACTTTATAGAAGCATTTGAATGCATTGCAGAGGCTATTAAGTTACCGAGGGAGCAATGGGCAGTGAGATTTGCAATGTCTCTCTCAGGTGAAGCCTTAGCGGCTTATAAGTCCATGCCTGCTACGCTGGCATCCGATTACTATGAGGTTAAAAAGGCTGTCAAAGACAGATTAGGATTAACTCCTTTATTCTACAGACGCATGTTTAGAGAAGCTAGGTTAAAGCCTAGTGAAACCCCAAAAGCGCTGTTTCATAGAATAAAAGGTCTAGCTTGGAAATGGCTTAATCCAGAGCAGAAGTCTCTAGAAACTGTACTTGATACAATTATCCTAGAGCAGTTTATGGAAGCTGTACCAGCTGATGTGAAAACTTTTCTGATGCTTCAGAGTTATAAACCAAGGAGGAAGCAGCGATCCTTACAGAGCGATATTTTGAGGCCGAGTTAGCAGGGACCTCAAAATCAGGTGTTCTGAAGGTGACAAAAACTGCCAACTTTGAGAGATCAGAAAAGATCACAAGAGGTAGATTACCTAATGACAAGACTGCTGTATCTTTTTCTAAAGGAAAATATTTCAATTGTGGTAAAGTAGGACATTATCGCAAAGATTGTGTACTGCGCACAGCGCTGGTGTCTGGGGGTGAGAAACAAACCCATGAAGGCTTTTTGCTACAGGTGCAAGTGGAAGGCATTGAAGCCCAGGCACTGCTTGACTCCGGTGCTGACCAGAGCATGGTGTCACAAAGGCTCTGGCAGGCCATCGAGGCACGCCTGCGCTCAGCACCGAGTCAAGCAGTGGGGCGGGTTAAGATACGATGCGTACATGGGGCAGCCTCATATTACCCCTTGTATAAGCTATCGGTAAAAGGGCTGGGAACAGAAAGAGAGGTGAGGGTGGCCATAGTCCCAAAACTTCTATATGATATTATCTTGGGGAGAGATTGGCCCCCATTCTGCCAAGGGATAGAGAAGGGCCTTGGAGAGAAAACAGGCTTTGTATCTACCCGTTCCCAGGCAGGAACCTCGGGCGTTAATGATGACCCAGCAGAAGAAATAGAAGGACCCTCCCAGGACAGGGAGAACTCCCCTGAGCAGGAAGTGGAAAGGGTAGAGGAGGTATCAGGTGCACCGCCCATACATGATGACCTTGTTGGCACCCCATCAAAGAGGGTTAGGAAAGGGAAAGCTGAGAGGCTGCAAGAAAGGCGGCATAGAACCCAAGGGAGGGCTGGATTAGAGGCTGGAGATGGGCTACCCTGGGTTCCATCAGAGCTTGTTAAAAAATTCCCTTCCTTCCCAAAGGAACAGCAAGCAGACCCCACTTTGAAGCATGCCTTTGAATACGCACGAGAGGAGAGAAATACCCTTCCCAGATTTCTTTTAGATAAAGATGTGCTGTATCGGGAAAGTAACAACCCACATACAGGAGCCGTAAGAAAGCAGCTAGTGGTGCCAAGCACGTTTAAGGCAATAGTTATGCGGTTGGCCCATGATCATCCTATAGGGGGCCACAAGGGGATCCAAGGGACATTGGACCTAATCCTGGCTCGTTTTTACTGGCCAGAGGTCTTTAAAGAAATGACCCGCTACTGCGAATCATGTCCCACCTGTCAACGGGTTACTGCCTCTAAGCCAAGGGCTGTACCCATGGTATCCACACCCACAATATCTATGCCGATCCGCCGGATGGCGATGGATATTATAGGACCCCTGGTGAAAACTCCACGGGGCTTTCAATATGTTTTGGTAATTGTAGACCAGGCTACTCGTTTTCCCTGGGCTATACCCCTTCGAAATACCTCAGCTAGGACAATAGCTTTGGAGTTGGTTAAATTGTTCTGCGAAGTCAGTTTCCCACAAGAGATGCTCACCGATCAGGGAAGCAACTTTATGTCCAAATATCTAGCTAAAGTATGGGATGCTTTCGGAATACATCACGTACGCACAGCGGCCTATCATCCCCAGTCCAACGGGCTGGTCGAAAGGATGAACCAAACCATTAAACAAATGCTAAGGCGTGGCCTGAATGGTAAAATGACCGAATGGGACACTTTACTGCCATTCATTTTATATGCATGCCGGGAACGCATACAAGCGTCCTTAGGGGCATCGCCCTATGAGTTGTTGTTTGGCAGGGCTCCCAGAGGGATTCTGGATATTGTGGTAAGGAGAGTACAGTCCAGCATGAAGAAATAAAGGGAAAAGGAACTTTTTCTTCTTTGCGGGGGATGGGTGCACCAGAACACATACACCCTAGTAAAAGCAGTGAGAGAAACCACGAGGGTAGAGCTAGGCTAAGGCCACACCCAGACTCCATGGCAACCCTAAGTAAGAGTAGGAGGTACATGGGGGTGGAGTCAGAAGGGGAGGTGCCCTGCTCCACGTTTAAGTTTGAGCAAACAAACAGAGAGATAGAGGGAAGGAGAAACAGGAACAGGAACAAGGACAAGTGCAAGGAGAGCAAGAGCAGCCAGGACTGCAGCCAAGAGAGCTACAGAGAAGGTTCCAGGGAGAGGACCAAGTATACTGGCAAGAGAGAGAGAGAGAGAAGGCTGGCGTTCGAAAAGCTAAGGCAAGAGAGCCTAGACTCCTCGGGTGAAGGGTGTGTCTCCAGGCAGAAGAAGCCCCAGGAAGTGGAGAGGAAATCTTACCCTGATTCCCTGACTGGCTCTGAGGCAGAGATAGCTACAGCCAACAGAAGCCCCAGATATGGAAGTCCTGCAGTAAAACTCCAAGGTAGGAGAAAGAAAGCAGTGAAGCCTAAGGCTTATATCTCTTGCTCTGATTCTGAAGAGGGATTTGTACCTGGGAAAACCCAGATTAGAAAGAAGGGGTTTTCAAGAAAAGTTGAACAGGAGAAGCCTGTTGAAGTTTGTCAGACGGCTGCCTAGGGTGAGAACTTACACAATCTTGACGATGCATATATTCATATGATTCTTGCAAGGTATTGTGGGTATTGTAGTTCATTCACTCCCAAACACAGCTGATGACAATAATTGAGTTGTGGAACCAAGTGGTAAGGTCAATAAAATACTTCTTTTATTGATGGGGTTTAATTCACCCAGCACAAGTATGCTTGGAAGCAATATAAATGAGGATACTTGCTTGCAGTGTTTAAATGGATAACATAAAGTCAGAAAGCAAACCAGAAAACAACCTTCAGCTTGTCAGGCAATTAGCTAATGTTTTCTTAGCAAATAATTACCAAATACAAAGGCACAAAGAAAAGAATAAACTTTGCTTGTTAGGTTAACTTCTGCTTATTTTCCACGCAGATACCAGCAGTGATTCTCCCCTGCTCACACACACAATCAGGTGCAGCTTTAATTACTATCAATTGACCAGCTGAAAGCCTTTAGCTGGCTGGCTGCTACTGTGTGAGCCCAAATCCTGCTTTAAGAGCTGTTTGCAGTGGAAATAAAGAACAAAGTTAGGTTTCTTTGTGATGGCTGATGTGTTTGCTCACAGAAAGCTAGCAATAGCATTTAGATAGAGAACAGTCCATGTAAACTGTACTTTCATCTGCTGTATCTCCCCCTTCATCAATCAGCATAGGGTCACTATCATACATTGGCACAGACGAGTCTTTCATTAAGGCACTATCATGAGAATGCTTATTCCCTTGCTGCCATTCTCTATTATAGATAGGGTCTGGATCAGTGTTCATACCTGAGCCTCTCCTGCCATCATAATTCCTCTCTGTAAAGCCTGGCCAGTATGTAATCCAATTCTGATGTCCAGCCTTCCAATCTTGATCCCTGGACACTGGATCTCCTCTCACATACCTTCTGGCCTTGGTCTGAAAGTCCCTTCCACGTGCAGTCTTCTCTCTTCCAGGTAGCCACTGGTGATTCCTATCTCTGCCATTCCATTCCTCTGGCTGAATCCAGTCCAATGGACTCTGCTGGCACTTGGAATACCTCCCAGTATGGGTACTGCCTTGGACTCTCCCAGACCATCCAATGGGCTTTCTTCTCTTCCTTCCAGAGAGTTTCCTTCTTTCTCTATCCGCTTGGCTTGGCTTCTCTTCCTCCAGGTGATACTGGTGCTTGAGCTTGTAGCCGTTGCTGTCTCTGTCTCTGTATCTCTTCCTGAAGCTCTTTCTGTAGCTGTTCTTGAAACTCTCCCTGAAGCTGTTACCTGTAGAATAAGCTCTATTCTTATTCTGTTCTAATGTGTGCTCCTCCCTAACACAGCGCAGCTGTGTTGAATCAGGCCCTGCCCTTTGAGATGAGTGCTTAGGGATTACCTCATAGCTCTCTTGATTGCACACACATTTTCTCACTTCAGCCCCTCTCATGGCTGCTGGAACCTGGTGCATTCTGGGACTGGTAGTCTTTTATGTGAAAACTCTGTTTTCTTGCTTCTACCAGAACTGACAGGTTGCTTGTTCAGAGTCACATCATCTTTTCTATAGCTCCTACCTGAGCTATGATAAGCTTCCTTATCACAAGTTCTGCCAAGAGAAGGAGGGGCAGTGCAGTGGAATAGGCTATTTGAGCTTTTAAATGACTTAAAGGAAAAAGTGACTGAACGTTTCCAAGCTTTACCAATATGCAGCTCAGAGGAAAGTATGGAGGTAGATGGTAGAGGAACTGACATGGGTTCTTCTTGTTCTGAGATGGACTGTGCTGTTTGTATTGATGCTAATTAATGGAAGCCAAATAGCAGAAAGAAATTAAGAAAACTGTTACAGCTTTGTTATAGCTGAAAGCCTGAAGTAAAAGAGAGAATGAGTCTCATATTGAAGCACTAATGTTCTTTCCTAAAGAAGTGGCTAGTGCAACCAAGGCGGGGCTAGACAGCTGAGAATTGTTTAACTCAAAACAGCAAAGAAGGAGCTAGCAGCCCTACTGGCTTTGATTGTAAGTTGTAAATACATGTGCCTTTATTATTGCTGAAAGTAAGAAGCTTCTTAAAGGAAACGAAAAGGAAAGCCATTGTAAATAATTCCACGGAAACACTGTTTTGATATTTGCTTTAATTGGAGAAGATTATCCTTTGTTTCTTTGTCCTGAGTGTAAAGTTGCTTTGAAGATTGTTACCATCTTACCTAAAGGAAGCTAATAAAAATTCCTGTGCGCTTTGAAACATCCACTTGGTTCATTTCTGACTACACAATTACAACCCTTTGGAAAAGGAATACAAGATGGTCTCCCGTCCCTACTAGGCAACCGCCTGGTAGGGGTGTGGTCACCACAATATATAACAGTGATGGCTAACCTTTTTGAGCCCGAGTGCCCAAACTGCCGCACAAAACCAAAGAATTTCCTCAAAGTGCCAGCACGTCCATTAAAGCCTCATTTGCATAAGGTGCCTCATTTGCATAAATATTTGCATAATGTTACCATACACTAACTTTTAGTAAACATGCCTCTTAATGAGTATATGGATAAAGAAAGACTAAAAGGTTTCTACATTACTATAATCCAGTACCAACCGCCAGGCACATTAGGAACTACTACAAACGCTGCCCATTTAGAACCCATAGCAAACCCGCCGTATCCTAACAGTACTACCAGGACTCACAAAGCACCATACCCTAACTATCAAAAGGCAACACTGCAAATATTAAACCAATACATTTCAGAGAACAACAATACATGACCTACTGGGGAAAGAACAAGTGGCAATGTCAAATAGGAATTATATAAACAGAATACCTCAGCTCAGTTACACATGCAGAACAGACCATCACCAAACAAGGAATCACAATTTAAAAACAGGAAGACAATAATTAAACTGGGAACCCCAAAAGCCAAACTTGGAATATACAACAACACTGTAGAAATAAAACTATAAATTAATTTCCTCTTGTACTAAACAAAGCGCAAAAATTAATGATGCACATTTCCCAGAGCTGACATATTCCAGTTAATAAATTCAAAATAAAGAGATATTTTTCTACCTTTTGTGCATTTTTTTTCAGTTGCAATTGCTCCAGCCACTTTCTTCTGGTTTCTTCGTGTCTTCTCCTAACTCTCCATCTGCTGTCCATTTGTCCTTTCTTCTGTCTTCTTGGTTTTTTTTTTCCATTCTCTCTCTACATCTGCTTTAACATACTAATCTTTCTCCTTTTGCTCTTTCCTCATTCCTATTTCATCTACTCAAAATTTACCCCTCCATCCTCAATCCCCACTTATTCTCCCAATACCCGGCCAATTGTAGATTTTTTATCCCTCCCACACAAAATATTTTTCCCCTCTCCATTTTACTCTCCCAGCCCCATCCCATTCTAATCCTCCCCCAACACCAGCTCCCTTCTAGTTCCAGCCTCACCCAGCATCCATTCCCTTCTAGTCCCTGCATCAGCCCATTTCCAGTCCTAGCAGCCCCCCAACCCATTTCCAGTCCTAGCAACCTCCCAACCCAATACCAGTCCTAGCCCCCCCTCATCAACCCACTTCCAGTCCTAACCCCCCATAAGCCCATTTCCAGTCCTAGCTCCCCCATCTATTTGCAGTCCCATCCGAGTCCCTCCATCAGCTCATTTCCAAACCCAGCCCCCCATGAGCCCATTTCTAGTCCTTTCCTAGCCCCACCATCAGCCCATGTCAAATCCTAGCTCCCCTCCACTCAGCCCATTTCCAATCCAAGCCCCCCATGAGCCTACTTCCAGTTCTAGCCCCTTCATGAGTCCATTTCAATCCAAACCCCCACCACAGCCCATTTCCAATCTTAGCACCCCCCCAACAGCCAATTTCCAGTCCTATTCTAGCCCCTCCATCAGCCCATTTCCTGTCCTAGCCCCCCCTCACCCATTTCCAGTCCTAGCTCCCTCCCCCTCACAACCCATTTCCATTCCAAGCCCCAATCCCATCAGCTATTTGCAGTTCAAGCCCTCCTTCCACTCAGCCCATTTCCAGTCTTAGCCCCCCCATAGCCCATTACCAGACCTAACCCCCCATCAGCCCATTACCAGTCCTAACCCCCCCATCAGCCCATTTCCAGTCTTAGCCCCCCCCCATAGCCCATTACTAGTCCTACCCCCCCCCAAATCACCATCACCATCACCATCACCAGCCCACTTCCAGCCTTAGCACCCCCCATGGCCCATTACTAGTCCTAACCCCCCCCCCCCATCAGCCCATTTCCAGTCTTAGCCCCCCCCATGGCCAATTACCAGTCCTAACCCCGGCCAATTACCAGTCCTAACCCCCCCCCCCTGGCCAATTACCAGTCCTACCCCCCCCCCGGCCAATTACCAGTCCTACCCCCCCCCCTGGCCAATTACCAGTCCTAACCCCCCCCCATCAGCCCCTTTCCAGTCTTAGCCCCCCCCATGGCCAATTACCAGTCCTAACCCCCCCCCTGGCCAATTACCTTTCCTAACCCCCCCCCGGGCCAATTACCAGTCCTACCCCCCCCCCTGTCATTTACCAGTACTACCCCCCCCCCCGGCCAATTACCAGTCCTAACCCCCCCATCAGCCCCTTTCCAGTCTTAGCCCCCCCCATGGCCAATTACCAGTCCTACCCCCCCCCCCATCAGCCCATTTCCAGTCTTAGCCTCCCCACCATAGCCCATTACCAGTCCTAAACCCCCTTCCCCCCTATCATCCCAAATTAAAAAAAAAAACCCAAACAAAGCGGCTGCTTCTGCCGCGGCAGCCTCAAGAGCTCTGCCGCGGCAGCCTCAAGAGCTCTGCCGCGGGCCCCCCCCCCCTGCCCGGCAGAGCCTCCCTGCATCATCTACCTTCAAGTCGCAAAACGCGGGCTTCTTTCAGAGCCGCGAGAGTTTCCTTTCTCGCGGGAGAGCCGCGAGAAAGGAAACTCTCGCGGCTCTGAAAGAAGCACGCGTTTTGCGACTTGAAGGTAGATGATGCAGGGAGGCTCTGCCGGGCAGGGGGGGGGGGCCCGCGGCAGAGCTCTTGAGGCTGCCACGGCAGAAGCAGCCGGTTTGTTTGGTTTTTTTTTTTTTTAAATTTGGGACCTTTTAAATGCGGACCTTCCCGCGTGCCAGCTGCAAGGCCTTCGCGTGCCACAGCTGGCACGCGTGCCATAGGTTCGCCATCGCTGATATATAACGTGAGCAGTGGGTGGAACCAGAAAGTGAGGAAATCGGAGTACCCCAGTTTCTCAGAGATCTGAGAAATCGCTTAAAAAGGACGCCCCAAATTTCCTTAGAGAATTTGCAGGCTAGTCAGTAACGGCAAAAATGATATTATGATCGAGGGACGAAACCCCGCCAATTGGCTGTGGGGGATAAAGTAATAATTTTGGTGGCCGATGTGGGACCCAAGTTTGAGTCTCGATGGAAGGGCCCTTGTACAGTGGTAGAGAGGGTCGGTCCTGTCTCCTACGCTGTGGAAAATGATAAGGGACGCCGCCAAATATATCATGTAAATGTTTTAAAACCCTGGCAAGAAAAGTCAGCGACAGTAAGATTGGCTACTATGGAGAAGTACATGAACCCATTGTTAGAGATTACGTGCTGTCCATCTAAAGATCCGGCAGCCCGTAATATCTTAAGGGAGGGGATCTGTGGTGTAGAAAGTCCCTCTGATCCCTTAGAGATAGCTGAAACGGAAGAGTTGGCTTCAGTAGATGACAGACAACAAAAACACATGGCTCATGGTTTCCAGGGAAACCACAAGCAGAATGAGTCACGGGAGAGGAAAACATGCCCCTGCTGCAGTTTATCTCCACAGTCAGGAGTTGAGGCAGAACACCTGCTGGGAGGAGGGGTTAAGTTAAACTCTAGAAGGCAGGGGTATAAAAAATGCTCATTAGAGAGAAAGTTGGAAGGAGGGAAAGGAGAGAAGGAAGGAGAAGGAGCAGAACAAAGATTGGAATGGAGAGGAAGACCAGAGCCAGAACAGGAGTCAAGTTCAGAAGCAGAGGAAGAACTGCTTGGGAGTGAGAACTCAGAGGAGCTGACGTTGAGAGAGGATTCTCTGAGGTTTAATTCTGAGAGGGAAACCAGCAAGAGAAACAATTGGAGAACCAGTGTCAAGAAGCCAGGTAGAAACAGCCCAGGTTTGGTGCCATGTCTGAAAGGCAGCCAAAGGGAAAGAATACCAGGAAGGCTAACTTGGGAGCACTCACAAACTCCAAGGTTTGGATCTTTGGCTGACCCTGAAGTACAAAGGAATCCTCCTGTAAGAAAGCCAAAAGGTAGGCTAAGAGATTGGCTCAAAGACAAAACTGTTTTTAAGAATTGGTCTTGTGCTGACCCAGAAGGGTGGGACTCTCCTCACAGTAAATACAATATATATGATAATTCTCAAACATGTCTGATAGAGTGCTACAAAGAGAAGCCTCGAGCAGAGAAACTGGGTGTGGGTTTAGAAACGCCATGTAGCAAGTTTCAAACATTCCCAGCTGATAGCCATTATGAAGCAATGGAGACAGAACCGGTTGTAGAGTATATGCCAGAAGAACAAATGGACTGTACATTGTCTATTTCAGATAACATAATATCTTTGTGCTAAAGCCAGGCTGTCCAGAGAGTTACATGAGTCAGCAGGAAGGAAGCACAAACGTTTTGAGCTGAGACGTGTTAAAGTTTGATTGCTCCAAAGTAAATGTTCATGCTGATATAAGAAGCTATTTTTGTTGAGTTCTTATGTTGTTTTCCTGCCAGAGATGTATGGCAATATGTCTTTTGTTTCCTTTGTTTGAATCCGCCCGGAGGAAATTAAAATCCTGTTATTTTGCCTGAAACCATTCATGCTCAACTACTCTTTATTTGGATAGTAAAAGTACTACAACTCCCATGAGGCATTGCCTCCTCAAACTCTACTATACTATCTGAAGAAAGGATATCAGACCGCTTAACCCTGCATGCCCAGGCTGTGGGGTATCTAGCGTGTTACAGTTGACATCGACTCAATGGCACTTAACAACAACAACAACAAACAATTACTGCAAGGCTTCAGCACTTACTGCATGCTAATTCCTTTGGTAACTGCTTGTTGCTATAAAGGGCAGGACAGGGGTGGAAAATGGTTGGGATATGGGTATGGACATTGCTTCCAGTTAGTGTACACTAAGAGGCCAATTCCATATGGTGCAAACCTGGGCCGTGGAGATGGCTAAAACAAGCACAAGGCCAAGATGTACCCGATTCTGCAACCATGGGAGCTAGGCGCAGTGCAAATCATGTAGGTGCACTAACTGCCTCTTCAAAAGGAGGTAGTAATTGCACCTGCACTATCAACATGCACATACGGCATTGGCTAAGGAGAAAAATGATTAATCCCCTCTGAGCCTCACCCATCCCATCCTACCACCTTCTGATCAGTAGAAGCATCACCGTCCAATCAGTAGCAGACCCCATAAACCCCCATGACCCCATAAACCCCACCCCAACCCTTACCCTTCAAAGAGGTGCTTGAGCCTTTATTTGGCAGCTTGAATCCTAGTGGTAGCACAAGACTAATGCTAGAGGTCAGAGCTACCATTTTGAACTTGGAACAGCAATAGGGCTGAAATGTCCATGGATTGCCCCTTCCCTGCCTCTATATCACCATAGCAACCCCATTAAGTGCTGGGGGTAGCAGAGTGGGAAAGGGAATTATGATGCTATTGACTGGGAGTGGGAGGGTGGGAAGTGATACTGCTATTACTCGAGAATTTGATGTTTCTACTAATCTGAAGCTATTGGGAGGGTTAGAATGCTGATGCAAATAGGGGTTGGTGATGCTCAGGGCTTGAGTACTTTTCTGCAGGAAACCATAATGACTGCTTTGACAGATAACATGCATGCACTTATCTCACTATCTACCAATGCATTTACTATGTGGTAATTGCAGGACAGATGCTGGTCATACTCATACATTTACTAAACAGGCTTTACACTTATCTGTGTTTAATTTTCACTAACATGCAATAAGTGCAAAACCTTCATTTCTGCAGCAAACGTTAGGCCAGTCTTTAAGGTGCCTAAAGTAAGAGAGCCCCATGGTGTGATTATATGAAACCACATACCTTGTTCCTTTTTCTGCCCTCTCCCCCTCCGAACCCCATTCATTGATGGTGAACAATAACAGAATCTCTTATTTTTGTTAGTTCAACACTGTTTCACCTCCAAAAATTGTCTATATAAATATATATGTAATGGGATATGTATGTGTGTATATGTGTGCAGAGGTCTGAAAATGGAAAATTCTGGTGCTAAAAGAAGGACAATGCTTCAATCAAGGTTTGTTCCACTCATGGCTTCCTTCTGAGCCTGATCTCTTTTCTTCAATGCCTGAAATAATGTAGATGTAATTTGTCTCTATTAATAAATAAACATATGCTATAAAGAATGATTTCTCTATTCAGATCCATATTTGTTCTAATTTTACTATCATTTAAGGATGTTTTTGCTTTTCTTTGGATACTTCACTCTCCACATTCAAAATTGTATCTGCATACAGCTGCTGCTTTTATGTCAACAATTTTATTGCAGTTTAACTTTTAGTTTACCATGAATTCTTCATATGTTTTCATGTATATAGAAAGACATCTGCACAAGCACTAATGCCTATTAAGAGGGCACTGGGCAGTGGCTGCATAGAATGGCCACGATCCATAAGGTTTGGCTTCGGTTTTAAATGAACACTGGATGGGGCAAAGGAGGGGGATGGGTAAGACACAGAATAATAAACAGAGGGAAAAAAGATTCAGCAGGGATAATTCTCAGTGGTGAAGGAAGAAAATGGTCAAATAAATGGCAGAGCAGTCAGGGAAAGTGCAGACCAGATCTAGTGGAGAAGGCTCACCCATTACTCCATGTCTAGAAAAAACTAAGTTAGGATAGGTATGAAGAATCCTAGCTTGGCAGGACATTAAAGGCAGAAGAAAAGGGAATTACACCAAAATAGGCATGCAGGTGCTGGGAAGAGTGGGACATCTGAATGGATGGGAGCACCCAAGCACAGTAAGACATAAGTGCTGGCAAACACAGACTATCTAGACTCATGAAAGGCATGAAAGGGTTGGGACCAGCCTTTGGGTTAGGCTAGGTGAATAAAAGGGATCAGCTATATGGAAAATGGGCTGGCTGAGGCAGAGGTCAAGTAGCTGCACAATTTCATAAATGGCGACCTTTAGTAAACTTAAGTAGGACATGAATGGAATAGGTTGATATAGTACTCTCTTAGGCTGGCAATGTGGGGTGAAATGCATTACATGTTTTGCAATAAAGATAAGTTCAAGCTATTTATATTGAACAGAAAATTGCAGTTGTCTATTTTGAAATAAAGTCTCAGCTTTTGTTTGATTTCAAAAACTTGTACTGCCTAATTACTTTGGGAGAAGTTGAGATGGCATCCATATAAGACAAGAGGTACAGTGTTCTTATATTGTGTCTACCAGGCCTACAAAGACATTTTGGTGAGTTCTCCCAGACACGGTTTTCATACTACTTAAAATTGTGGTCAGCAAGTGTAACAATGGAAGGATCTGATTGAAAACTTGGGATCAACCTTCAAAAGGATTTATATGGATACCTAAGACTGATGTCCATGTTAATCCACTATTCATTGATTTTCATCCCATATATGGAATGGCATTATCTGCAGCCAAGCCTTCATTGCCACTTCACGGCCACTGCCAATTGGCAGCAGCAGCAGTGGCAACATGCTGATCCCCCTCTTCCACAACCCCCTTTGGGCGCCCCTTGCAAAAGGATGCCAGTGCCTCATATCTGCTGATATGGGGCACCAGCATCAGGGAAGGTCAACCTTTCCCCCCTTTCAGCACCATCAGGAGTGATATGCAGAAATATTTCTTTACGGAAAGAGTGGTGGAACCATGGAATAGTCTCCCAGTGGAGGTAGTAGAGATGATGATGGTATCTGAATTTAAAAAAGCATGGGACAAACACTGAGGATCTCTAAAGGAAAAAAGGGGACTGTTGCAGTTGTTGATATGGAAGGACAGACTAGATAGGCCATGTGGCCTTTTTCTGTCATCATTTTTCTATGTTTCTGTTTCATTCCTCCCCAGATAGCACCTAACACATATGTGATGCTATCTAGAGGTGTCTTTGGGGCACCCACCTATCTCTTGCCCCACAAACACAAATCTTGGCTAGGCAGTTGCCCCCTCCCCCCCCCCATGTCCCACCCAGCACACTGCTCCCAAAACAGATGCCAGCTAAGCAATCAACTCCCCACCCTCCACACTTCCCAATCCTTACCTCAAAGTTCTATGGTAGTCCAGTGGTAAGGGGGCAGGAGCAGTCCCCTCTTGCTTCTGCCCCCATCTCTGGAACTATAGAAAATGGTGCTGCCCCCATAGTGAGACGCATCACATAGGGGCCGGGTGCTATTTAGGGAGATGGTGCTGAAAGGACCGGAAGTTTGGACTTCTCTGGTGCTGATGACATAGATCATTAGAACTGAGGCATCAACACCCTTTTGTAAGGGTACACATGAAGGGGGTTGTTGGGGGATTTGCAGGATGCCACTAGGAATTGTGGAGGACAGAGCAAGTGGAATTGTGGAGGATAGAGCAACTAGTTGCTCTGGCCTCCCCTTGCTCCTGGCCTTTAGCCTGCATTCCCTGCATCAGCAGGCAGCTCTGGAGTACCTGCACTACTGCCAATGCAGGGAATGCAGGCCTGTGCGGTAATCACATGACCTATATGGTATCTGTAGGGTTGATGCTGGCCACTCCCACTGCAGATGTTACACACGTTTTGCACATACTACATGACATTTTTACATATGCCACATGGTAGATACAAAAATGAATACCACACATTAGTAAATATGCCCCTAAAAGTAGAGAAGTATATTCAGAAACAGTGCCATGCAATTGGAAAACTTAACCCATAGTGCACATCCTGTTGAATTGTTATCTAGGGGTATGCAGGTTAAAAAAAGTATTGTTTCCTGTGGTATTTGCAGGTTGTTTCAGTTTATTTCATTTCATTTTAATACATTTTCATTTTGTTTTATTTCATTAATAAATGTTCATTTCAGGGCAATTTTGTAATTAAAGCTGAGCTGCTGTCTAAACAAAATACATAGCTGAAACATTGCTAAAAATTTAAGGCAAATAAAAAAAAACAAGCTAGTTCTTGTTCCACTCACCATCAGAGGCTGTTTTCAAACCAGTGAGCTTTGAGCTACACGGCAAGCAACTCGCAGAAGAGCCATCACATTTCCATGGGTGTTGATACTAGACAGCTTGCACTTAACCAACTAAAGTTTGTCTGATCTGCAGCTCTATGAAAAATGCCGTTTTTTTTAACTTATGAATCTATTGACTCCTGCTGTAGAGATTTATTCCAAATATTTTTGTTTTGTCATGCTCTTGTGCCAGAAATTCTGTGAAACCATGTCTAAGTATGTTATCAGAGACATTTACAAAGCCTAATCTAGATAGTGGTTGTCTAACTAATGGTGATCAAACAGGATCTAGACATAGGGGTATGTTTACTAAACTGCAGTAACGGTAAATAACGCGCGTTATGTAATGTTAACGATCGTTAGCGCATCATAACGCGTGTTATGACGCGCTAACGATCGTTAACGTTACATAACGCGCGTTATGATGCGTTAACAATCGTAAAGCTCCGCGGCGCAGTAAAACACCACAGTAGGTGGAGAGAGGGCGGAGAGAAGGGGTCAGTGGGCGGAGAGTGGGCGGGGAGAGGCTCCCTTCACACTAACGTGTGATCGGAAGAGCTAAATCCCAATGCAAATGAAAACCTGCCGTTAAAAGCACATTACAGGGGAGAGAAACCATTTCAGTGTCAGCAATGTACAGCCTAGGCAGGGAAACCTAAAAAAAGTGATAGGTGTGATACATGTGCACAGAACAAAAGGGCACATAAACACTGAAAATGACCTCAACAAACTGGAAAAAAAACATAACCAAGCTGGCCAATAGTGGTATTAATGAGAAACATCAACCCCCCCCCTTCCCCCGAGAAAGCTCCATAGAAAA
Source organism: Ichthyophis bannanicus (assembly GCA_033557465.1). Classification (NCBI taxonomy): domain Eukaryota; kingdom Metazoa; phylum Chordata; class Amphibia; order Gymnophiona; family Ichthyophiidae; genus Ichthyophis; species Ichthyophis bannanicus. The sequence goes on from CM066032.1 coordinate 428,323,608, forward strand.
GATATAAATCGTGGAAGGGTCAACACTCCGTCCCCATACAAGGTGAATGAGCCCACAGTGAAATAGCGCTGCTCAGGGTTTTCCACTCCATCGGACAGGGTTCCTATGGCATGCACATGTCCCGCAACATCAGGGCAGGCATGTCGGAACGGCAACTGGATAGATGCCGGAAAAGGGGATACAGAGGGCCGCAGGCGGCACATGCTGTGGTGGAGCTGGGCCACAGTGCGGACTAGGGTGATGCCTAGCTGGCCCATACGAATGCTGAAACAGCAGAGCAGCCAGACAGCAACTGCTGAAGGCCCAACATGGGCACGACTGTGTTTCCCACAGTGTCACAGGGGATAGTACCCAACAGCTACCCCCAAGGGCACAGAACATTGGCAGGCGGGGCTGGGGGGGAGCGTGGACATCTATGCAGGCACCCCAACCCCAGAACCCGCACCATAGGTAGCCACTTACCTGCACACTGGATGGCCTGAGACTGCCCACCACCAGCTCCACCAGCAGAAGGGCATGTCAGCATGGTGGCTGAGGGATACTGGTGGTGGAGGGGGCAGTGGCAGCTGCCCAGAGCAGACCGTGGCCTAGCCCTGTGTAGGTGTGTGCCATGTACTGCAACAGACGGGCCCTGTCTGACGAACAGTCATGGTCTCACCAAGGAATGTACTGACTCAGTGACAACAAGGTGGTGCAGTGCACAAAACCAGTGTATTCAGAAGCAGGGGGTCACAGGTTCAAGTCACAGCTGTGGTTCCTGCCAACCCAGTCCCCAAATTTTACCCACTACTACAACGTGCTAATACAGACAGCACCTTTATTGCAGATGACGTAAACACGCCCAAGACACCTACATTTTACCCTACAGACCACGGACACCATAAACATGCACATTACCTAGAGCAGAGTCTCTCAAATGCAGTCCTGGAGGGCCAAACACCATTCCGGTTCCATGCTGCCTCTGATAAAGATGCCTGTGCTGCATTTCTATGCGCCACCCCCATGGTATGCAGATGTATCTTATGCATATTCATGAGGGACAGCATGAAAACCCGAACAGTGTTTGGCACCGCAGGACTGGAGTTTGGAACCTCTGCCGTAAAGCAGCAGCCAACAGGGGCAGAAACACCCGCACCCACAGGCTCCATTATCCAAAGCCTCCTGGAGAGGCAGGACTTTGGGCTCTGCGTGCATCTCCCAATACTAGCACTTGCATACCTTAGTAATGCCACCCTAACCCTGGGAATATGGTACACATCTATCAAAAGGTTGCTATGATTACTGGCAGATAGCAATTCCTACGTTAAGTACAATTTTCTGAGTGAGCTGCATCATAGCAACCTTTCTGATGTCTGTGGAGTGTGCTACAGGTCTTGTGTCTGACAGTGTTTACCACCCTGGGGAGTGACTTCTACAGTATTGCATACCATAGCCATGCCTGCACTGTGCCCAGGAATGGTGTGGTCGCCTGGGCTGCCCAACACCTCTATAGTTGCACAATGCTGGCATAGGTGTGGGGAGTGTGTGTCTGTCTATCCAGTGTGTGGTGGCTGCCAACACCCTCCACAGCCCACACTGCTAGCACTGTTGCCAGTATTGGCCTGCCAATGTGCATAATGAGGAGCAAGGTACCGTGGCAATAGCCTGGATAGGGTGGCCTGGCCTGGCTGCATCTGCACAGGGCATAGGGCAATGGCTCGGACATTGTAGTGCCCGGTACCACCTGCATGGACAGGGTGGCCATAGCATGTCCTGCTGGGAGGTCACTCTCACCCTGACTGAGCAGTGACCATGGCATGGCTAGGTTCCCCCCATAGTGCTATATAGCATTTCTTTCATGTGATATTTATGGGTTTTCTTTTGGGGCCCAATCACTGATTTATCTGCTTGGTATGTATGCTGACATCCCTGTTCTGGGTACATGCATCTTCTCCAGGACCATGCACTATGGACTAGCTGGCGGATTGTCTGCAGCTAGTATGTGTCTTGCTGGAACACCTTGCAGGGTGCAGTGGCTGGAGGCTTACTGCTGGAGAATGTCAGATAATGGTTTGGGGCAGCTGAGCATTTCCAGGCCTGCTGTCTGTCTGCTATTGCGTTATGGATGTGTACTGCTCTGTCTGTTCCCCAGCAGGACTGGGGTTGATTGTCCCCTCTACTACTACCATTGCAGGGAAGTAGACTATGGATCTATTGGTGGGTGATCCTGTTTCCCACCCTGAGCCCCAGAGGGTGGGTTGTGTGGTGGTACATAATCTGCCTATGGGTCCATACACCTACAGCAGGTAACCATGGCACCAACACAGGATATGCACTATTCTGGGTGCATCATTGCCCATAAGGACTAGACATGACCGAGACATACAGCAGGATACAGATGTATCCTAGGTGTGTCTAATGGAACTACCTATCTCACACTGATGGGGACCTGCAGCATGGCATATTTCAGCCATGTAAAGGTGCTGTGGACCTGGTGCTGGGCACCCCACCTCAACCTCAGGGTGGGCACAGTACCCGCACAATGTGACTGTCTGTGGCTAATCTGTGGCAGTGCCACACATGGTCTGTTGTCCCTACCAGGCCGAGGTGCTGTGGGGGTGCATACCCAATCTTGTGCCCATCTCTCGTCTGCTGATTTGCATGTGCAGTGCATCATGGGTACGGGTGGGTTAACCCTATCCTGGTAACAACAGCAGACAGTTTGTGTGGTGCCGTGCAGTTCTTCTGCAGCCAGCCAGGGCTTTGTTCACAGCCTTATAAGGTGTCCTATAGGGGACATTATAGGGTGCCTTGGCGGACAGTACACTTTATAATGTGCCCTATGGAGTGCATTATGGGGTGTCTTATGCGGCACCTTAGGTTATGCCACCGTGAGGGTGTGTTTGCTGGCAGCACTAATTAAAATACACGTAAAATGCCTCAACAATCACTACTTAAATGTAAAGGGTGCTGCTTCAGCCAGCCTTATATATTAGGCCCACTGGGGAATCAAACCCATGACCCCTGTACCATCAGTCAGTGTTGTAACCATTGTGCTACAGCTCTGTTACTGTGCTTGTATGCCTGCGCGCCTTCTTAAGATTAATGCGCGGTAACGTGCCCTGTAGCGCTCGTTCATTTATGGCGCCTTGTAACGCGCGTTCTTGGCGTGTTCTCGATAACGATGTACCGCCCATGTCCTTATTTGGGATTTCTGTCTCTACTGCGGCTCCTAACGCAAATCGCACTAACGCAGTTTAGTAAACATACCCCATAGTTTCCCAGACCTCTGGCACAAGAACTTGGAAAATGAAAAAAAATTGGAGTAAATCTCTACAGCAGGAGTCAATAGACTGACAAGGCTAAAAATCCAGTTAGCATTTTCTATAAAACTCCATACCAGACCAACTTTAGGACAATCAGGAAATGGGAAGGAAGGCCATTAGCAGAGTTAAGAGTAGGCTTGCTAATGCTATCCCCCATGGAGATGTGATGGCTCTTCTGCAAGATGCTTGCCTTCTACTTTCAGTGTTGCTGGTTTGAAGCCAGCCCGTGATGAAAATAACATAGCATAAAACAGCAGAAAAAGACCAGTATGGTCCATCTAGTCTGTCCAGCAAAGTGGCAAGAGTAGGTGCACCTGCCACTCTGTGCAGGTCACCCCTCCTTGTGACTTTGTTTAGGGGTGTACCCACCGCTCCGTGTAGGTCACCCCATTGGTTCAGATTTAAGAGATAGTTATGCTTATTTTGATTTTGTCCTGTTGCTATAAAGGGATCCACTGTGTCTGTCCCATGCCAGACAAAAATGGATTTTCAGTGTCTTTTTAAGATTAAAAATGATATCAAAAGGAATTTTATTGTTATTCCCCTTTTTTTTCAAACAAATGCACATCCCTCTCTACATAGCCAACAGACAATTGTCTCAATTCTGAATTACAAATTCCAAAGGTATTAATGAGTCATCCCACAGAGTTCCCCTTTGAAAATATGCCTGACACACAGAAAACAGGTAGAAAATACTGTCATAAGGAGGAGAGTCGAACATGAGGCAGAGTGAGGCAGAGACTCAGGCATCTGTGGAGCCACTTGGAGGACTGTTTGCAGCAGTGGCAGCATCACCCAAGAACACCTACAAGAGCTGCTGGGGCTCTTTAAAAGCTCTAGAGCTCTGATTACCCAGGTACACTAAAAAAATTTTTTTTAAACTGCCTCTAATGTTTCGATTGATTTTTACGTTTTTTGGTGCGCTGAATCCAAATCTGGTAACCAATTTGCTCCATCACGTACAGATTTTTTGCTACATTGGGTTAGCAGTTTGAGGTGAACGTTTCAGATTGAGTGCGATCGAGATAAAAGTTTCTTGGATGAATTCTTTATACTAATTGTTTAGTAGTTATTCAAATAAGAATAAAGAAAATTGTAACAAGGCAGCACATAAGAATAGAGTAATGTCAACAAAACACACTGTGATGGTAGCAAAATTGTCTGCACTTAAAACAGCCACATACATGTGCACAAACATTGAGCATATAAGAGCGAGGTTAGACACAAAGCAAAGCAAAGAAATGTGCAAAAAATGTTGTACAGGTATGTATGTAAGAATAGAAAACGCAAACCGCACCATTGCAATACATGAAGATAAACACCCGATGGTGTGAAAATAAAATTCTAATAAATGAGATCCGACACTGTGGTAATAACTAGCAAATTTTTATTTCAAAGTTTAGTAAAAACACGATATTTGTCAACACAGTTTAGATTTTAAAGTCATTCTTGGGTCAATCAATCTCCTGGTGGGCCCGTTTCTTCTTCCCCCGAATGCTTCTCTTGGTGCGCTGCTTGGCGTATTTTTCATCTGGGGTTTCCCGCAGCAGCAACCAGCAGAAATCAGCCATCATAGTGGTGTTCCATCTTCCTTGGTACCTTCTCTCTGCGTCCTTGATGTCCTGGTGAAACCTTTCACCTTGTTCTTCACTGTACGCCCCCAAGTTTTCGGGAAAGTAGTTCACATGGGAGTGCAAGAAATGGACTTTCAGGCTCATGTTACAGCCTTGTTCTTTGAAGGCATTGAGCATCCTGGCAACAATATCCTTATAGTTCTCATCCTGCCTGTTCCCCAAGAATTTGAGAACAACATCCTTGAAGGAATCCCAGGCTTCTTTTAACTTCTCAGACATCGTTTCAGCGAATGCTCCATCTGAAATGAGTTTCCTTATATCAGGGCCAACAAACACTCCTTCCTTTAGCTTTGCTTCAGAAAGTCGGGGGAACTTTGAGCAAAGGTACCGAAAGCACTCACCATCTTTTGGAAGGGGCTTGATGAATTGCTTAATGAGACCCAACTTAATGTGGAGAGGTGGTAATAGAATTTTATCACGAGGTACCAAGCTCTCATGAAGAACATTTTTCTCACCGGGTCTCAAATACTCCCGAATTGGCCAGTCTTTTTTCCCCCAGTGTAGGTCGCGGGCCCGGCTATCCCACAAGCAAAGGAAGCAGGGATATTTGGTGAAACCAGATTGCTGCCCTAATAGCATGGATAGAATTTTAAAGTCTCCACAAATCATCCACTTATGCTCATCATAACGAATCTTCTGAAGAATCAGGGCCAAATTCTCATATTTTTCTTGGAGAATAACAGAGTGAGCAATAGGAACTGAAGCGAATGTGTTGCCATTATGAAGAAGAACACCTTTTATGCTGTCTTTTGACGAATCAATGAACAGCCGCCATTCAGCAGGATCATACTTGAGTTTAAACTTTTCCATCACTCCGTATATATCGTTGCAAAATACCAAATCTTCCTCTTTGCTGAAATACTTCAAAAATTGTGTCTCGCGGTTGGCGGTACCAATAAAAAGTTGTTCCTGGTGACAATAGATTTTTCTGTTTAAGCCGAGAACCTAGCAGTTGGGCAGCATCTTTTGGGAGTCCTAAATCCCGGACTAAATCATTCAATTCAGCTTGAGAGAAAAGTTCAGGTTTCGGATCTGGTTCAGTTTCAAACTCGGAAGTACTGGACTGGAAAAGCCATTTGATGAGTCTCATCATGATCAGAACCGTCCACACAAATATGATCCAAAGATTTTGGTGGTTCAGGCACAGGTACTTCGTTGCTATGAGGCATAGGCCTAATTGCTGAGGGAAGGTTGGGGTAACTTATTACGTTCTTATTTTTTAAGTTGTATCCCTTCACAATGCAAGAGCAAAAATAGCAGTCACTGCTGTGGTCTCTTTGTTCACGCACAATCATAGGTATTCCGAAACGAAATGCTTGTTTTTTACCTTTCATCCATAAGCGTAGATCTTCCTCACATGTCTTGCACACTTTGTGAGGAGCCCACGGTTTGTCTTGATCGCCTAACTTCAAACCGAAATAGGCGAAATATACTTTTTTAATAAATGCAGAAATGTTCCTCTGCCGCTTTTTCACGGTATATTCCCCACAAATAAAACAAAAACTGTCCGGAGAGTTGACGCAACCTCTGGCTCTGTGAGCTATCACAAATACACAGCACTGCAAACTATAACTGTAGTGAACCACTTCGGAATAAAGCTGGATTACGACTGAGCAAACAAAAGGTAATAATGAACTTGCAAGAAACTAAAATTTGACAGGAACGTTCATGTCGCAACCACCGTGTTTGAGCGAGCGAACGAGGCGAGGCGAACAGGAAAGAACATGCGCCAGCGCGAGTACTGGATTTAGCCCCCGCCTCCCAATTGTCCTGTTAATGTATAAAATGAATACAAAACACTCTAAAATATCATGAGGGAGTGTTTCTAGTTAGTTAACCATTACAACCTCTATTTTGGGCCAAGAAAATAAACTGCAGTCGGTTAAAAAGAAATTATGTGAACATTCCTTATATGGGTAAGAAATCTAATTTTGCAAGAAAACGTGATGTGATGGAACATTTTGGCTATTTTTCCTGGATTCAGCACCCCAAAATCTATAGGAATCAGTTGCAAAACTGGAGGCAGTTTTTTGGTAGTGTACCTGTGTTATCTGCAGAAGGAGAGCTGAAAGAGAGACAGAGTGGGTAGAGACTCAGGCATTGGTAAAGTCACTTAGCGGCCTGTTTGCAGCAGCAACAGCACCTGAGAACACCTGCAAGATCCAGAGGGGTTCTTTAAAAGCTCCGGAGCTCTGATAACCTGTGAGAGAAGAGCGGAAAGTGAGGCAGAGCGGGCAGAGACTCAGGCATCTGTGGAGCCACTCGGGGGCTTGTTTGCAGCAGCGTCTGCATTACCCAAGAACTCCTGCAAAAGCTTCTGGGGTTCTTTAAAATCTCAGAAACCCTGTGGTACATGGCTGTGGGTGTGCCCAAAGGGGTGTGACCTAAGTGGCAGGTTAGGACCCTTCAGAGCACTGAGGAGTGCTAAGGAAGGGATTATCTAGCACTGTTCCCTTGTTTCTTTTCTTTGTATGGCAAAAGGGAAATGGAAGGCTAAAGAGAAGCAGATGACCTTGAGAAGATGAGAGGGCTGGATGAATCTCTCTGTCTGCTCTCCCAGAATCCTCTCTGAAAATTCCATCTTGAAATGAGTGAATGAAACAGTGTCTTTGTGTGTGTGTGTGCTGTGAAATACTATCACCTTTGAAATTGCTGACAAGATGAACTGCAGACAGAATGTTTTACCCATGACTATGCATCTATACATAAACCAGAATTGGGGGAGGTTAAGGGAGATGAGACATAGAAATAAGACCCTGCAAAAGACCATAAAACAAGAGAACAAAGAAAGGAATGTATATCCAAGGATTGTTGTAAGGAATAACCATATAAGGGGAAAGAAACCAATGGGTTGAAGAGAAAAAAAACTGTGAAGTGAATGTATAAAACAGTGCTTTGTAGAATGTAAAGTGAGTAGACAATGACTGGAGCTCTGTAGCGAATGATGTCACTTTCTGCCTCACAGGATAACAACGTGGTGTTAGATTAATATTTGCTGCAAAATATTCTAACATGTTTTTGAAGACCTGTGTATTTTAGTTCAATAAATTAGATTGTTTTTTTACTTAATAGTTGTCCTGTCTTACAAATTTATACACAAATTATAAGGAGTAGGCGGGGTCAAATACTGGGTGACACACAGCACTAAGGGGTATGTTTACTAAACCGTCTTAATATGCGCTCTGACACGTTAGCGCGCAATAAGGCACCTTATTGCGTGATAATGGTGCTTTACCATGCGATAGGTGGTGAACACTGTCAGAGACCAGACCTGCAGCACACACCGCAGACATCAGAATGATTGTTATGGTGGAGCTCAATGAGCAAAATGTGCTTAACGTAGGAATTGATATCTGCCAGTTATCATAGGGAACGTTTGATAGCTCTGTACCATATACCCAGGTGTAGGGTGGCATTGCTAAGGTATGCAACTGCTAGTATTGGGAGATACAGGCAGGGCCCAATGTCTTGCCTCTCCAGGAGGCATTGGCCAATGGGGCCTGTGGGTGGGTGTGTGGCCCTGTTGGCTGTTGCTTTATGGCAGAGTTCCCCAACTCCAGTCCTGGTGTTCAAAACACTGTTCGGGTTTTCATGCTGTCCCTCATAAATATGCATGAGCTACATCTGCATACCATGGGGGTGGTGCATAGCTATGCAGCACAGGCATCTTTATTAGAGGCAGCATGAAGCCGGAATGGTGTGGGGCCCTCCAGGACTGCATTTGCGGGACTCTGCTTTAGGTAATGTGCCTGTTTCTGGTGTCTGTGTTTGGTGTAGTAAAATATAGGCCATGCGTATGTTCTCTGCAATAAAGGAGTGTCTTTACTATCACTGTTTAGTGGTGGGTAAAACTATGGGGACTGGGTTGGCAGGAGCCCCAGCTGGGATTTGAGCCTGTGATTCTCTGGTCTTACAGGTACTGGCTGTGTCTGTTGCACCACACTGTAGCCACAGAGACAGTGCAGTCCCTGGAGTTAGTTAAACCGGCCTGACGAGTCAGAAACCCTGCTCTGCAACAGGTTTACTGTGGCCTCATTTACCTTGTATGCAGACAAAGGTGCACATAAACCTCAGAAAAGGGGCACACACCCATAACCAAGCTGGGCAACAATGATATCATTGGGCAACATTACACAACACTCCCAGGACAGCTCCATTACAATGAAATGATCTTTGAAAGGGTCTGCGGAGCGTAGACCCTTCCACACATCATTTCTTTTTTATTTGGTGCTTTCCAGTGAGTTTTGTTCCTTGTTGCCCATTGCTATCACTGTTGCCCAGCTGAATTATGCTTTTTAAAATGTTTCTTGTGGTCATTTTTAACGTTTTATGTGAAATTTTGTTCTGTGCACATGTATCACACTGCTCACGTTTTGTCGGTTTCCCCGGTTTTTCTGTACATTGCTGACGGAAATGGTTTCTCTTCCCTTTAAATGCCTTTAACGACAGGTTTTCATTCGCGTTGGAATTGAGCTCAGAAATTCAGCGCGTTAGTATGAGGGGAGCCTCTCCCCGCCCACTCTCCGCCCATTGACCCCTTCTCTCTGCCCACTCTCCACCTTCTGCGCTGTTTTAACGCGCCGCGGAGGTTTACGATCGTTAACTGCGGTTAACGCACGTAAAGTATGTTTAACGATCGTTAGCACGTCAGAACGCGCGTTCGGACGTGCTAACGATCATTAAACGTACTTTAAGTGCGTTAATCACGATTACCGCACTTTAGTAAACATCCACCTATGTGTTTTTTCTCAGGATACTGTTCTGAGGTTTTCACAGTTAGATGAGAAATTAGATAATATGTTACAGCACATTTGCAGTCTGCTGTAGCTTCTTCAGTAACAGATAGTTTATTACTTCATAATAAGATTGAAGCTTTGGAGAATCAGTAGAAGAGCAAAAATTTACGTTTTCATAATTTTACAATATCTAGGTTGCTTTCCGCAGAAATTTTATTGAGGAAATATTTCTCTGAAGTTTTTCCTCTTTCAAGATATTTTAATTTCAAATTTATATTATGTATCTTAGAGAGTTGGAAAGTTAATTCGGTGGAAGGGGAGTTGGATGAGTTAGTTCCTATTTCTTCTGTTAATCTAACACAGTTCTTGGAAGATTCTAAGGATGAGATAACCTCTCGGATTACTTTATTGGTTTGTTTTGCCAATGAATTAGATAAAAATAGGATCCTTAAAAGTTTTTTTTAAAGAAACATACTGTTTTTTTTGTGGACAGAGGATATCCTTATTTCCTGGTGTGTCATGTGCCATGTGTCTGTCCTACCATACTAACATTTTGTCAGCCAGGGGAACTTTTGTTCCTAAATTTCCCTGCAAATGTCTTATTACCTTTCAGGAAATTAGTTATACTTTTACTGATCCTATGCATTTGGAGAAATTTTTGAATGAGCATTATACATATTACTTAACATATAGTTGGGTGGACTTGTGGGATATCCAGTGTTGGGTGCCTCGCTTAGTGGGAGGGTAATATCCTCTTTTGATTTCTTTTAGTTTTATTTCCTTTCTTTTCTGTGTTTCTACCCTATAAAGGGGGTCATTCTAGAACACACATAAGGGATATGTATGTGCAGTGGGGACGTTTATGTGCCAAAAACATCTCTGACTGTATTCTGAAACACGTCTAACATGCATGTCCATGGCATTAGTAAGGGGATCTCAGAATATGCCAAGAAGGGGATAGAATGGGGGCATGATCAGCCACAGAGACAAAGAAAGCGGATTCAGGAAAGGTCCATGTACGTATTAAGGGCCCAATTCCATCCTGAACATCCTGGCCCTCTGTGCACCCGGCCAGCACTGGATGCACAGAGGGAGCTGCGATTCTGATCCCGCGGGGCACATCTAGCCCCACGGGACCAGAATCACAAACAGGCCTGTATGTACTGGCTGGGACCCCAATCCCATCCAGCCTGAAAGTACAGGCCTTCCCCGGCTAACTCAGTCAGGGCTGTTTAATGGAGCCATGGCGTCATGGCATCCTGTTGCTATGGCACTGCGACTCCATTGAAAAGCTGTGATCCCTGGCCGCCAGCTGCAAAGGTGCTTTCCCCACAGCCTGACCCCCGATCTGGTATCCTAAGGCCAAGATCAGGCTGCAGGGAATCTCCTCTGCCCCCTCCCGCTGCTTCCCAGCCCCGGGCCTGCCATCCTCTTCTAACTAGGGAACTTATTCCACTCCAAGGTTGAATAAGTTCCCTTTGCAAGCCACTGGCCCTGCACATACAGGGCCAACATTGGAATCAGCCCTGTGCATCCAGGGCTGATGACTGCCCACTGCCCGCCCTAACGTCGCCTCCCAACTGCCCCCTTCCCGCCCCATCTACCTTCCCCATACAATGTGTGGTAAAGGCAGATGGGATCGGGAAAGGGACGAAAAGCAGGATGGACATCCCAATGGGACGCCCATCCCCGCTATTCATGCCTCAGAATGACCCCGTGTTTCCTGGACACGTCCACGTTATTCCTGCTGAAAAGTGGAATAAGGCCAGGACTTAGAAAAAATTCTTCTCTTCTCTGCAATGCAGCCCATATTGAAGAATGGTTGTGACAAGTATGTTTTGAACTGGTGTGACTGCAGTCTGGAAAAACACAAGATGCTGTTTTAAGGTACAGAGAGCAGAGGTGAGGTAATGTTGTAAGGTCTACACACATTAATAAGCATCCTCACAGAAATATTAAGAACAATAGTGTTTATTCAAGCTATGCATTAATGTGTTGTTTGTGCTAAAGGAGCAAATCTATGGGATCCTAACAATCCCCATGTTCTGAAAAATGGGACCATTAATGCAGGGATAGTAGGGGCGTGAACAGGGAAAGGATTCTTTTTTGGGTGAGAAATAGAGATCATATTTGTAGTCCTGGTACCTCATGCTATTATGCTATGTCATAGCTGTTACGTATAGGTTCAGGGCATCATTTTGGCAGAAGCATGTTTTTGTGACAGAAAATGAGAGAGTTTGTGTGTGTGGTTTGAGGAGTGCACGAGGGGGATCTGATGAGCTCATCTGCAATTCAGGATGGACATGAAAGCCTGGCCAGTACCTGGACCATATGGATGACTGCAGCATTACCAGGTGCCAGTGTGATTGGGCAGTACAAATTCAAAGAGGGCTTGCTATAGCTAAATGTTACAACATATTTCTGTCAAAAATAAGGGACCCTCTGAATAAGAGAACTCAACAGTGAAACATTGATGCACATCTTGTGGGGCCAATGGTGCTGCTGTTGTGTATGTAGTAGTGCTGTTTGCACTGCTGAATGCCCTTAATTTGAGGGTCTCTTCTTATTGACAGGGATATGTTTTAACAATTAGCCATAGGGAACCTATGCTGATTCCTTCTGGATTATTTTTTATAGGGTACTTTAATAAGATTAGATATTGCTGGCAGTGTGATTGGGCAGACATAAATTCACTGTGCCAGGCACTGGGAGACACGGCTGATGTAGTGTCAACATTCCACAGATTGTCCCATGCATCCCTACCCATGCCAGGATCAATGAGAGCTGCGAGAGTGGTGATATATCTGGAGGCTGGCTACCTGGGTATGATGTTACAGAGATCCCCCATCCCATGCCCACACAGGCCTGACCAGGGGAGCAGTGCCACAAAGCTGACTGTGGGAAGACAGACAGGGGTGCCCCACAGATAGTGGATATATACATGCCAACATATGCCATGATGGGATAGGTGTAACTGCTCTGAGAAATGCCAGTACTCAGATATGTGGGAATCAGATGACATAGCCAGAAGGCCCTACAACTGCTGATCATTTATATAGCGCTACAAAGTGTACACAGCACTGCACAGTCACATGTAAAAGATGGTCCCTTCTCAGTAGAGCTTACAATCTAGTCAAAACAGACAACACAGCAGCTGTGGACAGGATACATCCAGGTGGAATGGTCAGGAAGTGAGCTCAGGCGGACCAGATCCAACAGCAGCAATGATGAGGTGAACGTTCATCAAGGATTTGAGAGGGGCCAAAGACAAAGCCTGATGTACAGACTTAGGTAGTTTGTTCCAGGCATAAGAAGCAGCAAGGTGAAAGGAGCAATGTCTGGCTCTGGCCTTAGAAGAAAAGGTCAGAGATAGAAACAATCTGACAGAAGAGCGGAGTTCCTGGAGAGGGGTGCAGGGAGAGATAAGAGGGGAATGGTAGTGCGGAGCAGCAGAAAAAGTGCACTTAAAGGTCATAGGCACAAAAAGGGCATAGATTTGTTGCTCAGCAATATTATGCATCCTTCAGGAAACTGCAAGGTTAGTTTGGGATTTTGTGCACTTGGTGAGGGTCCATCACTAGCAGTTAAGACATGTTCGTAGAGATGACTAGGGCAGGAATCACTGGGGCTGGTTCCTAAAGCCACATACCATTTGATGCAAGATATGTCCTGACATACATGTTCAAAATTACATTATCTTATACCATATTGGAGTGCACTGGGCTTACCTATCACTTTTCAGGGCATGAAGGGGACTGGTATATGGTCTATGTTGCAGCAGCAGTCATTTCTCATTGGTATTTATGTCTAATGTTCATCAATAAACTATTGTCTGTGAGGAGCAGCTTAGGAGATGCTAATTTTTCCAGAGGGGTGTGTCATCCATGGGTGTATCGCGGCGTCTGGCAGGATCCAAAATGTGCAACTTCTCAGAATACAGTGGGCACGAGGACATATAAAATGTTTACCCACGTCCGAGGCCCGGGCCGGCTAAATAGTGCTTGCATGTGCTGTGCTGCTCACGTCCAGACCCATGGGCACATCCAGATCCGCGGACATAATTAGGTTCAAAGGGGCCCCATTTGTTATTTAGACGTGTTCTCAGGCCGGATGTATACGTTATGGAATCGTGCTCCACATGGGCTGGAATACTCGTGCATGTGATGTTTTCTTTAATTTCTTTTGTGATTTTCATATATGTATCAAATATATTGGTTTAGGTTGTTTTGGATTGCATCATCAGTTGAAAACTTTGAATAAAAAATAAAAGAAAATACTGACATACTTTGTGCCTGCACTAGAGCATATCTCAAGTAGGCAACAGCAATGCTGCCCGTAGAGCTGATTACGCCAACGCAGTGCATATTTTCCCTCCACTGACCTAATGCTACCCTTTGGTGGGTAACTTTATAACAGGGCCTAGGTTTGGTGGTAAGGAAGGCGCCTATTTTTTGTCTATTTTATAAAGACAAATAAGCACATACTTGTCTTTATAAAATATTAGCTCAAATCCCTGCACAAATTGTATCTAAATTACTAGCATGAACATTACGCCTGCTAGAGAGCAGGCCTAAATGTCAGCATGTACAGTATGTGTGTACTTTACACGAACATGTGCATATTCTATTAAATATTATGAAATATACCCAAACTCTGCAAGTCTGCCTTTCTTCTTCCCAAACTCTGCCATTGTGCATATCTACTGTAGAAATATACGGAGGCTAGCATTGTGCATGCATTTACGCCTGACTTAATTTTATAAGAGCTCATATATACGCCTAAAACAGCATAGTAGCATAAATAGGGTTTCTGAAATTACCCTATTTTTGCCTAGTTAAAAGCACAGAGGCAGCACCAAAATCTACCTATATTTTTACTCTGATAAACACAGGTTTTGTTATGTAAAAACTACTGCCCCCGTAATTTTACTGGCAGTTCATGTCTTGAAAGCCGCTATGTGATGTAAGGTATTGTAGCTGCTGCTCTAACATAAGGTAAAGTCCCTCCGGAACTTGGGGTGGTGCCCATAACCTGGCTGAACTTCTCCCCATTGAGTTTGTAACTTTGTGAGGTGATGGCTGTGTTTGGAAGAGAGGCAAAGTTTAGGTGGTGGTGGTGGGGGGGGGGGGAGCATTGGTGACATACCTGCATAAACTGGCTGGGAAGTTAGTAGTAGGTTGTGTGAGCTGAGGAAAGGGGCAGACTGCTGTACTACTGAGTCATCCTGACCACTCTTCCCAAAATGGGATGATGCATTTGGTTTATGTTGAGATCTGGGAAGGAGGTGATCTTCATTGCAGCTCTAGCGGTTCATAAAGGAGGGAGCTGCCTTCCTCTCCCTTTAACTCAGAATCAGCATAAAGGAGAGAAATGGAAAAGCACAACATACTCCCATGGCTCCAGGGGAGGGGGGATTATGTGTATCACTACCATGTGCTGATGGGCATATTGGAGTGGCACTATTTGATAACAGGACACACTACAGCTTGGTGTCACTATGGGCTAGGGAATCGGTATATGGTACTCCATTGTAGTTATGTGGCACAACTAGTCTGATGGCTGAGTGCGGCTGTGACCAGAGATTGGAGGGATAGTAATTGTGGTGATGCTAACTGGGAAAAGGAAGCCAGTTGATATTGTACTACAACTATTACTACTACTACTACTACTACTACTACTGTTCTCTTCAATCCTCCCTGTTGAGGGTAAAGGCCAAGGCAGAGAGGCTCGCATCCTGGAGATGAATGCATGGCTGCGTGGATGGTGTCATCGAGAGCGTTTTGGTTTCCTAGACCAAGGGATGCTGTTCCAAGGGTTGCAGAGCAGAGATGGCATCCATCTGTCCAAGAAAGGTCTTCAGTAGTAGACTGGCTAATCTACTGAAGAGGGCTTTAAACTAGATTCGTTGGGGATGGGTGAAGAAAGCCCCCAGGTAAGTGAAAGCCCCTAGGTAGGTGATACATTAAATAACTTTATGGAAATGGGTAACAGGGGTAACATATGGAAAGCAGTGTGTATAAATGCCCGTAGCATGGGAAATAAGATCCCTGATGTTGAAGCTTTGGTGGGAGTGGCTGACTTGGATTTAGTGGCAGTTACAGAAACATGGTTCACAGAAAACCATGATTGGGATGTAACTATACCTGGCTATACTTTATTCAGAAAGGACAGGATAGGAAGTAGGGGAGGAGGAGTGGCACTATATGTAAAAACTACTATTAAAGCTTTGGAATTACAGAGTTTAAAGGGAGAGGGGAGGCATTGTGGGTTAAACTAGAAAGAGGGAAAGAGAAATCTATTTACATTGGTGTGATATACAGACCTCCCTCACAAGAGGAAGAGGTGGACAGAGAGTTAATTGAAGACATGTGCAGCATTGCTAGGAACGGGGAAGTGCTACTGATAGGAGATTTCAATATACCAGATGTTGATTGGCACATTCCTGCTGCAGTATCATCTAGAAGTAAGGAGATCCTGGATTCTCTACAGGGAGAACTATTCAGGCAATTGGTAACAGACCCCACACGTGAAGGGGCCATACTGGACTTGGTGCTTACCAATGGTGAAAGTGTTTCTGATGTTGTAGTAGGAGATCATTTTGCATCCAGTGATCACCAGATGGTGTGGTTCAGTATTAGGACTAGGGCTGTTAGAATCCATTCAAAGATGAGGATCTTAGACTTTAGGAAGACTAACTTTGCGAAGATGGCCAATACCTCAGGGAGTCGTTAGTTGGATGGGAACAGCTGAGGTATGTAGAAAAACAGTGGGAAAACTGAAAGGGGATATTTTAAGGGCAACCAACCTTTTTGTTAAAATGGTAAAGAAAGGTAAAAGGAAAAGGAGATCGCTATGGTTTTCGAAAGAAGTAGCTGAAAAAGTGAAGAAAAAGAGGGAGGCCTTCATGAAATACAAGAGATCACAGAGAGAGGAAGACAGGCATCTGTATATGGAAAAACTTAGGGGTATGTTTACTAAGCAGTCTTAATGTGCAGCCGGCGTTAGTGTGCAGGATGCCATATAAGGAGTGGGCGTGTCAGTCTTAACGTAGCATTTCTGGTTGCGGTGCGATAAAGGGAGCCGTGGCACGTCAATGCACGTTAGCCTGAAGTAGGCGTGCTGACCAACAAGCACAGCAAGAGAGGGGTAGCACAGTGGTTAATACATTGACTGTAGAACCAGCAGTCATGAGTTTGATCCCCCAGTGGGGTTAATGAGTAAGGCCATCTGAGGCATTACCCTTTACTATAAAGTAGTGCTGCTAGAGGCATTTTCCTTTTTACTTTAAAGCAGTGCTGCTGGAGGCATTTTTCCTTTTTACTTTAAAGCAGTGCTGCCAGCAAAAACACCCTCACAGTGCTGTAATCTTCATGTGCAGTGCATCAGGGGTACGAGTGGATTAACCCTATCCTGGTAACCACAGCAGAAAGTTCGTGTGGTGACCTGCAGTCCTTCTGTAGCCAGCCAGGAGTTTGCTCAGAGCTGTAGCACACTGGTTACTTCAGTGCTTTTAGAGCCAAAGGTTGTGGGTTTGATCCCACAGTGGGGTTATTTATTGGGGCAGTTTCTTTTTTAATTTAAATTAGTACTGCCAGCAAAAACACCCTCACAGTGCTGTAATCCTCAGGTGCCCCATAAGGCGCCTTATAAGGCACCTTAAGGTTATAGCACTGTGAGGGTGTTTTTGCTGGCAGTACTAATTTAGATTAAAAAAAGAAGCTGCCCCAATAAATAACCCCACTGTGGGATCAAACCCATATTCTCTGGCTTTACAGGCAGTGAAGTAACCAGTAGGCTACAACTCTACAGCTACAAACAAACCTCTGGCTGGCCACAGAAGGACTGCAGGTCACCACACAAACTGTCTGCTGTTGTTACCAGGATAGAGTTAAGCCACTTGTACCCATGAACACATAAGCAAACCCCCAATGGTAGTCTATGAAATACAATCCTCAAGGAAAATACCGCAAGTAACCCTCTTCACCCTTGAATCTTTTTTGTCGGACATAAACCGTGGGAGGAGGATATAGTTAATCGTCCCCACCAAAACAGTACATGTCCCTTTTAATCATTTTTATTCACCAAAAATAATAAACACTGAATTTTTAATTCTTAAAAACGACACTTATCTGATCATATCATATCATATGATCAGATAAGTGTCGTTTTTAAGAATTAAAAATTCAGTGTTTATTATTTTTGGTGAATAAAAGTGATTAAAAGGGACATGTACTGTTTTGGTGGGGACTCATGCCCATGATGCACTGCACATGCAAAGCAGCAGTCTACAGATGATCACAAGATGGGGTATGCACCCCCACAGCACCTAGGCCCGGTAGGGGGTGCTGACCATGCACGTTACTGGCACAGAGTAGCTACAGACCGTCACATTGTGCGGATAGTGTGTTCACCCTGAGGGTGAGGTGGGGCGCCCAGCACCAGGTCCACAGCACCTGCCCTGCCTGCGATAGGCTATGCTGCAGGTCCCCATTAGTGTCAGTGTCAGATAGGTAGTTATTTCAGACACACCTATGCCCATATGTATATCCCAATCTTGTCTAGCCCTTGTGGACTATGGTGCACCAGAATAGTGCATCTTCTCTGTGGGTGCCATGGCCACATGATTCAAGGGTGGTGGTGTTTGGATCCATAGGCGGATTATGTAGTAGCACCGAACTTTCTCTCTGGGGATCAGGGTGGGGGACAGGATCTCCCCCAACAGATCCACATTCTACAGCCCTGCCATGGTGGCAGTAGAGGGAACCAACAACTCCAGTCCTGCTGAGAAACAGATGCACTACAGGACAGTCAGTGCAGATCTATAGCATTCCATAAGGCAATAGCAGACAGACAGTAGGCCTGGAAATGCTCAGCTGCCCCCCACCACTGTCTGACATTCTCTAGCAGCGAGCATAGTGAGTCTCCAGCCACTGCACCCTGTAAGGTGTTCCAGCCATACACATACCAACTGCAAACAGTCTGCTAGCTAGTCCACAGTGCATGTTCCTGGAGAAGATGTGTGCACCCAAAACTGGGATGTGAGCACATCCACCAAGCAGATAATTCAGTGATTGGGCCCCCAAAAGGAGAACCCAGATATATCACTTGAAAAAAATGCTATGCAGCACTATGGGGGAACCTAGCCATGCCATGGTCACTGCTCAGTCAGGGTGAGAGTGACCTCCCAGCTGGACATGCTGTAGCCACCCTGTCTGAGCAGGTGGTGGCCGGGCACTGCAATGTTCCAGCCAGTGCCCTATGCCCTGTGCAGATGCATCCTGCCCAGGCCTCCCTGTCTGGGCTATACTCATGGTACCTTGCTCCTCATTATGCACATTGGCAGGCCAATACTGGCAACAGTGCTAGCAGTGTGGGCTTAGGAGGGTGTTGGCAGCCACCACACACTGGATAGACAGACACACACTCCCCACACCTATGCCAACATTATGCAACTATAGAGGTGTTTGGCAGCCCTGGCCACCGCACCAGTCCTGGGCACAGTTCAGGCATGGCTATGGTACGCAATACTGTAGGAGTCACTCCCCAGGGTGGTAAACACTGTCAGACACAAGACCTGTAGCACACTCCACAGACATCAGAAAGGTTGCTATGATGCAGCTCAATTAGCAAATTGTGCTTAACTTAGGAATTGCTATCTGCCAGTAATCATAGCAACCTTTTGAAAGATGTGTACCACATTTCCAGGTTTAGGGTGGCATTGCTAAGGTATGCAAGTGCTAGTATTGGGAGATGCACACAGGGTCCAAAGTCCTGCCTCTACAGGTGGCTTTGGATGATGGAGCCTGTGGGTGCGGGTGAGTCTGCCCCTGTTGGCCGCTGCTCTAGGGCAGAGGTTCCCAACTCCG
This sequence comes from Ichthyophis bannanicus, assembly GCA_033557465.1. Lineage (NCBI taxonomy): Eukaryota > Metazoa > Chordata > Amphibia > Gymnophiona > Ichthyophiidae > Ichthyophis > Ichthyophis bannanicus. The sequence goes on from CM066032.1 coordinate 428,343,149, forward strand.
GTCCTGGTGGGCCAAACCCTGTTCGGGTTTTCATGCTGTCCCTAATGAATATGCATGAGATACATCTGCATACCATGGGGGCGGTGCATAGAAATGCAGCACAGCCATAGTTATTGGAGACAGCATGGGACCTGAATGGTGTTTGGCCCTCCAGGACTGCTTTTGGGAGACTCTGCTCTAGGTAATGCGCATGTTTATGGTGTCTGTGTTCTGTAGGTTAAAATGTAGGCTTTTTGGGCATGTTTATGTTATCTGCACTAAAGGTTCTGTCTGTATTACTGCATTTTAGTAGTGGGTAAGATATGGGGACTGGATTGGCAGGAACCACAGCTGGGACTTGAACCTCTGACCTTCTTCTCCTGAACACACTGGCTGTGTGCCCTGCACCACCATGTTGCCACCGGCACACTGCATTCCCTGGAGATACCATGTTTGTCAGACAGAGCCTGTCTGTTGCACTGCACGGCACCCACCTAAACAGGGCTGGGCCATGGTCTGCTGTGGGCAGCAGCCACTGCCCCCTCCACCACCAGTACCTCTCTGTCACCATGCCGACAAGCCCGTCTGCTGGTGGTGTAGGTGGTGCGCAATCTCGGGCCATCCAGTGTGCGGATAGGCGGCTGCCTATGGTGCAGGTTCTGGGGTAGGGGTGCCTGCATAGATGTCCATGCTTCCCCCCAGCACCGCCTGTAAATGTTCTGTACCCTTGGGGGTACCTGCTGGATACTCTCCCCTGTGACACTGTGGGAAACACACTCGTGCCCGTGTTGGTCCCTCATCAGTTGCTGTCTGGCTGCTCTACTGTTTCAGCATTCGTATGGGCCACCTAGGCATCACCCTAGTCTGCACTGTGGCCCAGCTGCACCACAGCATGTGCCGCCTGCAGCCCTCTGTGTCCCCTTTTCCAGCATCTGTCCAGTTGCCCATTCCGACATGCCCACCCTGCTGTTGCGGGACATGTGCATGCCATAGGAAACCTGTCCAGTTACAAGGGAAAGCCATGATCTGCGTTATTTCACTGTGGGATCATTCACCTTGTACGGGGACAGAGCATAGCCCCTTCCAAAATTGATATCTTTTTTTTGGAGCTTTCTCGATAGTGTTTTTTGATGTTTCCCATTGATATCACTATTGCCCAGCTAGGTTATGTTTTTTTTCCAGTTTGTTCAGGTCATTTTCAATGTTTATCTGCCCTTTTGTTCTGTGCACTTGTATCACACTTATCAACTTTTATAGTTTCCCCTGGCTTTGCTGTACATTGCTGACGGAAATGGTTTCTCTTCCCTTTAAATCTACTCTAACGCCATGGTTTCACTGGCGTTAGTTTTCAGCCCTGAAATCCACAGCGTTAGTGTGCAGGGAGCCTCTTCCACTCTCCACCTATTGACCCCTTCTCTCCGCTCCTGGGGAGCCTTCCTCCGCTCTCAGGGAGCCTTTACACCGCCTTCAGCGCTCGTTTGCGCCGCTGAGCACGTTAGCGCACGATAAGGTACTATATCGCACGGTAAAGCGCCATTATCACGTGATAAGGTGCCTTATCGTGTGCTAACGTGTCAGAGCGCACATTAAGACAGTTTAGTAAACATACCCCTTAGAGACTCTAGCAAAGTAGGAACAGAAGCAAAGGACATCTTGAGCAATTTTGAAAAGACTGTGTTCGTGAGAAACTATCTCAACTTAAAGTAGACAAAGCGATGGGACCGGATGGGATACACCCGAGAATACTGAGGGAACTTGGGGACGTTCTAGCAGCTCCACTGACTGACCTTTTCAATGCCTCGTTGGAGTCGGGAGTGGTGCCAAAGGACTGGAGAGAGGCTCATGTGGTGCCCCTACACAAAAGCGGAAGTAAGGATGTGGTTGAAAACTACAGGCCGGTTAGTTTAACTTCGGTGGTGAGTAAATTATTGGAAACACTGCTGAAAGAGAAAATAGTGAGGTTTCTGGAGTCCAGCGGATTACAGGATACGAGGCAGCATGGATTCACCAGAGGTAGGTCTTGTCAGACAAATCTGATTGTTTTCTTTGACTGGGTGACGAGGGAGTTGGACCGAGGGAGAGCTCTAGATGTGGTGTATTTAGATTTCAGTAAAACCTTTTACACTGTTCCTCACAGGCGACTTATAAACAAACTGAGCACCCTAGAGATGGACCCTAAAGTTACTGCTTGGGTTAGAAATCGGTTGGGTGGGAGGCGACAAAGAGTACAAGTAAATGGAGCTCACTCTGAGGAGAAGGATGTTATCAGTGGTGTGCCCCAGGGATCTGTCCTTGGTCCGATTCTTTTTAACATCTTTGTTAGTGATTTGGCGGAAGGGCTTCCAGGTAAGGTTTGCCTCTTTGCGGATGATACCAAAATCTGCAATAGAGTAGACATCCAGAAAGGGGTAGATAACATGAGGAGGGATCTAGCTAAGCTTGAAGAATGGTCTAGAATTTGGCAGCTGGGATTTAATGTTAAAAAATGTAAGGTCATGCATTTGGGCTGCAGCAATCCAAGGGAGCAATATAGTATAGGGGGTGAAGTACTTTTGTCCACTAAAGAAGAGCGGGACCTAGGGTGGTTGTGTCTGATGATCTTAAAGTAGGTAAACAGGTAGAAAAGGCGATGGCAAAAGCTAGAAGGATGCTTGGGTGCATACGGAGAGGAATGGCTAGCAGAAAAAAGGAGGTGATAATGCCTCTGTATAAGTCTTTGGTGCGACCTCATTTGGAGTATAGTGCGCAATTCTGGAGACCACACATTCAAAAGGATGTGAACAGGATGGAGTCGGTGCAGAGGGTGGCTACTAAAATGAAGCATATGAGGACAGACTGAAGGATCTTAATATGTACACCTTAGAGGAAAGGCAGGATAGAGGTGATATGATTGAGGTGTTTAAATACCTCCATGGCATAAATGTTCAGGGAGAGAGCCTCTTTCAATTGAAAGCAAGTTCTGCTACGAGGGGACATGGGATGAGGGTGAAGGGAGATAGATTCAGGAGTGATATGCGGAAATATTTCTTTACGGAAAGAGTAGTGGATCCGTGGAATAGTCTTCCAGTGGAGGTGGTAGAGATGAGGACAGTAACTGAATTCAAAAAAGCATGGGACAAACACAGAGGATCTCTAAAGGTACAAAGGGGACTGTTGTAGTTGTTATGGAAGGACAGACTAGATAGACCATGTGATATTTTTCTGTCATCATATTTCTATGTTTCTATGTTACTACTACTGAGCTTTTGTAAAATGCTACAAGACATACGCAAGGCTGGACAGACATGTAAGGGACAGTCCCTTCTCATCAGAGCTTACAATCTAGTCAAGACAGACAACACAGTAGCTGTAGACATGAGATCTATCTAGGGAGAATGGTAAGGAAATACAAAAGGAGATCTGGTGAGTCATGATCTGAAAGCGGCAGCGAAGAGGTGAGTTTTCATCCTGGAAAGGAAAAGGGTCAGAGAAGGCGCCTGACGTACAGACTCAGATAGTTTTTTCCAGGCATAAGGGGCAGCAAGGTGAAAGGAGCGAAGACTGGAGTTAGCAATAGAAGAGAACGGCACAGATAGAAGCAATTTGCCAGAAGAGCGGCGTTTCTGGGAAGGGGTTTAGGGAGATATAATAAAGGAAAGATAGTGAGGAGCTGCAGAGCGAATGCACTTATAGGACTGCAGGAGAAATTTAAACTGGATGTGGAAATGGATAGGTAGCCAATGAAGTGACTTGAGAAGAGGGGTTACATGAGCATGATGAGGCTGGTGGAAGATTAACCGTGTAGCAGAGTGTTGAACAGATTTGAATGGGAGAGAGATGATTCAGTGGGAAACCAGCAAGGATTAGGTTATAATAGTCAAGACGGGAGATGATTAAGGAGTGGATTGAATCTTAGCAGTGTGTTCAGAAAGGAATGGACAGATTTTGTTGATGTTCTAGAAAAAGAAATGTCAGGTCTTAGCTATCAGATGGATATGTGTGGAGAAGGAGAGAGAGGAGTCAAAGATGACCCCAAGGTTGCAAGCCGAGGAAACAGGGAGGAGTAGAGAATTATCCACAGATACTGAGAAAGGAGGAAAGGGAGAGGAGGTTTTAGGGGGAAAAATAAGAGGCTCAGTTTTGGCCATGTTCATTTTCAAGCAGCGATGAGACATCCAAGCAGTAATGTCAGAAAGGCAGGCAAAGATCTGCGTCTGGATTGCCAGAGAGAGTTCAGGTATAGCGAGGTAGATCTGGGCATCATCAGCATAATGATGATACTGAAAGCCACGGAAAGAGATGAGTGCACCAAGGGACTGGGTATAGAAAGAGAAAAGGAATGGACCCAAGAAAGATCCTTGGGGTACACCAACTGAGACGCAATATCAGCAGAGGAGGATCCACCAGAACAAACACTGAAAGAGTAATGGGAGAGATAAGAGGAGAACCAAGCAAAGATAGGGTATCAAGGAAAGGTTGTGGTCCAACAGTGTCAAAAGCAGCAGAAAGGTCAAGAAGGATGAGGACTGAGTAAAAGCTCTTGGATTTTGTCAGGAACAAGTCACTGGAGACTTTGGCAAGAGCCATTTCAGTAGAATGTAAAGGACGAGAGCCAGATTGTAAAGGATCCAGGAGGGCTTGAGAGGAGAGAAAGTCAAGGCAACTGTGGTGAACTGCACATTCAAGTAGTTTAGAAACAAAGGGGAGCAGGGAGATTGGTCAATAGTTAGAAGAACAGGTAGGATCAAGTGAGGGTTTCTTGAAGAGAGGTGTAACAATAGCATACTTGAAGGCTGCAGGGACAGTTACAGTGGAGAGATATAGGTTGAGAATATGAGAGATGGAAGGGATAGCAATGGAGGATATGGGGCTTAGGAGATGGGTGGGAATGGGATCAGAGGAGCAGGTAGTGAGTTTGGAGGAGGAACGAAGGTATGTGGTTTCCTCCTCATAGATCATTGAAAAGGAAGAAAAGGTAGCAGAGGTAGAGGAGGAAAGTTGGGCATGAAGAGGGGAAGGAGGAGAAGGAGGGGAAGTAGTTGACTTTGTGGGGAATTGGAGGGTGATCCTGTGGATTTTGTCATGGAAATAGTCAGTCAGGTTTTGGGCAGAATGGGATATTGTTCTGGTAGTCTTTTGTTGCCATTATTGTCATGGTTATAATGTCAAAGAAAGCTGGGGCCTGATTTGCCACTACCTTTTGGTATCCTGTGTATTGTCAATGAATGAGAAAAGGTGTGTGCATAAGTGGATGAATGCCCATGTTATCTGTGCAATAATTTAATTGGAAGATGATAATCTGTACTAATGCAGAGAAATTGACAAGACTGTAAAATAATTGCCAGTTTTTTAATCATTTGTTGCCTAACAAATGATTAATCCATTCTTTGAATACTTAAGGGATCATTCTGAACTCTGTTTAACGGGTCCGGTGACAAAGCTCCCTGTACAAAAAGGTGATTTATACAGGGAGCTCTGTTTGTGGGAGGGAGAGGGCGGGGCAGAGGCAGAGTGAGGGCAGGTGGTGAGTGACCTCAGATGTACAGGGCCAATTCTGAGGTCAGCCCTGTAAGTCTGGGCTCATCCACGGAGATGGGGGACTTATTATGGTTTAGGCACTTGATATACCACCCTTTACTATGTGCATCAGAGCAGTTTACATATATATATATATATATATATATATATATATATATATATATAAACAGGTACTTTTTAATCCCTTGTCCCAGAAGGGCTCACAATCTAAGTGTACCTGAGGCAATGGAGGGTTAAGTGGCTTGCCCAAGGCCACAAGGAGTGGCCATGTGACTAGAGACCCCAGTCCCTTCAGCCTGAGGTAGTCTGTCACAACCACTGAGCCACTCCTCCATCTGAACTGGAATGTCCCCCTGGATGTTGGGGGGGCCATGGTACCAGGCAAAGACTGAGGGGGTACAAGAGCATCTCCACAGCCGAACAGATTTGGGGTTGGGACGCGGGTAAAGAAGGTTATTGTCTGCGGCCATGGATCGCTACTCCCGAATGGAGCCATGGTGCCATGGCGACAGGATGTCATGGCACTGCAGTTCCATTCAGGAGCCTGGCTGAATTAGCCAGGTAAGTAGGCTGGGCATGCAGCCAATCAGAATTGGGGCCCAGCCTGCATGTCTAGGCCGTAAACCTCTGATCCCGCAGGCACGTCTAGCCCCTGTGGGATCAGAATTGGGTCTACCTATGTACGCCCCATAAGATCGTACAGACTGAATGTCCATGATTACATTGACAATATTATGATATGTGGACAAATCAACACAAATCAACCCATCTCCTCTGCCCACCAGGACTGTTTCATTGAAGTTTCTTATGTTCTTATGTTCTTACAAGTCCTCTACATAACGAGAGAGAGCACATTTGCCCCCCTCCCCCCCCCCCCCGATAACACTGAATGACATCACAGTCAAAACCAAGGCAGAGGTCAAATACCTTGGAGTCACCCTGGACCAACATCTAACATTCAAAACCACCAAAACAACTTACCACAAAACAAAGACACTCCAATGACTCCCACCATTCCTTGAACCAGAAGATTTCCGGACTATACTTCAAGCATCAGCAATACCCCACCTAGATTACTGCAATGCCATATAACAATGACTACCTCAGTCCACACTTCTACCACTCCAAATAGGTCTCCATTTAGCAGCAAGAACCCTGCAAGAAACAGCAAGTCAGGATCATATTACTCCAATACTCAAACAGTTCCACATGCTCACAATGCAAAGCTATATAAGATATAAAATAATGTTATATAAGCTATATAAGATATATAAGCTATATAAGATATAAAATAATGTTAACCCATAAAGACATCCACTCAGACCTCCCCACGCACCTCAGCTCACTTCTGCAATCCTCCCAACCACGAAGAACCAGACGAACCTCCATAACAAACACCTTGGTCATTTCTTAAACTAGGACCAAATCAAACCAGCAAGCATGTGAAAGAGCATTCCAGTTATACTCACCCTCCACATGGAACAAACTACCGGACAAGCTCAGACTCATCACTGACCACAAAACTTTCCGAAAACACCTAAAAACACATCTATTCATGGAACATTTCAACACAACCGCATAACCCACTCCCACATAAGGAACAAAACATGATAGATATTATTACTGCTGTACATAAACTGAAATGTATATAGTTAAGAACCCTCTGGGTCTTGATCACATGTTGTATATAGTTTCATATCATTGTTACAATATACTTGCATTTGTTCTATGTAAACCTCCTTGACCCAGTGAAAGGTGATATATAAATAAAGCTAAATAAATAAATACATTCTGATCAGCTGTACAGGGACTGGACGGCTAGTACAGAATTGACCTCTTAGGCTATAAGTAGATTATACGTACAACATGATAATATTCGGTATGTACTTAACTTTCTGCTAAATGTAGAAATAATGGTTGTGCAAAATATGATTTTGGAATGCTAATTCCAGGATTGGCATGTTTATTTTGATCCTGTTCATAGAGCTTGCCAAGTGAAATAATTGTTTTGCACACAAAGCCAGAAGTCAGCCAAGTTGGGATTTTTCTTTGTTGCAAAAAAGAAAAATCAATGGAACCAAGGCTACTCTGACAATATAAAAAACTGCTTGCATGGATTTCAATGACCTATAAATTAGATCTCAAAAAGATCATGCCATGTTCAATGGTATATTAGGACACATTTGGTTTAGGGCAGGAACCAATATAAGAAAACCAGAAAGCCTTGATGTGCCACCAGCATTCACAGAACTTGAAAAATCCATCTCTGTTATGTGCCTGTCGGTATGCACCAAGCTTTCTTTTTGAAAATGACAGATGTAAGCAAAATGAAAATGAAAAGATCACTTCTTAAGGCCAACAAGCTTTTTGTTCTCATGGGCCTCCAGTTCAATCGGTTGCTCTAAAGTAATACAACACATGACCAAGAATTTCTCCAATTTAATTCTACCCCTGCACCTGTTATCCATTCCCGTCATTACCATGATAGTCCCCAGCCTGGAGCAACAGACCATGGATGAGTTTGGCTATGGCCACAAGAATGCCAGTACAAATGATTTAGCCACCTGTTCAAAATTGTGCACAGTTGCAAGCTAAATTTGTGCTAGTATAATTGCTAAACTGAGTCTGGGTGTTCCTGGGAAGGGGCCATGTGCAGAGATTTAATGTGGGGCCTTATTTGCCTAGCCACTGGGCCTCATTTGCATAAACATTTGCATACTGAACTTATTTGGTCAGTGCTATGACCAGGTCTGTGATGAGAAAGGAAGATAAAAAATGAGAAAAAAAAAATCCTGGTAGCTGTGAATTTAAGATCATGATGCACAGGCTGGATTGGAATGTGCCAGAGTTGGAAACAACTCCGAAGTCAGCAACAGTGAAGAGTTCTTTGAATGTGAACAGACAAAATATTTTAAATTTAAGGCTGGCAGCATCAAGAACACAAAACTTCAAATCTTAAAGACTATCCTTTTTTCAGTACGTCCCACCAACACCCTGCAATTGTCTCCACACAGGAAACAAAAAGAAAAAGCAAGGACCTAGCAAAGGACCTATAGAGCAAATTTACCATTCAAAATCAGCACTAACTTCCAAAACTCACACAACAAGGTGCCTACCCAGAAAAGGGCAGCATGGTAAATATTGCCATAGACCCTAGAAAATCTATACACCCACTAGATAAAGTGAACAAGCCAGATTCCTACATAGAAACTCCATGCTAACAAAATACCTGGCCTCAGTCATACCCTTAGAACATAAATAGACTCTCATAAAATACAAAATAAGGGACGGCAAACTTAAAAAATAGAAACATGTAAATGAAAATTGAACTGAAACCCCAAGAAGCCAGACTCTGCATGCAAGGTACAATTGAAGGGCCATGCTTGTTAAACATTAGGAAGTGCTGTCTGCCACTATGCCCACAGGGGATAACATGGGTGCTGCAGCAGATAGTGTATGCCAGTGTTTAGTAAACTCAACATACAAAAAAGTCCAATTCGGGTATTATCTCAGTAAAAGCACCATAAACCATCTTCAGTTCCAGACATACTATGGAATCATATAAAACCCTTACAAAAGTTGTTCAGGATGGAACAGATCTAGCATTCTGTAGCAGCACCAACAAGGCGGCACCTAGGAAAGCAGGCAACACTATAAATATTGTCGTGGACCCTGCAGCATCAATACGACCTACTGGGAAAACTGAACAAGGCAGATTACTACAGTTCCCTGCACAGATACCTGGCCTCAGCCACACATGCTAGACCAGTGCTTCCCAAACTCTTTTCCAAACTGACTCCATTTTAGGTATCGAAAATGGTAAACAAAGCGAATTATTATTCAAACAACATAATAAGCAGAACATTCACTGTATCTTTTAAATATTAAGTAACATATAAATAGGTAAATATTTACCTTTTAAAAGTAGTTACAGTATCTGATGCATCATGTTTGATGTATACAAACTTGCAAACCACATAGATTCTGCTTCTCAGACTATTTCTGCAGCACAGCCACTGAGCTTATTTAGGTGAATAAGGAATGGGAGGAGGGCGAGAGGGTGCCTATAAGTTTATAACTGAGCTTTCTGTGTGCAAGTAAGTATATGTGACCAAGTGGATTTAGGTGTGGGGAGGGGAGGATGCAACTGTGTGGGGGAGGAAATGGATTAGTATATTTGAGTCAGTGGGAGGAGTGTTTACAAGTGTGTAGTTGGGATCTGTGTGGGTAGATGGGGTGGGTGGTTGACAGACAGGGTGCTTGAGTTATTAAGTGTGGTATGCTACAGAAGATAAGCAGGGAAATCTACAAGTATATAGTTGGGATATATAGGTGTATGAGTGCGTAGGTTGGATGGGTGACTGAGTGAGTTGATTTGGTTGAATGGGAGTAGGATGAATGTGTTTCTGCAGGAACAGTAAGGGGCCAGGTAAAGTATGCAAATCACCTCATTCTCTCCCTTCCTTTCTACTCTTCCCTTCGCTGCCACTTTCAGATTTGTATTCACCTGATCTCCTTGTGTTTCCCTTGTGTTGTCTGTCTTGACTAGATTGTAAGCTCTGATGAGCAGGGACTGTCTCTTACATGTCTGTGCAGCGCTGTGTAATGTCTTGTAGCACTATACAAATGCTCAGTAGTAGTAGTAGTGGTTGTAGTAGTCTGCTCACAACCTTCAGATTTCAGTAAAGCCTTTGACACAGTTCCGCACAGCCAACTTATAAACAAACTGAGCACCCTATAGATGGATCCAAAAGTGAGTGACTGGTTTAGAGATTGGTTGAGTGAGAGACAACAAAGGGTACTGGTAAATGGAGCTCACTCTGAGGAGAAGAAGGTTAGCAGTGGTGTGCCGCAGGGATTTGTCCTTGGTCCACTTCTTTTTAACATCTTTGTTTGTGATATTGCCAAAGGGCTATCAGGTAAGGTTTGCCTCTTTGCGGATGATACCAAAATTGTCAATAGAGTACATAGCTCAAACAAATCAAGCACCCAACACCGCCATCACACAACCAAGTTTCATCCTCACTGCATGTACAACACACACACTTTACCTGATTGCTTGCTGTGATACCACCTTGATTATTAAGATAAGGCGGTTTAGAAATACTGTTAAATAAATAAATAAATAAATAAATAAAATAACCAGAAAGGAGTAGATAATATGATGAGGGATCTTGCTAAGCTTGAAAAATGGTTGAGAATTTGGCAGCTGAGATTAAAAGCTAAACAATGAAGGGTAATGCATTTGGGCTGCAAAAATCCAAGGAAGCAGTAGAGTATAGGGGGTGAAGTACTTCTGTCCACAAAAGAAGAGCAGGACCTGGGCATGATTGTTTCTGATGATCTTAAAATGGCTAAACAGAAAAGGCAACTGAGAAGGCTAGAAGGATGCTTGGGTGCACAGAAGAGGAATGGCCAGCAGAAAAAAAGATGATAGTGCCTCTCTGTAAGTCTTTGGTGCGACCACATTTGGAATATTGTGTGCAGTTCTGGAGACCACACCTACAAAAAGATATAAGCAGGATGGAGACAGTGTAGTGGGTGGCTACTAAGATGGTTAGAGATCTTCATTATAAAGCATAAAGGGACAAACTTAAAGATCTTAATATGTATAGATTGGAGGAAAGACAGGATAAAGGAGATATGATGGGTTTAGACCACATGACAGTGTAGAGATCCTAATGCTAATTGTATTTAATAATCTCATATATGGCTTGAATTCCAGCAAGCAAGCATTCATCTTAATTTTTCTAGACATTGATAGTATTTTTCTAGACGTTTGATAGTATTAATCATAAGATACTAATCAAAAGGCTTATGCAAATTGGACTTCAGGGAACCGTCATTCAATGGTTTAGGTCCTACTTATCCAACCATATGTAGCAGGTCCAGATCAGTCAAGTGACCTCCACAACCTCCTCAGAATGCCATGTATTCAGTGCAATAACTGTGGTGCTTTCATTCTGAGAAGAATCATTTGGAACATAAGAGCTTGCCCTATATGTCTCAATTTAGCTGCTATGCATAAATAACTGACTCTACTAAGAGAAGAATTAGATGCAATTAAACACACCTCCTCTAGGGTACAAACTGAACAAAATCCACCACTACTCCCACAAAGAATCAAACAGCTCAGGAACAAATGGATCACAGAGGGTTCTGGTAGCTTACGACCTGTAACAGAGAGACACCTTATGCATCAAGAGATATCCCTGTATAATGCCTTCTCTGCCTTGGATAATGATGGTGCTCAATCCGTGGAAACTGAAGTACCCTTAAATGAAAGACTTAATGCCAAATCTACTGATAATGTACCAAATAGGAAGAAAAAAATCACAAAACATAAAACTACTACTACTTGGAGATTTCATCATCAGAGGCACCAACTTGGGAACTCAGCTCAAAGGAGAAAGGCTGGTCAAATGCCTCCCAAGCCAAATTGTTGGTATAGTTAGTGCAGAAAGTGAGCACTCCAAAATTGATATTATCATCCACTTGGGTACAAATGACCTGGCTAGAAACATTGCCTCTGCAGTTCAAAGGGACTTCCAGACTCTGGGAGAGAAACTCAAGCTCATTGCTAACACTATAGCATTCTCAGAAGTTCTACCAGTTTATGGTAAGGGGGCAGAAAGGCTGCATTGCATAAACAGCTTTAATACATGGCTCCAAACCTGGTGCAAACAAGAAGAATTTAGTTATATAGGCAACTGGGGAAACAGATGGATCAGTAAGAGACTATACTGTGCTGATGGACTACATCTCTCAATCACAGGGAAAAGGATCCTAAGTGAAAAATTCAGGCAGTATGTGGACAGGCATTTAAACTAGGGAAAGGGTGGCTATAGTCTATTTAGAAGAGACAGAGAAGGTAAAAAAGGAGGAGGAGTAGCCCTATATGTCAAAAGCAATATTAAAGCTGCTGAAATGCAGGTGACGTTGGGAAAAGAAGAAGCACTATGGATTGTGTTGGAAAGAAGATATGGCACTGTCATCTATACTGGTGTGGTTTACAGGCCTCCAACTCAAAGCAAAAAATGGATTGTGAATTGATTATTGATATTGCAAAGATAGCCATGAAGGGCAAAGTGATCATATTGGGTGACTTTAATCCACCCGATGTGGATTGGAAGTGTTCCTTCTGCAAACCTGGAAAGAAGCAAAAAAATTGTGGATGCCTTCCATGATGCATTACTTAAGCAAATGGTGATGGAACCAACCAGGGAGAGATCAGTGCTGGATTTAGTGCTCACCGATGGAAGTGGTGGGGGCAAATACAGTGACAGAATTCAAAATGGCATGGGACAGACACAGTGGATCCCTTTATAGCAACAGGATAAAATAAAAATAAATAACTATATCTTATATCTGAAGAAATAGGGGTGACTTACACGGATCTTTGGATACACCCCTAAACAAAGTCATTGGGAGGGGTGACCTGCACGGAGTGGCAGGTGCACCTACTCTTGCAGCCTTGCTGGGCAGACTAGATGGACCATACTGGTCTTTATCTGCTGTCATATACTATGTTACTATGTTGCAACATTTAAGCAAGAACAAGGTATCCCACAAGGCTCCTCCCTCTCCGCCCTATTATTTAATCTATATATACCAACAATATGCAACATTTTCAAAAAAGATAAGATAAGCTATCATCTCTATGCCGATGATATAAGGTTGTATCATCCCATAGATACTTTCAACCCATTATGCCCCCAGATACTCACATGCCTAGATGAGATAATCGAATGGCTCAAAGAACACAACTTAAAAATCAACATGAATTTAACAGAAGTACTCTATGTCTCTAGAAATCTGAACTTCATCCCCCCCAACAAAATTCAAATATAAGGTCTCGAAGTTGAGGTTAAAAAGGAGGTGAAATATCTTAGAATAATCTTAGACCAGATGCTAAATATGGGCACCCATATAAAATCAGTCTCTAAAATGGTGGGGCAGGTTAGAAACGATTAAGATGACCATTGCCCCCAGGGTAAACTATACTCTATCTATGCTTCCCTTCTTATTGTCTGACTCTTTTTATAAAAAGTTGGAGCGTATCTTAACGCAATACCTTTGGAAGTCACAAACCCCTAGAATTGCTTTATGAAAACTAAAGCAGAGTAAAGATGCGGGGGGGGGGGTACATTTCCCCGATTTTCATTGGTATCATTATGCATTTCTTTTGCGTCCTGCTACATTCTGGGCGATGGGTAAAGAACTGGGCTATCGGCCAAGTTGGTGGGAGATAGAGAATCGATTCGTAGCTCCTGTGCCGATGGAATTGCTGTCTGAAATGTCTTTGCTTGATACGGCAGATGCCTCAGTCATAATTAGTGATACCCAGCGGGCTTGTAAATTTTTGGCAGACAAGTTGGGAAAAAGTAGTGACTCCTTGAAGATGCTTCCAATATGGTTTAACCCAATGTTTAAGATTCAGGGTAGTGTCGTTAAATGGAAGCAATGGAACTCTTGTGGCATTTGGTCACTTGGACAATTATTCCAAGGCGCAGAATGGAAGTCTTTTGTGGCTCTTCAGGAGGAGTTTGGTATATCCAAGACTAGTTATTATCAGTGGCTCCAGTTAAAGCACTGTATTAGTAAGTCAGCCTTGACATTACCTCCGACTTTAGATACCTCAGTAATAAGGAGTTGTATGGCTGCGTTAGGAGAGGATTCAGGTATAGCTTCGTGAGTATACAAACTCATTCGCTCACACTTCCAGGATAGACCTATGCCGGTGGAAAGGGTCTGGGAGCATGAATTGGGGAAGCTGGACGATCTGCAGTTGTGGCTTAACTTTTGGGATTCAGCAATTTGAGTGTCTTGTTTTGCTGCTTTGACACGGTCTCTCTATTTCTTGGCACACAAAGCGTATGTTACTCCGGTTAAAAAGGCTAAATGGGACAGTAGGGAGGGAAACGTTTGTTGGTCCTGCAAGAAATTACCAGATACTCTGTCTCATATGCTATTGGAGTGCCCCCATGTTCAGTTGTTTTGGAAACCAGTATGGGATCGTGTTCAGCGGATTCTCAAATTCAAAGAGTCTTTGACATGGCAGATAGTTATTTTTCGGTCTCTAGCGGGCATCCCCTACCTGGACCCTTCGTATTATTTTTTGTTGGATTTTATGATGGGGGTGGCCCTAAACTTAATATTTAAATACTGGAAGGATTCTGTAAGTCTAAATTAGGCTGTATGGTGGAACCAGCTGGGACTCTTTTGTAAATATGAACGCTTCCGCCTGTCGCCTGGAGGTTCCCATGCTAAAGTGTTAATGAAGTGGAAAGCTTTAGATGAATATATTAATCAAGCGTGGTGAAGTCTCTTTTGCTCTTTTACAGTGAGAATCCCCTTTGGTCAGTTGGTATATTATCCTGTTGTGATGAGTGGCCCTCCTCCGGGGCATGGGGATGGGGCTTGGAATAGGCTTGAGGAGGGTGGGTAGGTTATCTGTGGGGGGTATTTGGGGTATCTATAAGTGCTGTAGTGTTTTTTTTTTCTGTTGTTTGCTTTTTGTATTAGGCTGTTTTTTTATTTTTATTTTTGCTCTTGTTTGGTTTGTTTGTTTTGAGAAATATCAATAAAAAATATATTTTAAAAAAAATCTGTCTCTAAAGCCATATACTTCAAATTACGCGTAATTCAACATCTTAGACTGCTGTTCAGGACCGTAACTAGCCCTGTGTGAGCGGTGCAGCCGCACAGGGCACAAAGGCTTAAGGGGTGCATTTCGGCTGTCTGCCGTTGCCTGCCACCACCACTTTGTCTTCTCTCAGTGGCAGCAGGCAACGGCAGACAGCTGAAATGTGCCCCTTAAACCTTCTCGCGGCACACTAAACAGGACTGGTCCCTCCGGGAGGGACCAGACCTGCTTAGCATGCCGGCAACTTGCACATTGGGTGCACACCTCTTCTCTCCCACCCCAATAAAGTGGCTAGATGGAGGTGTGTGGGGGGGGGGCACACGCCCGATGTGCAAGTCGCACAGGTTGCATTTCACGATCGGTATGGCCCTGCTCCTGTTAGAAGAACATGATTTCAGAACAGTCCTCTAGGCACTAATAACCCCACATTTTGATTATTCTAACAGCATCCTCCAAGGTCTACAAAACAAACCCCATTCATCAGCTCTAGCTAGCCCAAAACCTTTCTGCACACATTGTATGCAAGGCACAACGAACCAATCACATCACCCTGATTCTTCATAGGCTGCACTGGTTGCCAATTTGAATAAGGATAACATATAAATACCTAATAATTGTTTTCAAACACCACAATAAAATAGCCACTACTCCAATTTCTTCTCTACTTATGGCCCCTGCATACCCCAGAATAAGAAGGCATTGCTCCCAAAACACCTTCTCCATACCTCATCATTTCTGTACCACAAACCAATCTACCAGCTCAAGGGCATTCTCATTCGCTGCCCCGGTGCTATGGAATGCTCTACCAGATAATCTAAGAGCTATAAAGGATTTACAGCAATTTCACAAAGAACTAAAAACTCAGCTATTCATTGAATATTATGGCACCACCCATGACCAACCCCAAGATCATTCCAAATTAATAACACCCGGCTCCATTCTGCCTCCAAGCCTAGACTGACTGTAACATTGTTCATAGCGATTAATAACAGGATGATATATGCTAACATGATGTATATTGTTGTTGTTTTAATATAGTTCACATAAATTCAATGAACAAAAGTTATTATAGAAGTTTCATTGTAAAGTTCTTTTGCTGTTCATTGTAAACCGCCCCTAATCCTGGGAAGGAGCGCTTTATAAAAGCATGCTAAATAAATAAAATAAAATAATAGTGCTATTTAAATACCATCATGGCATAAATGCCTAAGAGGAGAACCTCTTGTGATTGAAAGCAAGCTCTGCTACAAGGGGACAGAGGATGAGAGTGAAAAGGGATAAACTCAGGAGTAATATGAGGAAATATTTATTTACAGAAAGAGTGGTAGATGCATGGAATAGTCTCCAAGTGGAGGTAGTAGAGACGAGAACGGTATCTGAATTCAAGAAAGCACGGGAGAAACACAGAAGATCCCTAAAGGATAAAAGGGGACTAATGTAGTGGATATGGAAGGGCAAAATAGATAGGTCATGTGTCTTTTTCTGCCATCATGTCTATGTTTCTATGTTTCTTCCTTCCCTTATCTCATGCCACCTTCCTTTCCATCCAGCCTATGCATCTACTTTCTTTTCTCTTTCCTCATAGCCCCTCACTCATCCCCTTCCTTCTCCTCCACCAGGCTCACTCCCTCTCTTTCTTACCCTCCCACCACAGGCTCCCCCATCCCCAGGTTCACTCTCCCAGGTTCATCCCCTCATTCTCAAGCTTTCCAAGCCATTCTGTGCCTCCCCTCTTTATCTCCCTGATTCACTTCTCCAGACTCATTCCCTCTCTTAACTACACTCAGCCTTCAGGATTACCTCCCCTGGGTTCAACCATTTTTCATCCCCCTAGCCGGGGCCGGCGCTATCATTAGGCAAAATAGGCAGTTGCCTAGAGTGCTGGCCCTCTGGGAGCACCCATTACCATCACTGTCACCCCTCTCTGGGATTGACAGTGGCTGCAATAATGGCAAACAGTCTTGCCGCACTTTCCTTCAAGCTGTTTGCTTCTGCCCCTCTCTGACTCTCGATGATGACTTCCTGTTTGCAAGGGATGAGGTTTGCCTATGGCACCTCATTTCCTTGTGCTAACCCTGCTCCCAGATTATCCTTTTTCTTTTTCCCCAGGCTCATTCATTTAGTACCTTCAGACACACTCATCCTTTTTCTCTCACTGCCCTTCAACTTCACTTCTGCCATTCTCCCTTATCCCAGGTTCACACCATCAGTTCTCTTCCTCATCTACTCTCCCTCCCCCTTTCCAGATTCAATCATTCATGCAGTCTCCCCCTCCTACTCTCTCCCTCCCTTCCAGACTAACCTCCAAGGCTAAAACTGTACTGGGAGTGTGGTGGATGGTTGCAATAAACTTGGAAGGCTTCTTCTCTCTATGTGCCGCCCGATAGCTCTGCTGATACCATCCCTTTGATGTGCACTTCCTTTTTCAGAGAGGCAGGGCCAATAGAGGAATCAGCAACACCATGTCTTTTTCAGCAATTAGCTGCACTGAGGCATCAGCGGCAGCTGGGAGGATGGTGGTTGCGGAGGTGTCAATGGCAGTGGCAGGTAGGAGGATGGCAATTGTGGCTGCAGCCAGCAGCAGCAGGTGGGAGGATGGCGATTCAGTGGTGGCAGTGGCAGCTGGAAGGATGATAGTAGTGGTGGCAGTGGCAACAGAGCTGGGGAGAGGCCAAAGTAGAAACTCACAGAGCATGGGGCCTCTGGTGGAGTGGGGCCATGTGCGGACTACAAACCTGAATATGCCTAGGGCCAGGCCCGTTCCTGGATCAGGTTTAGTAAGGTTGAGTGATATTCAGTGCTATCTGGCCTAATTTGTGCAGATGACTCTGACTCTCTCATGCGTTTTTTCTACAAATGTACTTGAAAGTTTTTATTACGTGTTTTTGCTTCCACGGCAAGCTTTTTTTCAAATTCTCTCTGCCCACCTTATCAATGCCTTGCATCTAATCTAACAGTGCTTATGTTCTTTCCAGTTTTCATCATCTGGTTCCTTTTTCCATTTCCTGAAAGAGGCTTTTTTGGCTATAACAGCCTTTCTGATTTCACCTTTAAACCATGCTGGCAGTTTTATGGATTTCTGCTTTTTTTAAAGCGTGGAATAAAGCTTGATGTAAATCTTTTACCTTTGCAGCTGCTCCTTTTCAATTTTTCTTAACTATTTTTCTCATTTTATCAAAGTCTCCCTTTTGAAAGTTAAAAGGTAGTACTGTGGATGTCCTTCCTCCATTTATTAAATCAAATATGATCATGCTATGATCACTATTGCCAAGTGGCCCCAACACTCTTATCTCTTGCACCAGATCTTGTGTTCCACTAAGGACTAGGTCCAAAATGGTTTCCCCTCTTGTCAGTTCATGAACCAGCTGCTCCAAGAAGCAGTCATTTATTTCATCTGGAAACTTTATCTCCCTAGCATGTCCTGCTGTGACATTGACCCAGTCGATACCAGGATAATTGAAATCTCCCATTATTACTATATTGTGACTTTTGTTAGCTTCCCTGATTTATTTTAGCATTTCATCGTTCATCTGTTCATTCTGGCCAGATGGATGGTAGTATACCCCCATTGCCATTGCCTTCTCCTTTTTACATGAAACTTCTATCCATAGAAATTCTACAGTGTATTTTGTTTCCTGAAAAACTTTAATCCTATGTGATTCAATGCCCTCTCAAACATAGAGCGCAACCCCTCCACCAACTTGATCTATCTTATCATTGCAATATAATTTGTACCCAGGTAACACAGTATCCCTTGGTTGTCCTCCTTCTATCAGGTCTCTGAGATACCAATCATATCTAACCTCTCATTTAGTGCTATATATTCTAACTCTCCCATCTTATTTTTTAGATTTCTAGCATTTGCATACAGGCATTTTAAAGCTTGTATTTTATTCATATTAATCTGGTTATTGATCGATAGGGGTAATTTGGAATCTTTAAGCTCTGTCTGTTCTGTACTTAAAGACATTTGGGTTACTTTTGTCTTTACTGCAACCTCTCTGTTGATATGCCCTAATTTCAATATTTTGCTGGTATCCTTCAAAGATACATCCTTCTGAACCATGCACTCTTGGGCGAATGTTGACTTTCCACTATTATCTAGTTTAAAAGCTGTACTATCTCCTTTTTAAAGGTTAATGACAGCAACCTGGTTCCATTCTGATTAAGGTGGAGCCCATCCCTTCAGAAAAACCCCTCCTTTCCCCAGAATGTTGCCCAGTTCCTAATAAATCCAAAATGTTCTTCCTTGCACCATTGTGTCATCCATGTATTGAGACTCCGGAGCTCTGCCTGCCTTTTGGGCCCTGTGAGTGGAATGGGAAGCATTTCAGAGAATGCTACCCTGGAAGTTTTGGATTTCAACTTCCTACCTAAAAGCCTAAATTTGGCCTCTAGAACAGTGGTTCTTAACCTTGTTGGAGGTACTGAACCCCACCAGTTTCATATGCACATTCACCAAACCCTTCTTTATTGAAAAATAAAATATGATTTTTTTTCAAATTCAAGACATAGGTATATGTTTTACTGGTTCACAAAATTAATTGTGCATTAACATCACTGTGTTCAAAGAACAAAACCAATACAGTGCATGAACTCACAACAAATTACATATATAACTTTTCACAAAGACATGACCTTTTTTAATACTACCACACTGAAATGGTTTTAATTTTTAACTTTATGTATTCTAATAATGAACTTATTGTATTTATGCTATTTATTATTTTTAACATTTTAACACACACCCATCACCTAATTTCCATCAGGCTACACTGCTACAATAATAATGAATATTTACTGCAAATCAGTGTGACTTCTGCTGTTGCCTTTAAGAGACCAGTTCAGAAATGCGTGGCTTCACCTTGGCAAGTGCCACTCTCATGTCATTTTCACAGCAAAGTCTGTTCCTTTTCTTCATTTTTATGTCCAGCATCCTTTAAAAGTATTGCTTGCAAAGATAAGTTGTAACAAATGGTATAAAAATTTCCAGGACTTTCCTAGCAATAACAGGATACGTTATCATTTGTCAACACCAAAACGTTGAGAGCATTGTTGTTCTGAAGAGTTGCTGTTGAACCTGGCTCTGCTGAATTTCAATGATTTTGTCGAGGTATTCATCATTGACATCTGCTGTCTCAACATCAAACGTGAGCGGCTGTCTCACCCATGCTGGATATGACTCTCTTGTAGGGAAGTATCCATCGAGAGACTTTGCAAGCTCATCTAAGTGTGTGGCAATTGCTTGCTTCAGTTCCGTGGGTACAGAAATGTCTCCAATTCCAGACACATCTTCGATTTTATTTACACAGTCATCCAGCAGGGGAAAGTTTGTGAAGTTATCGTTCTCTAAGAACCACTGCTCTAGAATCTTCCTCCCACACTTTCCTATGTCATTGGTACCAACATGTACCAAGACAGCGGGCTCCTTCCCAACCTTGTCTAAGTGGCGCATGAGGTCTGATACCTTCACACCAGGCAGGAATGTTAGCAGGTGATCCTCACATCTACCAGCCACAAAGCTATCTACATATCTAATGGTTGAATCAACAACTATAATGGTTCTCATAACCCTTTCCTCATGGGCACATGGCCTTGGAGAAACCTCCTCAGTGCGAGAGGGTTTTACATCACCTGGAGGACAGGTCCTAGCTACAGGATCCATTCCTGCCACATCAAAGTGATGATCTTCTGTCACATGACCTCTTTCCTCCATAGCAACAGGAAGGCTGAAAGACTGGAGGTGGGACTTCAGTACTACGTCCCTCTAGGTCTCATCTATATATCTCTCTGCCTTCCTTATGTCCTCCAAGTCTGCTACTCTAGCCTCCAGAGATTGGACTCATTCCCTGAGAGAAAAGATCTCCTTGCATCTAGTGCACACTTAAGACCCCTCACCAACTGGGAAAAAAACCCATACATGCAACACTCAATGCAAAAGAATGGAAAGCCCCCATCTCGCTGCTGGACTGCTGTCTGCATCTTAGTTTTAAAGTTTTGTTTATGTATTTAAGTTGGTTACTTACTTAAATTTGCTGGAAATACTTATACGGTTACAAATATACCTAATGGGCTCGATATTCATCTAGGCTACAGCACATAGCCCTGCCCACTCACCACAGATATTCAATCCTGTGGCAATGGCATTGAATATCTGGGTTTGGCAGACAGCGGAAGCCACCACAGAGCCTAACTGGGTAGCAACAATATTATGCCACTACCCAGTTAGCATTTGCTGCTTAAATTAGGCGAGCCAAAAGCTGGTCTATTTTTAGTCACGGATTGCTAACCGAGTAGCGGTGCAATTTCACGACTACTGGGTTAACAGCAGTGTCTGTTTCCACTCCACCCTGGAATGCCCCCAACATGCCCCAATATTAACTGGATAGCATCGTGTTGGATAGGGGAGTTAGGAGAGGATATTCAATGCCACTAACAGTGTATGTGCCATTGAATATCCTCTGTTAAATCATTTATATGGTTTACCAGACTGTAAACCATGTAAATGTCTTTTGATTATCGAGCCCAGTGTGTATAATTGACTTTATTCTCTTCAAGATTAATGAATCTCAGGTCCTTAATTAATCCATTCCTGATGAGGATAACTAGCTGCACATGAAAGTGAATACAGGCAACTTCTTTCTTTTGATAGGTTTAAGAGCCTATAAAGCTATGATTATCCCTGGGGTGGGTGGGAAGGAAAGAAGACTTAATAAAAGCTAGCTTGCTACACAGTGCCCTGAGGTAATGTCTTACCAATTTCCTGGGTGATTCACACAACCCTTGATTTGATAGAGGGGGCCTTTCAAATTGCCCCTTTGGTCCATCACTTAGGGGTATGTTTACTAAACTCCGTTGCTATGCGAGTCCCCGTTAGTGTGCTGGTGCCATAAAAGGAGTGGGCGGGCCAGGCAGAAAAAAGCAAAAAACCGGACCGTACGTGTGTGCGTCGCGCTAATGTGCGGGGCCCACATTAGCGCGTGGGAAGGCTAAGTGGGGCGCTGCTGCAAAACCAAACAACAGAGCCGTAGTACAACGGTGAAGACACCAACCAATGGTGCAGGGGCCAAGGGTTCAAACCCCCATTGCGCTCAACAAAAAAGACCAGCTGAGGCACCAACATTTATGGGCAAAAGTGCTTAGGAGGCATATTAATTTTGGGCAGCAGAAGGCGGCGCACTGTTATTTTTATTACGGCATGAGGCGGCGCACTGTTTAGTGTGGGCGGCAGATGGCGGCGCATTGGTAAATTTGGGTGGCAGAAGGCGGTGCGCTGATAAATGTGGGCAACAGAAGGCAGCGAGCCGGTGGGCAGAAGGCGGCGCGCTGATGTGTGAGGGGGCAGTCCAATAGTGGGAGGGAGAAGTGGCGCGCTGATGTTCAAACAACAGGAACGGAGCCATAGCACAATGGTTAAGACACTGACCACTCGTG
This sequence comes from Ichthyophis bannanicus, assembly GCA_033557465.1. Classification (NCBI taxonomy): domain Eukaryota; kingdom Metazoa; phylum Chordata; class Amphibia; order Gymnophiona; family Ichthyophiidae; genus Ichthyophis; species Ichthyophis bannanicus. Next base: position 428,365,725 of record CM066032.1, read on the forward strand.
CAGGGATCATGGGTTCAATTCCCCACAGTGCCCATTGAAGACAGCTGGCTGAGGCATTATTTTAGGGGCATATCCATGTTGTGCGGCATAAGGCGGCGCGCTGTTAATTTAGTGCGCCACAAGATGGCGCGCTGATGGCTACAAGGCTGCGTGCGGATGCACAAACACAGGAACAGAGCCACAGCACAATGGTTAGGACGCTGACCAATGGTGCAGGGGCCAGGGGTTCAACATCTCACAGTGCCCAGTGAACAAGGCTGGCTGGGGCAGTATGTATCATGGTGAGGAGTGCTGTAGGAGGCCTTCCATTTATATTTTATTTCCCAACACTAGTAAACCCGCTCTCACAGTGTGTTAACATACGGATGCCCGTAAGGCACATGTTACAGTGCACTGTCCGCCAAGGCACCCTAGAATGTCCCCTATAGGGCACCATGTATGTTGCGACACAGGATAATGTATAGTGCACCCTATATGGATGGCAACCATAAGGTGGCCTATAGGGCGCCCTATAAAGCACCCTCAGAGGCACCTAATGGGTATAGTAAGCTGTGTGTGGTTTTGCCGGCATAGACATATGTACAGTAAATAAAAATAAAGCTGTGGACAGCCCTATCAAAGGGCCCCACTGTGGGTTCAAACCCATGACCTCTGGCTGTACAAGGAGTGACGTAACCATTGGGCTACGGCTCTATAGCTGACAGCAAGCCCCTGGCTGGCTGCAGAGAGCCTACACGTCACCCCACAGACAGTCTGCTGTTGTAGACAGGATAGGGTTAGGCCACCCGTACCCATGATGCACTGCACATGCAAATCAGCTGTCCACAGATGCACACAAGATGGGGAATGCACCCCAACAGCTACCCGGCCTGGTAGGGGGAATTGTCCATGTGCACCCACACAGCACCTCGGCCTGGTAGGCACTGTTCCCTCTAAGCTGTGCGCGTGTGCGCGCGCACACACCTCGCCGAGCGAGCGCACATACTTTACAACAGAGCGCACAAAAATTACGGCTCTGATTCTGATAGAAAACAACACAGACGTCTTAAAATTTAAAAGTTATGATTGTAATTACTAGAAATTTCCTGCTTCATTTAGTAATCGCCTATTTTCATTTAATTTGATTAAAATCAGTGTGGTGTACATACTGTATTCTGACGTGTAGTCAAATTTTAAAGTATATAACTCCGAGTGTCGTTATGTGGCGCACAAAAATTTAACCTTCCTTCAAAAGCTGCACACAGCTGATATTTTATGCGCACACAGCCTACAGAAAATTAGAGGGAACATTGCTGGTAGGGGGTCCTGAGCGGGTGGACTACCAGCAAAGAGTAGCTACACACCGTCACATTGTGCGGGTACTGTGCTCACCCTGAGGGTGTGATATGGCAGCCAGGACCAGGTCCACAACACCAGCCATGGCTGGATGAGGCCATGACAGAGCTCCAAAACAGTACTAACCTGTGAGATAGGAAGGTGCTGCAGAAACATGTTGGATATCTCTGTCTGTCTCAGTTAGTGGAAACCCCCCAAGAACCCCTAGGTGGTCAAAGAACCACCACCACCACCAAGGATGGCAAACAGGGCCCCACCCCCACCCCAGCAAAGTGGACCATCAAACCCCAGTCCTGCTGGGGAACAGACACCATACAGGGCAGTCCAAGCAGCTCCACACACATCCATAACACAATATCAGACAGACTTTAGGCCTGGATATCCAAAGATGCACCCCAGCACTATCTGATATTCACCTGCAGCAAGCCATCAGCCGCTACACTCTGCAAGGCACTCCATCAAGATACATACCAGCTGTGAACAGTCTGCTGGTTAGCCCTGATAGAAATGCATGCACCCAAAATTGGGGTGGCAGCACACACAAGCAGAGAGTTCTGTGAGGAGGCCCCAACAGGAAACCCCTATATAGGGGGTGCCTAGCCATGCTGTCATCACTGCACACTCAGGGTGAGAGTGCTCCCCCAGCAGCACATACAGAGGTCACCCTGTCTGTGAAGGTGGTGGCCTGGCACTACAATGTCACAGCCAGTGCCCTATGCAGATGCATCCTGGCCAGCCCACCATGTCTGACCTATACCCATGGTACATTGCTGCTCATTATGCACATTGGCAGGCCAATACTGGCAGTAGTGCTGGCAGTGTGGGTTGGGGAAGGTGTTTGCAGCCAACACACACTGTATAGACAGACACACACTCCCACACCTATGCCAGCATTGTGCTACTATTGAGGGGGTGATTAGCCTTGGCCACCACACCGGTCCTGGGCACTGCACAGGCATGGATATGGTACGCAGTACTGCTGGGGGTCACTCCCCAGGGTGGTGAACACCGTCAGAGGCCAGGCCTGGAGCACGCACCGCAGACACCAAACAGATTGTTCGGATGGGGTCAACTAGCAGTATGTGCGTAACGTAGGGATATCTATCAGCCTGTACTCTTAGCAAACATTTCAGAGCTGTGTACCTCAGGTGTAGGGTGACATTGCTAAGGTATGCAGGTGCTGATATTGGGAGATGCACGCAGGGTCCAATGTTCTGCCTCTACAGGAGACATTGGCCAATGGGGCCTGTGGGTGTGGGTGTGGGTGTGTCTGCCCCTGTTGGCTGCTGCTTCCCCACTCCAGCCCAGTTTTGCATCACACTGTTCGGGTCTTCCTGCTGTCCCTCATGAATATGCATGAGCTACATCTACATGCCGTGGGGGTGGTGCATAGATATACAGCACAGACATTTGTATGAGTGGCAGCATGGAACCTGACTGGTGTGTGGCCCACCAGGACTGCATTTGGGGGATTCTGCTGTAGGTTCTGCCCCTGTTCATGGTGTCTGTGCTCAGTGGGGTAAAAGATAGACGTATTACCATTGCATATGTCCTTGTCACCAAAGGTGTGTCCTTACTGTCACTGTTTATTTGTGGGGAAAATATGTGGGCAGGATTTCTGGCAGCCCCAGCTGGTCTTTGAACCTGTGACCTTCTGTTCTTGCATGCACTGTCTGTGTGCACTGCACCACCATGTAGCCACAGCTTGGCTGAATTCCCTGGATAGTCCATGACTGTGGATCCGGCAGGGCCTGTCTGTTGCTGTGGACTGTGCCAGCCTGCACATGGCTAGGCCTCTGTCTTCTGTCGCTAGCAGCCACTGCCCCCTGCATCACATGTACTCATCCGCCAACATGCTGGCATGAGCTTCTCCCATAAAAAGCAGGTGACCTGATTGGAATGTGGCAGTACGGGACTGCATTTGGGGTACTTGGCTGTGGGTAATGTCCATTGTTGTGGTGTGTGCGTTGTTGGGTAAAATATGGGTGTTTTCCCCATGCTTATGTCCCCTGCAATACAGGGGTGTCTGTGCTATCTGTGTTTAGTGGTGGGTAAAATATGGGGACTGGGCTGGCAAGTGCCCCAGCTGGGCTTTGAACCTCTGACCCTCTGGTCCTAGAGGTACTGATTCTGTCTGCTGCACCACACTATGGCCACATAGATAGTGCAGCCCCTGGAGGTAGTAAGCCTGGCAGGATGGAGTCACAAACCCTGCTCTACGCAAATTTACTGTGGGCATATGCACCCTGTCTGGTGACAAATGTGCACATAAACCCCGGAAATGACCACGGGAAATGGGGGACAAAATATCACCACGCTGGGCAACAGTGATATTAATGGGCAACCATAGCAAACACTCCCAGGAAAGCTCCACAAAAGGAAATGTTTTTTGGAAGAGTCTCCGCTCCGTAAACCCTTCCAAAATTCATTTCTTTTTTCTGGAGCTTTGCTGGGTGTGTTTTCTGTATTTGCCCATCACTATAACTGTTCCCCAGCTGAATTACTATTTTTAATAGTTCTGTTGTGGTCATTTTCTATTTTTATTTGCACTTTTGTGCTGTGCACATGTATCACATTGCTCACGTTTTTCTGGTTTCCCCGGTTTTCCTGTACATTGCTGACGGAAATGGTTTCTCTTCCCTTTAAATGCTTTCTACCGCGAGTGTTTCCCTCGCGGTAGTTTTTACATGCAAATTCGGGCCCGATACTGTGCGGGGAGCCTCTCCCCTCCCACTCTCCACCCATTGACCCCGTCCCTCTGCCCCTCCGGAGCCTTCCTCCGCCCTCCTTTAGCCGTTCCACGCCTCTATCGGACATTTGCGGGCCCGCACTTGTACGGGGCCCGTTAGTGTGCCGCGCACCTTTGCGGGGATGACACGCACGTGTGCGGGGTGTTTAAATGCGTTTATTATTGTTTCAGTGCCGCGTTTCCGTGCGCTCTTTTGTGGCGCGCACATTTCCGTTTTTTAGTAAACATCCCCCTTAGCTTTAACATCTATGTAAGACAACTTCACAGATCTTTTGCCTCCTAACTGGAAGGTCTCTTTGTAAAGGTCATCAGAAACAAATTTCTCTCTTTCTACTCAGAGACTATTAATTTTACTTTTATGCTAAGCTATGGTACTAAGACCGGATAGACTCATCAAAGTCATTGAATTCTAAAATGCACAGATTTATCAGCTATAACCCAAAGTGTTCGCTTTCCCCAAGATTTAGGGGCTTGTTTACAAAGCCGCGGTAGCGGTTTCCAATCGTTATCAAGCCCCTTAGAGTATATTCCAGAAGATAAATACTTACAAGTGCAGATCTTCTTCCAGCTGTAGCAGCCCCTTTTGGTAGTCCCTGGTTGATTCACACAGCCCTTGGTTTGATTGAGGGGGCCTTTCAAATTGCTCCTTTGATCTGTCTCTAGAAACAAATTTATTTATTTCTATTCAGAGACTATTTATTCTACTTGTTTGCTAAGCTATACACTGATTTGATTTAAATAAAAAGCGCTCTAGAAACAAATTTATTTCAGTGACTATTTACTCTATTTTACTTTCTATGCTAAGCTGTACTCTGAGTTGATTTAAATGAAAAGCTCTCTGGTGGTACTAAGACCTTACTGACTTGGTCTTATGATCTTTATCTGCCATCATGTATCTATGTCAAAGTGTGCTATATAATAATGAGACATGAAGCATTCAAATGTATCCAAAGCACCTCATTATTATACAAATTGAATAAGGCAATTTTTGTTGAACTTCACAAGCTATGTTATTTATGGAAAAACAACATAAACTTTGAATTGGCTTTATTTTTTCTCCTCAGTTGATATCTGTTGGTCTGTAAACCAGTAATGTACTGAAAGTTGGTTTAAAGGCAGCAAAGCTAGATAGAGCCCAGAAACAGATTTGGTTGGGTAGGGTATTTTGTTCAGGGGCTCACTAATTTTATATTTTTCTTAGCCAGACCCAAGTTTACTGTAGGTATCCAGCAAAGCAAACTGGTGAGGGGATAAGTGGAGAATGAGAATGTGTGACTACCAAGATGAATGGAGAGTGAGGGAGTGTGCCAAGAAGAAGGGAAATGAAAGAGAGAGAATGTGTGCTGTGGAGGGGAAGGTGAAAATGGGAGAGTGATAAGAAGGAAGGGATGATAAGGAAAAGGAAAGAGATGGGGAGAAGAGATAAAGAGGGTGTGAAGGTGGCGGGAAGAGATAGAAAAAAGGCAAAGAGATGGAAGGGAAGGGAGGTTCCCAAGAGAACTGCTGGTAACTCAGTCCACATGCACCTTATTGGTGTAGCCTTAGTAAACACACCCCTTAGTGCATGAATTAGTGTATACTCTCACTCCAGCAAGGTAATAATTATCAAGGCCATGTGCTGATAGTTGCCACACACTATTTCATGCAGTAACTGTCTAGCACAATTTAGTACAATGTTCCCAAGCCTCTCCTCTCAAAGATATAAAGGCTTGTGCATAGTTTTAGATTCTTAGTGCAAAATTACTTCTTTTTGTCTGGCTGCCCATTCCTTGACAAAAATTATTTGATACGTGGGGGGATAGGGAAGAGTGCTGCATAAGTTAATACTCTGATTCCTCCAGTCTGAATGGCCTCAGGATTATTAATTTTTCCATGTGAGAGGAACAGTCATAAAGAAGAACAAAAAGGGTAAAAAGCAAAGAATTCAAGTTGGTTCAGTGAAAGATGGCAGGGTCTATTTTTCTATTTCCTAATCTGCCCTATCAATAGCAAGGAGGGAAGGAAGGGATGTTGGATTTAACACACACAGCTTTCTCAGTAGTAGGTCAAGTTGAGTTACATTCAGGTACAGTAGGTATTTTCCTTTCCCTGAAGGGACACAGTCTAAGAGTCAGGTTTGCTTAGAGCCCGATTCTGTGCCACAAATAGCAGGGATGAATGTGACAGCGAGACGTCCAACCCCGCTATCTGTGCGCTCTCCTGCCGGCATCTAGCGTCCACGCCAGTTGTATGGGAAAGCTAGACAGGGGTGGGAAAGGGGAGGGTTGGGGGCGGCGTTAGGGCAGGCAGTGGGCGATCGCTGGTCCCGAATGTACAGGGCCAATTCTAATGCCGGCCCTGTATGTCCGGGACCGGTGAATTGAATGGGGAAGTTATTCCTTGGACATTGGGGAATTCCTTGGACATTGGGGATCGGCAGACCTGGGGCTGGGAAAGGGCAGCAGAGAGCATTCCACGCAGCCTGACCCTGGCCTTGGGAGGCCAAATTGGGGGTCGGGCTGCAGGGAATAAACAGTTTGTTCTGGCGCCATGGATCCATTTAAAAGCCCTTACTGAGTTAGTTGGGCTTGTCTTGTATGTACAGGCCGGACTGAATCACAGTCCCGGCCTGCATGTACAGGATTGATCATGATTCTGATCCTGAGGGGCAAGACATGCCCCTCGGGATCAGAATTGCGACCCCCTCTGTACATTTTGTCAAACTGGACGTACCAAGGCGGTGTACGTCCGGGATGGAATGAGCCTGTTAACGTTTGTGCATGTTCTCTGCCATTGACCATAGGAATAACACGGGCTCTACAGCAGATACTGTGTGCTAATGTTTAATAAACCAGACCCTAAATGTGCACCCGAGGCAACAGAGAGTTAAATGACTTGTCCAAAATCACAAGGATTGACGTGGAATTTCAATACAGGCTTCCCTGTGTCTACTTCTCACCTACGCCCTGTTCACCTAGTGATTAATTTTTTTCCAGTTCTCCTGAACATTCTTTTGCTGCACTATTATTTATTGTGATTTATGTACGCTATTCTCAGTGTACCTATCACCTCTTATAGGTAATTAAATTTGTTCTTGTTTAGAATTTGAAAGTGTGACTTCTGTTTTTATTTACAATAGAACAGGCAGAAGGGGACTGGAGAAAACCTATGAAGTTTTATACAGTATATTTTGCAGTTTAATAAAGAATCTCTATCATAGCTTGTGTGGAACAGAAGGTTCTGGAATCCTGATATGCCTCCTTGTGGAAAGAACCAATGTTTATACACTGTCTTCTACCGGGAGCAGTTATCAGTCTCTTTTTTATGATGACACCCCTCTAATGTCTTCTGATCTGTTAATCAGTTAATTAATTTATTAAACAGAAAGTTTATTCCCAGCCTTCACCTTGCTTTCCAAACTCCCTTCCAACCTTAGGATGGCAGTATTACTACGGGGCCTTTTTACTAAAGTGTTCTGTGGTATTGCACCAAACACTCCTACAGTGTAACATACAAATCCATGGCACATTTAGGTAACACCACGGCATTAACTACCAGGTGAATGTGGCCGTGCTGTGGCACGACAATAGTGTAGGTGCACTCAGCAACACTTATGGAGGTAGTGGTGAGAGCACTCACACATGCAGGTATTGTGAGTGTGCTGACTCCATGGTGCTCACTCCACCTGCACTCTGCTCCTAACCCTACACTCTAACATGCCATAAACAGCTAGCCCCAAGCTAGCTGTCAACGTGTATCCAATACACACCTTCAGTGTGTGACAGAGCCCTGCTGACAGTTAATGCCCTTTAGTAAAAGGGCCCCTAGCCGTCCAATGCCCTTAGAAGGTATTTTCACACATATATGCCAGTATACACAAGCAAAAGACCTTTTATAGACTTCTCTCATGTGTAAAATTATGCATGGTGCAATTTGAAGTGTAATGGTAAGCAACTTTAAAATAAGCATGTTCATTGGGAGGAGTTTGAGCAGAGGATGGACAAAGTCACAAGTTACACAAGTTATATGTGTATTTTCTAAAATATGTGTTTATTTTACACACTAACAATTATACTTGCTGCAGAGCTGGTGTAAGTGTCTATGGCTTCAATCAAGCCATTATTTCAGCAGGATTTCTGCTAGTATTTTATGAAAACACACAAGTTCCTATGCATCTTTATAAAATTGGGTAAACATTGTTGCCTCTCTTAGGGGATAATTTTATAATAGGGCATCTTGTTTAAGTGGTGCCTATTTTGGCACTGTTTTATAAAGACATACAGACACCTATGTGACTTTAGGAAATACTAGCCAAATCCAACAGTAATACGGACATTAGACTTGCTAGAGAGCAAATGTAAATATTAGCATATATTTTACATACATACAAATATATTTTATAAAATAAGTACATAAACCTCAGCTTTACTCATGCTTCACCCAAACCTCACCACCATGCATGTCTAATGTACAAATATGCATCGGCTTGCACCATGCATAATTTTAGGCATGCCCTAATTTTATAAGAGTCTCTTTACATGTGTAATGAAAATGATTTATAAAATTATCTTCCCTGTGTCTAGGCCATCTAAAGAACATTTGGTATAAGCATTAGAAAAAAGAGGTAAATATTCCTCTGTATAGGTCCTTGTGAGACCTCACCTAGAATATTGCATCCAGTTCTCGAAGCCATATCGAAGCCAAAACAACAGCTAACAGAGCCTTCCAACTCTGTGCCCCAAGTCTATGGAATACCTTACCAGCACATATCAGAGCAATCCCCAACTTGAGCCAATTTAGAAAGGCCCTTAAACATTTCCTCTTCACCAAATATCTCACTGACATCTCCGATCCTCAGTCCCACTCGAATAACGAGCACCTCAACAATAATAGTAGTCAACTAGGCAAGCCCTCGCAACAGGCGTCCCCTACAATGTAAACACCAAACATTATCCTTTCTCAGTACACCTCATATGTATATAGTGTACCCTTTTTCCAAGTTGCATTTCCTGTTTAATGTAATGACCAGACATATTTAAGTTGTCGGATGTTTCTGTTCCATGTGAACCGCGCTGATTGCAAATAGTGCGGTATATAAGAAATATAAATAAATAAATAAATAAAATAAATATCTCCAAATTGGTGAAAATGAGAGCTGCCAACTGTGAGCACATTTATTGAGAAGCATTTAAAAAAATGGATACCTTTTCTTCAAATGAAGTCCGCAACTTTGTCTTTGTCTGTACTATCCGGGTTTTCCTCCTATCTCTCCCATCACTCTTTCTGTATTAGTTCTGGTGGCTCCTCCTCTTCTGCTATCCTGCTCTCAGTTGGTGCACCCCAAGGATCTTTCTTGGGTCCGCTCTTTTTTTCTCTCTCTCTATACACAATCTCTTAGTGCACTCATCTCTTCCTATTGCTTTCAGTACCATCTTTAAGCCAATGACTCCCAGATCTACATCTCTATGCCTGAAATCTCTTTGGCAATCCAGACCCGGATCTCTGCCTGCCTTTCTGACATTGCTGCTTGGATGTCTCACCACCACTTGAAATTGAACATGGCCAAGACTGAGCTTCTTATCTTTCCCCCTAAAACCTCCTTTCTTCTTCCTCCTTTCTCAGTCTCTGTAGATAACGCTCTACTCCTTACTGTTTCCTCGGCTCACAACCTTGGGGTTGTCTTTGACTCCTCTCTCTCTCCTTCTCTACACACATCTATCTGATAGCTAAGACCTGGCATTTCTTTATTTATAGCATCAATAAAATCCACCCATTCTTTTCTGAACACACTACTAAGATGCTTATCCACTCCTTAATCACCTCCCGTTGACTACTGTAACCTACTACTTGCTGATCTCCCTTTGAATCATCTCTCTCCCCTTCAATCTGTTCAATACTCTGCTGCACGGCTAATCTTCCACCAGCCTCATCATGCTCACATTACCCCTCTTCTCCAGTCACTTCATTGGCTCCCTATCCATTTCCGCATCAGTTCAAACTTCTCCTGCTGACCTATAAATGCATTCCCTCTGCAGCTCCTCACTATGTTTCTTCTCTTATCTCTCCTTATATCCCCCCTCAAGAACTCTGTCCTTCTGGCAAACTGCTTCTATCTGTGCCCTTCTCTTCTATTGTTAACTCCAGACTTTGCTCCTTTTACTTTGTTGCACCTTACGCCTGGAGAAAACTACCTGTGTCTGTACACAAGACAGCTTCTCTGACCTTTTTCAAATCCAGGCTGAAAACTCACCTCTTTTCTGCTGCTTTTGGATATTGACTCACCTGATCTCCTTGTTTCTTTACCTTGCAAAATGCAATGTGTGCCTTTGAGTCAGTCCTGACTCCTGGTGATCCAGAAGCTCCTGGGTTTTCTTGGCAGTGTCACTGGAAGCAGATTGCCAGGCCTTTTTTCTGAGGCACTGCAGGGTTAAGTGACTTACCCAAGGCCATAAGGAGTACTAGTGGGAATTGAACCCTGGTGGCTTGGCTACCAAGCCAGCATTCTAACCACTAGGCTACTCCTCCACTTCTTGTGTTTCCTTTCCCCATTGTTTTTCCCTGTCTACACCTTCTGTGTTGTTTGTCTTGACTAGATTATAAGCTCTGATATGCAGGGAATGTCTCTTACATGTCTATGCAGCACTGCATATGACTTGTAGCACTATACAAATGCTCAGTAGTAGTAGTAGGTGCAACATTTTTCTTAAACTATCCCTGCAAATGCGTGAAGGTAAATTTTAACAATGATGTCCAGGTGCAGTCAGGGACATCCATGTAAAAATGTGTTAGAAAAGACTGGTCATGTCGACATTTGGGCATGATTTCAGAAACATGGACGTGCCTCTTATGGACATCTTCAGAGATGTCAACATAGACATCTTCATGGCAATGTTCCAGACAGGAAATGTATCCCAGATGGCCATTTTGCAAGCAGTAGAGGGAGAACTGCAACAAAGATGTCCCCAGTTACTGTTAAAGGTCATTGTGGTTGTGAACAGTACTGGGCATGCCAGAGTATCATCTCCTCTACACTGTCCAGGAGGAGTATACTGGCAAAACAAGAACTTTTCTGATCTTTGGTCGAGCCTTTTAGCAGATACAGATTTGGACCCCAACAATTATTGAAATTGGGAGTGCACATCTAAGTTTGACAGACCACCCTGGACACATTCCCACCACACCCACTGCCATATTTAGACATGCATGCTCTGGGGACATCTCTAGGCCTGCCTATTAAAATGGTTCCGGCACATCTGTTTTAGGTCATGGGACAGGGTCCCTGGATGGCCACCATTAACTAGGTGCACGAGCTGGTGCGGGGACCCTGCCCCCTGTGGTAGGATTGACCTCGGCTTGGTGGTGGGGGTCATGTAGGCCTCAAGTCACGAGTGGATGGGTGAGGCGAGGGAGGGGAGTTGGTTGGGGGATCAGGCTCCAGCATCCTTCAAGCTCACTGACTCCTCTCTCATTTTTGGGAGGGGAGCCAATGGATATGCAGGTTGGGCTGCCGGGAGGGGAGGGAGGGGCCATTGCGCTGGTGTCCAGATTGCTGTGCTAGTCCTGCAGTGCCTCCAGCCACACTTTACTAGATTTAAAAAAAAAAAGAGCAACATGTTTTCAAAGTCTGTGAGCATGCCAGCATATCAGGGCAGATCATTGGGGGCAAAAGGTGCTTTGGCTGCCCCTGTCCAGGATACCTCCACTACCCCTTCAGGACTCCAGGCAGCTGTGGGGCAAATTGCAGAGGGACCCTCTCTGACAACGGCGGATGTGACTGGTTCAGGGGTAAGCCAAGGACAACCCCAGGCTACAGAGATGCCAGCTGGGAGGCCTGCAATCAATCTCCCTGGAGCAGATAGGCATGTGAGAAGGATTGGGAGGTCTGCAGTCAAACCTTCACAGGGAGGGGCCGAGGCAAAGCTAGAGATTTACCTTTCCTCAGGCAAGACGTTCGGTCTGGTCTGGGACTTGGGGTAAAGGATGTGGGTCCAGAGGAACAAGGGGTAGGAGGGTTGGGAGGGGCATAGAGCCAGCTGAGACTTCTTCCCTTGTGGATGTGGGCAACAATGTAGGTAACACAGGTGGAGAGATCGGGGTTTCCTATGGGGTTTCTTTAGGTCCTTTGCCAGTGGATAGCCAAGTGGACATACCACAATTTTTGGGTTTCCCATTGGCCTCTGGCTCTAAGGATTTTTTTTTTGGGGGGGGGCGGGGGCTGTGGCCTGCTTTCCCCTGCTAGAGGGACACCTTTTTTTGGGGGGATGGGGTCAATCAGGAATTCTGGCCTATCCATCTGGCTAGCCGGGTCTACATGATGTCTATCTCTCTATGGGGGGAGATACCGCATGGGATCACTGGCTGGGGGAGATCAGGGCCCATCCAGATCTTCTTAGCCAGGAGCCTTGCCTTCTGCATGGCTGCCTTCTGTCCCCCCCCCACCCCTTTTTATTCTTCTATCTCTTCACAGGTGTCACCGGTGCTGCCGCATTGCCAAGACTATGAGGTTGGAGTTACCAGACAATCTGGACCGCAGCAGATGAATATAGAGGGCAATTTGACAGCAGATCCTTTCACATCATAAAATAGAATTGCAGGCTCCTGTCTCTTTGCCTGTTGGGGGCCGACTGCAGCAGGTGAGATTTCAGCCATGTCGAAGGAAGGCTCTGCGACGGATTAAGGGCACAACTCAGGGGGCATACGATGAGTAAAGCTTCTCGGAAGGGCAAGTGTACACAGAGGCACAGACAGGCTTCATATTCCTCTTCTGAGTTGTCTTCAGGTTTGGTAGGGGTGCAGGGGGCATCCAGCATTAACTTGGCTCCCGTTATAAGGGCTAGGGGTGGAGTTCCTACTTCATCTGCATTTTCGGAATTGTGGGAGAGTGTTCCACATGCCCTACACCATAAAATTCAGAAGCAGCGCTATACTGATATTTTCCGATTCCTAAAGGGTAGAAAACAGTCGAGCAATAGTAAGAAAAAGAGGAAGAAAGATGAGAAGGTTGGTATACTTAAGAAGGTATCGCGTAATGTAGTAAACTGGACCAGGGTTTTTTTGCGTCTAGTCAGTGTTTGGGGACATCATGCTCCAGATCAGTATGGGCTTCTATTGGTGTATGCAGATTCATTATTAGAGGCTTCTCAGACCCATGAGGGGTGGGTCTGGTTGAACTACGATGAAAAGTTCAGAGACAAGATGGAGGAGAATATGCATTTGTCCTGGGGAACTCAAGACAATAATTTGTGGCTGACTCAAATGTCAGCTAGGGTTGTTACTTCTGGTGGTGGATTCACGATGGGGGACAGACAACTGCCACAGGAACAAGTTGCTCCTTTTTGCCCAGGGTTATGATGCCTCAGCAGAAGGCGGGGGGGGGGGGGGAGCAGCTGGGGATATCTGTTGGTGATTCAACAGCCACCTGCCCTTTTCCCGTTTGTAAATTCCACCACGTGTGCTCCTTATGTAGCAAAGGACATTCGGCAATTAAGTGCAATCAAAAAGGGGCCTCAGTCACTCCTTCAACCACTGCAAAGTGATTTAAAGATTTTTGGCCTAGCTCCTACCCCCGTGCGGGATGAGGGATTGCAGCCTTTGCTGTGATGTTACCCTAGGCACTATGACAGTATTATATTAGAGAACGGTTTTCAATTGGGTTTTGTTATATCAGTGCAGGGTAGCATTTGTTCACCCTTGGCGTGCAATGCGCCTTCGGTGCAGCATTTCTCAACAGAAGTCCAGGATAAGTTGGCAGTTGAGATGAGCTTGGGCAAGATTGCTGGTCCCTTTCCTGAATGGCCTTTCCCAGATTTTATTTCACCCCTGGGAGTGGTTCCCAAGAAAGAACCAGGAAAATTCTGATTGATCCCCAACTTGTCATTTTCTTTGGGAACATCTGTCAATGATCATATCCCCAAAGCGTTGTATGCTTCTTTCAATTGTGTGTTTGCGTTAGTTCAGAAATGCGGTGTAGGGGCCCTAGTAGCCAAGATGGATATCGAGTCAGCTTTTTGTCTGCTCCCTGTGCACCCATCTGCTTTCCATCTGCTGGGTTTCTATTTACAAGGTGAATTTTATTTCAACAAACTTAGGGGAGGAGTGGCCTAGTGGTTGAGGCCAGTTGTTTCAGAACCAAAAGCCAGCAGTTTGAATCCCACTCAAAAACAGCAACCTTGGGCTAGAGGGACTGGGGTTTCTAGTACTACAAGCACTGCTTGTGGCCTTGGGCAAGCCACTAAACTCTCTATTGCCTCAGGTACAGAACATAGATTGTGAGCCCTTCAGGAACAAGGTAAAAAGCTGTATGTAAGCATTGCTAAAATAAATGCCAATGAATTGCTCTGTTTATTATGCGCTTTTTGAGAAATTTAGTGCTTTTCTACATTGGGTCTTGGTTCAATGGACGGGTATCTCAAATGTGGTTCATTATTTGGATGATTGTTTGTTAGTGGGACCTGCCCATGCTGATGCATACAGCGCTCTCCTTCAATGGTTTCTGGATTTGTCTCGAGAGTTGGCGTTCCCCTGGCAATGGATAAGATGGAGGGCCCAACAGCAAAGATCACATTTCTTGGTATTGAGCTAGATTCAGTGGGGATGGTTGCGCATCTTTCTTCGGAAAAGGTATCTAAACTTCAGGCATTGGTGGCAGCTGTAGTGACCATTCGCAAGGTAACTTCGTGGGAGATGCAGTCATTTGTGGGATCCTTGAATTTTGCTTGCAGGATCATACCGATGAGCCGAGTATTTTCACGGTGGTTATCGGCAGCCACAGCGTGCATTTCTAAACCTCGCCACTGTATTAGAGTAACTAAGAGTATGTGTGATGATCTGCAGGGACGTCTATTTTTCTGGACACCGAGGTTTCCAATATGGACGCAGGTATTCACAGATGCTGCAGGTGGATTGGGCTTCGGTATCTATTTTCAAGGTTACTGGTGTGCTGATCACTAGCCACAGGTATGCCATGATTCAGGTTTTACCCGCAACATCACATTTTTGGAGCTTTTTCTGATTGCAGTTGCATTGGAGTTATTTATTTATTTATTTATTACAATTTCTTATATACCGCACTATTCGACATCAGCGCGGTTTACATGAAACAAAAAGACCATAACAACAGGCTGTTAGGTTTTACAGAGAACAGGTGTACAAACTTGGATAACATAGGGGAACTATTTACATGTAATATCTAACATATAGGCGTTATGTCAGAGCTCTAGTAAGGATAGTGTAGTTACGTTCTTTGGTGGTGTTGGCTAGGCGTCTTGCTGACTGGGGTAGTACTTGAGGAACAGGTGATATTTGAGTGCCTTCCTAAACTGGGCTAGGTCAACGATAGCACGAATGTTAGATGGTAGAGCATTCCAGCATCTTGGGGCGCAAAATTTGAATGCCCTGTTTGCCATTGTCATGGTGCATTTTGTTAAGGCCTTCGGAATTATTAGAGAGTTTATCGCTGTGGGTCTTCTGGATCTGTTGTGTGGAACGGCGTGAATGAGCTCTGTTAGTGAGGAGGATGCAAGACCATTGACGGCCTTGAAGGTCAGTAGTAAGGTCTTGAAAACAAGTCTTCCACATATGGGGAGCCAGTGAAGCTGCTTCAGGATAGGCGTCACATGGTCGTTCCTAGAGGCTCCATGAAGGACCCTTGCTGCAGCATTCATGGCGAGTTGTAGCGGGTTCAAGGTAGACTGTGGGAGGCCTTGTAAGATGGCATTAGCATAGTCGAAGTGAGGTAAGATTGGAGCTTGATATATAGTCCGGAAGTCCTCTGGATCTAATAAGGAACGCAGATGTCTGAGTGTTCGGATCTTGAAGTAGATTGCTCTTACTATGTTCCCTATGTGTACCTTCATATCAAGATGTTGGTCCAGAGTGACCCCAAGGTATCGTATTGTGGATTTTGTTTGCAGATCTGCTTCCTTAACTCTTACATGGGATGGCGGAGTGAAACTGTGGTCCCTCGTGATGAAGAGTACCTCCGTTTTCTTGTGTTGAATTTGGAGGTTTTGAGATTGGAGCCATGGCCAAACAGGTTCTGTAACCATAAGGTAGTATTCTGGTATGACAATGCTGCAGTGGTCAAGGTGATTAATTGCTATTCACCATGCTGTGTGCGCATTGTGGCCTTAATGTGTGCTTTTGTTTTGCCTTGCCTACATATGATCGTGTCTGTCAGGGCTCGGAACATTCCTGGTTGTGTTAACAGAATTTCTGACTTTCTTTCCCATTTCAAGTGGCCCCAGTTCTGGATTTTGTTGCCAGAAGCTGATGCAGAGGGGTGCACGGTCCCAGAGCACCTTTAGCAGATTGGCTGGCTATAATGCTGAGCCTCCTGAAGAGATCATTGGTGCCAGCAACTTAGGGGTATGTTTACTAAAGCGCGGTAATGTAGCATCGGTAACGTTAACGCGCGTTAGTGTCACCAGATGTAATGTTATCGCGCGGTAACATTACATCGAGTAACATTAACACACGTTAACTTCACCAGCTGCTGTAACTCCCGCAGAGGGTGGAGAGAGGACGGAGAGAAGAGGTCAATGGGTGGGGAGTGGGAGAGGAGAGGCCCCTGCTACACTAACGTGGGCACACAGAGGCCCGAACATTACCTGAGTGAAAAGCTGTCATTAGATGCACATTTGCAGGAGAGAGAAACCATTTAATTGTCAGCAATGTACAGCACAGGCAGGGAGCCCAGGAAGAGTGATAGTAGTGTTCCAATTGCAGCAACAGCATAGTGCCCAAGTACGAAAGGCCACTATGGTGATGGTGCAAATGGGGCATAGGGGGCTGCAGGCGGGACATGCAGTGGGGGCAGCTGGGGCACAGGGTGGACTAGGCTGTTGCCTAGGTGGCACATAGGAACACAGAAACATGCAATGTAGACTGGCTAGCAGACTGTCTGCAGTTAGTTTGTGCATGGCTGGAACACCTGGCAGGGTGCAGCAGGTACAGTCTGAATGTGCCTGCTGCTGGTGAATGTCAGACCATGGTTGGGGGTTGCAGAGCTCCTAGTACTACCGTTGGTCTGCCAGAGGCCTAGCAACAGGCACAGATCTGGTCTGACCCCCCTGATGACATCCACAGCCTAAAGCACCTTATGTCTAGGATACCCCAAGGACTGTATGATGCATCAGGTTGATGGGCATGAGCTGGAAGCAGAAGAACAGGGCAATGGACAGGTAGTAAGTTGGCTCATCCTGTCTACTGTAGTGTGCGCAATACTGTGGTGCTACGCGCATTACATTGCCGCAGATGCAGAGCATTCAAGGTAACGCGTGTAGCGTTTGTTTGGGGCATGTGTTGTTATGCGCCATAACCTTCCCACATAACCTAAGGTGCCTAAACATATCTCATAAGGCATGTAATAGCGTCTATTACATCGTGCATGTTACTGTGCATGCTGCACATCAGCGGCGCTGCAACATGTGTTGTGTCGTACGCGCGTTCTTCACAACACACGTATGACGCAACATGCATATGCCACAATAATACACCATAACATAACGCATATAATATAGCAGACACGATGGCCACTTGGTGGAACATATTTGCATTATGCTTGTTGTGGCTGTTTGGGATAGTGGTTGAGCCACCATAGGCTGTGGGTTTGATTCCCACATTTTCTTTTCCTTTCTTTTGTTCTGCTACCTTACCATACAATGGTTGCAGCTTCGTCACTTCTCCACATGTCCTTCCCTCTCTTCACTGTGCATTACAGTGTGCCCTCCATGCAGTCTATCCATCACATATTAGCTGTTACATATGGTCCCTTTCTTTGGCCTGTCTCATTTCGCTCAGTGGTTTGGTATTGGTGTTGGTGAACTGTGTTTAGACTCTTCTGTGTACCAGTTCAATTCTCTTTTTGGGTCTCTTGCCCATTTTGCCCTTATACACACACCATCCACACAGCTGGCCCTTCTGACTGGCCCCTGATGCCCTTTCAGTTTAATTTCTTTACTCTTCTGCATGCTGTTTTCACTGCACACCATTTTATGGGGTGTGTGCATGTATTTCTATGTGGCTCACGTCCCACTTACAAACGATGATATCAGCTGCCTGTGGTCTATGGCCTTACTCCTACGGCTCCGTTTCTTATGTGGCACCATGACTGCACTACCCTCAGCGCGTCTTCTACTGTCTGCATGCCTTTGCTTGCAACCCCTTTGGAAGTGCTGCTGCTTCCCGTCGGGTGTGACATTAATGCGCGGTAATGCAGGGCACCCTGTACCACACGTTAATTGGCAAGGGCGCCCTGTACCTTGCGTAATTGGACCAGGTTTGCCTTAATGCCGCACCGCCCACTTCCTTATATGGGTATCCGTAACATTACCGGGGCACTTAACCCCGGTAACATTACCGCGCTTTAGTAAACATACCCCTTAGTCTGCTTATTGCAGGGGTTTCAACAAGGTGGCATCTTTCTTGATAGGTGAGACAGTGATCTACTATCGGGGCTGACAAGGTTTTACATCTTAATCTACTGCGATGTTCAGCCAGTCTCACTTTAAAAGGGCGCATTATTTTTCCTATATAAAGGAGCTGACAGGGGCACTGAATGCGCCCTTTTAAAGTGAGACTGGCTGAACATCGCAGTAGATTAAGATGTAAAACCTTGTCAGCCCCGATAGTAGATCACTGTCTCACCTATCATCATGCTTTTGGAGATCTCCGATGTTTCTGTGTGGATCGGGTCCATAAAGGCAGCGGTGGGAAATCCCTAGATCAAACGTTAATATTTCAAGATCAACGTTGGATTTTTACTTTGCAGACCGTTAATCCCGGTGGCCTCAATTCACAAATTGATTGGAATCTCTGCACATAGCTTGATCATAGCAACAGGAGTTTTTCAATTTACCATCTGGATAAATTTGGGGTAGTGCACATTCAAAGCCGCATGCGCAGCGTTTTTTCGCATTAAGGGGGAGAATCGTCTATGGAGAACATGGTTGGTAAGCAACATCAAGTTAATTTAAGTCATGACAAGACTGATATGCTGACTTCTCCTTATAATAACTATTTCAAGTTTTGATTTTAACTGGAGAATGTTCTGTCTATTTTCCTAGTATTCGTTGCAAATATTTAGAAGTCGGCTTGTAAGCCCCTGAAGAAACGAAGTAATCGTGAAATGTAGCAGCGCTGAGTCTGGCGTTGGGACTCTCTAACAAAGATAAGCCTGACTTTTTTTCTTCTCTTTTGCAAATTTGAACATGAGAAAAATGAGTAATGAACATGAGAAAAATGAATAATGATAAAAGGGGTCATTGATGCAAATTGGAGCATTTGGTTGAAGTTATTACCGTAGCTCCTGCTAGTCTGAGACCCAGTTCCTTTATAAAAAAGTCAAATTATTTTCAAAAAAAAGTATATATTTACTGTTATCTGGGGAGTTTAAGATTAACTGTGAAGAATTCTCATAATGATGGAGTAATCGTGCTATTTTGTGGCTTGACAGATTACACATGACATCCTGTTGAGATTGTGTAATGTGCTGTCTGAAGTAGCAGAGTCTGCTTATGAGGCTACATTATTCTGGGCAGTGTTGCTTGGCTTTCTTTGGTGCCTTTGGGATCAGCGAATTGGTGGTGAACTCCTCTCACACAACTGTCAGTGCGAGCATGTTGTGCAAGCATGTTCAAGCAGAAGTCAGTCAACTGTGCATTCTATTGGCCAGATCTAAGTCAGACCAGTTGGAAAAAGGGCTTTGGGTGGTCTTTAAAGCGATTGAGGGCATTCCTACTTGCCCAGTAGCTAGCATGAGTTCTTACCTGGCCTTGCAGCTGCAAGATGGGGGTGTGTTGTTTGTTCACAGTGACTCCCGCTCTTTGACCCAATTCCAGTTTACAGCTGTCTTGTGATTGGCATTGTGGCACTTGGGTGAAGATCCTAGTGGTTTTGCTCCTCATTCTTTTTGCATAGGTGCAGCTATCAGTGTGGCAGCTGCTGGATTGACAGACCACATTATAAGGAGGATTGGTAGATGGCGTTCTCAGGCTTTGATGGGCTATGTTTGCTTATGAGTCTGGGGCAGTTACCTTTGTTTGTTCCTAACTGTTTTCTCTTTTAAAGATGTGAGGCAGCGATCCCTGCACTGTTGGATGATTGGTCATTCCTTTGTTCATTGGGCCAGTCATCGAGTGGCAGTGCTACCATGTGGGTTTAATTTGGGCCTCACTCCGGATGAGGTGTCTGAGTTGTGGTTGGGCGAGCACGACCTACATTGGAGCCAGCTCCTGCTCTTGCTACGACATCACGATCGGTTGCAAAGTTTCCCGGCAGCAATTCTCCTCCATTTAGGAGGCAATGACATTTGTTCATGGACATGCAAGCAGATCATCAGGGCGGCAAAAAAAGACTTAGCTGTAGTATTGCAAATGTTGCAAGCGTTGTTGTGGTCAGACATCATTCTGAAGCCCTCCTGCATGGAACAGCGGCATTGGTCGAAAGGGTTAGTTAAGATCACTCGCCAGATTGGGTGTTGGTTTTATGAGCAAGGTGGCTATCAGATCATGCACTCCTGGGTGGAGGCTGAGTGTGTGGGCCTGTTTTAACAGGATGGTGTCCACTTATTCCAAGTGGGTCAGGATTTGCTTCTCAATGACTGGCACAAGACCTTGAAATTGATGGTCTGGCAAGGTACTCTGTGGTCGCAGCTTTAGGGGTTTGGCACAGGGTCTTTACTGTCACCCTGTGCTGGTGGCAGATTCCCAGATGTTTCCGGGGTCTGGAGCCTTTAAGCATTACTTTTGGGCTGTAGTCAGATGACCCCAGCCTGGATAATCCCGGATGGGTGTAGCCCAGGAAGGATGCACCCCGAAGCTTGCCTACCTTTGCTAATCATGGCAAGGTTGGCAATTGGGTGGGGTGTATGGGTTTCTGCTGGACAGATCACAGCAGAGGGCAGAGACGGTATCACCTTGCTAATAATATTGCTGGCAAAGTATTGGATCTGTCAGCATTGCTATTGTTTGATAGTATATTTGTTGTGTGATAAAAGTTCTTGTTGTTATCAATAAAGTTGTGACAGTTTATTTCCAAAATACTTGTCTGGTGTTTATGTGGTTGAACGTAAAGAAATCAGAGGGGGGTGGGGAGAGGCGGGAGATCAGGGCTTTCCACAAGTAGTTTATTGGTGAGGGGATGCACTGGGTTTGTGTTACCCTGGTTACCATGATTTGGACTTCCACATGCATGTTTTCGGACATCCAAATCATAAATAAGACTTCAAAAATGACCCCCATACTTTCTTTTCAAGGGCACAATTATACTTTTCTTTGAGTCTTCGCAATGTAAAAGTTTATATTAGAGGGAAAGGTTTTACCTGATCATTAATAAGTTCTAATATTTCTAATGCTCTTTGGAATAGATGGTAAAAAAATATGAATTGGTACCATGATGACTGATTAATCATATTTCCTGTTTTATAAATTTTTGTTGTTAGCTATTTGTCCCATCCATTGATGTTGGCTAGTACTGCAGTTTCTTTTTGCTCTTTTTCCTACTTATGCATTTTGCATTTTCCTTGTTGTTGCAGTAAAAATAAAAATAAAAATATTTGACATAAAGAAATAGATGTCTGTTGAAATAATTTCATGTCAGTAAAAACTGTCACTGTGAGGCTGTATTGCTTACGAGCTTGGAATTACATCTCTTTGGACAAAGGGGAGATTCTTGGCATAACAAATATAGCTGTGCATGAAATGGAATGGTAATGCATATATAAAAATGTGGTTATCAGTCATAATTTGGAAGACTGTAAGTAAAAAATAGTTTTACATAGGTTGAGAGCTCTTATGGAAGCAGTCTAAAGAAAAGCTACCAAAATGGTACATGGATTGTACCAAATATTGAGATAAAACCTGAGAACCTAGGATGTTTAAGGAAAGCAGACACAAGAATATAGTAGAGATATGTACTAAGGAACAAATTAGTACTACAGATGGATATGGAAGTTATTCCAAAATAAAAGTCTTCATCCTACTAAATTTATTGTATTTATTTATTTATTTAACAGTTTTTATATACCGTCTTTCTGCGATTCAAGACGGTTTACATAGAACAAAATAAGGCAGTATATTTCAACTGTTTACAATGGAACAACATAAGGATACATAGGCATAAATGTGAAACTTTATACAGTAATCAGCTATTTACATAGGGATATATGGTTACAGCGAGGTTGTAGGAGTGAGTTTGAAGGGCAGGAGAGATGGGGGGAAGACAAGGACTGAGGACTATGGAGGTAGGGAAAAATGCTCCAGGAAGAGGTGAGTTTTTAGCTTCTTCTGGAACTCAGAGTGGTCGGAGCAGTTTCGTAGATCATGAGGTAGGGCATTCCATAAGGACGGGGCATAGAGGGAGAAGGTCCAGTTACAAGTAGCTTGATTGCAATATCTCTTATTTGTTGGGATGGTAAGAAGGTTTTTGGTGATGGAGCGGCGTGATCTATTGTTGTGGATGATGGATAAGAGTGAGGAGAGGCACAGAGCTGACTCATTGAAGATGATTTTATATGTGAGAGTAAGTACTTTGAATTTAACTCTGGATTGAATGGGAAGCCAGTGGAGATCATGGAGGATTGGCGTGATGTGAGATCTAGGGTTGTTGGATATGAGACGAGCTATTGTGTTCTGGGCCATTTGGATAGGTTGTGTACTGTTCTTGGGAAGGCCATGGTAGATAAGGTTACAGTAGTCAAGAGAAGGGATTGTAAGGGCCTGGCAGACAGTGCGGAAGGAGTTAGGGTTTAAGAGGGATTGGAGGTTCCGAAGAGCATGTAATTTTGCATATATTGTGTTAGATGTTCTCTTTATCTGATCTGAGAAGAAGAGATTCTGATCAAGGATAATACCAAGATATTTCACTTGTTTTTTTATGGTGAGTGAGAGATCTCCAATAGTAAGGGTTGGAGGAGGGGTATATGAAATATTGGAAAATACTAGAAGAGCTTCAGTTTTAGATTGGTTAATTAGGAGGTTGTGCTGTAAGAGCCATGATTTTAGGCTTGTGAGGCATTTGCTTAGCTTAGTGAAGTTAGGGTTTGCTAGGTTGAATGGGGTGAAGCACATAATGTCATCCACATATAATTGGTACTGAATTCCATAAGTTTGGAAAATGTTGCAAACAGGTTGACGGAAGATGTTAAATAGCAGTGCAGATAAACTAGATCCTTGGGGGACCCCCTGTTTTAGTGTAAATGGAAGGGAAGTATCATTTCCAATACGGACCTGTTGTGTTCTATTTGCTAAGTAGGAGTGGAACCAACTTAGGGTTGTTCCTCTCAGTCCTATTTCATGGAGTCTGTTTAGGAGTTGATGGTGGGGAAGGGAGTCAAAAGCAGAAGATAAGTCGAGGAATATGAGTAGACATCCTTGGGTAGGATTCTGGGTGTAAAGGTACAGAGAATCTAGTAGGGAGGCAAGGAGGGTTTCTACTCCATGGTGCTTTTTGAAACCATGTTGGAATAAATCAAGAGGGGAGTGTTCATCAATATAATTCTGGAGTTGAGTTTGGTTATTTTTGCAAGGAAGGGGATACTAGAGATGGGCCTGTAGGAGGTAGGGGATGTGGAGTCAAGTTTTGTTCCTTTTAGGATTGGACGGATTGTGGCACTCTTTAGAGGTGCTGGAACGGAACCGGTCAGGAGGGAGGATTGTACAATATGGAGTATGTAGGGGCTGATGGAGCTTCTTGTGGATTTAAGCCAGTTGACAGGGCAAGGGTCAAGGACAGAAGTTGAGGCATTTAGGTCTTTGATAACATTGGATACTTTTTCTAATAAGAGGGGTTCATTCCATTCCAGGTGTTTGAGGGGGTTAGCTCGTGCAGTTGGGTGCTGTAGCCAACTATAAGTTGGGGGTTGATAGTTGAGGGGGGTGGGAGGAATTTAGAGATAAGGTGGTTAGTTATAGTTTGGGTGGTTATTTTTGGTGGCTGGTCCTGATGTAAGGGTTCACTTGTTAAGGATTTGGCAATGGAAAATAGCTCTCTGGGTTTATTGAGAGAATGTTGGATAATATTTTCATTATATTCTCTTTTGTGGCAGAGTGTTTCAGAGCAGTATGCTCGGAGTTTATTTGTGTAGATCGTATGTGTGGTTGGGTCTCGAGAACGCCTCCATTTACGTTCGAGACGTCTAAGATCTCTTTTGAGATTTCTTAGTTTTGTAGAGAACCAGGAGGCTCTTCTGTGATGCTTTTGAGAAAGTTGTTTAGGTGGAAGTAGAGAAGCTGTTGAGAGGATTTCATTCCATTCGGTGATGTGGGACTCTTGGTTCAGGCTTTTACTGTTGAGTAGGTCAAAAGATGGTATTATTTGTTCCAGGAAGTTGGCTGCATTAAACTGCTTAAATTTACGGGTATGTTGAGGAGGAGTGATTTGTTGTCTTATATGAGCAGAGTAGGGGATTGAGAAGAGGATACGAGAGTGATCCGACCAGGGTATGGGCTGAATAGAGTGTACAACCTGTTCAGAAGATAATGATTGCTGTGGTATAAATTGTCAAAGATTCTATCCAAATGAGCAGAAATTTTGGTTTGAAAGCTTTAGGGCCTGATATTCAAAGGGATTTATCTGGTTAGCAGGGCCTACTAACCAGAAAAATCCTGCTGGCACTGATATTCAGCAACACTAACCAGGCT
Source organism: Ichthyophis bannanicus (assembly GCA_033557465.1). Lineage (NCBI taxonomy): Eukaryota > Metazoa > Chordata > Amphibia > Gymnophiona > Ichthyophiidae > Ichthyophis > Ichthyophis bannanicus. The sequence continues at coordinate 428,390,427 of CM066032.1, forward strand.
GTGATGCTGAATATCCCCTCTAACCACTGTAGTACTGTTCGGACATTGGCGGGGCAAGAGCATCTTGGCACTTATCAGTTCACTAACCAGATAACTGCATAAAGTTATGCCATCTCAATAGATGTCTTAACTGAATAGTTCCGCTGTGTGGAGAACCACACCAGTTGCCACTGAAACCAAATATTCAAAACCAGAGGATATCCAGATTCTGGTGCTGAATATCCATTTTCACATTTGCCTGCAGTGGTCAGGCACTTTAAAATGCTGACCATCATGGGCTGAATATCAGGACCTTTGTTTTTTTATAAAAACTTCTTCTTACGTAGGCATTTTGTTGAAATTTAGTAATGTTCAGTTTTTAGTTATTTTTACTGTAGATTGGTTTTATCATTACTATTTATTTTATTGTTTTCCATTCTATTTCATATTGATTTATTGCATATTATGGTATATGGGAGATCATTTTAAAATGGTTAGGCAACATTTACATGTGTAAAAAGCTAGTTTATATATGTAAATGAACATCGGCATCTAAGTAGTCATGTTAGAATAGCCACTGCTTACAAGTGCACATCTGCAGCACACACAGATTCCAAGGGGCTGTGGTGTGGGTGGAATCTTAAAATATGTGTGCACTTCCCATTGTAGAAAGAGAATGTATACATATTTTTAAAAATGTCCCCATCGGCATTTTTAGTCCTCCAAATCATATGTCTACATGAGCCAACAGATCATTTGGACATGGGGATTTGAGTGAAGGGGAAATTGTGCTTATCTTTCTGAACTTTAAACCTACCTCAAAAAGCCAACAATTTGAGGTGTAGATCATTGTTCCTTAATTGTCGCTTCTTGTATATGCAGTTTTGCAAAACCCAGCACTTCAGTATGTACAGTATTTGCTGGTACTTAACACATGTGGATTTCAAAATCATCCCTTCTGTATGGCCAATGGTGGTGGTTTGATAGGTGGCTTGGAGAGCAGGAGACCCTGCATGAAACGTTTCACCAAGCGGTGCGACAAAATAAGTTGCATGGCCAGAAACTTGTGATAAGCTGTAAGGGCACTGAGATGAACTCAGAGTGAGTTAGTCTTGAGATTTGCCGAGGACAAGTGAAGGAGATACTGCAGAAGAAATTCCACCAGGCAGGTAAAGGGGTCAATTTGCTTTGGGGAATACCATTTGAAGGTATATGAATGTCTGGTGGATGGTTTGTGTGATGCAAGGCATTCCTAACAAGGGTTCTGCATTTCAAGCCAAGGTAAGAGTGTGTGACTTTTAAATTACTAGCTTTTAAATTACTAGCTATCTACCTGAGTGCTCTTAAAGGGTTTTGGTATATTTTTAAAACAAAGTTATATTCTTTTTGGTGCTTTAGTTCAAAAGGGGAACCATTGTCTTTACTGGTGTATGTTTAAAACACTGTTTTTAGTATCTTTCTCAGCTCTTTGAAGCTACTGACACCTCATCAGGAGTTAGGGGCCTGATTAGCCTGTGAAAGAACTGAGAGCAGCTGAGAGCTGCATAAAGGTCTTCAGAACCTTGCACTGTTGAGGCATTCCTAAGAAGGGCTCTGCATTTCAAGCCAAGGTAAGAGTGTGTGGCTTTTAAATTATTAGCTTTTAAATTACTAGCTCTCTACCTGAGAGTTCTTAAAGGTTTTTGGTACATTTTTAAAACAAAGTTATATTCTTTTTGGTGCTATAGTTCAAAAGGGGAAATATTGTCTTTAGTGTTGTAGGTTTAAAACACTACTTTTAGTATCTTTCTCAGCTCTTTGAAGCTACCGACACCTCATCAGGAGTTAGTTCCCTCCATATTCAGTACAGACGGTGGCTACCAAAATGGTTAGTGGTCTTCATTATAGAGCATATGAGGACAGACTTAAAAAGCTTAATATGTACACCTTAGAGGAAAGGTGAGATAGAGGTGATATGATATTGAGATATTTAAATACCTCCGTGGCATAAATGCACAAGGGGAGAGTCTCTTTCGATTGAATGCAAGTTCTGCTACGAGGGGACATGGGATGAGGGTGAAAGGGGATAGATTCAGGAGTGATATGCGGAAATATTTCTTTAAGAAAGAGTGGTGGATCCGTGGAATAGTCTCCCAATGGAGGTGGTAGAGATGAGGATGGTATCTGATTTCAAAAAAGCATGGGACAAAAACAAAGGATCTCTAAAGAAAAAAAAGGGGACTGTTGTAGTTGTTGATATGGAAGGACAGACTAGATAGGCCATGTGGTCTTTTTCTGTCATCATTTTTCTATGTTTCTATGTTTCTACTCCCACAACTCCCACCCACTCCATGTGAGCTGTCTTGCTTTATAGGGCACCTCCCCCAATTAGCTACACACAGGGACTTGGAATCAGCATATTTAGAACACACTTAAAAGAGGTTAACTGCTTTTTCTCTGAAAGGACAGCTGGGAAACAGCCTGGTACATTGGCAGATCTCTCTCTCTCTCTCTCTCTCTTTTGCTTCAACAGGCACCTAAGTTCCACCAACTGAACAATGCTGTTCCACCAACTGAACAAAGCTGTTGCCCCATTACAGTTTCTGCCTCTGTCCAGACAGAGATCCCAATGCCATTTGAAGGACTGGTTCCATGTACAGGATGTCTGCATGCTGAAGCTCTCAGGAAACAAGTGGAAGAGCTCAGAGAAGAGGTGGCAAGGCTGAGGAGCATTCAAGACAGTAAGAAGTACATTGATGAGATGATGCTTGTAACATTCAAGCTCTCCAGCAGAAAAGTAGATGGGAGCCTACAGAATAACAAAGGTTGGACACAAGTCACCAGGGTCTGCAGAATTACCAATCCAACACTCCAGCCCTTGAACTACAGAACCATTATGCAGCCCTGGAAGTGGAGAAGGTGAAAGCATCCCTGGAAAGGGAAGACCAGAGCTCAAGCACCCCAAAGTTGCAGAATCAGTGACTGCAAGGAAGTGAAGGGTAGTGGTGGTTGGTGACTCTCTTCTGAGGGGTATTGAGGCATCCATCTGCTGACCAGACAATGTCCAAAGAGGTATGCTGTCTGCAAGGTGCCAAAATCCAAGATGTTATGGAGAGTTTGCCAAGAATCATCAAGCCCACTGACTATTACCCGATGTTGTTCATCCATATCAGCAGAAATGATACTTCCAGGTATCCCTCTGAGCATATCAAAAGTGATTTCATGGCTCTGGGACAGAGGGTGAAGCAGATAGGGGAACAGGTGGTGTTCTCTTCAATTCTCCCCATTGAGGGACAAGGCCAAGGCAGAGGATCTTTCATCCTGGAGATGAATGCATGGCTGCTTGGCTGGTGACATCGTTGGTTTTCTGGACCATGGGATACTGTTCCAAGGGTTGCAGAGCAGAGATGGCATCCAATTGTCCCAGAAGGGTCGATGTGTCTTCAGTAGCAGACTGGCTGACTTACAGAAGAGGGCTTTAAACCAGATTCATTGGGGATGGGTGAAGAAACCTCCCAGGTAAGTGAAAGCCCCCAGATAAGTAAAACATTAAATACTTTTATGGAAATAGGTAAAAGGGGCAACATCTGGAAGGCAGTGTCTATAAATGCTCCTAGCATGGGAAATAATATCCCAGATGTTGAGGCTTTAATGGGAGAGGCTGACTTGGATTTAGTGGTGGTAACAGAGACATGATTCATGGACAACAATGACTGGGATTTAATTATACCAGTCTATACTTTATTCAGAAAGGAGAGGGTAGGAAGAAGGGGAGGAGGAGTGACATTATTAAAGCTATGGAAATACAGGGCTTAAAAGAGAGAGAAGAGGCACTGTGGGTTAAACTAGAAAGAGGGAAAGACAAAACTATTTGCATTGGTGTGATATACAGACCTCCCTCAAAGTTTGAAGAGATGGACGGAGAGTTAATTGAAGACAAATGCAGCATTGCCAGGAAAGGGGAAGTGCTACTGATAGGGGATTTCAATATGCCAGATGTTGATTTGCACATCACTTCTGCAGTATCATCTAGAAGTAAGGAGATCCTGGATTCTCTACAGGGAGAACTATTCAGGCAACTGGTAACAGAACCCACACATCAAGGGGCCATAATGGACTTGGTGCTTACCAAAGGTGAAAGTGTTTCTGAAGTTATAGTGGGAGATCATTTCACATCCAGTGATTACCAGATGGTGTGGTTCAGTATTAGGACTAGGGCTGATAAAATCCATTCAAAAGCGAAGGTCTTAGATGTTAGGAAAACTAACTTAGCCACGATGGGCAATACCTCTGGGAGTTGTTAGTGGATGTGAACAGTTGGGGGATGTAGAAAAACAGTGGGCAAAACTGAAAAGGCATATTTTAAGGGCAATCAACCTTTTTGTTAGAATGGTAAATAAAGATAAAAGGAAAAGGAAACTGCTATGGTTTTCGAAAGGAGTAGCTGAAAAGGTGAAGAAAAAGAGGGAAGCCTTCATGAAATACAAGAGATCACAGAGAGAAGATATCAGACATATATATTTGGAAAAACTTAGAGAAGCTAGCAAAGTAGTCAGGAAAGCAAAGATTCAGAAAGAGGAGGAAATAGCCAATGCAATAAAATGGGGGGATAAGACATTTTTCAGATATGTTAGTGAGAAGTGAGAAGAGGAAGGGCAAAAGTGGTATTGTCAGAGTCAAGGGTGAAGGGGAGGAATATGTAGAAGCTGATGAGGATAAGGTGGAATTGCTTAACAAATATTTATTTTCTGTGTTCACAGATGAAGAACCAGGAGCAGGACCTCAGAAAACACCCACAAACAGGAACAGAATTGAGGGGCACTTTTCAGAAGACGATGTTTGTGAGAAGTTAGCTAAACTTAAAGTAAACAAAGCAATGGGACCAAATGGGATACAGCTGAGAATACTCAGGAAACTTGGGGACATTCTAACAGCTCCACTGACTGACCTTTTCAATGCCTCTTTGGAGTCAGGAGTGGTGCCAGAGGACTGGAGAGAGGCATATGTGGTTCCTTTACACAAAAACGGAAGTAAGGATGTATTTGAAAACTACAGGCCGGTTAGTTTAATCTCGGTGGTGAGAACATTATTGGAAGCCCTGCTGAAAGAGAAAATAGTGAAGCTTCTGGAGTCCAAAAGATTACCGAATCCGAGGCAGCATGGATTCACCAGAGGCAGGTCTTGTCAGACAAATCTGATTGATTTCTATGACTGGTTGACCAGGGAATTGGACCAAGGGAGAGCCTTAGATGGGGTGTATTTAGATTTAGTAAAGCCTTTGTCACTATTCCACACAGGCAACTTATTAACAAACTGAGCACCCAAGGGATGGACCCTAAAGTTACTGCTTGAGTTAGAAACTGGTTGAGTGGGAAGCGACGAAGGACAAGGTAAACGGAGCTCACTCTGAGTAGATGGAGGTTACCAGTGGTGTGCCCCAGGGCTCTGTCCTAGGTCTGATTCTTTCTAACATCTTTGTTAGTGATATTGCCTCTTTGCGGATTAAACCGAAATATGAAATAGAGTAGACACCCAGGAATGTGAGATAACATGAGGAGGGATCCTGCTAAGCTTGAAGAATGGTCTAGAATTTGACAGATGAGATTTAATGTTAAAAATGCAAGGTCATGCATTTGGGCTGCAGCAATCCAAGGGAGCGATATAGTAAAGAGGGTGAAGTACTTCTGTTCACAAAAGAAGAACAAGACCTAGGCGTGATTGTGTATGATGATCTTAAAGTAGCTAAACAGGTAGAAAAGGTGACAGTGAAAGCTTTAAGGATGCTTGGGTACATAGGGAGAGGAATGGCCAGCAGAAGAAAAGAGGTCTTTGGTGTGACCTCATTTGGAGTATTGTGTGCAATTCTGGAGACTGCACCTTCAAAAGAATATAAACAGGTTGGAGTCGGTATAGAGGGTGGCTACTAAAATGGTTAGTGGTCTTCGTTATAAAGCATATGAGCACAGACAGGGGTTATGAGAATCATGCAGCCCTTTCTGGCCTGTAGTTTGAACAGGGTCTTTGGTATCAAGGTAATTGGTGAGAATGCAGGTCGTGTTCCCAGTTGAGAAGGAAAGCATCCATTGCCTGTCTGTGCAAGGAGGGAAGCCTTGAGTAGAACAGTGGAAGTTGTGTATTTTTCTGGGTGACAAACAGGTCTATGAGTGGGGTCTCCCACACTTGGAAGATCCATGGTGCTATTTCGCAATTAAGTGTCCACTCGAGTGGACGTAGAATACGGATGAGTCTGTCCACAAGGAGCTTGATTTCACCTGGGGCATACACTGGGGCAGTTTTTCAAAAAGGGTTAATTTTGTGGATGCCATGACAGTCATGAACCTCACTTCTAAGCCAGGGTATGTGGAGTATGATCTTAGTCTCTCAAATGTATTGCTAATGCACGGCATAATACTTGCATCATGCCAAAGAGAGCTTCCTTCTCTAGTTCGTAAGATTTAACATATATGGGTAGTTTGTGAAGATGTGCTTGGAAATTCTTTTTTATCAAGCCTGTTGCTCCCAGTACAATGGGAAAGATTTTTGTATCTTTCTGCCACATTTTTTTCATCTCTGATTGCATTTCTTGGTACTTCAGGATCTTCTGTCTCTCTACGCAATTCAGAGAATAATCATTGGATACTGACACTTCTATTACACCACTCTGAGGTGAATGTGGAGTGAAATTGCAAAAAAACAGAGGTAAAGCACTTCCTGGCAGAAGGGATAGGACCCGGCCCCCCCCCCCCCCCTGCATGTTCACATAGAACATGGACACCTGGTTGTCTGTTCTGACTAAGATCTGTTAGCTCAAAAGTTGCGGTTGAAAAACCCGAAGGGCATTTGTAAGTGCACATAGTTCCAGAAGGTTTATCTGTAACAAAGTTTCTTGGTGTGTCCACTGACCCTGTGTGGTTTTATTGTTCAGATGTGCTCCCCAACCAAGCTTGTAGGTAGGTATCCGTTGTCATGGTGCATTGAGGTGGAGGTATTTGAAAAGGTACCCCCACCCCCGAGTAGATTTTGAGGGGAGCATAATCACTGAAAGGAGTTGAGAAGTTGAGATGTGATGCATATTTTGTCTGAGAGATGCCCAGCTGCCTGTGTCCATTGAGATGAAAGAGTCCGTTGAGCTTGTCGAATGTGCAGGTGAGCATAGGGGACTACATGAACTGTGGAGACCATGTGCCCCAAAAAGCATAGCATCTCTTGAGCTGTTACACAAGTGTGACTTCTTATCTTGTGGGTTAGCTCGATGAGCCATGTCGAGCGATCCAAGGGGAGGAAAGTTCTGGCCTGTTGAGTGTCTATGAGTGTTCTGATGAGCTCAAGCCCTTGGGTTGGCACCTCGAAAAAGTTTAAGATGAATCCCAGATACTGGAGCACCATGATGGTGCAATAAAGGGAGAGTTTTACCTCTTGTGAAGATTCTCCCCTGATTAGCCAGTCGTCTAAGTGGGGGAAGACAAAGACTCCCAAAGTGCAAAGGTAGGCCGCAATCACTGCCATGCACTTTGTGAATATTCGGGGTACAGAGGTCAAGCCAAAGGGAAGCACCCAATATTGTAATGGTTCTGCTGGAACTGAAAGCGCAGATACTGTCTGTGCTGAGGGTGGATCAGTAAATGCATGTATGCCTCCTTAAGGTCTAGAGAACACAGTCAGTCATTCCTCTGACGGTATGGCAGGAGAGTGCCGAGGGAAATCATTTTGAATTTTTCTCGAATGAGGAATTTGTTTAGGTCCCTTAGATCTAAAATGGGCCTGAACTTTCTTGTTTTCTTGGGGATAAGATAATAAGGAGAGTAGAAACTCATGCCCTCTTGGAGTGGAGGAACTCTTTCGATGGCTCCCTAAGCTAACAGGGTAGACAACTCTTCTGAAAGAAGATTTATCTGTAGGGGTTTCTGGGATAATCTCCTATGAGTGTGGTAGGGGTAAACTTTTGAAATAAAGCAGATAGCCCCTTTGAATGATGTTGAGAATCCACTACTCTGATGTTATGAGGTGCCACCTGTGGGCATACGAACAGAGCCTTCCTGGGTAGTTTCACCAAATGGGTTAGTTTTGTGCATACTATGGCAGTCATGAACCTCATTTCTAAGCCAGGGTATGTGAAATATGATCTTAATCTCTCAAATGTACTGCTAATGCTAGGCGTAATACTTGCATCGTGCCAAAGAGATCCTCCTGCTGGAGCTCATAAGATATAACATGTATGGGTAGTTTGTCAAGATGCACTTGGAAATTCTTTTTTATCAGGTCTGTGACTCCCAGTACAATGGGAAATATTCCTCTATCTTTCTGCCACATTTTCTTGGTCTCTGATTGCATTTCTTGATACTTCAAGATCTTCTGCCTTTCTACGCGATTCACAGAATAATCACTCGGTACCGACACTTCTATTATGAATGCCGTTCTGGTGTTCTTCTCCTTTACCACTATGTTAGGTTTCCTGGCATCCTGTTTCTTATCTGTCGGTATGGGAATGTCCCAGGTGATCATAACCTTTTCATTCTCTGTTATTCTTTTAGGGTCATGATCCCTGTGCTTTTCAGGGACAGTGATGTTGTAGTGTTTACAGAGTTTCCAGTGGAAGAGTGCCACTTCGTTGTGCCTTTCTGTATAGAAATGTTCTGCCATCAGAACTTCATGGCCTATTAGGTGAGTCACTGTTTCCAGCTTTTTCCTACAGAATTGGCATATGTCTGTTGTGCCAGTTTTTTCAATACTCACAGTAAACCATCTCGTTCATAATCCACTGTCCTGGGCTGCAACTATCAAACTTTCATCCTTCAGTTTCAGTTTACCTCTCCTCAACCATTTGTGTGTCTGTTCTTGATCGACAAACGTTTCTTGGAGTAACACTTTGTATTTTCTACTGTATTTGTGCATTTGCCACTTGTTTTTCCTCACCTGCTCATATAATTCTTTCAAGAGCTTTTTCTGTTTTGCAAATTCTGTTACTTCCTTTCCCATGCACACCTGTGGATTCTCACTCATTCCTTCTAATCGTTGGAATACTTGTCCAAGATTAATGACGGAGACAGATTCTGAATGTTTACTTTCATATTTCAGCACTTTTTGTGTATTTGGATCCAATAATGCTGTCAGGTTTGGAGGCCTACGATAGTAGCTCTGAAGGTGTAGTCAATCTCTATAAGTCCTAGTCCTCCTTCAGCTCTAGGGATGTACAATCTTGGCATACACTGATTCTTGTAAATTACTTCATGAACATGGAAGAGTTTTCCTGCTATGTGTAGGGGATGGGGACCCTGCAGAGGTAGAGTGACTATGCTCTCCAGGAAGGAGTCCAAAAACCAGGTGCTGATTGTGGCTATAGAGCTGGTTGGGGTTTAATAGCCTTAGGCTTCTTGGGTTGGTAAGGGCCCTGTTGGCACTGCTGTTGCTGTTGAGGCTGGAAAGCAACTGCAGGAGGATACAAAGCAGGGCCGGCCCGTCCATTGAGCAAGAATGTTTTTTGCACAGGGCCCCGCGTTTCAGGGGGCCCCGCGCAAAGAACATTCTGCTTTTTTTAAAATTACATTTAAAAAAAAAAAGCTGGCTCTTGCTGCTGCCGCTGCCGCCGCAGCAGCGGCAGAATGAAGTGTCCCGCGGGGCCTCCTCTGCTCGCTGAGCCCCTCTGCAAGGGCTTTCAGATTCGCGAAGGGAGAGTGTCTCCCTCGCGTCTCTGTTAAGCCCGCAGGGGCTAATGGGAAATTTCCCATCTGCCCCTTTAGATGCGAGGGGCTGATGGGAAATTTCCCATTAGCCCCTGAGGGCTTAACAGAGACGCGAGGGAGACACTCTCCCTTCGTGAATCTGAAAGCCCTTGCAGAGGGGCTCAGAGAGCAGAGGAGGCCCCGCGGGACACTTTATTCTGCCGCTGCCGCGACGGCGGCAGCAGCCAGAGCCAGCTTTTTTTTTTAAAATTTTGCCATAAGCCAATGGGGGGGGGGGTAGGACTGGTAATGGGCTATGGGGGGGGGGTTAGGACTGATAATGGGCTATGGGGGGGGGCTAGGACAGGAAATGGGCTGATGGGTAGGGGTTAGGACTGGTAATGGGCTGTGGGCTGTTGGGGGGGTTAGGACTGGTAATGGGCTATAGGGGGGGTGTTAAGACTGGTAATGGGCTGTGGGCTGATGGGGGCTGTCTGGAAATGGGGTGATGGGGGGTTAGGACTGGTAATGGGCTATGGGGGGGTTAGGACTGATAATGGGCTATGGGGGGGGCTAGGACAGGAAATGGGCTGATGGGGAGGGGTTAGGACTGGTAATGGGCTGTGGGCTGTTGGGGGGGTTAGGACTGGTAATGGGCTATAGGGGGGGTGTTAAGACTGGTAATGGGCTGTGGGCTGATGGGGGCTGTCTGGAAAAGGTCTGAAGAGCGAAAGGACTGGTAATGGGCTATGGGGGTGTTAGGACTGGTAATGGGCTATGGGGGGGTTAGGACTGATAATGGGCTATGGGGGGGGCTAGGACAGGAAATGGGCTAATGGGGAGGGGTTAGGCTGTGGGCTGTTGGGGGGGTTAGGACTGGTAATGGGCTATAGGGGGGTTGCTAATACTGGTAATGGGCTGTGGGCTGATGGGGGCTGTCTGGAAATGGGGTGATGGGGGGTTAGGACTGGTAATGGGCTATGGGGGGGGTTAGGACTGATAATGGGCTATGGGGGGTCTAGGACTTGAGGAGGGCTGATGTGGTTAGGACTGGTAATGGGCTGTGGGCTGATGGGGGGGTTAGGACTGGCAATGAGCTATGGGGGGCTGACTGGAAATGGGCTGATGGGGTTAAGACTGGAAGTGGGCTGATGGGGGGCTAGGATTGGAAATGAGCTGATGAAGGGACTCAGACTGAAAATGGATGGGGGAGCTAGGACTGGAAATGGGTTGATGGGGGGCTAGGACTGGAAATGGGCTGATGCAGGGACTAGAAGGGAATGGATGCTGGGTGAGACTGGAACTAGAAGGGAGCTGATGTTGGGGGAGGATTAGAATGGGATGGGGCTTGGAGAGTAAAATGGAGAGGGGAAAAATATTTTGTGTGGGAGGGATGAAAAATCTACAATTGGCCGGGTATTGGGAGAGTAAGGGGGGATTGAGGATGGAGGGGTAAAATTTGTGTGGATGAAATAGGAATGAGGAAAGAGCAAATGGAGAAAGATTAGTATGTCAAAGCAGATGTAGAGAGAGAGAATGGAAAAAAAAAAAACTAGAAGAGAGAAGAAAGAACAAATGGACAGCAGACGATGGAGAGTTAGCAGAAAACATGAAGAAACCAGAAGAAAGTGGCTGGAGCAAATGCAACTGAAAAAAATACACAAAAGGTAGAAAGATCTCTTTATTTTGAATTTATTAACTGGAATATGAAAGCTCTGGGAAATGTGCATCATTAACGTCTGCGCTTTGTTTGGTACAAGAGGAAATTAATTTATAGTTTTATTTCTACAGTGTTGTTGTAAATTCCAATTTTGGCTTTTGGGGTTCCCAGTTTAATTATTGCCTTCCTGTTTCTAAATTGTGATTCCTTGTTTGGTGATGGTCTATGTTCTGCATGTGTAACTGAGCTGAGGTATTCTGTTTATGTAATTCCTATTTGACATTGCCACTTGTTCTCTTTCCCCAGTATTCTCTGAAATGTATTGGTTTAATATTTGCAGTGTTGCCTTTTGATAGGTAGGGTATGGTGCTTTGTGAGTCCTGGTAATGCTGTCAGGATACGGCGGGTTTGCTATGGGTTCTAAATGGGCAGCGTTTGTAGTAGTTCCTAATGTGCCTGGCGGTTGGCACTGGATTATAGTAATGTAGAAATCTTTTAGTCTTTCTTTATCCATACACTCATTAAGAGACATGTTTACTAAAAGTTAGTGTATGGTAACATTATGCAAGTATTTATGCAAATAAGGCAACTTATGCAAATGAGGCCCCGCACCGAGTCTCCGCACATGGCCCCGCACCCCCCTTGGTCCACCCCTGATACAAAGGATAATATTTCTTCTTCATTGGATAGAAAGTCTTCTTTGGATTAGTCCTCCTTTTAGAGGGGACTGCTGTCTTTCTTGAAAGGTGCATGGGGTTGAGACCATCTGTCTCAATCTCTCCAGCTTTTTCCCTCCAACACTTTCCAAAGAGGTTTTCTCCAGAACAGGGAATATTTGCCAATTTGTCTTGGAACTATTGTTCAAGAACCAATGCCTGGAGCCAGACCATCCTGAAGGCACTGATACAGCTGCTGAAGCTCTGCTGGATGACTCAAAGGCATTGAAAGATGCTCTGGTAAGAAATTTGGATGTATTCTGATTCTTCCTGATTAGGGCTTGGAATACATTTCATTTCTCACTGGGATCCCTTGATAAATCTTTGAGAAACATGCCATGTAGAGCATGTAGGAGGTAATTCTAGAGGTGAGCAAGCATGCCTGAAAGCAATGATGGCTAAAGACATCGAGAGTTCTAGAGTCCATGCCTGGAGGCATGGAAGAGTGATTCTTAGAACTCTTAATGCAGCATATCACCGATTCCACCACCATGGAATGGTGTGGGAGTTGAGGCTTCTGAAAGCCTGGGCATGGTGGAACTCAGTACATGGTATTGAGTCATTTGCTGATAGGTGGAACTCTTAGAAGAGCCTCCCAGATATGAAGCATTAAATCCTGTAAGATGTGATGTATCAGTAAAGTGGAAGCCTCTTTAGATGTTGAGGTGTATTGGAGGATTTCCAATTCCTCTACCCTCAGTTCTGTCTTTAATGCCACAGTGATCTGTAGGCCTCTTGCCATGTCCCTAATGAAGTCTTGGAAAGACATATTATCTGGCAGGAATCTACGCTACTCATGAGGAGGGGATGGGTCTGAAGGAACGTTTCTGCTTTCTTGGGAGTCCTCTGATGCATCATCAGAATCGGAGGAAGCAGAGTCAGGATCTGAGAGAAAGTCAAAGTATTGACAATCTCTTGCATGATCCAGATACGTTCCCAATGTTGATGTTTGATGTTGGTACTGAGGATCAATCAGTGCAGCATCGAGAAGCTGTTGGGTACCGACGATGTCCATTGGTTCCAGAGTAGGTATCGAAGGGAGGAGCTCCCTGATGCAGGTTTGAGTGCTGGCATCAGTCCCAGAACCGGCAGTTGTTGGCAGAGTGTCATTACTTGCATTGCTAGAGCTGTCAATACCGTCGGTATCGAGGCTGCCAGGAATGTGGTCAAATTCCTCTCAATAGCCAGTATGCACTGGTCGAGGGAGCTGGCATCCTCAATATGGCATCCTCAATATGGGACTCCCTACCATTGAGACTGAGAGCTTTGGAAGACCTCACAGACTTCCGCAAAGACCTCAAAACATGGTTATTTATAGAAACCTATGAGCATTCAAGCAACATCTCTTACCCAAACAGAAACACTACTACCTCCGCCAACTAAACACACCCCCATCCCATCCACACACACAAATTCAACACACCTCATTAGTAAATACCTTTATGTTAAATGTTACTTCAATTGTACTGTCTAAACATTGTCTAAATGTCTAAATACTGTTACGTAACTGTGCTGTCTAAATGATTACACGTACCCTAAAGTTAAATGTAACCCTCCAATTGTGATGTGACGTAACCATCTTGATTGAAGGAAAAGGTGGCATACAAATCTGTCTAAATAAATAAATAAAAATGGAAGGCTGGATATTGGCCTATAGAATGGTGGGCAGAGTTTATCAAGTGATTTGTGTTTTAAGATTGGGCGAATTGAGGCTTGCTTCAGGAGTTTAGGTATTATTCCCTGTGTCAGTGACATGTTGACCATATCAAGGATGTGTGGTGCCAGATCACTTTTAGCCAGCTTACTGGACAGGGGTCAAGACTAGAGGTTGTGGTGTTAATGCTGCAGATTAAGGTTTAATTTGTGAAAAGTGAACCAAATTGGATTGGATGTTGCTTGATTGAGGGGAGGCGGTATCAAAGAGAGAGGGGTAGATGAGAGTTTGGTTATGTAGTGATTTGCAAGTGCTTGAGGTGTTATGAGGGGGTTATTAAAGGTGATTTGGTGCACCTAGATTTTTAACAATCTCAAAAAGGTTCAGCAAATTCATGAGGATCTTCTCATGGTAGTTCATTTTGTTATTGTTTATGGTATTTTGGTATAATTGAAGTTTATCCATATATAATTGTTGATCCTGATGGGAGTTATATAATCTCCATTTTCTTTGTAATTTTCTTAGCTACCTTTTTATCTGTCTTATCTCTTGGGAATACAATGGTTCTGATTTTTGTCTTATATTTTGTTTATTAGTAAGTGTGTGATCCTAGGAGGAGTGCAGCTTTCTCTATTGTATTGTTCTGATTAGCAATGTAGATATCAAGATCATTAAACTTTTAACTTTCGAAAGGGAGACTATGATAAAATGAAGAAAATGGTTAAGAAAAATCTAAAAGGAGCAGTTGCAAAGGTTATAGACGTACTTCAAGCTTGTGTGTTTAAAACTACTATCAAGGAAGCCCAGACCAGCTGTATTCCATGCTTTAAGAAAAGGAAGGAAGTCCAAAAAACTGCCAGCCATGGTTTAAAGGTGAGGTCAGAGAGGCTGTTGCCAAAAAAGCATCTTTCAGGAAATAGAAAAAAGAGCCAAATGACAAACTGGAAACAGCACAAGCACTGGTAAGTTAGATGCAAGGCATTGATAAGGTAGGCAAAGAGAGAATTTTAGAAGAAACTTGCTGTGGAAGCAAAAACATGTAAAGACATTTTCAAGTACATTCATAGCAAAAAAAAACCTGACACCATTAGATGATAGAGGGGTAAAGGGGGCACTAAGAGGAGATAAGGCCATAGCAGAGAGACTGAATGAATTCCTTGCTTCGGTCTTTACTGAGGAAGATGTAGGGATGTTACCCATGACTGAAGTGGTATTTAAAGGTGATACTGTGGAAGAATTGAAAGAAATGTCGATACACCGGGAAGATATTACAACTATTTGATAAACTGAAGAGTAGCAAATCATCTGGACCGGAAGGTATTCATCCAAGGGTGTTAAAAGAACTGAAATATGAGATTGCAGACCTGCTATTACTAATCTATGAACTATCATTAAAATCATCTGTAATACCTGAAGAATGGAGTATGGCCAATGTAACACCAATTTTTAAAAAGGGTTCCAGGGGTGATCCAGGAAACTACAGACGGTGAGCCTGATGTCAGTACTGGGAAAAATGGTAGAAACAATCATAAAGAACAAAATTACTGAACATGTAGATAGTCATGGCTAAATGGGAGACAGCCAACATGGCTTTAGACAAGGAAGATCTTATCTGACTGTTATGTTTTTTTGAAGGTGTGAATAAACAGGTAGACAAAGGTGAGTCGGTTGATATAGTATATCTGGACTTTCAGAAAGCCTTTGACAAGTCCCTCATCAGAGACTTTTGGCAAAACTAAAAAGACATGGGCTAGGAGGCAGTGTACTATTGTGGATTAGGAACTGGTTAAAAGATAGAAAGCAGAGGAGAGGAAGTGACGTCACCTGGGAGATGGCCGACTGAATCGGGAGCTCCCGTTGGGACATAGCTTTCACGGTGAAATAGTGCGGCCAGCCTTTTTCCCCGACCCAGCGCTTTGGTGCAAACAGCTTGTGAAACACCCGAGATGTCTGTCAGCAAAAAATTGGCCAAGTTCCAGTCCTCCTACGCCCTGAAAAATGACCGGGGAGGAGGAGAGAGCCCAGAGAGCATGGCCATGGAGGACGACATGGAGGAAGTACCTGACCGGGCCGACGCAGCCTGCACACGTGGTGACATATGGGGCTGGATGCGCTCCCTGAAACGGGACATTGGCGGTCTGCGGAGTGAGTTGAAGGAGACACTGGCGACTATTAAAGCAGATATTCAGGAGCTGGGTAATAGGGTGGAGACTCTTGAGGAGCAAGTCGACAAGACCGCGGAGAAGGGAGCTGAACTGGAGACCCTTATGCAGAAATATCAGTTGGAGCAAGGCCTCTTGAGAGACAAACTCGAGGATTTAGAAAATCGCTCGAGGCGTAATAATGTGAGGCTGAGGGGCTTACCGGAAACTGGGGAGTTTGCTGATGCTCCCGCGGTTGTGCAGAAAATATGCCGCTTTCTTTTGCAGCGCGGCGAGGACCCATCAGTGCCCGAGGTGGCAGTGGAGAGAGCGCATAGGGCCTTGGGCCCGGCCAGGAAGGGACTGCCGAGAGATATTGTGGCTTGCCTTAGCTCCTATGCCATCAAAGAGCAGGTGATGAAAGTGGCTGCGAGCCGGCGATGCTTCACCTGTGAAGGCCAGTCGGTTGAGGTATTTCATGACCTTTCTGCTGCTACTCTGCAGAGGCGGCGAGAGATGAAGCCCGTCACATCCTATTTACAAGCTGAGCAGAAACGCTATCGATGGTTGTTTCCTTTTGCACTACTGTTGGATGTCAATGGCAGGAGCTTTAGGGCGCGCACAGTGGCAGAGGCCTGGGATATTCTGAAGAGAGAGGGGGCCCCGCGGCTTCCGGAACTGAGCATGGCCACTGAGCAGCAAGGCCCAGGGAAGGAGCGACGTTCGGTGTGGGAGAGAGTTCCCGTGCGAGGGCAGCGGCCTGCGGCGTCGCTCGGGGGCAACCGAGTTAGCAGACCACCCCGATGACCAGTCAGGCAATACCCTCTCTGGCACTGGGTGATGGCCCGGACATTCTTGCTTAACCTTGCATATGACTTTTAGGCCTCAGGTGCCACTATGGGCCGCTCAGAGTTTCTCCTCGGTGTTGGAGGAGATATGACTGGGGTGGGAGGGGGGCTGGAACGGGGGGAGTTGGGGACATCTATAACTTGGTTGCATGTACTTTGTTCATGGTTATGCCTAATCTTTCTTGTTTAAACCATGTGTGTTGAGGGAGTGTTGGGGCACTTATTATATTGTTGGGTTGGGTGTGGTGGGCGGGGGGAGGCTGGGGAGGACATTTGGGCGCTGTGTCCTGGGGACTGCCACTTCCTCGAAGGTGGTCGGATTGGAGATCCGTAAAAGGGGGGGGGAGGGAGGAGGGGGACTGGAGGGGGGGGAGGGAGGAGGGGGACTGGAGGGGGGAGGGGGGCTGGGGGGGAGATGGGGGGATGGGTAGGGTTGGGCTGCGGGGTGTGTGAGGGGTGGGATGTACACTGGTTATGGCAACGGGATTGATAGTGGGTAGTCTGAATGTGCGGGGCCTAAATTCTCCACAAAAGCGGCGCTTGCTGTGGAAGGAGCTCCGGTCCCGCAAGTGGGGCGTGGCTTTTCTACAGGAAACGCATTTGCGCCAGGTAGATGAGAGATTATTGGGCTCGGGGGCTTATCAGGGGTACTTTGCAGCTGAGGGGGGGGGGCAAGAGAAAAGGGGGAGTTGCGATCTTGGTGGGACAGGGGGTGCCTCTCATAGTAGATCAAGTCCATCGCAAAGAGGACGGGAGAGCCTTGGTGGTGGGGGGGGGGGAACTGGGGGGAGAAAGGGTGACCCTGATTTCTATCTATGGCCCAAATTCGGGTCGGCGGGAATTTTGGCGGGATCTGGAGCTGTGGATGGGGGGGCGGATACAGGGGAAAGTGCTACTGGGTGGGGATTGCAATATTGATTTGGAAGATAGGAGTGGAGGGGGGGGGTGGGGATAGTAAGCTACTGCGTCAATGGATGAAGGGGTTGGGGGTGGAAGATCTCTGGAGAATTGCTAACCCCTCCACTAAAGATTTTACTTTCTTTTCTGCAGTACACGGCTCTTATAGTCGCATTGACTATGTGATGGGAGACAGCTCTTGGTGGGAACGGTTGGATAGTGCCCTGATTGGCCCTGTCACCTGGTCAGACCATGCCCCAGTGCAGGTTCTTTTTGGTGGCTCTGGAGATGAGGGACGGCGCACCTTTTGGAGATTGAATAACTACTTATTGCGGGATAAGGGAGTGGATCTGCAGCTCCAGACGGTGATTGCGGACTATTTAGCCCTCAACGATAACAATGAAGTGTCCACGGGTATTCTTTGGGATGGGCTTAAGGCAGTTTTGTGGGGCCACTTGGTCCAACTGGGGGCTAGGCGGAAAAGGAGAAGGGCCGAGGAGGAACGTCGCCTTCTTGGCCGACTGACCGAATTGGAGCGGGCACATAAGGATAGGGGGGGTCGGCGGTTGGGGAGTCAGTTGGAGGAGGTGCGTAAGCAATTAAATGCACTCCAATTAGAGAAGATCTCTGGGCAGATGGACAGGGTGGGACAAAGGTATTACGAATTTGATAATAAATCGGGCCGGTTGCTGGCTAGTAAACTCCGGGCCCAGAGACAACGGGGTACCATTGCTAAACTTAAGGGCCCCCGAGACCAAATGCTCTACAGGGCCAGGGATATCAGGGACAGCTTTAGGGACTACTATCGGCAGTTATACACGGCTGACCCATCGGGGGAGGGAAGCGACCTCCGGGGCTATCTGTATAATGAGGGTCGGGGCAGTGCCCAATTGGGGGACCAGGTAGGGGAGGAATTGGAAGCGGATATTACCCTGGAAGAGGTGCAGAGGGCGATTAAAGCATTGGTCCCGGGCAAAGCTCCGGGACTAGATGGGTTTTCTGGGACGTTCTACAAGGTGATGATGGGGCAGCTGGCTCCGGTTTTGGTACGAGTGTTTAATGCTGTACTAAATGGGGAGGCCCTGCCACCCTCCATGGGCCAGGCGGCTATTACGGTGATCCCCAAGCCGGGACGGGATCCGGCGGTGTGTGGGTCCTATCGCCCCATTTCCTTATTGAATATTGATGTTAAGTTGTTGGCTAAGGTCCTTGCCCTACGCTTGGGACCACATATGCCTACCTTGGTCCATCCTGATCAATCGGGCTTTATTATGGGAAGGCAACCTGCCGATGGGATTCGGAGGGTTTTGCAGCTTGGATGGTTGGCACGGCAGGAAAAGCAACAAGCCATGTTTCTTTCCATTGATGCGGAAAAAGCCTTTGACAGGGTGAGCTTTTCTTTTTTACATGAAGTTTTGGCCTATGTGGGATTGGGGCCTCGGTTTCGTGCATGGATCCGGGCTCTGTACGCTGCACCGGTAGCTGCGGTGAATGTCAATGGTGGCTTCTCGGACTTTTTCCCATTAGGTAGGGGAACCCGGCAAGGGTGTCCGCTTTCCCCTCTATTGTTCGCGTTGGTTATGGAGCCCCTAGCGGCTCGGGTGCGGGCGAATGTGGATATTCAGGGGATTGCGGTGGGGACGCAGCAGCATAAGATGGCGCTATTTGCTGATGATGTGCTTTTTGCTTTAACCAAGCCCCTGGTGTCGGTTCCGATATTGATGGGAGAGCTCCAGACCTATGGCACCCTCTCAGGCTTTAAGGTGAATTGGGACAAGACTGAGGCCATGGACCTCACGTTAGAAGCCCGGGTAGTGGACAGTTTGCGTAGCTCATTTCCCTTTAAATGGGCGACAGGGTCGCTTAAATACTTGGGGGTACGGGTCACGGCCCACTCGCAGGGGCTATATGGCGCTAATTATCCTGCGGTATTTGGCGAGTTGCGGAAGGACCTCTCTAGATGGAAGGGGATTGAGATATCTTGGTTGGGCAGAGTAGCAGTCCTGAAGATGAACTTACTCCCACGCTTGCTGTATTTGTTCCAGACGCTTCCGGTGGGAGTCCCCTCCCGGGAACTGCGGGCTCTTTAGAATTCGCTCTTTGCCTTCGTGTGGGGGGATCGCAAGCCACGGGTGAGTCGCCGTGTTCTATATGCGGACCGAGAGGCAGGGGGTCTGGGGGTCCCAGAGCTGGCCCGTTATTATCGGGCCGCACAAATGCGCCAGGTGTTTGAGTGGCGGGAAGGGGGAGGGGGGGAAAGCGGTTTCATGAGATTGAGCGGTACTGGGCGGGGGATCTCGCGCTGAAGGATTTGCCTTGGATATTTGGTAAATGGCCTTCTGGGCGTTGGCGGGCCAACCCCTTTATGTGGCATTTGGCGACGCAATGGCGGATGGCGAGGGGGCGGGGAGGGATTGGCAAGGGGTTCACAGCGCTGACCCCGGTGGGGGCTACAGATGCGTTTATACCGGGTAGAGAGGCGGTTTTTCGCCGCTGGGGGCGCCTGGGATTGGATACCTTTGGGAAGTTCCTTGGGGAGGGACAGGTGATCCCCTTTACTGACCTTCGGGTGCGCTATCAGCTACGGGGAAGTGACTTCTTTCCCTACCTCCAAGTGAAGCACTTTTTGACCCAACGGGCTATTCGGGAGGATTGGGATGAGGCGGTGGATGCAGGGGTGGAGATGTGGCAGACTTGGGAGGGCTCTCGGGGGTTGATATCCCGATTATATAGGGAGTTGGGCTTGGGGGGAGCTCAAGGGAAGTTTCCTCACCATGAGCAATGGGAGAGGGACTTGGGGAGGGAGTTAGGACCCCTGGAATGGAGGAAGGTCCACCTGGACATAGGGCGCCAGGCCCTCTCGGTGGCCATTCGGGAAACCTCATATAAGTTGCTTTTCCGGTGGTACTATACCCCTGTCCAATTATGTCGGATGTTTCCTGGTTTCCCTGACCATTGTTGGCGAGGTTGTGGGGAACAGGGGACATTTGTACATATGTGGTGGCTGTGCCCGAAAGTACGCGACTACTGGGACATGGTGTGGGGGGTTCTCCAGTCCACCTTGGGGGTGCAAGGGCGGATGGACATGGGGTTCGGGTTGTTGGGGATTAGGCCGGACGGAGTGCCACGAAGTGTGGACCGCCCGGCTTGGGCTTGTATCCAGGCGGCGAGGAGTGAGATTGCCCGGGCCTGGAAGCAACCTCACCTGCCGGGTCTTGCGGCGTGGCAGTCTAGGCTTCGTCGGATTGCATTGATGGAGCACTTGACTGCAGTCCGCCGGCAAGCGGTGGAGAAGTTTCAGAATCAGTGGCAGACATTATTGAACTACTTGAAGGGTTGAAGCCCATTGGAAATTAAGCTGAGCGGGGGTGGGAGGGGGCGGGGTGGGTGGGGTGGGGGTGGGGGGAGGCGGGGGGGTTCGTCTGGGAGGGGGGGTTCTTGAGGTGGCATTGTGTCTAATTATGTTTCATACATTTCGGTGTGGATTGCTTATTGATCTGGAGTGCAGGCCAGCGTGCCTGCAGTAGTTTGCCTATGTTTATTTTCTATGCCTTTCATGGTGGTGTCTTGTTTTTTGTTGAATTATTCTTTGTTGTATTTCTACTATAAAACTCAATAAAAAGGAAATTTAAAAAAAAAAAAAAAAAAAGATAGAAAGCAGAGGGTAGGGCTAAATGACCAATCCCAATGGAGAAAGGTGAATAGTGGCGTACCCTAGGCATCTGTGCTGGGTCTGCTGCTTTTTAACATACTCGTAAATGACCTGGCAATGGGAAGAAGGAGTGAGGTTATCAAATTTGCAGATGACATGAAACTATTTAAAGTTATTAAAACCCATGAGGATTGTGGAGAATTGCAAGAGGATCTGGATAAATTGGAAGACTGGGCATCCAAATGGCAGATGAAATTTAATGTGGACAAGTGCAAAGTTATGCACCTAGGAAAGAACAACCCAAACTATGGTTACAGGATGCAAGGTTCCACATTAGCAACCACCACCCAGGAAAAATTTAGGTATCATCGTGGATAGTATGTTAAAACCCTCCGTCCAGTGTGCAGCAGCAGCCAAGAGAGCAAACAGAATGCTAGGTATCATAAGGAAAGGAATGGAAAATAAAACAAAGGATATAATGCCTCTGTATCGTTCCATGGTGTGACTGCACCTTGAATATTGTGTGCAATTCTGGTTGCCGTATCTTAAAAAGGATATAGCGTTATTAGAAAAGGTACAGAGAAGAGCTTCCAAAATGGTAAAAGGGATGGAAGGATACCCCTATGAAGAGAGGCTAAAACGTTTAGGGCTCTTTAACCTGGAAAAGAGATGGCTGAGGGGAGTGAGATATGATAGAGGTCTATAAATTAATGAATGGAGTGGAACGGGTAAACGTAGATCAATTGTTTAAGTCATCAGAATACAGAAAGTCTAAGGGACATGCAATGAAGCTACAGGGTAATCCATTTAAGACTAATAAGAGAAAATATTTTTTTTCACTCAACATGTAATCAAACTCTGGAATTTGTTACCAGAGGATGTAGTCAAAGCTGTTAGTGTAGCTGGGTTTAAAAAAGGCTTGGACAAGTTCCTGGAGGAAAGGTCCATAAATCATTATTAAAAGGGACCCGGGATATCACTGCTTGACCCAATACAAGCATTGTGGAACCTGTCTTTTGGGGAAACTGCTAGGTACTTATGATCTAGATTGGCCACTGTTGGAAACAGGATACTGGGCTTGATGGACCTTGGTCTGACCCAGTATGGCATATCTTATGTTCTTATGTTCTTATGACTGATGCCTGGGTGAAATCCCATATGGGGCCTTGAGCATCCGTCTCAGAGAATGGAACCAGCTCTCCAGAGGTCGATGATTTGGGAGCATCCTTGAGTCCCTCTTGTGCTTTGGAGGACAGTCAGCATTGGACATACCTTTCGGCATGTCTTGATGATGATGAAGGGACTTACCTCTGGAATCGGTATCGGTCTTTGATGTTGATACTGATAACTTAGACTTAGTTTTGTGTTTGGACTTTGATGAGACCTGAGAACCATGAGAAGAAGCTGATGTCCTCAACAATGTGGAAGCCACTGAAATCAAGCCCTGAACGAGCAGAGTACCATTCTGCCCGACCCTCTTCTTTAGGCCTCTTTTCATCATTTGCTGACACAAAGTACAATCATTTGGAACATGGTCAGGGTCTAAACATTTTAAACACCAGTCATGTTTATCCGTGACTGATATAGTACCAGAACACTTCATACATTTTTTTTAAACCACTGATGTGTTTTTCCATCATTGTACGAAGAAGTAGGCCAAGGCATAGCTGGTGGTGATAAAGCACCAAAATTGAAAGAAAAATAAAAAAGAATAATTTTTTAAAAAGAAAATTAAGATATCGGGACCGGTGTCAGTGAAGGCACTGGCATTGACAGAAAAGCAGAGCACAGAATTTAACCAAAAAGTAACATTTTTTGGCGAGGACTTGGAAAGGTGGGAAGGCAGATGCACAGGTGAGGTGGATTGCTCCCAGAAGCTTGCCAATTGGACGCTGGGGAGCAATTCCCACGCAGGCTCCATCGGTATCGATATCACCCATATGTGAAAACTGCATTCCTGCTTATTCCTGGAGATGTTGGCTCTCCACTATCCTTAGTACTCTCCACAATCACAGTGATACGTTTAATGTTATTGGGAAACGTGTCTTGCGTTTGACTCCACTGCTTCATGTCTCTTTGACATCCCCAGTATTACCTATGTAGACAGCCTTGCTGACATCCATATTGGGCAGGTCCATATTTATGAATCCATGCCCAAACTTGTACATGCCAGACTTTTTTTTGGAAGTTCTGGCTTGGACATCTCAGATTGCACATGGATGTTCTTTGTAAAATGTGATTTTAAGTGGTTAGCACCTAAAGCTGACCATATAGGTTCTTTTCAGCATCAACCTCATAATATCTACTTTTTTGCTTATTGATGTTTGCTGCTCCTTAAGCCACCAGTTGCTCTTTTGTGTGCTAACTAATGAGATTGCTAAAGAAGAGACTTTATTCATGTACAAAGTTTTATCTTTAAATGCCCATTGACGTAATAAAAATGTAGTAACATAGTATATGATGGCAGATAAAGGCCAGTCCATCTAGGTCCATCTAGTCTGCCCAGCAAGGTGGCAAGAGTAGGTGCACTGTCGGTCCATGCAGATCACCCCTCCCCATGCCTTTGTTAAGGGGTGTACTCACTGCTCCATGCATGTCAACTCTATGTGTTGAGATATAAGAGATAGTTAAGTTTGTTTTGATTTTATCCTGTTGCTATAAATGGATCCACTGTGTTTGTCCTATGCCATTTTGAATTCTGTCACTGTATTTGTCCCCATCACATCCATCGGAAGGGCATTGCAAGCTTCCACCATCCTTTCAGTGAAAACGTATTTTCTGATGTTACCTTTCAGCTTACCCCTTGCAGCTTCATGTTATACCCTCTAGTTGTACAGCTTCCCCATCTTTGAAAAGGGTTTGTTTGTTCATTAATACCCTTTAAATATTTAAAGATCTGCATCATATTTCCCTGTCCCTCATCTCCTCTAGAGTGTACATATTTAGGTTTTCAAGTCTCTATTCATATGTTTTCCTGCACAGGCTCCAAATCATTTTGGTTGCCTTCCTCTGAACCATTTCAAGTCTTTTTATATCCTTTGTGAGATATGGTGTCCAAAACTGAACACACTACTCCAAGTGTGGCCTCACCATCGACTTGTACAGTGTCATTAGTACCTCTTCCTTTCTGCTGGCAATTCCTCTCTTTAGGCAACCCAGTATCCTTTTGACTTTTACCACCTCCTTGTCATGCTGTTACGCCATCTTGAGATCCTCAGAAACAATCACTCCGAGGTCCTTCTCCTGGTCCATGCACACCAACCTCTCGCCCCCTATAACATACAATTCCCTTAGATTTCTCCATCCCGAGAGTATGATACTGTACTTCTTCACATTAAATCTTAACTGCCAAACATTAGACCATTCTTCCAGCTTTTGTAGATCTTTTCACATGTTATCACTCCCTCAGGGGAGTCCACTCTGTTACAAATTTTCTGCAAAAAGACAGATTTTTCCATTCAGTCCTTCAGCAATATCACTCACAAATATAATGAATAGTACTGGTCCCTAGATAGATCCCTGGGGCATATAACTACTCACCTTCCTTTTATCTGAGTGAGTTCCGTTTTCCATCACCTTCTGTGGTCTATAAGTCAACCAATTTCTGATCCAGTTCACCACCTTGGGATCCATCCCCAGGCTGTTCAGTTTATTGATAAGCCTCCTATGAGAGACAGTATCAAAGGCTTTGCTGAAAATCTAGGTAGATCATATCCATCACATGCCCTTGATCTAGTTCTCTGGTCACCCAGTCAAAGAACTCAATCAGATTTGTTTGGCATGATTGTCCTTTGGTAAAATCTATGTTGCCTCAGATTGTTCAATCTATTGGTTTTGAGAAAGTCCATTATTCTCTCTTTCAGGCATGCCTCCATTACTTTTCCTGCCAACGAGGTAAGGCTTACTGGCCTGTAATGCGTCACTTCTTCCCTATTACCACTTTTGTAAAGAGGTACCACATCAGCCCTTCTTCAGTCCACTGGAATTTCTCCTGTTTCCAAGGACTTATTAAAAACATCCTTTAAAGGCCTTTCCAGAACCTCTCTGAGCTCTTTCAGTATCTTTATATGTATCCCATCAGGTCACATGGCCTTAGCCACTTTCAGATTTGCAAGCTGTTCAAACACATCATCTTCAATGAATGGTGTGGTATTTACTCCATTCCCATCTGTATATTTGTCAATTACAGGTGGTCTTTCACCATGATTTTCTTTAATAAAAACAGAAGTATTTGTTTAGCATTTTTGCTTGTTCAATGTCACTTTCTATAAATCTGTTCTTGGCACTTTGAGTTTTGTAGCTTCACCCCTGATCTTTCTCTTCTGAATATACCTGGAAAAGGTTTTGTCTCCATGCTTAAGATT
The DNA here is from genome assembly GCA_033557465.1 of Ichthyophis bannanicus. NCBI lineage: Eukaryota > Metazoa > Chordata > Amphibia > Gymnophiona > Ichthyophiidae > Ichthyophis > Ichthyophis bannanicus. The sequence goes on from CM066032.1 coordinate 428,415,976, forward strand.
TTTACCCATCTTTTCTTCTGCCTTTTTTTTGCTATCCTTATTTTTCTTTTTGTCTCTTTTAGCTTTATCCTGTATTTTTTTCTGTGTTCCTCTGTTTGTGAACTTTTGAATTTTGTGAAATCTGTGGTTTTTGCTTTTATTTGTGCAGCCATTTCTTTGGAGAAACATATAGGTTTCCTTTTCCTCTTGTTTTTATTTACTGTCCTTACATTGTATCTGTTGTCCTTTTTATTGCCTCCTTTAGTTTAACCCATTGTAATTCCACTTCTCATACCTCCTCCCACCCTGCCAACTCCTCCTTCAGGCACTTGGTCATTTTACTAAAGTCAGCATTTTTTAAGTCTAAGACCTAGAGCTTGCTGTGATTGTTCTCTGCCTTGGCTTTTATCTCAAACTATACCGTGTGATAATCACTGCTGCTCACAAGGGTACCCACCCAGACATTCGACACCCTATCTCCATTGTTGAGTACTAATTCCAGCATTAAGCTTTCCCTTGTCAGTTCCATCACCATTTGTCTAAACAATTCTTCTTGGAAGGTATCAATATTCTTTTTACTTTTTTCCAGATTTGGAAGAAGAAATACTCCAATCCACATCGGGTAGTTTAAAGTCACCCATTATGATCACTTTTCCCTTCATGGCTACCTTTGCAGTATCAATAATCAAGTCTCTATGCATTTCTTTGGTTTGAGTTGGAGGCCTGTAGACTACACCAGTAGGGATGATAGTGCCATCTCTTCTTTCCAACACAATCCACAGTGCTTCTTTTCCTCATGTCCCCTGCATTACAGCAGCTTTAATATTGCTTTTGAGATAAAGGGCTATTCCTCCTCCTTTTCTGCCTTCTCTATCTCTTCTAAATAAATTATAGGCAGCTATTCATGTGACTTGTTAAACCATGTTTCTGTAATGGCTACAATGTCCAAGTCCATTTCCACTATTAGAGCTTTCAGGGCAGGAACTTTGTTGGCTAGGCTTTGAGCATTTGTGCTCATTGCTTTCCAGCATCTGTTGACTGGCTTTCCTGTATTTTGCATGGATGTTGTTCTACTACTACTATTACTATGTATCATTTATATAGCGCTACCATTCGTACGCAGCGCTGTACAGACATAAGAGAGACAATCCCTGCTCGGCAGAGCTTACAATTTGGTTAAGTCAAGACAAAACACAGAGTAACAGAGTAACAGTTAACATATAATACAAAGTGAAAACACAAAATATGGAGCTTGTAGTCTAGACAGGACCAAAGACAGGGGTCAAGATCTAAAAGCAATGGTGAAAAGATGGTTTTTTAGCCTGGACTTGAATAAGGCCAAGGAGGGTGCCTAGTATATAGACTCAGGTAGCTTGTTCCAGGCAAAGGGTGCAGCAAGGTGAAAGGAGCAAAGTCTGGAGTTAGCAGTAGAGGAGAAGGGCATAGATAGAAGCAGTCTGTCAGAAGAGCGAAGTACCCGAGAGGGGTTATAAGGAGAGATAAGGGATGAAAGATACTGAGGATCTGCCGAGTGAATACATTTATAGGTCAGGAGGAGAAGCTTGAATTGGATGTGGAAACGGATAGGGAGCCAGTGGAGTGACTTGAGGAGAGGGGTAATATTGGAATGGTGAGGCTGGCGGAAGATTAGTCGAGCAGCAGAATGTTGAATAGACTGAAGGGGGAAGAGATGGTTCGTGGGGAGACCAGCAAGGAGAAGATTGCAGTAGTCAAGACGAGAGGTGATTAAAGAGTGGACAAGCATCTTAGTAGTGTGTTCAGAGAGGAAGGGGCAAATTTCTGATTGCTAATGTTATAGAGAAAGAAACGGCAGGTCTTGGCTACTAGTTGGATATAAGTGGAGAAGGAGAGAGAGAGGAGTCAAAGATAACCTCCAAGATTGCGGGCCGAGGAAATAGGGAGGATAACAGCATTATCAACAGAGACAGAGAGGGGAGGAAGAGGAGGGGGGTTTTGGGGGAGATTTTGGGGGGGAAAGATAAGGAGCCCGGTTTTGGACATATTCAGTTTAAGGCAGCAGTGAGACATCCAGGTAGCAATGTCAGAAAGGCAGGCGGAGATCTTGGTCTGGATGGCTTGAGAGATTAGAGGCGTAGAGAGGTAGATTTGGGAGTCATCAGCATAAAGGTGGTACTGAAAGTCATGGGAAGAGATAAGCATGCCAAGGGACTGGGTATAGAGGGAGAAAAGGAGAGGTCCCAGGACAGAGCCTTGGGGTACACCGACTGGGAACAGGGTGGCAGAGGAGAAAGAACCACCAGAGCACACACTGAAGGATCGATGGGAGAGGTAGGAGGAAAACCAGGATAATACAGAGCCACTGAAACCAAGTGAGGACAAGGTGTCAAGGATAAGGTTGTGATCAACAGTGTCAAAAGCAGCAGGGAGGTCAAGAAGGATGAGGACAGAGTAGAGACCATTGGATTTTGCTAGGAACAAGTCACTGGAGACCTTGGTGAGAGTGGTTTTGGTAGAGTGTAGGTGATGAAAACCGGACTGTAAAGGGTCTAGGAGGGTATGAGAGAAGAGGAAGTCAAGGCAGCGGTGGTGGACCGCACGTTCAAGTAGTTTAGAGATGAAGGGAAGGGTAGATAACTGGAGGGATAGGTGGGATCGAGTGAGGGTTTCTTGAGGAGGCGTGTGAACACGGCATGCTTAAATTCTGCAGGGAAGGTTGTGGTGGAGAGTGAATGGTTGCGAATTTGAGAGATGGAAGGGACAACGGTGGAGGATATAGGGCTTAGGAGATGGGTGGGGATAGGATCAGAGGAGCAGGTTGTGAGTTTGGAGGAGAAGAGAAGGAGGATGGTTTCCTCATCAGAGATCACAGGGAAGGAAGAGAGGGTAGCAGAGGTAAGGGGGGGAGTTGGGATTGGGGAGGGGTAGTAGGGATAGGGGGGAATTGGAGGGTGATCTTATGGATTTTGTCATGGAAGTAGTCAGCCAGGGCTTGGTTGGGAAGGGAGGGAGGGATTGGAGGTGGAGGGACCTTGAAGAGAGAATTGTGAATATTAAAGAGCCGGCGAGGATCGGAGGAAAGAGAGTTGGTCAGATGGACATAGTAATCTTGCTTGGCGAGAGCTATGGCAGATTGGAAGGAGACAAGCATGAATTTGAAGTGAAGAAGGTCAGCACCAGAACAGGATTTGAGCCAGACATGCTCAGCAGAACGGGTGCAGGAACGTAGATTATGGGTAGTGGAAGTGAGCCAGGGCTGGGGTATCAAACGCCTCACAGTGCATGGGGTGATCGGAGCAAGGGTATCCAGGACCAAGGAGAGTGCAGCATTATAGGAGGTTACTGCATCATTAATGGATGTAGAAGACAAAGTGTAAAAGAGAGGTGATGAGATGGCGGAGGAGAGAGCTAGAGGATCAATAGCATGAAGGTTTCTAAATAGGTTGGCAGAGAAAGAACGAGGCTGGGGCGGAGGATGGTGAATGTTAAGACGTAAAAGGTGACGTCAGATAAGGGAAGAACTGAGTTGCAGAAGTTTGAGGCTAACCAGTTAGAGAAGAATATCAGGTCAAGGCAGTGGCCAAGCTGGTGAGTCGGGGCAGTGGAGCAGAGTTGGAGGTTGAATGAGGAGGTAAGGGAGAGGAGCTTTAAGGCATGAGGATCAGAGGGAATATCGACATGAATGTTAAAGTCCCCAAGAATAAGAGCGGGGGAAGAGGGGTCAAGATTGACTGATAGCCATGAGTCAAAGTTGGTGAGAAAGGTAGAAACAGAATTGTTAGGAGGGCAATAAATAACAGTGACCCGGAGAGAAAATGGAGTGAAGAGGCGCATGGACTGGACTTCAAAAGAGAGAGAGAGATTGGGGTAGGATGAGGGGTTGGAATTGGCAAGAGGGGGAAAGTAGAAGCCCAATGCCACCACCATGGCCGGAGGTTCAAGGCGTGTGGGAGAACTGATAGCCACCATGACAGAGAGCGGTAGTGGATGTGGTATCATGAGGGAGAAGCCAGGTCTCAGTTAGAGCAAGGAGGTGAAGGGCATTAGAGATAAAAAGATCGTGAGTAAAAACAAGTTTGTTGGAGACAGAGTGTGCGTTCCACAAGGCACATGAGAAGGGGAGAGTGGAGGGGGAGAGGAGAGGGATATGGATAAGGTTAGACAAGTTGCATGAAGGCTTCTTCATGGAGTGAGAGATACGTTTGGGGGGGCAGGATAGGGGATGATATGGATAAGGTTAGACAAATTGCATGAAGGGCTCTTGTCAGAGTGAGAAATAAATTGAGTTGGTCTAGGAATGGGGTTCATAAGGATAAGGTTAGACAAGTTACGTGAAGGCCTCTTATCAGAGTGAGATTTAAAACTAGGGGGGCCAGGATTAGGGTTGATATTACTGGATGGGAGGAGGATAAGGAGTAGCAGAGTATGGGGTCGAGAGGAGACAGTGCGGTGGAAGCGAGGGTGGAGTTGCCTTAGGGAGAGTGGGGATGGTTGGATGAGAGGGAGAGAAAGATGGAGTTTAAGAGCTGATGAGAGGGTAGAAGATAGAATGGAGGGGGAAGTGAGGGTGATAAGGGAGGGATGAGGAGTGTAGGAGTGATGGTGTTGGTAGGAGGGGAAACAGTTAGGGAGAATGAGGAAAAAGAGGATAATGTGATGTGGAGCCATAGAAGGAGTGGAGGGGTCTGTGCAACAAATGTTATGTTAGGAATAGTTGGGTGGCAATGCAGCATAATTAATTACTAGGCAGTCAAATAGTCAAGAGTCCAATAGGCTATGTAGTTAATATACAAGTTAAGCAATTAATCCACAGGCAATGCAGTTCATACAGTTAATACACAGGCAATGCAAACAATTTCAAATATAATGACTGGATAAGCAGCAATGGAGTCAGCAGGCTAGATTACAAGCTAGGCGGTTAAACTACAAGCTAGACAGTGGGAAGATTTATAGGCAGTAATGAAGACAGCAGGCTGAGTAGCAAGAGTTATTTGACGCAATGGGATAGCAGGAATCACCAAATATGCAACAAGAGTTATTTAGGCAATGAGTTGATGTTGTAGCGGCAGAGCGCAAACAATCCAATAATACCAGGAGTCTGTTCAGAAGGTCCAAATCATTTATTTGTGCACAAGACTCAAGCAGAATCACATTCAAAATGGCTGAGCAATGGCTGTTAGTAAAACAACAACTTTTATACTGTTCTTTTCCATTCTAGATATAGGCAAACTTCTCATTGGTCCCAGTAACCCCTTCTACCCCATCTATTGGTCCCGGTACCATTACGTAGCTATCCAATGAGGACCTTGGTCTGGGCTCAGAACCTGGTTGCCCCCCTTACAGTCCCCATTACAATGGTCAGTTCTTAGACTCTTGATACAATTCTCCTCCAAGGTCACTTAGCTGACTAGAACATGTGGAAAAGCAGGGCACTGTAACCCTTCTCTCAGCAGAATTAATTAGTTCACAGAAGCTTCACACATCTTATCAGTTTATTTATTTATTTATTTATTTATTTATCCATTCTTATATACCGCGCTATTCAAAGTCAGTGCGGTTTACATCAAACATAACATTTGCATTACATCAGAACAGTGATATTAATGCTTACATTGTAACAGGGAAAATAAACTTGGGTTCCAATTAAAGTTGTTTTTCTATCTCTTCTAAGTTTCGTTTCTGCTTAGCTATACTGGGTTATGCTTAGTTAAGTTTTGATTCTGTGGAGGCAGCATTCAGGGGGGTTTTCATTCCTCTGGGCCTAACCACAAGCTTCATTTACAGGTCAAGCTACTTAGGCCTGTCTGTTTAGTTCAAGCAGCATGGATCATAGGCCTTCACCTACCACATTCCCCCCTTTGATTATTCTCACCCGCAACCACCCGCAAGTGAGAAAGGGTGAGAATCAAATCACATAATACTAGGTAAAGGTATCACTCTGTGGTATAGGGTAGTAGTTTCACATAGCTAGTATCTTTGTAGCTGCCTTGTGCTCTACAGTGTTATTAATAACGGAAATTATCATTCGCAAGCAAAGTGGCAAGAAACAAGGGAGCAACAAGCAGATAATCAGAGTCCATAGTTTGGCAAGAGTGGGAAAAAGAACTAAAGGAGTAGAAGGTTCAGGAGCATTTATGCCGGACCACCAAGATGTCTTCTTTGTTGTGCTGTTGTAAAACTTCTGATTTAGACAGTCCAGCTGTCCAACCTTCATAGTAAGTTGTGGTCCGGTCTGAAGGTCGTGTGGCACTTATACAGGCTGCACAGGGAGGTAAGACAAAAGTCATTTCAAAGCACCCCAAGGCTGCTGCCAAAATAAAGCAATAATAAGAATTCATAATGGGCATAGTCTCTGGAAAATTGGTGGAACTGTCGGCATCCACAACAGATAACAAATGTAGAGTTGATTGTAGATCCTCAAGCTTCTGCCGTACGTAGACCTACCAGCTTTGTGGCAGGAGTAGGGCTGTAGATTCCAAAGTATCACTGTCCTCTGGGATGTCTCAGGTTCTTAAAATATCATAGTACAGTCTCTCAGGCTATCATTGCCTCCTTAGAGCAGTTCACTTTTTAGGAGATCAAAACAGTTTTTTTTTTCTCAGAGCATTTGAACACAGTCTCTTAGAAGACTCAATTTCTTAACACAACACAGTCTATTTCTGATGATTGCAGCTTTCTCCATATGCGAGGCTTACCTTCAGATAAACAGACAGTCTTGAAATAGTGAAGTTTGAGGGACCAATAAGTCTTAGGTCCGTGGCTGTGGTCGTAGGGTGAGGCGCAGTGGAGTCTCAGGATGCTGTACAGTAGTCCAGTGATCAGGTTCAGAAACAGTTGCTGGCTTTACTCGACTATGATGGATCCAAAGTTCGAATTCTGCGACTTTCACTGCAGTTGGAGTTGACAGGATGACAACATAGGGTCCCTTCCAATGCAGGGCTAATGGTATCCTTCTCTACTCTTTGATCCACACCGAGACTCCAGGCTTGAAAGGATGCAGGGGTTCAGGCAAATTGATGGGTGATCGATTTTGTACCCAGGTATGAAGACTCTGCAAAACAGAACTTAAAACCAATAGTTCATGTCTAATAATTTCAGATCCTATCTGTCTCACATCTCCTTTTATTCCCTATAAATAGGCTACAGATTCTCAGAATCTCAAAAAGGGGAAACTCCTAAAGACTTAGCAGGGGCTAAGTATATCCTAAAAAGGGCTATAAGAAGAACCTGGGGCCACCTCAGGTAAGCCTCTTGGCAAAGTTTGGACAACTGAGATTTCAAGGTTCTATTCATACATTCTACTTTTCCTGAAGTTTTGAAAGCTGTAGGTAGTATGCACCTGATAATGTCAATATCTTGGGGCCATACTTAATGGACTTGCTTCCTAAGGTTATCTACCCTCATTATTTGTACAGGGTCCCATGTGCATGCAAGGTTGTAAGGGCATACTTAGAATATGGGTACACATTTAGACAGAGCCCTTTTCCTATTGTTAGTGCTCTAGTGAGGGCTATCAGTTCAGCTTTCTGTGGTCAAGTTTCTGGGGCCAGGGCTGAGGACTCAACTACCAAATCAGGGGTCACCACTGCATATCTAGCACAACAATGTCCATTGATGATGAAACTGCCTTCAGCCACAAAGAAAGTCTGTTCAGGGTTCTCCAGAAGGGACATCAGTCAAATCCAGGTGGCTTGAGAATACAGTGTCCATAATTTCTAAACAGTCATGATCAAGGGATCAAGACCAACTGGTAACAACATAGCAGGATTCAAAGCTTGACTGACCTTCAGTTGTATCTGGGGGTTTTCACGCAACATACTCTGATACTTCAACATTCGTAGATTTGTTAGCTAGTAGTTTCCTTTGTGTTTCATATTGGTTAGAACAGAGTGTGGTACAGTAACTGGAAGATTCTGTCTCAAAGTGATCTTGTTAGTTTTGCTCACTAGGAAGGCTGTAGCTGTAACAGCTTCTCAAATAAGGTCCAAGAGATTGAGTCAACACTCCTAGAACATTTCCTTGTGACTCATGAATGTAGAGACTGAAAGGTTTTCTGGACATCTGATAGGCCCAGAGTTGGTGATAACATCAGAGTGGTTTTTCAGAGATCAAAAGGCTGCATCCTGTTCAAGTCCCCATTCCAATGGAGACTTTTCCATTCCTTTGGTAGCTTGATACAATGGTTTTGCTAGCAGCGCAAAATTGGGGATCCATATACAACATACTCTGTGGCACCCAAGAAGGCTCTCACTTGCCTCCTGGTGGTTGGAGCAGGAATACTGCATACCGCTTCTTTGCATTCTGGTCCCAGGCGTCGAATTCCGCTGGACAACTGGAATCCTAGGTATTTAACTTGTTTGACATAATTGCACCTTAGCTCTTGAGACTTTGTATCCAGCCTCATTAAAAAGGTGCAAGAGTTCACTGGTGGCCTGTAGACATTCACTTTCTGAGTTGGTGGTTATGAGCAAGTTGTCCACATATTGAAGTAGAATTCTTTCTCCTGGAATTACTGGATAACTTGTCAAATCTTTTGCTGAGTGAGGCGAGTTCTTGAATCCTTGAGGTAATCTTGTCCAGGTGAGTTGGCCCCGCCTTCCTGTAGTGGGGTCTTGGGCTAAGCGTATGCAGAAAAACATCTTTTAAATCCAGAATGGTGAAATGTGTGTAGCTTCAGCAGAGATCAGTCCCAAGAGAATATAAGGATTTTGGTATCACTGGGTGTATAGTTTCAGCTGCATCATGCATTCTTTCTTAGATCCTGCACTGGGCGGTAATCACCTGTCCCAGGCTTCTTAACAGGAAGAAGGGGAGTGTTCCAAGGTGACTGACATTCCTTTGAGAAAGTCCATACTTCAATAGTTTCATTAAATGGCAGTGGATTCCTGCAATGGCTGGTCAGGGAAGAGGATACTGCTTCACATGCACTAGTTCCGCTTCTGGCTTGAGGGTGATGATGACAGGGGCTATGTTCTTCGCTAGGCCAGGTGGATTATCTTCTGCCCATACTCCAGGTGGGGCTATAGGGTTGGTAGGTATACAGGAACTTGCTGACTTGACTGGAGGTGTGCTATAGAACCGCCACTTCTCTTCTCGGGGAACAGTCAGCACCATCAATCCAGCAGGCTCTGGGTTCACAGTCATTTGCATTTCTCTCTCTCCAGCAAAGGATATCTGTGCCTGAAGCTTTGCAAGCAGATCTCGGCTCCAAAAAGTGGAATAGGGCACTCAGGCATATACAGGAACTGGTGCATTATTTTCTGTTCCCCTTATTCACACATGCGGTTCTGCAGAAAAGGCTTTGTGGCCTTAGCCCCAGTAGCTCTGATAATGGTGATGCATCGAGAAAAACACAGGGGCTACTGGCTTTAGTATTCTGCTCCTGTATTCCCCATAAAGTCCATATATTGGTCCCCTATTTTCAAACTGACCATAGGCTCCTGGGGACCCAGGGAAACTTAAGAGTCCGGTCTGGCCTAGTCTTCATTCATAAATCAAGTACTCCCTCCTCCCCCCTGGGGTGGAGTCAAGATACGGGCATTCACTTCTCCAATGTCCTCCTCTGCAATGGGCGCACTGACTCGCACCCAGTTTTTACTTCCTCTGCTCCTTCGATCAGGATAACCTCCTCCACATCATTCAACTAAAGTATCAGCAAGAAGATCTGTTCTCTTCTCCATCTTTACATTTACTTTCTCTATCACATTCAACAATCCACATACTTTCTGATCAACGTCCATTAACTATCATGCCCGCAAATCCATCCAGTTTCTGTAATTTCTGTTTTATCTCTCTGGGACTGACTGACAAAAACGCAAATTCTCCTGGGCTGCTGGATTGCATGGGGTATATAGTGAGGGCTGCCTGCACTATTTGGATTCCACTTGGGGTTATCAGGACTGATGTGTCTGAATAATACTGTTCATTTGTTCAATTAAATCCTAAAGCTTTCAGTTCAGTAAATCAGTGGCAGAGGGAAAGGCACCTAAACAAGTCTGGTCAGCTGACTGGCTGGCAAACTACTTGGGAATCTGCAGGGAGGAGTTCCCCCCCCCCCTGCCCTAAGCCCACACTGTTTCTCCTAGCAACGTTCTATCCGGGAGGGGTTTTTTGTTTTTTTTTACTTCTCTGCTGTGGGCACATTAGTTCACGCCTACCGGGGGGTGACATCCTCGGTGGACTGGGCCCCCTCCCCCCCCCTTAAGCACTCTGAACGCATAGGGCAGGCAGAAAACATAAGCTTAGATTAAGCACAGACATACCATTTAGATACAGTTCTTAAAATATAAAACTATTATTGTGCAACATGTTATAACATCTATTCTTATAGAGAGAACTATAGCTATCTGTTACGTATAACTGGAATGAAATTACTGAGCATGGAAACTAACTGCCAGCCGTAGTCTGCATGTCTCTGCAAAAGAAATTATTATTTTATTTTTATTAAATCTTACAGTTCAGAAAGCAGATATTCAAGAGACATGAAATGGATACTTTTCCATAGCGTTGGTTGATATCTAGAATGCATATACACCCTCTTTTTAACAATAAATATGTCTTCTATCAGGTGTTTGCCACAGTATATCAGGAAATAACGTCTTGAAATTGGACACACAAAATTCAAATACAGAAAAACAAATGAATTTATCTTGAATTGTAAAGGTCTTCATTAGTCACTAGTACAGAGTTTAACAATTCAAAGTAATCACCTTAAATCTTACAGTATGGGGAAGCATGCATTCAAATGACTTATACTTGTTTAAACTTTCAGATTTCTCAAAAACAAAAGGACTTCTGAGTCACTGTAGTTATCACAGCTGTAAAGTAATAACTAGAAAACTAATTATAAATTCATCTCCTATCACACTTTGAATGAGTCCTTTATTTTAAACAAGCAAGAGGCTGTTCAATCGGGAGCTCTTAGTTTCACAGACACACAGAGACATGCTAGCAAGAATCATTTAAATCAGTGTCAAGTCATGATCTAATAATTACTTTGTAGGTCAAAGGAAAAAAAAACCCAAACAGTTCGCTTAGTTTCTCTATCATTTCTGAAAGGTAACAATAATATAACAGGAGCAGTTGACGTAAAAATACAGACAGAGCAGAGAATATAACTAAAAACAGTTTACAGAGCTCCGATGAGGTTAATACGACCTTCAAAACTAAAATTTTGACTAAATATTCCTATCGAATGGTATATAATACATGACCATAGTAGAAGGAACACCACTATTAAAACAAAGTGAATAATTGCCCTAAAATAAGCTCCAATTAGCCCAGCAGCAGAACGTTGAAAACATGCCTTCATAGGGTTAAAAGGCACCTCTGCACAGACACGCCCCTTGTCAGTCTCACGCTGTACTGTAGGGAAGAGGCTGAATGAGTGAGACATGTTCTTGATTTTATAGCGACTCTATACTAGAAGGGAAACTCGTGGTTTCAACAAATACCAGAAAACAAAGACACACAGAACGACAATCATGCTAGCATTCTAAAGACACACAGAATGACAAACATGCTAGCAATGTATCCCAAAAAAACCAGTCTTGTCTCTTCTGACTAGGCTATCAAATTCAAAATCAAAAAGACGGTGGTTTCGCCCCGCGCATACTCATGCAGGGTTAATCGGACCGCCTTGAGAGCTCTCTTACCAAATACAAATTCAAATTCCAAATTCCAAAAAGGCAGTGGGTTCACCTCGCGCATACACCATGCAAGGTTAATTGGACCGCCTTTGAGAGGTGATCAATCTCTCTTACCAAAATTCCAAAGTTGTAAGGCCTTTCAAATTACAAGTTAAGTTTACAAGTTTCAAGCTGCAGATCTGCCTCATCTGTCTAGACATACCAAATCAAAACTATACTCACCGGATCCCCGTTCCCAAGCAAGCGCATGAGTTGGACCTCGGACTCCCCTCTCGGGTTCGAGGTGTTGACTCCGACTGGGTCCAGCACCCACCGAGGCCTGACTCAGCTCCCTCCGATGCAACTGGACCGGTGGCGCCTGGGAGCCGAGCCCACGTCGGAAGGGCACGAGCCCAGCAGGACCAAACCTATAGAGGTGGAAAGTCGTGGTATATCAGCTCGCATACCCTCTACTCAACACACGTTCCGGGCCAACGCACCAAGAATATGTAGTGGCAGAGCGCAAACAATCCAATAATACCAGGAGTCTGTTCAGAAGGTCCAAATCATTTATTTGTGCACAAGACTCAAGCAGAATCACATTCAAAATGGCTGAGCAATGGCTGTTAGTAAAACAACAACTTTTATACTGTTCTTTTCCATTCTAGATATAGGCAAACTTCTCATTGGTCCCAGTAACCCCTTCTACCCCATCTATTGGTCCCGGTACCATTACGTAGCTATCCAATGAGGACCTTGGTCTGGGCTCAGCACCTGGTTGCCCCCCTTACAGTCCCCATTACAATGGTCAGTTCTTAGACTCTTGATACAATTCTCCTCCAAGGTCACTTAGCTGACTAGAACATGTGGGAAAGCAGGGCACTGTAACCCTTCTCTCAGCAGAATTAATTAGTTCACAGAAGCTTCACACATCTTATCAGTTCCAATTAAAGTTGTTTTTCTATCTCTTCTAAGTTTCGTTTCTGCTTAGCTATGCTGGGTTATGCTTAGTTAAGTTTCGATTCTGTGGAGGCAGCATTCAGGGGGGTTTTCATTCCTCTGGGCCTAACCACAAGCTTCATTTACAGGTCAAGCTACTTAGGCCTGTCTGTTTAGTTCAAGCAGCATGGATCATAGGCCTTCGCCTACCACAATGTGATGATTGAAGAATCAGTGTGGTGGGATGGCTAGAGGCTGGGCAGCATGAGATGTTTCAGACAATGGGGTGGGATGATTAGTTCAAGCAGTGAGGCAGCAAGGGAGTTTACAGGCAGTGCCGGGTAGGTTGACTTGCTTGGAGTATGCTGCTTACCAGTTGGGGTAAGAGGCGGTGGTGGTCAAAATGCATTGAGCATTACTTTACTTTCCGGTTGCCTACTTTCCCCGCCTAAGGGCCATGCCAAAGGACGCTCTGGCGAGGCCCTCAGGCGCTGGCCCACAGGCGCAGGCACGTCTGCAGCGGTCCCTTATTAAATGGTGGAGAGAGAGTCCCGATAGGGCTGGAGAAGAGCAGCGGGAGAGGCAAGCAGCTCCCGGTGCTGATCACAGCGCCTGCAGCGTTCCCTTTTTAAATGGTGGAGAGATAGAGCCCCGATTGGGCTGGAGAGGAGCAGTGGGAGGGGCAAGCAGCTCCCGTTGCTGATCACAGCTCCTGCAGAGTTCCCTTTTTAAATGTTCTACACACCTCTTCCCACTTGCCATTGATGCGTGGGTTAATAGTGTGGCTGTTTTCAATGTTATTATGTTTACACTGGGAGTGACTTCCTGAACTTGTTCTTTTCCATCAGTCATCCCCTTTCCCTAGTTTAAATGCCCGTCCACATAATGCCTGAATTTTTCACTTAGGATCCTTTTCCCTTTGACTGAGAGATGCAGTCCATCAACATCTATTTCCCCAGTCATCTAAATCCTTCTTGTTTACACCAGGTTTGGAGCCATGTATTGAGGTCAACATTCAATCATGTGCTGAATGCATAATTTGAAATCTCTAACTTAGACTTTTTCAAATTAAATTCAGAAGCACGATCTGTTTAGATGACACTGTAAGATCGGTGCAAGGAGATGAGAATCCCTAGATGAATCTTATCCCTTGTGCACCCACCCCACTCCCATCCCTCATTGGTTCTCATTGCTGCCCCTCTCTTGGACCTGCGGCATTATCAATGGTCTCAAACAGCCCCACAATGCTTGCCTTAAGCCTTCAGTGCTGTGAGGCTGTTTGACTCCTGCCCGTGCCGAAGCCTGATTGGAAAGTCATCATTGAGCCTTGGCAAGGCGGGAGTCAAACAGCCTCGCAGCACCAGAGGTTTAAGGTAAGCACTGCGGGGCTGTTTGAAACCATTGACAAGCAGGTCCTGAAGAGGGGCGGCAGTGGTGGCAATGGGCCACTTCTGGACCATTGCCGCTCTAGTTCACCTAATGGTCGCATCAACTCTGAACTTAAGAAATCTAATTTAGACATTTCAAGTTTTGCCTCCTAGTTGGCCATCTAACTGATCTAAAGATTCTACCCTGGAATACCCCAAATCCTGTCTCGTTTTGGTATTTAATTTTCATCTTATATCAATTCATGCACCCAAAGCTATCCATTCAAGTTGTTCAGATATAAAAACAAACAAACACTTATGCCATTAGCTCCACCCCCAATCGTATACATGTTTTTGGATATCAACCCAATTATGCCTATCTAACTACTTTTTAAAGTTCCATTTTAACTAATATTACTCCTTAGTAACATAATACTCTTTTGCTCTTTTTATAAAAATGACAGATTTGTATGGATTTTCTCAATCTCATTTCTCTTACCCTTTTTTGTCTAAATTCCTGTTTTTACAAGACTAACTGTGAAGCAATTAATCAACAGTGAAGCTCATGGGGTGCATGCAAAGTCTTCATCTAATCCAAAGTTAGGACTCGGGCCAAGGCTTTCCATTGTACAGAACAGATAGTGGTATTTGATACTGATGAATGACTTTTTGGCATCTAGTGAAAAGGATCACAGCTGGGGCTTTTAGTTTATGGATTGATACACTAAATAGAAAAAAAATATCTTGCATTGTAGTACCACTTGCAAGTTTTCTTTTCACAAAACCAACCTGATCTGGATGGATGATATCTGGAAAAATTGTCTCCAGGTTTAGCTTTTATTTGGCAGTCAACATTAATCTGAGAGACAGTTTTCTAACTATGGCACATATTCAGCTGTTTGTCTTTTGCTTCAAAAAATCTTTTATCAGTCATCAGACAGCTCTGCATCTTAAAAATCACTCTGAGTGATCGTTCAAAATTAACAATATAGCCTCTTAGCACATTGTGATTAGAGTGGGGTATAATAAAAAACATGTTTCCCTCCATGTTTTATTTTGACTGAAGATCAAGCTAGAGCTATACTGACCATACAAATTGCTATCATATTTTATTAAATTACAAATCAGAAAGGTTTTATCTAGTCATTTCTAATATTCATGGGATTTGAGTTTTGTCAATCAACAGTCTTTGGGGTTCTTTTAGTAAAATGGGCTAAGCAGTTAGTGTGCAAATTAGCATGCTGCCACAGTAACTGTTACTGTGCTGGCATGATATTTAGAACATCCTAATTTGCATGCTAACTGCATGCTTTGGTATGGTATGGGAACTAGGCAGATTATGGGCAGAGAGAGGGCATAGCAGCTAGTGACAGCTAGTGCATGAGACAATACCATGCAGTAACTGTTATGATTACTGATAGTGCATTGCACCTAAAGTCACCTCGAGAGCTCTCATCTCTCATATTTGGAAAACTGAACCACAATGGTAATACCCGGAGATCATCACTAGGGGTGACAGCTGCCATTTTGAAGCTCAGTGGCTATGGAACAAAAGCGGAGGGGACTGTTCTTGCCCTGGATCACTAGACCTAGAGAAATCCCTGGGATAAATCCTTGAGAGAGCTATAAGGAGGTCAGGGGTCATGGGAGGGTGGGCACCAGGGCTGGCCCATCCATTGAGCAAGAAAGTTTTTTGCACAGGGCCCCGCGTTTCAGGGGGCCCCGCGAAAAGAACATTCTGCTTTTTTCAAAATTAAATTTAAAAAAAAAAACGCTGGCTGCTACCGCTGCCGCCGCCGCGGCAGCAGCAGAATGGACTGTCCCGCGGGGCCCCCTCTGCCCGGCTGAATCCCTCCCTCCCTCCGTGACGGCTGAGCCTCTCCATGCCGGCTTCGAGAGTCGCGAAGGGAGAGTGTCTCCCTCGCGTCTCTGTTAAGCCCGCAGAGGCTGATGGGAAATTTCCCATCAGCCCCTGCGGGCTTAACAGAGACGCGAGGGAGACACTCTCCCTTCGCGACTCTCAAAGCCGGCACGGAGGGGCTCAGCCGTCGTGGAGGGAGGGAGGGATTCAGCCGGGCAGAGAGGGCCCCGCGGGACAGTCCATTCTGCTGCTGCCACGGCGGCTGCAGCAGCGGTAGCAGCCAGCGTTTTTCTTTTTTTATTTAATTTTACTTGAGCCGATGGGGGGGGGGGTTAGGACTGGTAATGGGCTATGGGGGGTGGCTAGGACTGGAAATGGGCTGGGGGGGTTAAGAATGGAGGTGGGCTGATGGGGGCTGTCTGGTAATGGGCTATGGGGTGGCTAGGACAGGAAATGGGCTGATGGGGAGGGGTTAGGACTTGAGATGGGCTGATGGGGTTAGGACTGGTAATGGGCTGTGGGCTGTTGGGGGGGGGGTTATAACTGGTAATGGGCTATGGGGGGGTTAAGACTGGTAATGGGCTGTGGGAAGAAGGGGGCTGTCTGGTAATGGGCTATGGGGGGTTAGGACTGATAATGGGCTAGGCGGGGGCTGGAACAGGAAATGGGCTGATGGGGAGGGGTTAGGACTTGAGGTGGGCTGATGGGGTTAGGACTGGTAATAGGCTGTGGGCTGATGGGGAGGGGGGTTAGGACTGGCAATGGGCTATGGGGGGCTAACTGGAAATGGGTTGATGGGGTTAGGACTGGAAGTGGGCTGATGGGGGGTTAGGACTGGTAATGGGTTATAGGGGGGCTTAAACTGAAAATGGGGTGATAGGGGGTTAGGACTGGAAGTGGGTTGATGGGGGGGCTAGGACTGGTATTGGGTTGGGGGTTGCTAGGACTGGAAATGGGCTGATGGGTGGCTAGGACTGGAAATGGGCTGATGCAGGGACTAGAAGGGAATGGATGCTGGGTGAGGCTGGAACTAGAAGGGAGCTGATGTTGGGGGAGGATTAGAATGGGATGGGGCTAGAAGAGTAAAATGGAGAAGTGAAAAATATTTTGTGTGGGAGGGATAAAAAATCTACAATTGGCCGGGTATTGGGAGAGTAAGTGGAGATTGAGGATTGAGGGGTAAAATTTGAGTGAATGAAATAGGAATGAGGAAAGAGCAAAAGGAGAAAGATTAGTATGTTAAAGCAGATGTAGAGAGAGAATGGAAAAAAACTAAAGGACAAATGGACAGCAGACGATGGAGAGTTAGCAGAAGACACGAAGAAACCAGAAGAAAGTGGCTGGAGCAATTGCAGCTGAAAAAAAATGCACAAAAGGTAGAAAAATATCTCTTTATTTCGAATTTATTAATTGGAATATGTCAGCTCTGGTAAATGTGCATCATTAACGTCTGCGCTTTGTTTAGTACAAGAGCAAATTAATGTATAGTTTTATTTCTACAGTGTTGTACATTCCAAGTTTGACTTATGGGATTCCCAGTTTAATTATTGTCTTCCTGTTTCTAAATTGTGATTACTTGTTTGGTGATGGTCTATGTTCTGCATGTGTAACTGAGCTGAGGTGTTCTGTTTATATAATTCCTATTTGACATTGCCACTTCTTCTCTTTCCCCAGTAGGTCATGTATTCTTGTTCTCTGAAATGTATTGGTTTAATATTTGCAGTGTTGCCTTTTGATTGGTAGAGTATGGTGCTTTGTGAATCCTGGTAGTGCTGTTAGGATACGGCAAGTTTGCTATGGGTTCTAAATGGGCAGTGTTTGTAGTAGTTCCTAATGTGTCTGGCAGTTGGCACTGGATTATAGTAATATAGAAATCTTTTAGTCTTTCTTTATCCATATACTCATTAAGAGGCACGTTTACTAAAAGTTAGTATATGGTAACATTATGCAAATATTTATGCAAATGAGGCCCCTTATGCAAATGAGGCCCCGCACCGAGTCTCCGCACATGGCCCCGTACCCCCCTTGGGCCGCCCCTGGTGGGCACTGTCTTTGAAGGAGTGATTTTTTGAGGGGGAACGGCTTTGAATGATTGATGCTTTTGGGAGAGCCAGTTTTGGAAAGAAGAATGCTTTTTAAGTGACTGCCTTTGAGTGGTGATGCTATTAGGGGGATGGCTGTGGGGGTGTCTATCTGAGAAGGGGTGCTCTGTGTAGGGAGGCAGTCTTTGTGTGATTCCTTTCTAACGTGGAGATACTGATTGTGGAAGAGGGTATTGATGGATGGATGCTTCTTATTGTAGGCACAGGCGATGGCATCGGAGGGAAATCACATCGGGAGTGAATTCTGCTACGCACTGCCATGCGACACAAGTTTATTTTATATGCTGCAGCTTGTGCCAGGGCCCACATTTCTTGCCTCTGCATGAAGAGCAGATGCTTGCTGAGGTAGGGAACACAGGCCTGTGCAGTAAGGGGGTTATTATGTACTATGAATAGCGGGGATGGATGGCCCGATGTGACATCCATCTCCATTATTTGTGCCGGCTCCTGCCCCCGACTAACTTCCCCGTCGGTTGTGCGGGGAAGTTAGACGGGGGTGGGGAATGGGCAGCATGGGGGCAGAGTCTGGGCGGGCAGTGGGGTGTCACTGGCCCTGGATGTACAAGGTCAATTCTAATGTCGGCCCTGTACATCCAGGGCCAGCGACATGTGTGGGAAAGTTATTCCACCTCCAAGGTGGAATAACGTCCTTCGGCATGTCTTAATTTCAATGCCGGGGTTCAGATGGGGCAGTAGGGGCCGGGAGACAGTCCCCGCAGCCCAACCCCGACCGTAGGAGGCCAGACTGGGGGTCGTGCTGCAGGGAATAAACCCCTTTTTCGGGCAGCCAGCATCATGGCTCTTCAATGGAGCCATGGTGCCATGGCAACATGACTCCATGGCGCCGCAGCTCCATGGAGGAGCCTTGACTGAGTTAGCTGGGGCAGTCCTGCACATGCAGACCAGACTGAATCACAGTCCCAGCCTGCAAATGCAGGCCTGTTCGTGATTCTGATCCCATGGGGCTAGACATGCCCCACGGGATCAAAATCATGATCCCCTCTATGTGTCTGGGTCAGACAGGATGCACAGAGGGGATCTACTTGAAGGACAGCATCAGGCCCTATGAGTCTATCTTGTGTTGCAAATGCAGGGCAGATGTTAGCCACGCCACCTACATTTACTACATTTCTCATACTCTAGTCCCCAGTTTTGCATGTTTTTTTCATCTTGATTAGATTGTAAGCTATGATGAGCAGGTACTATGTCTTAATTCTCTATATGTACAGTGCTGCATACACCTTGTAGTGCGATACAAATGATCAGTAGTAGTAGTAGTAGTAGTAGAAGCACTGAGGCTTTGAACTTATCACATGTTAATATTTGCAAAAATGTGTGGTAAGTGCAAGAACTTACCATGCCAGAGTAAAGAAGTCCCTTTGTTCAGTACTATTACCTTCAGTATTTGTAATACATCTTCCCAGTTTATCAACATGTTTTCAATTCTTCTCATACATCACCTTTAAATACCATTTCAGGCATGGGAAATTTCCCTACATTTTCTTCAGTAAAGACCACAGCAAAGAATTCATTCAGTCTCTCAGCTATGGCCTTGTCCTCCCTTACTCCTTTTATCCCTCAGTCATATAAAGTTCAACTGACTTTTTCATGGGTATTTTCCTATGAATGTACTTTAAAAAGGTTTTATTGTTTTTTTGCTTCCACGGCAAGCTTTTTTTCAAATTCTCTCTTTGCCAGCCTTATCAATGCCTTGCATCTAACTTGCCAGTGCTTATGTTGTTTTCCATTTTCATCATTTGGCTCCTTTTTCCATTTCCTGAAAGATGCTTTTTTGGTTACAACAGCCTCTTTGACCTCACTTTTAAACCATTCTGGCAGTTTTTTGGTCTTCCATCCACTTTTCTTATAACATGGAATATTTCTGGTGTGGGCTTCCAAGAATTTTTAAACAATGCCCATGCTTGATGTAAATCTTTAACCTTTGCCACTGTTCTTTTTAGTTTTTTTTTCTTAATTATTTTCCTCACTTTATCATATGTCACTCACTTCATTCTTTTCTGGACCCTAATTCTCTGATCTCCCTTCTTCTCAACTATGCAATTTCTAGGTTGACTATTATAACACAGTCTACGCTGGTCTGTCCTGAGGAGAAGAGAGGGATGAATGAATCTCTCTTTGTCTGCTCTCCCAGAATCCTCTCTGAAAACTCCATCTTGAAATGAGTGAATAAAAATAGTATCTCTGTGTTTGTGTGTGTGCTGTGAAATACTATAACCTTCAAAACTGCTGATAAGACAAATTGCAGACAGAATGCTTTACAGACAACTACAGATAAACAACAGAAAGACAGGAATTGGGAGAGGCTAAGGGGATGAGACACAGAGATAAGATCCTGCAAAGGACCATAAAACAAGAGAACAAAGAAAGAATGTGTGTCAAAGGTTGTTGTAAGGAATAACCATATAAGGGAAAAGGGGCAAATGGGCTAAAACAGTCATGAAGTGAGTGTATAAAAACAGTGTTTTGCAGGATGTAAGTTGGGCAGACAGTGACTGAAGCTCGCTATTGATGTCACCTCTGTCTTACATGATAACAATATGCTGTTAGATTTATATTTGCTGTGGACTATCTAACATGCTTTTGCAGACATATGTATTTTAGTTCAATAAACTAGATTGGTTTTTACTTATAAGTTGTCCTGTCTTACAAATTTATATTAAAATTATAAGGAGTGGACAAGGTCCCATATTGGAGTACCATGCAGCAGTAAGGCACAAAAGAAAAAGCCTCTGTATTTGGTGACCTGCGATGTGATATTATTACCCTGATTGGTGGTTGATGTGGTGAAGAAGTGAAAACTGGAGAGCGCTGAGTAAGCGTAAGAATTTCTTTGGATTCCTGCAGAAGACCTCTGACATGGTAAGAAGTATTTTTATTCTTGATAAGTAGAAATATAAAAGGAATGAATAAGACTCCTTTAGAACAAGTACTAGAGAAATATCCAATAAATAAGAAAACTATTGAACAATACAATCAGAAATGGCACAAATGGGCTTCAAGGGATGCTTCTTTCTTCTGGCAAGAGAAAGGATCTCTAGAACCCAGGAACCTGATTCCATCCCACATAAGCGGGCCCTCTGTGCATCCAGCTGGAACCAGTCGCACAGAGGGAGTTGCGATTCTGATCCCACAGGGCATGTCTAGCCCCACGGGGTCAGAATTGCAAACAGGCCTGTTTGTGCTGGCCGGGACACTGAGCTTATCCGGCCTGCACATACAGGCCTTCCCCGGCTAACTCAGTCAGGGCTTTTCAATGGAACCGTGGCGCCATGGTGTCCAGTTGTCATGGCTAACGCAGCTCCATTGAAGAGCCGTGATCCCCGGCCGCCAGCTCCTGAAGCTGATTTCCCACTGCCTGACTCCCGACCCTGGCCTTCTAAGGCCAGGGTCGGGCTGAGAGGAATGTTCTCAGCACCCCCTGCCCCATCCATGTCCCAGGCCTGCCAATCCCTGGTGACTAGGGGAACTTATCCCACCTCGGAGTATAACTGCAGTCTCAAAAACACTACAAGCACCCTTGGTAGCGCAAGGATATGAGGCACTCCCAAGAGATAGGACAAAAACTTCTTTTAAAACTAGTCTCATTTTAGAGAGAATGTATAAAGACATAGAAAATGAAAAGGAACAATGGGCAAAGGTTTCTGGTTGGATGAAGCTGGAATATGTGGACAGTCCAATATGGGTTAAATGAGAAAGGGGTCTCACTGGAGAAGCAGACAGGTTGTCAGATGAGGAAAGTGATAAAACAAGTGATGAAGATGAGGGGGGAGACAGACAGTGTATAAGACAGGAACAGGGATGAAATCATACACGAGCATAAGAAACATTTAGCACAATGGGAAGCAGCAAAATAGAAGAAAGCACAAGATGATTTACAAATAAAACTTAAACAATGCAAAGGGAATGTCTCTAAAGAAATGCGAATGGACGAGACAGAAGAGCCAGAGGCAGATTTCTTGAAACTCCTAGAGCAGGAGCCTGCAGCCGGCGGGAAAAGAATGAGCACCCAGAGTAAAATGGGTCAGAAAGTATCTTCCTCCATTGCTCTAGAGACAAGGAAACAGAACATCAGGATAGATACGCCTACACCTTAAGGAACAGTGTGCTTAGGAGAGGGGAGAGGTTATTTCGTTAACTGATGGAGTGATAATTTGTATGGCTGGACGCTTGCAAATCATTTCTGTATGCTCCACCCTGTCCAGTAAATTTGTGAGGCAAAGATTTACTCACTGCATTTGAAGTGCAGATGACATTCCTTCTACAGAAAAGCATTTTTGTTGTAAGTGAGTGGAACAGTTTAGAAGAGAACTTAAACATGTACCAGGTGTGGTTTGGGCAAGTCTGGAGAACCCCTTTGCTACCATCCAGTCTGTGGAGTCAGTCTGGATTAAAATAAAACCTAGGAAAAGGGGTCCAAAAACAGCCCAGTATCTACTTCAACCTGACGCTATTAAGGGAGCTCAGAAAGAAATCCAGCTGCTGTTAGATAATACAATTATTGAACCAGGTACTTCACCATTTAACACACCACTTTTTCCAGTTAGGAAACCCAATGGCAAGTGGAGAGTTGTTCATGAATTGAGAGAATTAAATGTGGTAGTAGAAGCATAATTTCCACTGCTAGCAAATCCAGCCACATTGTTACAGCAGAACCCTATTAGATTTATCAAATGCATACTTTGGAATTCCGGTTCATCCTGATAGCCATCCATTGCTAGCTTTCAGTACAATGGTCAGCATTATCAGTGGACTCAGTTACCACAAAGGTATACTGACAGTCCATCAATTTTTACCAGATGCTTGGGAAGAGATCTGGAGGATTTCAGGCAGGCACTGCCAAACTCAGTAACACTGATTCAATATGTAGATGATTTATTATTAACAACAGATACAGAGGAACTTTGCAAACAATATTCGATAGCTTTGCTGCAGACGTTAGTAAAGGGAGGCTATTGAGTTAACAAAGAAAAAGTACAATGGTGTGCAACTACAGTGAAATTTCTGGGAATGACATTAAGTGAGGGAAAGCAAATACTCAGAATAGTTTTTAAAGATGCAATCTTGCAAATATCAGAACCAAAAACAGTTAAAGAGCTCAGAGCAGTATTAGGATTGTTCAACTACAGTAGATTGTGGGTCCCAGCATACAGTGCTTGGACACAAACTTTTAGGAAATATTTAAGGGGAAATCCAAAAGGCAGCACTTTGGTGAGCCTTATGACAGACGATGTTGTAGAGTTAACAGACTTAATCAGGGATGTAAGTTAGTTACCTGATCTATATTTACCAGACCATGTGAAACCTATTGAGCCATGTAGTTTTCACAACTCTACTACCTGGACAGCAGTAGCATCACAAGGGGATGGGAAAATAGTGGGATATTGGCAATAGAAAAGGGATTTACAGAATGTGAACAAGCTGTAGTAGCAGCCAGTTATGCAATCCAGAAGTTGAATGCATACTTAACTCCATTGAAAGTTATCCTATACTGTGATCACACCCTTCAAGCTATCCTAAATTCTGGTACTATGCATTTTTTGCCTCCGAGAGTTGGGAACAGTATGGCACAGTTATTAAGGTGCCCTGTAGAACACAGAAAAATGCCAACAGATAATCTCTTTATGGCTTTACAAAACATCTTACAGAAGTCCTTCCTGTTACCATGAGTGCATAGAGACTATACACAGTGACAGTAGATAAGCGCTAGGGTCGGTACCACAAACTGACTTTTCATTAAAAGCTGTGTGTTGGTTTATTGATGGGTTGCAAAGACAAGGTGTTTTTGGATTTGTAATCTGCCAAATAAACTCCAAAGGAGTGGAGGAGTGGCCTAGTGGTTGGGGCAAGGTACTTCAGGCCGGAAGGTCAGGGGTTCAAATCCCACTAGAGGACAGCAACCTTGGGCTGGAAGGACTGGGGTTTCTAGTCCCACAGGTGCTCCTTGTGGTCTTGGGCAAGCCACTTAACCCTCCATAGCCCATGTTCCCTGTAAAATAGTTCTCTGTGTGCTGTGCTTTCCTGTCTAATCAATGTGTTTATACTTCAAAAATTTCCTGTCATGATTTGACAATTTCCAATCTGTAATCAAACCGCTGCTGATCGCTGGAAGTAGCGGTATACAAATGTATACTAAATAAATAAATAAATAAATAAGCAAAGTGACAACATCAATACCTATTGCCATCTGGGTATAGTGCACAGGGAGCAGAAATAGCAGCACTACTTGAAGTCTTAGGCAGAATGAAAATGAAAATCTGATTATCTATACAGACTCTCAGTATATTTTTTCATCTGTCCATGCTTACAGTGCTGTATGGAAGAGGAGAGGGTTTTTTGTCAGCTAAAGACCAACCATTACAGCAAGTGGCACTACTCACAGAAATATCTGAGATTCTCACATAAAGAGCTCATAAAGGGCATCTTACAGCCTGTGAATGGACAGGGTCACAACAGAAAGTAGATGTATGGGGGAGAAATTTAGAATTGTATAGTGGACAGATTAGCACAGGAAACTACTTTGGTGACAGTGGAAAAGATTATGCACTATGGTAGCAACATATTCCCAACCACAGCAATACAATATTACAGAATTACAAGATAATGTATTACAGGATGATTTATCATGATGGAAATTAACAGGATGCACTAAGGAGAAAGGGGCTTGGGTGCATCCCTTGGGTAAGATTTGTGTATCTTCTACTTCATTAGTACATCTAGTGACATTAATGCATTATGTGAATCACAGTGAAGTGTCAGCACTCTTTGACAAATTAAAAGATCAGCTTTGGTGCGTGGATATGAAGAAAATTATTCAGACAGTGGTAGGAAGTTGCCATATGTGCGTTTCTAATGCCCCGCATAGGAAAAGTAACATACCTGTAAGCTCAATACCCAAGTCGCAAGGTACATTTATGTATTGGCATATGGATTTCACAGACATGCAGAAACCATATCAAGGGAAAAGATAGATGCTAGTGTAATATAAGAGAGACAGTAGCCAAAGTAGTAAAAGTATCTAAGGAACAAATTATGCCTAGTTTCGGAGTGTCCACACAAATGTTATCAGATAATGGAACTCACTTTAGAAATCAACTGACAAAAGCATTTGCAGATTCTGTTAGAATTCCATGGAGATATGTTTCAGCATATTCTCCTACCTCAAATGGTTTAGTGGAAAGGTGCAGTCAGGGGCGGCGATGAGATGGCACCCCTCCCCCTTCCCCCCATAGATGGTGAGGGGCTTTCTCAAAATTCCAATCAGGGACTGAACCAAACCAGAAAGTTGTTTAGATTATATGGAGGAAATGCAAGATGTTTGCACACCAAGGAACTAAAAGAGAGTGAGAGCCACAGCACAGTTTATAAAACTAAATTATAACTCATTTTTATTTTGCTGTTATAAACTACATAATGGTTATTGCTTTTTCTTTTTGAACATATATTTTGCATTCACAGAACCCCTTTCAACAGTGGGTGCAGAGCAGAACCAGGACATGCACCCATAGAACTCAATATCTTAAAAAAAAAATCTGATTCTGATCATCTCACTAACATTCTCCAGTACCAGGCATATTGTGAACTAATACAAAACATTACAACAAAGTCAATGAGTATCTATAGAGCAAATCTACCATAGCATACCATATCAGCACCAACTTCCAAAACTCACATAAGGAGCCAACCAAAAAAAGCATCACTGTAAATACTACAGTGGGCCCTGGAACATCCAAACACCTATTTGAAAAGCTGACCAATTCATATTACGACAGTACAGATCCCTACATGCAAACTCCATGTTAACAGAACATCTGGTCTTGGTCACGCACTTAAAACACAGATCCTCACTAAGTACAGTATAATTAACCATAACCTAAAAATAAACATATGTAGATAGAAATTAAACTACAACCTCAAGAAACCAGATTCTGCATACAGTGCAATACCACAGAAATAGAAAGAGATGCTTTCCCATGTACTGTAGAAAACATAAAGATAGCAGATAATTCCATTGAAAATAAAATTCTCTTTGAACTTTGTTTTTCTGACCATTTAAGGAGTGGGCGTTCCGGCAGCAAGGTAGCAAGAATCTGTATCGCGCGATAGTGGGCGCCATGGCACGTTAATGCGCATTAACCCTAAGTTCATGCCAGAGCAGTGGTAGAAGCAATAAAGATGTAGCCCACTGGTTACTGCAATGACTGCGGAGGCAGAGATCATGGGTTTGATTCTGCAGTGGTGTTATGTAAGAAGGTTGTCTGAGGCATTTCCTTTTAGTTTAAATCACTACTGTCTGAGGCATTTCCTTGTTTTAATTTAAATCAGTGCTGTCAGCAAAAACACCCTCACAGTGCCGTAACCTAAGGTGCTGCATAAGGCGCCCTATAAGACACTCCAAAGGACACATTATAAAGTTCCCTGTCTGCCAAGGCACCTTATAATGTGCTCTATAGGGTGCTTTATAGGGCGCCTTATGAGGCACCTTAGGCTACGGCACTGTGAGAGTGTTTTTGCTGGCAGCACTGATTTAAATTAAAAGGAAATGCCTCAGACAGCTGTATTAAATAATACCACTGTGGGAATGAACCCATAACCTCTGCCTCTGCAATCATTGAAGCAACCAGTGGGCTACATCTCTATAATGTCTAAAACACCACTGGCTGGCTACAGAAAGACTGCAGGTCACCACACAAACTGCTGTGGTTACCAGGATAGGGTAGACTCACCTGTACCCATGATGCACTGCACATGCAGTAAAGCAGCCTACATCTGATCACAAAATAGGGTATGCGCCTCTATAGCACCCCGACCTGGTAGGGGGAACTGACCATATGTGTTACTGGCACAGAGTAGCTACAGACCGTGACACTGTGCGGTTCTTGTGCTCACCGTGAGGGCGAAGTGGGATGCCCAGCACCAGGTCTGCAGCACCTGGCTTGGCTAAGGTAGGCTGCGCTGCAGGTCCCCATCAGTGCCAGTGTGTGATGGGTAGTCCCTGCAGACACACCTAGGATACACCTGTGTCCATCTGTATTTCCCAATCACGTTTAGCCCTTGTGGACTATGATGCACCCAGAATAGTACATATCCTGTGTGGGTGCCATGGTCACATGTTATATGTGAAGGGTGGTGGTTGGACCCCAAAGAGGATGATGTAGCACCACCCAACCCGCCCTCTGTGGGTCAAGAGTGGGGGGGGGGAACAGGAACCCCCACCAACAGATCCACATTCTACATCTCTGCAATGGGGGCAGTAGAGGGGACCATCAACCCCAGTACTGCTGGAGAATGGGCACCCTACAAGGCAGTCAATGCAGATCTGTACGCCTCACATAGAGCAGAAGGCCTGGAAAAGCTCAGCTGTCCCCCACCCCTATCTGACATTCACCAGCAGAGGGCAAAGTCAGTCTCCACCCAGCAAGGTGTTCCAGCCATACACATGCTAACTGCAGACAGTCTGCTAGCTAGTGCATAGTGCATGCTCCCGGAGAAACTGTGTGCACCCAAAAATGGGATGTGAGCACAAACACCAAGCAGTCATGTCAGTGATTGGGCCCCAGAAAAAGAAACCCATAGGTGTCACTTGAGAGAAATACTGTATAGCACTATGGGGGAACCTAGTCATGCCATGGTCACTGTTCAGTCAGGGTAAGAGTGACCTCCCAGCATGACATGCTGTGGCCAACCTGTCCTTGCAGGTGGTGGCCGGGCAGTACAATGTCCCAGCCATTGCCCTATACCCTGTGCAGATGCATCCTGCCCAGGCCGCCCTGTCCGGTCCACACCCACAGTACCTTGCTCCTCATTATGCACATTGGTAGGCAAACACTAGAAACAGTGCAAGCAGTGTGGGCTCAGTAAGGTATAGGCAGCCACAAAACACTGGATAGACATACACACATTCCCACACCTATGCCAGCATTGTGCAAATATAGAGGCTTTTGGAAGCCCTAGCCACCATACCAGTCGTGGGCACAATGCAGGCATTGCTATGGTATGCAATACTGTTGGGGTCACTCCCCGGGGTGGTAAATAAACACTGTCAGAAACAAAAACTGAAACTCACTCCACAGAAATCGGAAAGGTTGCTATGATGAATCTCTGTCAACAAATTGTGTTTAACTTAGGATTTGTTAACTGACATTAATCATAGCGACCTTTTGATATATGTGGAACGTGTTCCCAAGTTTAGGACGGCATTGCTAAGGTATGCAGGTGCTAGTATTGGGAGATGCTGCTCCGCACAGGGCCCAACATCCTGACTCTCCATGAGGCTTTGGATAGTGGAGCCTGTGGGTGTGGGTGTTTATGCCCCTGTTGGCCACTGCTCTAGGGCTGAGGTTCCCAACTCCAGTCCTGGTGGGCCAAACACAGTTCAGCTTTTCATGCTGTCCCTAATGAATATGCATGAGATAAATTTGCATTCAATGGGGGGCGGTGCATACAAATGCAGCACAGGCATATTTATTAGGGACAGCATGAAACCTGAATGGTGTTTGGCCCTCCAGGACTGCAGTTTGGAAACTTTGCTCTAGGGATTGCACATGTTTATGGTGTCTGTGCTCTGTAGGGTAAAAAATATGCGTTTATGGCATGTTTATTTTATCTACAATAAAGGTTATGTCTTTCTTGCCATGGTTTCATACTGGGTAAAAAATATGGACATGGTTTGCAGGAGCCACAGCTGGGACTTGAGTCTGTGACCTTCTGCCCCTGAACACACTGGCAGTGTGTACTGCACCAAACTGTTGCCACAGAGGCAGATCATTCCCTGGGCATACCATGACTGTTCGTCAGACAGACCTTGTCTGTTGCAGTGCATGGCACGCACCTAAACGTGGCTTGGCCGTGGTCTGCTGTGGGCAGATGCCACTGCCCCCTCTGCCACCAGCACCCCTCCGCCACCATGCTGACATGCCCTTGTGCCGGTGGCGCTGGTGGTGTTCAGTCCCAGACCATCCAGTGTGCTGGTAGGCGGCTGCCTATGGTGCATGATATGGGAAAGGGGTGCCTGCATAGACATCCATGCTTCCCCCCGGCTCCGCCTGCCAATGTTATGTACCCTTTGGGGTACTTGCTGGGTGCTGTCTCCTGGGACACTGTGGGACACACACTTGTGGACATGTTTGCCCTTGGTCAGTTGCTGTCTTGGTGGTTTTCCGCTTCTACATTCCTATGTGCCAGGTAGGCATCTGCCTAGTCCACACTGTGCCCCAGCTGGCTCACTGCATGTGATGAATACAGCCCCCTGTATCCCATTTACACCATCACCATAGTGCCCTTTCCCACGTGCCCACTCTGCTTTTGCTGCACATGTGAAAGCCACAAAAGCAAGGTACCCCATACACACCACAGAAAACCCTCATCAGCACTATTTCTATGTTGGGACATTCGCTTTGTAGGGGGACTGAGAATTGACCCTTCCAAAGGTGATAGGCATGAATTCAAATGTTGCATTGGATTGTGCTAGAATTGGAAAAGTCTGGAACTCATCAGCGGTGAAGCTATCAGGCTACTAAACAAAATTAAACTGAGATGTTCCCTTCAAATGTGAAATTTCTTTGAATCTGAACTGACAAAATATTTTAAATTTCAGTCTGATAACATAAATAATGCAAAACTGCACATCTCAAAAACAATACGTACATATTCCAGTACCCCCTCCCCCCCACAAACAAACCAACACCCTGAGTTGACCCATAGAGCAAATCTACTATTCCATAACAGCACTAACTTCCAAAACTCACACAACATGGCACATACCCAAAAAAGGGCAGCACTATAAATATTGCAGTGGGCCCTAGAACATCCATATTCCTATTCAGAAAACTGAATAAACCAGATTACTACAGCTCCCTACATAGAAACTCCATGCTATCAGAACATGTAGCCTCTGTCACACATTTGCAAAACAGAGATAGATCTTCACCAAGTAGGAAATATATTAGTACAAACTAAAAACAGACATATGTAGTCAAAAAATGATTTTACCATTATTGTTAAGTTTAGAGGATTTCTTTTCCAAAATTATACTTTACTGCAGAGTGAGGTGAGAGAACGAACTCACACACAGGCATCTACATTGTCATCAGAAACTAACATAGAAACATAGAAATAAAAACATAGAAATATGAAGACAGAAAAAGACCACATGGCCTATCTACATGTAGTCTGTCCTTCCATATCAACAACTACAACAGTCCCTTTTTTTCCTTTAGAGATCCTCTGTGTTTCTCCCATGCTTTTTTAATTCAGATACTGTCCTCATCTCTATCACCTTCACTGGGAGACTATTCCACGGATCCACCACTCTTTCCATAAAGAAATATTTCCGCATACGGCCTGTAGTTTTCAACCACATTCTTACTTCCGCTTTTGTGTAAAGGCACCATATGAGCCTCTCTCCAGTCCTTTGGCACCACTCCCGGCTCCAACGAGGCATTGAAAAGGTCAGTCAGTGGAGTTGCTAGAACGTCCCCAAGTTCCCTCAGTATACTAGGGTGTATCCCATCCGGTCCCATCGCTTTGTCTACTTTAAATTGAGCTAGTTTCTCACGAACACAGTCTTCTGATAATTGCTCAAGATGTCCCTCGCTTCTGGTCCTGTTTATGGGTGTTTTCTGAGGTCCTGCTCCTGGTTCTTCATCTGTGCACACAGAACAGAAATATTTGTTAAGCAATTCCGCTTTATCCTCATCAGTTTCTACATATTCCTCCCCTTCACCCTTGAGTTTGACAATACCACTTTTGCCCTTCTTCTTCTCACTAACATATCTGAAAATTGTCTTATCCCCATTTTATTACATTGGATGTTTCCTCCTCTTTCTGAATCTTTGCTTTCCTGACTACTTTGCTAGCTTCTCTAAGTTTTTCCAAATATAGATGCCTGTCTTCCTCTCTCTGTGATCTCTTGTATTTCATGAAGGCCTCCCTCTTTTTCTTCACCTTTTCAGCTACTTCTTTCAAAAGCCATAGCGGTCTCCTTTTCCTTTTACCTTTATTTACCATTTTAACATATGCCCTTAAAATATGCCTTTTCAGTTTTGCCCACTGTTTTTCTACATCCCCCAGCTGCTCCCATCCCGCTAACGACTCCCTGAGGTATTGGCCCATTTTGACAAAGTTAGTCTTCCTAAAGTCTAAGACTTTGAATGGATTCTAACAGCCCTAGTCCTAATACTGAACCACACCATCTGGTGATCACTGGATGCAAAATGATCGCCCACTATAATATCAGAAACACTTTCACCATTGGTAAGCACCAAGACCAGTATGGCCCTGTCACGTGTGGGGTCTGTTACCAATTGCCTGAATAGTTCTCCCTGTAAAGAATCCAGGATCTCTTTACTTCTAGTTGATACTGAAGCAGGAATGTGCTAATCAACATCCAGAATATTGAAATCCCCTATCAGTTGCACTTCCCCTTTCCTAGCAATACTGCGTATGTCTTCAATTAAATCTCTGTCCACCTCTTCCTCTTGTGAGGGAGGTTTGTCAATGTCATGTTAATGCAAATAGATTTTTCTTTCCCTCTTTCTAGTTTAACCCACAATGCCTCCTCTCTCCCTTTTAAGCTCTGCAATTCCAAAGCTTTAATAGTAGTTTTTACATATAGTGTCACTCCTCCTCCCCTTCTTCCTACCCTGTCCTTTCTGAATAAAGTATAGTCAGGTATAGTTACATCCCAATCATGGTTTTCTGTGAACCATGTTTCTGTAACTGCTACTAAATCCAAATCGGCCACACACACCAAAGCTTCAACATCAGGGATCTTATTTCCCATGCTATGGACATTTATACACACTGCTTTCCATATGTTACCCCTGTTACCATTTCCATAAAGGTACTATATCACTTCCCTGGGGGCTTTCATTTACCTGGGGGCTTTCTTCACCCATCCCCAACGAATCTAGTTTAAAGCCCTCTTCAGTAGATTAGCCAGTCTACTACTGAAGATGTGTCGACCTAATTAGGTGTCAGCAGTTCCCAACAGCTGGGAAAGTTACCAAAGCAGAGTTTTAAACCTACCCAACTAAAGAAAATCTGTCTACTAAAGCACCAAAAAGAATGTAACTTTGTTTTAAAAATATACCAAAACCCTTTTAAGAGCTCCCAGTCAGAGAGCTAGCAATTTAAAAAAATAAACCCTCAAATTCTTACTGTTGTTTGAACTGTATAATCCCTGTTAGTAATGCCTCAACAGGGCAGGGCTCTGAAGCCTTTTATGCAGGCCTCAGCTGCTCTCAGTTCATTCATAGGCTAATCAGGCCCAGTAACTCCTGATTAGGTGTCAACGGTTCCCAAGAGCTGAGAAAGTTACCAAAGCAGAGCTTTAAACCTACCCCACTAAAGAAAATATGTTTACTAAAGCACCAAAAAGAATGTAACTTTGTTTTAAAAATATACAAACCACTTTTAAGAACTCCCAGTCAGAGAGTTAGCAATTTAAAAGAAAATAAACCCTCAAATTCTTACCGTTGTTTGAACTATGTAGCCCCTGTTAGGAATGCCTCATACAGGGCAGGGCTCAGCGCAAGTAGCTTGAGTGCAACTAATGCCACCTCAGTGGTTGCCCTTATTTGTACCGGCAGCTGTTTTGCCACGCTGAAATGCAGTAACTGTGGGGGGAGGTAAATGTCTCCCTGCAGTTAGCCTACGGCCCTGTGCAATCAAACTCTGGAATTAGTTACCAGAGGCAGTAAAAGCTGTTAGTGCAGCTGGGTTTAAAAAAGGTTTAGACAAGTTCCTGGAGGAAAGGTGCATAAACTATTATTAAAAAGGACCTGGGAAATCCACTGCTTGTCCTGGGGCAAGCTTTGTAGAACCTGTGTGCCTTTTTGGGAATATGCCAGGTACTTGTGATCTGGATTGGCCATGGTTGGAAACAGGATACTGGGCTTGATGTACCTTGGTCTGACCCCGTATGGCATGTTCATATGTTAACAGTGCAGAACTTAGGAAACATGTTGCTAAATATGCCAAAACAAGAGAGGCTCAACAGTACCCTTGCAGCATCTCCCACTTCCACAACTTGGCACCACAACACAGCACTTCCTACCCTCTGAAAAACAAGAGGGACTTTGTAACCTCAGCACAATACCTCCCACACCTTTATAAATACAAAGAACGGCATACATAGAAACATAGAAATATGATGACAGAAAAAGACCACATGGCCCATCTAGTCTGTCCTTCCATATCAACAACTACAAAAGTCCACTTTTTACCTTTAGAGATCCTCTGTGTTTGTCCCATGCTTTATTGAATTCAGTTACTGTCCTCATTTCTACCACCTCCACTGGGAGACTATTCCATGGATCCACTACTCTTTCCATAAAGAAATATTTACCCATATCACTCCTGAATCTATCTCCCTTCACCCTCATCCCATGTCCCCTCATAGCAGAACTTGCTTTCAAATAAAAGAGGCTCTCTCCCTGAACATTTATGCCAAGGAGGTATTTAAACATCTCAATCATATCACCTCTATCCCGCCTTTCCTCTAAGGTGTACATATTAAGATCCTTCAGTCTGTCCTCATATGCTTTATAATGAAGACCACTAATCATTTTAGTAACCACCCTCTGCACCGACTCCATCCTGTTCACATCCTTTTGAAGGTGCGGTCTCCAGAATTTCACACTGTACTCCAAATGAGGTCACACCAAAGACTTATACAGAGGCACTATCACCTCCTTTTTTTCTGCTAGCCATTCCTCTCCGTATGCACCCAAGCATCCTTCTAGCTTTTGCCATTGCCTTTTCTACCTGTTTAGCTACTTTAAGATCATGAGACACAACCACGCCTAAGTCCCGCTCTTCTTTAGTGGACAAAAGTACTTTACCCCCTATATTATATTGCTCCCTTGGATTGCTGCAGTCCAAATGCATGACCTTACATTTTTTAACATTAAATCAAAGCTGCCAAATTCTAGACCATTCTTCAAGCTTAGCTAGATCCCTCCTCATGTTATCTACACCTTCCTGGGTGTCTACTCTATTGCAGATTTTGGTATCATCCGCAAAGAGACAAACCTTACCCAACAGCCCTTCTGCTATATCACTAACAAAGATGTTAAAAAGAATCGGACCAAGGACAGATCCCTTGGGCACACCACTGGTAACATCCTTCTCCTCAGAGTGAGCTCCATTTACTTGTACTCTTTGTCGCCTCCCACCCAACCAATTTCTAACCCAAGCAGTATCTTTAGGGTCCATCCCTAGGGTGCTCAGTTTGTTTATAAGTCGCCTGTGAGGAACAGTGTCAAAGGCTTTACTGAAATCTAAATACCCCACATCTAGGGCTCTCCCTCGGTCCAACTCCCTGGTCACCCAGTCAAAGAAATCAATCAGATTTGTCTGACAAGACCTGCCTCTGGTGAATCCATGCTGCCTCGGATCCTATAATCCGCTGGACTCCAGAAACCTCACTATTTTCTCTTTCAGCAACATTTCCAATAATTTACTCATCACCGAAGTTAAACTTACCAGCCCGTAGTTTTCAACCACATCCTTACTTCCGCTTTTGTGTAAAGGCACCACATGAGCCTCTCTCCAGTCCTTTGGCACTACTCCTGACTCCAACGAGGCATTGAAAAGGTCAGTCAGTGGAGCTGCTAGAACATCCTAAAGTTCCCTCAGTATTCTAGGGTGTATCCCATCCGGTCCCATCGCTTTGTCTACTTTAACGTCAGCTAGTTTCTCACAAACATAGCCTTCTGAAAATTCTTCAAGATGTCCCTTGCTTCTTTTCCTGTTTGTGGGTGTTTTCTGAAGTCCTGCTCCTGGTTCTTCTTCTGTGAACACAGAACAGAAATATTTGTTAAGCAATTTGGCTTTATCCTTATCAGCTTCTACATATTCCTCCCCTGTACCCTTGAGTCTGACAATTCCACTTTTGCCCTTCATCTTCTCACTAACATATCTGAAAAAAGTCTTATCCCCCCATTTTATTGCATTGGCTATTTCCTCCTCCTTTTGAATCTTTGCCTTCCTGACTACTTTGCTAGCTTCCCTGTTTTTCCAAATACAGATGCCTGTCTTCCTCTCTCTATGATCTCTTGTATTTCATGAAGACCTCCCTCTTTTGCTTCACTTTTTCAGCAACTTCTTTTGAAAACCATAGCAGTCTCCTTTTCCTTTTACCTTTATTTACCATTTTAACAAAAATGTTGGTTGCCCTTAAAATATCCCCTTTCAGTTTTGCCCACTGTTTTTCTACATCCCCAAGCTGTTCCCATTCCACTAACGACGCCCTGAGGTATTGGCCCATCTTGGCAAAGTTAGTCTTCCTAAAGTCTAAGATCCTCACCTTTGAATGGATTCTAACAGCTCTTGTCCTTATACTCAACCACACCATCTGGTGATCACTGGATGCAAAATGATCTCCCACTACAACATCAGAAACACTTTCACCATTGGTAAGCACCAAGTCCAGTATGGCCCCTTCATGTGTGGGGTCTGTTACCAATTGCCTGAATAGTACTCCCTGTAGAGAATCCAGGATCTCCTTACTTCTAGATCAGGGGTGTCAAACTCAAATACACAGTGGGCCAAAATGTAAAACTTGAACAAAGTCGCGGGCCAGCATTGAACAAATGAACCTTTTAATATGGACCCAAACAAGATTTGCTTTAACATTGAATATGAAGCAACACTTATTACTATACAATTTATAACTTAATAGTTCAGATATGCAAAAACCAATTTCAAATAAAAAAAACCATCAATGACATTCATTTATTAAATAAGATTTAAATAATAATAAATAATAATTTTTAAAATAAAATAACAATAATAAAATTAATCAACCATTCAAGCCCATGTCTTGGAGTAGCAAGAAAAAGTGCATAAAGAAAACGTTAATTATTGCTCAGTTTGCTGCACACTGATCTAATCTGATGTGCCCAAGCCAGATACCTGGCATCTCTTCTTGGATGATAGTTCATCAATGTCTGGGCTCAGGCTTTGAGCTGAGGAAATCCTCAGTATCGAGCGAAGGTGTTCATCAGTCAGACGTCTCCTGTGAGATGTTTTGGTCATCTTCATCGAGGAGAAAAGTTGCTCACATAGATAAGTGCT
The DNA here is from genome assembly GCA_033557465.1 of Ichthyophis bannanicus. Classification (NCBI taxonomy): domain Eukaryota; kingdom Metazoa; phylum Chordata; class Amphibia; order Gymnophiona; family Ichthyophiidae; genus Ichthyophis; species Ichthyophis bannanicus. The sequence goes on from CM066032.1 coordinate 428,451,929, forward strand.
GCCGAACATGGAGAGCATCTGAGCAGCTTGGGTGCGGAGCTGAGGCATTGTGTCAGGGATGAACTGTGGAAACTGGGCGGCGCCCACAGCATCATACTTTGACTTCAGCGTGTCATTACACTGGAGTTCAATTAGCTCCATTTGGAGGTTGGTTGGTGCGTTTTCCACATTAACTGCAAAGGGATTACTGAGCAGTTCAAACCTACATTTCTGGACATCAAAGTCGGCAAATCGCCGGCTAAACTCAGCGCCGAGTACACTGAGTTTTTCAGCAAACTGTGCGCATGGGAACAAGTTGGTAAAGAACTGCGTTTTCATGGTTTGGCAGCAGGGAAAATGGCCAAGGTTTCCTTGCAGCATCTGATTCTCCCACAGGCACAGTTTAGTTTTAAAAGCCCTCACTGCAGCGTACATGTCTGTGATGATGCGCCCCCGCCCCTGAAGCTGCAGGTTCAGCGCATCGAGATGGCTCGAGATGTCACATAGAAAGGCCAGCTCACACAGAAACTTTTTCTCCCGAAGCTCTGCTGTGTCCTTCCCTTTGCTTTCCAGAAACTGACATATTTCCTCATGCAGCTCAAAACATCTATTCAGTACTTTTCCTCGGCTTAACCATCTCACCTCTGTGTGATACGGCACGTCTGCGTATTCCGAACCACACTCCTCCAGAAAAGACTTAAACTGGCGGTGATTCAGACCTTTGGCTCTTATAAAGTTAACTACTTGTGTTACTGTGGTCATAACATGTTCCATCTTTAGGGCTTTGCCACACAATGATTCCTGATGTATGATGCAGTGATAAACAGTTAGTTCACCTGCACAGTTCTCTTCCTGCATCTTCTCCCGGACCCTGCCCACCAGTCCACTTGTTTTACCGCACATCGCTGGCGCACCATCTGTCGTTAATCCCACAAGTTTATCCCACGGCAGCTTTATTTCAGTTACGCATTTGGAAACCTCCTCAAAAATTTCCTTTCCTGTGGTTGTGCCATGCATTGATTTGAATCCCAATAGCTCCTCCGTAACACACACATTTGAGTCCACTCCACGGATGAAGACTGACAGCTGAGCAGTATCAGATGCGTCGCTGCTCTCATCCACAGCAAGGGAGAATGCAACGAAATCTTTTCCCTTTTCCAAAAGCTGGTCATACAGATTGGTGGCAAGATCACATGTGCGATCAGCTACTGTGTTTCTGCTCAGGCTCACGTTTGAAAAGGCTTGCTTTTTCTCTGGGCACACGATGTCACAAACTTTCAACATGCACTTTTTCACAAACTCTCCCTCATTAAAGGGCCGGGCTGATTTTGCGATCTCTGCTGCCACAATATAACTAGCCTTTACAGCAGCCTCACTTTGTGATGTGGCTTTTTTGAACATATTCTGTTGTGAAACCAAACTTCTTTTCATCTCCTCCACTTTCTGGCTCCTTTGAGTCATGTCCAGGTCCTTGTACTTGTCATGGTGTTTTGTTTCATAGTGTCGTCGAATGTTATACTCCTTAGTTATAGCCACGTTGACTCCACAAATCAGACAAACAGGTCTGTCTTTTACATATGTAAACAAATATTCTGTCTCCCACCTGTCCAGAAAGTTCCTGTTGTCTGCCTTTCTTTTTGCTATTTTTGGGAAGGGGTTCCACAGTGACAGTTGTAGCTTGAGATCGCTATGACTTCTGTCACACAGGAGAGGGCGTTTCTGGGACCTGTCCTGATTGACGTGCCAAAACAACAGCAAGGCATTATGGGATTTGTAGTATTAGCGATGAATGAATGCACTGTATAATACCGGCGGGCTAGCTCTAGTAGTCATTTGGTATAGCCTCGCGGGCCAAATATAATTACACTACGGGTCAAATTTGGCCCGCGGGCCAGAGTTTGACACCTATGTTCTAGATGATACTGCAGCAGGAATGTGCCAATCAACATCTGGCATATTGAAATCTCCAATCAGTAGCACTTCCCCTTTCCTAGCAATGCTGCGTATGTCTTCAATTAACTCTGTCCACCTCTTCCTCTTGTGAGGGAGGTCTGTATATCACACCAATGCAAATAGATTTCTCTTTCCCTTTTCTAGTTTAACCCACAATGCCTCCTCTCTACCTTTTAAGCTCTGTAATTCCAAAGCTTTAATAGTAGTTTTTACATATAGTGCCACTCCTCCTCCCCTTCTTCCTACCCTGTCCTTTCTGAATAAAGTATAGCCAGGTATGGTTACATCCCAATCATGGTTTTCTGTGAACCATATTTCTGTAACTGCCACTAAATCCAAGTCAGCCACTCCCACCAAAGCTTCAACATCAGGGATCTTATTTCCCATGCTACGGGCATTTATACACACTGCTTTCCATATGTTACCCCTGTTACCCATTTCCATAAAGGTATTTAATGTATCACCTACCTGGGGGCTTTCACCTACCTGGTGGCTTTCCTCACCCATCCCTGACGAATCTAGTTTAAAGCCCTTTTCAGTAGATTAGCCAGTCTATTACCGAAGATGCGTTGACCTTTCTTGGACAGATGGATGCCATCTCTGCTCTGCAACCCTTGAAACAGCATCCCATGGTCTAGGAAACCAAAACGCTCTCGATGACACCATCCACGCAGCCATGCATTCATCTCCAGGATGCAAGCCTCTCTGCCTTGGCCTTTACCCTCAACAGGGAGGATTGAATAGAACACCACCTGTGCACCTAACTGCTTCACCCTCTGTCTGAGAGCCATGAAGTCACTTTTGATACGTTCCGAGGTATACCTGGCAATATCATTTTTTCCACCATGGATTAGCAACATTGGGTAATAGTCAGTGGGCTTGATCAGTCTCGGCAAACTCTCTGTAACTTGGCTCCGGCTTGGCTGTCCTCCAATTTCTGCGTTTCTGCTGTAGTAAGATCGGTTTCTTGTAGGAGAACCACATCCGCTTTTTTCTTTTGCGAGTAGACCAGGATTTTTTTCCTCTTTATTGGATTAATGATGCCCTTCACATTGGTTCTTGATGGCTACAATGAAACTGCACACTGGATCAGCATGGTGTTAATGTAAATATATATTCCTTAAAAAAACAATGGAAATGCAAGATGCTCGGACATGAAGGAACTAAAAGAAAAAGTGAGAACCACAGCACAGTTTATAAAACCAAATTATAATTCATTTTATTCTGTTATAAACTGCATTATGGTTCTCACTTTTTCTTTTTAAATATATATTCTGCATCCACAGAAACCTCTCCCTGGACAATGGATTCAGAGCAGAAGTAGGACATTCCCTCACAGAACTAAATACATTTAAAAAAAATCTGATTAGGTCATTTCGCTAACAAACAAACCTTCTCCAGTAGCAGGCATACTGAGAGCTAATATAAAACCCTATAGAAGTCATCTAAGATCTATAAGGTCAAATCTACCATACCATACCAGCATTAACTTCCAAAACTCAAACAAGGGACCTACCCAGAAAAAAAGCTGCACTATAAGTACTGCAGTAGACCCTAGAACAGCGAAGGCGAACCTATGGCACGCGTGCCAGCTGTGGCACGCGAAGGCCTTGCAGCTGGCACGCGGGAAGGTCCGCAATCGAAAAAAAAAACAACAACCCTGTCTGCTGCCGTTGTCGGGGCCGCCGCGGCAGAATCGAGCGTGCCGCGGGGCCCCCCTGTACCCACCCGGCAGAGCCTGTCCTCCCCGTAGCAGCTCTCTCTTTGGAGCTGCAGTCAGACCGCGCCGGCTTGCAGAGCGCGAAGGGAAGAGTTTCCCTTTCGCGACTCTGTTAAGCCCGCGGGGGCTGATGGGAACTTCCCATCAGCCCCCGCGGGCTTAACAGAGCAGCGAGGGAACTCTTCCCTCGCGCTCTGCAAGCCGGCGCGTCTGACTGCAGCTCCAAAGAGAGAGCTGCTACGGGGAGGACAGGCTCTGCCGGGTGGGTACAGGGGGGCCCCGCGGCACGCTCGATTCTGCCGCGGCGGCCCCGACAACGGCAGCAGACAGGGGTGTTTGTTTTTTAATTTTCCCTGGGCTGGGCTGGGCTGGGGGGGGTGGGGGTTAGGAGTGGTGATGGGCTGGGCTGGGGGGGTTAGTAGTGGTGATGGGCTGGGCTGGGCTGGGCTGGGGGGGTTAGGAGTGGTGATTGGCTGGGCTGGGCTGGGGGGGTTAGGAGTAGTGATGGGCTGGGCTGGGCTGGGCTGGGCTGGGGGGTGTTAGGAGTAGTGATGGGCTGGGGTGGGGGGGTTAGGAGTGGTGATGGGCACTGGGCTGGGGGGGTTAGGAGTGGTGATGGACACTGGGCTGGCTGGGGGGGGTTAGGAGTGGTGATGGGCACTGGGCTGGCTGGTGGGGTTAGGAGTGGTGATGGGCGCTGGGCTTGTTTGTGTGAGGAGTGGTGATGGGCGCTGGGGGGGTTAGGAGTGGTGATCGGCGCGGGAGGGGCTTAAACTAAAAATTGAGTGATGGGGGATTAGGACTGGGAGTGGGCTGATGGGGAGGTTAGGACTGGAAATGGGCTGGTGGGATTAGGACTGGGAGTGGGCTATGGGGGGCTAGGACTGGTAATGGGTTGGGGGGGTTGCTAGGACTGGAACTGGGCTGAGTGGACGGGGGCTTGAACTGCAAATAGCTGTTGGGGATGGGGCTTGGAATGGAAATGGGCTGAGGGGAAGGGGGGGGCTTGAACTGCAACTCGCTGTTGGGGACGGGGCTTGGAATGGAAATGGGCTGAGGGGACGTGGGGGGCTTGAAGAAGGGAATGGATGCTGGGTGAGACTGGAACTAGAAGGGAGCTGATGTTGGGGGAGGATTAGAATGGGATGGGGCTGGGAGAGTAAAATGGAGAGGGGAAAAATATTTTGTGTAGGAGGGATGAAAAATCTACAATTGGCCAGGTATTGGGAGAGTAATTGGGGATTGAGGATGGAGGGGTAAAATTTGTGTGGATGAAATAGGAATGAGGAAAGAGCAAAAGGAGAAAGATTAGTATGTTAAAGCAGATGTAGAGAGAGAGAGAATGGAAAAAAAAACTAGAAGAGAGAAGAAAGGACAAATGGACAGCAGACGATGGAGAGTTAGCAGAAAACATGAAGAAACCAGAAGAAAATGGCTGGACCAATTGCAACTGAAAAAAAATGCACAAAAGGTAGAACGATATCTCTTTATTTTGAATTTATTAACTGGAATATGTCAGCTCTGGGAAATGTGCATCATTAACATCTGCGCTTTGTTTGGTACAAGAGGAAATTCCTATTTGACGTTGCCACTTGTTCTCTTTCCCCAGTATTCACTGAAATGTATTGGTTTAATATTTGCAGTGTTGCCTTTTGATAGGTAGGGTATGGTGCTTTGTGAGTCCTGGTAATGCTGTCAGGATACGGCGGGTTTGCTATGGGTTCTAAATGGGCAGCGTTTGTAGTAGTTCCTAATGTGCCTGGCGGTTGGCACTGGATTATAGTAATGTAGAAATCTTTTAGTCTTTCTTTATCCATACACTCATTAAGAGACATGTTTACTAAAAGTTAGTGTATGGTAACATTATGCAAATATTTATGCAAATAAGACCACTTATGCAAATGACGTGCTGGCACTTTGAGGAAATTCTTTGGTTTTGTGCGGCAGTTTGGGCACTCGGGCTCAAAAAGGTTAGCCATCACTGCCCTAGAACATTCATATGCCTATTTGAAAAGCTGAACAAGTCAAATTACTACAGTACAGTATAGATCCCTTTGTACAAACTCCATGTTAAAAGAACACATGGTCTCAGTCACACACTAAGGGGTATGTTTACTAAACCACAGTAACATTACCGGCGATAAGTGCAGCGTTAACGTGAGTAATGCCATATAAGGAAGAGGGCATACCGGCGTTAAATGTAGCAATGGCTGTGTAACGCGCGTTAAAGGGCGCCTTGGCCAGTTAGCACACGTTAACGGGACATTGCACATTAAAGCTGAGAAACAAAACACATTACAAAGCTGACAAGGTGCTTTATAAGAACATAAGAACATAAGATATGCCATACTGGGTCAGACCAAGGTCCATCAAGCCCAATATCCTGTTTCCAACAGTAGCCAATCTAGATCATACGTACCTAGTAGTTTCCCCAAAAGATACAGGTTCCGCAATGCTGGGTCAAGCATTGATATACTGGGTCCCTTCTTAATAATGGTTTATGGACCTTTCCTCCAGGAACTTGTCCAAACTTTTTTTAAACCCAGCTACACTAACAGCCTTTACTACATCTTCCGGTAACAAATTCCAGAGTTTGATTACACGTTGAGTGAAAAAATATTTTCTTTTATTAGTCTTAAATAGTTTACCCTGTAGCTTCATTGCATGTCCCCTAGTCTTTCTATATTCTGATAACGTAAACAATCGATCTACGTTTACCTGTTCCACTCCGTTCATTAATTTATAGACTTCTATCATATATCCCCTCAGCCGTCTCTTTTCCAGGTTAAAGAGCCCTAACCTTTTTAGCCTTTCTTCATAGGAGTATCCTTCCATCTCCTTTACCATTTTGGTGGTTCTTCTCTGAATCTTTTCTAATAACTAATAACTCTATATCCTTTTTAAGATACGGCGACCGGAATTTCACACAATATTCAAGGTGCGGTCTCACCATGGAATGATATAGAGGCATTATAATATCTTTTGTTTTATTTTCCATTCCTTTCCTTATCATACCTAGCATTCTATTTGCTCTCTTGGCTGCCGCTGCACACTGGGCCAAGGGTTTTAACATGTTATCCACAATGACGCCTAAATCTTTTTCCTGGGTGGTGGTTGCTAATGTGGAACCTTGCATTGTGTAACCATAGTTTGGGTTGTTCTTCCCTAGGTGCATAACTTTGCACTTGTCCACATTAAATTTCATCTGCCATTTTGATGCCCAGTCTTCTAATTTATCAAGATCCTCTTGCAATTTTCCACAATCCTCTTGGGTTTTAACAACTTTAAATAGTTTTGTGTCATCTGCAAATTTGATAACCTCACTCGTTATTCCACTTTCCAGGTCATTTATGAATTTGTCAAAAAGTAGCGGACCCAGCACAGATCCCTGGGGTACACCACTATTCACCATTTTCTCCATTGGGAAAATTGGCCATTTAGCCCAACCCTCTGCTTTCTATCTTTTAACCAGTTCTTGATCCACAGTAGTACCACTGTCTCCTATCCCATGACTCTTTAGTTTTGCCAAAAGTCTCTGATGAGGGACCTTGTCAAAGGCTTTCTGAAAGTCCAGATACACTATTTATTTATTTTATTTTATTTATTTATTTATTTAACTTTCTTATATACCGTGCTTTTCTGCATCAGTGCGGTTTAAATCAAACACAACTGTCCAGGGCAGAAGGTCTGCACTGGATTTACAATATAACGTGGGGACTTGTAACAGGGTACAAAAACCAGGGTAACTATATACATATGATGAGAGACATCATTGCGGATGTGAGATGGATCCTTGAAAAGACTAAAGAATACCAAAAGGATATCTATTTGTGCTTTATCGACTATAGCAAAGCTTTTCACTGTGTAAACCATGAGAAACTCTGGGCCACATTAAGAAACATGGGTATACCAGAACACCTGATTGTTCTCTTGTGCAATCTGTACATTGATCAAGAAGCAACAGTTCGAACGGAACAAGGAGAAACAGAATGGTTTAAAATAAGCAAAGGTGTAAGACAAGGCTGCATACTTTCCCCCTACCTGTTTAATTTATATGCAGAACAAATCATCAGAGAAGCAGGATTGTATGAAGACAACATAGGTGTGAAGATTGGTGGAAGACTCATCAACAACCTTCGCTATGCTGATGATACCACATTACTGGCTGAAAGTGAAGATGATCTGAAATATTTGCTTCTCACAATCAAAGAACATAGTCTCAAAATGGGCCTACACCTTAATGTAAAGAAGACAAAGATCATGACAACTGGCATAATCAACAGGTTCATCGTTGAAGGAGAAGAAATTGAAATTGTGAACAACTTTAACCTACTTGGATCAACTATCAATAAAGAAGCAACAAGCAGTCAAGAAATCAGACGACGCATTGCTCTTGGCAGAATGGCTATGAAAGACCTAGATAAGATTCTCAAGAGCAGAGATGTCTCTCTCCATACAAAGATTTGACTTGTTCAAGCCATGGTATTTTCAATAACATCATATGGATGTGAAAGCTGGACAGTGAAAAAGATAGACAGGAAGAAAATTGATGCCTTTGAATTATGGTGCTGGCGGCGAATACTGTGTATACCATGGACTGCCCGAAGAACAAACCAGTCGGTACTAGAGGAGATCAAACCTAAGCTTTCTTTAGAAGCTCAGATGACAAGACTTTGACTTTCATACTTTGGACACATCATGTGAAGAGAGAGATCATTAGAGGAAGACATTATGGTTGGCAAGATAGAAGGTCAACGCAAAAGAGGAAGGCCAGCAATGAGATGGATCGATACAATAACAGCAGCTACGGGTACCAGTCTATCAACAATGAGCCGCCTGACTGAAGACCGAACACAATTTAGGATAGCTATCCAGAGGATCGCCAAGAGTCGACTCCGACTCAACGGTACTTAACAACAACATTACAGCATATGTTCAATAATAACTTGGTTGTGTCCTATTGGCTCATCCGTGTAATGGTTGATGTTGGGGTAAAGGTGGTGCTACTTGTCACGGGGATCCGGGTCCGGCGGGTTCGATTTCAATCTAACGTGGTCTTTACTCATGGGTTGTTTATGTGGGTCACTGGGCATGATTTGCTGTGGAGAGTGATCCTGATCATTGTAGTACTGTATGAATAGATGATGTTTAAGTGCCTTTCTAAATTGGGAGATAACCGAGATAGCCCTGATGGCAGGGGGTAGGGCATTCCAGAAGGTTGGTGCATAAAGCGAAAAGGCTCTGGCCCTGGCTGCTTGTGAACATTTCGTGATCTGCCTTGGTAAGCTCAATGTATTTATAGCGGCTGATCTTCTCGCTCTGTTAGGGGGTGTCTTCTGGATAAGATTTATGATTAATGTGGAGGAGCAATTGTTCAAGGCTTTGAATGTCATAGTCAGCATCTTAAAGGTTATCCTGCTTTTAACTGGGAGCCAGTGCAAATTTTTTAGTATTGGTGTTATATGTTCCTTCCTTGAAGAACCTTGCAGAATTCGGGCTGCTGCATTCATGGCTAGTTGCAGCGGGTTTATGGTGGATTTTGGAAGGCCGTGTAATATGGCATTAGCGTAATCAAAATGCGGGGTCACAAGAGCTTGGTAAATGGTCTGAAAATCTTTTGGTTCCAGGAGTGGTCTCAGATGGCGAAGTGTTCTGATTTTGTTGTAAATTGCTTTAACCATATTGCTTATCTGCGCCTTCATATTGAGCTGTTGATCAAGGATAACTCCAAGGTATCGAATTGATGGTTTGCTTATGAGTTCAGCATCTCTGACCTTCATGGAGCTAGGTGGATTGAATGATGAGTTTCTTGTGAGGAACAGGACCTCTGTCTTTTTAAAATTTATTCTTAGCTTCTGTGTAAGTAACCAATCTGTGACCGCATTGAAACAGGTAGTAAGGGGTGCCAGGTCTGGTTTGTCTAACAGGAAAGGCATGTAAAGAAGCACATCGTCGGCGTAAATCAGATAGTTAATGTTGATGGACTGAATGAGATTACATAAGGGCTGCATGTAAATGTTGAAGAGTAGGGCTGAAAGTGACGATCCTTGGGGGACGCCTTTTTCTTGAAGGAAAGGTGCGGAAGTGGAGGGGCCGGCACGTACATGTTGCCATCGATCTGTCAAATATGATGCACACCATGTTAGAGCATTTCCCTGAATGCCCTTCTCGTTGAGGCGGGAGAGGAGTATTTTGTGACACACCATGTCAAAGGCTGCTGCAATGTCCAAGAAGATCAGAGCATACCCTTGTTTGATGTTGTCCAGTCCGATGGTAAGTGTGTTGAATAAGGTGGTCAGGAGTGTTTCGACTCCATGCGATTCCCGAAAGCCTTGTTGGCAAGGGTCGAGGGGTGCACTTATTTCAACATGATGGTGAAGTTGTTGTTGTACAACCTTCTCGATGATTTTCGCCAGAAGCGGGATACTTGATATAGGTCTGTAGGAGTCCATCCGTGCTGGGTCCAGTTTGCTATTTTTTAGTAGCGGTCTTATCGTTGTCTGTTTTAGGCTTTTAGGGAATGTGCCCGTTGAGAAGGATAACCCAATGAGTTTGGAGAGGAAAGGGCTGAGTTCAGTCCGCAGAGATTTTATCCAAGAAGCCGGACATGGGTCATTCGGTGCTGTAGTGGTGTTTAAGGAGGAGATGATGTCCTGTATGTTTCTTGCCGAAGGGGCGGAGAACTCCATGATGGTGTGATTGGTGACATTTGTTGTAGTACGTGGTGGGGTTGTTGGGGGGGAATTATGTGCAGTAGGTGTGTTGGACTGGCTAGCCTTGGTGTGCAGGAAGTCAGCATACTCTTGGGGGTCGGGAAGGTTAGGTTGAGTAAATGAGGGCTCTTTAGCTAAGGTCTTAACTAAGGCAAAGAGCTCATGAGGCTTGTTTAATGAACGTTGTAGTTTCTCTGCATGAAATTGTTTCATTCTCGCTGAGACGTCTGCTCGGTGTCTTTTCAGATGTTCGTTGTATAATGCTAATTTTTCTGCTGATCGGGATCATCGCCATGATCTTTCGAGTCTTCTGAGTTTGAGGAGTGATGTTCGAAGTTCGGTGGAGAACCATGGTGCGTTTCTCTTTGTTCTCCCAACTTTCTTGGTGGTGGATATTTTAGCTTTGGCATCAAGGCAGGCATTCCATGAGGTGATCATGTCCTCAAGGCATTGAGATGGGGGGTTAAAGAGCGGTTGAATTTTTGCCATGGTGTCATCCATGTTGAATTGTCGGAACAGTTTTGCGAAAGAGGCTGTAGGTTCACTAGTGGCCTGGTTCACATTTTGTATTTGGTGTGATGGCATCTGGAATAATATAAGGTTGTGGTCAGACCAAGGTACAGGGGTTACAGTAGGGTCTGTCATGAGAGAGGCATTGATTATATCTTTTGGGGCGAATATTAGGTCAAGTTTGTTGCCTTTTAAATGTGTGGCCTGGTTCACTAGTTGGATATAACCTAACTCGGTAAGCGCTTCTGCGAAGGTGTCAGCGTGGTTGTCCTGAAGCGAGGGGAGGTTAAAGTCTCCCATCACCCAGTTTTGGGCACAGGGGTTCTGGGGGTTTGCAGCAGTGTCTATGATGGTGGATAAATCATCCGGAGAGGATGATGGAGCCCTATAGAACAAACTAATGCTGCTGTATTTATTTGAAATGGTGATGGAGTCTAGGTTTGTGGTACTACTGGCGGAGGTGGTCTGGTATTGTAGATCATGTTTTGTCAGAATGAGTACTCCTCCACCTCTTCTGTCAGATCTGTAGCAGGGGTGGATGGCGAAGTTTGGAGGGACGAGTTTGTGTAAGGTGATTGCGTCGGAGGTGGACAGCCAAGTCTCGGTGATGAGGAGGATGTCCAGGTCGTGGGCAGAGATTAGATCTGCTGCTGCAGGCCATTTATTTCTGATCGAATGTGAATTAATGAGTGCGCAGTTCAGGTTGTGTGAATGGGTGCAGCCTGGATGCGCTCCCTCTTTTAAAGATGGACGATCTTGCCCCGATTGGGCAGATCGCCTGGGCGTCGATGCTCCGGTGTGGCGGCAGATGAACTGAGCGCCTGGATGCGCTCCCTCTTTTAAAGATGGACGATCTTGCCCCGATTGGGCAGATTGCCTGGGCATCGATGCTCCGGTGTGGCGGCAGATGAACTGAGCGCCTGGATGCGCTCCCTCTTTTAAAGATGGACGATCAACCGACTCACCTTTGTCCACTTGTTTATTCACACTTTCAAAAAAACATAACAGATTAATAAGACAAGATCTTCCTTGTCTAAAGCCATGTTGGCTGTCTCCCATTAGGCCATGACTATCTACACTTTTATTTTTTTTATTTATTTAGACAGTTTTTGTATACCGCCTTATCCTTCAATCAAAGTGGTCACAACACAATTGGGGGATACATTTAACACATGGGGATATGAGACACATACACTAATCCTTAAAGGGAACATGGGCAATGGAGGGTTAAGTGGCTTCCCAAGACCACAAGGAGCATCTGTGGGACTAGAAACACCAGTCATTCTGGCCCAAGGTTCCTGTCCTCTAGTGGGATTTGAACCCCTGACCTTCCAGCCTGAAGTACCTTGCCCCAACCACTAGGCTACTCCTCCCTCCCTTTGCTGAGTAATTTTATTCTTTATGATGGTTTCTACCATTTTTCCCGGTACTGACGTGAAGCTCACCGGTCTGTAGTTTCCCGGATCACCCCTGGAACCCTTTTTAAAAATTGGTGTTACATTGGCGATCCTCCAATCTTCAGGTATTAGGGATGATTTTAATGATAGTTCACAGATTACTAATAGCAAGTCTGCAATCTCATATTTCAATTCTTTCAACACCCTTGGATGTATACCATCCAGCACAGGTGATTTGCTACTCTTCAGTTTATCTAATAGTTGTAATACATCTTCCCGATGTATCGATATTTCCTTCAAATCTTCCACACCTTTAACTACCACTTCAGTCATGGGTAACATCCCTACATCTTCCTCAGTAAAGACCGAAGCAAAGAATTCATTCAGTCTCTCCACTATCGCCTTGTCGCCTCTTAGTGCCCCTTTAACTCCTCTATCATCTAATGGGCCAACTGACTCTCTCACAGGTTTTTTGCTACAAATGTACTTGAAAAAATCGTTATTTTGCGTTTTTGCTTCCACAGCAAGCTTCTTCTCAAATTCTCACTTTGCCTGCTTTATCAATGCCTTGCATTTGATTTGCCAGTGCTTGTGCTGTTTCCAGGTTTCGTCGTTTGGCTCTTTTTTCCATTTCCTGAAAGATGCTTTTTTTGGCAACATCAGCCTCTCTGACCTCACCTTTAAACCATGCTGGTAATTTTTTGGACTTCCTTCCACTTTTCTTAAAGCGTGGAATACAGCTGGTCTGGGCTGCCAAGATAGTATTTTTCAACAACACCAAAGCTTGAAGTAAGTCTTTAACCTTTGCAACTGCTCCTTTTAGTTTTTCTTAACTATTTTCCTCATTTTATCATAGTCTCCCTTTTAAAAGTTAAAAGGTAGTACTGTGGATTTCCGTACTATCCCTCCTCCACTAATTAAATCAAAGGCGATCATGCTATGATCACTATTGCCAAGTGGCCCCAACACCCGTATCTCTTGCACTAGATTTGGTGTTCCACTAAGGACCAGGTCTAATATGGCTTCCCTTCTGGTTGGTTCATGAACCAGCTGCTCCAAGAAGCAGTCATTTATGTCATCTAGGAACTTTATCTCCCTAGCATGTCCTGCTGTGACACTGACCCAGTCGATACTGGGGTAATTGAAATCACCCATTATTATTACTGCGCTGTAACTTTTGTTAGTTTCCTTGATTTCTTTGAGCATTTCATCATCCATTTGTTCATTCTGGCCCGGTGGTCGATAGTACACCCCCACTGCCATCGCCTTCCCCTTTTTACATGAAATTTCAATCCATAGAGATTCTACAGCAAATTTTGTTTCCTGCAAAACTTTAATCCTTTCTGACTCAATGCCCTCTCTAACATAGAGTGCAACCCCTCCACCAATTTAGTCTGCTCTATCATTACGATATAGTTTGTATCCAGGTATCACAATGTCCCACTGGTTGTCCTACTTCCACCATGTTTCTGATATTCCAATCATATCTAACCTCTCATTTAGTGCTATATATTCTAATTCTCCCATCTTATTTTTTAGACTTCTAGCATTTGCTTACAAGCATTTTAGAGACTGTATTTTATTCATATTAATTTGGCTATTGTTAGACATGGGTAATTTGGGATCTTTAAGCTGTGTCTGCTCCATACTCGAGGGCATTTGGGCTACTTTACTCTTTTTTGGAACCTCTCTGCTTTTGGTAGTATCCTTCAAGGATACATTCTTCCGAACCATCCGCTCTTGGGGGACTGTCGGCTTTCCCCTATTATCTAGTTTAAAAGCTGCTCTATCTCATTTTTACAGGTTAATGCCAGCAGCCTGGTTCCATCCCGGTTAAGGTGAAGCCTATCCCTTCAGAAGAGCCCCTCCTTTCCCCAGTATGTTCCCAGTTCCTAACACATGGCCTTAACCTAAGGTGCCGTACAAGGTGCCCTAAGGATGTTAAGGTGACCCAAGAATGGTGCCCAAGGGCAGTAAGGTGCCCCAAGTTGACAAGCATGAAATGTAAGGGCAAAAAACTGATGTAACCCTGACACTGCACAGAGCACCAAAGAAAGGCAATGGACAAGTGATGGAAGGAAGTAGAGGTGGGAGCTGATGGACCTTCCAAATCTGCAAGCAGCCGATGTGGCAGCCAGCAAAATGGAAAAACATATTAAAGGCAGCTGTACTGATGCACAGGGTGTTAGCAATGTAAAGTGCTACAATGACAGTGGGTGGAAGAGGATGGGAATACATGTCCGCCAGTGGAGGTAGAGGTGGCAAGATATTTGCAATGATAGGAAGACAGAGGAGTAGTAGTGCCATGCAGAGCAGACACAGGAGAGGCAAGCATGGATAGCCGCAATGCAGAAAAGGGTACCAGTGCAGGACATGGGGTAGCAGCCAGCACATGAAGACAGGACGCTACACAGCTGACAGATGCAGATAGATGGACAGAAGGATGGCTTGCAACTGTGATGAGGGTACTATGTGCTGGCAGCACAGATCTGCAGAGATATGACTGTCACAGGAATGAAAAGGACTTGCCTCGACAGGCCTAATAAAATGATACTATGGAGGGATTGAAGCCATGATCTCTGCCTAGGATGTCATTGTATTAACCAGTGGGCTATACCTTCTATGGCTTCTGTCTCAGCAATGGCTGGCTACAGAAAGATTGCAGGTCACCGCACAAACCGTCTGCTGTATCTACCAGGATAGGGTAAACCCACCAGTACCCATGATGCAATGCACATGCAGAACAGCAGTCTACATCTGATCACCAGATGGGGTATGCAGCTCTCCAGCACTTCAGTGTGGTAGGAGGAACTGACCGTGCATGATACTGGCACAGAGTAGCCACACACCATGCCATTGTGCTGGTTCTGTGTTCACCCTGAGGGTGAGGTGGGGCGGCCAGCACCAGGTCCACAGTACCCGGGTTACTTGAGATAGACTTTGCTGCAGGGCCCTGTTGTTGCTAGTGTGTGACAGGTATTGCTTGCAGCCACACCTAAAATAATCCTGTGTCCATCTGTATTCCCCTGTCATATCTAGCCCTTGGGGACCAGGAGTCACCCAAGTTAAGTTATTCAGTGTGGTTGCCATGGTCAATTGTTATAAGAGCAGGGGGTGTCTGGGCCCACATGCGGATTATGTAGCACCACCAACCAACCCGCCCTGTCTGGGTCAAGGGGGTGGACAGGCTCTGCCCCTAACAGAACCACACTCTACATCTTTGGAATGGAGGCAGTAGAGGGGCATGATGAAGGGCTGTGGGACCATCAACCCCAGTCCTAATGGCAAAAGGGCACCATCCAGAGCAGTTGATGCAGATCGTAGGCCTGGGAAAGCTCAGCTGCTGCTGCTGCCACCACCACCACCATCATATGACTTTCAACAGCAGAGAACACAGTCAGTCTGCACCCCCCACCACATTCTGACTTCACCAGCAGAGGGCACAGTCAGTCTGGACCTGCTGCACCCTGCAAAGCATTCCAGCCATGCACATACTAACTGCAGACAGTCTGCTAGCCAGTCCATAGCGCATATCCCCAGAGAAACTATGTGCACACATAGGTAGAATGTAAGCACAGATACCAAACAGGCATCTCAGTGATTGGGGCCAAGAACAGGAAACACACAGATATCACCTGAGAAAAACATTGTACAACACTCTGTGGGAACCTAGCCATGCCATGGTCACTGCTCAGTCAGGGTGAGAAGGAGCACCGGGTCAATGTTTGTTGAGACTTGCTAGAGAGGATCAGAGAAGATCCAGAGTTCATTGGCTGAGTCATCATAGGAGATGAGACTTGGGTCTTCCAGTACAACCCTGAAAGCAAGAGACAGAGCCTGCAGTGGAAGACTCGACTGTCACCCAGACCCAAGAAGGCGCACATGTCCAAATCAAGAATCAAGGTCATGCTGATCACATTCTTCGACCAGAAGGGAGTAGTCCATCATGAGTTTGTGCCTGAGGGTCAGACAGTCAACCAGCACTTCTACCAGCAGGTCCTCAATCGCCTCCATGACTAGGTTTGGCGCAGCAGGCGGGCTCTGTGGAGAGATAAGTCATGGCTGCTCCACCACGACAACGTACCTGCATACTTTGCACTCACTGTGAGGCAGTTCTTGACCAACAAACATATCACAGCTCTCAACCACCCTCCTTATTCCCCAGATGTCGCACCATGTGATGTCTGGCTCTTCCCCAGGCTGAAGACTGTGCTCAAAGGAACTCATTTCACCTCTGTAGAAGAGATCAATGCCACTGTGATGAGGGAGCTGAGGGACCTCAAGGAGGAGGACTTTACCAAGTACTTTCGTATGTGGCAGAAGCGAATGCAGAAGTGCATTAACTCTGGGGGGATTACTTTGAAGGGGACAATGCATAATTTCTCTGTAGATTTAGTAATAAAACATTTATGGGACAGTCTCGTTTCTTTTTTGTCACACCTTGTATTCTGACTATGGTGACAATTGCTGTGTGAGCTAAAGGAGGTGGTCATTCTGTCATCCAAGAAGTTGGACTGTTGATGTAGGGATTGTATGTGAGTGAGTATAGGACGGATACATGTGTGGTGAGAAATGCAGATCAGATGCATTTGTCCTGCAGATGTATGTTTTGTGTGACTGCGAGTGAGAGTGTGTGTGTGTGTGTGTGTGTGTATGTGTATGTGTGTGTGTGTTTAGTTAGAGGGATGCATGGGGGGACCTGGTGTGCAGCTGCAATTTTGGAGTGACATCAATGGGGAGACAAATTAAGCAGTAGCAGTCTTCTCACAAAAATAAGCAGCAAAAGCCTCGGGGGAGAGTCCACGGTTCAGACAACTGAGGAGAGGGAATGTGAGAGCCAATAGTTGAGATGCAATAGAAAGATAACTCAGGAGGAGTGAGTGGCTTTCTTTATTAATGAAGAATAATAAGTTATTTTTGCAGATACAACCTGAGCCCTATAGTGGGCATGGCTTTTTCTATATATAGCCAAAGCAGAGGCTTGTTTGGCCTTTCATCAACTTCTCTCAGCAGCCATGAGCTGCCGTTTGCATGAATATTCAGTTAGATGTGCATGAGGGTAGAGCCTCATGGATAGAGCATAGATGGGGCCCAAATCTATATGGGCAAATTAAAGGATATTATGACTTATGTATGTCATTGAACTGATCTAGGTGTGGGAAGTTACACCTGCTCTAGTGCAGGCATAACTACCAAGTGTAGATTTAGGCACATCCATATACCCCTATTCTTTAAAGTATAGCCTACATGTACTTAACTTTGTAAAATATGTCTCAAATACACTTACGGCAATATGCTTCAGCTTTATGCTGATGATGTTATTTTGTTTGTATCCCTCAGAAAGATTTTGTATCCTCATTAGATATTATGATGGGGGATTAAAACTGCATTATCTTGGCTTTTGAACAAATGGTTTGAATTGGAATCTTTGTAAAACAAAATTAATGGTTATTCACCAGTGTCTATTGTTAGATGTGCCTAAGTCATAAGAACATAAGAACATAAGATATGCCATATTGGGTCAGACCAAGGTCCATCAAGCCCAGTATTCTGTTTCCAACAGTGGCCAATCTAGGTCATATGTACCTAGCAGTTTCCCCAAGGGACACAGGTTCCACAATGCTTGTACTGGTTCAAGCATTGATATCCTGGGTCCCTTCTTAATAATGGCTTATGGACCTTTCCTCCAGGAACTTGTCCAAACCTTTTTTAAACCCAGCTACACTAACAGCCTTTACTACATCCTCCGGTAACAAATTCCAAAGTCAATTTTGGTTAATAAATAGATTGAAGTACAATATTTAGGAGTTTTGCTGGACTGTACTTTATTGGTTGGGGCACACATTAAGCAAATAATTAAGAGCTCTTTTTCAAACTGTGAGTACTTAGAAGATTGAAAGATTACTTAGAGGAGAATGACTTTCAGACTTTTGCAGCAGGTTGTTCTCTCGTCATTGCACTATTGTAATAGTGTTTACAGGGATGTCTACATCTTTCCTAAAGGTCTAACTATGTTTTCAAAATGTGGCTGCTCAGCTATTAACTGTGACAAGAATGTAAGAACATATCTCCTCTGTATTGGTGTTGTGTCTTTGGTTACCAGTTGTCATGAGTTATTTGGTTGATTTTTAAGGCAGTACATCTTGCGCTCCCTTGGAAATAAAGGTTTGCATTGAAGGTATGCCAAGTTAGTAGGACACTCCAATCACAGGAGGAGGGCTGCTTGCAAATGCCTCCTTTGACCATAGTAAAGAATGTGAAGATCTGCAGATTTGTTGTTATTTTGCAAGCCTTGCCAACAGCACTTTGGTGATAGCTGATTTTAGGAGAAAGTTGAAGACTGTTCTTTTTTGAAAAATGCTTCTCTGTCATAAGATAAGGTTGAAATCTTATGCTGTCAATCATGATTTTGTTTTATGTGTGTTATTAATTCAAGTTGCTATTAATTTTAGCTGGTATTGTATTCATATAAAGGCACATTTTAGAAAAGACGTTGAGATTGGAATTGAGATGTCACAGTCATGACATTTATCATTCTAGTGGCATTTTAGAAATGGGTTCTGCTAAATGCTGAGGCTTTTCTAAAATGCTGAATATAGAGGTGCAGGAGTCCACATGTATGTGCTGATATATGGAACTGGAGAAGCCATTTTGCTAATTTACATACAGGAAAAGCAATGAGGAAACATGGCCAACATACTGTACAAATGTAAATGCCAGATTTAACATCTTCCACATGTAAGAGCTGGCTCTTGCACATGTATGTTGACCATTTTGCAAGTCTACACATACAAACGCTGCCAGGCAACTTCAGATGCTCCTATTTTGTCTAATTTCAATTTGGAGGAGGAAATAAATAACAGGAGATTATGGAGGATAACCCCATTAATCCCCCCCTGAAAATATCTGTCTGAAGTCTAAATGTGGCAAAGGAGCAGGTGTAAATCCCAATGCAGACATTTGAAATGGGGATTACACATGCAGATTTTTGTCCCATCCTTGCCACACCCTAACTACACCTCAACACACCTCTTACAACTTCAGTGTAGCAAGCACATCCACATGTACTGTAAACCAAACCCTTTCTAACATGGCCATTTACACATGGGCGTCATTTACATATGAATATGCCTGATTATACATGTGTAATTATGCATAATGCTTCTAAAATAACCACTTTATTGTACTTCTTTATATCTTATAAGGATTGCATTTGAGGGTTTTTTTTGGAACTTGATGAGGACATTAAATGCAAAATTAAGCTTTATTTCTAAAGGAAATGCATGTAAAAATATACTGCAGATTAAATTGTTTGATGATGTCACAGACTGGTATAATAGACAGATTAAACAATATTTTAGAGAGTAATGGCCCTGTGGGATTCCAAAATCAAGGGACAAAGGGGAAGCTTCATAATCTCTGACAATTACCGTTTTAGTTCTCCCTGAGAAAAGTGATACTGCAGGGCGGTATCTATATATCACAATCTCCATCAGCTGTGCCAGCAACATCTGATGATATATTATGTCATATGCAATAGAGATGCCAATAGAAAAATCGCTATCTGTTCTTATTGATAAGTATATCCATGTTCCAAAATTGGGTGAATGACACCCTTAATGAGGAAAGCTTTAAACTAGGTGGAATGAAGAAAGATGGGAAAATGCACATATGACTGTCTATTAAAGTGATCTGAATAAAGGCTTAAAACTTAAATGAGACATGGCTAGTTTTGACAAGCCCATAAAGTATATAAAACAAAAATCAGCAGCATAATGTCATGATACAAATATAAGAAGCATTACAAACAAGAAATGCTGGCTGTCTTTGTTGAAAATCAAGATTTATGATTTGTCGTCATTTACAATTATTGGAATAATTCACATGACTGTAATAGTGACCTAGAAGATATTGGACCAATATTCAAAGACCTTAGCCAGCTGGCCAATGGGAGGCCACCAGGCTAAGGGGGCAGACCATGATATTCAGCGATACTCTCTGGATATGACCGCTGAATATCTACATAGAGGCTGTACCGGAACTTATCCTGTTAGTGTGATTTCCAGCAGCCCTTGCCTAGACAACTTAGGCTAACTACCATGGTGTTTGAATATTGGCAGTTCTGAAAACTGGGCCCGATATTTTTTTAAGAATAGCAAAAAGAACAGAAGAACATAAAAAATGCCATACTGGGTCAGACCAAGGGTCCATCAAGCCCAGTATCCTGTTTCTAATAGCGGTCAATCCAAGTCGCAAGTACCTGTTGGGTTCCTAAAAAGATATAGATTCCATGCTGCTTATCCCAGAGGTAAGCAGCGGATTGCTCCATCCACTTTAATAATAGTTTGTGGACTTTTTCTGCAGGAACTTGTTCAAATTTCCTTTAAACCCAGCTACACTAACAGCTTTTACTGCATCCTCTGATAACGAATTCCAGAGTTTGATTACATGTTAAGTGAAAAAATATTTTCACCAGTTAGTCTTACATATGCAACACTGTAACTTCATTGCATGTCCTCTAGTTTTTCTACTTTTTGAAGGAGTAAATAACTTATCTACTTTTACCTGTTTTACTCCATTCATTATTTTATAGACCCCTATCATATCTCCCCTCAGCCGTCTCTTTACCAGGTTGAAGAGTCCTAACCTTTTAACCCTTTCCTCATATGAGTATCCTTCCATCCCCTTTACCATTTTGGTGAATCTTCTCTGTACATTTTCTAATTCTGCTATATCCTTTTTAAGATATGGTGACCAGAATTGCACATAATATTCAAGGTGTGGTTGCACCATGTACAGTAATTATACAGAGGCATTATAATATATTTTATTTTATTCTCCATTTCTTTCCTTATGATTCCTAGCATTCTATTTGTTTTCTTGGCCATGACTGCACACTGGTCAGACGGTTTCAAGGTATTATCCATGATGATACTCAGATCCTTTCCTTGGGCTGTGGTTCCTAATGTGGAACCTCGTATCGTAGCAATCTTTATACAGTGAAGAAGTGTATAATTGTTTTGAAATCTCAAAATATTTAGAATAAAATTGTTGAAATATTTTGCTAAAAATATAATGGGGAAAACTATAAGGATGAAGTGACAGTAGGGGGTCTTCTCTTGACCAATGAGTCAAGAAGAGAAGCTGGATAATGATATTCATGACCTGTGGGTAGTCAGCACTCTTTCTGTCAGCAAAAATTTAACTTTAATGAGGATGTGACTTCTTATATTACATATGGCATAATTTTTGAAGGGGCAGAATGTGGATTTTGTTTATTGTCCTAGAGTTAGAATATCATCTGCTTCCAAAGTTAGAACATATATTTTCTAAACATGACAGCAGTAGCCTGACAGTGCTGAATCCTTTTAAAAAATAGACAGATATGTTTTCCTGTAATGCTTATAAATTGCAAGTTATCCGAACATTAAAGTCTTCACTGGTCAAACGTCTGTATTTTACCAAGTTATCTAATGATGATGTAACCAGGTGTACGATAAAAATACAATTATAGCATACAGTAGTTACAATCCTCTAGAGTTTACCTTTCCAACTGAAATATTTTCTAAACATCTTTCATACTAACAATTACATTATTCTTTTTGATTACAATGTCTTCTTATTACTGAAATATGTTCTCCATGTAATTCAAACGTTATCGTATCAAAGTATCTACTGTGGAATGATGCACAAGAATTCATTTTGTTCCAGATGCAATAAGACCATCTAGCCAAACAGAACATCCTGTACAGCTTTCATAATGTTAACAAACTGCTGCCTAAGGTACAATAAGCAGCAGATTTATTGAGAGTGACTGCTGCAGTCAATACCTGGAATGAAACAGCTAGTTTCATCTTGTCTAATTTTTAACATTGCTTTTCATTTTCCTCTGGAATTACGAAACTGAAACACTGTTGGTAAAACATTTCCTTGTTGTATGATTAGATTTATCTGTCAGGGACAGCCACATTTTTTCTGCTTTCACGGTAGGAGTGCACCCTTCATCTTATTTTAATTCCAGCATAATAGTAAAAGCCATTTCAGAAGGTGACATCGATTATAACAGACTTCTATTATTAAATGAAAGACGAGTCCTTTTCTTAAGTTATTTAGAGGTTAGTTTTGGGTGTGTTCAGCATATCCCCTGTAGTTCTCGCACAGAAAACTCTTTTACAGTGCATTAAGTTCCTCTCAATTAGCACAGATGCACTTACAGTAGCTCTTCTTCTTGAGGAGGAATTTAGTATGCCTGCAGGGCCGGCCAGGCCACTAGCCAAATTAGGTGTTTGACTAGGGTGGCAGACTCTGGTGGATGGCTCGGCACTTGACAATCCTGAAGTGCTGCCCTACCACACCACATGCCATTGTTGCACCGCAGCAGACATTCAGCCTCACCCCAGAGGTTGATGGGTGGCATGGCGATCAGCTCTTTGAAGCTGCAGTATTCTTTTAAGCGTGTGCGTGTATGCACTTGTGTCCTGCCACTCCTGCCCCCTCCAAAGTTGGATGGGGATGGAGTGGTGAGTCACGAGTGCATGCATGTGCTTTAAAGCCTGCCATTGCTTCAAAGAGGTGATCATCGTCCCGCCTATTAACCCCCAGTGAGAGGCTGGATGTCGGAGGCAGTGATATGGTGCGGTGAGGGCGGTACATCAGGCCTGCCTAGAGAGGCAAGAACCTTGGGCCACCACTGTATGCCTGTACTAACTGTACTAGCAATAACATGCAGTAATTGCTATGCATTAAATCCAATGTGCAGTCCATGCTCTACCTTTGCCTTTAACTAGCTAATCCCCCACCTCACACAGCACTAAGGAGTTAGCATGGATTTTGTATTGCACTGGTTGTTTTTAGCACAAGGTAGCCATTAGCATGGGCTTTTGCTAAAGGTAATGTGTGCTAAATCCTATTTTGACCTCAGGTAGTTTGTTCCAGGCATACAGTATGGAGCAGCAAGGTACAATGGACAAAGTCTTGTGTAGGCAGTGGAAGAGAAGGGCACAGATAAAAGGGATCTGCCAGAGGAGCGGAGTTCCCAAGGAGGAGTGTAGGGAGAGATAAGAGAGGAAAGGTAGCGAGGAGCCACAGAATGAACGCACTTGTAGGTCAGCAGGAGAAATTTGAACTGCATGTGGAAATGGACAGTGTGACAGTAAAGTGACTTGAAAGAGAGGTTACATAAGCAAGCCCTAAGGGGCATGTTTCCTAAAGGTAAATGGACATTAATGAAGCTAACTCGTGTTAAGTGCCACTGTGCCCATAGAAATAAAAGGATTGTGGACCCTTAATGCAGGTTATTTTTATTAATGCACATTAAAACCTTTAGTAAACATGTCTTTAAGTCATTTAAACTTATGCCCAATATATATCGCTCCCTCATCCTCTATGATGAATCTAATTTCCAACTTTAAAATCAAATTTTTATTAGACTGTTTCTAAATAGCTAACTAATCTCTCAGATCAACTAGAACCTTAACAGCATAAGCTAAGACTGTTTATATAATTTTCTTTTCTTTATGTAAACCCTGAACAAAACAAATCTACATTTTGACGCTTTGCTCCAATGTTAGCATATTAAAATCTGTAATTAATGTTTCAGCATTTAAGTTAACTCGTTGCTGTTATATACTAATTTTGAACAGTTTCCCAGAGACTTCATTTTACCATCTCTTGCACTAATTAGTACAATTTAATCTGAAAAATTCACAAAGACCCTTCACAGAATAAAACAATGAACAAGAATGATCACATAGCCTTTGTTATTCATCAAATATACAGAATTCTTCAATATTTTTAATCTGCTGCTGTTGTTGTTTACATCAAGCCTTACAATCTACTTAATTGTATTACCTGTCTTTTGTAATGTGACAGCTTTGTAATAGCAATGAGTAGGTGAGGTTCAAGAACCATCTCTGAAGGATTTCAGGAATATGATAAAGGCCGCAGGGCCGGGTCCCGAGGCCGCCAAAAACCGGATTCCCGGGGCCTGGTCCTCGGCCTCGTGCTCCACGTGCGGGGAGGGGGGGAGTAGGGAGTGTGGCATCATTTGAAATCGCCCCATGTCAGAGGATTGGGGTGATTTCATTGGCTATGGGCGTGGTGGGTGGGGCCGGTGGAGCCTGCTGGGAACCGCGGAGAGCGGTTCTCGAGATGGCCAATGACTTTGGCATTCCATTAGCGGAGGAGAAGATGGTATGGCCAGTAATGTGCCTCTCCTTTTTGGGGATAGAGATAGACTCTGTGTATATGGTGGTGTGCTTACCTGCGGAGAAAGTTGAATGGCTAAAAGGTTTGGTGGCGATGGTGGGGTCTTTTTCTAAGGTCACACTCAGGGACTTGCAGTCTTTGGTGGGTCACCTTAATTTTGCCTGTAGAGTTATCCCAATGGGGCATCCCTTCGCACGGTGATTGTCATTGGCTATTGCAGGGGTTAGGCAACCTTATTATCGCATTCGTGTATCAGTTGGGATGTGAGAGGACTTGCGGGTTTGGCATTCGTTCTTGTCAGAGTTCATTACCCGAGGTGTCAAATGCGGATTTGCAGTTGTTTTCTGATGCGGCGGGTAGTTCTGGTTTTGGCATATATTGTCAGGGGTCGTGGTGTGCGGAAGCGTGGCCATCTGTGTGGACAGCTTCCGGGTTGACCCATAACATAGCCTTTTTGGAATTGTTTCCTATTGTGGTGGCACTTTGGGTGTGGCCTGAGCGGTTGTGGAATAGGAGGGTCGTGTTTTGGAGCGACAATGCGGCAGTGGTGGAAGTAATTAATAGTCACTCGCCCAAGTGCCCGCAGGTGGCGGCTCTGATGAGAGTTTTTGTATTAGCTTGTCTGCTTCTCAATGTGACAGCTAGGGAGTGTCATGTGCCAGGCATTCAGAACTCAATTGTGGATGCTTTGTCCCATTTTCAGTGGTCGCAGTTTCATCTATTGGCCTCAGGGGCAAAAGAGGAACCATCGGCGGTGCCGGATCATCTTTGCCAGATTGTGACCCTAGAGTGATGCTGCTGTTGGGGTCATCGGTGGCACAAGGGACATGGACATTGTATCTGTGGGGATACGCCAAGGTGTGTGAGTTTTTGAAGGGGAGGGATTGGGGGAGGGAGAGTAGATGATAGGATGCTCGGTTTTTTTGTCGCGAAAGAGGAAGGCTGGTCTAGGTCAGCAGTCCTTTTGACGTTAGCTGGTTTTTCATTTTTCTGTAAGGCAGCGGGTTGGGGCAATCCTAGGGTTTCCTTTTTAGTACGGTGCCTGTTGGTGGGGTGGGCAAAAGAGTGCCCCAAGGTGCAAGATTGCCCAGTGTCAAACGAATTGCTGGTGTGGATCTGGGAGGTGTTGCCTGGGGTGGCGGTCTCTGACTTTGAGTCCGTGTTGTTTAGGGCCCTGTTCATCACAGCATTTTTTGGGGCATTTCACATTTGCGAGTTGGAGCCCCGCTCCAAAAAACGAGAGGCATTTGGGGGATTGGAGTGCAAGCATGTGGTGCTAACAGTGACGCAAGTGTGTTTTTTTCTCCCACAGTCAAAAACTGACCAGATGGGGAAAGGAGGATGGGTGGTGCTAAAAGCAATCCCTGCATTGTGCTCCTGCCCGGTGCAGAATTTGGCTTCGTATGTGAGCCGGCGGACATGGGTAGCAGGCTATTTTTTTGTGCACGAAGATGGGAAGCCTGTGACCCAGATCTCGTTTACTGCGGTGCTTCATTTGGCGGTCAGGTGGATTGGCTGCGATGAGACACAGTTTGTGTCGCATTCTTTCCGGATTGGGGCTGCTACTAGTGCGGCGGCAGCTGGGCTCAAAGGGAACGTGATTCAGCTCTGGGGCATATGCGAGTTATGTTCACCCGGAAAAGTTGTGAGCTGCTCTGGTTGGGGGGGCTTCCTGTGTCGGGAATGTTGGGGGTGGTGAACGGGGGGTGAACAGTGGAGGCGGGGGGACTTAATGAATTAGTTCATCTTACAGAATCTCCAGCGGGTGGCAGTCTGAGGAGTGTGATTACAGGTGGTGTCCGCATCCATGGCGGTGAGTGGTGGCTTGTAGGCCATTCCTTAGTGTACTGAGCAGAACGCCATGCCATCTCATGTCCTGTCAGAGTGAACCTGGGCCTGGCGACCTGCAACATGCTGCTGATATGGATGGGCCAGCGTGGCATGCGATGGTGGCAGCTCCTTCCGTTTGTACAGCAGAGGGCTGGACAGCAACAGTGGCCAGTGGGGCTGCTGATTCACCTGAGTGGCAATGATCTTTCTAGCTGGTCTTGCAGACAGCTCATTCATGCAATCCAGAGAGACATTGGCCTGATGCGGGAGTTGTTGCCGGGAGTGGCAATCGTTTGGTCAGACATCATTCCTCGCCCTGCCTACCAATCTCAGCGCTGTTGGACTCGAGGCCTGATTAAGATGAACAGGCAGATTGGGTGATGGATGCAGCAGACCGGCGGTGTGCAGGTGCAGCATCCTTGGATGGATGTGAATTGTGCGGGTTTATATCGCATGGATGGAGTGCACCTCTCTCCAGTGGGACAAGATTTATTGTTAAATGACTGGCAAGAGGCACTGGAGGAGTTGGTTGGTCGCAGCTTTGTTGGTGGGGGCGGTACTAGGATAGGCAGGCTACCTTGTGCCAGTGGCGGGGTATAAAGCTAGTGCTCGCCTAGATCGCAGGGCTTAAACTGATTAAGGCGCATTGGGGGGAGTGAAGGGCTCCCCAGGGTGGGGCGAGACATCTCGGTTGGGGGTCTCTGCCCGGTCTAGGGTAGTGGGGGCTGGCCTTTGCTACTAACATGGCAAGGCAGGCGGCGGGGTTGGGGTGAGGATGATGCACCACCTTGCTAATAATATGGCGGTTGGGGGGCATCATCTGGAATGGGCGGCGGGGTTATATTTGAGATGTTTAAAATTTTTTGGGCCCGTGTTGTGGGCCGATGTTTATATCTGGATAATAAAGCTGCGACCAAGGTTGTTCCAGAATTGGTGTGCATGTCTTTTGTTATGGAGGGGGGTGGGGGTCATGGTGTGAAGGTTTGCAGGGGCTGAAAAGGTGTTGCACTTAAGGAGGGGGGAGTAGGGAGTGTGGCATCATTTGAAATTGCCCCATGTCGGAGGATTGGGGCAATTTCATTGGCTATGGGCATGGTGGGCGGGGCCGGTGGAGCCTGATGGGAACCGCTAAGAGCAGTTCTCGAGCAGTTTGCAGGCAGCGGCAAGTCCCTCCCGCCCTCCCTGTCTTGTAATGTTATGTATGGGGGGTTCTTACAGCTGCAGGGGTATAAAGCTAGTGCTCACCCAAACGACCAGGCTTAAACTGAATAAGGCGCATTGGAGGGAGCGAAGGGCTCCCCAGGGTGGGGCGAGACATCTCGGTTGGGGGTCTCTGCCTGGTCTAGGGTAGTGGGGGCCGGCCTTTGCTACTAACATGGCAAGGCTGGCGGCAGGGTTGGGGGGAGGATGATGCACCACCTTGCTAATAATATGGCGGGTGGGAGGCATCGTTTGGGATTGGGGGCGGGGTTATATTTGAGATGTTTATAAATTTTTGGGCCCATGTTGTGGGCCAGTGTTTATATCTGGATAATAGAGCTGTGACCAAGGTTGTTCCAGAATTGGTGTGCGTGTCTTTTGTTATGGAGGGGGGTGGGGGTAATGGTGTGAAGGTTTGTGGGGGCTGAAAAGGTGTTACACTTAGGGTGAGGGGAGGAGCCTCTGGGATACCCTGGTTAATGATCAAGGATGTAGGGCCGGATCCCGAGGCCTCCAATAACCGGGTTCTGGGGGCCCAGTCCTCGGCCTCATGCTCGGCGCACGGGGAGGGGGGGAGTAGGGAGTGTGGCATCATTTGAAATTGCCCCACGTCGGAGGATTGGGGCAATTTAATTGGCTATGGGCATGGTGGGCGGGACCGGCGGAGCCTGATGGGAATGGCTGAGAGCAGTTCTCGAGCAGTTTGCAGGCAGCGGCAAGTCCCTCCTGCCCTCCCTGTCTTGTAATGCTATGTATGGGGGGGGGGTTGTTGCAGCTGGGGGGGTATAAAGCTAGCGCTCGCCCAGACGGCGGGGCTTAAACTGATTAAGGCGCATTGGAGGGAGCGAAGAGCTCCCCAGGGTGGGGCGAGACATCTTGGTTGAGGGTCTCTGCCCGGTCTAGGGTAGTGGGGGCCGGCCTTTGCTACTAATATGGCAAGGCTGGCAGCAGGGTTGGGGGAGGATGATGCACCACTTTCTAATAATATGGTGGGCGGGGGACATCGTTCGGGATTGGGGGCGGGGTTATATTTGAGATGTTTATAAATTTTTGGGCCCGTGTTGTGAGCCGGTGTTTATATCTGGATAATAGAGCTGCGACCAAGATTGTTCCAGAATTGGTGTACGTGTCTTTTGTTATGGAGGGGGGTGGGGGTTATGGTGTGAAGGTTTGCAGGGCCTGAAAAGGTTTTTTTCACTTAGGGCGAGGGGAGGAGCCTCCGGGATAGCCTGTTTAATGATCAAGGACGTAAGGCCGGGTCACGAGGCCTCCAATAACCGGGTTCCGGGGGCCCAGTCCTCAGCCTCGTGCTCGGCGCGTGGGGAGGGGGGGGAGTAGGGAGTGTGGCATCATTTGAAATCGCCCCACGTCGGAGGATTGGGGCAATTTCATTGGCTATGGAAATGGTGGGCGGGGCCGGCGGATCCTGCTGGGAACAGCGGAGAGTGGTTCTCGAGCAGTTTGCAGATGGCGGCAGCAAGTCCCTCCCGCCCTCCCTGTCTTGTAATGTTACGTACGAGGGGGGTTGTTGCAGCTGGGGGGGTATAGACCTAGCACTCCCCAAGACGGCGGGGCTTAAACTGATTAAGGTGCATTGGGGGGAGCGAAGGGCTCCCCAGGGTGGGGCAAGACATCTCGATTGGGGGTCTCTGCCCGGTCTAGGGTAGTGGGGGCCGGCCTTTGCTACTAACATGGCAAGGCAGGCGGTGGGGTTGGGGGGAGGATGATGTACCACCTTGCTAATAATATGGCGGGTGGGGGACATCGTCTGGAATGGGGGGGCGGGATTATATTTGAGATGTTTATAAATTTTGGGGCCCCTGTTGTGGGCCGGTGTTTATATCTGGATAATAAAGCTGCGACCAAGGTTGTTCCAGAATTTTTGTGCGTGTCTTTTGTTATGGAGGGGGGTGGAGGTCATGGTGTGAAGGTTTGCAGGGGCTGTAAAGGTGTTACACTTAGGGTGAGGGGAGGAGCCTCCTGGATACCCTGGTTATTGATTGATATGTTCCTAAAGTTCAAATGCATGGATCAATAAGCTTTAATTCCATATTGTCATGCTAGACCAGTCCAGGCAAGTGGGCTGTGTTCCTCTACAAGCAGATTGGTGGAGACAAAGAACCAATGAAAAGCCCAGGTTTCAATGACATCACTTCCATGCCTCTATATGCCTCGAGGTCTCTTCAGTATATCTTTGTCTCCAGCAGATGGTGATAGATTTTCTCCTCTCTGAAGAAAATTCTGAAGATTTGAGAGGAAGAGATTGATTATATGCTCATGAATGACCACCTTGAGGGTGACTCTCTTCACTTGAGTGGAACGTGGGAGTCTCCACTAGACTACAGTCTTTTCAGTAGCCATAGGAGGAGGGAAAATTGGTTCAGCGTCATGCTCTTATCATGATCCTAGGATCCAGAATCCTTGGAAATGTGGTATATTTAAAAAATGGTAAATAAATAAATGATAAGAGCCTGTTGAGCAGTCAGAAATTGGAAGGATTTGGAAGAGTGCAGCTGCATCACACAACTTCAATGTCCCCTCCTTACTCCTTGTGCCCCCCCCCCCCCCACTCCTGAAGATTGCAGAAGGCTCTCAAAGGGTTCTGCCTGCTAACTACCTTAAACGCAGTGCTGCAAACCCAGTGAAACCGTTTCAGGGGAGTAGAGCTGAGCCCGGCATGGATTCTCTGTCTGGGGCTCTCAGAGACTGAGTACCAAGGCTTGATCTTGTCATTGTCCTTGTTGGGGGCTCCTGATACTATCTGTCTGAGATACAATTCAGGGTGGGCCACTGGCGACCATTGATGTAGTGTGGGGATTTCCTGCTGTTTTGTACACGCATTAGTAGTGTTTTCTTCAACTGTGCACTTGACATTTTCATGGTCCCAGCATGAGTTATGCCCAAGCAGCTCCAATGTGTGTTCCTACCCTAGGGTCTGTAATGTGCATTGTGGTAAAAGTGCAGTTAATGCACGCCTATAGTCTGCTGCAGCCTTAGTGCTCTCTGTTGTGATACTTGCCTTAACTCTCTATGTCTTCTTCCAGGAAGTTGTTTGGCCTGTGGAAAGCATGGTGCTACATCTCAGCTTCTGGACTCTGCTCTTCTTGCATGGTAGCTTCTGAGTTGACCCTGGAAGGTCTGCTCCCCCTCTCTCAGCCAGAGAATGCAGTTAGTCTGGCAGGTGGTAGTGGATGGCACTGTGGGTAAGGATATCCAGCCGGCCGGACAGTTTGTCAATGGTGCTGTGAGCTGTTCCTCATCCTCTAGAGAATCTGTGGCAGTTATATTCCCTGGTGTTGGGGGGTCATTTCAGAGAGGCGTCCAGATTCCAGATTGTCTTCCCCGGAATTATTTTTCTTTTTACAGCAGACTTTGTTCTTCTGGCATGGAAATTCAGACCCTATGGTCTCTGGGTATCGCCTGACATAGTCTCATAAGGAGCAGGCTGAGAGTGAAAGCCCTGTTCAGCTGCCTTTGGCTGAGCATCCCCAGCGAGAGGTGCTCACTGGTGATGGAGATCAGCTGGGATCTGTTTGAGATTTGGACTGTGTTTTGGATTCAGGTGTCTCAGTACTGGGCTCTAATGTGGATGAAGAAGTACTCTTGCCTTCAGAGGAGTGCAAAGAGCTCATGTGATCTGTTTATTCTGCATAGAGGAGCTGGTGGTGTTGATTGCCAGAGTCTCATCCATCTTCAACTTGGTGGATGCCCCAAGTACAGAACAGGAGCCGAAGGTGCACCCGCTCCTGCAAGGACATGATCTGGGTAGAGTGTGATTCTCCCGACTCCCCACCCAAGGGGCTAAGGGTATGTAAGAAGATGTATGCTCTCCCAGAGAATGAGTGCTTGTGCAGTTTGATATTCCCAAGGTGGATATGCAGCTCACGGCGGTTTCCAGATGGACCACCATTCCTGTGGAAGGCGGATCAGCCTTAAAGGATTTTCTGAACCAAATGGTAGATTCCTTGTTGAAGAACCAGTTGGTGATATGTGCAAGCCTGATGTCTTGAGCCCTGTTCCAGTGGATTCAGTCTCTTCTGATAAATGATGCTACCCCTCTTTTGGAGTTAGCTGCAATCTTCCTCTGTGGTGCCATGTATGATCTAGTACATTTGGCGGCAAGGGACAGTGCCCTGTCTAGGATGTCACAGCATTGGATTTGGTTCCAGCATTGAGCAGCAGACACATCTTCCAAAGCCTGGATGGCCCAACTGGTTTTTTTTTTTAATTAGGCTTTGCAAAATTTACAATCTCAAATAAATACAAAAGAAATGCAATTTAAGAAACATAAAACAACAATAAACTGAAACCAAACACACATTATTCTCAGCATTAGTCCACACCAAGAGAAGAAGGTGAGCACAAAAATACTATTTATTTATTTATTTATTTGAACACATTTTTATACCGCTCCTTCCAGTGATCAGCAGCGGTTTACATTTAACAATTAAACTCTGCGCAGTTAGCAGTTACATATAACAGTGGGAAGCAGATAACATTGAACATTGTGGGGTAACATTAATTTCAAATAAATCAAATAACTCAATATCTCAAACTATTTACATAATAGAAGAAAACACGTTAAAACACTCGTATTTGTAATCAAACCAAAGTAACCAAAATAGGGGATAGAAAAGACCCCCATTACAAACTGTAGGCAAAAACTTATTATGGGCCTTAATACACCTTATACTCTCTTGTCTAAAATAAACTTTTCTAATTGAGGTGACTCGAAAAATGTCTATGTACACCTTTGCAAAGTGACTATATAATTGCATGGATAACGTAAAAAGAAAGTTGCACCCAGCTCAACAACCTTAGATTTCAAGGCCAAGAAACTCTTTGAATATTCCTAGACACATCCAGGAACACATTTATTTTATAACCACAACATTTTTTCTCCTTATACTTAAAGAAAGATTTCAATAAATTGACTTTGTCAGTAACAGACAAAAAGGAAACCAATAACAGCCCTCTTAGCTATCTCATCAGTAGAATCTTCCAAAAAGGTTACTCAAATCCTGATTAATATCAGGTGACAAAACATCTGTTCCTTCGCCCCTAACATCCTCCTATTGCTTCTTAGAAGGCAGATAATAGCATCTTTGAATAGGTATCTTATCCATAAGAAACAAAACTTATTTGAAATATTTTTCTAAAAGAATTTCTGCAAACAATAGTGATGTAACTGGAAAATTAAGAAAATGTAACTTAGTTGCTCTGGAAAAATTTTCCAGTGCCTCCAACTTATAATGCACAGACAAGGAATCTTTAGTAACAGAAATACTGGTCTGCTGTGCCACTTGCAGTTGACCTTCCAATCTAAAAACATTATTTGAAACTTCCGTCAACCTATTGTCTACCTCTTGAGACTTTTGGACAGATTCTTCTGTAAATATACCCAAAGACTGAACAACATTAGATAACTTTGCATTGATATTCATAATAGTTAGCCATAAATACTTTAAGGTAATATCTTGAGAAGGCTTGATTATCACAGAAGTCCCAGCTACAAATAGAACTGGCTTCAGTAGGGGCTGGGATAGAAGAGGAACTTACTCCTGAAGACATAGATGAGACAACAGCAGAGGATAGTTGTAGTTTGGGACATGGAGGTGGAGTCTATTCTGCTGAGCTAATCGATGCCCGTCTGGGGAGAGCTGTTGGTCAGCGGTGACAGTAAAATGTTTATCCAATGTCTCCACCACTCTACTACAAGTAAAGGTCAAAGGCACCGGTGTATGGACAGACTTATTTGCTTTCCATTTCCCCATAGAAGTAATAGTCATTCCAAAATCAGCCACACACACAGAGTACCTTTTCAGAAGAATCACAACCACAGTGGCACAGTGTCAACGGAGCTACGAAGGGCACCAGAGGGGCATGTCCTGCCCCTTTGGGCCACAGCCCAGAGGGCCTCTGGACTTACTTTAACACTGCTCCTAGCCCCCACCAGCAGAATCATGGGGAGAGGAGGGTGGCCATGAAGATGCCAATAGCGGCCAGAAGCCTCAAGCTGTATTCTTCCCCTCTGTTTTGCTCAGCAGCACCACTCAGAGAGACCCACATGATAGGCACAAGCTCCTTCCAACAGGTTCAGGGCCTCTGGACTAATTTAATGCAGCACCAAACCCCCACCAGCAGATATTACGGGGAGAGGAGGGTGGCCGCGAAGATGACAGTAGTGGCCAGAACCCTCAAGCTGAATTCTTCCCCTCTGCTTTGCTCAGCGACACCACTCAGAGAGACTTACATGATAGGCACACAAGCTCCTTCCAACAGGTTCAGGGCCTCTGGACTAATTTAATGCAGCACCAAACCCCCACCAGCAGATATCACGGGGAGAGGAAGGTGGCCGTGAAGATGCCATTAGTGGCCAGAACCTCAAGCTGAATTCTTCCCCTCTTCTTTTCTCGGCAGCTCTGCTCAGAGAGATCCACATGATAGGCACACAAGCTCTTTCCCAGCCCAACTGGCTTTTAAGGGAAGTTTCCTTTTGGAGCCGATTTGGTGAAGCTGGTGAAGGATCTGGGCAAGACAAAATCTTGCCACATTTCGGAAGATAGGTCCAGGGGGCCTATGAAGTGGACAGGAGCCCCTTTCTCATCAGCCTCCTCCTGCCCACTGTGAACATGCTGGCTGGGATCTCAAAGGTTTTGGGGGTCTTGTCATTACAAACCTGGAAAGCCTTTCTTCCCCTCTGCTTCCAACCTTTGGGCTCATTCTTAGTCCATTGGTTGAGTGCATAGACCCAAGGACTCGGTCACCTCCAGAGGAGGATCCTCCTGGGCTATGCAATGAAGGTTGGGGGGCCCATTCCCTGGCTCCTCCGCTTGGCGGCAAGCTTTGCCTTTCCTTCAGGAATGGGCCCGGGTCACCATGGATCACTGGGTGCTAGACCCCATCCAGTTCGGTTATGTCCTAGAATGCAAAGAGCTGATGCCAGATGCCTGCAAGCAAAAGTGCCACTGTGTGGACAAGTTACTGCTCCTAAAGTCAGTGGTGTCCATTCCCCCAGATGAGTGGGGCAATGGCAGATACTCCATTTATTTTATGGTGTCAACAAAACAAAAGGACAGCTCCTTCTGATTCATTCTGGACCTCAAGGGTGTCAATGAGCACTTGTGTGTCCTGTGATTCTGGATGGAAACATTGTGATCTATGAGTCAAGCAGTGCATTGAGGGGAGTTCTTGGCTTCTCTATATCTGGCTGAGGCGTATTTTCATTTCCCGATCAGGGCAGATCAGCAAAAGTACCTGTGTTTTGCTGTGCTTTGCTCTCACTATCAGTTTACCACCCTTTCTTTTGGGCTTTTCACCACCCTGAGGACATTCTCCAAGGTCATGGTGATGGTGGCTGCAGTGTTATGATGCCAAGGGATCTGTGTATACCCATATCTGGATGACTGGCTCATTCAGGCCTGTTCTCTTTCAAAAATGTCACGAGTAGCATCCTGAGGGGTGTCTTTTTTGGAAAGGCTCAGCTGGGTGATCAGTTGGGGAAAGAGCCAGTTGTTGCCTTCCCAGTGTCTGGAGTTCCTGGGAGCATGTTTTGACACTAAAGTGGGCAGAGTCTTCCTGCCAGAGGAGTGGATTTCCTAGCACTGTTCTGTTCGCAGCAGGCTCTCAGAGTCCAGGATTATCTTCAACTCCTTGGATTAATGGTAGTGAGCATCGAGATGGTGCTGTGGGTGCATGATCAAATGCAGCTGCTCCAATGGTGTTTGTTGGTTTGATAGTGCCTGAGTTTTCAGGACTTTGAGAGCAGGCTCCTGCTCCCAATTATGGTGAAAGTCGGTCTTCGGTGGTAGCAGCAGCCCTATCATCTGAGGAAGGGCGTGCTGCTGGATGATATTTCACGGAAGTGAGAGGCATCAGATTGGCTCTTCTGCATTTCTGGCCCATGGTCTATGGTTGGGCAGTTCAAAATGTTGATGGCTTATTTCAATCAGCAAGGGGGCATGAGGCATGCCAGGTTAGCACTGGAGATGGCTCTCCTCTTTGCTGGGGCAGTGAAGAACCTCCCTGTCTTTTTGGCTCAGCACATTGCCAGGGTAGACAGAGAGTTGAGTAAGGAGGGTTTTCAGGTGATTCTGCACTATGGGGTCACCCTGAGATGGATCTGATGGCATCCCATTCCAATGTCAAGTGTGCTGCTTCTTCAATCACCACACAGAGACAAATCCAAGGGCAATGACACCCTGGCCCAGCCTTGGCCTAGTTAGCTGCTGCTGTATGTGTTTTGTCTGTGGCCCCTGGTGGGGTGTGCAATTCGCTGTATTGAGCGCCAACCAGGAAGGATTATTCTGGTAGTATCAGATTGGCCAAAGAGAGCATGGTTCAAAGATCTGATGTGGCTCCTACAAGTGCCGCCTCTTCGATTGCCTCCATGTCAGAGTCTATTGTGGCAGAGACAGATTGTCCTGGAGGACCCAGTTCCCTTCTCGTTTATAGCTAGGAAGGAGCCGGTTAGTGAATTTGGGCTACTCTTTGGCAGAAGTTTCCACTCTGCTTGGAGCCTGGAGGAGGTCTACCAACCTGGTAGATATGCGGGTCTAGTGACTTTGAGAGATGGTGTGGTGAATGGCAGATGGTTCCTGAGGCAGCCAAGGTGCCATGTCTGCCAGCCTTTCTGCAGGAAGATTTGAAGAAGGGCCTTTCTCTTAGCTCCCTGAAGGTTTAGGTGGCAACTTTGGCCTGTTTCTGGGGTGCAGTAGCTGTTAAGTTGCTAGCTTTATACATGGATGTTTCATACTTTCTTTAGGGGGTTTGGCATCTGCATCCTACTCTCTGGTCTGTGATCCCTTACTTGGATCTGTGTCTGGTACTTAGGGCCCTGATGTTGGAGCCATTTGAGCCACTGAAGCGAGTTACTCTGAAGGATTTGATGCTCCAGACGGTTTTCTTGGTCACAATCTATTCTGCAAGGCAGATTTCCGAGCTGTAGGCTCTGCCAAGATCCTTGTCTTTTTTAGAGAAGGTCATTTCCATTCAGCCTGTGCATTCCTTCTTGTCTAAGGTGATTTCTCCCTTTCATGTGAACCAGGTGGTTTGCCTGCTCTCCTTCTCTAAGGAGCAGTGTGGCGGGAAGGATAAGGATCTTTGCCTTGTTGATGTCTGGATGGTGCTTCTTCGGTACTTGGAGGTTACAATTGACTTTTGTAAGTCCAACCATCTTTTTGTGCTGTTTTCTGGCCCATGTAAGGGGGATGCAGCAGTTAAATCTACATTGGAGTTCTGGATTAAAGAGGCTATTTTCTCAGCATACCTGCATCCTTGGAGGCTGAGTGGAGCTTGCCCTGCAGACAATTGTCAGGCAAAAATACGGGCATCAATTTCCACTTCTGTCAAGCATTACCACTTGGATGTCCTCGCTTGGGCAGATATAGCCCTTGGCTCTAAGGTTTTGCGAGCTGCTGTGCCTTCTTCCCGCCCAGTGGAGGCATAGCCTTGGTACATTCCACTTGTCTGGACCGGTCCAGCAGGACAATATGGAAGGTGACATTTTACTTACCAGATAATATCCTTTTCTTGAGTCCTTCTGGACTAGTCCAGGGCTCACTCCTGGAGCTGTGTTTGCTCTGTTCTTCTGTGGTGATACCCTTCGGTCTGCTATGATTTATATATTTGACTCTGCATGTTCATTTTCTACGAACAGCCTTGTCTTTATGCTTTCCTGTTCATAGTTCTCTACTGTTGAATTGTTCATTGTTGCCCACGATTGAGGCTGTGTGAGGCTTGTCAAGTTTTCCCATTTGCTCTGGGATGGATACTGAAGAGACCTCTGGTGGCTGAGACATATGGAGGCATGGGAGTAATGTCATTGAAACTTGGGCTTTTCATTGGTTCTTTGTCTCCACCAATCTGCTGGTAGGGAACACAATCCACTTGTCTGGACTGGTCTAGCAGGACTCAAGAAAAGGACATTATCTGATAAGTAAAATGTAATCTTATAGAATGAACAGCATATAACCTTTACTAAAAGCTAGCTGGAAATGTAGGGCCCAATATTCCACAGTGGTGACTAGCATGAGTACAGCAACTAGCCATTGCTGCTGAAGAGTTAACCTGGATGTTCAATGCTGGGACCATATCTGGCCACCGGCATTGAATATTTGGGTTTGCCACAGAGCCGCGCATGGCACAGAAGCTAACTGGGCTCAACGACATTCAGCCACTGCCCAGTTAGCTTTGGTAGCAAAAGTTAGGACAACTTTTGCTGCACCTAACTTTTGCTGGTGGAGTGGAGGAGCAGCCTAGTGGTTAGAACACTGGCTTGGTAACCAAGCAAACAGGATTCAAGTCCCACTAGCACGCTTTGTGCAAGTCACTTAACCCTCCATTGCCTCAAAGAAAGGCCTGGCAATCTATTTCCAGTCAGGGGCGGCCAAAGGGGGGTGCGGGGCCATGTGCGGAGACTCGGTGCGGGGCCTCATTTGCATAAGTGGCCTTATTTGCATAAATATTTGCATAATGTTACCATACACTAACTTTTAGTAAACATGTCTCTTAATGAGTGTATGGATAAAGAAAGGCTAAAAGATTTCTGCATTACTATAATCCAGTGCCAACCGCCAGGCACATTAGGAACTACTACAAAAGCTGCCCATTTAGAACCCATAGCAAACCCGCCATATCCTGACAGCATTACCAGGACTCACAAAGCACCATACCCTACCTATCAAAAGGCAACACTGCAAATATAAAAACAATACATTTCAGAGAATACTGGGGAAAGAGAACAAGTGGCAACGTCAAATAGGAATTACATAAACAGAATACCTCAGCTCAGTTACACATGCAGAACATAGACCATCACCAAACAAGGAATCACAATTTAGAAACAGGAAGGCAATAATTAAACTGGGAACCCCAAAAGCCAAACTTGGAATGAACAACAACACTGTAGAAATAAAACTATAAATTAATTTACTCTTGTACCAAACAAAGCGCAGACGTTAATGATGCACATTTCCCAGAGCTTTCATATTCCAGTTAATAAATTCAAAATAAAGAGATATCTTTCTACCTTTTGTGCATTTTTTTCAGTTGCAATTGGTCCAGCCACTTTCTTCTGGTTTCTTCATGTTTTCTGCTAACTCTCCATCATCTGATGTCCATTTGTCCTTTCTTCTCTCTTCTAGTTTTTTTTCCATTCTCTCTCTCTACATCTGCTTTAACATACTAATCTTTCTCCTTTTGCTCTTTCCTCATTCCTATTTCATCCACACAAATTTTACCCCTCCATCCTCAATCCCCAATTACTCTCCCAATACCCGGCCAATTGTAGATTTTTCATCCCTTCTACATAAAATATTTTTCCCCTCTCCATTTTACTCTCCCAGCCCCATCCCGTTCTAATCCTTCCCCAACATCAGCTCCCTTCTAGTTCCAGTCTCACCCAGCATCCATTCCCTTCTAGTCCCTGCATCAGCCCATTTCCAGTCCTAGCCCCCCCATCAGCCCATTTCCAGTCCTAGCTCCCCCATCCATTTCCAGTCCAAGTCCCTTCATCAGCTCATTTCCAATCCTAGCCCCCCCATCAGCCCATTTCTAGTCATTTCCTAGCCCCACCATCAGCCCATGTCAAATCATAGCTCCCCTCCACTCAGCCCAATTCCAGTCCAAGCCCCCCCATGAGCCTACTTCCAGTTCTAGCCCCTCCATGAGTCCATTTCAATTCAAGCCCCCACCACAGCCCATTTCCAATCTTAACTCCCCCCAACAGCCCATTTCCAGTCCTATCCTAGCTGTTCCATCAGCCCATTTTCAGTCCTAGCTCCCTTCCCTCACAGCCCATTTCCATTCCAAGCCCCCTCCCCATCAGCTATTTACAGTTCAAGCCTCCCCTTCCACTCAGCCCATTTCCAGTCCTAGCAACCCCCCAACCCATTACCAGTCCTAGCCCCCCGTCAATCAACTTCCAGGCCTAACCCCCATCACCCCATTTTCAGTTTAAGCCCCCCCTATAACCCATTACCAGTCCTAACCCCCCATCAGCCCATTTCCAGTCAGCCCCCCATAGCCCATTGCCAGTCCTAAACCCCCCCCATCAGCCCACAGCCCATTACCAGTCCTAACCACATCAGCCCACCTCAAGTCCTAACACCTCCCCACCAGCCCATTTCATGTCCTAGCCCCCCATAGCCCATTATCAGTCCTAACCTCCCCCCATACGCCCACTACCAGTCTTAACCCCCCCCCCATAGCCCATTACCAGTCCTAACCCCCAATCACCCCATTTACAGACAGCCCCCATCAGCCCATAGCCCATTACCAGTCCTAACCCCCAATCACCCCATTTCCAGACAGCCCCCATCAGCCCACAGCCCATTACCAGTCTTAACCCCCCATAGCCCATTACCAGTCCTAACCCCCCCAATCAGCCCATTACCAGTCCTAACCCCCCATCACCCCATTTCCAGACAGCCCGCATCAGCCCACAGCCCATTGCCAGTCTTAACCCCCCGATAGCCGATTGCCAGGCTTAACCCCCCATAGCCCATTTCGAGTCCTAAACCCCAATCACCCCATTTCCAGACAGCCCACATCAGCCCACAGCCCATTGCCAGTCTTAACTCCCCCATAGCCCATTGCCAATCTTAACCCCCCCCATAGCCCATTGCCAGCCCTCATCAGCCCACAGCCCATTGCCAGTCTTAACCCCCCCAGCCCCCTGCCAGTCTTAACCCCCCCATTGCCCATTGCCAGTCTTAACCCCCCTCCCCAGCCCACTGCCAGTCTTAACCCCCCTAGCCCATTGCCAGTCTTAACCCCCCCATAGCCCCTTGCCAGTCTTAACCCTCCCTCCCCAGCCCAATGCCAGTCTTAACCCCCCCCAGCCCCTTGCCAGTCTTAACCGCCCGTCTGAAGCCCCCCTCCTAGCCCAGTGCCAGTATTAACCCCCCCATAGCCCATTGCCAGCCCTCACCAGCCCACAGCCCATTGCCAGTCTTAACCCCCCCAAGGCCATTGACAGGTTTTACCCCCCGCAGAGCCCACTGCCAGTCTTAACCCCCCATAGCCCATTGCCAGTCTTAACCCCCCCATAGCCCATTGCCAGTCTTAACCCCCCTCCCTCCCTCCCTAGCCCATTGCCAGTCTTAACCCCCCCCTCCCTAGCCCATTGCCAGTCCTACCCGCTCCCCCCCCCCCTCGGCTCATGGCAATTTTAAAAAAAAAAAAAAAGCTGGCCGCTGCCGCCGCATGGAGTGTCCCGCGGGGCTCCCTCTGCCCGGCGGAACTCTCCCGGCATGGCTGAGCCCCTCTGTGCCGGCTTGCAGATACGCGAAGGGAGAGTGTCTTCCTCGTGTCTCTGTTAAGCCCGCAGGGGCAGATGGGAAATTTCCCATCAGCCCCTGCTTCTCATCAGCCCCTGCGGGCTTATCAGAGACGCGAGGGAGACACTCTCCCTTCGCGTATCTGCAAGCCGGCACAGAGGGGCTCAGCCGCGCCGGAAGAGTTCCGCCGGGCAGAGGGAGCCCCGCGGGACACTCCATGCCGCCGCGGCGGCAGCGGCCAGCTTTTTTTTTTTAAAATTTAATTAAGAAAAAAAAGCAGAATGTTCTTTGCGCGGGGCCCCCCGAAACGCGGGGCCCTGTGCAAAAAACATTCTTGCTCAATGGACGGGCCGGCCCTGCTTCCAGTGACACTGCCAAGAAAACCCAGGAGCTTCTGGGTCACCAGGAGTCAGGACTGACTCAAAGGCACACATTGCATTTGCAACTCTTGCTGCACCTAACTTTTGCTGCTGAGGGATAACTGGACAGTGGCTGAATATCGCTGTTGACTGTTTATCTCTGGGTGTCACCCCTGGATCGCCCCTGGATGCAGTTAGCATCGTGGCATATATTGGCATTACTCGGAGATATTCAGTGACACTAACCATGTTAGTGCTGCTTGAAATATAGGGCCCATAGGTTCTAAGAATGAGTCTTCTTTGAAAAGGAAATGGCATTCAAAAAAAGGCAATTGTGTAATAGCGTTCTATTTCATCTAATATTCCAAGGCACATTTACTAAAGTGCATTAGCTGTTATCGCAGCAGATAGCACTTGCAAAGCATGCCATGTTAACAGCTAATGTGGGGCAAATGCAGATAGCACAATGATTTTCTGCACTATCCATAAACCACATGTTAGCTGTGTGCATGGGTGGGGTGTGGGTGGAGAGTGAGCATGCCTTCAACATGCAATTAATGAGCACGTCATCAGCTTGTGCTAATCACACACGTTGCAGAAATCATGTGCACAACTACCGCATTCATGATGCTGCTGGGCAGCGTTATTAGCTTTTCCAATTTGTTATCTTCTGAGGAAATGCTGAGCATGCATAAAACACAGCTTTTGTAGCTAACTTGGTACTACTTGCATGATCACAGTGCGTTAGATGCAAAAGACTAATGTGGTTTAATAAATATGCCCCTTGGGAATGTGGAAGATCCTTCCCAGTTTTTTTTTTTTTTTTTCATTTTCTCTTTGTAAATAATTTTTGTTAATTTTTTAATTATTTCATTTTGTTTCATTATGCAAATAGATTCCTTGTTTACACAAATAAAATCATTGCTTATGTGCAAAAAATCAACTTACATGCAAAAAAACTGACAGGCTGAAATTGAAACACAGTGATCAGCATGTTGTTATGTGCTGGCTATGACATTTAAATATTATAAGGATATTTAGCCCCAGTAACCTGATTATGGCCAGCAGTGAATATCTGGTTGAAGTGGTGACCATTGATGCTAATCAGATAGTGATGATCAGGCCTGTACCTAGCCCTGTGCGAGCGGTGCGGCCGCACAGGGCGCAAAGGCTTAAGGGGCACATTTTAGCTGTCTTCCGTTGCCTGCCGCCACCACTTTTTCTTCTCTCAGTGGTGGCAGGCAATGGCAGGACAGCTAAAATGCGCCCCTTAAGCCTTCTCGCCGGCATGCTAAGCAGATCTTTCCCTCAGATCTGCTTAGCATGCCGGTGACTTGCACATCGGGCGCACCTCTTCTCTCCCGCCGCGGTGGGGGGGGGGGGAGCGTGCCCGATGTGCAAGTCGCACAGGGCACAATCTTCCCTCGGTACGGCCCTGGTGATAATATATTCAGATGCTATCCAGATCACTTTAGGACAGCTTTTTTGCTATCATAGAGTTATCCAGATAGTGATCTGAAAATCTCTGCTCTCCCGATAACTTCCTTCTCTGACCACATGCTGCCCTGCAATATTCAGACAGTGCCAGGGCGGTCTAAGTATATCTGCAAATAGCAGTGACTGGGAAAAATATCCACATAATAACAGCTGTTATTCAGATCATTCCATTTGAATATTGAGACATGAATTTATGCCCCTAAATAATTTAGACACATGAATGAAATGAAAGAAAAGAAGTGAAATGCATATCCCTATTAAGAATAATCTTTGACTCAAGTGGTGGTATTTTAGACGCTCTATTCATGAGTTGGATGTTGGAAAATGGACACTTAGATGTGCAAAGAATGTAGTCATCCCCAGAGCCATTTTAGAAACCTGGTATATAGACGTCGCCAGTATGAGAACGTTTCTGTAGCAAGTGGGTATAGAGGAAGCATGGCCAGGGCGGAACAAGGGAGTTGCATGTCACAGTGCAAATTCAGAAGCATGTCCAGCCCTTGTTGATGTGACGTCCGTGCCTATACCTGCTCCTGACCATGAATATTGTGTAGAGAGGACTTGTTTCATGGATGTAATGCTTCCAGGGGGAAGCACCTAATGTGCTTTCATCAACACAATATTTATTTCCTGCCTGAAGAAACCTGAGCATAAATACATATGCCAACCATTTTACTGGGCCACAGCTGAACATCTGAGTATGTAAAATGGCAGGCCAGGATGTACAAGTCTCATACCATAGATTCCCCCCTTCTGAGATACCCCTGCCAAACACCTGGTTCTGAGGCTGTGCAAATTTAGGACATCCATATTTCTGAAATGGCCTATACTCATGTATGTAACCAGTCTTACAACCTGCACTGAGACTGCCTCCATAACCAGTTATGGGGATGTTCATTTTTCAGGGTGGAAACGTAGCAATTTCAGAAGGCACTTATGCGTGCCTCCCTTCAATGCTGCCACTCTCCTGTTTTGTGTTTTTGGTTTTGTTGTACTTGTTTGAAAATATAAATGAAGAAGTTAAAAAACAAAAAAACAATTAAAAAAGATACTTCTCTTTACATAAAAGCAAAAAAAAAGGCTTTGAATAGCCTTCCCCAACCTTGTCCCACCCAACACCATATGATCATCAAAGGCTATATATAAGAGAAAAAGACCAGAGGCCTGAAAAGGCCCACATGGGCTATGGCACATCAGGGAGCCTTCCACTAAAAAAGAAACCAATGATTTGACTAATGACCCTTTAGTTTACATCATAACATGCTTTAGAGTTGTAGTTATGTAGGGGTTTCCATTTAAGAATAGTGGAAGGCGTAAGAGGGTTACACCATAACGTGACATTTGTTCATATTTGCAGCATAAACACAGGAGATTCCACCATTCGTGCCAACTAAGCTCTGCAGTATATTTCCAGTTGGAAATAATGAGATGCAGGGCCACTCCCATCATAAAATCAAATAAGAAATTGCAATCCCTCTGTAATGACGAGATGCCAATTGCTGACCACAAAATGACCACAGACCAGGAGAGAGTGGCCCTGAACCCCAACACCTCTTGGATGTGGTTCTAAATCGAAACCCAATAAGACTGAATGTTAGGGCAGTCATATACCACATGTCTCAAAGTGCCAACACCACTCCGACAAGACCAACACTCATTCCCAGCTGCCTTATCCCACTTAGCCACCTTTACCAGAGTAAAGTGAGCTCTGTGCACAAAGACGTATAAGGC
The DNA here is from genome assembly GCA_033557465.1 of Ichthyophis bannanicus. Lineage (NCBI taxonomy): Eukaryota > Metazoa > Chordata > Amphibia > Gymnophiona > Ichthyophiidae > Ichthyophis > Ichthyophis bannanicus. The sequence goes on from CM066032.1 coordinate 428,496,305, forward strand.
TTATGAAATAAAAGCAGACTGGGATACTCTATTTGTCTTGCTCCAGAAATTCACCCATGCTTCTGGCCTGTGGGGTGTGGTTCTGGATGACCAATTTATAGTAATAAGAAGCCACCCCAGAAGCCGTATGGGCTGAACCTATGATATTCAGCAACCCCCACTTTTCAGGCAAAGGCTTAATTTCAATAGGGGATTTCTCTATACAGTGCCTCAACTGGACCCACTGGAAGTATAGGGATGAAGGCAAATCAAACTCACGTTGTAAGGAAGTATAAGGTTTCCACTTGCCATCCAATATCAATTGGCCGATAGCCCAAATGCACCTACTGAACCATTGTTGCCATGCAAATGAACTTTGATGAATTTTTAAAAAAGGACTGTGCCAGATAGGGATTGGTTTCGCTAGGCATTCCTCCTTGGGAATAGCCTTCGCTAATTGCTGAAATTGTTATTTGGGTGTCAGCTATTACCCTATGAGACTTCAACCTCTTAAAAGGCACCATGCCAGGGAGGAGCTTTAAGGGAAAGGAGCACTTAATCTCTCTTCCAGTTCTAACCATACTGGGCATTTCCCTACGGCCCCCTCCACCCATCTTGATCCTCGTTTTAGTAAAAAAGCACAATGATAGGCCTGAAAGTCCAGAAAATTCACACACCCCTCTTCTTTTTTAACTTTAAGTTTCCTAAGAGCAATTCTAGGCGGTTTGTTTTTCTTCAGAAATTGGACAAGAATCCTTTCAATTTGATGATAAATGTTACTAGTGAGAAAGAAAGGTAACATTTCTAATACATAATTCACTTTAGGAGTGATAGTCATTTTTATAGCTTCAAGATGACCCCACTAGGAAAGATAGACCGGCGACAATTTTATTGTTATATTATGAACCGTAGAGAGGAGCTCCCCTTCATTATACCGTAAAGTTTCACTGAGTGGGTAACAATAGTGAACTCCCAAATAATTCAATCATCTTAGGTTCCCACACAAAAGGAAAATCTTCCAAGTCCGCCTATACACTCTTAAGGGGAATGCAACAGATTTTGACCAATTAATTTTATAGCCTGACAATCCAGAGTACTTAATTATTAACTCTAGAATAGCCAGTATAGAGCTGGGCGTGGTGAATAGCAATAGATCATCAGCGCACGCAGATAATTTAATTTCCATGTCAGATATGGATACACCTTGGACCGCGGGGCTTTGTCTTAATAATAGGGCCAGAGGTTCCAAGGCCAGGTTGAAAAGGATGGGAGAAAGAGGGCAACCTTGACGGGTACCACACCCTAAAAGAAAGTCTCTAGACTGAGTCTCATTCACAGAAATTTTAGCACTTGGTCTTGCATACATAAGTTTGACTAGTTTACAGAAACCCTCCCCAAAACCAAACCATTTCAGAACAGCAAACAAAAAAGGCCACTCCAACTGATCAAATGCTTTCCATCTAACAATAATCTCACAAGTGTGCCTTCTGTTTCCTCCACGCCTTCCAGTACATGACAAAGCACTCTAGCATTGTCGGCTGTGGAGCGTCCCTCTGTGAAGCCACATTGGTCCAGATGAATCAAAGAAGGGATCAATTTGGAGAGATGACTAGCTAAAATGGCCGCAAAACTTTTATGATCTGCATTCAGCAGTGAAATTGGGCGGTAATTACTAACCAACTGAGGATCTCTCCCAGGTTTTTCAAGCACAACAATGTTTGCAGAGGTGAACGCTCCAATCTGGGCCCCATCTTCCAAAAGAAGTCTATAGTATTGTTGAAGATATGGGCCAAGAGTTTTAGAAAAAGTTGAATAAGGTCCGGTAGCCTTGCCCACTTGCATACAGTCAATAGTCTGGATGATTTCCATGACTATAAATTGTTTAGTCTAGCTATTTCTTGATCTAACACTGGCCTCTGTATATTGGTCAGTAAGCTGTCAAACTCCTTCTCAGAGAAATCTATCTCTGGGGAGTATAACTGGGCATAAAATTGACAAAAGGTCTCTGCAATGTCAGAGTCCTTGACAATCAATTGTTGCACCTGAGGATCTCTCAGAGCAGTAATGTGAGAAGCGTCCTTGCGACCCTTTAACTAGTTAGCTAGTAGCTGTCCAGCTCTGTTGCCTTCCAAATAGTACCGCCTTTTCTGCCCTTGAATATTCTGTGAAGTTCTGTGAAAATCGAGTTATATCTAAATCTAAGACGCTGTAAACTTATAAGAATGTTAGGAACCGTTTTCTGGCCTAAGATGCATTCTCCCACTTTAATGTGCTTGTCTAATGCACAAAGTTCTGCTATACGCTGCTTGGCCTGCCGTATGGCAAAACTGGTAATGGTGGCCCGCATATTAGCTTTGAAACCTTTCCACCACGCCGACCCCGAGGTATCCTGAGATAAATTAAACTGAAAATATTCCTCTATAGCCAACAGGATGGTTGCACGGAACTCCTGGCTACCAAGAAGAGATCTATCAAAGTTCCAGCGTGAATGGGATTGGCAGCTCGTTGAGTCAAATAGGGTGAATGAGATTGCGGAGTGATCAGAGATATGAGCTGCATGAATACTGGACTCACTAATTCTAGAAGAGTTCTTTAGAAACTAGGAAAAAGTCTATGCGTGATACTGAATTATGGGGGGGAGAGAAGAAAGTATATTCTTTGTCCTCAGGGTGCTGCAACCACCATATGTCTATCAGGCCCAATTCTTGCAAGAGACAAGAGAACAGGGTGAACCTTGGGAACCTTAATGGTTCTCACTGGACTTCTATTTATCAAGGGATCTTGTACGAGGTTGAAGTCTTCCCTCACAACAGTCGGATATGTGGACACCTCCTGCACCAAGGCCGCAATGGAGCAAAAGAAGGTAGGGCAATCTACATTAGGAGCATAGATATTAATTAAGGCCTGCCTGCCCAGACACTCCACCTCTGAGCTCCTGCCCAATCGGGGCAATGGGAGCTAATTCCCGCAGCAACCACCAGCCCATATCAGCGGCGTCCCTGCTCCGAGGGAGCCGCTGCGTGCCCGGACACTCCACCTCTGAGCTCCTGCCCAATCGGGGCAGTGGGAGCTAATTCCCGCAACAACCACCAGCCCATATCAGCGGCGTCCCTGCTCCGAGGGAGCCACTGCCTGCCCGGACACTCCACCTCTGAGCTCCTGCCCAATCAGGGCAGTGGGAGCTAATTCCTGCAGCAACCACCAGCCCATATCAGCGGCGTCCCTGCTCCGAGGGAGCCGCTGCCTGCCCGGACACTCCACCTCTGAGCTCCTGCCCAATCAGGGCAGTGGTAGCTATTTCCCGCAGTAACCACCAGCCTATATCAGCGGCGTCCCTGCAGGGCGTGCCCACGCCCGGCGGGCCTGCGCCTGAGGGCCTCGCCAGAGGGCCCATTGGCGTGGCCCTTAGGCGTGGCACAGAGACGCGCATAAACAGAAACAATCCAAAAGAAAAATCTCATCTACTGGACCACAAAAAACGCATAAAAACTGAGGAAATAAAAAGAGGCAAAAACGAAAACCAACACGCCAAACAGCAGAATACACCAACCTTTACAGCAGTGGAAACACAACGACAACTACAACGTCACGAAAAGGACCCCAGCACTCCAAGGAACCAGCACTGAAACTCAACACAGCCCCTAAATACCAAGGTACTCTCACACACCATGCCACCCTTCCTAGCCCCCATCTACCTCCTAACTCCTCTCCTGACCCTCTACCTCTCCCCCACAGACATACTCAGTAACCTATTCTGGCCAGACATCACAACAACCCTACCCACAAACATCTAAAACCCTACACAGAACCGCCCCCACACACAGCATACACCAACCCACATCCCCATCCCCCCAAACTACCATCAACTCTCCATCTCACTAATAAATGCACGCTCAGTCAGAAACAAATACCACATGCTCCAAGACCTGATTACAACTAAGAAGATTGACGTCCTATGTATAACAGAAACCTGGCTAACAGATAGCGACACAGTGGTAATGAACCAACTAACGCCAAAAGGATACAACCTCCAACACTGCTCCCGAACACATGCCAAAGGAGGAGGCGTGGCCATCATAGCAAAAGCCAACCTCCACCTCAGGATCCATACCTCAGAAACCACCAATGAAGCAGACATACTCACCCTCACCAACAAACACCTCTCTATATGCCTAATCTACCGTGCACCCACCACAAACACCGACCTACCAAGGATACTACAACACATATCTAAGAGCACCAGCTCCACAAAAGAGCAAATAATTCTAGGAGACTTCAACCTCCCATCACTCCAAGAGGAACAAGCAGAAGCCTTCATCAACGCTATGACAGCAATGAACCTGATACAGATCATACAAGAACCAACACACGAAAAAGGGAACATACTGGACCTCATCTTCCTAAACTCCCAAACCGCCTCCTCATACAAGAACCCAGAGATCTCACCTGTACCATGGTCAGACCACTACCTCATCGACATATCCCACACCTACCAATATATGAATAACAAAGAGAACAAACACACAAGAAGATTTAAAGCATTTATCAAAGAAGACTTCCTAGCACAAACTCTACCTAAACTCCAAACAAACTCCAACAACATTGATTAACTAATTTACAACTGGAACACCACAATCTCCTCAGCATCCAGCACAACAACAAACAAAGCTAAAAACAGACCCACCTCCTCAAAAGCCCAATGGTTCACTCCCAGCCTCCGGAAACTAAAAACCAAACTCAGAAGAACAGAAAGGAAATGGAGAAAAACCAAAAATGAAAATGACAAAACAAAGTACCTATACGAACTCGATGCATACCACTCAGAAACTGACAAAGCAAACAAGACTACCATTCAAAAATCATAAACAAATGCATAAACAAACCTCGAGAACTCTTTCAGATTGTCAAAAAACTGACAAGAGCACCCAATAGCTCTGACCAACTACCAAATATCCCACCCAAATTATTAGCCCGACAATACAAACAGCTTCAACAACCACAGAATCCACATTTGAACACCGAGACAACTACAACAAACCACCGCCCCATCATGAATAGAGATTGGAACACGTTCAAAGCAACCACAGAAGATAAAATATCATCCACCATCTCCCGCCTAAACACCACCACCTCCCCACTTGACCCCTGTCCCGCTGACTGGATAAAGAAATCCAAAGAAGACCTGAGCACACCATTAACCCACATTATCAATGAATGCTTCACCCAAGGACGCATGGCAGACATCCTCAAAACCACAATCATTCAACCAACCCTAAAAAAGCACAACCTGGATCCCCTAGACCCCACCTCCTACAGACCGATAGCAAGCCTCCCGTTCACCGCCAAGATAATCGAGAAAATAGTCCAGCAGCAGCTTCAAGAACATCTAGACATCAATAACATACTGGACCCACAACAACACGGCTTCCGCCCACTACATGGAGTCGAGACCCTCATGACCACACTAATGAACACCCTCATCATAGGAACCCAAGCAAAACACTCCAGATATGCAATGATCTTCCTGGATATATCAGCAGCCTTCGACACCATCTCCCACAACATCCTCTTACGCAGACTACAAACAATTGGGATCAAAGACACTGTGCTTCAATGGTTTCAATCCTACCTAACTAACAGACAGCAGTTGATCCGCACCAGCACCTCAACCTCGCCCCCCTTTCAGCAACACCAAGGAGTCCCTCAAGGATCCACACTATCAGCCATGCTCTTCAACATCTACCTACGACCACTCTGCTCAGTCATACGTACCCACAACATCAACTTCCACATATATGCTGATGACATAATGCTCTATGCCCCAATTACAACCACAAACCCAACAAATGAACATCTATCAGCATGCTTCACTGAAGTATCCAACTGGCTTCAAGAGAACAACCTATCCATTAACATAAAGAAAACCAAAGCTCTCATAGTAACAAAAGACCCAGACTTCACACCACCTACACACCTCAACATGGGAACCACACAAATTCAAATACAGCCACAAATAAGATATCTAGGCATTATCATTGACCAAGCTCTTACCCTCAAGCAACAAATCACTAAAACCACCGGAACTATATTCCACAAAGCCAAAACAGTACAACGTCTCAGATCTCTCCTCGAACCACAAGACTTCAGGACAGTAATGCAAGCTATGACACTCCCACATCTGGACTACTGCAATATAATCTACCATGGACTACTCGCCACACAGACCAACCCTTTCCGAACTGCTTTGAATACCATGACAAGAATTATTCAGAAAGCAAAGAAACGAGACCACATCACTCCAATTCTAAGGGACCTACACATACTTCCCCTCGAAGCAAGAATTAAGTACAAATCCATTCTACTCACTCACAAAGCCATCCACCAAACACAGAGCACCCAGCTCAGCACCCTGCTGCCTCGTCCAACCCACAACAAAGCAACCATACAGACCTCCAGCAACTCCCTCACCATCCCTCACAAAAGAACCAAACGCACACAACGGACCTGCAACAGAGCCTTTGAACTTTATGCTCCGTCCCTCTGGAATTCTCTACCGAACCACATCAGGAACAATAGTGATCTCTTATCATTCAAAAACAGCTAAAACCATCCTATTCCAAGAATATCTCAAAACAGAAACAAACTCCCACCAATAACTGCGCCAATTCCCTAACCCACCCATCATGAACTTATGATCAAAAACCTTGTCCATGTCTATGTCCATTTTGTCGAAATCATCAATGTTGCCCCCTGGTGACGGCCCTCCCCCTATAATCGAATATCCCCCCCCCCCCCGTTTTATGTTACACCGCTTTGACCCGGTGAAAAGCGGGATATAAATACAGTTAAATAAATAAATAAATAAATAAATTAATTAATTAATTAATTAAGGCCAGTTCAGAAGATCCAATTTTAATGATGGCCATTGCCCACCACCCTTCAATGTCAGATCTGGTTTGTAAAACCATGGGGGAAAGAGATTTCCTCACTAATATATCTACCCCTTTTTTATGGTTTGCAGCTGAGAAGGTCACTAATGAAAAGGATTTATATCTAATTTTAACGACTCCTTCATATTCAAATGTGTCTCCTGCAGCAGTAAGATGTCAGCACTTTCTTTATGCCCATATAAGAGAATCTTTTTCCTCTTCATGGGATTGTTAATGCCCTTAACATTCAGTGATACAATCTTAAAGGAAGACATATTGACAATATAACACAGAATGATAATCAAATGTTACAGAAACATACCAAGATGTAGCATACACTTTTACATTGTAGTTCCACACCCTGACTGCCCACAAGATGCTAGCTGCAATTATAGTAAAAAACAAAAACCTAAGAGGAAAAGTCACTGTTTAGTCATGTCCCTTGCACATGATCGCTCACAATAAAGACACATAATTCTGAATAACAAAGCCTCCAAAACCCTGGGGGGCTATAAAAAAACACAAAACTTAGCGGGTAAGCCCAAAAGGACAAGACAGGCACAGAGGGCTAAGTTGCTATTGCACTTCTACATCTTTGTCACTTAAAGCAACACAAACATACACCACCCACACCAGGAACAGAGAATGTCCCCAAACCCAGAAAGCCAGAACATTATGGCAGGACTGCCTCCGTCGAAGCAATTGTGATCAAAAAAACAAAGGCCCCATGTAAGTGAACAAGGGCTGACCCGCTCCTCCAAGCCCCGTTGCCCTCCCAACCATAACAAACATCACAAACAACACAGAACACGAAAGAAGAGAGAGAGAAACAGAAAGAGAGACATTTTGACCAGGGTAACACCCTGGAGTATCTCCAAGAGAGACAGAATGAATGTCCCAGTGTATGACAATTCTGCATGATTGAATGTCACCTCTGCATGAATTAAGTTGCAACTACACGACCTCAGACCATTCAAACGTGCATGATAGAAAGCACTGAAGAACTTCAGCAGGCCACAAAATGCAAGGCAAGTTTCACCGCATCAACACTGACTCCTTGTCCTTCAAAAACGCGTATAACTCCCGTGGATCATCAAAAGTCTTAGTCTGGTTGTGCAGCTTGACTCTCATATGGGCAAAGTAGAGCAGCCCAAATCAGGCCTGCAGCTGCAACAAGTGTGGACGTAGTGCCAAAAAGCTCTTTCTCTGATCCACCATAGCCTTCGCAAAGTCAGGGAAGAACAAGAGTTTGTGCCCCTGATATTCTAAGATAGAGAGTGCTCTGGCTGCTTTCATGATTTGTGAAACCTGCTGAAAACGCAGGACTTTCAAGATGATTGGGCATGGGTGCTTGCCCTTAGTCACGGGCTGAGTAGGCACTTGGTGTGCGCTCTTGATCTCAAACTGCAAGGCAAATTTCAATTTCAACACACCCGGAATCATTGCCTGCAAAAAGGCCACCATGTCAGGACCCTCGGCTCCCTCGGGAACTTCCAGTATTCTTACGTTGTTCCTTCGAGCGCAGTTGTTACCGTCTTCCAACTCTCTTTGCAGTGAGTTATCAACTTTGCCTGCCTCTCGACAGCCTTGAGCCGCTCCCCATGCGTTGCCACTACGTTCTCCACCTTCTCCAAGCGTGCTGTGATTGACTCCAAAGAACTCTTTAAGGCGCTGATATCTTTCTGCATTATGCACAGTGAGTCTCCATTAGATTTGACTAAGGGGCTTGTTTACAAAGCCGCGGTAGCGGTTTGCGATCGTAATCGGAGCCGCGGCCCCATTGATTTCAATGGGGCCGCGGCTGCGATCGCGAACCACTACCGCGGCTTTGTAAACAAGCCCCTAAGTCTTTAACAGCACAAATCTCAGCCAAAAGTTCCTGCAAGGCCTCAGGACAATCTCGGATGACCGCCATCTTGTGAAGTGAGAGAGGTTCCGTTGTGGTTTTCTTTGCGCTAGCGTTTTGAGATATTTGGTAATCCAGATGCAACAGCTTGAGGCCAGACATTTCCAAGATCAAATGATATTAAAGTAGATAGGAACTATTTAGTTAAAGACTGCAGAAGTCAGGATTCTTGACCATTGCCCTCCGGAACACAACTCTTACATGTCCATCTTGTCCAAAGCCAAGCTCTGCCCCCTTTTATTTATTTTTTAAATATTCTCCTCTGGACATCCCAGATTCAAATTAGTCATCCCTTCTAAAACGCCAATTAAGATTTGAAAAATATTGGTAATATTTCATTATGGGGCATGATTACCAAAATGCAGTAGCCAGAACTGTGAGGTCTACCACAAAAAGCACACATCCCAGCCCCATGATAGCCAGCAGTGCACGACAAAAAAGCAGCTGCATTAAAAATGCCACACTATCAGCATACTGTGCAAAAAGGCGTGGTTAGGGCAGATTGGAGTGGAGAGTGAACAGGAATAGGTGAGCACTGCTGGCACAGCTGTGCTAGTGGCTATTTTGTCCAGGAAAGTGCCACTAGCGTAGGAGCAGATAATGCCTGTCTCTGACCAGTTGCATCTCCTGCACTGGTGTGGTCCAAACATGCGATGCAGATGTGATCCCCAAACAGGGAACAGCCCAGAGCCATCCCACACAGAGAAAAGTGAGAAGATGAGAGGGCAGGATGAATATCTCTGTCTGCTCTCCCAGAATCCTCGCTGACAATTCCATCTTTAAATTATTGAATGAAACAGTCTGTGTGTGTGTGTACTGTGAACCTTCAAACTGCTGACAAGACGAATTGCAGAGAGAATGCTCTATCCATGAGTATACATAAACAAGGGGAAGACTGGAATTGGGGGAGGTTAAGGGAGATGGGACATAGAGATAAGATCTTGCAAAGAACTATAAACAAAAGAACAAAGAAGGAATGTGTTTCTAAGGTTGTTGTAAGGAATAGACATATAAGGGGCAAATGGGTTAACGAGAAAAAAAGTGTGAAGTGAATGTATAAAATAGTGTTTTGTAGAATGTAAAGTTGGTAGATAGTGACTGGAGCTCTGTATTGAGTGATGTCACTTTCTGCTTCACAGAATAACAATACTATATGTGCTGTAGAAACTTGTTTTATTTTAGTTCAATAAATTAGATTGGTTTTTACTTACAGTCTAAGTTGTCCTGTTTTATAAAATTATACACAAATTATAAGGAGTGGACGAGGTCCAATATTGGGGTGCCAACGCAGCACTAAGGCACAAATGAAAAGCCCCAATAAAAGACAAGACACCTTTGGCTGGAACTGTCCTGAGGCAAGTCAGGCAGTCACCCAGGGAAGTGGCAATTGGGGGACAGTAATGTGAAGCAGCCAGGACAGAAAAACAAATGTCCCAGACACCCACAAAAAACAAAACCTTCAGTGTGCAGTCTTTCTACTTGTGTTTGTTTCACAGATTTTGCTGCGCCACCCTTTTGGTCTTTGGCCCACAGATCTGAGTTGAGCATGAGGGTGCATATAATTCCAGGCACCCTTCTCTATCTTTCACTGGCCACTTGAACTATGTTCTGTTGGTAGGGTTGGAGACAATGTATTGCAGGCTATTCTCTCTGCTGTGGTATGGTGGGCTGGATTCCATTGGTGCTGGCACACCCTTGCACTGCAGTTACCCCCAGGTGTCCAATATACAGCCGATGTGCTGTCATGCCTCTCTGTTTCCTTGGCATGCTACAGCTACCTCTGCATGTGCTCTGGCCCCAGTGACATGCTCATGTCTAAGGAGGAGCACTGTGCTGTGGCCCCAGTGACATGCTCATGTCTAAGGAGGAGTGCATTGTGTTAGCACCCAAGTGGTGAGCACTTACAGCATGTGCCTTCAGAACAAGCATGAACACTTGATATGTGGTCGCTACAATCACGTGACTGGCATACCTAGCACAGCATTACTTTCCTGCCTTGTCCTCACCCTCTTCTTCTACCATGGCCACACAATCCCTACCATGGTAGGATCTCACACTAACTGTTCCTTAGTCGTTCACTACTTGTAGCACTTTAGTCAACATGCCCCTATGTCAGGAGACAAAGCTGACATAGGGGCATGTTTACTTTACTTACACAACAGGGAAACTGATTTCAGGAAAGCAGTGGACATTTAAACTACTTTCAGAGACCATTTCCCTTAAAGATCTAACCAGGCATCAAACGAGTAAAGTTGGCTTCAAGTACTGTATGTCCTAAGTTGCTCCAATGTCATTCTGGTACTGTCAGGTTTAGTCAATTCTGTTTATATTCTGCTCCCTTGTAGATATAATTATGTTAAGGAAATTTTCAGTCAGCCTTGACCTTTTTCTGTAAAACAATAGGCAATGTCTCATAAAACTGTTTCATGTAGTTAACATTTGTTAATATTTATAGAAAGTGAGCATGCCCTCAGACTATTTTTATTTTTGTGATACTTATGTGGTATCTCATATTTATATTTATATATATATATATATATATATATATATATTTTTTTTTTTTATAGGACCACAAAAGTCCTTTTGGATGTCTTTGTTAAACTGATAAAACAACCTCTGCTTCAACCATTTTTATACTAGGAAATGGCTCAATTCCAAGCAAACTTGAAGCATATTCATTCGATACAGATATGAAACTCTATTATGATTTATGTCTGAAAAACAGCTAAGTGCTGAGTAATATATTAAACTTTGCGAACATAATGCAAGGTTCAGTAATCATATTATATAAATCAATTATTTAAATGCAGTAGCTGAATGGCTGGTTAAAGAGTAATGATTTTTTAGAAATGCTTATCAGGTGAAATATGAACCATGTTTACATTAGTCAATGTTTAATGATATTGTTAGCATGAAGATAATAATTATAGGCAGTGAGCTTTATTGATAAAGGATAATAAATCCTCTCAGTTTATTTTTTTCAGACTGATTATTTCTGTGTTGTACTAAGCATATTAATATGGGACTACTGTATTGATCAATTTTCCTAATAAACATGCTCTACAATGTGTGCTTACTAACAAAATACATCTCAACTGACCCCACTATCACAATTATTACAAGCACATATTTATTTCTGCCATAGTTTGGTGTGTCTCTTCCTATTCAGTATTTTCAATAGTTGGTATCATTTATGCCCAAGAGACTGAGGTGCTACATTTTAGTAATTTTGGTAAGTCACTGTAAGTAATTTACCAAAAGTATCACCCATTAAAAAAATGCACTATGAACTAAGCTAATGATCATCCAGTATCCTGTGTACCAAGTGCAAACTCTGAATTGGAAGGATAACAGTGCAACGATTGGACTAAGCTACAGCTCCAACTTAATCAGCAATACATCAGATACTCAGGGCATAGTTAGAAACTTGCCCATCACAGACACTTATAGTTGGTGCTGCTAGAAAAATAAGGAGAGTGACTGGAGGGGAAGGAAGAATACAAGGAAGTGGACATGGTAGAAGAGGTGGAAAAGACAGAAGAGAAAAGGCAGGATAATGATAGGAAGGGAATGGATCGTTCTCTGTCTGAACAACTTGAAGTGGATGTGGCACCCGAAGTAGAAAACAGACCAGGGAGATTACTACCCAGTTTCTGGATCTCTAACATTCTTTTTGGTGCCAAGGATAATCTGTTACTTACTGCTATTCAAAAGACCAATAATGGCAAAGGACAAGTTATGGAAGAAGATAATTACAAACCGGCAATCTACGTGCAAATGGCATGTTCACTCTATGCCCCCGCAATCTGGAATTCACTCCCAGAACAGGTAGGATATCATAAGAATCATTGATAACTTGTGGGATTTCAGGAAAGCCATAAAGCATTCCTTTTTTCGGAACACTATGGGCCTGATCCCTAATATGCCCCTAGACAATTCACCCACCCAATAACTGAACTTTTCTGTTACGAAGGAACATGTACACCCATTCACCTCTTTCAAAGCCCCCTCCCCATCCAACTTCCTTATAGTAAATACCATGTCACATGATACATCCCTCATTTAACTGTAATAACATAGTACCTATATTTAGCTGTAACGTTTTTACCATATTATACCTATAACATTGCTTATGCAACTTGTTAACATCCAAGTTTAACTCCCCTGTTCTATGTAAGGTTCTAGCTATTTTATTGTAAACTGCTTTGAATATAAGATAAGGCAGTATAAAAAACTTGTTTAATAAATACATAAATAAATAGGTTCTTTAGACCTAAAACTGAATTCCACAAGAAGCTAAAACACACCTATTCCTAGAATACTTTGGAGACAACACCTAGCACAACTCATTAAGAAATACTATGTTGAGATTTGTACCTCGATAGATGCATATCCCAACTAACTTGTATCTCGAGAATCCACCTACCCCTACCCTCTGGATTCCCTTCCCACTAATCCCAATGTCACTACCCTAGTCATTCTTCCACCAACATTCTCTTCCCACTAATGCTATTGTCACTATCTATTGAGTCATTTAACACTCTAACTTAACCTGCTTGTTGCAATGCTTCAAACTCATGTTACTGAAATGTTTTCAACATATTTGAATGTAAATATCTGGTTGGTTGTTAACACCCTAAGTTATGTTGCTCACTGTAACTTTCTACAAGTTCACATTCATTGTAAACTGCTTTGACTTCCAGATAAAGTGGTATAAAAAAAGCTGTTAAATAAAGAAAGAAACAAATAAATCTTCACCAGTTTAGAAGTGTCTTTGGATATTGTAGACCACTGCAGAAAGAGGTACAGAGACTGCAAATGATTACTCAAGTAGACTGTTTTTTTTTTTACCAGGCTTGTAGGAGGGAGGCCATTATCTATCCAGATCTGTGCAATTTAGGAAAGGCTGAAAGCTTTCCTGAGACAAGATCAAAAGTACAACACTTGGTTTTGCACAGAATGCATATCCTCCACTACGGTGGGCCGACTGAGAGTTTTCCTTCTATTTTCCTTGTTGTTCCTAGTTCCTTTCTCACTTTTTCCCCCTTTTTCTCTCTGTCCCTGCTTGTCCTCTTTATCTTTCCTTGCTTTTTCATTCCTTCCCTATTTCACGTTTGCTACCTAACCAGAATTTTTTTTTTTAAAAATGCAAAAACTTGTAAAATAGATAAAAGCTGACTTTGCAGCACTGAACAGAAATTTGTCACAAAACTTATCACTGACTCTGATATGCTGGTCAGACCAACTGTATGCTGCATATAAAAGCACAATACCTCAGTATTTATCTAAACCTTTCAATCAGTAACTTCAGGACAGAGCTACCACTTTCTTGGGTCCCCAGGCCCAAGGAGTCTCTTTCTACCAGATGCACTATGCAAAGCATCAGAAGCTCTCGTTCTTCCTTGTCTTTGCCATGTTCTTGCCATTGTCTGTTAAAGATTTGCTAAGAAACATGCTTGTTCCTTTCCAGCCTACTTGCAAGCCATCCATCACTGCACTTATTTATGAGAAGATATTGGTCAAGGAGATAGAGCAAGCTTTTAAACTAGAACTGGGAGAAAACCAATAGTCACCCAGAGTGCATGGTTTGGAGAATGGTATCTTTGAAAGATACCATCAAAACAGGAAAGTTGGGGCATCCTGATAGAGAGGTTGTGATAAAGAGCAGAAAGAGTTGAAATGATCCCTGTCAACTGTTATGAAGGTTGAAAATGCAAACAAAAATACTTTGAAATGTCTCTACCCAAATGCTAGAAGCCTAAAAGAAAAGATGTGATAAAATACATGGGCTTGATATTAAAAGAAAAAAGCTGAGCTCCTAAATTTAGGCCCCTAAATGTGTGTCCTATTTTCAGCCACACATAAGGGTCTAAGGTGCATATTTACTGTGGTAAGTGCTTCTGCAGCTACCATGCAACATATCTAAAAATGCCTTGTGGTAGCTGAAAAAATTGTATAGTGTCTGCATCAGGAGTGTCCAGCACCAGCCCTGCAGATACCGCACAGGGCCAGCACTTACCATGGTAACCCATGATCTCAGCATCAGTAGGTAACCAAAGCAGGGATCATGGGATAAAGAGCAAGAGAAAGGGGAGGACAGAACAAATTGTTGTTCTATCGTCTTCAAGGCATCAGCACCATTCCAATTCCCTATGGCCTCGGATGCCCCCCCCCCTTTTCAAGAAGGGTTGCTGGTGCCTTGGATCTACCAATTTGGGGCACTAGCACACTTTAATGCCCATCTTCGACACCCATGCCACCAAATAGCTCCCAAACCCTATAGGAAACTGTCTGGAGGGTATCCAGCCAGCCCCTCTCCTCCCCCCTTTTAAGGAAAGTAAACACAGTTGTCAGCCAAAGATCCATTCTCCGAGCCCCCCAACCCCTAACCCCTCTACAATATCCATGGTGGTCTAGTGGGAAAGGCAGGAGTGGTCTTCCCTGTTACTGCTCCCTTCTCCAGCACTAAGTGTAATGATGCCGATCACACAGTGCTGCCCTCTATAATACTGCTCATCACCTACCTGTATCTTGCTATTTCCCTAGATTTTCTCTAGTCTCCTGTTGTTGTGTGGTCAGTCTTGATTAGATTATAAGCTCTGATGAGCAGGAGAAGGGCTAACTGGTTATCTGGGTTTACTTTTGTGAAGGAGGGGTGCTCCGATACCCCCCTCCCCATAGTGTCCTATAGAGTTTGGGAGCTGTCCAGAGAAGTGCTGAAGGGAGGCTGTTAAAAGATGCAGGTTGCCCATATCAATATATCTGAGGCACTGGTACCCCTTCTTCAAAAGGGGGGGAGGCTGTAGGGGGTATAGAGTTTTTTCCCCTGTGCCAATTTTCAGTAGCCACAAAAAAGCACCATTGATCTGCTGCCGTTAAAACCGCCTCTTAAGGTGCCATTATCTGCAGCAGCAATTGGGGCAATTCAGGTGTCCATTGCACAGCAATTGTTCAGGCAATGGCTGCCTCCGATCACAACACTTTTCGCCCACCCTTATCTTACTTCCCCCCTCCTTTTCAGCATGAAATGCAGATATAGCAGTAATTTGCCTGCAATTTCTGCATTTCGACCATACTGCTGTAGCTGTCAACCCACTTTACTAAACACCTCCCTACGTTTTTAGTTAAAATTTCATCCTAATTTAGGAGTATAATATTTATGCTCCTAAATTTCAGCCTGCCATTCATTTGCCTAGATTTATGAGCCTTATTTAGGTACCCAGTGCTGAAAATCAGTGCTAAGCCGGTCACATAAGTCTTGTGAATGTGATCGGTGAGAAGTGGTCCAACAAAAAATAATTTTTCACTTTCTAACTTTAGTATTAATGGCATATTATCAGAGCTCAACAGTTTATGTATTGCGGTTGGACTTTTGCCTGCTTGTTTTGCTCACTATTCTTTTGATTGTTCGTTTACAAAATATTAGCCTAAGTGGCAGCAATTGCACTTTAAGTTAAGACATTGACATTATGGATAGTGTGGAATGATAATAATAAATAAGTACCTAGTGTCCCGTGCCATCAGGATGGCGTGCGGCCCAGGAGATGGAGCCTGGGGACAAGATGAGGCCTCCGGGGTAAGTTGCGATGGAACACAGTGTTCTGGAGCTGGGCCAAAGGCTTAAAAATAAAAGAAAATGCCCCCCCCCCATCATCCCGGGGCTGTCCAATATTGAATTGCAGCATCGTGATAGCAGGAGAGGCAGCCTGCAAAGTTTTAATAGTAAAAAAAAAAAAAATTCAGGGAGCCACAGAGTTTCAAGTCCCATTTAAAATTTAAAAAGTAGTGCCCGATGGGTCCCTGGGTGTCCTGGGGTGCTGGAGACCCAATTTAAGGGGTTGCCAGGCTGTTTAGAGGCTTCAGGAAGGCGCCAGAGGCAAGAACTCCTCACTTGTCAAAATTGCAATGCTGAATGAAGCTCCGAGGGCTTTGCTGACTGAAGCTCCAGTGGATTTGAAAGGGGCCATAACTTTTAAAAAAATAAAGGTAATTTTTTTTAAACAAAAGTGGGATTTGAAGTTAGGGTTCAGATAAGTGGATTTAGAGTAATATGACCTTATGTTTACATTTAAATTTAAAGGGACGGTATCCAAATTATTTAGTGAAGTTTTGATTTTTGAAGAGCACCTACACGGATAGTGCCCTTTGAAAATCCCAGATATGATTCTAACGTGCCCAGATGATATCTGGGGTGGAGTGGAGGCGAGCCATGGCGCTACCTGTGGAGCACTGATTTTTGATGCTATGCGGCTAGCACTCTTTGCCTTAAAGATAGGCGTGGGAAAACCTTGCCTATCTTTAAGGTGCTTGGGCTAACCACGTAGCACTGAAAATCGGTGCTACATGGGTAGCTCCTGCAGCTTCCAGACTGTGCGGTGACACCTGGATTTTCGATGCTGTGGGCCGCATATGATCCCGGCATAGAAAATTCAGATTAGCGGGAGAGGGGCAGGCTATGCACCAACGTGGCCCATTGCACCGCTCAGCTCAAAATCAGACCCCTACGTAGGTAACAACTTGGATACATTCTGGAACTAGGTAGTATCACCTAGGAAACCTGCAGTTAATGTTGTCAGAGGCCAACAGGGAAGTGAAGAAATCAGAGAGGAATGGTATGTCTGATGAGTGATTGTGTTAAAAAGGTGATCTGCATAATTTTTATCACCATGAATGAGGATGGAATTTGGTGGGATGAAACTGTATACTTCCACGAATCAAGGGTCCACTAGAGCTCACTCTGAAATATTGGAGCACTGCTAAGTCTTGACAGTGGTGCTTCCTTGAACAGCATCAGGTATGATAAACATGAAAGCTGCAGACCCAGAAGTAACCAGTCCTGATTCAGAAAGGAGTGACATGGGCTTAAATGGGCTACATTAAAGTGGAATTCCCATATTACACGATGCAGTGACAAAGGGATGGTTGAGATAAACTCAGGAAGGAAGGAGTAAAAGTGGATCCTGTGATGCTGACTTTGTGGGTGAGATGTGAGTAGAAAAACAGTCAAACCAAGGTCTCTGAAGTTAGGGACAGTTGAATTTCATTTGTTTTTTCTCTGAGTTAGGAAAAGTATAATGAAAGTCTGGCATTTAAATTAAGGAAAAATGTAAGCTCTGACACGCTAATGCAATAAATTATAAAGCCCTTTTCCAGAATAGACAGGGTTTTGCTCCCTTTCATTTTCTTAGTTAGGATAGTAGGTCATTATAAAGGGATAATTATCTACTGAGGAGAGACGGAGAAACAAGATTGCTGATTCAGAAGGAACAATAGTGCACCAATGTTTTTTGCCCTGGCACCAGTGGTATGGACTAAGTTAGCAGTGATATGGACTAAGTTGACTGTATGTACATACTTGAGTTACAGGGAGAAAGAAACCAAGCTTAAGGGAAATTATGGTGAGTTTTATACTTACCTGCTTCAGAAGGAAGAAAGTTGAGGGCACATTCCTGTTAGAAAAGAAAAAAAACACATAAAGCATCCATACTTTGTACTGAATAATACAAAATTTCAGAGTTATTGAATAATACTTGTAGACAAAATGTAACATAGTAACATAGTATATGATGGCAGATAAAGATCAGCACTGTCCATCCAGCTTGCCCAGCAAGGCAGCAAGAGAAGGTGCACCTGCTGCTCTGTGCGTTCACCTCTCCCCATGCCTTTGTTTCGGGGTGTACCCACCGCTCTGTGTAGGTCACCCCTATATGTTCAGATATAAGAGATAGTTATGCTTATTTTGATTTTATGCTGTTGCTATAAAGGGATCCATTATGTCTGTACCTTTCCATGTCTGTACCATGTCATGTCCAAAATGTAGTTGATACTTACTGTATCTGATGTTGATGATCCAAAGCGATTATCCATTGTAAGCTGATATTGATCATCTGCAAAGAAAATCAGAACACTTAAGGTACGTATCTGAGTTCCAAGTTAAAAGGAGAAAACTTGATTTATTTAATAATTGATCATTTTATGTTTTTTAAATAGTTAATAAATTTAATTCTCTCTATTGATCTCGTTTAAAATAAATAATAAATTTATTTATTTATGGGAAAACTCATCTGAGCATGACATCTTGAGAGAGCTAACTTGGACCTTAGCCACATGACCATGACTTCAAATATCCACAGGAAAGGCTCCAACTCAGGAGGAGGAATCCACAACATTTACAGCAGCTCCAGATCTGGTGTAAATTCTCACACCTAGATTTTTCATGAATATGCATAAATTATAGTATTTTATAATCTATGCATGTATTTGCATGCTTTGTCCACTCTCCACCCAAACTCTGCCCATGTGCATGCCCACGGGCAAAGTACACACCATCATGTAATGCGCACACTTTGAAGTTGGTCAATATTTTATAAGAGCTCATTAACATGCATATGTGGCAACATATCTGCATTAATAACTAAAATGACCCCCAGCTATGTGCATACTTGTCGCCTATAATTACACTTCCCCTAAAAAAATTTACCCTTCACATGGGCTTTCATACATTGAATATTTCTTCAGTTAGAGTATTTCATCTGTTCAAAATCTGCTCTAGGGGAAAATTCCTGATTGAAAGATTTCCTACTTCTCTTAAATACATTTAAGTTGCAAGCACTTTCCCCCAGCTCAACATAAACGGTTGCACTCCCTCTCCCCTAAGAAACTTCTTCTTTGGTCGTAGGCTTTAGGCCACTTACCGCTGCTTGTCCTTTCCACAGTAAATGTCTGCACTGGTTGTAGACCCCCTCAAACATTTGGTATAAAGGGAAGCAAAAAACCAGAACTCTTTTATCTTTATCCAGGAAATTAATAATTTTATATACCACTCTATACAGGGCCAGCACGTCCACTAGGTAGGTTAGGTGGCTGCCTATGGTGACAGATCTCTGTGTGCATTGCACCGATAGCAGGTCATGTGCTTTGGCACACATGGCCTGCTGCTCCTGATCCTCCTCCAACAGGAAGTTGTGTCAGAGGGGGTTCAGAAGTGGCAGGCCATGTATGCTGAAGCACATGGCCTGCCACAGGCCACTGCCACCGTACCAGGCCCCCCTAATCATACCGATGGAATTGATGGTGGGGGAGGAGCTGAGGTGAGGGCACAGCTGGGGCTTCTGCCTGGGGCAGCAGAAACATTGCTACAAGTGTAATTCAAAAAGAGGGTGTGGTTATTACATATGGAGGCTTTGATGAACCTTTGTAGGGGATAAGTAGGTTATTGATATGGTAGTTGGTGGAATGGTATTAGCAGGCGCATTGCTGGAACAATGAATTGTGATTTCTCTTTGGCTAAGTTATGTTTCCAAAGTGCATCTGAAATAGGTAACTTTTAAAGCTGCAAAAACTTGTAGGGTCTGTGATGGCTCATAGTTTTTTCTGGGCTTGCACTCCAGAGGCTCAGTACATAAAGTAAGAATGTTCGGGGGCAAGCTTTTTCCCTACTTCTTGCCCCTGTCTATGGAAAGATGAGTTTATTTTGTGCAGTGACTTCTTGATCCATTATCAAGTGTTTTGCTCAAGGTGGTTTGTAGGAAGATCAATGAAAAGTTGTTTGATATCTTGAATGTCATGAGGAGGACCTTGTATTTGATACAGCTTTCAATTGGTAGCCAGTGCAAGTACCTTAGAATGGGGGTTATGTGTTTGAATCTTGATATTCTCTGCAAGATTTGGGCAGCGGTGTTTTGTGCCATCTGAAGTGGGTGTAGGGCATATTTTGATAGACTTTTGGAAGATGATGTTGCAGTAGATGAGAAAGGACCATAGCTTGAAAAATGCTATGGTAGTACTGGGTGTTGAGCAGTGGACATAGGTGATGTAGCATCCTTATCTTGATATATACCAATTTGGTGGTTTGGTTACATGGATAGTTGTTCATCAAGGATGATTCCAAGGTATCGGACCTTGGGCTATACTTCCAGTTCTGCGTCCTTTACATTTAGAGTGGCTGATAGGATACATGTCTTGTCTCTAGTTATTTAGAGGACTTCCATTTTCTTGTGGTTTACTGCTAAGTTGTGTTTGAGGAGCCAGTGTGAGACTACATTGAAGCAGTCTACTGCAATAGTGTAGTTAAACATTTTCCAGGATCTAGCCTTTCAGAAGCCCCATGCTTCCTTGCATGCTTGGTAGAAAATGTAAAAAGACAAAAGCTTTATTTTTATTTTACCCCAAGATGGTTTGGTACATTAGAGCCCAGCACTCTTCAAGGCCTGAGATTCCTGGTTGAGGAGCTCTCAGCCTACTTCTGGAAGGCATAAAACAGGCAAAAGACAATATTTCCTCTTCAACATAACTATTTTTTATTTATTTAAACGGATTTCTATACCGCCTTTTCCTACAACCAAGGTGGTCTACACAGCAAACAATCAACAAGATACAGTGTCTAGTGTGTGCATGCATTGAGCAGTGAGTGCGTGTGTGTGTAGATGGACATTGATTCTTGGTGAGCTATTTACTGCATGGGCTATTTACAATACTATGTACATCAGGACTTTACTTTAGTACTAAATCATGTCGCTAGGGCAGGGTGTTGAGTTGGGGTATTGTCTGTTGCACCGTTTAAGTGACATCACCATAGTGCTCTATGAAGAGGGTCGTCTTTAACAGTTTCCTAAAGTCCTTCATGTCTGTTGTTGACCGTAGTTCATCAGGGAGGGTGTTCCAGATTTTGGTGCCACCTTTGATAAGGCTCGTTTTTCGGTGACCTTGCGTACCTTGTTGATGTCTTTAGGTGTGTTGACACGGTTGGATGTGCCTCTCCTCCTCGGTCTTGTGCTGCTGTCAGGTTGTATGAGTGGGTGTAGGCTGAAAGCTGATGCCTGTTGCTTGATTTTGAATATGTTAATGATTGTCTTGTATCTGATGCGGGAGCTGATTGGTAGCCAGTGGAGGTCTTTTAGGGTAGGTGTGATGTGTTCTTGTTTTGTCGTGCCAGTTATTATGCGAGCTGCTGTGTTTTGGGCCAGTTGTAGTGGCATGAGTGTTTGTTTTGTTAGGCCAAGATAGATTGGGTTGCAGAAGTCTAGGATTGGGGTTATTAGTGCCTGACAGACTGTGCGGAAGTGTTCCTGGGAGAGGAGGGGTTTGAGGCGTCGGACTAGTCTCATCCTGTGGTATGCATTTTTGGTGGTTCTGCTGATGTGGGACTGAAGGTACAGTTCTTTATCCAGGGTCACTCCGAGGTATTTCACTTCTGGTTGTATGGGTATGGTTGTGTTGTCTATTTTGATGTTGCGCGGAGGGATGAAGTCGGAGTTTCATGTGATGATTAGAGCCTCGGTCTTTCTGTAGTTTATGTTGAAGTTGTTGTGTTGAAACCAGCTGTTCATGTGCATGAGACATTCTGTTATCTTGGTGTAGTCTGGGTTGTTGAGGGTGATTGGTGTGTATATCATTATGTCGTCCGCATAGATTGTGTATTTTATCCCGTGTTCTCTTATGATGCTGCATATTGGCTGGATGTAAAGGTTAAATAATAGTGCTGATAGGGCGGATCCTTGAGGTACACCTTGCATTACCTTTATGGGTCAGGATGTGTTGGGACCGATCCTGACCTGTATCTGTCTGTCCGTTAAGTAGGAGTGGAACCACCTCAGTGTGGCTCCGTGTAATCCGATGTTCTGTAGTCTTGCTAGTAGGGTTCTGTGGTCCACTGTGTCGAATGCTGATGAAATGTCAATGAAGATTATGAGTATTCCTTTCTTTCCGTTGTCTATGAGGTGTAGTATGTCGTTAAATAGGTATAGCAGGAGTGTTTCAACTCCGTGGTTGGGGCAAAACCATGTTGGTTGAGGTCCAGTTGTGCGTGGTTGTCGATGTGTTTCTGTAGCTGATGTTGTACCACTCTCTCAATAATCTTTGCCAGTAGAGGGATGCTTGAGATAGGTCTGTAGGCTGTTGGGCTGTTCTTGTCGAGTGGTGATTTCTTCGGGATTGGTCTTATTGTGGCGAGTTTTAGCTGGTCAGGCATGATTCCTTGGGTTAGTGAACTGTTCACCATGTTGTGTATGGTGTGGATGAAGTTTGACTTTGTTGCCTTAATCCATGTAACTGGCATGGGTCTGTTGGGGCCGTGCTTGTGTTGAGTGTGGTGATGATGTGAGAGAGCTATTCTGTGGATGGGTTGCTGAATTTGTCCCAAGTTTTTCTTGAGGGGGTGGCTGGTTTGGTGTTTGGGTCTGTTTTCCTCTGTGTAGCTGAATGGAATTTTTCTTGGATATGGTCTGCAAATGCTTGTGGGTCTATTTGAACTTCACTTTTGGTTTTCTGTTCCTTAGTGAGGGTTTTCACGATTTTGAAGAGCTCTCTCGGTTTGTTGTTTGATTTGAGTATGATGTTGGTATGGTATTCTTTCTTTTGGTTGATGAGTTTGTTGTATTCTTTTTGTTTTGTTAAGTATAGTTCCTGATTGTTGGGTGACCTGGTGTGTCTCCATCGCCGTTCTAACTTCCTGAGTTCCTTCTTCTCATTCCATATGGTTTTTGAGTACCAGGGTGTGTGATGTGCTTTGGTGCGGCGAGCTTTCTTGGGTCTGTATTCTGTGGCTTTGACAGCAGCATTGATAATGCTGTTCCATTTTCTGATTTGCTTGTCTAGATCCTCTTCTTCTGTGTTCAGGTGGGGTAGCATGTCCAGTAGAAATTGGTCCCTGTCGAAGCTTTTAAATCTTCTTTGTGCTGGTGGGTTGTCCAGGTTCTCATTGTGGCTTTGCCCTTGTGGCATAATCTTTATTTTGATTATTTGGTGCTCTGACCATGGTACAGGTGTGACATCGGGTGTTGATATGCTACCACTGTCCATTAGAAAGTTGGGTGCGAATCGGCTCCTCCTTAGGCACTGCTCAGTGGGGAGAGTCAACCCCAAAAAATCACTCCCCTTTCTATTACATCATTTGAGGCAAAAGCAAGTGGACCCAGCAAGATTAAACACTGAATTCCCAAGCTAGAAATATGGTATGTTTAATGGTCAGGGCTACCAGTACATTCAATCCATTTTTCATGTTTATCTTTGTTGTTTTATAGGCAGATCCAATAGGGCTTATAGTCTTTATCTGCTATTATTTTTCTCTATTTCTATAGGGTTTGTTTTGATTTGTGTATTTGTTGTTTAAAGATTATATTTTAAGATTCTGTGTTTGATGTGAAATTCTCTATAACTCTCCGGGAGCAAGCTTCTTTGGATAGGTGAGATAGAAATTTTATGAAATAAATAAAAAAATAAACAGATGTGGTAGTCTTCTAACCAGCATACCATCTAACTTTGCAAGTCACCATCCAAGGCCCACCCTCACGCAGGGCGTGACATTGGGGGATGACAAACAAGGCAATTGTCCTGGGCCCCCCTTCCACAAGGGGCCCCCAACCTTGCCTCAAGCTGATAGAGGCATAGCCTGCCTCAAAGGCTGGCCTGTCCACTAGGTGGACTAGTTGGCCACCTAGGGCAGCAAACGTCTGTGGGTGGCAGGCCATGTGCTTCAGCACACATGACCTGACACCCCCCCACGTGTCCAGCCACGTTGCCCTCCCCTTGTGTTGGACTGTGATGCCAGCCCATCCGCTGCTCCTGATTCTGATGGCAATGGCTAGGCTCGACAGCAGCAGCTCATGACAGGCCATGTACTTCAGCACATGGCTTGCCACTGCAGGTGAGCCACCCGTTGCTGGAATCAGCAGCAGCGGGGGAGGGAGCATGGCACAGTAGTGGGGGGAGGGCACACAACTCAGCATGGGGGGAAGGGCGGCATGGTGCATGTGGAGGAGTGGTGTGGTGTATGGGAGGAGCAGCACGGCTGGGGCTTCTGCCTAGGGCAGCAGAAACCATTGGGCAGCCCTGTCTGTAGGCAGACTTTCTGGCCACAGCCTCTCCATTTCTAATGCCAGCACTACCTATATGCATCAGCATGCCCAGACGTTTTTAAACTATAACTATGCCCAATCATCGTCCAAGTACTGCCCACATGCATCAGGAAGGTGACACTTTTCTTGACTGATATTATTGCACAAGCAGCGGCATATTGCAAAATTCAGTTATACTTGTTTTGTCTGTGCCTGTATCTTTTTAATTGCTATTTTATTTTATGTCTTTTAGTTTCTTTACCTGTTCCGGTGTCCAGCTAACATCCAAGCCCTGCTCACATGCTCAGCATTCCTGGAAGGTGACCTCTTTTTTGACTGATATTTATTGCACTCCCACAGTGGCGGCAGCGAGCAACATAATATTGTCCTCTTCCTTAGTTTCAGACCCCATACTTTGAAATAGAGAAATCTTTGTTGAAAAATATGTATCCCTTTCCAAACACTTCTCCACAAGTTCACTTGACTAAAAAGTCACTTTTTGGAGCAATATTCTTAATGATTCCTTAGATCAATTAACACTGACAAAAGTAATTATAAGTAAACCTCAGTATAATTATCCTTGCTTTATTGAAAATCTAAGAGAGTTTTAAATACAACTACGTAAAGCAGAAAGAAAGTGGAGGAAGGACAAAAATATCAATACCTGGAATATCTGTAAGACACTTCAAACTAAGTATAGGCCATTAATTAGGAAATCTAAAAAAACAGTATTTAACTAAATGCATTCTAACAGCATCTTATCTCATCAACTTTTCCAAATCGTATGAAGATGTGCCTCTATTTACATCTGAATAATTTGAAAATTATTTTTTGGAAAAAATAAAAAATTGTCTAGGTCGATCTTTGACTCTACTCTGATTCTAAGAATTCCCTGGACTCTCCTCAATTAATTTTCAGTCATAGATCCAATGCCTCTATGGTTACTGAAAGAATTACTATCAATTTTTTCAAATATTATTACTCTTCTTTGAACCATGGTATTGTTCCTAAACCTTAGAAACGTTTCATTATCCATCTTGTATAAAATGCAACAAACTGGACCCTACTAATCCAGATATTGACAATTTTGAATCTTACCTTTATGGTAAAGATAGAAAAAAAAGCTGTGGTATAGCAATGATCAACGGGGTCCGATATTTGAAAGGCATTTACATGGTATACAGACCTGCAAACTATGTAAATACTGCTGAATGGGATATTCAAGGACACTAATACAGTTAGTGCCGCTGAATATCCCCTATTATCTCCCCTACACGCTATGATGCTAACCACTTAGCAACGGGGTATGTCATGGATGTTCCAGGGCGGAGCAGAGGCGGTGACTGTCGTTAACCGGATAGCGGTGATATTGCACTGCTACCCAGTTAGCGACCTGCGAGTAAGACCCAATTAGCTTCTGTGGCTCTGGGTCATGTGCAGTGATCCCGGATATTCAATGCCAGGGCCGCATATGACCCTGGCATTGAATATCTGGGGTTAGGGGTTGACGGGGATGGCAATGCACCATAAAGGCACATAGCCGGTTCAATTCAATATCGGGCTCAATCTTTATAGATGCTATTAATTCCCTGTTAGACAGAGACATTATTTGTAGCCATGCAGAATGAAATTCTAACTAATTTAGATGACGGCAAAATGGTTCTAATATTACAATTAGATATGAGCGCAGTATTTGATCTTGTAGATCATAACATTTTCTTCCTCGGGATGGAAGAAATAGGTATTGTTCTGGATTGGTTCAACATATTTCTCAAGTAGCTCTTTTAGGATTTATATTGGCACTCACACATTAAGCATTTATTTATTTATTTATTTAATTGGATTATTTAACATTGTGTGGTGTCCCAGGAATCTATCCTTGTTCCCACCTTTGCTACCCTTTTCATTGCCCCTTTGTCAACTTTAATTCAAGGATTTGCTCTGAAGATGATATTCAGATTATTACAGAACATGATATATGGGATCCCTGTTTTCAGCAATCCCTATCCTTTTATTTGGATAAGATCACAGAATGGATCAATTCTCACAAACTTGTCTTAAACGTCAAAATGTTATCTGCTATTGGCTTTCAAGGAACCAGGCTGCCTGTAAGCATCATCTATGCTTGGAAAATATTCCCATTACACTTAAAGACTCCATTGCTACCTCAGTATTCATCTGTGATAAAGATCTTTGCATAGTTCCTTACTTTTCTTCTTTCATTGGGAAATTCTTCTTTGCTCTCAGAATGATAAAGTACATCAAACAATTTCTGGATGTGAAAGCTCCAAGAAACATGAAGAAAGGTAGATACTAAAGTGTGTCAAAGGATAACATATCATTTGTGTCCCTTACTGCAATTGAAATGGTAAAGAATATATGTTATTTTAATATAATGTATGTTAAATTACCCCAGTGTGCATTGCCTAATAATGAGATGCAAAGTATGCAAATACATGCTCATGTGATGCATGCAAATGCATACTGACTATCACATTGTAATGCAAATTTGATAATGCATCTAGTGCTAAACACGACAACCTGCATTATTTTGAGAATTGTAACACCAGCCTCAATGGAGGAGTAGTCTAGTGGTTTCAGCAAAAGCCTAATACCCCAAAGATTGTGTTCAATTCCCGCTGGCACTCCTTGTAACCTTGGACAAGTCAATTTACCCTCCCTTGCCTTGGAATAAAAGGTCTGGCAATCTATTTCTGGTCATAACTTGCCAAGAAAACTCAGGGGCTGCTGGGTCACCAGGAGTCAGCATAGACTTAATGGCACTTAAAAAAACTTCACCAGCCTCAGAGAGTGGGAACAACCAAACTGCATGCATGGCAGATACTACTGGTGACCAGGACTCATGTTTCCCCTGTTGCATGCATCCTTGTCAGGGCATCAGCCACAAATTCCCCAAAATACCTCTTTACACTCTCCATGGCTCCAATGTCCCAGTTTTGTCCACCTGCTAAGCCCAGCCCTGCCACAGTGCTATTACAGCCCAGTAGTAGTTTTTACTTTTTAAACATTTCCTGGGTTGCAGCCAAACTGTAATTCTGGCTACCACTGTTGTCATCTCTGGGCTTTCAGAAAACCCAATATACTGAGTTCCTACATGTGGTTGGGAAGAGAGGGGGGTCTCCAAGTTCATGAATTGCACAGGGTGCATTTCTATCTTGTTACGGTCCTGGCTGTTAGCACTTTTACTAAGATAGGACACTAGCCCTTTAAAATTTGAGCAGAGTTCAGAGACTGTTGCTCTGATACACGCCTTGGCCTTCTCCCCTGCTATCAGATAGTCTCCCCCTTGGCTCTGGCTACCCACAGCCTATCTTCACCTCTTTCCCTTAAAGTTTAAAAACAGCTGAAGTTCTGTTCCTCTCCTGAGCTCCACTGGCCTTCTCTAATAATAATATGGACATGGCCCTATAAATTTTAATTGCTGTCTAGGGCCACTACTGCAGTGAGCTCTGACACTGTTCCTTTAGCCACAAATCGTGGCACTTGCCTCATTGCCCTTCCTTCTCTTTTTTTTTTTTTTCATTGGTCATGGCACATTTAAAACTTCGTGGCTTCAGCCCTTGGACTTCAAAGAATCAGCACTGCTCACATGCTGTGGCATTCACGGACCTCAAAGCCCTGTCCTAGCTGTGATCATAGTGGTTCAGCTCCCTGTGGGCCTCCAAGACCCAGCTTGTTTTTTAAAACGAGGCCTTTCTGACTCAGATGCCATGAACTGCGCCCCCCAGTAAAGCAATCTCCTCAAGCACTGTGTATCGCAGTATCAAGCACCAGTTGGAGGCCCTATCTCTTCCACTTCCACACTTCCAACAGCATGCTTCTTGTCCTTCCTCATGGCCCAAGCACCTACCCAAGTCCCGGAACCAACAGTGAAGATCCAGGTAATTTTTCTTTTTTTTAACTCCCATTTACATTGTCTTTAAGGGGGCTAATCTACAGCTTCCATCTCGCTCTCCCTTTGATGCTGAGAAGGGTGTAGGGGTGGATGTCCAACATTTGCATTCCTTTCTATATGTATTTATAATTTTGTTTTTATCTTTGTAAACTTCTCTGCTGTCCGTCACTAAAGGCGGTATATCAAGTACTAATAAATGAAATAAAATGAAATGAGTGATGCTAGCCAGGACATCCCTGGCACCAGCTGTCCATCTCATCAACTTCTGAAATGCAATGAATACTTTCTGCAGCACAATATCCAACATCAGGCACAGTGCACCAAGACAGAGCTGCTATGATGGTCACTTGCCCTCTAGAAACACCACATCTAACCAGGAGAGAAAGCTGCAAGCAACAGAGACACTCAATGGATTCATCATAGGGCTGTGCAAGGACCCTAGCAATGCCTATACCCTACGTGCCATAGCACTCCCTTCACCACTGGATGATACCACATCTGTACAAGCCCCAAAGAGGAAGGTGTCTCCATTGTCCACCACCATCACTTTCAGCTCTGCCACAACCGCCATCTGTCTGGCCACTGCCCACTCTTTAAACATAGTTGGACCTGTGCCCCATGGAAAAGGGAACATCTTCACTTGTCCCCCTTCCATGAGGCCTCCTAATGTTCAGTTGTGATGAATGATGTCTCCAACAGCTCCTCACAAGAACATAGTAGCATAATAAATGAAGGAAAATAAAGGCTAGCATGATCCATCCAGTCTGCCCAGTAAGGTAGCTAGAGTTGTAGAGTTGTATCTGCTGTTCCATGCAGATTACCCCCCTCTATACCTTTGTTTGATTGTACCTGTTGCTCCTTGGAGATTACACCCCTTTTTTAAAGTTATTTAAGTCATTTAAGTCTACTTTGATTACAACCTCTTGCCATATACAAATCCTTTGTGTCCATTCAATGTCTTTTTGAATTCTGTCACTGATGTTGCCTGCAACACCTCCATTGGGAGGACATTGAAGGCTACGTCCACCCTTTCCATGACAAATTATTTCCTGTCCTTGCTTTTAAGTTTACCTTTTTGCTGCTTAATTTCATGTCCTCTAACGGGAAATATGATAGAGGTCTATAAATTAATAAATGGAACAGAGTGGGTAAATGTAGATCGGTTGTTTACTCCATCAAAAATTAGAAAGACTAGAGGACACACAATGAAGCTACAATGTTACTCATTTAAGACCAATAAGAAAAAATATTTTTTTCACTCAACGCGTAATCAAAATCTCAAATTCATCACCAGAGGATGTAGTAAAAACTGTTTCCATCGATGGCCAATTCAGAGCACAAGTACTTGGCAGGTTCCCAAAAAGGTACATAGGTTCCACAATGCTTTTCCCGGGGTAAGCAGTGGATTTCCCGAGTCCTCTTTAATAATGGTTTATAGACCTTTCCTCCAGGAACTTGTCCAAACCTTTTTTAAACCCAGCTACACTAACAGCTTTTACTACAGCCTCTGGAAACAAATTACAGAGTTTGATTACGAATTGTGAAAAATAATTTTCTCCAATTTGTCTTAAATGTGATACATTGTAATTTCATTGCATGTCCCCTGATCTTTCTTCTTTTTGAAGGAGTAAACAACTGATCTACATTAACCCATTCCAGTCCATTCATTAGTTTATAGACCTCTATCATATTTCCTCTCAGCTGTCCTCTTCTCCAAGTTGATGAACCCTAACCTTTTATGCCTTTCCTTATAGGGATATCCTCCCATCCACTTTGCTATTTTTGGTTGCTCTTCTCTGTACCTTTTCTAATTCTGCTATATCTTTTTTTAAGATATGTTAATCAGAATTTCATACAATATCCAAGATGTGGTCACACCATGGAGTGATGCAGAAGCATTATAATATCCTTAATTTTATTCTCCATTCCTTTCTTTATGATTTTGAGCATACTATTTGCTTTCATGACCATGGCTGGACATGGGGCAAAAGGTTTCAACATATTATCAATGATGATGCCAAGATCCTTTTCCTGGGTGGTGATTCCTAATATGGAACCTTGCATTGTGTAAAAGTAGTTTGGATTATTCTTCCCTAATTGCATAACTTTGCACTTGTCCAGATTAAATTGCATCTGCCATTTGGATACCCATTC
The DNA here is from genome assembly GCA_033557465.1 of Ichthyophis bannanicus. Lineage (NCBI taxonomy): Eukaryota > Metazoa > Chordata > Amphibia > Gymnophiona > Ichthyophiidae > Ichthyophis > Ichthyophis bannanicus. The sequence continues at coordinate 428,527,022 of CM066032.1, forward strand.
TCCCTGTTTTTCAACGTCTGCTTGCAATTTTTTACATTCCTCTTGTGTTTAAGAACTTTGAATAATTTTGTGTCATCTGCAGATTTGATCACCTCCCTCATTATTCCTATTTGCAGGTCATTATGAAAATGTTAAAAAGCAGTGGGCCCAGCACATATCCCTAGGATGCTCCACTATTCACCTTTCTCCATCGAGAAAATGGTCCATTTAGCCCTACTCTCTTTTTTCTATATTTTAACCAGTTTTTGATCCACAATAATACATTGCCTTCTATCCCATGACTTTTTAACTTTGCCAAGAGTCTCTCATGAAGATCTTTGTCAAAGACTTTCTGAAAATCCATGTACACTATGGGCCCAATTCCATTCAAGATGTAGATCTCCTTTGTACGTCTGGGCGGACTCAGACATACAAAGGAGATCGTAATTCTGATCCCGTGCGGCACGTCTAGCCCCGTGGAATCAGAATCACGAACAGCACTGTACATACATGTCGGGACTGTGATTCAGTCCTGGCCTGCATGTACAGAACTAGCCCGACTAACTCATCCAGGGCTTTTAAATGGAGTCGCTGCGCCATGGCATCCCGTTGCCATGGCACTGCAGCTCCTTTTAAAAGCCGCGATGACGGCCGCTGCCCCATGAAGTTAACTCCCCACAGTCAGACCACAAACCAGCCTCCTAAAGCCAGGGTCGGGCTGCATGGGATTAACTTCCCCCCCCCCCCCCGGCCCCTTTTGTGCCCCAAAGCCAAAGAAAAAAATGTCCAGGGATGTTATTCCACCCTGGGGGTGAAATTTATTTATTTATTTATTTATTTAATTGGATTTCTATACCGCCTTATCATACAATCAAAGCGGTCTTACAAACAAAGATATTAAGAGTATTAGTGAGAAAATGTAAAGAAATAAAAGTTAAAGTTATGGTATAATGTGTTAGAGTGAGTTGCATTATCTACATAGTGAGCTATACTATAATGTGAGCTATTATACAATATGTATATGATTTACATTCCAGACAAATTAAGTTAGTTAATTGCATGACCGTAGTGTTCTATAAACAAAGATGTTTTCAGTTGCTTTCTAAAGTCATTGATGTCCTGAGCTGCTCTCAGCTCATTAGGTAGAGAGTTCCAGATGGAAGGTGCAGCAAAAGAGGAAAGCCCTTTCAGAGGTGTCTTTACGTGTTTTTCTGACATCATTTGATAAGCTGATTCTGTTGTCAGATCCTCTTCTTCTAGGTCTGTTGCTAATATCTGACTGTATGAGATATGTCAGGCTTTCTGCAGAATATTGTTGTTTTATCTTGAAAATATAAATTATAGTTTTATATTTTACACGTGAAGCTATAGGTAACCAGTGAAGCTCTTTCAAGATGGGAGTTATATGTTCTCTACTTGATAGACCAAAAATTATACGTGCAGCAGTATTCTGCGCCAGTTGTAAAGGCTTAAGTGCTTGCTTAGATAAACCCAGATATATTGGATTACAGAAGTCAAGTAATGGAGTAATCAATGCTTGACAAACATTTCTGAAGTGAACAGTATCAAGAAGCGGCCTTAGTCTTTTGATGAGCTTCATTCTGTAATAAGCGCTTTTAATTGTCTTATTTATGTGTGATCTGAGATTCAACTCATTATCCAGAGTAACTCCAAGATATTTCACTTCTGATTTAATAGGAATAGTTGAGTTATCTATTTTGATGTCAGGAGGATGCGCAAAATTATGGTTACGAGAAATAAATAACGCCTCTGTTTTGCTAAAATTAATTTCCATGTTGTTTGTTTTACACCAGTTGGACATTTCTGAGAGACATTCTGTAATGCCCGAGAAATCAGGGTTCTCAATAGTGATAGTTGTGAAAATCATAATATCATCAGCATAGATTGTATACTTAATTCCACTTTTCAAAGGAATTTTGCATATTGGTTGCATATAAATATTGAAAAGGAGCGATGAAAGTGCAGATCCTTGTGGCACACCTTGTATTACTCTAATGGGCATAGAGGTTTTTTCCCCTATCTTTACTTGTAAAAATCTCTCTGTCAAATAGGAATGGAACCATTTTAAAGTGACCCCATGTAGACCAATCTCCTCTAATCTATTTAATAATCTATTGTGATTTACTGAGTCGAATGCTGCAGAGATGTCTATAAAAATCATTATAATACCTTTCTTAATGTCATCAATGGTGCGGAGTATGCAGTCAAAAAGATAAATCATTAAAGTTTCAACTCCATGGTTTGGGCGAAAACCATGTTGGTTAATATAAATAACTTCCCTGGCCAATTCACCGGCCCTGGACATACAGGGCCAACATTACAATTGGCCCTGTATGTCCAGGGCCGGTGACTGCCAACTGCTTGCCCTCTCTCCGCCCCTGGGCTGCCTCTTCCCCTTCCCCAACTAACTTTCCCGCACAACCGGCAGGGAAGTTACTCGGGGCAGGCAGCGGGCACGAATAACCTTGATGGACGTCCATCCCCACTATTCATGTCTCAGAATGACCTCCTATATCAACCAGCTCACCTTTATCTATCTGTTTAGTCACATCTTAAAGAAAATATATGAGATTAGTAAGACATAACTTTCCTTGACTAAATCCATGTTTGCTTTCTTCCAAAAACCTTGACTCTTTACGTTCAGTAATTTTGCCATTTATGATGGTTTCTGCCATTTTACATGGTATTGACATCAAGGTTACCGGTCTGTAGGTGTCCAGATGACCTTTGGAACATAAGAAAGACAGAGAGGTACATAGACGAGACCTACAGGGATATAGTCCTGAAGTCCCACTTCCAGTCTGGCAGCATCCTTGTTGCCATGGAGGAGAGAGGTCACATGACAGGAGAGCATCACCCTAGTGTGGCAGGAAGTGATCCTGTAACTAGGACCTGTCCTCCAGATGATGTAAAACCCTCTCAAACCGAGGAAGTTTCTACATGGCCATGTGCCCATGAGGGAAGTGTTAGGACAGCCATTATAGTTGGTGATTCAATCATTAGGCATGTAAATAGCTGGGTGTCTGTGGACGTGAGGATCGCCTGGTAACATGCCTGCCTGGTGCGAAGGTAGCGGATCTCACGTGCCACCTAGATAAGGTCTTAGATAGTGCTGGGGAGGAATCTGCTGTCTTGGTACATGTCGGTACCAATGACATAGGAAAATGTGGTAGGAAGGTTCTGGAGGCTAAATTTAGGCTTTTAGGTAGGAAGTTGAAATCCAGAACTTCCATGGTAGCGTTCTCCGAAATGCTTCCCGTTCCACGCGCAGGACCCAAAAAGCAGGCAGAACTCCGGAGTCTCAATGCGTGGATGAAACGATGGTGCAAGGACGAGGGTTTTGGATTTGTTAGGAACTGGGGAACATTCTGGGGAAAGGAGGGGCTCTTCCGAAGGGATGGGTTTCACCCTAACTGAGATGGAACCAGGCTGCTGGCATTAACCTTTAAAAAGGAGATAGAGCAGCTTTCTCTCACTTGGTTTGCATCTTGTCGTGCTGTGAGGGCTTGCGTGCATCAGTGATGCTGAGAGCTAAACTATCGGTAGTTTAACTACTGGCAGGGTCTCCCAAGATGGACAGATCTCAGCTGAGGTGCCAGACCAAGACAAACCACCCATCTGGGCAGCAGCAGAATGGGATAGTGTTGACGGCGGAGGATCACATTTCTGTGACAACGGCAACAACACCAAACTTAAACTGCGCGGAAGGAAGGCCTGGCAATCTACTTCTGTATCTTGCCATGAAAACCCAATGGATAGTTACAACAAAACAAATTGTGCTATGGTGCTGGAAGATGAGACTCCCAGGTCGGAAGGCACTCAACTAGCTACTGGGGAAGAGCTGAAGACTTTTCAGAATAAAGCCAGCATTTATGATGTGGTTGGATCAAAGCCCTCGGGAAGTCTGACTGCTGATGTAGCTGCACATGAAATGAGAGTCAGAAGCTGTAAAGATGTCTTACACATTGGAAAATGGAACGTACGAAGCATGAACCAAGGGAAGTTGGAGGTGGTCAAGAATGAAATGGAACGTGTACAACTTGATCTGTTGGGTGTCAGCGAACTGAAATGGACTGGCATCAGGCACTTTGCATCAGATGATCACATGGTCTACTATGCTGCAAATGAAAGACAAAGAAGAAATAGTGTTACATTTATAATAAAGAAGAAACTTGCAAGAACTGTAATGAAATACAATGCAGTCAGCAAACGCTTAATCTCTATTCGTCTACGAGGATTGCCTGTCAACAAAACTATAATTCAAGTATATGCCCCAACAACAGCTGCAGAAGAGAATGAAATTGAAGAGTTCTATGAACAAGTACAAGCTGAAATTGACAGAACATGCAAACAGGATATCCTGATAGTCATGGGTGACTGGAACGCAAAAGTTGGCAACAAAGAAGAAGGCAAAGTAGTTGGAAAATATGGACTTGGCAACAGAAATGAAGCTGGAGAAAGACTGATAGAATTCTGCAAGACCAATGATCTATTCATCTCAAACACCTTCTTCCAGCAACACAAGCGGTGACTGTACACATGGACATCACCCAATGGATTGTATAAAAATCAAATTGACTGCATCTGTGGAAATCAACGATGGAAAAGCTCTGTAACATCAACAAAGACAAAACCTGGAGCTGACTGTGGTACAGATCATCAACTACTAGTATGCAAACTCAAGCTAAAGTTGAAAAAGAGCAAACCACTCATGAATGCAGTGAAATATGACCTTGAGAATATACCACTGGAATTTAAAGACTGCCTGCAAAATTGATTTGCTGCTTTAGTTACAAATGACAGAGCTCCGGAAGAGTATGGAAAGACATCAAGAAGGTTGTGCTGGAAGAAAGCGAGAAGTCTCTACAAAACGTGAAAAAGCAAAAACGGCCAAAATGGATGACGGAAGAAACTCTGAAAATTGCCCAGAAACGCAGAGAAGCTAAAGCCAAAGGAGAAAGAAAGACAATCGCAGAACTCAACAGAAATTTCCAACGTGCAGCAAGACAGGACAAGGAAAAGTACTACAATGACACTTGCAGGGAAATAGAAGCAGAAACTATTAGAGGAAGAACAAGATTGGCTTTCCTAAAGCTGCGAGAGTTAAAGAAAAAGTTCCAGCCTTGAATTGAAATGTTACAAGATGCTCAAGGTTCTATGTTGAATGATGCTGAGAAGATCAAGAAAAGGTGGAAGGAATATACAGAGTTTTTATATGATAAAGATCAAGTGGACCAACAGCCGTTTCAACCTGTACCTTATGATCGGGACCCATTGGTGATGAAAGAAGAAGTTGAAGCAGCATTGAAAGCCTTATCAAAGAACAAAGCACCAGGCATCGATAGCATTCCCATAGAAGTATTGCAGCAATCTGATGCAGCTGTTACCATACTTACAAGGCTCTGCCAAGAAATATGGAAGACAACATCATGGCCAACTGACTGGAAAAGATCTGTGCTTATACCAATACTAAAGAAAGGTGATCCAACTGACTGTGGAAATTTATCGCACAATCGCTCTGATCCCACATGCCAGCAAGATTCTACTGAAGATTATTCAAAAGAGACTACAGCCATACCTAGAACAAGAACTACCTGAAGTGCAAGCAGGGTTCAGGAAAGGGAGAGGAACGAGAGACATCATTGAGGATGTGAGATGGATCCTTGAAAAGACTAAAGAATACCAAAAGGATATCTATTTGTGCTTTATCGACTATAGCAAGGCTTTTGACTGTGTAAACCATGAGAAACTCTGGGCCACATTAAGAAGCATGGGTATACCAGAACACCTGATCGTTCTCTTGCGCAATCTGTACATTGATCAAGAAGCAACAGTTCGAACGGAACAAGGAGAAACAGAATGGTTTAAAATAAGCAAAGGTGTAAGACAAGGCTGCATACTTTCCCCCTACCTGTTTAATTTATATGCAGAACAAATCATCAGAGAAGCAGGACTGTATGAAGACAACAGAGGTGTGAAGATTGGTGGAAGACTCATCAACAACCTTCGCTATGCTGATGATACCACATTACTGGCTGAAAATGAAGATGATCTGAAACATTTGCTTCTCACAATCAAAGAACATAGTCTCAAAATGGGCCTGCACCTTAATGTAAAGAAGACAAAGATCATGACAACTGGCATAATCAACAGGTTCATCGTTGAAGGAGAAGAAATTGAAATTGTGAACAACTTTAACCTACTTGGATCAACTATCAATAAAGAAGCAACAAGCAGTCAAGAAATCAGACGACGTATTGCTGTTGGCAGAATGGCTATGAAAGACCTAGATAAGATTCTCAAGAGCAGAGATTTATCTCTCCATACAAAGATTCGACTTGTTCAAGCCATGGTATTTTCAATAACATAATATGGATGTGAAAACTGGACAGTGAAAAAGATAGACAGGAAGAAAATTGATGCCTTTGAATTATGGTGCTGGCGGTGAATACTGTGTATACCATGGACTGCCCGAAGAACAAACCAGTCAGTACTAGAGGAGATCAAACCTAAGCTTTCTTTAGAAGCTCAGATGACAAGACTTCGACTTTCATACTTCGGACACATCATGCGAAGAGAATGATCATTAGAGAAAGACATCATGCTTGGCAAGATAGAAGGTCAAAGCAAAAGAGGAAGGCCAGCAATGAGATGGATCGCTACAATAACAGCAGCTACGGGTACCAGTCTGTCAACAATGAGCCGCCTGACTGAAGACCGAACACAATTTAGGATAGCTATCCTCGACGGCACTTAACAACAACAACAACAGAGCAGTTTTTAAACTAGATAAAAGGGGAAAGCCGACAGTCACCCAAGAGCGCATGGTTCGGAAGGATGTATCCTTGAAGGATACTACCAAAAGCAGAGAGGTTCCGAAAAAGAGTAAATAGCCTAAATGCCCTTGAGTATGGAGCAGACAGAGCTTAAAGATTCTAAATTGCCCATGCCTACCAATAGCCAGATTAATATGAATAAAATACAGTCTCTAAAATGCTTGTATGCAAATGCTAGAAGTCTAAAAAATAAGATGGGAGAGTTAGAATATATAGCACTAAATGAGAGGTTAGATATGAATGGAATCTCAGAGACATGGTGGAAGGAGGACAACTAGTGGGACACTATGATACCTGCGTACAAACTATATCGTAATGATAGAGATGATCAAATTGGTGGAGGGGTTACGTTCTATGTTAGAGAGGGCATTGAGTCAGAAAGTATTAAAGTTTTGCAGGAAACACAATTTGCTGTAGAATCTCTATGGATTGAAATTACATGTAAAAAGGGGAAGGCGATGGCAGTGGGGGTGTACTTTCGAAAGCCTGGCCAGAATGAACAAATGGATGATGAAATGCTCAAAGAAATCAAGGAAGTTAACAAACATTACAGCACAGCAATAATAATGGGTGATTTCAATTTCCCAGGTATCGACTGGGTCAGTGTCACCGCAGGATAGGCTAGGGAGATAAAGTTCCTAGATGAAATAAATGACTGCATCTTGGAGCAGCTGGTTCATGAACCAACCAGAGGGAAAGCCATATTGGACCTAGTCCTCAGTGGAACACCAGATCTGGTGCAAGAGATAAGGGTGTTGGGGCCACTTGACATTAGTGATCATAGCATGATAGCATTTAATTTAATTAGAGGAGGAGGGATGGTAAGGAAATCTACAGTACTACCTTTTAACTTTTGAAAGGGAGATTATGATAACATGGGGAATATAGTTAAGAAAAAACTAAAAGGAGCAGTTGCAAAGGTTAAAGACTTATATCAAACTTGGGTGAAAAATACTAACTTGGAAGCCCAGAACAGCTTAATTCCACACTTTCAGAAAAATGGAAGGAAGTCCAAAAAAACTGCCAGCATGGTTTAAAGAAGAGGTCAGAGAGACTGTTGTTGCCAAAAAAGCATCTTTCATGAAATGGAAAAAAGAGCCAAATGATGAAATCTGGAAACAGCACAAGCACTGGCAAGTTAAATGCAAGGCATTGATAAGGCAGGCAAAGGGAGAATTTGAGAAGAAGCTTGCTGGGGAAGCAAAAATGCATAATAAAGACATTTTCAAGTACATTTGTAGCAAAAAACCCGTGAAAGAGTCAGTTGGTCCATTAGATGATAGAGGGGTTAAAGGGGCACTAAGAGACGACAAGGCAATAGCGGAGAGACTGAATGAATTCTTTGCTTTGGTCTTTACTGAGGAAGATGTAGGGATGTTAGCCATGACTGACATGGTATTTAAATGTGCGGAAAAATTGAAGGAAATATCGATACATCGGGAAGATGTATTACAACTATTTGATAAACTGAAGAGTAGCAAATCACCTGGACCAGATGATAAACATCCAAGGGTTTTGAAAGAACTGAAATATGAGATTTCAGACCTGCTATTAGTAATCTGTGAACTATCATTAAAATCATCTGTAATATCTGAAGACGGGAGGATGGCCAATGTAACGCCAATTTTTAAAAAGGGTTCCAGGGGTGATCCGAGAAACTAAAGACCAGTGAGCCTGATGTCAGTATTGAGAAAAATGGTAGAAACCATCATAAAGAACAAAATTGCTGAACATGTAGATAGTCATTGCTTAATGGGAAACAGCCAACGTGGCTTTAGACAAGGAAGATCTTGTCTTACTAATCTGTTATGTTTTTTTGAAGGTGTGAATAAATAGGTAGACAAAGGTGAGTTGGTTGATATAATGTTTTTGGACTTTCAGAAAGCCTTTGACATGGTCCCTCATTAGAGACGTTTGGCAAAACTAAAGAGTCATGGGATAGGAGGCAGTGTACTATTGTGGATCAGGAACTGGTTAAAAGATAGAAAGCAGAGGGTAGGGCTAAATGGCCAATTTTCCCAATGGAGAAAGGTGAATAGTGGTATACCCTAGGGATCTGGGGCTGGATGCGCTGCTTTTTGACATATTCATAAAGGACCTAGAAAAGGAAATAACGAGTGAAGATATCAAATTTGCAGATGACACAATACTATTTAAAGTTGTTAAAACCCATGAGGATTGTGGAAAATTGCAAGAGGATTTTGATAAATTAGAAGACCGGGCATCAAAATGGCAGATGAAATTTAATGTGGACAAGTGCAAAGTTATGAACCTAGGGATGAATAACCGAAACTATGGTTATACGATGCAAGGTTCCACATTAGGAACCACCACCCAGGAAAATGATTTAGGCGTCATTGTGGATAACATATTAAAACCCTCTGCCCAGTGTGCAGCGGCGAACAAAAAAGCAAATAGAATGCTAGGTATAATAAGGAAAGGAATGGAAAATATAACAAAGGCTATTATAATGCCTCTGTATCATTCCATGATGCAACCACACCTTGAATATTGTGTGCAATTCTGATCGCCGTATCTTAAAAAGAATAAAGCATTATTAGAAAAGGTTCAGAGATGATCCAACAAAATGGTAAAGGGGATGGAAGGATATCCCTATGAAGAAAGGCTAAAAAGATTAGGGTTCTTTAACCTGGAAGAGAGACGGCTGAAGGGAGATATGATAGAAGTCTATAAATTAATGGATGGAATGGAACGGGTAAACATAGATTGACTGTTTACGTTATCAGAATATAGAAAGACTAAGGGACATGCAATGAAGCTACAGGGTAAACTATTTAAGATAAATAAGAGAAAATATTGCTTCACTCAATGTGTAATCAAACACTGGAATTTGTTACCGGAGGATGTAGTAAAGGCTGTTAGTGTAGCTGGGTTTAAAAAAGGTTTGGACAAGTTCCTGGAGGAAAGGTCCATAAGCCATTATTAAAAAGGGACCCACGATATCAATGCTTGACCCAATACAAGCACTGTGGAACCTGTATCTTTTGGGGAAATTGCTAAGTACATATGATCTATATTGGCCACTGTTGGAAACAGAATACTGGGCTTGATGGACCTTGGTCTGACCCAGTATGGCATATCTTATGTTCTTATGTTCTAAAAATTGTCATTACTATGGCCACTCTCCAATCTTTGGGTACTACAGATAATTTTAATGATAGTTCATAGATTACTAAAAGTAGTTCTGCAATCTCATATTTCAGTTCTTTCAGCAACCTGGTATGTATGCCATCCAGTCAAGGTGATTCTCTATTCTTTAGTTTATCAATTAGCTGTAATACATCTTCCCAATCAATTGAGATTTGTTTGAATTCCTCTTATACATTACCTTTCAATAAGTGGTCCTTCTTTTGGCTAATACTCTGATTACACATTCTATGTACAGACCCTAGCTATGCCACTAGGTTCTAACATACAGGTCACAGAATAGATTTATTTCCATGTTTTTTGATTTTGGATTTTAAACTTTCATTGGTGACATTATCCAACTGCACTGTCCATCTTTAATTTATATTAATTTATGTTGGTTCGTGCACGATCTGCATTTTCACAATTTATTCGGCAGTCTAATGATAACGCCTTGAATATCTGGTAAGTTATTCTTTGGCAACACTATGAATGATCCTGTTACAAAAGCTATACCATGCCAAAGGTCTTTTATGCCCAGGGTTATCCATTGTTCTCATTTTACATTTTTATGCATTCTTTAAAGGTAACAAACAAAATCACCAAACATACCCCCTAAAAGACTTTTAAGTGAAATTGTTTTTTGTCGGATATTGCCGAGGCGGGTAAGAACCACTGTCTATCCCCAACAGCTGGCACCATCCATTTTAATCATACTGAAAAAATTTCAAGAAAAATTTAGCTTATTAGAAGGACTTATTTTAACATCCCTCAGTGTGGCATCCAGACTCAAGCACAACGTGCATGTTTTGGGATTCTCTCCCTGTAACAAGTGCTGCTTCCATCAAATATTGTTTAACCGCCAGATAACGCTGAGGTAATATACTACGTTGTTTTTTGAAGGGCACACTACTTTTCATTGGCTATTATAATCTTTCATTCAAAATAGAACACCTATCAAACAGCGGGAAAACCCCACCATCAGGGGAAACCCCACCACGTCACAGATGACATCAAAAGAGACTGATCCAATCAATTTCCTTATTGAGACCCAGAGGTGTCACCGTATTCAATCTAAATATCCAACTTTGCTCATGCCCTCTAGGATCCGGGGGGACATAATCTATCACTGACCATCGCAGGTCCGTGAAATCATGATTATGTGTTAAACAGTGCTCAACTATCGGGGCAGATGTAATCTTTTGATGAATCCTTGACGCATGCTCATTCAAGCGAGTTTTAATCACTCGTGTAGTCCTGTCTATATACAAAAGAAGACAGGGGCAGTGCAAAACGTAGACTACAGACGATGAATTAATTATGTTTGTTTTGACATGTAATTATTTTATGTCTGAAGGGAAATTCTAGCAACAAATCTTTGGGATCGCAATGGGGGCAACGGCAGCACCCTCAATTGCCACTCTCTATATGGCTGATTTTGAAGAGAAATTTTTGTATGGGTCATCTTATTTTGAGCATGTATTGTTTTGGAAACGGTCTTTGGACGATATATTATTTCTATGGAATGGTACCCCTCTTGAATTACAAGAATTTCTATCTTGGATAAATAATTTAAAACCTAATCTAACATTCACTGCACACATTGAGAAGAGCCAAATTGAATTTTTGGATGTGATGATACTGAAGGAGGATGGTTGTTTTCGAACCTCCTTGTATCGGAAGAGTGTGCAATGAAATAGTCTGCTCAAATACCAGAGTTTTCATCCGGGACCATTAAGGAGAGGACTTCCGTTTGGGCAATTTTTAAGGCTCCGGCACCTCTGTTCATCCTCTATGGATTTTAAACATCAGGCAGCGGATTTGTGTGAGCGGCTTCTTAATAGGGGTTACCCTGTGTGAAATAGTGAAGATGACATACCGTCGGGCTCTACATGTACAACGAGAATGGTTATTGGATGATACGTTGAGAAGTGAGAGAGTTGATGAGACCCCAGAAGCAATTGTTGGTGTTCTCCCATATACGAGTCTCAGAAAAGAAATAGTTAGAATATTAAAGAAATATTGGCCAATATTGGGGGTTACATCCATGCTTTCAGAAACCCCTTATGATTGCATATTCCCGAGGTTCTAATCTGAGAGTTCTTTTAGTTCATTCTACAGCTCTGATTGATAGACTAGCTATACCATCCCCACATAATTGGGGTCATATTTCTTGTGGATCATGTATATACTATGCTACAGCATTGACGGGTAATACATGGACACACCCAATAACAGGATGAATAATTAAACGTAAATGGGAGACTGACTGTAATTCATCGTTTGTGGTCTACGTTTTGCACTGCCCCTGTCTTCTTTTATTTTATTTATTTATTTATTTAACAGTATTTCTAAACCGCCTTATCTTAATAATCAAGGCAGGACTACATGAGTGATTAAAACTTGCTTGAGTGAGCATGCGTCAAGGATTTGTCAAAAGATTACGTCTGCCCCGATAGTTGAGCACTGTTTAACACATAATCATGATTTCACGGACCTGCGATGGTCGATGATAGATTATGTTCCCTGGATCCTAGAGGGGGTGATTGGACTGCCTTACTCCATTGGCGTGAGCAAAGTTAGATATTTAGATTGAATACGGTGACTCCTCTGGACCTTAATAGGTGACGTGGTGGGGTTTCCCCTGATGAAGTGGTGTCTTCCTGCCGTTTGATAGGTGTTCTATTTTGAGTGAAGGATTATAATAGCCAATGATAAGTAGTGTGCCCTTTAAAAAACAGTGGAGTATATTACCTCAGCGTTATCTGGCGGTTAAACATTATTTGATGGAAGCAGAACTTGATACAGACAGAGAGTCCTGAAACATGCACGTCGTGCTTGAGTTTGGATGCCACACTGAGGGATGTTAAAATAAGTCCTTCTAATAAGCTAAGTTTTTTTGAAATTTTAACAATATGATTAAAATGGATGGTGCCGGCTGGTGGGGATAGACAGTGGTTCTTACCCCCCTCGACAATATCCGACAAAAAACATTTTCACTTAAAAGTTTTTTAGGGGGTGTATTTGGTGATTTTGTTTGTTCTGATATTTATTTATCACTAAACTAAGGGTGATTGATGTGGTTTCTTTAAAGGTAAAGCTTTCTTTTAGTGATTTTAATTACTCTTACTTAGTGTTTTTATTTTTTAAATTTTCTTTTATTTTAATTTTTAGCTCTGTTTTTAACAATTTCCACTCATCATTTTTAAAGACTGCCAATATGCCAGCCATCAATGTATTTACTAGGTCACCATAGTAACTTCTAGTTGGCACCAAAATACATCTTTTAAATGCCAGTCCGGCGCTCTGGCTCTTCTTATATTCTGAAGACACTCAGTTCCCAACACTAATTCGGACAGATTGATGTTTCTCTACAGTTGAAATAGCTTTTCCTCAGGTATTCGTTATTTTCCTTTTTCGATATATGCCTGACATATAATTTTGTGCTCTAAGCAGAACACAAAGGAACTTTAATACTATTGCCGTCAATTAGGCTCAAATTCCTTATACATTTTGGGGCCAATTTCATTACATATGTTTCTTGGTTGCAGGCACATCCAAATCGTAAATGTGTCTGATTTATACAGGATTCTGCATTAGATACACATGCAGTTTCGGAATAGGGACATACACGTTTCCGGGACTGCACGAACAAAGTGCTATAGAGTACTGGACACGGCTATACACAACAAATGGTTTTGTACATCCCCACAGTCACTGTATTCTGAAAGGTTAGACATTCGCAAACCTGCCCATCTCTACTATAGACCTGTGAACAGCCATGCCTCTGTGTAAAATGCGCATCTCCTAAGCTGCTTTACTCACTGACAGTGTTATACTGATGCAAACTGCACATGAATACTGATGATACAGAAATGGTGATGCAAACCAGACTATCTATACTAAACTAGAGGGCATAACACGAAGCTGCAAGGGAGTAAATTGAAAGGCAATGTCAAGAAATACTTTTTCACTGAAAGGGTGGTGGATGCTTGGGATGCCCTCCCGATGGAAGTGGTGGGGGCAAATACAGTTACAGAATTCAAAATGGCATGGGACAGACACGGTGGATCCCTTTACAGCAACAGGATTGACTCAAAATAAACATAACTCTCTTATATCTCAATAGGGGTGATCTACATGGAGCGGTGGGTACCCGCCTAAACAAAGGCAGAGGGAGGGGTGACCTGCATGGAGCGGCAGACGCATCTACTCTTACCACCTTGCTGGGCAGACTAGATGGACCATACTGTTCTTTATCTGCCATCATATACTATGTTACTATGTTATTATAAAACTACAGTGAGTAAAAAAAAAAAGTAGAAATATATTAAAAAAAAAACCTAGATGGACCATGCTGGTCTTTATCTGCCGTCATTTACTGTGTTACTATGTTACTATACCAGTCTGTTGTATGCCCAGAAGATAGCTCAGTGCACTCTATGATAGTTTTAAAGCAAGTAGAAAGTGATTTGTTTGACATGACATACCTCACATCACAACATACATGACAGTGAAAGACATCCTTAGTTATGCTTGCATTGGTCATCTCTGAAAACAGTCTGTGCAATGCTCAGTATGGCGCAGACAAAATCAGAAGAGTGTCTCTATAAAGAAACATCACAACTTATCCCTGTCACTGATAAGAGACCCGCAGAATGGGACTATTCAACAGTGCAAGCAGCGCTAATAAATGACCAAAATAACTATCAATGCCCTCTACAATTGTGCACATTTCTAGAGACCTATGATGGTGCCCCTGAGCATGACCTAGTGCTGTTTGCACTGTTAACTGCTCTCATTCTGAGGGTCCCTTATTAGTGACTGGGATATGTTGTGACATTTTGCTATGGAGAACCTCTTCTGATCTAACCTTTCCGATCACACTGGCACCTGGTGATGCTGCGGTCATCCCTACAGTCCAGGTACCAGCCAGGCATATGTGTCGCCCTCCCCCAGATTAGCAGATGAGCATATGTGCAGCACTTAGACCACACACACACACACACACTCACTCTCACCTGCAGTCACAACTACCATCTTCTGCCAAAACCATGCCCTGCATCCATACACAAATGCTATGAAGCCATGATGATGTGGCGTCTCAGGACACCACAGTTGATCTGCATTTCTCAGGCAAACATGTAGATGTAGGAATGGTACATTCACATTTTTCCGGACACTGGAATTGTTAGGGAAGCTGAGAATAGCCCCTTTGGCACAAGCAGCAAATGGCAGCATAGTTAGAATAAAGTCTTTTGCAATGCTTTATATTTCTGTAAGGGTGCTTTTTATTGTTCTTTAGCCTTACAAATGTCCCTCACCTGTGCATTCCATTCTGTACAACTGCATCTTGTGCACTCCCAGACAGCAGACGCACCAGTTCAGTAGAGACGTATCACAGCCATTCATCTCTATGGGATGCGTTGAGGATCAGAGCAGTCCTGGCCTTGCATTCCATGATTCTGCAGGTATAGTTTGGATGTTAATGCTGAAGAGGTGGATGTGTTCTCTTCATGGCAAAAGAGCGTCTAAACTTCCCTATGATCAATGCACACTCCTCACAAATGTTGGACTTCTTCACAATCTCCAACAGGGACCACACTATCTGCCTGGCATAGCAAACACCCTCCTTGAACTCAGAAACCTTATCAGACTTGCTAGAAGAAACATGCACACACACAGCATCTAAAAAGTACTTTTTCCTACTTGAAGACTTAAACCTTACATCCACTCTATGAAACAAGCAAGCACATTCTCCAATGCTATGGTAGCACTTCAACTACACCAGGTAATCAATAAGACTATCCTCACTAAAGAAGCAACTCTTAACCTTGTTTTTGTGCCCAGAGACCTACAAGCAACAGATCTTAACATTCAGATTGACCCAGTGCCATGGTCGGATCACACGATCTCCTTTATTCTTTCAGCCAAACCCCAGACTCCATATTACCCTCAGCAACACCCTACTCACACCACTTTAAAGCATTCAACAAGGAAACTTCCTAGATGATGTTTCCCCATTCCTGGTTTCTGACCTTCACAACGTTTAATACGTACACTCCTGGAATACACTAATGCTGCTACTTTTACACCACAACACTCCTCCACCTCCCATAACTATGCACAACCAGCCTGGTTCTCTCCCAAACTCAGAGTTATTAGACACCAACAAGACATATCGAAAGAAGATGGAAACAAAATCAGGAAAGTTCCATCATCACCAAAAAATTGAATACTGCAACCTTACCAACAGCTAAGTAGCTGAGATAGGTTACCTCAGACCAGAAGGCTAAGGGTTCAATTCCCATGTAGGGACAATTAGCCTCAAGCCAAGTGTCTCTAGTCCCATGGCCACTCCTTGTGAGGTTGGGAAAGCCACTTAACCCTCCATTGCCTCAGGTATGCTTAGATTGTAAGCCTTTCGGGGATGAGGAAATAAAAAGTGCCTGTTAGAATGTATCTGTAAACTGCTCTGATACACACAGTAAAGGGTGATATATCAAGTGCCTAAACTATAAGACATATCAAAAGAAGATAAAAACAAAATCAGGATAGTTCCATCAAGGAGCAGTTCATCACCATGCAAATTGAATTCTGCAACCTTACCAACAGCTGTAGAAAAGAATACTACTCATGCATCATCATGAAATCTCTCAACTGACCCAAAAAATTATTCTCCATTGTGTCTTCACTCATCAAAAACCCTACATCATCATCCTCAACAAGCTTTCAGCTGCATCAATTCATTTACTGACTTATGTGCTACTATAAATTTTTGCCACCCTTCCACCAGTGGGTTATTAATATGAGCCTTCCTGGCATCCTGCAGCCTAGTTAACATCTGCAATAGTCCATTCTCTCATTGTTTTCAGACACTAGTTGTATAAGCCAAGATCGTACTTTGAAGATGACTTTTGCCACCTCCAAATGTATAACTTCACCCTCCCTATTCTCCTTCTGACAATCTTGCCAATCTTTCCTCAGGAACACCCTAAATCTAGAGTTTAAACACTAGGTGGTATTAATCTTCCATATTTTATCCCTCCCAGCTAGCTGGAGCCTCATCCTCACTTTCACTGAGGAATGATCAGATATGGCTTATTCCTCTATGTGGACCGACTCTAGTTTACTCCTTTTCCATGGGGTGCAGCTATAAAGTCCAACTCAGCATTTAAAAATTCTATTCCTTTCAGTTCCTGATCCTTTCGTGGGGGCTTTTCTGGGATGAAACTTATTGATTTTTTTAAGTCACCCCTACCACTAATTTGCATTCATCATATGCTGCCATTTCTGCAACAAGGGCTGGACAAAACCCCATGATTATATACATTCAGAGTCAGGGCCAGCACTACCACTAGGCAAACGAGGCGGTCACTATGGCACTGGCCCTCAGCCGGCACCCATTGCTGCTGCTGCTGCCACTCCTCTCTGGGGCCTGCAGTGGTAGCAATAGCCCGCAAACTGAGATACAGCGCTTACTAACATTCCGGCGCTGCGCTGTGGTTTTCTCCTATGTACAATGTGCATTTCCATGCCGCTCCGAAACCAGAAGCAGAGTAAGAGAGGGGTGGAAACAGCACATTATGCACAGGAGGAAACCATGATGCACTGCCGAAGGGTTAAAATGCCGTTTGAGGGCTATTGCCATCGCTGAAGGCCCTGGAGATGGGTGGCAGCAGCAATGGGGGCGGCAGGATGGAGGGCCTCCAATCATTGCACCAGCTGTGTTCAGAGTGTATACATTACCTAGCAGTATTCAATCCTCTTTTAGCACCCCCATCCATAGAATATACCTGCTTTCTGAATCTGGTATTATTTGTGGGTCTCATATGCAACTGCCTTGCTCAACAGAATGGTTACCCCTCTTTGCTTGTTGAGAATGCAATTTCCCCCACCCACCCCCACTTCAACTTTGATGCTCCACCTGGCTCAGCTGACTTTCTTGCAGAAAAATTATATGTGCGCCCACTTTTTTGCAATAACTTAGCACCTTAGAGGGTCATTTTAAAAGGTTTAGTCATGATTTGGAAATCTGAAGACGTGCATGTTGAGATCACAGAGACATCTCCATAGCAATTCCACAAATGATGTTCACAGATGTCTCTGGTTCAGGGACATCCAAGTAGGTAAGAGGGTGTGGAAGAGGCTTGTCCAGGGAGGAGCAATGGACTTGCATGTCCCTATTCAATCTCAGGAACATCAGAGAGGTCTGCAGGCACGTCTAAGTGTATACCTACTCCAGGCATGACTAGCCATCAGGAAAGTGTTTGTTTTCAACATAAAAAATACAGGGAGTGTAGAGAACATGGAGAATTGAAGGTCTGGTTCCATGTTCAGGATGCCTGCATGCTGAAGCTCTCAGAAAACAAGTGGAGGAACTCAGAGAAGAGGTGGTGAGGCTGAGGATCATTCAAGACAGTGAGAAGTACATTGAAACATCCAAACTCTCCAGCAGTGGAGAAGTTGGGAGCCTACAGAATGATGAAGGTTGGATGCAAGTCACCAGGACCTGCAGAAACACCAATCCTGCCCCTTCAGCCCTTGAACTGAAGAACCATTATGCAGCCCTGGAAGTGGAGGAGGTGAAAGTACCCCATGAAAGGGAAGAACCAGAGCTTGAGCATCCCAAAGTTGCAGAATCAGTGACCATAAGGAAGCAAAGGGTAGTGGTGGTTGGTGACTCTCTTCTGAGGGGTACTGAGCTATTTATCTGCCAACCAGACTTGATGTCCAGAGAGGTATGCAGTCTGCCAGGTGCCAAAATCCAATATGTTACGGAGAGTTTGCCGAGACTCATCAGGCCCACTGACTATTACCCGATGTTGCTCATCCATGATGGCACAAATGATACTGACAGCAAATCAAAAGTGACTTCATGGCTCTGGGACAGAGGGTGAAACAGATTGGTGCACAGGTGTTGTTCTCTTCAATACTCCCTGTTGAGGGTAAAGGCCAAGGCAGAGAAGTTTGCATCCTGGAGATAAATTCATGGCTGTCATCATTAGCGTTTTGGATTCCTGGACCATAGGATGCTGTTCCAAAGATTGCAGAGCAGAGATGACATCCATCTGTCCAAGAAGGTTCAACATGTCTTCAGTAGCAGACTGGCTAACCTACTGAAGAGGGCTTTAAACTAGATTCATTGGGGATGGGTTAAGAAAGCCCCCAGGTAAGTGAAATATGAAATACCTTTATGAAAATGGGTAAAAGGGGCAACATATGGAAAGTAGTGTGTATAAATACCCATAGCATGGGAAATAAGATCCTAGATGTTGAGGCTTTAATGGGAGTGGCTGACTTGGATTTAGTGGCGGTAACAGAAACATGGTTCACAGACAAACATGATTGGGATGTAACTATACCAGTCTATACTTTATTCAGACAAGACAGGGTAGGAAGAATGGGGAGGAGGAATGGCACTGTATGTAAAAAATAATATTAAAGCTATGAAATACAGGGCTTGAAAAGGAGAGAGAGGAGGCACTGTGGGCTAAATTAGAAAGAGGGAAAGAGAAATCTATTTGCATTGGCATGATATACAGACCTCCTTCACAGGGAGAAGAGGTGGATGGAGATTTAATAAAAAGCATACTCAGCATTGCCAGGAAAGGGGAAATGCTACTGATAGGGGATTTCTATATGCCAGATGTTGATTGGCACATCCCTGCTGAGTATAATATAGAAATAAGGAAATCCTGGATTCTCTACAGGGAGAACTATTCAGGCAACTATTAACAGAACCCACACATGAAGGGGCCTACTGGACTTGATGCTTATCAATGGTGAAAGTGTATTTGATGTTATAGTGGGAGATCATCTTACATCCAATGATCACCTGATGATACCTGATGTGATAAGATAATGGAATATTGAATTAGTAATGGGGTTAAATGGTTGAATCTAGAAGCATCTGCTTTGAGTTTGACAGAAGTATTCTGAAGAGGTTGAAGTTTTTTCAAATGATGTTTTCGAAGAACTGCATAGATGGCATTACAGTAATCAACCTAGAAATAACTAGACTGAGGAGAAGAATGGCTACTGCAGACGAGTCAAGAAAAGGATAAATGGATCTGATCAGACATAGTGGGGAAAAGGTGCTGTTGATGACAAAGCTAATTTGGTCATGGAATGTGAGTCTAGATTCTAGTTTAATATTTAGATATTTGAAGGAAGAGGAAAGGGCAAGAGGAAAGTTCTCCAGTATTGGGGCAGTGGTGGGAGTATTAGAATCAGGGGCGGCCCAAGTGGGGGTGCAGGGCCATGTGCGGAGACTCATTGCGGGGCCTCATTTCCATAAGGAACCTCATTTGCATAAATATTTGCATAATGCTATTGTTCACTAACTTTTAATAAACATGCCTCTTAATGAGTGTATGGATAAAGAAAGACTACCAGACTTCTGCATTTCTATACTCCAGTGCCAACAACCAGGCACATTAGGAAGTACTATAAACACTGCCCATTTAGAACCCATCAGCAGAAGTAAAAAGAATCCCCTGGTTCTGTAACAACAGACAATCACAAAATAGAACCAAACCCAAATCAAAATTTTACCCCTATCTAAAATATCTTTTTTTGTTGGAGCAGGCTGGAGGCGACTGAAAGAACAACACAGCCGCTCCAGACAGCCAGTTCCTTTTTAATCAAACCAAATAAATATGGTACTTATCGAAGTAGTATCCCAGTGAAGTGTTGTAATATCCATCAAAATCATTCGCCTGGTACAGTCCTTAAATGTTCCTCATTTTAATAGCGGTCAAAAGCAGCTTATCCACACGACGCGCATGTTTCGGGCCACCGAGCCCTGTGTCAAGTGTTCATAAACGCGGGATAAGCTGTTTTAACATACTGATCTTTTTCCTTTTGCTCTTTCCTCCATTTCTTTCTTTATTCCTTTTTCATCCACTCAAATTTTACCCCTCCATCCTCAATCCCCATTTACTCTCCCAATACCCGGCCAATCGTAGATTTTTCTTCCTTTCCATACAAAATATATTTTCCCCTCTCTACCCTCATTCCTCCATCCTCATCCTCTTGCCCTTCCAGTCCTCTCCCAGCATCCACTCCCTTCTAGTCCCATTCTCCCATCCACCCACATCAGTCCATTTCCAGTTCTAGCCCCCAATCAGCCCATTTCCATTCCCTCCCTTCCTCTCTCCGTCTTGAACCTCTTCATACTACCTTCAAGCACAACCTGAAAGCTCACTTGTTCTCCCTAGCGTTTGATGTTCCATCTCCTTTTGTATGATGTCCTCCTCTGTATGTGCTTTATCCCCCCTCTTCTGTTTTGTCTAATCTTAGTTGTCTTCTCTTTCTCTTTCTCTGTCCTTTATAATTTTTATAGCCTATACTTGATGTTTTAATTTAATCTTTTTGTTTGTAAATTTTTATATTTATTATTATTGTATACTTCCTTTTTACCCTCCAGCTCCGGCTGGATTTTATGTGATTTATTTTTACTTTTATTGTACACCGCCTTGATTACACTTGAAAGGCGGTTTTATCAAGCTTAATAAACATAAACATAAACACATCATCCCTTTCCAGTTCTATCCTAGCCCCTCCATTAGTCCATTACCAATTCAAACTTCCCTCCCCATTACCCATCAGCTATTTCCAGTCCTAGCTCCCCCCGACTCAGCCCATTTCAAGTCCAAGACCCCCTCACCATCAGCTATTTACAATCTTAGCCTCCCCCCCCCCCCGTAAGAGCCCCGTGACTGTCTAACAGGCTTTAGAGGGAGCCATAGAGGCCCCAGCTCACCTCTGACAGACGCCAAAGTGAAGAACACCCTTTTTCTTCACTTTGGCAGCTGTGTTGTAGTATAGGATGCTGGTTCGCTGAGTGCTGGGAAACAGGAAGTCCCCTTTGACCTCAGCACGCCAGCATCTTACACTACAATGCAGCTGCCAAAGTGAAGAAAAAAGGCGCTCTTCACTTCGGCAACTGTCAGAGGTGAGCCGGGGCCTCTCCGGCTCCCTCTAAAGCCGCCCTGCCTACCGGTGCCGAATGTGAAATATTGTTTGTGCAGGGCACCCTGAAGCGTGGGGCCCTGTGCGAACAACATTCTTGCACAATGGACAGGCTGGCCCTGATTAGAATTACCATTAAACCAAATGGCAGACTTTTTAAAACATTTAGTTTAAGAGCATTACAGCCCGATCCCATAAAAAGCATCTCTGGCCAGCAGATACATCTAAATTAAAAACGGTCCTCATTTGAACCTAATTCCTCATCCGTGGGTCTTCACATGCCCGTGGGTCTGGAATCACAGAGACAGACATCTTTGGCATGGATCGCACATGGGTGCAGGCATGGGCCATGCAATATAATGGAGAAACACATCCCCATCAGTATTATCGGACGCAGGTAAATATTGTGGACATCCCTGCACCTACTGTATTCTGAAAAGTTACATGTTTCATATCCTGCCCATCCCTGTGATGTAGCTGTGGACACCACACCCTCCAGGAAAAATGTGCAGCTCCTAAGCTGCTCATCACAGACAGTAGTTTGCTGATGCACACTAGACATAAATAACAATGAGAAATGACAGCTACTGCAACCTAGACCATATACCAGTCCTCCTCAGGCCCTGAAAAAATGCTAAGTAATCCCAGTGCACCCCAATATGGCCTACAAGAATGTAGATATGAACATGTTTGTCAGGATATATGTTGCATCAAATGGTATGTGGCATTAGGAATTGGCCCTAGTGATTCCTGCCCTGGTCATCTCTAGAGACACACTTTAAACTGCTAGGGATAGAACCTTACCAAGTGCACAAAACCTGGAACTAACACTGTAGCTCCCCAAAGGATGCATAATATTGCTGAGCAACAAATATATGCACTTTTCTTCCCCATAAGTACAGTCATTCTACTGCTCCACACTGCCTTTTCTCTCCTACCTCCCCCTACATCCCTGCTCAGGAACTCCGCTCTTCTGGCAAATCACTTCTGTATGTGCCCTTCTCTTCTACTGCCAACTCCACTCCTTTCACCTTTCTGTTTCCTATGGCTGGAACAAGCTACCTGAGTCTGTATGTCAGGCTTCTTCTCTGGCCCTTCTCAAATCCAAGCTGAACGCTCACCTCTTCGTTGCCGCTTTTGGATCAGATCATCTAATCTCCCTTGTGTTTCCTTACTATTCTCCTTAGAAGTATCCTGTCCAGAGATGCTATGTTGTCTATCTTGACTAGATTGTAAGCTCTACTGAGAAGGGACCATCTTTTATGTGTGTCTGTGCAGTGCTGCATACACTTTGTAGTGCTATACAAATGATCCGTGGTAGTGATAGTAGTAGTATGGCTTTCTGGCTATGGAATCTGATTTCCACATATCTGGGTACTGATATTTCTCACAGCTGCTACACCTGTCCCTTTGTGACATATGTCTGTCTTTATACACCCGCTATCTGTAGGGCAACCTTCTCTGCCTTCCCATAGTCTGTTTGTGGCACTGCTCAATTGGTCAGGCCTGTGTAGGCATGGGAGAGGAGATCCCTGTGCTATCAGACCAAGTAGCCAGACTCCATATATGTCACCACTCTCACAGCTCTCATTGATCCAGGACTGGGTAGGGATGGTACAATCCAGGATGCTGCAATCCAGGGAATGTTGACACAACATTAGTCATGTCTCCCAGTGCCTGGCACAATGGATGCATGGCTGCCGTATCACACTGCCAATAATATCTGATCTTATTAGAGTACCCTATGAAAAATAATCCAGAAGGAATCAGCATAGGTTCCCTATGGCTAAATGTCAAAATATATCTCTATCAATAATAAGGGACCCTCAGAATAAGAGCATTCAACAGTGCAAACAGCACTAAAACGTGCTCAAAAGCAACACCATCGGTCCACAAAATGTGCATTTGGGGCATGCATTAGTGCTCGGAATTAGAGCACTGTTGAATGCCTTTATTCTGAGGGTCCCTTATTATTGACAGGGATATATGTTGATATTTAGCTATAGCGAACCCTCTCTGATTTTGACTGCCTGATCACACTGGCACCTGGTGATGCTGCGGTCATCCATACAGTCCAGGTACTGGCCAGGCTTTAATGTCCCCCATGAATTGCATATGAGCACATCAGATCCCTCCGTGCACCCCCCAAACCACACACACACACAGTCACTTTCTGTCACAAAAACATAATTCTGCCAAAATATGCCCTGAACCTATACATAACAGCTATGACATAAAGAAGACAGAGAGGTATATAGATGAGATCTACAGGGACATAGTACTGAAGTCCTACCTCCAGTCTGGCAGCCTCCCTATTGCCATAGAGGAAAGAGGTTACATGACAGAAGTGCATCACCCTGATATGGTAGGAAGTGATCCTGTAGCTAAGACCTGTCCTCTAGGTGATGTAAAACCCTCCTGTATTGAGGAGGTTTCTTCAGGGCCATGTTCCCATGAGGAAAGGGTTAGGACAGCCGTTATAGCTGTGATTTGAACATTAGGCATGTAGATAGCAGGATGGCTGGGAGATGTGAGGATCGCCTGGTAACATGCCTGTCTGGTACGAAGGTAGCGGACCTTATGAGTCACCTAGACAAGATTTTAGATAGCTGTGTCTTCTGACATGTTGGTACCAATGGCATAGTGGAAGGGAGGTTCTGAAGGCCAAATGTAGGCTTTTAGGTAGGAAGTTTAAATACAGAATTCCTAGGGTAGCATTCTCTGAAATGCTTCACATTCCATGCACAGGACCTAAAATGCAGGCAGAGCTCTGGAGTCTCAATGCGTGGATGAGATGATGGTGCAAGGAAGAGGATTTTTGATTTGTTAGAAACTGGACAACATTCTGAAGGGATAGGCTCCACTTTAACTGGGTTGAACCCCAGCTGCTGGCAGATAGAGCAGCTTCTAAACTAGATAATAGGGGAAAGTCAACAGTCGCCCAAGAGTGTTTGGTTTGGAAGTATACTAGCAAAAGAGGGAAGTTAGGACATCCCAA
Source organism: Ichthyophis bannanicus (assembly GCA_033557465.1). Classification (NCBI taxonomy): domain Eukaryota; kingdom Metazoa; phylum Chordata; class Amphibia; order Gymnophiona; family Ichthyophiidae; genus Ichthyophis; species Ichthyophis bannanicus. The sequence goes on from CM066032.1 coordinate 428,551,979, forward strand.
CAGAGAGGTTCCAATAAAGATAAAAGTAGCCCAGCTGCTCTTAACTACAGAACAGACAGAGCTGAAAGATTTCAAATTAGCCCTGACTACTGATAACCAGATTAATATGAATAAAATACAACCTCTAAAATGCCTTTATGCAAATGCTAGAAGTCTATAGGATGGGAGAATTAGATTATATAGCACTAAATGAGTCATTAGATATGATTGGTATTTCAGAGACCTTGTGGAAGGAGGACAACCAATGGGACACTGTAATACCAGGGTACAAACTATATCACAATGATAGAGTAGATCGAATTGGTGGAGGAGTTGTGTTCTATGTTAGAGAAGGCATTGAGTCACACAGAATTAAGGTTTTGCAGGAAAGAAAATACACTGTAGGATCTCTATGAACAGAAATTCCATGTAAAGGACAGGGTAGGAAGAAGAAGAGGAGGAGTGGCATTATAAGTAAAAATAATATTAAAGCTTAGGAACTGCAGAGCTTAAAAGGGAGAGAGAAGCCACTGTGGGTTAAACTAGAAAGAGGGGAAGAGAAATCTATTTGCATTGGTGTGATATACAGACCTCCCTCACAGGAGGAAAAGGTGGACGGAGAGTTAATTGAAGACATATGCAGCATTGCTAGGAAAAGGGAAGTGCTACTGATAGGGGATTTCAATATGCCAGATGTTGATTGGCACACTCCTGCTGCAGTATCATCTAGAAATAAGGAGTTCCTTGACTCTATTCAGGGAGAACTATTCAGGCAACTGGTAACAGAACCCGCACGTGAAGAGGACTTGGTGCTTACCAATAGTGAAAGTGTTTCTGATGTTATAATGGGAGATAACTTTGAATCCAGTGATCACCAGATGATGTGGTTCAGTATTAGGACTAGAGCTGTTAAAAACCATTCAAAAGTGAGGGTCTTAGACTTTAGGAAAACCAACTTTGCCAAAATGGGCCAATACTTCAGGGAGTAGTTAGCGGGATGGGAACAGCTGGGGATGTAGAAAAACAGTGGGCAAAACTGAAAGGGGATATTTTAAGGGCAATCAACCTTTTTTTAAAATAGTAAATAAAGATAAAAGGAAAAGGAGACCGCTATGGTTTGTGAAAGAAGTAGCTGAAAAAGTGAAAAAAAAGGAGGCCTTCATAAAATACAAGAGATCATGGAAAGAGGAAGATAGGCATTTATATTTGGAAAAACTTAGAGAAGATAGAAAAGTAGTCAGGAAAGCAAATATTCAGAAAGAGGAGGAAATAGCCAATGCAGTAAAATGGGGGGATAAGACATGTTTCAGATATGTTAGTTTCTGGAGAAGAGGAAGGGCAAGAATGGTATTATCTGACTCAAGGGTGAAGGGAAGGAATATGTAGAAGCTGATGAGGATAAAGCGGAATTGCTTAATAAAATATTTCTGTTCTGTGTTCACAGATGAAGAACCAGGAGCAGGACCTCAGAAAATACCCTCAAACAGGAACAGAAGTGAGGGGCATCTTGAACAATTGTCAGAAGACTGTGTTCATGATACACTAGCTAAACGTAAAGAAGACAAAGCGATGGGACCAGATGGGATACATCTGGAATACTGAGGGAACTTGGGGATGGTCCAGCAGCTCCACTGACTGACCTTTTCAATGCCTCATTGGAGTTGAGAGTGGTACTAAAGGACTGGAGAGAGGCACATGTGGTTGCTTTATACAAAAACAGAAGTAAGGATGTGGTTGAAAACTACAGGCCAGTTAGCTTAACTTCGGTGGTGAGTAAATTATTGGAAGCGCTGTTGAAAGAGAAAATAGTGAAGTTTCTAGAGTCCAGTGGATTACAGGATCAGAGGCAGCAAAGATTTACCAGAGGCAGATCTTGTCAGACAAATCTGATTTATTTCTTTGACCGGGTGACCAGGGAGTTGGACTGAGGAAGAGCCTTAGATGTGGTGTATTTAGATTTCAGTAAAACCTTTGACACCGTTCCTCACAGGCGACTTATAAAGAAACTGAGCACCCTAGTGATGGACCCTAAATTTACTGCTTGGGTTAGAAATTGGTTGAGTGGGAGGTGAAAAAGAGTACAGGTAAATGGAGCTCACTCTGAGGAGAAGGAGGTTACCAGTGGTGTGCCCCAGGGATCTGTCCTTGTCTGATTCTTTTTAACATCTTTGTTATATAGTGGAAGGGCTGTCGGGTACGGTTTGCATCTTTGCAGATGATACCAAAATCTGCAATAGAGTAGATGCCTAGGAAGGTGTAGATAACATGAGGAGGGATCTAGCTAAGCTTGAAGAATAGTCTAAAATTTGGCAGCTGAGATTTAATGTTAAAGATTGCAAGGTCATGCATTTGGGATGCAGCAATCCAAAGGAGCATTATAATATAGGGAGTGAAGTACTTTTGTCTACTGAAGAAGAGTGGGACCTAGGCGTGATTGTGTTTGAGAATCTTAAAGTAGCTAAACAGGTAGAAAAGGCGACGATAAAATCTAGAAGGATGCTTGGGTACATAGGGAGAGGAATGGCCAGCAGAAGAAAGGAGGTGATAGTGCCTCTGTATAAGTCTTTGGTGCAACCTCATTTAGAGTATTGTGTGCAATTCTGGAGACCACATCTTCAAAAGGATATAAATAGGCTGGAGTCCATACAGAGGGTGGCTACTAAAATGGTTAGTGGTCTTCATTATAAAGCATATGAGGACGGACTTCAGGATCTTAATATGTACACCTTAGAAAAAAGGCGAGATAGAGGTGATATGATTGAGACATTTAAATACCTCCATGCATAATTGCACAGGAGGAGAGCCTATTTCGATTTTAAGCAAGCTCTGTTTCAAGGGGACATGGGATGAGGGTGAAAGGAGATAGATTTAGGATTGATATGCGGAAATATTTCTTTATGGAAAGAGTGGTGGATCCGTGGAATAGTCTCCCAGTGGAGGTTGTAGAGAGGATGAAAGTATCTGAATTCAAAGAAGCATGGGACAAACACAGAAGATCTCTAAATGAAAAAAGAGGAATGTTGTAGTGGTTGATATGGAAGGACAGACTAGATAGGCCATGTGGTATTTTTCTATCGTCATGTTTCTATGTTTAATGGGTGTTTACTACCAACCGCCTGGCCAGAATGAACAAATGGATGATGAAATGCTAAAAGAAATAATGGTAACTAACAAAAGTTACAACATAGTAATACTAATGGGTGATTTCAATTACCCTGGTATCAACTCGGTCAGTGTCACGGCAGGACATGCTAGAAGATAAAGTTTCTGGATGAAATAAATTACTGTTTCTTGGAGCAGCTGGTTGAACTGACATGACAAGAACTGACATGAAGGAAAGCTATTTTGGACCTAGTGGAACACAGGACCTGATGATTCATTGGAAGAATTTAAAGAAATATCGATAAACTAGGAAAAGTTATTACAATTATTTGATAAACTGTAGAGTTGCAAATCAGGAAGGTTTGCATCCAAGGGTGTTGACAGAACTGAAATATGAGATTAGTAATCTGTGAACTATCATTAAAATCATCTGTAGTACCTGAAGATTGGAGAATGACCAATGTAATACCTAGGGAAATTACAGACCAGTGAATCTGATGTTAATACCAGGCAAAACGGTAGCGACCATTATAAAGAACAAAATTACTCATTCTGTAGATAGCCAAAGATTAATGGTAGAAAACCAATATGGATTTAGCCAAGGAAAGTCTTGTCTGTTATATTTTTTTGAAGGTGTGAATAAACAGGTAGGTAATGGCGAACCAGTTGATATGGTGTATCTGGATTTTCAGAAAGCCTTTGACAAAGTCCCTCATGAGAAATTCTAGGCCAAATTAAAAGTCAGGGGATTGTAGGCAGTGTAGTATTGTGGATCAGGAACTGCTTAAAAGATAGGGTAGGGCTAAATGTCCAATTTTCTCAATGGAGAAAGGTAAATAGTAGAGTACCCCAGGGATCTGTGCTGGGTCCCGTGATTTTTATCATATTCATAAATGACCTGAAAGTAGGAATAATGAGTGAAGTGATCAAATTTTCAGATGACACACAATTATTCAAAGTTGTTAAAACTCAAGAGGATTGGGGGGGCGGAGCCTGCGAGATCCTAGCATGGCAGCGTGAGCGAATCTCTCCTGACCCCAGCCAGACAAATCCTATCTTTATCAACTTATTTGCCCTCCCTGTGCGGTGTGGAGTTGAAGAGGCGGACTGGGAGCATGTCCGGGAGTAAGCAGACCCGTTTGGAATTTACCAACGCAGCGGCATCTGGTTCTAAAAGATCCAAGACTGATCCTTTGTCTCCGCAAAAAATGGCGTCTCCCCAAACCTCGGAGGAAGGTCTGCAGGAGCTACTAAAGCAGGTACGGGCAATCCGGAGCCGGGTGGATTCAAACGGGGAGTCCCTGGCTGAAATGCAATCGGACCTGAAAGAGCTGACTGCACAGATGCAATCGATAACTCACCGAGTCGAAAAAGTAGAAGTGGCGGTGGGGACGCACGAGGAACGTTTGGCCCTTCTGCCTAGGGTCACTCGTAAACTCGATAGTTTGGAAAAGAGTCTGGAGGATATGAACAATCGAGCACGGCGCAATAATATCCGCATACTCGGGATTGTAGAGGGGGCAGAAGGGGGAGATCCTATTCATTACCTGGAAACGTTAATCCCGAAGTTGCTGCGAATAGAATTCTCGCGCCCTTTTGAGATTGAGAGAGCGCATCGGATACCATCTGTGGTTGTGCAGGGGGCCAAGCATCCACGGCCGATGATTTTTTGTGTGCTCAGGCATCAACACGTCAACCTAATCCTGTCTGCAGCTCGAGCTTGTCAATCGCTACAATTTGAAGGGAGACGGATTTCTATGTTCCCGGACTTTAGTAAGCCCACAGTGGATAAAAGGAAACAATTTCTCGCCCTGCGACCACGGTTGCAGCGTCTGCAAGCCCGATATGGCCTATTTAACCCTGCGCGATTTAAGGTGACCTTGAATAATGTCACTAAAACCTTTGAGGATCCTAAGGTGCTCACATCATATATCGAAGAACAAGAGGCCTTACAGATGCAAGCGGACTGACGCTGTCAAAGTATTTTGATGACTGGGACTGCTTTGGGGCTTACTTGGCCTACTGGGTGGAGGTATCCTGGAACTTGGTTTCCGCTGCGGTCTCTTGGAGGTGAATGAAGATGCATACCCTTGTATACCGGATTAACGATGATGATTTCCCGGGGATCCTTCCAGCCTGCTTTCAAGGGAGGATTACTAGGGTTACTGTTCTTTGGGGGGGGGGGGGGGGGGGTATTAGTCTGGGGTCAGGCTGGGCCATGCTGGACGATTTCTATGTCTCACCCAATTTGTAGTTTTCTTGTTGTTTTTTTTTTGTTTTGGGGAAATGTACTGTTCTCTGGGGAGGAATATGATTTACAATTTCAGGGGTGGAGGTTTTCTGTTGTAAATGATGCCTTTACTGTTCCCTGTTTCTTGAGGGGAAATGGCCAACAGGGTAAAAATTATATCCCTTAATGTGAAGGGCGTTAAGACGCCAGTAAAAAGGAAAAAGATATTGCTGTATTGCCGCCGACAACAGGCTGATATAATACTTTTACAGGAGACACATCTTACAATGCTGGAGACTAAGAAACTAGAGGATAAGCAATACTTATTGGTTGGATCCTCCCCGGCTGATCATAAAAAGAACGGAGTGGCCACACTTGTGCGGAAAGCGCTTGGGGTGCGGGTTGTCAGCACCAGTAGTGATATCTCTGGTAGGTGGGCCCTATCCTTAATTGAGCTTGGGCGGGTGCGATTTTCCCTTGTTAACGTTTATGGCCCCAACAGGGATGATCCTAACTTCTTTCGTGCTTTAAATAGCGTTTTACAGTTGGGTAATGCTGCTCCCATCATCCTGGGCGGGGATCTTAATATGGTAAGGGACCCGTTGCTTGATTGCAAACCGGGGAGGGCTGCCAGGGTCTCACGCGCAAGTGCTGCTCTCACAGGATTAATGGAGAACTGTGGGTTAGTAGATATATGGAGGCTGCTGCATCCGGTGGATATGGATTTCACCTTTTTCTCCCCGGTCCATAACTCCTTGTCGCGAATTGACTACTTTTTAATATCTAGATCTCTAGTTTCGAGCAGCTGTGAAGCGGAAATTTTAAGTATGTCAGTGTCGGATCATGCAGCCATAACGCTCAAAATTGAGTTGCAGGAGGTAGATCGGCCTCGCCCACCATGGTCTTTTAATAGAGTGTGGCTCGCAGATCCTTCTTTTCAGGAAGAAGTGCGGGACACTATAAAGCACTACTTTAATGCCAACTTGCTAGGGGAAACCGCCACATGGGCCTGGTGGGAGGCCTTTAAGGCTTCTCTCCGCGCCACCATTACTAGCTATCAGATTAAGGAAAACAAAAAACGGAAAGCGCAGCTATTGGTTCTGGAGGACCAGATTAAAGCTGGTGGACGATTATGGATCCGGTATCCTAACGCTAGTATTCTTCTTCGACTGCAAAGGCTGCGTTTTCGTTATAATGAAATATTGAGTTCAGAAGTGGACCAATTGATGTTAAAACAGTCGGCTAGGTATCATGTGGAATGTAATAAAGCCAGTAAGCTTTTAGCCAACACACTGAGAGGGCAGCGGGAAAAAAACAGAATTGTTTCCATTATAGATGATAATCAGATGAGTGTGATTGGTGATGATCAAATTTTAGCTGAATTTTCTAAATTCTATACCACACTGTACTCTTCAGAGGTAACCGCAGGGCCTGAAGCTATTGTGGATTTTCTGGATGGGTTGGGTCATCCCATGCTGGGAGAACAGCAGGCCAAACAATTGGGTAAGCCCTTTACCGACATGGAACTCCACCGGGCAATGAGTTCAATGTCCGCAGGGAAAGCTGCTGGCCCTGATGGGATCCCCGCCGATTTCTATAAAGTTTTCAGTAAGGAACTTATCCCGTATCTACTGTTATACTATGAGGATTTAGCGAAAGAGCAGGGGCATACAGGTGCATTCTCAGAAGCCACGATAGTTGTATTGGAAAAGCCTGGCAAGGATCCTGCCCGCATTATAAACTACAGACCTATATCTCTGTTAAACGCGGACTATAAAATCTATGCCAGTGTTTTGGCGAAAAGGTTAGCCAACATCATCGGGGAGCTTGTGCACCCGGATCAATGTGGGTTTATACCAGGTAGGTCCACTTCCGACAATGCCAGGTTATTGTGTAATTTATTAGCTAGGGCGGCAGAAGATAACTCCCCATATGTAGCCCTTTCCCTTGATGCTGAAAAAGCATTTGACAGGTTAGAATGGCCTTTCCTTTTCTCGGTTCTGAAGTGGTTTGGGTTAGGTGACAGCTTCATCCGTAAGGTTGGAGTTCTGTATGCCAGAGCTAGCGCCAGAGTTTTCGCCAATGGCGTACTTTCTCAGCCTTTTTCTCTATATCGGGGTACCCGGCAGGGATGTCCTCTATCTCCCCTTCTTTTCGATTTGGCATTAGAGCCTCTGGCTATAATGATCCGACACAGTATGTGTATTAAGGGATTTGATTTGGGAGATATGCAAGTAAAACTCTCGGCTTATGCTGATGATCTTCTCTTGTTCACCCAGCCTTCGGAGATACCGGAGATCCTATCTATGATTGAGAATTATTCAAGCATTTCGGGATATAAAATCAACTGGAGTAAGTCAGTGGCATTTCCGCTTAATAGCTGCTCGAACGCGGGATTAATGGCCCCCTTCCCCTTTAGATGGGAACCAGATGGGATTAAGTATTTGGGTGTCTGGTACAATGCCTCCATTGAACGCACTATTCAGATGAATATTGAGGAGCTCTCTCAAACGATTTGTCATAAGACCTCAGCCTGGTCTCCTCTCCACTTTACTTGGTGGGGTAGGTTGGAAATTATCAAAATGGTGCTCGCGCCCAAAATCAATTATGTTTTAGGCATGCTACCTTTTCCTTTACCGACAGGAGTTTACGCAACCTTAGAGAGAAGCTTGCTGCGCTTTCTTTGGAACGGCTTACAGCCGAGAATTGCCTGCAAGAAACTCAAAGCCTCTAAAGAAAAGGGGGGGGGGGTTCATTTCCCTGATCTTCAATGGTACCATCAGGCTCTCTTGTTAAAGCAGGGAGCCTTGTGGCTTTGCGCCGATGAACCTGTATCCTGCCCGAGCTGGCTCAATGTCGAGTCCAATTTGGCAGCTCCGTACCCTTTGCAATTTATGATGGGTATGTTACATCCAGTGGACTCTGCGGTGGGCGTTGTGGTGCGGGCCACTCAGATGGCTTTTTTAAGGCTGTCGCGAATGGCGGGCATAGATGGGAAGCCCTCCAGAATGACCCCACTATGGTGGAATGCACAGTTTAAAATCAGAGGGAGGAGATTTGCGTGGCGGACATGGCAGGAACGGGGAATTTGGACTTTGGGCCAGTTAGTGGGTGAGCACGGTTGGAAAGATTATCCATCTTTACAAGAGGAGTTCTCTCTCCCTGGGAGTTGTTATTTTCAATGGCTCCAGCTCAGGCACTGCCTGGCAGCAGCCAAAATCCAGGTACAGGAGTTGGCTGCGGAGGGAACCCTATTTAGTTGTCTTAAAGAGACGTATGGACGGAAAGGGCCCATATCAAGATTGTATGCTTTGTTTAGAGACTTTGCGTCCCAGAACCCAGGGGGGTTAACAAAAGTATGGGAATCCGATGTCTCACAGCTGTTAAGTACTGATTCCTGGAAAGTATTATGGGGTCCCATATGTAGAATGTCGCGGTCGGCAGCCGTCACGCAATCCTTATATTTTCTTATGCACAGGGCCTATATCACGCCTGAAAAGCTCTCCAAGTGGGATAAGTCCTCATTGGGGAAGTGTTGGTCATGTCAGTCAGAGGTCGGTACCTTTATGCATATGTTTTATGATTGCCCCTTTGTACAGAGATACTGGAGGTCTGTATGGGGAAAAATACAATCAATCTTAGATATCCCGGATCAGCTTTCTAAAGGCGTGGTCTTTCTGAGGTCCCTGGGGTTTGCTCAGAGGTTACCCAAAGAGAAAGTGTTTTTGCTGAATTTTTTGGTGGCTGTAGCCTTTAGAGTGATATTACTCAATTGGAAGAGTTCGCAGAATCTCAGCCCGGGCATGTGGTGGGGGCTGGTGTCCCAATACTCTCAATACGAGAAACTGTATAGTAAGCTCCACCAGCCGCATAATGCTGTGTTAAACTTTGATAGATGGCTGCTGTTGGATCAATACATTGCTAGATCTATAGTTTCACAAGTGGAGAGTTAGTAATGTGGTGTTCTCCTTGTCCCTGGAGATCTTGGGTCCTGATTGCCAGGTAATGAATGGGTTACGTAGAGGCGTAAATTGTTTCTTTTTCCTTTCTCTTTCTTTTTTCTTCACACTTTTACTTTGTCTGTGCCTTCCCCAGAGAGCGGGGGTGGGGGGGGTGGGGGGGGTGGAGAATGGTTTTTTTTTTTTTTTTTTTTTTGGTTGTTTAGTTTTGCTTTCTCTTAAAAATACTGTCATGTTGTAAGCTTGTATTTACATTTTGTTATGTGCTAATGTTCAATAAATAAAAAAAAAAAAAAAAAAAAAAAAGCTCAAGAGGATTGTGAAAAATTGCAAGAGAACCTTGATAAATTGGAAGAGTGGATGTTCAAATTGCAGATGAAATTTAATGTGGACAAGTTCAAAGTTATGAACTTAGGAAAGAACAACCCAAACTATGGTTGCACAATGCAACCACCACCACCCAGGAAAAAGATGTAGGTATCATCATGGATAACACATTTAAAGCCTTTGCCCAGTATGCAGTGATGGCCCAGAAAGCAAATAAAATTTTAGGAATCATAAGGAAAGGAATGGAAAATAAAACAAAGGATATTATAATGCCTCTGTATCATTCTATTGTGTGACCACATCTTGAATATTGTGTGCAATTCTGGTTGCTGTATCTTAAAAAGGATCTAGCATTATTAGAAAAGGCACAAAGAAGAGCCAACAAAATGGTTAAGGGGATGGAAGGATACCCCTATGAAGAGAGGCTAAAAAGGTTAGGGCTCTTCAACCTGGAAAAGAGATGACAGAGGGGAGATATGAATGGAGATATAAATTAATGAATGGAGTGGAACGGGTAAATGTAGATCAATTGTTTACAATATCAAAATATAGAAAGACTATTGGGCATGCAATGAAGCTATAGGGTAACCTATTTAAGAATAATAAGAGAAAATATTTTTTCACTCAACCTGTAATCAAACTCTGGAATTTGCTACCGGAGGATGTAGTAAAAGCTGTTAGTGTAGCCGGATTTAAAAAAGGTTTGAACAAGTTCCTGAAGGAAAGGACCATAAACCATTACACAGGTACACTACCAAAAAACTGCCTCCAGTTTTGCAACTGATTCCTATAGATTTTGGGGTGCTGAATCCAGGAAAAATAGCCAAAATGTTCCATCACGTCACATTATCTTGCAAAATTAGATTTCTTACCCATATAGGGAATGTTCACATAATTTCTTTTTAGCCGACTGCAGTTTATTTTCTTGGCCCAAAATAGAGGTTGTAATGGTTAACTAACTAGAAACACTCCCTCATGATATTTTAGAGTGTTTTGTATTCATTTTATACATTAACAGGACAATTGGGAGGCGGGGGGCTAAATCCAGTACTCGCGCTGGCGCATGTTCTTTCCTGTTCGCCTCGCCTCGTTCACTCGCTCAAACACGGTGGTTGCGACATGAACGTTCCTGTCAAATTTCAGTTTCTTGCAAGTTCATTATTACCTTTTGTTTGCTCAGTCGTAATCCAGCTTTATTCCGAAGTGGTTCACTACAGTTGTAGTTTGCAGTGCTGTGTATTTGTGATGGCTCACAGAGCCAGAGGTTGCGTCAACTCTCCGGACAGTTTTTGTTTTATTTGTGGGGAATATACCGTGAAAAAGCGGCAGAGGAACATTTCTGCATTTATTAAAAAAGTATATTTCGCCTATTTCGGTTTGAAGTTAGGCGATCAAGACAAACCGTGGGCTCCTCACAAAGTGTGCAAGACATGTGAGGAAGATCTACGCTTATGGATGAAAGGTAAAAAACAAGCATTTCGTTTCAGAATACCTATGATGTGGCGTGAACAAAGAGACCACAGCAGTGACTGCTATTTTTGCTCTTGCATTGTGAAGGGATACAACTTAAAAAATAAGAACGTAATAAGTTACCCCAACCTTCCCTCAGCAATTAGGCCTATTCCTCATAGCAACGAAGTACCTGTGCCTGAACCACCAAAATCTTTGGATCATATTTGTGTGGACGGTTCTGATCATGATGAGACTCATCAAATGGCTTTTCCCGATGAGTCCAGTACTTCCGAGTTTGAAACTGAACCAGATCCGAAACCTGAACTTTTCTCTCAAGCTGAATTGAATGATTTAGTCCGGGATTTAGGACTCCCAAAAGATGCTGCCCAACTGCTAGGTTCTCGGCTTAAACAGAAAAATCTATTGTCACCAGGAACAACTTTTTATTGGTACCGCAACCGCGAGACACAATTTTTGAAGTATTTCAGCAAAGAGGAAGATTTGGTATTTTGCAACGATATATACGGAGTGATGGAAATGTTTAAACTCAAGTATGATCCTGCTGAATGGCGGCTGTTCATTGATTCATCAAAAGACAGCATAAAAGGTGTTCTTCTTCATAATGGCAACACATTCGCTTCAGTTCCTATTGCTCACTCTGTTATTCTCCAAGAAAAATACGAGAATTTGGCCCTGATTCTTCAGAAGATTCGTTATGATGAGCATAAGTGGATGATTTGTGGAGACTTTAAAATTCTATCCATGCTATTAGGGCAGCAATCTGGTTTCACCAAATATCCCTGCTTCCTTTGCTTGTGGGATAGCCGGGCCCGCGACCTACACTGGGGGAAAAAAGACTGGCCAATTCGGGAGTATTTGAGACCCGGTGAGAAAAATGTTCTTCATGAGAGCTTGGTACCTCGTGATAAAATTATATTACCACCTCTCCACATTAAGTTGGGTCTCATTAAGCAATTCAACAAGTCCCTTCCAAAAGATGGTGAGTGCTTTCGGTACCTTTGCTCAAAGTTCCCCCGACTTTCTGAAGCAAAGCTAAAGGAAGGAGTGTTTGTTGGCCCTGATATAAGGAAACTAATTTCAGATGGAGCATTCGCTGAAACGATGTCTGAGAAGGAAAAAGAAGCCTGGGATTCCTTCAAGGATGTTATTCTCAAATTCTTGGGGAACAGGCGGGATGAGAACTATAAGGATATTGTTGCCAGGATGCTCAATGCCTTCAAAGAACAAGGCTGTAACATGAGCCTGAAAGTCCATTTCTTGCACTCCCATGTGAACTACTTTCCCGAAATCTTGGGGGCGTACAGTGAAGAACAAGGTGAAAGGTTTCACCAGGACATCAAGGACGCAGAGAGAAGGTACCAAGGAAGATGGAACACCACTATGATGGCTGATTTCTGCTGGTTGCTGCTGCGGAAACCCCAGATGAAAAATACGCCAAGCAGCGCACCAAGAGAAGCATTCGGGGGAAGAAGAAACGGGCCCACCAGGAGATTGATTGACCCAAGAATGACTTTAAAATCTAAACTGTGTTGACAAATATCGTGTTTTTACTAAACTTTGAAATAAAAATTTGCTAGTTATTACCCACAGTGTCGGATCTCATTTATTAGAATTTTATTTTCACACCATCGGGTGTTTGTCTTCATGTATTGCAATGGTGCGGTTTGCGTTTTCTATTCTTACATACATACCTGTACAACATTTTTTGCACATTTCTTTGCTTTGCTTTGTGTCTAACCTCGCTCTTATATGCTCAATGTTTGTGCACATGTATGTGGCTGTTTTAAGTGCAGACAATTTTGCTACCATCACAGTGTGTTTGTTGACATTACTCTATTCTTATGTGCTGCCTTGTTACAATTTTCTTTATTCTTATTTGAATAACTACTAAACAATTAGTATAAAGAATTCATCCAAGAAACTTTTATCTCGATCGCACTCAATCTGAAACGTTCATCTCAAACTGCTAACCCAATGTAGCAAAAAATCTGTATGTGATGGAGCAAATTGGTTACCAGATTTGGATTCAGCGCACCAAAAAACATAAAAATCAATCGAAACATTAGAGGCAGTTTAAAAAAATGTTTTTTAGTGTACCTGTGTTATTAAAGTGGACCCAGAATATCCACTGTTTGTCCCCATACAACATTGTGGAACCTGTGTCTTTTGGGGAAACTGCTAGGTACTTGTGACCTAGATTGGCCATTGTTGGAAACAGGATACTGGACTTGATGGACCTTGGTCTGACCAAGTATGGGATATCTTATGTTCTTACTTAATACATACATGAGCCTTTCCTGAATACTCTTTATATGTCTCTGTGACTGACCATGCCCCCATTCCGCCCCTTCTGGGCACTTTCTGAGATCCCCGTGCTTTATCTTTATCTTTATTTAAAATTTAATATACCGCCTAAACCAATTAGGCATGCAGCGGTTTACAATAAAATCAAAACGGAACTACTGAGAAAGAAACAGAAAGGAACACCATTCATGTAGAGTAAAGAGCAGTAGAGAGATAGACCAACAAAGTATATTAAAAATAAAAGAGAGACAAAAGACAGACGGACAGTCAGGTAGTCACAGAAGGAGGGGGAAAAGGAAGGTCAAAAGCTGTGCAGAAACGATAGGTCTTAAGACAAGCTTTGAAAGTGGAAAAAGAGGATTCCAACTGTAACAAAAGTGGCAGTGAGTTCCAAAGACGGGGACCAAGAAAAAAGAAAGCAGAAGAACGCGTGGATTCAAGACGAGCCTGGGAGGGAGGTGGAAGAAAGAGACGATTCATATGGAGAGATCTAAGCACTCTGTAAGGGCAAGAAAAATAGACCAGATCAGAGAGATAGAGTGGAATACCAGTGTGCAAAGACCGGTGCACGAAAATCAGGATCTTATACTGTATGCGAAAAGGGACAGGCAACTAGTGGAGACAAAGAAGCAAAGGGGTAATGTGAGCCGACCGGGGAATGTGCATGACAGCAACGTTTCAGAATACGGTCGGAGACATTTTTGGCACATAAATGTCCCTGCTGCATGTACAAACCCCTTATCTTTGTTCTGGAATGATCCTCTTTGCCTTTAGCTAAGAGGCCACTCTAGATAAACTGATGTTCATGGGGGATAGATCAGGATGAGTAGGATGGAGCAGAAGTATGCAGAAATCCCAGAATCTTGAATTATGGTAATAAGAGGAGGAATGAATATATTACATAGGGGGGCAAGCACCAAACTTTGAGGAATGCCGCATGAAAGTGGATAATGTCTGGATGAAGAAGAACCTACGGAAACTGAAAAATGATGATCAGTTAGAAAAGAATCAAACCAGTAAAGCACCATGTCCAAAGTCCAAGATCAGAATGAGAATAGAATTGTATAACCAACCAGATCAAGCACAGAGGACAGATGAAGAGAAACAGTAAAAGTATTATTACCCTAGTCGATGGAACTATGGATTTCATTGACTAATGAAGTAGGAATTGTCTCCATGCTATGTCCAGGATGAAAACCTGACTAAGTTGTAATGCATTAATCTTATTCAAATGGCTAAAGAAAATACAAATGTTTTGAGAATTTTTGATAAAAATGGAAAATTACAGACTGGATAATAGCTTTGCATGAGAGTTTTATCAAGGGAAGGTTTCTTATGTATAGTCTGGACCAAGGTTGTTTTACAAAACCTATGAACAATACTGGATGAAAAACTAGAATTGACAATAGATAGAGCACAGGGAAAAAGAGCAAGCAAGTTAATAGCAAGCCAGGAATATGTAAGGTTTGTGGAGGGGCAAAGGATGGGAGTGGATTGGTAGTTAGATGACATGAGCCTAAAAGGAGTGGAGAAAGAAAACTTGAAGGGAGGGATATGAGAGAAGGGATGAGAAGGCAGTAGTCGGTGTCTGGGACACTGCCTTGGGAACAGGTATGTAATGAGGGGAACATAAGAATATAAGAACATAAGAAATGCCATACTGGTTCAGATCAAGATCCATCAAGCCAAATATCCTGTTTCCAGCAGTGGCCAATCCAGGTCACAAGTACCTGTCAGGTTCTCACTGCTTGGGATGGAGGGCAGAGAATATTTATTTATTTATTTATTTAGCTGTATTTATATTCTGCTTTTCACCAGGTCAAAGCGGTCAATTGGGGGATACATTTAACACGAGGGGATATGACACACATACATTAATACTTACAGGGAACATGGGCAATGGAGGGTTAAGTGGCTTGCCCAAGACCACAAGGAGTGCCTATAGGACTAGAAATCCCAGTCCCTCCGGCCTGAGATTGCTGTCCCCAGGTGGGACTTGAACCCCTGGCCCTCCGGCCTGAAGTACCTTGTCCTAACCACTAGACCACGCCTCCCCAGGGGGCTGTTGGGGGACTGGGCTATGGATTTGGTCAAAGCTGAGATGGGAGTTGGTTCACACACAGTTGGCTAAGCAGAGGAGTAGAGGATGATGGGAGGCTTAAGATGGGGAAAAAGAGGGGTTACTAGTTTGTGTCACTGTCATGAGCTGCAGAGCATAGCCTTGCAACACTGTAAGCTATGTGGGTATGGGAAAGGCAACAGTTAGATAGAAACAGACTAATCTGGTGGAGCGGAGAAAGGTAATCAGCTGGGAGCCTACCTGACGAGAAATTTTTCAAAATGTATTTATTGAGTTTGACTTGTGAAATTTATAAAGGTGGCCACATGAGGTGCGATCAAAAAGTATTGAGACTTGTACAATTACAGAAGTATAACACTGACAGTTATTGCACTCAGTCTCCTTCAAAGTAATCCCCTTCTAATAAGACACTTCTTCCAATGTTCTGCCACTGCTGGAAATAATTTTGAAATACCTCTTGTTATGCAGTGAAGCTGCTGGGTCAAATTTTGCTTAATGGTCTCCAAGTTGTTGAATCTCCTTCCTTTCAGTGGTAATTTCAGTTTTGGAAACAAGAAAAAATCACAGGATATGAGGTCAGGTGAATATGGAGGCTGACAGACTTGCCCGATTTGGTGTTTGGCCAAGAACTGCTGGACATGATTGATGCGTGAGCCGGGGCGTTATTGCGATGAAGCAACCATTCACCATTCCTGTGCAACTTTGGCCTTTTACGACAAACTACATCTCTCAAACGAGTCAGAACTTGGATGTAGTACTCCTTATTGATGGTTTGGTCTTTTGGAGCATACTCATGATGAGCAATGCACTGGTAATCAAAGAAAACTGTAAGTATGACCTTGACATTGCTCCTCACCTGATTGACTTTTTGGGATCAGGGAGAGTCTGGAAACCCATGATTCATCATCAGTAATAATCTTTTTGATGACATCTGAGTCATTTTTAACACAGTCCAACAGCTCCCTGGCTGCAGACAGTCAATCTTCTTTTTGGTCAGGGGATAGGAGTTTGGGCACGAATTGTGCAGATACATGTATTATCCTCAAATCAACAGTAAGAATGAACTGTACCAGCCCAAAACTGATCTTCATATCCTCAGCAAGATCCCTGATAGTCAATCGATGATTTGAGTGCATTGCGGAACGCACTGCTTCTACTTTGTCTTCATTCCTGCTTGTAGATAGCCTTCCAGAACGTTTGTCACTGTCAACACTTTGGCAGTCCTTTTGGAAACGTTTGTACCTGTCATAAATTCAAGCATGACTCATGCATTCATCGACATAGACATGTTTCAACTTGTCATAAGTCTCTTTGCATGAATCTGCAAGTTTCTGGCAGAATTTAATGCAAATTCGCTATTCAATTTTTTTCACTCATCGTAAATCTGATGAACTGCTTTTACATGATACCAAACAGCATACACAATTAAAAAGGTACAGGTGTGTTGCAGACACTCTACACTCAGCACATGCAGAACACCTAACTATGGCACAGCATGCTTAATAGCATCATGGTGCGATGTATTGTTATATAACTACACATGTCTCGATACTTTTTGATCACACCTCGCATGTTTGCCATTTTTGGAGTTCAGTCTTTTATAGGAACAATGGTGAAGAGGCATGAGTGTCTATGTAAACAATTCTTTAGAACTATTATCCTTATCCAAGTTCTTTCTGAACAATAATATCTTCCAAAAATTTATAGATAATGCATATGAGTGATATCAATCTATAACTTCTTGATCAGCATTCTTGGTTTAGGTATTGCATTGATGACTACCTCTGACCATATTTTTGGAATACATTCAAGTTCTATTATTTTATTAAACATGATAGGCATGTATCTTTATAGAAAAATCTGTTTGTATTCAGATTATTGTTTTGCTAATTTGTTTTAGAAATTAATGCATACAAAATTTGAGTAGTACATGCAAACATGTTTTAATATGTGTAAACAAACTTTATGCACAATAATTTGGGGGATTTATGTGCATAAAATTGGTCCTGGACATCCTTTATGTTCATAAAAGTTTCGAACTAAAAGTGCAAATCGAGTGCACATCCCTAAACTGTACCTATCAGCCAGTGAAATCTTTAGATACTGATTTGCTGGAGGAAATCAGAATTCTTCCAGCATTTCACTTATTAGTGTAGGTATAAACAACTAGGTTCATGAAGGAATAATTCATAGTCTTAACACAAATTTGGCTGACTGCAAATCTGTAATCTTACCATTTTGAGGAGATTTGTGATTACAGTTGTATTAAATTATTTAATAATTATTCATCTTGCACTGATGAGTAATTTGCACAAATGGCTTATTTAATACTGCATGTAAGTAGGTACAATTAGCACACAATTGTCCTACAATCTGTGTTAATTCACTCCATTAACATTTAATGAAGCATTGTTGAACATTGGAAATAGCACTGTGACTGACACAATCTGTTTCAGCACAGAAAGCATCAGCTCCTGCTCAAAATTACAGGTACAACAACTTTGGTGGTAAGTTAGTCCCTGGTGCTCAGTATTTCTCATCATAAAACAGCCCTACACAATATGACTGAGAATCTAATCTCCTTGACTTCAGTTTCTAGTGCTATAAATTCTTCATATCACCTTTGCATTAAGCTGAAGGACATTTTCAAGTGAGAATATGTCCAGTGCCATTATTCCCCCCAAGTATGATACAGATAATAGTGTACATTAAGCTGTTATAATATAGAATCTTATGATGGTAGTTTATTACTTTTTCTGTGCCA
Source organism: Ichthyophis bannanicus (assembly GCA_033557465.1). Taxonomy (NCBI): domain Eukaryota; kingdom Metazoa; phylum Chordata; class Amphibia; order Gymnophiona; family Ichthyophiidae; genus Ichthyophis; species Ichthyophis bannanicus. The sequence goes on from CM066032.1 coordinate 428,570,197, forward strand.
AGTTCTACTTGTCCTTTATTCAAATGTAAGAACAGATAAAACCTTTTTTCCATTATTGGATACCTTCTTTAACTGAAGAACTACCATTTTTACTATTTTTTCAGAGCTCTCATTTTATCATCATTTTTTGTAAAGCTCTGTTTGCACTACCTTTTTATTTCAATCAAATTGGCTTAACAGTTTCATCTACTTCCTTGATGCAGCCTTGAGATTGGCTTATTCTGGAATACATCTGGTCAATTAGTTCCTGGATGGATAGCTAAGTTTTTATCATCTGTCCTTCTGCATCTGCTTTATTTGATTTTGGATCTCTATCTGGACATGTAATTGCTTGTCAGAGGCCTCATTTGACTCTTGAAGTTATTCCTGAACTTGTTGTATATTTTACGCTCCTACCTTGATTGTTTTTCAAGGTATCTACCAGTAATTGGAATTCATCATAGCTTATTTTCCCTTGAGCAACTCATTGAAATTATGCTTTTCAATGATGCGACTTTAACTCCTTTCCTACTATGGTGTTAGATACTTCTGTGCTCAATGAAATTTGGATTTGATTTGATTTTTCACAATATCATTGTCAAACTACAATAACATTAACCAACGTTTCTCATATGTTTTGGCAGTCTGTGCATTCTTCTTTTCAAACAGTGATGATTTTTCATCAGTGCTTAGCATCTCGATATATAATGGCATAGGGAAAGGAGGGGATTGCTGAGCTTAGTAATTGGTATGGTTTGGCATACTGGATGGTCTTTATCTGTCCTCATATTTCTCAGTCTCTCTGTTTCTAGAATTGTCCTTTTAACTGGAGTAAATATGAGGAATAAAAACAGATTTAATATAATGCTTCATTTTAAGCAGTGTTATAGGTAACAGATATTATAGGTGAAGCAATTCCTGTAATCCTGCATTATGGTTAGTTTTTGAAGCTATAATTTTTGGCAGGCTAGGATACTGTGCAAACATCCTTTCATAATGGTCCCAGGACTGTTTTTAATGTTCTATGTGTTACCTCTGGATGTTAAAGATATGCAGATGTTTCCAAAATATTTTCACTGATCAATTAAGTTAGTCTGGAAATAGTCTGAATGATCAACAGATTTGCTTGATTAACTTTGGAAGAAAATCTGTACTATATCCAAATATTTTCTTTGGCTCATGGAAAAATGTACAGTTCTGTTTCATTGGCAGATCCTCTTCTGCTTTTTAAAGAATTCTAGCAGTTTTTCTTAACCTGTTTTGAAGGCTTCAAATCTATTCTGACTTGTCCAAGATGCAGAAGACGAAACCTGGCAGATTCCCTCAAACAATTAAGAAAATAATTCCAACTTTATGCAAATATAAAACAGGTTGAAAATGGGCTGGTTAGAGTTTTGCTGCAAAATATTTGCACATCTCTGTTGACTGCTTCAATTCTCCCTTCTTTTCCTCCCATTAATAGTTCAGACATAGAACAAAAAGTAGATTTTAGAAATGAGTAAGTTGTCTTTCTAAAATTGATTTCTGGCTTATGGTTTATTACATTTAGTATACCACCTTTTCAAGTATGTAAAGCAGTTTATAATTCAAATCAATACAGAAAATAATAAAGGAATTCCAATCAATTGACAAGAAAGAAGGAATATCCCGAGGCCGCGGGCAGGGTCCTGGCGGCCGATATTAACCGGGCGCGCGGCCCGGCGCGGGGACCCTGTGCACGGCTCGGGCGGGGGTGCGTGCGCGTGGCCCTGAGGCGGTGCGCACGCGCGTCGTTTAAATTGATTGGCTCCCGTGGGTCGCGGTCCCACGGGAGCCAATTAGTGCCTCGGGGGGTTGGGGAGCGGAGGGGGAGTTGAGCCGAGCAGCCTCCGCGTGGTCAGTCGTGCGGAGGCTGCGTTCGGTGGCGGCGTCCCTCCCTCCCTCCCTACCGTTAGGCGGTGGGTGTTTGGGGTGTTGCAGCTGGGGGTGGGGGCGGGATCCCGGAGGTTTCCGGGGTACGGAGCAGCAGGCTACATTGGGCGGGGGTGGGGTGCCCCTGACCCGGTCAAACCCTCGGCCGACTTTTGCTTAGCATGGCGAGGTCGGGGAGAAGGGTATGGTAACTTGCCGGGTGGCGAGTTATGGCATTAGCGGTGGCAGGCACTTTGCTGAGGTAGGGCTGGTGCAGCCGGGTGCCACTAATTGAGGGGTTTGGAAGTTCATGGTTGTTTTGTTAAATTGTTATGGCTAATAAAAGCTGCGACCAGTTGTGTTCCATAAAATTTTGGTGTGATGTTTTTTTTTGGGGGGGGGGGCGGGGTTGTGGTGGAGCGGGTGGAGGGGGGGGTGCGAGAGGTAGGGGCCTGGAGCGCCGGGTCTGCCTGCCTCGGTTAACAACAGATACCATCCATTCATAGTAGAGTATCATCCATTCTTAGATATTCTGATACCAATAGTCCATTGTAATCTGAAGCACATATTTGAAACTATGGCACTTCACATTAGTAACACACTCATTTAAGAAGATTAAAATTATTAAAGCAAGATAATGAGAATATAGCTGTCACAAATCCTTGTAACTCGCAAGATGCAAACAGATACATTCTTCATACATGAAAATGATAATTTTTAAACAGACCCCATTGCTACAAAGTTTCTCAACAGCTTTTTCCAATGTTTGGAAAATGAATGTATACTTTTAAAATTGCCCTTTGAGACTTAGGCGTATGTTTACTAAGGAGCGTTAAGGGCGCACTGGATAAAGAATATACATGGCAGCGTTAAGGGTGTTTGTTTGTGATAAAGGATGGGGCGGGGAGTAGGCATATTGGAGTTAAGGGAACATGGCGCCACTAATCTAGGGTGAGTCATGACTTCAATAAAATGTTTTTCAAGCGCCAGCATTTCCCACATTGCAACTGGATCAATACTGTTGCATGCAGGTGCCCTCATGGCCTGCCGCTGATGACCCTCCAAAAGAATACCCCGTCAGAGTGGGCTGGAAGTTGTGTATGAAGGCCAGGTGTTGGGAGAGGCTGGACCTGAGGGAAAATGCATGTAGCATATCAAAGCAATTGGCGTGAATGAGGCTGATGGTGACTGATACTACTTTGGCTTGGAGGGGAGACTGTGTGGATCACGGGTCATGGTGCTATATGCTGGAAATTGGAAGCCCTGGACATCCGCAAGGCATTCAGTGATGCATCTGCTCCTTTGAACGATTGTATTATGCCCCTTCTCCAAGGTGAGATGATGTGCAGGGGTCTGTAGTGAAGGCCTGCTAAGGGCGGCAAATTTCATTAGACATCCCTGATGCCAATAGCACATGTTTGTATGTGTTACACATATGCCTGGCCCACAGTAGTAAATGCTATCTAATGCAGGTGTGATGTGTAATGACCAAGGAAGGTAGGAAGGGGAAAGGACTGTTCAAATCTAGATGTGGACATCTTACAGTGGATGTTGCAGGCCATTGATAGTGTGATAGGATTTGATGTTAATGCATAAGACACTGCCAAATTGCTGACCACAGTATAGATAGAATATATGACAGGTAGAGATCCTCAGATGTAAGACTGTTCTGTCAAATAGTTTGACAAGCATGGACTGTGCCCCTTTGCTTTTGCATCCCGGTCCTGGCTCTTTGTAGCTCATCTGAGCTCCATAATGTTGCTGTCATTTGATTCATTGTGTGCCACAAATCCTGGAAACCCTATGGGTCATGTTGCCTTGCAAAATCTTCCCAACATATTTACATTAGGTGCTCTAATAAGCAGTTGGTGGGACATGCATACATACACTGCCTGACAAATTAAGTAGGCCATGATGACAGGAAATGATAGTGACTAATATGTACATGTAGCATACTGTACAAACACCAAATGCTCTGCAACCAAATAGGGTCTTGGCACATTGGGGGTGTTAGCCCAGCAGCTGTACTGTGATATGTCATGGTGTCACAGGCTCACTTGCATTAATTGAATCCACCGTTGTCCAGTCATGTCTGTGAAATGAACTGTCTGTCATATTGTGCATATGAAGCAATAAAAGTTTGTGTGAACATGTTTGCAGCTCACCATCACAGGAATGGAATGTGGCGGGGTGTACTACATATATGTGAAGGAGGCAAAATCCTTGGCCTGCAGGTATCATGCACTATCACTGACATGTCGAATTCAGATGTCCTGGACAAATAGCCTACAGGAGCATGCCAAATTGCAATGTGCTGCATGAGCTGCCATACAGTTATGCAGTCTGCAGAGCATGATTGTGATGTCCATGCTTGCAGACACAATGTGCTCTGCAAACAAACAATGAAGACAAGACCCTAAGTATATGTGTGTCCTGATGTTGGTAAGGAATTCTTTATGCAGACGCCCCTGCCCTCTACTAATACCTGGAATGTGATAGAATAGTCTGTGGTCTCTTCAAATGCAATGGAGGTCTAATTGTTTGGTCTGTGGGCACCATGTATGCTATTGGGAATCCAACATGTGTTCCTGGTGTGAAGCAGCTTATGGCAGAAACAAGAAGCAAATCAACATATGTGATCTATGAATTCCATGCATACAATGATCAGAGCTGCATTATTGTAGGAAGCCTGGACCTGTTTGCAGCAAGGAATGGCAGTCAGTGAGACTATCAAGTCTGAACACAATTATACCAGCCACGTTGTTCCATCATCTGTGAAGAAACACGAGCATCACAGTTGGTTGACTGAAATGCACAGTTCATAGAGGAATCATGTAACACTGCATTGCTGGGCTGAAGGCATCTTATTGATTGCTGATACATCCTGAGAGGAGCAATGTATAGTTCTATACATACATTATTTGATATGGCATTTATGTGCACTCACTTTATATTTCACAAACCTGGGTTGTCAGATATATGAATGCTACCTATCATTTGCTGTCAGTGTGCAGTTTCAATATCTTGGGATGTCAGTGCCGTGAGTGAGTAGGAGTGTATGTGGTGCAGTGTCATGCTGTATCTCAGTAAATGCCATGTCATATGTATCACATATCAGATGCAACACTTTGCATCTTATGAATCAGAGGAGGCACTGCAATAAATGATGTGGTGTACCTAAGGGACAATGTCCTTTCTGACTTTGCAAGGGATGTCTAGCTGAATGCATGCATGGTGATGAGCTGCTGCATAGGACTGTGAAGTTGTTTCTATAGAAGATGTCATGCAGTAAAGGTATGTCATATTGGGTCCAGGAAATGTTTGTCATGGACATACTGTTGAGTTAGCAGTGAGTGGACTATCAAGGTATCAAGAGTAAGCGAATCTACATGTGTGCCAAGTTTGTTGGGCAGGAGTCACATTTGCAAGTACACGCATGCATACAGTTTCATACATGTCACTCACAAGAACTAGATCACGGCAATATACCTGCTGATGTATATCCCAGTATGCTACAGTTGCCAGTATGCATTCACTTTTTAAAAGGTACATTGAATGGACACCATTATGTGTGTCTCAAATTAGTGCATATCACAACACCGGCTAGCACTTGCCATGTGTGTAAAACAATGAACAGGCATGAACCTAATGAAGCACACATGTGAGTCAAAAATATCATAAAATAGAAAAATATTTATTTCTACACTATTTATAGCTGCTCTGCTTAATTAAAACAAACATATGAATGGGAACATGTGGGTGGTGTAAACAAGGGAGGGACAGGCCATACGAGGTGTCATCCAAAACTATCGTCATGTGTTGTGTTGCTGTAGAACAACATTTCTTGTACCACGATGATATCAGGCATGCACTGAAACAGTTGCGTGCTGTGCATTTGCTGAATGTGGCATGCCTGCATCACAACAGTATGCTACAGTAATCCTATGATAGAAGTCTATAAATTATTGAATGGAGGGGAATGGGTTAACATAGATCAGTTGTTTATGCCATCAAAAAGTAGAAAGACTAGAGGACACACAATGAAGCTACAATGTAACCCATTTACGACTAATTAGAGAAAATATTGTTTCACTCAACCTGTAAGCAAACTCTGGCATTCGTTACCGGAGGATGTAGTAAAGGCTGTTAGTGTAGCTGAGTTTTAAAAAAGGTTTAGACAAGTTCCTGGAGGAAAGGTCCATAAACCATTATTAAAGAGGACCAGGGAAATCCACTGCTTATTCCAGGACAAGCATTGTGGAAGCTGTGGACTTTAGGCACTGTCAGGTACTCGTGAGTTGGATTGGCCTCTTTTGGAAACAGGATACTGGGCTTGATGGACCTTGGTCTGACCCAGTATGGCATTTCTTATGTTCTTATGATTTTGGGTATTCTGTCAAAGCAGTCTGTGACATAGAAGATGATTGCAAAAAAGGTGAACTGCCAATTTGAGTTCAACTCTGCATGAGTTGTGGAGATGCCTATAAAGAAATGTATGGCAAATTACATCCAATGAATGGGATGAATACTGGAGTTGTGTTCCACTCCATGTCTGGTCCAAATGCGTTCAGAATGTTTGTTGAAGTCTGCACACTGACAAATGTTCTGGAAAGTCAAACATGAGCAGGAATGAAGACGAAGTTGAAGCACTACCTGCTGCATTATGCACTTGCTGAGGAAATGGAAGACATTATCTGCTGTGCAAAGTACAGTCATATTGTCACTTTTTGGATGAGATGTGTGTCTGAAGAGTTTCTGCAGAAAGTCCCAGACCCAGAACAGAATGAAGATGGCCTACCTGCAACCAAGGAGTTGTCAGAATGTGCATAAAATCACTTTGTGTCCATCCAATCAGTTGTCAATTATTTATGGATGTATGGTTATGACTCAGAAATTAAGGTTCAATACTCACAATGCCAGAATAGAAAAGGGGACTGCTACTTCTGGAGAGAGATCTGCAATTGTAAGTATTTACTTCTGTGAATTTTTCTAAATCTTGGGGGAAAAGGAATTCTTTAGATTAAAGCTGATTAATCTGTGAACCCAGTGTATTTGTTAAATCAGTCAGGGCCTAGTAGAAGCAAAGAGTTTTCAGTTTAAAAGCTTTCTGGTTAAATTTAGAACCCAAGACTCCCTCTATCCAAGCAAGGGCTTTGGGACTGCCCCTGGAGATTGGTCACAGATTACCTTAGAAGCACAGGATAGGGTACTGTGTAGCAGCCAGGTTTTAATAAGTCTTCTTTCCCTCCCTCCTCCCTGACACCCACCCACCCCTGGGATAATCATAGCTTTATATGTGCTTAAACCTCTTAAAGGAAAGGAGGTGCCATATTCACTCTCAGATGCAGCTGTTTATTCTCATCAGCATATATTAAGGACCTGAGATTAATTAAACTTCATGTGAACAAAGTACATTAAATGTATTAGGTATAGTTTTATTAGTATACGTATCCCCAGCAACCCTTAGTAAGTACAGAACTTAAATATCTAAACGCAACCTTAAAAGGAAGATGCAGACAGCAGTCAAGCAGCGAGATGCGGGCTTTCCAATCTTTTGCATTCAGTGTCTTATATATGATTTTCTCCCAGTTGGTGAGGGATCTTACAAGTGCACAAGGTGAAAGGAGCTCTTTGCTCTCAGGGAACGAGTCCGATCTCTAGAGGCAAGAGTAGCAGACTTGGAAGACATAAGGAAGACAGAGAGGTACATAGACAAGACCTATAGGGATATAGTCCTGAAGTCCCACCTCCAGTCTGGCAGCATCCCTGTTGCCATGGAGGAGAGAAGTCACGTGACAGGAGAGCATCACTCTGGTGTAGCAGGAAGTGATCCTATAGCTAGGACCTGTCCTCCAGGTGATGTAAAACCCTCTCGCACCTAGGAAGTTTCTCCAGGGCCATGTACCCATGAGAGAAGGGTTAGGACAGCCATTATAGTTGGTGATTCGATCATTAGGCATATAGATAGCTGGGTGGCTGGTGGATGTGAGGAACGCCTGGTAACATGCCTGCCTGGTGTGAAGGTAGCGGACCTCACGCGCCACCTAGATAGTGCTGGGGAGGAGTCTGCTGTCTAGGTATATGTCGGTACCAATGACATAGGAAAATGTGATAGGGAGTTTCTGGAGGCTAAATTTAGGCTTTTAGCTTGAAATCTAGAACTTTCAGGGTAGTGTTCTCCGAAATGCTTCCCGTTCCACGCGCAGGGCCCAAAAGGCAGGCAGAGCTCCGGAGTCTCTATGCATGGATAAGGCAATGGTGCAAGGATGAGGGTTTGGGATTTTGTAGGAATTGGGGAACATTCTGGGGAAAGGAGGGACTCTTCTGAAGGGATGGGCTTCACGTTAACCGGGATGGAACCAGGCTGCTGGCATTAACCTTTGAAAAGGAGATAGAGCATCTTTTAAACTATATAATAAGGGAGAGCCGACAGTCACCCAAGAGCGCATGGTTCAGAACAGTGTATCCTTGAAGGATACTTCCAAAAAATTGAAGTTAGGGCACATCAGCAGAGAGGTTCCAATAAAGACAAAGGTAGCCCAAATGCCCTTGAGTACAGAGCAGACAGAGCTTAAAGATTCCAAATTACCCCTTCCTACTGATTACCAGATTAATATGAATAAAGTACAATCTATAAAATGCTTGTATGCAAATGCTAGAAGTCTAAAAAATAAGATAAGTTGGATGGGGAAGACTAATTCTATAAATATAAAAATAGAATAAATAAATAAAATAAATAAATGGGAAGATTAATTCCATATATGGGAAGATTTGTTCTATAAATATAAATTATATTATTTATGATACATTCAATTGTGATTTATGAATTGGGTTTGCTAATGTTTATGAATCTTATGAATCAGTATGAATTAGTATTGTGAATTATTGTATTATTTTAAAGAACTTTGTAGCAATTTTGTATGTATTATGTATGAACTGTATAACTTGTGAACTATTATATGATTATATATATATATGAATATTTATAGATGATTTACAGTCGTTCCTTGCCACTTCGCGCTTCGACTTTCGCAGCTTCACTATCGCGTTCTTTTCAAATATATTCATATATGACTAAAGGTGTGTTATTTCATGTATAGAGGGCTCTAATAATGTTAAAAACTGTATTTAGAAGGTCGTAAACAGGTTTTCTATGCTCTAACTATGAAAATATTTGATTTATAGAATCCTACTTCGCGGACATTCACTTATCGCGGGAGAATCTGGAACTGATTAACCGTGATAAACGAGGGACGACTGTATATGAATAAAATATTTATATGTATTGAGGAGTTAATACATCCTTTGGAATTTAAAAACAAGAAATATATTAAGAATTTGTAGTAACCCTGGTAACCCGGAGGCCCTCCTCACCTCCATTAGCCAACCTTCCCAAGTGACACCTACGTTCCCCCCCATTTTCACCCACAAAACACCCTGGAGACTATATCATGGTACAACTCTGGCCGTAGCTTTATTTTTTTTTTTGAAACTTTTATTTTCATTTTGCAACAAACAAAGAAACAACACACCAAAAAAGACAAAACAAGTATACAATAAGGAAAAGTAAACCCATTACCCCCCACCCCGGTGCTTCTTCTCTACCCGTTTGTATCAGCATGTGAGCGCTTCCAGTTAACAGTGATTATACATCAAACAATCAAAAAATATCCATAATACAGCATGATCATGAGACAGAGATATATACAAAGTTAGACAGTCAGATGAGAGCATTTAGCAAAATGTACATATTCATTGAACATCTTCCATTAAGACCAATAAGAAGGAGTCTGAACGGAGGAAGCACACAGACGAGATATTTGTTCATATTTACTGTAGAGACAGGCATGATTCCACCATTCATTGAGGCTCAGATGGGAACTAATTTCCCAGTATTACTCAATGAGGGAAAACAGCAATGCCAAGCATAAAGTTCAAGAGGAGATAAGCCATTTCTTGGGAGAGAGGGGATCCCCGCAACTGGGCGAAGTCCCACTATCCTCCGAGAAAGGGACTCCTGAGAGTGCAATATAGACTAAATACGACCCCAGACCCGACGCCAGTTCTACTGTAGTGCGGGATATTCATGCATAACATGAAATGAAGTAATAAGCCAATGGCCACAGGACGTGTCCAGCAACCATTACCCTGAATAGTGTTCCATATGTCTAAACTGTGAGGAGTGTAAAAAAAAAAAAAAACCACCGGTGGGCTAGAAAGAAGAGGGTCTGAGTGAGTGAGGCGGGTCGGAAACCCGTGTCCCTCTGCTCCAGATAAGGCTCCATTGCTCCGAGGTTAAAGTCACATGCAAGTCTCTCTCCCATACTTTCTGCGCTATAGAGGTATCTCTAGTGATAGCATTACATAAGGTTTAGTAAAATTGGATGCTACACCCGGTAAACCACCGAGAGATCGGAAGTTTCCAATCAACCTTATGCAGAGAGTGCCGATGGCGGGAGTACTCTAGTGCTCCGAATGCAATGCTGAAGTTACACTGACCAGAGTCGGGAGTCGAAAGGTTGCATAGGAATATTAAAGGCACCTAAAGTGTCGAAAAACATTGGTGGATAGTGGGAATCTAATGGGAGAGTCATACCAGGGAGTAAGGTAAGAGGAATCGGTGAGCAAAGGCCCGCTACTATATCTAGCCACACAGGTCTGCTCGGTACTGGAGCTTCCAACCAACAAGCACCTTGTTTGAGAAGAAAAGATTGAGGGAGCACTTGAATAAAATCGCCACCAAGTATTAATGGAGCATTAGCGGAGGCCGAGGCCAACTGCGCAAAATTTGCATAGTGAGCAGGGTTGTCCACATTCGGGACATAGTGCAAATATACGTGAATTCACTATCTCCAACCTCAAGGTGTACCCGGGCCCATCTACCCTCCATGTCAGCGCTAATATCAGGTACAGTAGCGTGCAAAACTTCTTGACCAGAATGACTATCCCGTACCATTTGGAAACGGTGGGAGAGTAGGCAGCTACCATGTGAGGCCTAGCATTGAGTTTCAGTGTTTCAGCAGAGTGTAATGCGTTTCCTGAAGAAACACCTAATCAACGTGCTCGTGGCTAAGATAGCTAAGGATTTTCTTTCTGCTGAGTGGACCAGCAATGCCTTGTACGATGAATAATAAGATTTTACATGAGGCCATTCAGAAAAGTTAAAATTCTGAGCATGATAGCACACATAAGTTCACTGTGTCCCTCAAACTGACTGTATCTTGGCTGTACACATGACATAGGAAAATAAGCTAATATAATACAATGAAGCGCCCCACATTAACAAAGATAACCGCAGTACGGTAGAGGAGAAGCAAAACCCCAAAATTACTGGCGACCATGTGTCTGCGGGGAGAAACCCCAGAGAAGGCCGAAATTGAAAAAACATATAACCTGTAGGACTGTGCGTGCTCCGAATCCGACCGAGGCACACATCATGAAGGGATAGGAGACCAAAGACAAAGTCATACAGAGAAAGAAAAAAAGTCCAGGCTATTTCTGTGCTGGGCTATGACCGCCGCATCGGGCCCTTCAAAATGGCGGACAGAGCCGGCAGATAAGAGTCCAAAATTTGGGATTAGCGCATCTGTTCTGCTTCTTTGGAGTCCAAAAATGTTGATAGTAGATCAGGATCCTCGAACGTCCTGGTCTGGTTATGGAGAGTCACTCGGAGCTTCGCTGGATACAACAGGCCAAAGCGAGCCTGTAGCTGTTGAAGTCGAGGGCGAAGAGCAAGGAGTTTCTTCCGACGGTCAACGGTAGGCTTTGCCAAATCAGGAAAGAAGGAGACCTTACGACCTTCATATTCCAAATGATGATTCGCTCGGGCAGCATGTAAAATTTGTTCCACTTGTTGATATCGTAGCAAGCTAAAGATAATAGGCCGGAGGTCGTGCGGTTGAGCGCCATGCGGGCAGGAACACGGTGTGCTCGATCGATTTCCAGTTCTCTGTGAAAAGTAATCTTCAGCAAGGAGGGAAGAGTTTTGAGCAAGAATTCTCTTATATCTCCTGCTTCCACTCCCTCCGGCATTCCAAGGAGCCTCACATTGTTGCGACGGGCGCGATTATTGCTATCTTCCAACTCCTTTTGAAGATTCTGTATCTGGCGCTCAGCCTCGTCCAGTTTGCCCAAGCGCACCTCGTGCGAGTCGAGGACCCCCGCCATATTGTCCTGCCGTAATGAAAGACCTTCAAGTCGGTCCTGAAGCACTCCAAAGTCTTCTCGCATGGCTCGAAGCGCTTCTCCATTAGACTGCACCAATTCCTTCACGCCGCGTATTTCCTCCAAAATCTCCAGGTGCATTGCGGGGTTTTCACGAAATGGAACCATCTTCTGCGGGGAGGATACCTCCGTTTTGGAGCGTTTTCCGTGAGAAGAAGAAGGAGACCCGAAGTCCAAGCGCGCTGGTTTGTGGGCCGCCATCCCCCCCGAGGTGCCCCGGTCAGCTCGGAGCAAAATAGTAAATTTATATAGGTATTAAGTCAGGATTCTGAGTAGGCCTCTCGGGAGCTTCAACGCAAAGCGTCCTACCCGCTGGACATCAGGCTCCGCCCCCCTCTGGCCGTAGCTTTATTTAACACATGTCATAATAACCATAACCAGCCCAACATGGGCCAACGTATTCAACATTCCCAACATAACCCCGCCCCACCCCGGCACCGGACAATGCCCCCACCTGCCATCTTAGTAGCAAGGCAGAGCATTCTCCTCCCCCGAACCCTGCCACCTGCCTCGCTATGCTAGTAGCAAAGGCCGGCCCCCACACCCCTAAACCGGGCCGAGACCCCCAACCGAGTTGTCTCGCCCCACCCCGGGGAGCCCTTCGCTCCCCCCACTGCTCCTAAATCAGTTAAAGCCCCGCCGTCTCAGCGAGCGCAGGCTCTCTACCCCGCCACCCCACCCAGCTTCAAGAAACCCCCAACTACAACCACCATGGGAGGGCGGGCGGGAATGCCACTGCCGACTCTGTCGAGGAGCCACGCCGAAAGGACTGGCCACGTGGCTCCTCGGCATACCAGCCCGCGCCCACCAACGCCACAGCCAATAGGATCACTCCACCACTGCCGTGGAGCGATCCCATCACCGCTGCTACGCACTCCCTCCCCCCTCCCCCCGACACCCCCATCACACACCGGAGGCCGAGGCCGGGCCCGGGCCCAGGCTCCTAAATCAGTTAAAGCCCCACCACCTCGGCGAGTATGGGCTCTCTACCCCGCCACCGGCGCGAGGTAGTTTATCTATCCTTGCGCCGCCCCCACCCCCCCAAAGCTGCGACCAGCCCACATCTCCAGTGCCTCCTGCCAATCGTTTAATAACAGATCCTGATCCACCGGTGACAAGTGCACCCCATCCCCACGGTACAGCCCTGCATACTTCGGGTCTGCCCAAGGGTACTGCACCTGCCATCCGCCCGCTTGCTGCAACCAACGCCCAATCTGTTGGCTGACTTTTACCAGGCCTCGCAACCACCGCTGCTGAGACTGACAGGCCGGCCGTGGAATAATATCTGACCATACAATCACCACACCTGGCCAGTCCTCCTGCAGTGCTGTAATGTCCCGCTGCACCGCTCGAATGAGCTGTCTAGAAGTCCAATTGGATAGGTCGTTACCACCTAAATGCAGCAACACCCCCACTGGCCACTGCTGCCGTTCCTCCTGCCGCCGAACCCAAGGAAGAAGCTGCCACCAACGCATGCCGCGCTCCCCCATCCACAGCAACCGCATTTTGCGGGTTGCCAGGCCCAGATGCAGTCCCAGCGGGCGCAGCACAACTCTCCTTTCCGCCCAATACACAAAGGAGTGCCCGATCATCCAACACTCGCCCACCGGGCCCACTCCCGCACCTCCAATCCGTGTGTCCGCACCCGGTTGCCAGCCTGAAACATGAAACATAGCATTAATAACCCCCCATACCCCCCCAGGCGCCTTCACACTTGGTCCAGGCAGACATAACCCTCATAAGCTCCAGACCGCCATCTCCCGATCCTTCGAATCACCTCACCCTCCAGCCCTGCAGCCGCCGTGCTGGTCGCTGCCCCGATCCTGAAGGAATGGGCCGCATACTGCCACTCCGCACATCCCAACCGCCGCAGAGCCAAGCGCATCACCGCTATAAATTGAAACTGTGTAACAGGTTTCCCGTCCGCATGACAAAACAGGTAACCCATGCTGGACCTCTAACCCGCCCCAGTCTCCCCTCCTGCTGGACTTAGGGACCAACTCGCTAATGCGAAACACCCCGAAAAAGGCAGTAACAAATAGCGCATGAAACAACACTGTCTCATAAGCCGACGACGCCACCTCCAGCAATACGCCCCAGATAAGCGACAGCAATTCATGAGATATTGGGTGGCGCTAATCCCAACCAGGCGGCTGCTCTTTCGCCCACCCCGCCAAAAGCCGCTTCACCAAAAACGACACGCTAGGACTGCCCCAGCCTGCTGCTTTGCTGAAAAAAGAGAAACCCTTCAACGCCACCCGCACTGACGATCTAGACCAACCGCGCCCCTTAGCCCAAACTATAAATGACCCCACCAACCGGTCATTACAGCTTCCGCCCCTCCAGCCGCACCCCCATAAAAATTCCTGCATTTTGGCATAACCGCGCCCATACGCCTCCCACATACCTGGAGCCACTGAGGATCTCAGCAATTCCTTCACTTCTGGGTCCCAATCCGCCAAAGGTGCTCCGGCACCAACACCGATGACTCATCCGCCCCCAGGGCCAAGGCTCGAAAGTGCGCCCACTGAAAACGGGACAAAGCATCAGCTATGGCATTTTGCGTGCCCGGCATATGCCGTGCCCGCACCATGACATTGAGACGCAGACACACTAGCACAAGCAACCTCATTAGCACTGCCACTCTCGGACATTTTGGCGACTGCCTATTAATCACCTGCACCACCGCCGCGTTGTCGAACCAGAACACGACCGTCTTATCCCACAACCTCTCCAGCCACACCCAAAATGCTACCACTATCGGGAACAACTCCAGGAATGTCACATTACGAGTCAACCCACACTCTGTCCAAGACGCCAGCCAGGCCGCCGCGCACCACGAACCCTGACAATACAACCCAAGCCCGGAGCTGTCCACTGCGTCAGAAAATAACTGCAGATCCACATTCGACAGCTCGGACGCGTGCACCAGCGCACTGCCATTAAAATCCACTAGAAAAGATTCCCATATCTGCATATCCTCTCTCATACCCACTGTCACTCGGATGCGATGATGCGCACGCCGCACAACCACCATGGCCAGGGACAGCCTCCGCGCAAATGGCCTCACCATGGCAATGACTCGACAGGCAAAATTCATGTGACCCACCAGAGCCTGCAGATCTTTCAGTGTCACCTTAGAAGCCGACCCCACTGCAGCCACCAACGCCCTCAACCGCTCTACTTTATCCATCGACAAGTGAACTGCTAACTCCGCCAAAACTATTTTGATCCCCAAAATGCGTGGTCAGGGCCGAGGGCGTCCACCTTGACGGGGACAACAGACTCCCGACTGGGATCCTCTGGTTACTCGACAAAAAGCTCGGACTCCATTGTAATTAATTTGCTGCCTGACCCATTACCTCCTGAACAGTCTCGGCTTTTGAATTTAGGACTATCTTTTGTGCCGACGGTTCGGCATGACCCGTTTGCAACGCGTCTCAGTCTTCAAAGATTCTTTTGTAAATTACATATCACCCTTTTCTTTGCTGACAGGCCGATTGTGATGGATGATTCAGAAAAGTATCCAAAATCTAAATGGATGCCCTCTGTAATGAATGAACCTACAATCCTCACATATCAGAATCTTGTCCTTCGGGACTTACATGATTTGGAGTGTAAGAAACATTATGGGGGGTATAATTTGAGTAAATCGGAGAACTAGGCATTAATTCAACTTCAGTGTGACTCCAATATAGTTGTCAGGAGGGCTGATAAGGGAGGGGCCGTGGTGATACAATCGACTGTGGATTATTTGATGGTACTTAGGGACCATCTTGCTGATCATCACACCTATTGTGTGCTTGCTGGTGATCCTACTATAAGGATTCAACAACAAATTTGTTTAGTATTGGATGACGGATTGCGCCGAGGATGGTTGACAAATCGTGAATATCGTTTCCTAAAATCTGAAACCCCAATAGTTCCCATTATGTATATGGTGTCAAAGGTCCATAAGTCCCTCATGTCCCCTCCCGGTCGGCCAATTGTCTCCTGTAGGGGGTCATTACTGGAACCGTTATCACAGTTTTGCGATGTTTTCTTACAAAAAGACGCAGCGTTGGTGAAATCCTTTGTTAAGGATTCTTCACACTTTTTGCAGCAACTGGCTAGTGAATCCATAGATATTCATATTCATTTATTTGACTGACCGCCCTTCATGGATAGGCAGAGGGGTTTACAATAAAATATAGATAGAGTGGCGCAAGCCAGAAAATTGGAAAGGAAGTTACAATTGAAATAGAGAAAGAGACAGAGACATGAATAAGTAGGGCAGAGGGAGGGACAGTGGGTCAGGGCTAGGGAGGGGGGAGGTCGAAAGCAAGGGAGAATAGATAAGTTTTAAGTGAGCGTTTGAAGGTAGGGTAGTGGGGTTCGAGCCGAAGGGGGGGGGAAGAGAGTTCCAAAGTGCAGGGGCTACAAAGAAGAAGGCTGAGGAGCATGTGGTCTGAAGGTGTGCATGAGAGGGGGAAGGCAGAGCTAGTCGGTTGAGGTGGAAAGAGCGAGGGGTATGATGAGGAGTGTGGAAGTGGAGCAGATCGGCCAAATATTGGGGGGTAGAGGTGTGTAGCGCCTTGTGAGCTAACGTGAGGAGCTTGAATCGAATGCGAAAGGAAACAGGGAGCCAGTGAAGTCAGAAAAGAAGAGGGGTGACGTGGTCCCTGACAGAAGAATGGGTAACAAGACGGGCGGCAGTGTTCTGAATACGTTGTAAGTGGGAGAGCTGTAGTTTGGAAATACCAGAGAGAATGGCGTTAGAAAAATCAACACGAGAGATAACAAGGGTGAGTAGCAGAGTGGTTAAAGCTGAGGAGGAGAGGAAGGGGCGAATAGCACGAATCTGTCGTAGGTGGAAGAAGGAGAGTTTAGAAATGTGGGAGACATGTGCTGAGAAGGAGAGATCTGAGTCGAAGAGGACCCCAAGTTAGTGAAAAGTAGTAACCAGTGGGACAGGTGCATTAGAGAAAGATGGGGCCAGAGAGGGGGGCTGGTGACCGGGAGAGAACCAGATGGCAATGGTTTTTGAGAGGTTAAGATGCAAGCAGTTTTGAATTAACCAGTCAGAAACAGCAGCTAAGCAGGCATTCAGGGGGGCTAGGTCAGGGGAGACAGGAGAGGTGTGGTGGAGGAGAAGGATGTCATCGGCGTAGTAAAAGGCTGTAATCCCAAACTGTTGGACAAGCAATGTGAGAGGAGTGAGAAAGATGTTGAAAAGAAGGGGAGCTAACACAGAACCTTGAGGAACCCCACAGACTAGGGGGAAGGAGTCGGAAGGGGAGTGGGAGGAAGTTGAGGGGAGAACAGTAGCAGAGCGAGAATAGAGGAAAGAGTGAAACCAATGCAAGACAGTGCTACGAAGGCCGATATCATGCAAGCGAGAGAGGAGGAGTGAATGGTCAACTAGGTCAAAGGCAGCGGAGAGATCGAGTGCTACCGCCACCGTGATGTCACCCCGGTCGTGAGCAGTATGCAGGGAGTTGGTGAAAGCTAGAAGAATAGTCTCAATGCTGTGCCCAGAGTGGAAACCAGATTGACGAGGGTGAAGAAGATTGGTGGAGTCAAGATGGTGGGTGAGTTGTGCAAAGACAAGTTTTTCAAGTAATTTAGAAAGGAAAGGAAGATTGGAGACAGGACGGTAATTATTGGGATCCAGAGGGTCTAAGGTAGATTTCTTAAGTAGTGGTCGGATGAGAGCGTGTTTCCAGGGGGTAGGAAAGGATCCAGAGGAGAGACTAGAGTTCATCATGGTTTGAAGGTGGGGAAGGAGAGAAAGAGATGGGACAAGAAGCCAGGAGGATGGAATAGGGTCAAGGGAGCAGAAAGTTTTGTTAGATGAAGTAATAAGATGGTGAATTTCGGTAGAAGAGGTCAGTGAAAAGGAGGACCAGGTATGAGATAGCGGGGAGGAAGGGGGAGGGGATGCGGCTGGAGGAGGTGAGGAAAGAGGTGGGGGATGGAGAGGTAAGGAGGCCCTCAGGTTAGAGATCTTGTTGGAAAAGGCCGCAGCCAGGAGAGGAGGGGCAGGAAGAGGATGAGTGGGTTGAGCAGGAGTAGAAGGGCGAAGGGAGGTAAGAAAAGTGAGCGTGGAGTATAAATGACGTGTCTGATTAGGGGCAGCGGTAATAGCAGCAGAACAGAAAGAGGCCTTAGCAAGATGAACCTGGGTGCGATAATAGGAGTGTTGAGAGTTGAAAAGTGAAAGAGAAGTGGGTGATGGAGATTTGCGCCAAAGTCGTTCGGCGCGGCGAAGTTGGGTGCGGAGCAGGCGAAGGCCAGAGTGGTACCAGGGATGGGAGGGTCGACGAGTAGGTGGACGGGGATGAAGAGGGGCAAGATGATCAAGGGCGGTAAAGAGGGAGGAAAACCAGGTAGAGGCTTGAGAGGTAGGAGACAAGGAGGAAAAATCAGCAGGGAGCAGGGCGCATATCCTCTTGGGACTTTTTTCTGGTGACGCTTGATGTCCTTAATGTCAACTTTGTTTCACTTTGCCCCACATCGGCTTCCTCGGACATTTTTATGTGAGTTGATGAGATTTGTGCTGACTTAAAATTTCTTCCTCTCTGAGGGGCAATTTTACCATCAAATTTTTGGAATAACCATGGGGGCGACTGTAGCCCCTTCAGTTGCCACGCTTTATATGGCTCATTTTGAGGAGACTCTCCTCTTTTCTTCCCCGCGCTTTGCCTCGGTGCGGTTCTGGAGGAGATTTTTAGATGACATTTTTTTCCTGTGGTTTGATACATTGCCCCATTTGCATTTGTTTGTAACTTGGCTAAATACTCTGAAATCAAACCTTCGATTTACAGCACATTTTGATTTTGAAAAAATTGAATTCCTTGATATGCTGATTATTAAAGATCAGGGTACGTTTCGCACCACACTGTATCGCAAAAGTGTCCAACGCAATAGCTTGTTGATGTATCATAACTGCCATCCTGGCCCCATGCGGAGAAATTTGCCCTATGGACAATTCCTTTGGCTCCAGAGGATTTGTTCTACATTAGCAGATTTTAAGTATCATGCATCTAATCTAAGCATAAGATTAGCTCAACGGGGATACCCTCAAAAGGTGATTAGAACAGCTTATCGCCGGGCTCTTTATACTCATCGTGAGTGGCTGTTGGATGAGTCGTATCGACTACAAAGTTCCACTTCAGATGAGGTCGATCATGTTGTGGGTGTGTTACCTTACACCACCTTGAGTTCTTCTATTTTGGCTATACTTAGCAAGCATTGGTCCATTTTAGGATTACACCAATGTTTTCAGAAGCCACTTCGGATTGCCTTTTCCAGGGGACCAAACTTACAAGACAAGTTGATGCGTACTGCCACTTTGATTGATCGCCCTCCACTTCCTGAGTTTAGTGAGCGGGGTCATTCTGTCTGCTCTAATTGCACATTTTGTGCATCTTCACTTACAGGTGTGGATTGGGTCCATCCGAACACTGGTCAAGTGATCACTAGATGGTGGGCGACTACTTGCGATTCAACTTTTGTGCTTGTCCTCTGATTTACATTGGCATTCAACAATGTGCTTGTCCTCTGATTTACATTGGCAGAACGTCGAGGAAAATGAAAATTAGACTCAGTGAACATGCGTCGAGGTTGCGACAACAAGTGCTTTCGGCACCGATTGTGGAGCATTGTATTGCTCAACAACATCAGTTTGGAGTAGATGTTTTTTGGACTGTGTTAGATCACGTTCCATCCAATCCCCGGGGTGGTTATCGATTAGCCTTGCTGCAATGCAGTGAGCAACAATTCATTTTTGATCTGGCTGCGGTCCATCCGATGGGCTTGAATAAGGAAATAAATTGGCCAAGCTTACTATGACGTCACCTATGACACCAAGGGATTCCCCGATGTTTAGTGGGGTCTCCCATTTGGTGATTGGTGCTCCTGATTGACTGACGAATATCTTAGCCAATGTGTGTGATTCACCCTCTATATCCGGTGTTAGCTGTTTTTTGAGATGTTAAGCGGGATTTCTGCACGCTTATGAACACTTGACACAGGGCTTGGTGGCCCGAAACGTGCGCATCATGTGGATAAGCTGCTTTTGACCGCTATTAAAATGAGGAAAGTTTAAGGACTGTACCAGGCGAATGATTTTGATGGATATTACAACACTTCACTGGGATACTACTTGGATAAGTACCATATTTATTTGGTTTGATTAAAAAGGAACTGGCTGTCTGGAGCGGCTGTGTTGTTCTTTCAGTCGCCTCCAGCCTGCTCCAACAAAAAAAGATATTTTAGATAGGGGTAAAATTTTGATTTGGGTTTGGTTCTATTTTGTGATTGTCTGTTGTTACCGAACCAGGGGATTCTTTTTACTTCTGCTGTTCCCCACAAAAGAAAGGCATGTCACCAGCCCCAACGTCTTCTCCGCCGCCAATGGAATCCCAAACTCAGCGGCTATCTCCTGGAATAACCCCAGCAACGAGGCACATACTGCAGTCTGCGGTGGACTCACAAACAAAAAATCATCCAGATAATGTACCATGGACTTGCACCCCAACCTCTGCATGAGCACCCAGTGCAGGGAGGAGCTGAAGGCCTCGAAATAAGAACAGGAGATCACACAACCCATCAACAAACACTCATCATAATAAAACTGGGCGTCAAACTGAAATCTCAGCAACGGAAATGCCGACGGGTGCACCGGTAGCAGCCTGAATGTCGATTCAATGTCCACCTTCGCCATCAGTGCACCCTTTCCACACATGCACACCAGCTCCAGTGCCTCATCGAATAACGCATACCGCACCGAGCATATCTCCTGCGGAATGTGGTCATTCACAGAGTCCCCCGGCGGGAAGGACAAGTTGTGGATCAGGTGATGACGCCCGTACTCCTTTTTTGGGATGCCTCCAGCGGTGAAATTATGAAAGGCGAAAAGGGTGGGTGGCGGAATGGACCAGCCACTCTGCCCAAGGCACATTCTACCGCAATCTTTTTACGGGCCACCTCCGCCAAACTGCGCACTGAGCTAGGATTGTTGTCCACCACGTCCGCAACCGCCCCCTGAAAAGGGATCCTAAATCCCTCCGAGAAACCCAACCATAACATTCTCCCCTCCTTGCTGCGCCCACTCCCTTCATAGCGCTCCAACCACGGCCGTAACACCTGAAGTTTGATGGGGGTAGGCGCCAGCCCCACACCCCACCCTTTACTTATGCCCGACTGTCGCCCTGGCCACTGCTCTCCGACTACACTTCGTCGCCGGGTAACCTGCTCCACAGAGCGAGCACGCGTGCCGGAACTTACAGTCCGGGAATGGGCAGGAAGAATAATTAAATCGCCAGCATACATCCCCCACCAGCCCACCTTTGGGCGACCCTGGCGTTGCCCCCGGCACCCAAAAGGACCAAAATCTCACTGCCGAAGCTTGACCCGCTGCCCTAGCTGGCCCCCCCGCGCCACCCGCACTACCTCTCTTGGCAGACATCTGCGTCAGACATAGGTTAATATCCTTCATCCCCCAAGACAACTGCCTATTTTCCTCCATCATATCACGAAATTCTTCATCGTAATTGAGCCAAGCCCAGCCTTCATGCACCTGTGACGCTGCCAGGATGGCATCCGCATAAGCCAATAGCTCCCCGTACTGACTCGGGTCCACATGCCCACACACACTAGCCAGCTGCAGAAAGGCTCGCGTCCAATTCAACTTATTGCGTGAAACCTTCCGCACTCTCCCCGCCTTCTCATCATCCTTGCGCTTCTTCCTACTCTCCCCTGAGCACTTCCTCCCCTCCAAGAGCCGGAAAACATCAATGTATCTCCGTTTCAGTATCCGTTGCCTCAATTTGCGTGGCACCCCCTCCTACAATTCCGCACAACGCACCACAGAGGATGCTGACCCATCTCCCATCCACTTCACGATCACCGAGCCATCTGAAGAACTCGTTGAGGACGAAGAGGACGATGGCAACGAATTCCGCCTACTGCGCCGCCCGTGCTTCCTCTTCGCTTTGGCCTTGCACCCCCCTGGAGCCGCCGCCCCCCCATCACCATCTCACCCCCACCAACCCCATCCCCCCTGTAGTTCCCCCACACTCACCATCCGCAACAGGCCCGCCAGGCTCCGGCGCCACCATGGCTGGGCTGGCCTGCTCCGCACTCAGGGTCATCGTCTGACTGCTGCTCGCTACCCTGGCTGCCGCAACACCGCTTGCCGGCACCTACAGAGAGAGAGAAGCACCCACAGCAGGAGAACCCAGCCCACACTGTCCCTCCCCCCAGCCTGGCCCATCCCCTTGCGACCATGCAGAAGTACCTAGACCTCCTGCTGCCCAACTGCCCCCCCCCATGTAGGCTGCACCCCCCTGCCCGGGAACCCCATCCCACCCCATTCCCCCCAACCATACCCCCAGGGCCCCATACCTATGGGCTGTCCCACCTCTGGGGACCAATTCAGCAACCCCTGCCCCCCCTGATACCCCGGGGCAAAATGACCCACCCCAGGGGGACTGAGGGGAACCCCACCCCTACACGCCATCCCCCCACTTCCCCCCACCAGTGCCGGAACACCGGCACCATCCACCCTGCTTCCATCCCCCCACCTCCCCTACAGACCCGTGCCCCCTTTGCCCCAGCCCCACAACCTCCGTACTTGCACCCCCCGCCAACCCCAAACCTGAAACCCCTCCATCCGCTGCCCCACGACCCCTTCTGCTCCCCCTCCCCCTCCCAGGTGACCTAGCTGCACCCCTGGCCACCCGAGTGAACTGCCCACCAGCCCCAGGCCCTATGGACACACCGCCCCTCCGGGAGCGGCCTCCATTCCCCTCCGCACAAGCACCACGTCCCCTACCCCTCTGTTGCCCCCCAGACCCTTTGAAGAACATGCCATGCCCCCCAAGCTGCGTGCCCCCCCCGCAAACCCCACCGGGCTATCTATAACCAGCCTCCTTCCCGCTCCTTTCCTTCCAGTCTGTAGGTCTGCCTATTTGCGTTTGTTTATTATTATTTATCTTTTTTTTTAAATAACTGAATAATGAGCAGCAGCTCCCCCCCAGGCCAAGACTTGCCCTACCCCCCTTCCCTTCGCTAAATCCCCCCCCACACACTGGCCCACACTCACCCGGTCACCGCGAACCCCCCCCCCCCATGCACCCTCTCTACACTCCAGCTGTCGCGGTGTCAGCACCCGGTTTCAAGGCCTCTCCTGCCGCGATCGTTGGGCCAGAGCTCTCCACCAACACTGCCGACCTTGCTGAGGAGCCACGCCGAAAGGACTGGCCACGCGGCTCCTCAGCATATCAGCCCCCGCCCACCAACGCCACAGCCAATAGGATCACTCCACCACCACCATGGAGTGATACCATCACTGCTGCTATGCACTCCCTCCCCCCCACCCCCCTCCGACACTCCCGTCACACGCCAGAGGCCGAGGCGGGCCCGGGCCCAGGTTATTGGCGGCCGCGGGACCCGGCCCGCAGCCTCACACATTTTTATCATGCATTGTTATGATAATAGTGTATTGATTATTTTGCATGTTGATAGTGATTTATTTCGGGGTCTTTCTCTGCCATCATATACTATGTTATTATGTTAATAACTTCTATCTAAATCAGCAAAGAAATATCTTTTTAATTAACATCAGCCTGATCCTTCTGTTCAGAAATCAACCGTTCTAACTGTAATGAATCATAAAAATAGAGTTATACCCTTGGGTAGAAATTAGACATTTACAAATGTATTTTAAGAAAAAAGTTGTGCCATGGACAAAAACTGCCAACTGGAGTTGTAAGAAACACTTCCTCCTGGACTGAGTGGCTCCAAAAACATCAGTAAATATTTGATCACAATATCCACAAACTGAGGAACCTTTCTTTTTAAAATGATGTTTAAATATTAAGGAACCACTTCCTACTATGTTCAAACTCTTATGGCTATAAAATTAAATCCAATGCACCTACCTGTAGATATCACATAACCTTAAGTATATGCCTGTGATACTTGTAAATGTTTGTAAATATCCAGCTACCTGCAAATATGTTGGATATCTTTCTATGCCCTTACATATGTAAATGCTAAGTTACCTGTTAAGACAAGTTATAATGTAATGTTATTACTTTGTTGGATGTAAACCGCTTTGATTACACTGAAAGGCAGTATATAAAACCATTTGATGAAAAAATAAATAATGTTTTTCTAAATCTGATGTCAATGTGACTAACAAAATAGCTCATGAAGATTCTAAGAAAGTTGTTAACTCACTGATTGAAGGCTCAAGATTATTCATAGTCTCTTCCATCTTTTTCAACTTAATCACATTTCTAGACAGAAAATAATATTTAGTAATTTTTCCATCATCAATATTTGACATCAATGATACTTCCTTCAAATATTTTTAAAGAAGAATCTCAGGTTATGGGAAAAATCTAAATTCACAAATTCCTAGAGTGTACACTGTTTTCCAGTGCCTCCAGTTTATAATGCAACATCAGGCTATATTTGATGGCTACAACACTGGACGCTTGAAGTCCTGGAGTAATGTCATAATTGGCAGACTACACTGAACAATGTAGACTCACATGTTTCTCAGTAAGATGTGACACATGACTGAGTGATTGCTTATGAAAGGGTCACTGGTTCAAATACAAGTCCTGTTCTTGGTAACTGAGAAAGTAATGTGGGTATTTTTCCTCTGACATGGAGTGTTATCATATTGCCTAATCTTCTTGCCTCACTGACATATTTTCCCCCCTCCCCCCACATGCACATATCCAGTCAATATGTGAATGTGTGAGGCCTTCTGACCTAACCCTCCCCTGTCTAAGTGCTGGTATACTGCAGATTACTACAGGATGTATGGGTCATGGGTAGATACAACCAACCTGGCCACCACTTTGGGACTGACGATGTAGCCCGGACCTATCACATGCACATTCAGGGAATGATGGCGGATAGCGGTTTGCACACACCACTTCCTAGTCACTGGGTGTTATAGGTGCCACATGTGTGCTGTGGATCAGCGTCATCAATTGTGCTTGCCTATGCATTCTCTCACACTGCAGGTTAAGGGTTACACATTGTTGTCTCTCATTAGGAAATGCACAGTCGTAATGCAGCTGCTCATGGCTCATAGTACTCAGGGCCAGCCCATGCACTAGGAGAACTAGGCGGGCACCTAGGTATGCAGACCCTGGTGGGTGGCATGCCAGCCAATCCCTCCTTACCTGAAAGCATGGCACAGCCACCACTTCAGTACTGTGGGTGGCCTTAAAGCAGCAGCACACATGCCACTCCTGCCAACCTCTGGCAGGATGTGTTGGAGGGGGCCAGAAGCAGCATTCTGTGAGCATGTGTGATGCTGCTTTAAGCCTCCCATTGCATGACAAGGAACAATCGTCATGCCACCCTCCTCCCCCAGGTGAGACAATGGATGCCGGGAGGGGGGCGGCAAGGGGAGTCCTCCCTTTCATGCTGTGGTGAGCCTCAAGGCAGCAGTGAAGGGATTACATGGGGGTATGCTTAGGGTAGCAGAAACCCTTGGCCTTGTCCTGATGGCACCTGATGGCAGCAGCTGGTAAACTGGGTGTGGTCCAATCCACCAACTACAGCCAATGATGTTTGGAGGAAGTGAGATATAAAATTAGGTAGAGCTCTCAGGCTCTGTCCAAGCCCTGGTATAGCATGTAATGGGTCAGTCAGAGGGTTCAGGTGAGGCCTCGGATGCTCATACAGCTTGCTTCTGGCCCCAAACTAGGCCAATGGAAGATGAACACTTGGTCCTGGGGATGGCCAGGGAGGGTGGCTGTATCTCATATGATACACTGCCTTCTACCCTGGACTTGCCTTCTGTAAAGACACAAGCATGACCACTCTGCAGACAACTGACCTTGCACATAGTGAATCATCATCTGTTGGAGAGGGCCTGTTGCACCTATGATTCTACTGCCTCTGCAGAGACAGTTCACTGTCTCACTCCCATGCAGCAGACTTGCACTATTGGCATTGCAAGATGCATTGCCATAGGGGCTGTTTGACTACAGGAGTTTTGCTGAATACATGTGTCCCGGCACATGCTGACTTGACTGTGCATTGGGATATGCATTGGCAGCCAGCATGGGCCAGTAACATTTCATGACATCTCCACATACACTGTACATCTAATGTTTAGGTTGTGAGTGGGCAGGGTGGGGCACAGTGTAGGCATGGTAGGATCTGCACAGTTGGAACATAGTTCTCGCCATGCATGAACTGCCTTAGCACAGGATCATCTACTGGCAGTTCAGTAGATGGCATTACATATACCCATGCTAACACCACACTCAGCATGGGCTCTTCTTTATCTGCCAGTGACATGCTTGGCATGCCCCTGACAACAGACACAGAAGCATTGCACCTGACACACAGGACTGGTACAAAGTTTTGTTCTGCACCAGAAAGAAGCTACTGCTGCCACCAACCCCTCGCCCACATGATGCTAACATGGCTACGTAGTGGAAGTGGCAGTGGCATACTCGTAACTCCTTTATGACAGTGGCGGTGGTGCCACATGACCAAAGGTGATGCCACATGAGTGATTCAGCAGGGCCAACCAGTCCTCTAGGCAGACTAGGTGGCTACTTAGGTGCAATTCAGCAGTTACCACTGTCAGTGGGATTCCAAGTTTGTCAGCAACGGGCACAGCGGAGTACATCCTGCTCCAACCCTTCCAAGGTTGATGGCAGCATCATTTGTGCCCACAGCCCGCAGTGGAGGGGGGCAGGAGTGTCATAGTGTGATTAGCTATCTGTGTGCTACCAAAGAAAGATCACCAGCAGCACTGTGATGGTGGGTGGGTCAAGACTGCAGGGAGGGAGGGATTGGATGGCATGCTGCATACCACTAGCTGTGGACCCTGGGATATGGCTAGTGTGACTACTGGATGTGCTGGGCCTTGGATCAGGATGCTAATTCCTGCACATAACGAGTGGAAATGTGCCTATGCTGAGTAAAGAGTTCACTCAGTCAGGAATACTATGCAATATAGGAGCAGCCCAGATTGAAGGAAAACATGAGCACCCTGCTCTCTTACCTGCCAAAGGATGACCAGAATCTGTGAGTAGTTTTGGTGTGTTAACTTTATCTTACCTTACTGGAACAGAAGTATCAGGTGCAACCCCTCACTCTTGTCTAGCATGGGTCCTCACACCCATCTGTCAAACTGAGCAACTGCATAATGTAAGGCTTGATGGCAGAGCATGCTAACAGCACTTACACACTGAGTGGGCATTGACAGCGTCCATACCATGCAGAGCATGCTAAGAATGCTTGCACACCAAGCAGGCATTGACAATAGAAGAGCATTACGGGAGGCCTAAGGGACAGGTAACAATGACAACATGCACCACGTTTGGATAGTGGGGTCATATGTGTGTGTGAATGTGTCCCCAGAGGACTGTGAGCTGCAGCAATTCAGTGTGCATGCATGTGATGCCCAGGCTGTATGTCTGTGCATACAACATGCAGTTGGTCAGCTCTTCAGCAACTCTACATACGGTGTGAGCCCGCATGTACAAGCTGCCAGGCTCCAATGTGTTCTTGTGGGGTAGTGACCACTGTGTCTACAGTGTCATTGAGTGCATGTGCTGCATTGCCAGTTCGGCAGCGTCCATGGCAAGGGACATAACAAAATGTGGGTGTATGAGCATGACACAATGTTCTATGCTCACTCCCACATGCTGTGTAGGGGGTCACATTGTTTGTGGATATGTCAGACGCAGGCCACTGCATCTCAACATGCACACACAGCCTGCCTGTGGCCCAATTTCCAGTGCATTGTCTATTGGAGTCGCGTTACACAAGTCCAACGTCAAAGGGTACACAAATGAAAGGAAGGGAATTCTAGGTATTATATGAAACAGAGCCATTAGCACAGGAAGTTTATGAGTCAGAGGTTAGGTAAATGTCACAGCCATCCAAATATGTGTCTGCAATAAGCATGGCCAGGGTGCACATATCATTTCATGCGGAGAGGCCACTCTCACTCTGATTGAGCTGGGACCATGTCACGGCTATGTATCCACATTGTGCGGTATAGTGTAAAGCTGCATTTTTGTAAGTGCAGTTTTTTTCTAGGCATGCCAATCACGTTACTGGGTGCTGGTTGACCATGATGTTTGCACCAAGCCAGTGTGTACATGGTTGTTTTGTGCACATGCAGTGTGTGGTGACTAGCAGACTGGGCACATTTGGGATGTGAATGGCTGTCACAGTCCTGTGGGAGCCAACACATGCAGACTGACTGTGCTTGCTGTAGTGGATCAGAGGTCTCAGAAGGTACAGTTAACAGTTATTCTATCGCTGATAACTATTGGCTTTGTAGGCCCATCAGTTTTGTGTCTCCCCACCCCCCTGCCAAAAGAGGCACTGCATTTAGGCTTCTTGGAAGCAGCTGCTGCAACCTTGAGAACTATAATGAAATATGATAGGACAATCCCTGGCTAAAAGGAGCAGGACCCAAGGGCCAGGTATGACAGGATACTTGGGCATGCCTTGATTGTGCAGACAACCAAATGACTAACTGACAACCAAATGACACTTAACTTCTGTTTTCACTATAAAATACTCATACGCACTCACAAAGCATTGCACGTTGGTTCTCCTCAGTATATAGCCTGTGATAAGGAAGCTTATCATAGCTCAGGAAGGAGCTATAGAAAAGGTGAAGTGACTCTGAACAAGCAACCTGTCAGTTCTGGTAGAAATAAGAAAACAGAATTTTCCCATAAAAGACTACCAGTCCCAGAATGCACCAGGTTTCCAACAGCCAGTAGAGGAGCTGAAGTGGGGAAAAGTGTGTTCAATCAGGAGGGCTATGAGGTAATCCCTAAGCACTCATCTCAAAGGGCAGGGCCTGATTCAGCACAGCTGCGCTGTGTTAGGGAGGAGCACTCATCTAAGCAGAATAAAGGTAGAGTTTATTCTACAGAGAATCAGTATCCTGAGAATCAGCTTGAGTTTGATCATCTTCACCATCAGGAGGATCATCAGAGGCAGAAGCCAAACCGGACGGACAGAGAGGGAAAGAAACCCTTTGGAAGAAGGAAGAGAAAAGCCTTTGAGAGGTCTAGAAGAGTCCAGAGCAGTACGTATACTGGGAGGCATTTCAAGGGCCAGCATACACCATTGGACTGGGGAAAGCCAGAGGAATGGTGCTGCAGAGCTAGGAATCTCCAGACGCTACCTGTGAGGGAGACGGCTACACGTGGAAGGGACCCTAAGACCCGTGCCAGAAGATATGTGAAGAGAGATCCAGTGTCCAGGGATCTGGATTGGAAGGCTGGACATAAGAACTGGACTACATACTGGCCAGGCTATATAGAGAGGAACTCTAACAGCAATAGAAGCTCAGGTATGAACACTGATCTATGCCCTAGCTATAACCTTGAAAGACAGCAGGGAAACAAGTATTCTCCTGAAAGTGCTCCATTGGGACATTCATCTGTGCCAAT
Source organism: Ichthyophis bannanicus (assembly GCA_033557465.1). Taxonomy (NCBI): domain Eukaryota; kingdom Metazoa; phylum Chordata; class Amphibia; order Gymnophiona; family Ichthyophiidae; genus Ichthyophis; species Ichthyophis bannanicus. The sequence continues at coordinate 428,599,743 of CM066032.1, forward strand.
CCATGATATTGAACCCATGCTTGTTGAAGAAGGGGGAATGATAGCAGATGAAGAATCTGTTTACATAGACTGCTCTCTGTCTAAACTCCTTTGGTGATTTTCTGTTATAAAGTACATCAACCATCACAAAGAAATACAAACTTGTTCTTTAATCTACTCAGAAAAGCTCCTGTGTAGGATTTCTGGCCACGCTGTAGAAAGCAAGCCAGCTAAGGGGTTTCAGCTGGATAACTGCTAGCAATTGAGCCTTACCTAATTGCTTGTGAGCTAGGAGAGAATCACTTCTGAATCTATGTGGGAAGATATAAGAAGTTAACCTGAAAAGAACAGTTTTTTTCTTTCTTTGTAGCTTTTGGTTTGTTGTTTGATACATGCTAAGAAAATATTAGCTAAGCCTACAGAAAAGACCAGTTTGTTATCAACCAGGTCTTATTTCTTTTGCTTTGATTGCCTGATAAGTTAAAATGTTGTTTTCCTGATTTTGTTTTTTCAAGTTAAACACTGAAAGCAAGTAACCTGATTTATGTGCTACCAAGCATATCTGTGTTGGGAGAAATAACCCCATAAATAAATATCTTATTGGCTTTACACGAGCACAACTAAATTATTGTGAGCAGCTGTGTCTGGTGTGAATGAACTGCATTGCCCACAATCCCTTGCAAATCATATAGATATATGCACTTGCCAAGACTGTGAAGATTCTCACCCAGGCAGCCGTCTGACAAATGGCGTAGTTTTTCGGATTGCTTTTGCACAAAGGGGATTTACTTGCTGAGGATTACAACTAAAGTTCAAGTTTAAAGCTGGAAAAAAAGATTTTCCCTCAACTGCACTTTGGAGGAGAAGTGGATGTTCCAGGAAGCTGTCCCAAGAGGAAAAGACCCTCTGCAGAGCTGGATTCATCACTGGCATAAGATAACAAGTACCTGGGCATGTCTAGTGGTGGATGGGAGTAAGGCACAGGGGTAATTGAAAAAAAAAAGTAGAAAAAAAAAACACCTGTTTGGAAGGTGGTGCACTTTGGGTTTTTTTTCTTTGTTTCTTGCAGGGATCAAGATGGATCCAAGGGAACTAGCTGATTGGATGGCAGCCCAGTTTAGCAGGCAACAGGATCTAGCACAGCAGGCTCAGGACACTGCTATGAAAGCCTTAATGGACCAGCAGAAGCCAGTGCTTGATCTGGTGCAAGCCCTAGTTCAACTGCAGAACCAAAGTGGACCAGATGCAAGACCAGCAGTAAATACTGGTACACCACATGTGGACAGTGTGGGACTCAATCAGGGGATTGGGGCATTTAGTTTTGGGAAGCTAACTCCAGATGATAATGTTGATGATTTTCTAGAGTCTTTTGAAAGAGTGGCACAAGCATTAGCATGGCCAGAGACCCAGTGGGCAGTAAGGCTGGCAGCCTCATTAACTGGAGAGGCGCTTGCAGCTTATAGAGCAATGCCAGCAGCCCAGTCTTTGAATTATAAGGATGTAAAGGCTGCTATTAGAGATCGCAGAGGGTTGTCTATTTCAGAGTATAGGCGAATGTTTAGAGCTACTACATTGAGAGTGGGTGAAACACCCAGGGCTCTGAGTCAGAGAATCAGAGGTTTAGCTGTAAAATGGTTGGTTCCTGAGCAAAAGACGGTAGAAATGTTATTAGACATTATAATGCTTGAACAATTTATGTCTGCGGTCCCTAAAGATTTGCACACTTTCCTTATACAGCAAAAATGCCAAAATCTTGGAGAGGCAACCATGCTAGCAGAGAGATTCTTGGAAGCCACGCAGGCTTGCCATAGAATGGGTGGCCCTCTGAAGACTGGTGCTGAGGCAAGATGTGCTGTATCAGAAAAGAAAATAATTAAAAATGTTTATGAAAATGAATGTACTGTATCAAACCAGATGACACAGTGGAATAGAAAGAAATGTTTCAAGTGTGGAAAATGGGGACATTTAGAAAAGAGATGCCAGACACACACTAGCTTAGTGGGTGTGGATTTAAAACAGCCCAAAGAAGGATTTCTTTTGATGGTTGATGTGCAAGGAATTACCACAAATGCTTTGTTGGACTCTGGGGCAGACCAGAGTATGATGTCAAAAAGGCTTTGGAAGAGGATAGAGGCCCAAGAAGGATTTGTACCTAGAACCCCTGAAAGCCAAGTTCACATCAGATGCATTCATGGTGCTGCAACATCATATCTCACCTATAGGCTAAAGGTTAAGTGCCTGGGGAAACAAGAGGAAGTCCTGTTAGCAGTAGTGCCTAGGCTACCCTTTGATTTGGTTCTAGGAAGGGACTGGCCAAGATTTAAGCAGGGTCTAGTGGAAGGGCTAGGAAAGAAGGAGGGAGAAGGAATAATGGAAATAGATCCCGGGCCTTTCTTTGGAAGTCCTCAGTCCCTAGCTAAAAAGATGGTTAAGCTTCCAGAAGGCCAAACTATGGGTAATAAGAGGGGCCTTGTATCCACCCGCTCACAGGCTAAGATAGAGAGCCAGCAAAAGGAGGAGGGGGAGCAGGCAGAGTTATTAGGAGACTTACCCTCTCATGATGATTTAATAACCCCATCATCTGGTAAAGTAAGAAAGTTGAAAGCACAAAAGCGGCGTGAGAGACTTTGCAGAGCACAGGGTAGGGCTGAGATGTTAGCTGGTCAAAGTTTACCCTGGGTGCCAGCTGAGTTAGTGGCAAAGTTTCCTAACTTTCCACAAGAGCAGCGAGCTGATCAAGCTCTCACCCAAGCTTTTAAGTATGCTCAGGAGGTCAGGGAGGAGTTGCCCAGATTCAGACTAGATAATGACATATTATATAGAGAGAGTCAGGACCCCAGAAATGGGACCATACGTAAACAATTGGTGGTACCCACAACTTTCAAAGGGCTAGTACTTAGATTAGCACATGATCATCCAGTTGGAGGTCATAAAGGGATGCAAGGAACGCTGGATCAAATACTTATGCGTTTTTACTGGCCAGGTATCTTCAAAGAAACTGCCCAGTTTTGTGCTGCATGTCCAGCGTGTCAGCGAGTTACAGCGGCTCACGCACCGGTGGTGCCATTGATTCCCATGACAATTATCACAGACCCAATTGGTCGCATTGCCATGGATATTGTAGGCCCATTATTCAAAACGCCCCGAGGTTTCCAGTACATCCTAGTTATGGTAGATCAGGCAACAAGGTTTCCCTGGGCCATACCATTGAGGAATGTTTCTGCAAAAACAATAGCTTTAGAGCTAGTAAAATTGTTTTGTGAAGTGGGATTCCCAAGAGAGGTGTTGACTGACCGAGGGTCCAATTTTGTATCCAAATATTTGGCCCAGGTCTGGGATGCCTTTGGCATTCATCACGTGAAAACCTCAGCCTACCATCCACAATCAAACGGTTTGGTGGAGAGATTCAACCAAACTCTCAAACAAATGTTGAAAAGGGGGTTAGCAGGAGATGTAAAAGAATGGGATATGTTATTGCCCTTTGCCTTATATGACTGCAGGGAAAGAATTCAGGTGTCCCTAGGTGTAACTCCATATGAATTGATATATGGTAGGGCTCCACGGGGTTTATTAGATATTTTGAGGGAACAATGGATTGATCCTGAACCAGGAAGTCAGGAAGTGCCACAGTTTCTACGTGACTTGAGAGCACGTTTGAAAAGGACCTCGCAGGTTGCTGAGAGGAACCTGCAGGACAGTCAAGTGTGCCAGAAAGGGTGGTATGACAGGAAGGCCAAAAGCCGCCAATTAAGCATTGGTGAAAAGGTTTTGGTTCAAGTAGCAGGTACAGCCCCAAAATTTGAAGTACAGTGGAAAGGGCCATGGAAGGTTGTTAAACAAGTGAGCCCAGTGTCTTATATGGTAGAAAATGCAAGAGGGCGTAGGCAGACCTACCATATTAATGTACTTAAGTCTTGGAAGGAGAGGCCTGTAAATAATAATGACCCTGAAGCCAGTCAGGAAGTAAGTGAGCTTCAAAAAGAGAACACTCTCGTAGGTATTACGGACTGTAGGAAAGAAGTTTCACCAGTTAAACCAGTCCGTAATAACTTAAGCAGGGGGGTATGTGATAAGGAAGCTTATCATAGCTCAGGAAGGAGCTATAGAAAAGGTGAAGTGACTCTGAACAAGCAACCTGTCAGTTCTGGTAGAAATAAGAAAACAGAATTTTCCCATAAAAGACTACCAGTCCCAGAATGCACCAGGTTTCCAACAGCCAGTAGAGGAGCTGAAGTGGGGAAAAGTGTGTTCAATCAGGAGGGCTATGAGGTAATCCCTAAGCACTCATCTCAAAGGGCAGGGCCTGATTCAGCACAGCTGCGCTGTGTTAGGGAGGAGCACTCATCTAAGCAGAATAAAGGTAGAGTTTATTCTACAGAGAATCAGTATCCTGAGAATCAGCTTGAGTTTGATCATCTTCACCATCAGGAGGATCATCAGAGGCAGAAGCCAAACCGGACGGACAGAGAGGGAAAGAAACCCTTTGGAAGAAGGAAGAGAAAAGCCTTTGAGAGGTCTAGAAGAGTCCAGAGCAGTACGTATACTGGGAGGCATTTCAAGGGCCAGCATACACCATTGGACTGGGGAAAGCCAGAGGAATGGTGCTGCAGAGCTAGGAATCTACAGACGCTACCTGTGAGGGAGACGGCTACACGTGGAAGGGACCCTAAGACCCGTGCCAGAAGGTATGTGAAGAGAGATCCAGTGTCCAGGGATCTGGATTGGAAGGCTGGACATAAGAACTGGACTACATACTGGCCAGGCTATATAGAGAGGAACTCTAACAGCAATGGAAGCTCAGGTATGAACACTGATCTATGCCCTAGCTATAACCTTGAAAGACAGCAGGGAAACAAGTATTCTCCTGAAAGTGCTCCATTGGGACATTCATCTGTGCCAATCCATGATATTGAACCCATGCTTGTTGAAGAAGGGGGAATGATAGCAGATGAAGAATCTGTTTACATGGACTGCTCTCTGTCTAAACTCCTTTGGTGATTTTCTGTTATAAAGTACAGCAACCATCACAAAGAAATACAAACTTGTTCTTTAATCTACTCAGAAAAGCTCCTGTGTAGGATTTCTGGCCACGCTGTAGAAAGCAAGCCAGCTAAGGGGTTTCAGCTGGATAACTGCTAGCAATTGAGCCTTACCTAATTGCTTGTGAGCTAGGAGAGAATCACTTTTGAATCTATGTGGGAAGATATAAGAAGTTAACCTGAAAAGAACAGTTTTTTTCTTTCTTTGTAGCTTTTGGTTTGTTGTTTGATACATGCTAAGAAAATATTAGCTAAGCCTACAGAAAAGACCAGTTTGTTATCAACCAGGTCTTATTTCTTTTGCTTTGATTGCCTGATAAGTTAAAATGTTGTTTTCCTGATTTTGTTTTTTCAAGTTAAACACTGAAAGCAAGTAACCTGATTTATGTGCTACCAAGCATATCTGTGTTGGGAGAAATAACCCCATAAATAAATATCTTATTGGCTTTACACTTGAGCACAACTAAATTATTGTGAGCAGCTGTGTCTGGTGTGAATGAACTGCATTGCCCACAATCCCTTGCAAATCATATAGATATATGCACTTGCCAAGACTGTGAAGATTCTCACCCAGGCAGCCGTCTGACAAGCCGACTCCATCCGTTTACAACCTTCACCCCATCTCCTCCGCTCAGCACATGGTTACTGTCTCTATCTTCCTTCTCCATCCTCAGCTCACTTGGAAACGACACGTCACTCCGCTTTTTACTTTCTGGCCTCAGCACTCTGGAATTCACTCCCACCTGCCCTCCGTACCGAGCCTTCCTTTCAAAGATTTAAGTCCCTACTCAAGACCCATCTCTTTCAGCAGGCTTTTGATCTACCAGACCCTTAAGAGTGACTGGCTTTCCCACAAGTATCTTCCCTAACCTGACTCTCTCCCACTTTTGCTTTTCTGCTTCTCGCTGTCCTGTCCAATTAATGGTGTTCCTTTTCCCTTTCTTGATTTTACTGATTGATTATATTGTACACTGCCCTGATACACCTGCCTGGGCGGTATATCAAGTAACGAATAAAGATAAAGATAAAGATAAAGACTAGCAGCACACAATAGCAATGATATAAATCTGCTCCAGGCCCTGGGGATCAGGTGATGTATGCCCCCCCTCACAGTCAGGGTGACCCCTGAATCTTGTCAGTAGCACAGTTTGCAACTGTTATGTGCCAGAAGCACACAATGCCCCTGCGTAATTCTGGCCTGATATGATGGATCACAGCATTTGCCCTGTGATGATCATATGCAGAAAGCAGTTCAGAATGTGCAATGCATCATGTGTAATGGAGGGGCTAACCTATACTGGCACACGGAGCAGAAACTGCAACCATACTGGTGACTGTGATCACTGGGACATTGCCCTGTACCTGCTTGTCATCTGTGATGGTGGAAGATATGTGCATGGCTACATGGGGAGGCCAGGATGGTCTTCACTGGGCTGCTTGGGTCAGTAATGTGGTTTGTGCTCTGCAGTTACTGACTGCTATGTAGATTGCCCAAGGATCTGTCAGGTCCATCAGCTCACACCTGTCCTTCCATCTATCACGTTTACATTGACTTTCCCTAGAGCTCCTTTATCCATTGTTCAGCTGACTGCCATTTTTGGCCATTAAGGTGCACGCTTGGAACCTTAACACTCAATGTCCTGTTAGTGCACACTAAATGGGCCCTTGCACCCTTACTGACTGAATGCCTACTACCCGCCCCAAGCCTTTATTGCACACAGACACCCTTAATGCTGCCATTATCGCTCAATATACCATGATCCCTTAGTGCTCTTTAGTAAACATACCCCTAAATGCATATTTTCCTTTCCTTTCCTTTCACTGATTTTTTTAACCTGCCTATCATAATAGTTGTGATGGCTTTCAGGCCAGATATTTAAAACGATCAATGCAGTTATCAGGTTTGCTAACCACATTAATCGTGGTGAATGTGATACCGTTGCTAGCATCTGCTAGTATTAGAGCACTCCGGGGGTGGATCAGGAGGCAGCACCCGGGGATAACCAGTCAGCGGCAATATTCAGCCGTTGCCCAGTCATCCTGTAGTGGTGAAATCAGGTGCAGTAAAGGCTGGCCTAGCTCTCACTGCCAAAGCTAACTGGGAAGCAGCTGAATATTGCCACTGCCTGGTTAACTTTCTGGCCGTCCAGCTGACCTAGATATTCTATGCCGGTGGCTGCAATTGCTGTAGCCGCTGTTGCTGAATATTGGGCCCTCATAAATTATAACTTTACAGACTTCCAACATGCTGGTGCTTTACATCTAATGCAATGTTCAAAAAACATAAAACACAGATTAAAAATATCATAATTTCTGAACATTAGGTAAAAGAATTTCCAAATAAAAAGTCTTCAAAACTTATGAATGTAGTCCAGCTCCTGTTGTAAGGAATAATGGAAGAAAAGTCCATATTTACACAGATTTGCACACCCAAGGCTGTAAATTATGGATAGCATTCCTGATACTCCAGCGGCATATACTGTAGATTGATCCGGACAAGTGGTGATTATGGTCTGGAATGGATCAAGTGATCTGAGCCTCAATTGATGTGAGAAGCCTTTAACATTAGATGAGAAGTCAGTCTAAAGAGTTGAAAGATGGGCTTCTGGAACAAGTGCATGAATAGAGAAAGAAACAGATGGCTCTTGGGGCTTACTTGGTTGATGCACTAGTGAATGGAGCCTCAGCTGATATGAGTGGAGCTTGACTTGAGGTGAAAAGTTGGCTGAATGTTTTGAAAGATTGTATGGAGACATGCATGAAGAAGGAAAGACAAAGGCAGATAAGGCTTACATAGATAATGCATTCATTCACAGTAAAGTTGAGTGGAAATTCAAATAGCAAATGAAAAGCACACTGCAAGTTTACCTCATAATTAGTTGCACATCTGGTTGTATGTTTAAGAGACAATTTGATAAGGAGTCACAAAATTTCATGCCCTCTGCATGCTTAAGTCATATATTTTCAATGACGTATGTGTGCAGATGAGCACTTTAGACAGTTGCTATGCTATAAGTATGTCTGTCAGGCCTATGATGCATACTTTTGGAGTGGGCATGGTCTGAATGCAAATTTATATACATAAGTAATACAATACTATAACATGTGCATGTTTTTTTATAGATCTAGGTGTGCACATTTACACCAAGTGTAGAACTGGCATAATTGTTCACACCTAGGTTAGGCATATGCATCTTACTACTTATGACCCTATTTTATAAAGAAAAGTAGGCACCCGCTTTCCTTTATAAGATTGTGGTAGGCGAAGGCCTATGATCCATGGTGTCTGAAATAAGCAGACAGGCCTAACTAGCTTGACCTGTAAATGAAGCCTGGGGAGAGGCCCATAGGAATTGCACATCCCCCAGTATGCTGCTGTTATAGAACTGAAACTTAGCAAAGCATAATCAGCTTAGCTAAGCAGAATCGAAACTCAGAAAAATACAGAAAAATAAGTTTAATTGCTACTGATAAGAGAGTACAGCTGATATGGAATTAATTAAATCTGCTGAAAGAAAGGTTACAGTGCCCTGCTTCCCACATGTGCTAACTAGTTAAATGGCCTTGGAAGAGAAAAGTATCTAAGTTGGTGAACTGACCATTGTAATTGGGACTAAAAGGGGGGTAAGCAGGTGCTAAGCCCAGTCAAAGGATATTATTGGATAGCCATATCAGTACCGGAACCAATAGAAGGTGTACGGGAGGTTACCGGGACCAATGAAATGTTTTCCTATGTCTAGAATGGAGAAGAAGTCTATAAAAGTTGTTGTTTTGCTAGAAACCATTGCTCAGCCATTTTTGAATTTGATTCTGCTTGAGACTTGTGCACAAATAAATGATTTGGACCTTCTGAACAGACTCCTGGTATCATTGGTTTGTCTGCGCTCTGCTGCTACATATTCTTGGTGCGTTGGCCGGGAATGCGTGGTAATAGAGGGAATATAGGGCAATATACCACGACTTTCCGCCTCTACAGGTTTGGTCCTGCCGGGATCGCGCCCTTCCGACGTGGGCTCGCTCTCTGGCACCACCGGTCCCTTGCATCGGAGGGAGCTGGTCGGACCTCGGCGGGTGCCGGGCCCGGCTGGAACCAACACCTCGAACCCGAGTGAGGGGAGTCCGAGGTCCAACTCATGCGCTTGCTTGGGAACTTTGAGGACCGGATCCGGTGAGTAGAGTTTTGATTTTGGTATGTCTAGACAGATGAGTCAGAGCAGTACTGCCATTTGAATCTTGGAACTTGGAACTTGGAACTTGGAAAAGAGAGCTTGATCACCTCTCAAGACGGTCCGACTACCCCTGCATGAGTATTTGCGGGGCGAAACTACCGTCTTCTTGTATTTGGAATTTTGAACATGGCCTAGTCAGAATAGACAGGATTGGGCTGTGTTTTTGGGATACGTTGCTAGCATGATTGTGTGAATGAAGTGTGAATGAGAGGTCTGGCAGCACGGACCAAGCGAAGGCGGACTCCTGAGTAACGCATTTCCTGGCCGGGCGACCGCATCCATGTCGTAAAAAGGAGGAAGCGACCATCGTCTTGTCTTGTTTTTGTTTCCTTTATATGTTTCTAGGGCCGTGAGGACCCCTTACCCACGGTCCGCCCTCCTTTTCCCTTCTGTTTGTTGTTGCGCACACACATCGATATGGGAGGGGCGGGGTCTACTAGGCACACTCCATTAGAATGTATGATCACACATTTTAAAGAAGGATATTCAGGAGATTATGGAGTTAAAATGACAGCGACTCAATTGCAGATTTTGTGTACTAGGGAGTGGCCAGACTTAGACACTGTGTGGCCCCGAGAGGGAACCTTTACCATAGGAATTATTCAGTCAGTTCACCAGAAAGTGCGAGTAGCGCACCCCTATATAGATTCCTGGTTGAGTATTTGTGAGAACCCGCCCCCTTGGGCGAAGCGCTGTTATGAAGAACAGTGCAGAATAATGTTAGCATTAACAGATCAAACGCAGAAAACAGATCAGACTAAAAAGACAGGGAAAGGTGAGAAATCCAGACGGAAACCCGTCCTTGCAGATCCCGAGTCCCCAGAAGTGATAACTAGACAGCCCCGAGCCCAGCGTCCAGTAAGGGTGCCACTGCGTCCCGCCCCAGAGCCACAGAGACAGCGGGAGCGGGACCCAACCACAGAACCGTCACCTGAAGAGCAGGCAGATAAGCTTACTTCAGATGAAGAGGATGAATCAACTGAGACTGAGGAGAAAGTTGAGTCAGAGGCAGAAGAGCAAGAGGAAGGGTCTTCCCAGAGTGATACTGACAGTATAAAAACGACCATCAGTGTGAGCTCATCAGTTAAAAGTAAAGCGTCCCAGACTAAGCGCATGGCAGCAAGAAGAAAGCCCCTACCAGGAGAGTTTCTAAAATCTCCCTCAGATCCACAAAGACTTCTACTGCGAAAATGATGCCTTTAAGGCAAGTCCCGGGAGTGCCCGTGAGAGATGAAGATAATCAGGTGGTGGCAGGACCCTTAAGTTTAGTATATGTGCCCTTCTCCACTACTGATTTGTTAAACTGGAAGTCACATTACGCTTCCTATACCAACAAGCCCCAGGAACTAACAGAATTAATGCATACTATTATGGAAACCCACCAACCCACTTGGGCAGATTGCCATCAGCTCCTGTCTACCTTATTCACTACTGAGGAGCGGACCCGAATTAAGCGAGCAGCTGTTGACTGGCTGGCAGATAACCCTTTAGCACCGGGGGAAGGCGTTAGGATAGATAATCGAGAAGCAGCCCAAAGAGAATTCCCAAATGAAGACCCCCGGTGGGATCCGAATACAGAGAGAGGATCCAGATCTCTGTCACGGTTTCGCCAAGGCCTTATGCAAGGTCTGAAAAGGGGGGGCCAGAAAGCTATGAATCTTTCTAAAGTGACCGAAGTTAATCAGGGCATAGATGAAAGCCCAGCAGTGTTTTATGAAAGATTGACTGAAGCGTATAGAATGTATACTCCCTATGATCCAGATGCACCAGGAAGCTTATGCATGGTGAATTCTGCTTTTGTAAATCAGTCTCAACCAGACATTAGACGTAAGCTACAGAAACTAGAAGGGTTTGCGGGCATGAATGCAACTCAGTTACTGGAAGTCGCTCATAAAGTGTATGTGAATCGTGATAATGAAAGGCAGAAAGAATGTGATCGAAAGATGAAGAAGAAAGCTGATTTTTTGGCTGCGGCCATAGTTGAACAGAAAAGGGGAGGTTTCCCTAGTCGAAGGAGCAGAGGAAGAGGGCGGGGCAGAGGAGATAGCCGGCCCCAACTAGGCGTGAACCAATGCGCTTATTGCAAAGAGGAAGGACATTGGAGAGATACATGCCCGCAACTCGAAGACGCCCCCCAGGATGACGAAGACAATGCTCAGTGGAGAGAAAGAGGAAGAGGCCGACCCCGGAACCGAGGAGGAGCCAATCGAGAACAGTTTCAACGAGAAAGGGGAGAGGCCATACAAGCAGTGGCCGCCGCAACCTAAGATGCAGATGAAGCAGATTAGGACAGACCGGGCTCTGAATTCGCTTTAGGTCTCCAGGAGCCTATGGTCAGCATACAAATAGGAGACCAATTTATGGACTTTATGGTTGATACTGGAGCAGAACTTTCTGTAGTAGATAAACAGATCGCCCCATTTTCCGTAAGAGCAGTCACCATTGTGGGAGCAACTGGTGCCAAAGCCACAAAGCCTTTTATTCAGAATCGCATATGTACGCTGGGAGGACAGCAAATAACACATCAATTTCTCTATATGCCTGAGTGCCCAGTGCCATTACTGGGACGAGATATGTTAGCCAAATTGCAGGCCAAAATATCCTTTACTGAAAAAGGAGAAATGCAAATGACAGTGAATTCCCAGACAAAACCTGCAGGATTAATGCTGCTTACTGTTCCTCGAGAAGAAGAATGGAGATATTATAGCAATGAGTCTGCCCAGGACACCTACTTTGAACATACTCTAAAAAGCATTGACGCTCCACCTGGAGTATGGGCAGAAGGCAATCCCCCAGGCCTAGCCAAACATATAGCTCCAATAATTGTGAATCTCAAGCCTAGTGCTACACCAGTACATGTCAAGCAATACCCCCTCCCAAGAGCAGCAATTGAAGGCATTCACCGCCACTTGTTAAGATTACTCGAGTATGGCCTACTAAAAGTATGTCAGTCACCATGGAACACTCCACTCCTGCCAGTAAAGAAGCCTGGAACAGGTGACTACCGTCCAATGCAGGACCTAAGGAGAGTGAATGAAGCAGTTGAGACCATACATCCAGTTGTGCCAAATCCCTACACACTCTTAGGATTGATTCCTGCTGAAGCTACCCACTTTACTGTTTTGGACTTAAAAGATGCGTTCTTCTGCATAAGATTAGCCCCAATTAGTCAATTGCTGTTTGCCTTTGAATGGCAGGACCCTGTCTCCGGAAGACGGGGCCAACTCACTTGGACACGATTACCCCAAGGATTCAAGAATTCACCTACCATCTTCAGTGCTGCACTGAACCAAGACTTTTCAAGCTATCCAGTGGCCCCGGGGAAGAGAGTACTTCTCCAATATGTGGACGATCTGCTGATAGCTGCTGTATCAGAAAGTGAATGTATACAAGCCACCAAAGACCTCTTGCAGCTACTAGATGAAGCTGGATATAAAGTTTCCAGAGCCAAAGCACAGCTATGCCAAAAAGAAGTGAAATACTTGGGCTTTCGCTTGACTAAAGGAAGCTGACAATTAGGGAGAGAAAGAAAAGAAGCTGTGTGCAGAATCCCAACCTCAACTACCAGAAAGCAAGTCAGAGCCTTTCTGGGAGCGGCAGGATATTGCCGAATTTGGATTCCCAACTTTGCTCAAATTGCTAAGCCACTATATGATGCCACCAAAGGAGAAGAAAAGTCGCCACTGGAGTGGGGACCTGAGCAGGATGCAGCCTTCAAGACGTTAAAGGAAGAATTGATGTCGTCACCAGCACTTGGATTACCAGATGTTCACAAGCCTTTTCATCTATTCGTACATGAGGTACAAGGAAATGCCTTAGGCATGTTGACTCAAAAATTAGGACATTGGGAGCGACCTGTAGCATACCTATCGAAACAGTTGGACACTGTGGCCAAAGGATGGCCACCTTGCTTGAGAGCCATTGCAGCTACAGCATTGTTAGTAAGTGAAGCAGAAAAACTCACCTTAGGACAAAATCTACGAGTCATTGTGCCACATGCAGTACTTGCCCTCATGGAACAGAAAGCGAATCATTGGCTCACCAATTCCAGAATGTTAAAATACCAGAGTATGCTATGTGAAAACCCACAGATACAATTGGAAGTGAGCCATGCCTTGAACCCAGCTACATTGATACCTGTCAGCGAAGAGCCCCCAGAGCATGACTGTATAGAAGTCATGGATACTGTATTCTCAAGTCGACCTGATCTGACAGATGTGCCCCTAGAGAATCCCGATCAGACTTATTTTGTAGATGGAAGCAGTCTTATCATTGATGGACGACGTTGTGCCGGGTATGCAGTAGTCACCCGGGAGGAAGTAATTGAATCATCAGCCCTGGCATCAGGTACATCAGCCCAGAAAGCAGAACTGATTGCACTGACCAGAGCATTAGTATTAGGTGCAAAACTCGTGTTAAATGTATACACGGACTCCAAATATGCCTTCACCACTTTGCATGCACATGGAGCTCTATACAAAGAACGAGGGCTCATTACGTCAGGAGGAAAATCGATCAAATATGGCCCGGAAATATTGATGTTACTAGATGCAGTATGGGCCCCAACACGTGTAGCTGTCATGCACTGCCGAGGACACCAAGCAGGTAAAGGAGAGGTTGCCCAAGGAAATAGATTCGCTGATGCCTCAGCGCGAAAAACAGCCATGACAGGCCAAATTTCATCACAAGCCATGCCAATGCAGGCAGCATTGTTTCCAGTACCCCTTAATTTATGGACACCACGATATACCACCAAAGAATTGGATTACTACTGTAATAAGGAAGAAGGAGTGCTGAAAGATGGGTGGATTGAGCTGCCGCCGACCGAGGGCAGCCAACCCCCAGGACGAATAGTAATCCCTGAACGATTGGGACCAGCCTTTGTCAAGGCTTTCCACCAAGCCACACATTATGGAAAAAGTGCTATGGAGAAAGCACTCAAGCCACATTTTTGCATCGCCTTGTTGGGAGCCCTATCAGCCTCAGTAGCACGCCAATGTTTAATTTGTGCCAAGAACAATGCCAAACAGGGTCCCACGCCACCACCCCGAGTCCAGTTAGGAGGTGTAACCCCCATGCACCACCTGCAAATTGACTTTACTGAAATGCCAAAAGCCAGTGGATACCGCTACTTGTTGGTGTTAGTTTGTACCTTCTCTGGGTGGGTAGAGGCTTATCCCACCAGGACTGAAAAAGCCAGAGAAGTTACCAAAGTTTTGCTGAGAGAAATTATTCCCAGATTTGGAATTCCAGCAGTAATAGGGTCAGATAATGGGCCCTCATTTGTTTCTCAGATCACTCAGCAGTTAGCAAATGCCCTGCAAATACAATGGAAGCTACACACTGCATATAGACCTCAGAGTTCAGGGAAAGTTGAGCGAATGAATCGTACCTTGAAAGCCCAAATGTCCAAGCTTTGTCAGGAGACTCGCCTAAAGTGGCCCCAAGTGCTCCCAATAGCTTTGCTTAGAATACGCTCAGCTCCTGTGAAATCAACAGGATTTTCCCCTTTTGAGGTAGTGTATGGCAGACCCCCACCAATAGTGCAGGGAATTAAAGGAAGTTTAGCTCAGATTGGTTCAGAAATAACCAGACAAGAACTTCTAGCTCTTAGTTTTGTTCTACAGACTCTTCATACGTGGGTCCAGGACCAATTGCCCATCAATCTGACGGAACCCCTACATCCCTACAAGCCTGGTACCTCGGTGTGGATCAAAGATTGGAAGAAGACACCGCTGGAACCTCATTGGAAGGGACCATACACCATCATCCTGTCTACCCCAACTGCAGTAAAGGTAGCGGAGATCGATTCCTGGATCCATCACAGCAGAGTCAAGCCAGCAGCCGTTACAGATTCCGAGCAGTGGACAGCAGTACAGCATCCTGATGTACCTTTGCGACTCACCCTGAGATGGCAACCAGCGACCTAGATTCTTCTTGGGATCATCCCAACAACCACAGTGCCTTGCGCTAGACAAGTCTTTCGAAGAGGATTGCTGTTTCCAATACAGCAAGATTTGCTCAAACAAACCTTATGTGTGCAATACTGTACACTGATTGATACTATATTGATTAACAATATTTGGTGCCAACTGTAGCTGATAAGTTGGCATACTACGGACATTTAAGAACATAAGAAATGCCATACTGGGTCAGACCGAGGTCCATCAAGCCCAGTATCCTGTTTCCAACAGTAGCCAATCTAGGTCATACGTACCTAGCAGTTTCCCCAAAAGACACAGGTTCTGCAGTGCTTGTACTAGGCCAAGCATTGATATCCTGGGTCCCTTTTTAATAGTGGTTTATGGACCTTTCCTCCAGGAACTTGTCCAAACCTTTTTAAACCCAGCTATACTAACAGCCCTTACTACATCCTCCGGTAACAGATTCCAGAGTTTGATTACACGTTGAGTGAAGAAATATTTTCTCCTATTTGTCTTAAATAGTTTACCCTGTAGCTTCATTACATGTCCCCTAGTCCTTCTATATTCTGATAGCGTAAACAATTGATCCACGTTTATCCGTTCCACTCCATTCATTAATTTATACACCTCTATCATATCTCCCCTCAGCCGTCTCTTTTCTAGGTTAAAGAGCCCTAACCTTTTTAGCCTCTCTTCATAGGAGTAGCCTTCCATCCCCTTCACCAATTTGGTGGCTCTTCTCTGTACTTTTTCTAATAACTCTATGTCCTTTTTAAGATACGGTGACCAGAATTACACACAATATTCAAGGTGCGGTCATACCATGGAGCGATACAGAGGCATTATAATATCCTTTGTTTTATTCTCCATCCCTTTCCTTATGATACCTAGCATTCTATTTGCTTTCTTGGCCGCCGCTGCACACTGGGCGGAGGGTTTTAACATGTTATCCACGATGACTCCTAAATCTTTTTCCTGGGTGGTGGTTTCTAATGTGGAGCCTTGCATCGTGTAACTATAGTGTGGGTTGTTCTTTCCTAGGTGCATAACTTTGCACTTGTCCACATTAAATTTCATCTGCCATTTGGATGCCCAGTCTTCCAATTTATCCAGATCCTCCTGCAGTTTTCCACAATCCTCTTGGGTTTTAACAACTTTAAACAGTTTTGTGTCATCTGCAAATTTGATAACCTCACTAGTTATTCCCTTTTCCAGGTCATTTATGAATATGTCAAAAAGTAGCGGACCCAGTACAGATCCCTGGGGTACTCCACTATTCACCTTTTTCCATTGGGAATATTGGCCATTTAGCCCTACCCTCTGCTTTCTATCTTTTAACCAGTTCCCGATCCACAATAGTACACTGCCTCCTATCCCATGACTTTTTAGCTTCGCCAAAAGTCTCTGATGGGGGACCTTGTCAAAAGCTTTCTGAAAGTCCAGATACACTATATCAACCGTCTCACCTTTGTCTACCTGTTTATGCACACCTTCTAAAATTCAGATCAGATTAGTAAGACAAGATCTTCCTTGTCTAAAGCCATGTTGGCTGTCTCCCATTAGGCCATGACTATCTACATGCTGTGTAATTTTGTTCTTTATGATGGTTTCTACCATTTTCCCTGGTACTGACGTCAGGCTCACCGGTCTGTAATTTCCCGGGTCACCCCTGGAACCCTTTTTAAAAATTGGTGTTACGTTGGCGACCCTCCAATCTTCAGGTATTACAGATGTTTTAAATAAAAGTTCACAGATTACCAATAACAGGTCTGCAATCTCATATTTCAGTTCTTTCAACACTCTGGGATGTATACCATCCGGTCCAGGTGATTTGCTACTATTC
The DNA here is from genome assembly GCA_033557465.1 of Ichthyophis bannanicus. Classification (NCBI taxonomy): domain Eukaryota; kingdom Metazoa; phylum Chordata; class Amphibia; order Gymnophiona; family Ichthyophiidae; genus Ichthyophis; species Ichthyophis bannanicus. Next base: position 428,616,757 of record CM066032.1, read on the forward strand.
AGTTTATCAAATAGTTGTAATATATCTTCCCGGTGTAGCGATATTTCTCTCAATTCCTCTGCAGTATCACCTTTAAATACCACTTCAGTCTTGGGTAACATCCCTACATCTTCCTCAGTAAAGACCGAAGCAAAGAATTCATTCAGTCTCTCTGCTATAGCCTTGTCTCCTCTTACTGCCCCTTTTACCCCTCTATCATCTAATGGTCCAATTGACTCTCTCACAGGCCTTTTGCTACGAATGTACTTGAAAAAGTCTTTATTTCGTGTTTTTGCTTCCGTAGCAAGTTTCTTCTCAAATTCCTGCTTTGCCTGCCTTATCAATGCTTTGCATTTAACTTGCCAGTGCTTGTGCTGTTTCCAGTTTTCATCATTTGGCTCTTTTTTCCATTTCCTGAAGGTTGCTCTTTTGGCAGCAACAGCCTCTCTGACCTCACCTTTAAACCATGCTGGCAGTTTTTTGGACTTTCTTCCACTTTTCTTAATGCAGATTTTGAGGATCTTCAATCAACGTTCAACACCCGTTTAATTGCTTCATTAGCAGACGGGACGGCGTTGTGCCAAGAAGAGGACGTCGAGGTCAAGATTTTCAAAGTGAGGATTCAGAAGAACTCCAATCAACATTCATCTTTGTTTTTACTTTGTCCTGGTTGCTTGTCTAGGGGGCCTTGAACTGACTTGTGCCTTGTCTCCATGTACTGCTTGCATTTCTTCCACTCGGACTGGAATGAAAGTGACTCAGACTTTGCTTTATCATTCATACTATACCTGTACTGGTAAAGTAACCCGGTGTATTTATAACACCACTGAACTGAATGTTTGTACCAAAGGTAATACTAAGGTGTGTTTTAACCCACATCAGAATCCATCCTATTATACTTTGGAGATACGATGGAATGATGTAGATGGAGCTTTACTTAATGCTACCCCCCCACTTACCGACCCTACTAAGATTGCTGTATTATATTTTGATGCTTGTGATGCTATCAATAGGGATAGTTGTTCGAAATGTGCTGATTGGGAGAAAACGTATGCTCTTAATGATAAATACATGTGTCCAGAAGGAACCACTGGATGGGGAGAATGTACAGGTAAACGAGTTCTAGCCAATGAATATAGTACAGCCCCGGTAGCAGATTATTATTGCCCAAAATGGGAATGTGTTTTCTATGCCACATGGAAGACCGGAATGGTAGAAAATACCAGAGACAATCGAATGGCGATTTTGCAAAAGCCATATGTGAAGGATATAGAAAAGAATTGCAAGAAAGGAGCTTGTAACCCGTTAGAGTTTCTTGTAATAAACCCCAGGGCCTGGAAGCAAGGGTTTAAATTTGGACTTAGAATTGCAGGTTCTGGGTCAGATCCCGGAACCATTGTATATATTAGATTAAACACCCAGGCCCATAGGTCATCACGATACCATATACATAACACTTTTTACGAGACTATGCATATAAACAAGTTTGATATCCCTCACCCTTCCCAGAATTTGTTTCTAGAATTAGCAGGAGCAGTAGTCTCCAGCTTACACATTTCAGATTGCTATTTTTGTGGTGGAACTAAGATGGGTGACCAGTGGCCATGGGAAGCCAAGGAATTGAATTATTCACTGACTTATAACCATACTGAATTACATAAGACTACAAGCGAATGGGTCTTAGCACACTCGATAGTTGGACGTCTATGTTATGCCCGAACTGGACCCCAGTTCACTCTGCAGGTGGGACAGCTGGTCTGTCTCAGCCAAAAGTTCTATAATGACACTACGAAACAGACGTCTTGGTGGTCAGGAGTTAATGAATCTGAACCCACCAATCCATTAGCAAAATTTCCTGAACTCGCTGATTTATGGACTAATCTTGCCCAGCCCCATGTCTGGAAAGCCCCACCGGGCTTGTATTGGATCTGTGGAACTCGAGCATATGCCAGACTCCCTATACACTGGGGAGGGGCGTGTGTTTTGGGGACCATTCAACCTTCTTTCTTTTTGTTACCCACTGAACATGGAGAGCAATTAGGATACCCAGTATACACTAAGAGACAGAAAAGAGCAGCTTTACAAATAGGCAAGTGGGAGAAATGGGAGGGTGATGATTGGCCACCCGAGCGAATCATTGCCTATTATGGACCGGCCACATGGAATGATGATGGCATGTGGGGTTATCGGACCCCAGTATATATGATTAATCGTATTATCCGCTTACAAGCAGTAGTTGAATTAATAACTAATGAGACTAGCCAAGCACTCACACTTTTAGCTAGACAGAGCACACAAATGCGCACTGCCATATACCAGAATCGCTTAGCACTAGACTATTTGTTGGCAGCCGAAGGAGGAGTATGTGGTAAACTGAATTTAACCAATTGTTGTTTAAAGATAGATGATAAAGGTCAAGTAGTTGAAGAGATTGCTGAAAATATGCGAAAACAAGCTTACGTGCCAGTACAGACTTGGCATGGTCTTAAGATCCCTAATTGGTTCGCCTCTATTTTCTCAGGTTTAGGAGGACTTACTACTTTCCTTATGCTCATATTAATAATAATTGCTGTGTTTTTACTATTACCATGTATAATTCCATGTTGTATGCGTTCTGTGAACAGTATTATTGAAAACACTGTAGAGCGGAAAACCGCAACTAAGATTATGGCCTTATGGCATCCTCGGCCCACTATATATGGTCGTAACCCGACTCCAGTATAATCAAATTAAGTGATTTAACTCTCACACCTTATTAAGTAATAGGGTGAGATTAATCAAAGGGGGGAATGTGGTAGGCGAAGGCCTATGATCCATGGTGTCTGAAATAAGCAGACAGGCCTAACTAGCTTGACCTGTAAATGAAGCCTGTGGAGAAGCCCATAGGAATTGCACATCCCCCAGTATGCTGCTGTTATAGAACTGAAACTTAGCAAAGCATAATCAGCTTAGCTAAGCAGAATCGAAACTCAGAAAAATACAGAAAAATAAGTTTAATTGCTACTGATAAGAGAGTACAGCTGCTATGGAATTAATTAAATCTGCTGAAAGAAAGGTTACAGTGCCCTGCTTCCCACATGTGCTAACTAGTTAAATGGCCTTGGAAGAGAAAAGTATCTAAGTTGGTGAACTGACCATTGTAATTGTGACTAAAAGGGGGGTAAGCAGGTGCTAAGCCCAGTCAAAGGATATTATTGGATAGCCATATCAGTACCGGAACCAATGAAATGTTTTCCTATGTCTAGAATGGAGAAGAAGTCTATAAAAGTTGTTGTTTTGCTAGAAACCATTGCTCAGCCATTTTTGAATTTGATTCTGCTTGAGACTTGTGCACAAATAAATGATTTGGACCTTCTGAACAGACTCCTGGTATCATTGGTTTGTCTGCGCTCTGCTGCTACAAGATAGGCATGATTTATGTCCATTGGAATGTGCATAAAACTAGGTGACTCTTATAAAATTGCCCTCCAAATGTCTGTTCCACGATAATTCAAATTGTTTGCATTACTAGGATTGCATGATCTACATTGATAAGACATAACTTCCATCCTGCCATCTTGGTAACTGTAAGATCTATCTGCTGATTTTTTTTTTCAAATCTGTATTTTGGGTTTCAATCTAAAAACTGGATTTTCTGTCCAAGCTTAATTCTTTCTGCAATACAAATTGCCTAAGATGGTGAGAAATGTTCTCTGTTTTGATATTCTTATTACAACAGAAATATATATCCATAGAAATCTATCATCTGAACTGATAGTCCTACCAGCTAAAGTTGCATCTACTTAACAGCTTGACTGTATATACCAGAAGAAGATATTCAATTTGGGCCTGATATTCAATTAGGCAAGCTATGCACTGCTACGGCACATAGCCATGCCCACTGAACCCTAACCCCAGATATTCAATACCGGGATCATATGCGGCCCTGGAATTGAATATCCGAGGTTTGTCACACATGCCAGAAGCCGCATTAGCTAACCAGGCAGCAGCAAGATTGCATGCTGCCCAATTAACTCTTATGCCTTAAAGATAGGCAAGGGTTTTCCTCACCTTTCTTTTAGTGGATGGGCCTCAATAGGGCAGCATACAATATTGCTGCTACCTAGATAGGGACAGTCACCACCTCTGCTCCTCCCTGGAAAACCCCCAACACACACTGATGCTAAGTGGTTAGCATTGGGGCATGTAAGGGAGATAACCATGGATATTCAGCAGCACAAACTATTTTATTGTCGTTGAATATCCCTCTCAGTGGCAGTTACATGGTTTACAGGGCCGTAAACCATGTAACTGCCCTTCGAATATCAGGTCCTTAATTTATTTTTTTTTAAACTTTGATTTTTCTTTTATTAAATACAGAACAAGAACAAAGATAACAGTGACATAGCCAATGCAAAAGCACAACTTAGCCAACCACCAACCATCACCCACCCCCCCACCCCCACTACAACTAACCCAACCACCCAACCCCCAACAACCCCAAACATGCCCCCCCCCCGATCATTCAGGACATCTCCCACCAGCCCTCCTAGGGGAAGGAGAAGAAGGAGAAGGGAAGAGAACCGACAGGCCCCAGACCGTCCCCCCACACCTGCCAACCGCCCCTATCCACTATCCCCCTTCCCAGCCCAGCACCTACACCACAGCCCCAATTGCCTACCTTACACTTCCCTAACCCACCCCCTCACGCTCCCAGCTAGGGACATAGTCTTGCAAGGGGGACCATATCCGCTGAAACTCTTCCAACCGGCCCCTGCTTAACGCCACCCCCCTCTCCAGTTCCATAATATCTGCCACCTTCCTATACCACTCGGGCAGGCTGGGGGCCTCTGCACACTTCCAGTTCGCTGCAATAACCAGCCAAGCCGCCAAATATAAAAAATTGGGCAGCATCCTTTTGTTCAAGCAGACCTCAGGGGGTCCCTCCGTATAGCCCAGCAGCATCAGCGCGGGGTCCTACCCCTGGGGCTCCCCAGTCACCTCCCGGCAAACCCCCCGCACTCCCTCCCAGAAGACTTGAATTTTGACACAGGCCCAGACCACATGAAGGAAGGTCCCCCTCCCCGAACACCCCCGCCAGCAATCAGCTGTATCTTTAAGGTGCATAGCATACAGCCGACTGGGCGTGAAATACATACAAAATAACCATTTATACTGGGTGTTCAAATGCGCTAAGCAGATCGAAATTTTAGGGGTATTATTCCAGATTGCTAGCCAGTTCTCCTCAGTCCACTCCCGCCCCAAATCCCTGGCCCACTCTCGCTGGTATAGATGTGAGCCCCGCACCTCCCTCTGGAGCCCCCTATATAGCTGGGCCACCAACCCCTGCCCCCTACGGGGACGTATAAAGAAGGATTTGAGCCAATGCGGCGGCCCCAGAAAGCGATCCCTATGAGTCGCCAAAAAATGCTCCAACTGTAACAAACAAAAAACTTGCGGCGGCCGCAGGCCACAGCACTCCATAACTTCCTGCCTCATCAGGAACCTATTTTCCACAATGAAATCCAGTACCTTTTCCATACTATTGCCCCGAAGCCAGCTAAACCTACCGGGGTCCATCACATAAGGGGGAAACAATCCCCCCTGGGTCAGAAACCCCAGCCTCGACCCCGCCACCTCAAAAGACGTCCGCCTACACACCTTCCGCCAAATCTCCACGGTCGGGCCCACCAGCGGATGTGCCCGCACCCCCTCCAATCTGCCCAGCTCCCCAGAGAAAGCTACAGCCCCCATATGCTCCACCGACACCTGCGCCTCTTCCAATGCAATCCAATGCTGATGCGGGTGCTCCTTCCACCAATAATACACCATCCGCACCTGCGCCGCCCAATAATATAATTTACCATTAGGGAGCGCTAGGCCCCCATCCGCTCTGGGCAGCATCAATGTTTTGAGGGCTATCCAACCTCGCTTCCCATTCCAAATAAACTCAGCAATCGCCCTATTCAGGTCCCAAAAAAAAAACATCTGGAATCCGGCACGGCAGCATGAGGAACAGATACATCAGTCGCGGGAGCACACTCATTTTCACTACATTGATCCGTACCAACAAAGAGGGTGTCAACCCGGCCCACGCCCGCATCTCCTCCTGCAGCTCCCGCAGCAAGGGCGGAAAATGAAGCTGATACAACCGTGCGTGCTGCACGGGAATCCGCACCCCCAGATACCCCAAGGACTGTGCCTCCCACCTATACGGGTAGAGCCGTTCCAAAACCTCTCGCGCCCCCTCCGGCACATGGAAGGGGAGGAGAACTGACTTAGAGACATTCAATTTATTCCCAGACACTCTAGCATACTCGCAATACTCCCCTTGGAACGCCGCTAAGGACCCCTCCAACTGAGAGAGGAAGAGGAGCGTATCATCGGCGTACAACGCCACCTTATGTTCCACCCCTCCCGACCATATCTCATGTATCTCCGGCTTCAGCCAAATCGCCTGCACAAACGGCTCCAACGTGAGCGCAAACGACAAGGGGGAGAGGGGGCAACCCTGCCGCATCCCCCTACCCAGCACAAACCGTGAAGTGAGTTGCCCATTAATCCGCAGTCTCGCCGTAGGCTCACTATACAGTGCCAGAATCACCCTGAGGAAGCCCCCACCAAAGTTAAAGGCCTGCAAATCCTGCAGCAAGAAGGGCCACTCCACCCGATCAAAGGCCTTTTCAGCGTCTAAGGCCAAAAAGGCAGAGGGACAGTGTTCCCCTCGCTCACAGATGTACGCCAGATCTAACACTCTTTGCACATTATCCGACCCATGCCTCCCAGCAATAAACCCCGTTTGGTCAAAGTGTATAAGCTCTGGTACGACAGCTTGCAAACGAAGAGCGTACACCTTAGCCAACAGCTTTGCGTCGGTATTCAACAGGGAAATCGGATGACAGGGATCCTTCCCCTTCTTGTGAATAAGCGTTACATGAGCCTCCAAGAAAGACTCCGGTACCTTACCCGTCTCTCGCGCCACATTAAAAACCCTGGCCAAGAGCGGCCCCAGCCTCTCACAATAAGCCTTATAAAACTCAGGCGGAAACCCATCAGGGCCCGCCGCTTTATGAAGAGGCAAACTCCGAATGGCACATCCCACCTCCTCGGCCGTCATGGGATCGTCCAGCACCTGCTTCTGCTCCTCCATCAGCCCCGACCCAACCTTCCCCAGCAAATAAGTCGCCACCGACTTCTCTGCCGCTGCAAACTCCGATTTGTAGAGATCCGTGTAGAACTCGACAAACACGTCCTCAATATCCCGTTGGTCCTATCTCAGCTGTCCCTGCCCATCCTTGATATGCAAAATGACATTCTGCTCTCTCTTCTGCTTCAACTGATACGCCAGTAAACGATCAATCTTCCCCCCTCTCGCATAATACATACAATTGGCATGCCGGGTCAGCACCTCGACTTCCTCCCTCAGAAAACTCTGCAGCTCACCCCTTCACAGCACCAACCGACTAGCGATCTTCCCGGAAGAAGTCCGCGCCAACTCCCCCTCCAAGACCTTAATTTCCTCTTCTAACTCCCGGTGCACTCCCGTTCTTTTTTCTTCCGCGCTCCCTGTTCCATAAAAAAACCCCTCAATACCGCCTTCAAAGCATCCCATAAAATCAGAGGCAACATGCCGTCAATGTCATTATGCCTCACATACTCGTCTATGGCCTGCAAAACCTCTTATCCTCACCTCCTTGCGCCACCAGCGCCAAATTTAACTGCAAACTCGCTCTCCGAAGCCGCCCGGCGTAAGCCACCCTCAACCACATACGTATGGGCGCATAATCCGACCAGGTGATACTCCCGATTTCACAATGGGTCACCGCTGTGCAGGCTGCCCTCTTCCCCAGAAAATGATCAATACGTGAATAAGAGCCATATACTGCAGAATAACAGGTATACCCCTGCACCCCTGGATTCCTCCACCTCCAAACATCTACCAACTGGACTTTACCCAACAGGGCTCGCAAGGCTACCCCCCCTTTCCTGCGATCCCCCTGCAACAGGCGATCCTCGTTCCGATCTACCACCGCATTGAAATCTCCTCCATAAATGATCGGGTAGGTGGTCCAGCTACTAAGCTTCTTAACTAAGTGTGTTAAAAAACCCTTCTGCCCTGCATTCGGGGCATACACGCTGACCAAACAGATCTACAGGCCCGCCAGCTGCAGCTCCACCGCTACACTCCAACCTTGTGTATCCCTCCACTGGCGTTGTATCTGGAACTGGAGGCCCTACCTTATCACCACCGCCACTCCCGCCCTGTTGGACTTCCCCGGGGAGTGAAAGTGCCCCGCTGCCCACCGAATCCGCAAGCCTACTATATCCCTTCTCATCAGGTGGGTCTCCTGCAACATATAAATGTCCGCAGAATAGCGCGGCAACTCCCGCAGCACCAATTTACGCCGCCGGGGTGTTTGCATCCCCCGGACATTTAAGGACATAATCTTAAGACTCATTCCTACATACATTCCTATCGACTAGCCCAGCCTCCCCCCTCCCCCCACCCCCCCCAGCCAACTGCAAGCATCCTGAATGATCCTTACCCCCCTAACCCCCAAACCCAACCAACCAAACCAAACTACAACAACCTGAACCCACCCTCGGGGATATCTGCCAGGGGCGCCAGCGAGCCTGCCCCACCGAGGTCTCCAGTGGTGCGGGGGGGTCTCCAGTGGCACGTCCCGCCACACCTGGCATCCCCATGCGATATTGCTGGTCCAAGTCCCCATCGGTGCACCGAGGGCCCTACCGTAACCCCCTGCACCCTCTCCAGGCCCGTAACACCTCACAGAAGTCACATTCCTCCGGCCAAGCTCTCACCCCGGCCCCAACCTCCCCCCACTCCTACCCCTCCTCCGCCTCCAACACTCAGCTAGCATGGCCACAATGCAATCCTGCCCAACCCACCCCTCACACACATGAAAATAACACACTCAGTCCTGCCCAGACAGAACAGATCGGGCCTCCTCTTCATCACCCTGCGCAAAGGCCTCCACCACTCTCCGATGACTCTGCTCGTAGCTGTCCATAAGGTTCTTGGTTTTAAAGTTCCACAGCCTCCCTCCTCCTGTCAGACGTCTCCGCTCTCCCTCAAGTGGTGGATCATCGGGGAAATGCAGCCGCAGAAACTCCTGTGCCTTAGTCAGCTCCTCAAAAACGATCCGCTCCCCCTTCCACTCCACCCGCAGCTGCGCTGGGTAAAGCAAGGCCTGAGGAATATGGTGGCTAGCCAGGCGCCTCTTCACCTCCCGAAAAGACTGCCGTTTTTTATCCAGATCAGCACTAAAGTCCGGAAAAATCCATATTTTAGCATTCTGGTAGGGAACCGCTCCCAGCTTCCGCACCTGCCGCAAGATCCAGTCCTGTTGTCGAAAATTTAAAAGCTTGATCAGCACTGGCCTCGGACGGTTCCGTGCGATGCCTCTGCCCCTAGGGACGCAGTGCACACTCTCCACTACTAGGCCTGAGGGGAGGGGGGATCTTGAAACCAACACTGCAACAGACTCTCCATACGTTCCGGAGTGACCGGCTCCCCCTCCCCCTCAGGAAGGCCCAGAATCTGCAAATTTGACCGCCGCGAGCGGTTCTCTAAATCATCCACCTTAGCCCACAAGCGTTCAAGCTGCTCCACGCGGCTCGCGTCTTCTCTCTTGAGCATCTGCACATCGCCTTCCATGTCAGAGATCCTCTGCTCCGCCTGCTCGAGTCGGCCCACTGCCGCCTGCAACTCCGCATGCACTGCCTGCAGCTCCCCCTGGATAGTGGCTAGCCTGCCCGCCAAATCATTGCTGCTTTCTTTAATCGCAGCCAGCACCAGAGCCGTTTCGGGGGCCACTACCTCTGGTCCTCGCAGCTCGGTCCCGCTCACCTCCACTCTCCCCAGCATATCAGGGCCTGCCGCTGGTCTCACATTGCCGCCATCTTGCCCTGTAAGGCATTCTGTCATCGTAGGCAGCCGGGACCTTCTCGCCGCTTTCGGGGCACTGCTCGGTGTCTTGCCAGCCTTCCTGCCGTCCACCTTCGTCGCCATGCGACACCCCACCTCCAATCACTCTGCCGGGGGTCAGAACCGTGGAATTTACAGCACTTTATATGCCGGGACCGGGGAGAGCCTCAGCCACACATCTCACCCTTAGCTCCGCATCACGTGACCTCAGGTCCTTAATTTATATCAGACCAGCAATATTAAAAGATTATGCCCCAATTATGTGAGACTTGAGCCAGATTTTTATACTTTTTTAAATTTTATTTTTTTTCAATGACTTGAATTGAGGTTACAGTTTTGTTTTATTACTGAAAGATATGCATTGTGGCTAAGCCATCCTAATCCGAGATGGTGGCAAAATTCCATAGATTTCCTCAAATCTCTTGTAACACATCTTTTTTATCTGATTCAGATAATAAGAATGATATACCTATTAACTTGTTAGCCATTGGATTCTTCAGTCACTAAAGCAGATATAGTAGAATTATTGAATCAAATCAAATTAGTTTGACTTGATATCAATAAGGCTGTAACTGAGCTGAAATCTGAAATGAAGTTATGGATGACAGGATTTCTCAGAACAAAATAAATATTGGTGAACAAATTTGATGCTACTGTTCTTTTGCAAGCTAAAGTTCATAAATTGGAAATGATCTGCCGAGAAACACAGTTGAGAGGATGACAGAATTGTGGCGATCCCTGAAAAAAAGGGAGGAGGATGCATTTAAAATCATAAAGATGATTTATCATTTAAGGATTCCTGAAGAAAATAGAGACTAAGACCTGTTTTTACTAAATCTCATAAAGGATTTGAAATTAAGGCAGCAAACAAATGCACATTAATTGCAAAGCCTTCACATTAGCTGTCGAGTCTGTGACCAGCTAATGTGTTATTAGCCATTAGCTTGTGTATTCCACTAAGGTGCTTTCACTTAATGACTCCCATAGAAAAATCATTAGGTGAACCCACATTAACAACCACATTGCCGCTGAATGTCTTGGCATTCACAGTAATGCACTCTCCATGCCTACTCTTTGTCCATTCCCCATCCTACTTTGTGATCGCTGATTAATATGTGCTTTAGAGTCCAGTGACAGACACGTTTGCACATTAGTGTGCCCGATTGCTGGTTGCCGCTCATTAAAATGTATGTTAATCAGCTAACAGGCTTTAATAAAAGGGGCTATAAATTCATTTAGAATGAGCACCCAGAATTTCACATCATTCTGGATCTGGATAGAATTTCAGCTGTTCAATTAGGCCATCATTCTGCCCCACAAATAGCTGGGTTGGATGTGTGGGGTGACGTCCAACCCATGCTCAGATCCAGGCCCCAATTCCAGCGCTAGTGCTTCCCACATGTACAGAGCGTTTGTGTGGGGAGTGCTGGATGGGGGTAAGAGGGCACGGAGTGGGGGTGTGGATAGGTGCCAGGACGTACAGAGGCTATTCAGGACGGGAGTCAGAATGTCCCGCCACAGGTAGATGGACACCTGACTTAGATTCTACCCAGATGGTGGAATAAGTTACAGGCACTGCGGAGTTCGCAGTCTGCAGCCCCCCACCACATCACCATGTTGCTGGGTAGCTCCCTCCACCCAATCCAGGCCATGGGGGCCCCCGCTGAGGGTCAGGCAGTGGGGTGCCAGGGCTCCTGTGTTTATGAGATTCTTTGACTCTGGCTGGGCGTGCCAGTGCCATGTTGATGGGATGCAACTGCACTGACACACCAGCCAGAGTGCTGGGAGATCTGGACAGGCAGTCCAGGGGACATCCCCCGCAGCGGGATACAGTGCACACTGGGACATCTAGGTGCCCGATTCCACAATCGCTGGTGCATCTAGCTCCTGTGGTTGAGGAATCGGGTACAACTTAGCCCTATCCAAGTTTTAGGCATCCCCACGGCCCAGGCATGCACCTTATGGAATCGGCCTTAATGTGTGTACTTTCATTATTTTGAAGACAAACTGAAGCTTATTTCTGCCATCAAAAATAGTAACACTATTAAATATAATGAGAGTCCATCCCACTGTCCCGCAAGAAATAATGAGGGAGGCAACTTAAAATAGTCAAGCCACTGGTCTGTATACTCTGTTTTTGATTGGTTAGGAAGTGAGGGAGGGGAGGTTATGAACAGAGTGGGAGGAAGTTGGGTAGGAAGTGAGTCTCGGGTAGCAATGAGAGCAGAGGAGGGTGGAAGTCATGCACTGTGCTTCCTGTGGCATGTAAGCTATGGTGTTTTTTCTGTGCTTCTCAGAGCTGTGCTAGAATTGCCTGATTTCTTGGGTGAAAGGGTGGTACCTTTGTTCTTTTCCTTTGTTGCTGCTGTCAATCTAAGCTGCCTTCTAGGGTTTCAGCTGTTGTAATAGATTTGGTCTTTTGTCTTTCCGGTTCCCGGAGGCTGACTGAATATCTGCATTACCTGGCTGTAGCTTCCTGTATTTTGTTTTCCCTGTGGTCCTAGAGGCTGATGCTTTTCAGCATTGACTTTTTGCTATTCTGTTATGCTGCTTAACCCTTTCCAGGCCAAGCCCAAAACTCTCGGGATCCAAAATTCTGACTAAATATTCCTATCAAATGGTATATAATACATGACCATAGCAGATGGAAAATCACTATTAGAACATATTGAATAAGACGGGTACAATTTTCCTGAAATATGCAAAAATTTACCCGGCTGCAGAATGTGGATTAAAATTTTAAAGTAGGCCTTCAAAGGGTTAATGTTTCTGGTTATGATTTTTGGATACTGGAGCATTATGTTGTGGTAAATTTAGTTCTAAGGAAATTTTTATTGATAATTTTACATTCTGGTGAGGAGGTGACTTATCTATGGGATTAATCTTTTTTGGGATGGCTCCTAAGAAGGGAAATGGGGGTAGGGTGGCTGGCTCTCAGGGAAAAGCATCAGGTAAACAGGCTGTTAAAAACACAAATAAGTAGATTTTGCTCGGTCAGGAGGGCAGATGGCTGGGAACATGATAAAAGGGAAAGAGAAGGTTTCAGCAGCCGAGAAGATTCTAGAATCAAAGGTGCTTCTGGAGGAGGATCTACTTTGGTGCCTACTGTCCAGGCTAGGAGTGGTCGAGTCTCAGGTGTCAAGACAGTGATGGCACAGGCATCTCAATATCTCAGATGGGGGAAATAGTCAATGTTGTGGCAAGGTTCCTTGGATCATGCCACGATTCCCATATCCTCAGTCAGTCCGGAATCCATGCAAGCTTTGAGAGTGGTGAAATCTCAGGAGGCTGGCTAATAGGTAAGATAACACAGAGATCCCCTCTCCCATGCCCACACAGGACTGAACAAGGGAGCATTGCCAGAAGACAGACTGTGGGAAGCAGGGGCGGCCCAAGGGGGGGGGGGGGTATGGGGCCATGTGCGGAGACTCGGTGCGGGGCCTCATTTGCATAAGTGGCCTTATTTGCATAAATATTTGCATAATGTTACCATACACTAACTTTTAATAAACATGTCTCTTAATGAGTGTATGGATAAAGAAAGACTAAAAGATTTCTACATTACTATAATCCAGTGCCAACCGCCAGGCACATTAGGAACTACTACAAACGTTGCCCATTTAGAACCCATAGCAAACCCGCCGTATCCTGACAGCATTACCAGGACTCACAAAGGACCATACCCTACCTATCAAAAGGAAACATGCAAATATTAAACCAATACATTTCAGAGAATACTGGGGAAAGAGAACAAGTGGCAATGTCAAATAGGAATTACATAAACAGAATACCTCAGCTCAGTTACACATGCAGAACATAGACCATCACCAAACAAGGAATCACAATTTAGAAACAGGAAGGCAATAATTAAACTGGGAACCCCAAAAGCCAAACTTGGAATGTACAACAACACTGTAGAAATAAAACTATAAATTAATTTCCTCTTGTACCAAACAAAGCGCAGATGTTAATGATGCACATTTCCCAGAGCTTTCATATTCCAGTTAATAAATTCAAAATAAAGAGATATCTTTCTACCTTTTGTGCATTTTTTTTCAGTTGCAATTGCTCCAGCCACTTTCTTCATGTTTTCTGTTAACTCTCCATCGTCTGCTGTCCATTTTTCCTTTCTTCTCTTTTCTAGTTTTTTTTTTCCATTCTCTCTCTCTACATCTGCTTTAACATATTAATCTTTCTCCTTTTGCTCTTTCCTCATTCCTATTTCATCCACACAAATTTTACCCCTCCATCCTTAATCCCCACTTACTCTCCCAATACCCGGCCAATTGTAGATTTTTCATCCCTCCCACACAAAATATTTTCCCCCTCTCCATTTTACTCTCCCAGCCCCATCCCCTTCTAATCCTCCCCCAACATCAGCTCCCTTCTAGTTCCAGTCTCACCCAGCATTCATTCCCTTCTAGTCCCTGCATCAGCCCATTTCCAGTCCTAGCCCCCCATCAGCCCATTTCCAGTCCTAGCTCCCCCATCCATTTCCAGTCCGAGTTCCTTCATCAGCTCATTTCCAATCCTAGCCCCCCATCAGCCCATTTCTAGTAATTTCCTATCCCCACCATCAGCCCATGTCAAATCCTAGCTCCCCTCCACTCAGACCAATTCCAGTCCAAGCCCTCCCATGAGCCTACTTCCAGTTCAAGCCCCTCCATGAGTCCATTTCAATTCAAGCCCCCACCACAGCCCATTTCCAATCTTAGCTCCCCCCAACAGCCCATTTCCAGTCCTATCCTAGCTGCTCCATCAGCCCATTTTCAGTCCTAGTTCCCTTCCCTCACAGCCCATTTCCATTCCAAGCCCCCTCCCCTTCAGATATTTGCAGTTCAAGCCTCCCCTTCCACTCAGCCCATTTCCAGTCCTAGCAACCCCCCAACCCATTACCAGTCCTAGCCCCCCATCAAGCCACTTCCAGTCCTAACCCCCCATCACCCCATTTACAGTTTAAGCCCCCCCTATAACCCATTACCAGTCCTAACCCCCCATCAGCCCACTTCCAGTCCTAACCCCATCAGCCGATTTCCAGTCAGCCCCCATAGCCCATTGCCAGTCCTAACCCCCCCCCCCCATCAGCCCACAGCCCATTACCAGTCCTAACCACATCAGCCCACCTCAAGTCCTAACCCCTCCCCATCAGCCCATTTCCTGTCCTAGCCCCCCCCCATAGCCCATTATCAGTCCTAACCCCCCATAGCCCATTACCAGTCCTAACCCCCCATCACCCATTTCCAGACAGCCCCCATCTGCCCACAGCCCATTGCCAGTCTTAAACCCCCCCCATAGCCCATTACCAGTCCTACCCCCCCCCAACAGCCCACAGCCCATTACCAGTCATAACCCAAGCAGCCCACCGCAAGTCCAAACCCCACCCCAACAGCCCATTTCCTGACCTCGCCCCCCATAGCCCATTACCAGTCCTAACCCCCCCTCACCCCATTTCCAGACAGCCCCCATCAGCCCACAGCCCATTACCAGTCTTAACCCCATCCATAGCCCATTACCAGTCCTAACCCCCCCAACAGCCCACAGCCCATTACCAGTCCTTACCCCATCAGCCCACCTCAAGTCCTAACCCCTCCCCATCAGCCCATTTCCTGTCCTAGCCCCCCATAGCCCATTATCAGTCCTATCCCCCCATAGCCCATTACCAGTCCTAACCCCCATCACCCCATTTCCAGACAGCCCCCATCAGCCCACAGCCCATTACCAGTCTTAACCCCCCCATAGCCCATTACCAGTCCTAACCCCCCCCCAACAGCCCACAGCCCATTACCAGTCCTAACCCCATCAGCCCACCTCAAGTCCTAACCCCTCCCCATCAGCCCATTTCCTGTCCTAGCCCCCCATAGCCCATTACCAGTCCTAACCCCGCATCACCCCATTTCCAGACAGCCCCCATCAGCCCACAGCCCATTACCAGTCTTAACCCCATCCATAGCCCATTACCAGTCCTACCCCCCCCAACAGCCCACAGCCCATTACCAGTCCTTACCCCATCAGCCCACCTCAAGTCCTAACCCCTCCCCATCAGCCCATTTCCTGTCCTAGCCCCCCATAGCCCATTATCAGTCCTATCCCCCCATGGCCCATTACCAGTCCTAACCCCATCAGCCCATTTCCAGACAGCCCCCATCAGCCCACAGCCCATTACCAGTCTTAACCCCCCCATAGCCCATTACCAGTCCTAACCCCCCCCAACAGCCCACAGCCCATTACCAGTCCTAACCCCAAAAGCCCACCTCAAGTCCTAACCCCTCCCCATCAGCCCATTTCCTGTCCTAGCCCCCCATAGCCCATTACCAGTCCTAACCCCGCATCACCCCATTTCCAGACAGCCCCCATCAGCCCACAGCCCATTACCAGTCTTAACCCCCTCCATAGCCCATTACCAGTCCTAACCCCCCCCCAACAGCCCACAGCCCATTACCAGTCCTAACCCCATCAGCCCACCTCAAGTCCTAACCCCTCCCCATCAGCCCATTTCCTGTCCTAGCCCCCCATCGCCCGTTATCAGTCCGAGCCCCCCCATAGCCCATTACCAGTCCTAACCCCCCATCACCCCATTTCCAGACAGCCCCCATCAGCCCACAGCCCATTACCAGTCCTAACCCCCCGCAACAGCCCACAGGCCCACAGCCCACCTCAAGTCAGGTCCTAACCCCCCCCCCCCCGCCCCCATCGGCTCATGGAAATAAAAAAAAAAAAAGCTGGCTGCTGCCGCCTCGGCAGCAGCGGCAGAATGGAGTGTCCTGCGGGGCCCCCTCTGCCCGGCTGAGCTCTCCTGGCCCGGCTCAGCCCCTCTGCACCGGCTTTCAGATACACGAAGGGAAAGTGTCTCCTTCGCATCTCTGTTAAGCCCGCAGGGGCAGATGGGAAATGTCCCATCAGCCCCTGCTTCCCATCAGCCCCTGCGGGCTTAACAGAGACATGAGGGAGACACTCTCCCTTCGCGTATCTGAAAGCCGGCGCAGAGGGGCTCAGCCGGGCAGAGGGGGCCCCGCGGGACACTCCATTCTGCCGCTGCCGCAGCAGCAGCAGCCAGCTTTTTTTTTTATAATTTAATTTTTAAAAAAGCAGAATGTTCTTTGCGCGGGGCCCCCTGAAACGCGGGGCCCTGTGCAAAAAACATTCTTGCTCAATGGACGGGCCGGCCCTGGTGGGAAGGCAGACAGGGTGGCCCCACAGATAGCAGATGTGTACAGACCAAATAAGCCAAGACAGAGAGCAGACATTGTATGGGACAGATGTAGCCACATGTAGGAAGCTGCTGTGAGAAATGTCAGTACCCAGATATATGGTAAAAAAAATGCCATGGTCATGGAGTGAGAGTGCAATACAGATATAGTTACTCATGATGTCCAGATGTAAGAAATATTATAAATAACAATGAAAGCACTAAAGGGTCATCTGTTATCTATAAAGGACCCAGCAAAAGGTTGCCAGTGAACAGACACAAACACAGCACTTGACTATATCCTCCCCAAGCAGTAACCCCATGGCAAGAAGGGAAAGACAGAGCACAGGATGCACCAGCTCCCCAAAGGGGGTGGGGAGTGTTTCAGAGGCCCTGTAATAACCAATTCTACCCTGTCTTTCAAGGGGCAGAGTCAACTGTTGGGGTGAAGGATGGCAAGGATTACACTTTGTCCAAGTGCATGCATATTTCTCTCTAGTGATGTGGCTTATCAAAGTTCTAAGTGCCACCATCTCACTGGGACCTCACTCACACACATCATGATTGTGCATCTCCTGAGCCACATCACTAGAGAGAAATAGGTGTCCCACATCCCATATAAGTAGCCAGGTTTGGCAAAAGGGACACACCTCTAGTAAGTAGTTAACAGTGAGAACCACACCATACAGTTGATGCAGAAACTGTGACCCAGGATGTAAGGACAGCAGCAAGGCTAATGTTGAGGCATCATGTTAGGAATGAAAGCAACATGGAGAGGCAGACTATAGGTCACGGTACATTTCAGCACCAGAGGCAACGAGCATACATCCTGATCATGATGGCTCAGGCAGGTCAGCAGTGACACCTGTGTGCACTCCCTCATATCTATGCAGGTGACAAAGAATATCCCCTGAGGCATTGGCTGATGACCCCCATTGTGCATCTCAGCTCACCAACAGAGGAGCGATACAACAAGGCACATTGGAGCACCAGAGGAATCACTGAGTGCACATTTGCGCAACTGAAGAGCCCCTTCAGATGTCTTGATCACTTTGAAGGGGAACTGCTGCACAAGCCTGCTAAGGTTTGTGAAATATTCATAGCATGCTGCATGCAGCATAACTAAGTGCTATGGCAAGGGCAACCCCTGGCAGATGCCCCAGTGATACCACAAAACCTTAGCTCTCCCCACATATCCCACCATCCCCCACACACACCAACACCATACTCCCTCCCTCACACAAACACAGTGGCACACAAACCCCCGTGCAGGTCACATACACCTGGCCCTCCTATTACTTGGCTCGTCCATGGCCTCTGTCCCTCCCCTTCACAGATGGCATATGCAACATAGTAACATAGTAAATGACGGCAGATAAAAACCAGTATGGTCCATCTAGCCTGCCCAGAAAGATGGCAAGAGTAAGTACACCTGCCGCTCCATGCAGGCCACCCCTCCCCATGTCTTTGTTTAGGGGTGAACCCACCTCTCCGTGTAGGACACCCCTGTTTGTTGAGAAATTAGATAGTTAAGTTTATTTTTATTTTATCCTGTTGCTGTAAAGGGATCCACTGTGTCTATCCCATGCCTCCTCTCCCTCTCCCCTCCCCTCCACTCCCATCCCATCCCCAAGCCATAGCTGCCCCTCCCCACTCTCCTCCTATCCCCCAGACCCTCCTCTTCCTATACCTCTCTCTCCTCTAGCACCTCCCACTCCTCCAACACCTCCCCCTCATCATGCTGTGATGGACAAGTACAAGTTAAATGGCAGTATGTGCTGTCTAGATGCTCCCCTTTGAAAGGGCTCCCCATATCTGTTGGGGTAAGGATGACATCCTCCATATCCTTGGCCTCCTCCGAAGGGAAGGGACTAGACAGTAGCACAATCAGGCTGGTGCTGCAACTCTGGAGACTGGCATCCTTACTGTTCCAGCTCATCAGGGTGCTGGTGGTGCTGGTGCTTGTGGGGATGTCAATGCAGGGCTCACCTTCTGGCCATGGTAGGACAGTGGCTACAGCTTCGTCCTCTTGCCTGCTGCTGCTGGTTGCCTGCTGTCGCAGTTGGCTGTTCAGGGGCTGGCAGTTGCTGAGGCTGTTCTGCCACTGGTGAGAGCAAGTCATTTTCTGCCAAAGCTGTACATGGGAGACAAAGATTTTCGCATTAGCTACCACAACTAGTATGTGTGCAACTATTTGGCAGGTTAACATCCTGGTATGGGTGAGCTAGCTGGTTCTTTCCATATACAGGGTAGCACAAAAAAAGTGAGAACATCTCGTAAATTAAAAGCTTAAATAGTTTACTTATTTACCTTTTTTAGCTATATAACGTCTTTATTTCGACAATTTCCGGTCGCTGTCTTTGTTTTTTTGAATTTGTCAATCGTTTACATCTGTCTTTTTTGAATTTTTAAATAACTTATATGCTACGAGATGTTCTCACTTTTTTTGGGCCACCCTGTATATGCATGATCAGTAACAGCTACACATGAATCAGTTGGCATTTGTGTCCTCTTTGCTCATACAGTTTGTGCTTCCAGTTGTTCCTGCCTTTACATGGGCAGCCTATGGGTTTCACATGAGTGAGAGGTTATTGTAGGATTGTGTGATGAGATTGGACCCATTTGATGTAGGTCCTCAGGGTATATGACATGCGGGTGGGAGGGAGCCCAATCTGTCTGCTATTTGCTCTGCTGACTATCTTCCATTCAGTGGCATTGTACATTCAGGACCTGTGTAGTCTACAACTGATTGGTGTTGGACAGCAGGACCTGTCACATTTTTCATTTATTTTCCCCAGCAGTGGGGATATGTTCCTATGATATGCATTTGGCATGTACTAGTGTATGTTGATGGAGTGTCTGGACATGCTTGCTGGGCAGGCATTTGAGGATGTCAAACCCAACGAAGCTGGCTGCTCTAGGTGTGTCATTGGTTAGTTTGCTTTCCAATGACCTCAATGACTATCTCAGCCAGGGGGGTCACATTGTGGTCATCTATAAGGCTTTTTGTCAATTTACAGGACTCTACTTTTCCCAACTATGAGCACTTACAGGCAGAGATGAGCCAAGTGTTATTGACATACGCCTGCGACGATTGATTACAATTTCTTGTGCATCTGGGCTTTTTAATGGACAGTCACATGCACTGATTTTGACAAACACATTATTGACACATTTGTGGAATGGGTTATTACAGGGATATGTGTTCAGCCTTTGCAGGACTCCATTTTACATACATTATTCACCTTCACTAGGTGTGTTTTTATTTTCAGATTTTAAAAAGACTTTCTGATTTTTCATGGTGCTTTAAGTGGAACTCAACACCTGGTCTCCTGGTATTATGGCATTAGTTAAACCTCTAGGCCAGGGCTGGCCTGTCCATTGTGC
Organism: Ichthyophis bannanicus; assembly: GCA_033557465.1. Classification (NCBI taxonomy): domain Eukaryota; kingdom Metazoa; phylum Chordata; class Amphibia; order Gymnophiona; family Ichthyophiidae; genus Ichthyophis; species Ichthyophis bannanicus. The sequence continues at coordinate 428,637,237 of CM066032.1, forward strand.
CAGAATGTTGTTCGCACAGGGCCCCGCTCTTCAGGGGACCCTGCGCCAACAACATTCTGCAATAAATGACAGGCAAGCGGCTATAGAGGGAGCTGGAGAGGCCCCGGCTCACCTCTAACAGCTGCCAAAGTGAAGCACGTCTTTTTCCTTCACTTCGGCAGCTGTACTGAAGTTTAGAATGTTGCTGCACTGCGCGCCAGGAAACAGGAAGTCCCCTTTGATCTCTGCGCGGCAGCATTCTAAACTCTAGTACAGCTGCAAAAGTGAAGGAAATAGACGTGCTTCACTTTGGCAGCTGTTAGAGGTGAGCCGGGGCCTCTCCGGTTCCCTTAAGCCTGTTAGCTAGCTGTGGGGCTCTTCAGGAGGGGAAGGGAGGGGGGCTTGGACTGAAAATGGGCTGGGGGGTTGCTAGGACTGGAAATGGACTGAGTGGAGGGGCGCTTGAACTGCAAATAACTGATGGGGAGGGGGGCTTGGAAAGGAAATGGGCTATGGGAGGGCTAGGATTGGAAATGGGATGTGGAGGGGAGCCTTGAACTGGAAATAGCTGATGGGGAAGGGGGTTTGGACTGGAAATGGGCTGAGTGGAGGGGGGTCGTGAATTGCAAATAGCTGATGGGGAGGGGGGCTTGGAATGGAAATGTGCTGTGGGGGGCAGCTAGGACTGGAAATGGGCTGTGGAGTGGAGGTTTGAACTGTAAATAACTGATGGGGAGGGGGGCTTGGACTGGAAATGGGCTGTGGGGGGGAGCTAGGACTGGAAATGGGATGAGTGGAGGGAGGGCTTGAACTGGAAATAGCTGATAGGGAGGGGGCGTGGACTGGAAATGGGCTCTGGGGGAACCTAGGACTGGAAATGGGCTGATGGAGGGGTTAGGATAGGACTGGACATGGGTTGTTGTGGGAGGCTAGGATTGGAAATGGGCTGTGGTGGGGGCTTGGATTGAAATGGACTCATGGAGGGACTAAGACTGGAAATAGGCCAATAGAGAGGCTTGGATTAGAAATGGGCTGAGTGGGGGGGGGGGCTAGGACTGGCTATGGGCTGAGTGGGGTGCTTGGACTGGAAATTGGCCGAGTGGAGGGGAGCTAGGACTGGAAATGATCTGATGGGGGGCTGGGATTGGAAATGGGCTGATGGAGGGACTAGGATAGGACTGGAAATGGGCTGTTGGGGGGGGCTAGGATTGGAAATGGGCTGTGAGGGGGGCTTAGATTGAAATAGACTCATGAAGGGGCTAGGACTGGAAATAGGCTCATGGGGGGCTTGGACTGGAAATGGGCTGATGGTGGGGCTAGAATAGGATTGGAAATGGGCTGATGGGGGGCTATGATTGGAAATGGGCTGATGGGCTAGGACTGGAAATGGGCTGATGCGGGGACTAGAAGGGAGCGGATGTTGGGTGGGGCTGGAACTAGAAGGGAGTTGAATGTGGGGGAGGACTAGAATGGGATGGGGCTGGGAGAGTAAAATGGAGAGGGGAAAAATATTTTGTGTGGGAGGGAAGAAAAATCTACAATTGGCCGGGTATCGGGAGAGTAAGTGGGGATTGAGGATGCAGGAGTAAAATTTGAGTGGATGAAAAAGGAATAAAGAAAGAGATGGAGGAAAGAGCAAAAGGAGAAAGATTAGTATGTTAAAGCAGATGTAGAGAGAGAATGGGGAAAAAAACTAGAAGAGAGAAGAAAGGACAAATGGACAGCAGACAATGGAGAGTTAGCAGAAGACAAGAAGAAACCAGAAGAAAGTGACTGGAGCAATTGCAACTGAAAAATAAAATGAACAAACAGCAAAAAGTAGAAAAATACGTTTTTATTTTGAATTTATTAACTGGAACATGTCAGCTCTGGGAAATGTGTGTCTTTATGTACAAGTGGAAATTAATTTATAGTTGTATTTCTGCTATGTTGTTGTACATTCCAAGTTTGGCTTTTGGGGTTCCCAGTTTAATTATTGTCTTCCTATTTCTAAATTGTGATCCCTTGTTCTTTGTTTGGTGATGGTCTGTGTTCTGCATGTGTAACCGAGCTGAGGAATTTTGTTTATGTAGTTTATATTTGACAGTGCCACTTGTTCTCTTCCCTAGTAGGATGTTTTCTCTGAGATGTATTGGTTTAATATTTGCAGTGTTGCCTTTTGATAGGTAGGGTATGGTGCTTTGTGAGTTCCGGTAGTGCTGTTATGATACGGCAGGTTTGCTATGAGTTCTAAATGGGCAGTGTTTGTAGTAGTTCCTAATGGACCTGACAGTTGGCACTGGAGTATAGTAATGTAGAAATCTTTTAGTCTTTCTTTATCCATACACTCATTAAGAGGCATGTTTACTAAAATCAGTGTATGTTAACATTATGCAAATATTTATGCAAATGAGACCCCACACCGAGTCTCCGCACATGGCCCCCCCACCCCCCTTGGGCCACCCCTGCTCTAGGCTACTCCTCCATTCTGGCACATTTCCATCTTACACAGATGACACAGTGTCCTTAACTGTTCCTTTAGGGGTTTATCAGTTGTTACATCTCCTTCATTCATAACATTGATATGTGCACATTGACTGGTAACTACTCCAGCTAATAGATTGCCTTAGGGGGTTAAAGGTGCATAGTGCAAGATATTTATTAATGCACAATTGTGTGTAATACATCTGCATGTGTTACGATTTGAACATTGTTGTAATGTGATCTTATTCTTTTCAAACTAGAGTTTACACTGTATCTGTGACCAATATAATCTTGTCTTGCAACTACAGTGCATTTCATTAGATGACAGCAGTTCATGGTGCCATGTGTTGGTGGAGTGTCAGACACTGTGACTAGTATCCACCTGCAACTCCACTTTGTATTTCCTTGGCCCTTCACTATAGAATGCATTACCCCCTGACCTCCACCTCGAATCCTCCTACAATAAGTTGAAGTCCCTGCTCAAAACCCACCTCTTGATGTTAGCTTTTAGGTTACCACTGTCATGTCCTTAGCCCTCCTGACCTTTCTCTCCTCTGACCCTGCCCTCCCTTGGTCTGACTGCAACTTCTTTCCTATCAAGCTATGGTGTTCCTTTTTCTGTTTTCCTTCTCCCAATTTTGCTTTTAATTGAACACTGCCCTGGTGCAATTACTGAAGGGTGATATACCAAATGTTATAAGCTTTAAGTAATGACTATTGAGACTCTCCTCCACCTAGCACTGATCTCTTCACATGGGCTGGGGGCCTTTGGAGCTCTTTGACAGGATACTGGTACATTGTAGGTCAGATATGGCAACTCAGGTACATGTGATGTGGTGCAGGAATGGCTGGATTCCCAAGACTGGACATGCTGTGAGCTATGCAGTACTCCTGAAGATCACACAACATGTGACTGTAACAAGGGCCAGACTTGCAGATCATTTGCATGATATGGACTGTGTGGCAGGGCTGAATTGCATGGTGACTTGATGGCTCATGTGTTCGATGTGTGTGTTGTACTGCAGAAGTCAGGGTTTTGCTGCAGGATGGCTTTGGACAGGCTGGGGAAGGACAAGTACTAGTTAAATGTCATGTTTGGTGTTGCACATTTCAACAGTGTCTCTGTATTGGGTTACATATCCATTCACATAAGTGGCCATTGTGATGTTCATTCCAATGGGGGCACATCTTGGATACCATAGCTAGGCCTCGTGATTGCTACTTCCTGCCTCTACCTGGTCAAATTGAAGTGTTGGCATCTGTCTGTCAGGGGCCAGAAGTGAAGGGATTGTCACTGCCTCATATGGGCTGCCTTCTCCTCATATCCCCATGTGTCTTGTCATTGTATTGAGGGCTGTGTCAACAGCTCTGTGTGTTCCCAGGTCCCTCCCCATGTCTGCTTTGAATCTGTGACCTTCCTCCCAGCATCTATCTTTTTCCCTCCGCTCCATGAGCATGTCTCCCCCCCCCCTGCATGTCACTTCACAAGAAACCAGTTGCTCACAATCAATTACTTCATTTTGAAAGTCACCATCCTTTCAAGCTAAAACGGGCTTTGCCTATAGGCCAATTCTTGAGGATATGCCACATTTGTTCTTCAGATCATGTTTTTCAGTGTCAAGTGAAGACATTAATGACTAAACTACTAGCATGAGGATATCCTAAAAGAGACATCAAGATAACGTATTTGAGAGCTAAGTTTGCAAATCTGTCCTTGCTTCTAAACAAAACAAGTTTCTTCAGAAATGAATAAAAAAGTGGTAGTCTTGCAATATTCGGACAAGGCGCAAGCGATTGCATGCAGTATATCCAAACATTGGCATATCTTGGCTCTGCATAAGGTATTTAAGAAAGGCCCTTGTTTTGCATTTAGAAGAGCAAGAAACCTTACGGATATGTTAGTGCACACAGACTACACATAGAGCATATAGAGGCTTTGCGCATAGAGAATCGGGGAGGTGAGCAGGAAGAAAAGCCCCTCCCTGATCACCTCAACAAGGCCCAATCAGGCCAGCAGGAGCACCAATGCTGAACTTTAAACTTAAAGGTGCTTCAAGATGAAGAGCCACCACACACACCACCAGACTCAGCACTGGCCTGATAGACATTGTGGAGGTGAGCAGGAAGGAAAGCCCCTCCCAGAAAACCTCTGCAAGGCCCAATCAGGCCAGCAGGAACACCAACGCTGAACTTTAAATTTAAACCTGCCTCAAGGCAAACCCACGCTTGGCGGGCCCACGCCTGAGGGCTTCACCAGAGGGTCCTTTGGCGTGGCCCTTAGGCAGGGAAATTAGGCGTGCACGCAGATAACTCTGACCTGCTTGTAGCTCCTCTTCAATATTGCGGAGAACTCCACAACAGGCAACCCCAAACTACCAAAACCTGCTGCTCATAACACATCCTTCCCATTTATGCCCTCTCTCCCTTACTTTCTGCTTGCCAGTTTCAGTCTCTCCTTATGTGCTGCATCTTCTAGCTGCATTTCTTCAGCCTCCCTGCCACAGTATCCACTCCATTTCTAGTTCTACTTGGCATTCTCTTATGTCTGCTAGATTTTCTAATCCCCTACAGTGCTGCCTGCCCGCTGCTATCTCTTCCCATGTGTGCATTGCTCTTCATGTACTTACTGTGCCAGGGTGCTGCGGACATGCTCCCAGCTGCCCATGCAGGCCTTCTGTGCCCTCTGGGCAACAGCAGCTCCTCTTCCTCCAGGACAAGCCTGTGGAGGAGGTGTGTCTTGGCATCAGAAAAGTTGAACTATCTGAAAGAAGTGTGATATGGGTTTCGTGGTGGTGGGAGTGGGGGATACTGTTTCCTGTTGCATGTGCTGCCTCACTTCATGGGGGTGGAAACATTTTCGCAGTTTACAGGTGCACAATCTGCCCATCCTGTGGGCATGTGTTGGATGGGCCGCTGCAAAAATGTTCCTGGTCCAATCACAGAAACACATGTTCGTCTATACCCGTGAATGCAGAATACGGTTGAAATTGCACCTGTGCCAAATTTGCACATGCGTGCAGGACTTATGCAGCCTATGTGGAATCTGCCTCTAAATAGCATGCAGAAAAAAGTTACAGCATATGAAGGCAAAAGAAAAAGGAAAGACTACATCTCATAATACAATCAGAAATACAATCAAATCAAACATATACAGTAGTAATCATCTAGCCCTCATTTAAAGTGAGACTAGGAAGAAATAAGAAAAAAACTAAGAAATTGCAGCAATATGGCCCCCTCCCCCCCAAAAAATAAAACCCAGATATATGTATCTACTAAAAAAGAAATGAGATGATGCTGATTTTCAAACAATCTTCCAAATGTCACAGTCCAAAAAAAGTATAATGTTTCCCCTGATGGGTCACAAGGCACTTATAGGGAAATTTTAAGAAAAGTTTGTCTCAGAGCACAAGGCTTTAATTCCAGGAATGCTTTCTGCCTCAGTTGAGTAGACCTTGACACATCAGGGAAGACATTAATTTTTTGTCCACAGAATGATTCATCTTTCTCCTGGAAATATGACTTCAAAACCAAATTCTTATCAAATTCAGACAAAATTGTTACCAAAAGAGTGGCTTGTGTTGGTATAAGATCCTGTGACGACTCTAGAAACGTTCATAAATCCAAACTGTCTGGTGACACCACTTGGTCTAGCTCGTCCTCTAATGCTTTCACAACTTTTTTACCTCGAGGACGGTAATATATTTATTAACAATTCTTATCTCCATGCTGGGAGGAGGTGTTTCCTGGCAGCCACAGGTCATCGCAGGAGCAGGCTGCGGGCAGGATGGCCTCTAATGCCATCGGGGGTGGGGTGGAGGGGGCCTTCTCTCTATTTGGCTCCAGCTAGCTTTTTGCATAGGTGAGTACGCGCAAGTAGCGTGCATCCAAGGGGTGCAATAGAAGTGGCATTCCTGGCCCCTTGGGAGCCCATTGGAGTACCACGGGAGTACCTCAGAAGCTGTGGATGTGGACTTCTACCCATGGGGAAATGTAAAAAGAAGGTGGTGCCATTGACATCTGTGGTGAGTGGACCTATGGATAGACTTGTTCAGCCCATCTCTGGGGGACCCTCTTCCCGGCAGCTGTGGATTCCCCTTCACAGAGTTATGGAGGGGCATCCTTGAGCTCTGTGGACTGTACTCCACCCCCCTCCTATGGGATCTACTCCACCTGGCTCTACTCAGTGTACACCATTGGAACAGAGTACACCTATTGCTTCTGTGTGGCTTCTTAAACCAATATAATGGACACCCCCCTCTTACTGATTCCGCAGAGATTCTAGATTCTTGGGTCTCCTTGGCTGATGTATGGAAGGTGGCAAGACAAACTGAGCATATCCTAGTGTCTACAGTGACCCAGCTTTGCTCCTTCATGCAAGGCATAGTGGCAGGGCTGGCTCAGGTAGAACAGTGGGTAGAATTTCTTAATGTTCAAGTACCGAAATGTGAGATTCTGTGTCAGTCCTTGCAGACAGGTCAGGAAGCTATAATGAAGGATAATTTGCTGATGAATCATAAATTGGAGATGTATGAAAATGTCAAATCTAAGAATATTAGATTTTTGAATTTTCCAAAGTGCCATTTGCTATCACCTGAGATTTTATCACAGAAATATTTTCGTAAGGTTTTAAATTTGGCTAATGTTGATATTATTCCTATTTCTAAGATGTATTACCTTTCTGATCAGGGTATTCCTGAAGGGTTGTTTGCTGGTTTTAGTGATCAGCAGTATCTCCAGAACTTGATTTAACTAAGTTCCTGGAGGACACTCAGGATAATATACCTACCAGAGCAACATTGCTTGTGACTTTTGTTTCTGACCATGATAAAGTCTCGGTCTTTAAAGGGTACGTTAATAATAAAGAAATTCCCTTTTGTGGTGTGTCCCTACAGCTATTTCTGGATGTGTCTAGAGCTACACAGCTCTGGAATAAAACCTCTTTGGCTCTGAAACCGCGAGTACTAGCTCTGGGCTCTTCTATTTTTCTGCGGAATCCCTTCAAATGCTTGGTAACATTGCAGGGTGCCAGGTATGTATATTTTGATCCTTCTCAGTTAGCACCCTTTTTGTCTAGCAGGAAGCACACAGGTGATTTGGGTTAGTGAGGGTGGTGGTAATGAAAGTGTGGATATATAGGATTGGCTTCAGTATGGAGTTATCGCCTTGTGATTTTTTTTCTTATTACTGCATAGTTGCACTCCTCCTCGTAATGTGGTCTATATTGTTATTTGTATTTTCCTTTTATAAGATGTTAGTTTGATAATGTTGGGTCTTGTTACCTATTCTTGTTTGTTAGTATATGCATTTTGGGAAACAGTAAAAAAAACAATAAATCCTTAAGAAAAAACAGCAAAATGTCTTTCAAATATTTTTGAAAGAATATCATTGGTGGCAAATAGTAGGTAAATGGAAAATTCAAACATCATAAATTCTTTACTCTAGAAATATTTTTTAACACTTCAGACTGATGCTAAAGAGAGAGGCTATACTTAGTAAAAGAAGCATACACAATTTACTAAGATGCATATACACATTAACCAACTTCAGTAAATTTAGCAACAGAGTCTTTGGTGAAATTTTAAAATTGTTGCAAAGTACCAGTCAGGGTTGCTTCAGTGTGTGATACCATAGTCCATATATCTTTTAAGGAAATATCACTAGCACGTAAATTCTCCTGCACTATTCCAGAGGCAAGTGCTGGGAGATAAGCTACCTGAGGTATAGGAACAACCAAATTTGCACCAAGCTCAGACATCACCAACCTGTACTGGTACCAAGGTTGGGGTGGAGGGCAAATCCCACCCAGGGAATCCCCCCTCTTCTAACCAAAGAAGTGCATTAGATAGGAGGAGTTGGGTTAATGTCCCCTGTGGAACAGAAACATCAAGAGAGTTATAACAGAAGTTAGGGAGGAAGATGACACCTCATCCATGTCCTTTGTTACCAGGTGTTTATCCATAGGACCTTCTATTTTGGATGATTTCACCAGAGTTTCAGACAATATAATCTTTCCTTCCTCTTGCCTATCCCAACAGGACATTGCATGGAGCAGAGGTCCTAGCTTGCGGGCATCTTAGGCACAGTTTAGTGACATCAACGAGGGCCCTAAGACCGTGGCCCTTACCATGGCACAGTTGGAGACCAGGGGAGATCACATGGAGAAGAGGTCTTGGCCCGCGAGTGCCTTCAGTGCAATTTAGTGATGTCAGCAGGGACCTTAAGACCATGGCCCCTACCACAGGACATGGCTATGGCCACGCACTCGTGGGTGTGTGCCCAAAAGAGCAGGTCACATCACTTTGGAGCCCCTTCGGAGCACCTTAGAAATAGAAGTGGTAACTATATTTTTTATGCAAAAAGTGATAGATGCATAAAATAGTCTTCCAGTGTATGTAGTAGTGACAAGGATGGTATCTGAACTCAAAAAAGCATGGGGCAAACACAGAAGATCTCTAAAGCTAAAAAAAAGGGACTGTGGTAGTTGGCATGGAAGAGCAGGCTGTATGGTCTTTATCTGCCATCATGTTTTTATGTTTCATTAGGAGAGGACACCAATGCCAGTGCACCTGAAAATCACCACATTTTGATGACAGCAGCTTCCAGACTTCTTTGGGCAATATCACACTGAGTTGTTTAGTTTATGAGTGATTTTCTCAGGAAAGCCAATTGCTTTGCCTGAGGAAGTACTGTATATCAGGCAGTTTATATCAACTTTGGGAGTGATAGATGGCACATACAGTAACATTTCAAATGTTCTAAGAGCCAAAGATGGAAAGGACATCACAGAAATAGATTATGCATACAAAGCTACCGTCATAGGCCTCCAAGCATACTTATCAATATCCATAGACCTAAATAAACTCTCTTCACAGCACTTCTAGACTCTGTTCTAACCTACATGCAAAATACCACACAAGGTTGTCTGCTTATATTCCTTGACATCTCCTTAGCATTTGACTTCTTAGTGCACCACCAACTCCTGCAGAGACTCTACGACATTGGCCTTCAAGACAAAACACTCAGATAGTTCCACATCTCTAGAACACAGATCCCAGCAAGTATGAATCAGACCCAGAACCTCATTTCCATTTATCCAACGATAAGGAATACCCCGGGGCTCCAGTCTATCAGCCCTCTTATTCAACTTCTTCCTCCAACCTATATGGCAGATATTCAAGGATCACAAGATACAGTACCAGATCTATGATATAATATTTTACACGCCATTCATCACTTCTACATCAGATTTCATCAACATATATAAATGCTTCTTCAACATAAGACAGTGGCTACAAAAGCACAACCTCTCCATCAACCAAGAAAAGACAGAAGCCTCACACATATACTCAGACATCATTCTCCCCCCCCCCCCCCAATCTCTACAGCTCAAGGACATCAACATCAAAGTAAAAAGTGAAGTCAAGTACCTGGGCGTAATTCTTGACCACAGGCTCAACTTCCAGGCATAAATAAAATGTACAACTCAATCCATCTACTACAAATTGCAAACCTTGAAGAACCTCCATCCACTCCTCAGTCCTATCCTTTTCTGCACAGTGTGCCAAGCTATCATATTACCAGTCCTTGACTACTGAAACATTATCTACCACAGCAAGAACAATCTACAAAATATCTAGACAATCTCACATTATTCCAGTACTACAACACCTGCGCTGGCCCCCATCCAAGCAAGAATAAGATATAAGGCCCTTATATTGACACATAAAATTATACACAAAGAATCTGCAAACTGCCTCCACCCTCTCCTCTCCAACTCACTCAACCTCCTGACTGTCCTGACTCAAATAACTAAAAGCAAACAATCCAGTTGTAACCATGTCTTCTCCTTATTTGCACCTACCATCTGGAACTCCCTCCCGACTGACTTGAGAGAATGTCCGGACCTCTCCACCTTTAGGAAAAAGCTCTAAACACACCTTTTCCAAGAACATTGCGCCAAAACAGTAACCCATGAGTCACAACCAACGTAACCTAACTGATTTAGCCTTTTAGTCTAACCAGTCCTGCCCTCCCTCCCACCATGAAATATATGCCCCACAACCCCCCCCCCTCACTCATTCCCCCCCATTGTACATAGTTTTTTTACGATGACCTCAGCTATATAACATAACATTTATGCTGTAATATATTCCTGTTCCTTGTAAAACAGTTGTCCCCACACTGTTCTATTATGTTCTATATACACTGCCTTGAATAGTGGAAAGGTGGTATATAAACAATTTTAAATAAATAGATAAATGAATAAATAAAAGTGATAAAGTATGGAGTTAAATACTTATAATAGAAGATCTAGCCAGATGAAGAGAAGCTCAAGGCATTTATTATTTGTGATGTTTCTGGTTTTATCTCTTTTCCTACATCCCACTTAGAGGGTCATTTTGAAAGATTTAGTTGTCTGCAGACATGCATTAAATGTTGAAATCACAGACATGTCTTTGTAACCTTTCTACAAATGTCATTCGCAGACATCTCCAGTACAGGAATGTTCAAGTAAGCACAGGGGTGTGCAGAAGCATGTGTGGGGAGGGGAAATGGACCTGCACGTCCCCGTTTGATCCCATAAGCAGCCTAGCCAACTGCAGGCAGGTGCATGTTTATTCCTGCTCCAGGCACAAATAGGTATCAGGAAAGTGTTTGTTTTCACCTTAAAACATCCAGAGAGTGTAGAGAAGATAGAGAGTTAAATGACTAACGTTTGATTACAAAGTCTCAAGGCAAGCAACCCAACATAAAACACAAGTTTATCGAATCCAAGTTTATCGTCCTGTTTTATGTAAAACCGAGCAGCCTGTTGTTCTGGTCTTTGGTTATCTGTGAACCGCGCTGATTGTAAATAGCGCGGTATATAAAAAACTGTAATAAATAAATAAAAAATAAATAAATTTGGGAGCTAATTTTTGTGAGTTTTGAGTCAAACTATTGGCTGGAGTTAGCTGGTTCTTACTTGATTTATTGGAATAATCATGTCATGGCAATGTCCCAGTTTTTGTACTGTTTCCTATTATTTCCTTTTTTAATAGGTCTTGTTGTATTTGATTATTTTATGTGTCAAATATATGTGAATATATATAGTCAAAGTCATTTCACTGGCCGCTTTATTTCAGGAGATATTTGACATTAAGAGGTGAACTGCAAGGGTGCCAATAACATTGACCACTACTGTAGCTCCCAAAATATAGGGACCCTTTTACTAAAGGTCACTATTGTATTGCACCTAATGTGGCATATGCTGTGAAATGATGGCATTTCCCTGGCAGTTAATGTGGAGCCCTGTCCTATAGTTCATGTGGTATTAGAATAGGTGCACCTAACCCCACCTATTGAGGTGACGTTAGGTGATCCTGCAGTAATGCAATAAGCGCACAGTGTGAACCCCATGCTAACTGCACAGAGCACACCATGCCTACTCTCCACCCCTACCCTCCCCTCCCCTCCACCGGTGACCCTAATGCAAGTTAGACAGCATGGGAATCATCCCACTCTGTCATGACTAGCCGTCAATGTGTGTCCCAATGCGCATTCAGCTAACGTCCTTTTGTACAAGACCCCCATAGTTAAGAAATGTATTTAGTTAGTCCATTTAAGAGGTATCACCATATACATTTTTTTTGTTGTGCGTTCATTTGTAAGCTATTATTTCTGTACATTCAAGTAAATTAACATAGTGACCCCACTACTTTTTCCAAGGTCAGCAAAAGCAGCACATTCTTTGCTTAATGAAGGATCTTTCCACAAGATGACTATCACACAGAGTTTACTTTATTTATTTCTTTTTTAAAATTTTATCATATCTATGTAAACTCCTTACTTCAAAGTAGAAAATCTAGGCCAGATTTCTAGAATGGACTATAATCCAATGCAACAGCCTCATGACCTGTTATAGGTCCAGCCTATCTTTTCTCCATGAAACAGTGACTAACAATAGGACATCAGCTGCAAATTATATTTTTGCAACACACAAAATAATGTATACAGAAATCATGATACTAGTTTTTCACACAAAGGGATCAATTTACTCCTAAAATTATAGTCTTTTACTCCATGAATATCACCAGATATTTAAGTTTTACTGAATATTCATTCACACAGAAAGGTTCATTTGGAAACTATTTATAGCTATCTGGGACTGATATAAACATACTTGGCCTGGCTAGAAAAAAATGTCAGGATGGAGCAGCAATGGAAAGATTTTCTAGTTTAGAGATTCTAGAAGCCTAAACAGTAGTGCCTTGACAGTGAAATGAATAACACAGGCACTCACACATCTTGCTCACACCATACACATAAAAAAACTACAAACGCTATTGTGATTCCGAAATTCTGGCCTCAGCTTTATTCCATCACCAAACCAACATTCCACAAATACGACCAATATCTATCCCAATAATCTCCCAGATCATCCTTCCACCAAGTTTTTAGGATACCTGTGGAATAAAAAGGATCAAAATTAAAAAAAATAAAATAAATATAATCCTGCATTCCTCTCACTTCCACAATTGTTCTCTGTCATTTGGTGCCGATCTAACCATAATGAGGTCCATGAAGAACCCTATGGAAAGCAACCATCCCCTCCCATAGTTTGAATAACACAAGGTTATACTCCCACAGCTCATGATGGTGGCACCCACTAGCCAATAAATCTTTCCCACATTTTCAGTCCATTTAATCCAGAACCTCTCATCTCTAGCCGATTCTGGGAGAAGGTTAACATAAGAACATAAGAAATGCCATACTGGGTCAGACCAAGGTTCATCAAGCCCAGTATCCTGTTTCCAACAGTGGCCAATCCAGGTAACACGTACCTAGCAGTTTCCCAAAAAGACACACAGGTTCCATAATGCTTGTATTAGGGCAAGCAGTGGATTACCCGGATCCTCTTTATTAATGGACTTTTCCTCCAGGAACTTGCCCAAACCCTTTTTAAACCCAGCTATACTAACAGCTTTTAGTACATCCTCTGGTAATGAATTCCAGACTTTGATTACGCATTGAGTGAAAAAATATTTTCTCTTATTAGTCTTGAATGGGTTATATTGCAAGTCCCCCAATCTTTCTACTGTTTGATGGTATAAGGAATAGATCTACATTTACCCATTCTACTCCATTCATTAATTTATAGACCTCTATCATATCTCCCCTCAGACGTCTCTTTTCCAGGTTGAAGAGCCCTAACCTTTTAAGCCTCTCCTCATAGGGGTATCCTTCTATCCCCTTGACCAATTTGGAAGCTCTTCTATGTATCTTTTCTAATTCTGCTATGTCCTTTTTACGATATGGTGACCAGAACTGCACACAATATTCAAGGTGAGGTTGCATCATGGAGCAATACTGAGGCATTATAATATCCTTTGTTTTATTCTCCATCCCTTTTCTTATGATTCCTAGCATTTTATTTGTCTTCTTGGCCACTATTGCACACTGGGTGGAGGGGTTCAATGTGTTATCCACGATGATGCCTAAATCCTTTTCCTGGATGGTGGTTCCTAATGTGGAACCTTGCATCGTTTAACCATAGTTTGGGTTGTTCTTTCATAGGTGCATAACTTGCACTTGTCCACATTAAATTTATCTGCCATTTGAATGTCCAGTCTTCCAATTTTTCAAGGTCCTCTTGCAATTTTTCACAATCCTCTTGGGTTTTAACAACTTTGAATAATTTTGTCATCTGCAAATTTGACTACCTCACTCATTATTCCCATTTCCAGGTCATTTATGAATATCTTAAAAAGCAGCTCACCCACAACAGATCCCTGGGGTACTCCACAATTCACCTTTCTCCATTGGGAAAACTGGCCATTCGGCCATACCCACTGCTTTCTATCCTTTAACCAGTTCCTGATCCACAATAGTACACTGCCTTCTATCTCATGACTTTTTAACTTTGCCAAAAGTATCTCAAAAGGGACCTTGTCAAAGGCTTTCTGAAAATCCAGATATACTGTATCGACCTGCTCACCTTTTTCTACCTGTTTATTCACACCTTCAAAAAAATATGACAGATTAGTAAGACAAGACCTTCCTTGACTAAAGTCATGTTGGCTTTCTCCCATTAAATCATGACTATCTACATGTTCAGTAATTCTTTTCTTTATAAAGGTTTCTACCATTTTGCCCAGTACTGATGTCAGGCACATCAGCCTGTAGTTTCCAAGATCTCCCCTGGAACCATATTTAGAAATTGGCATATCATTGGCCATTCTCCAATCTTCTGGTACTACAGATGATTACCTTGTCACTAATGGTGACAGCCTCCAGCTAGTCACCACTTTCCAACAAAGAAAAGCTGTGGCATTTTTGCCACCCAAATATCCTTCTCTTGAAGTCCCGTATATGTCCCCCTCCCCCACCTGCCCAGTTAAACATGGCTCTATGCCCCTGCCTATCCAAGTACATGCCTCTCAGAGACTACTGGCTCATCAACATATCACCACTTGGGAGAGCCTTGGTGCACCCCCAGGCAATAAAGCTCCACGATAACAAGAATGAAAGTAAATGACCCTAAATCTACAACCTCCCATCATTCCTCAGCAGAAGCTTCCATTGCCCACTCCACCACAATAGAAGAGATGGATCCCCCACTCACCCTGAAATCCCCAGTCCACCTGTATGGATGCTAATGGCCTCCCACCCACAGTGCAGAGCCAACTGACAATCCACAGAACAATACCACAACCAGAGTGGGACTGAAGTCCACACATCTTCCCTGACTCACACACTCATGACACAGCTGCACCATGAGGAAAATGTCCCAGAACCACCAGCCACACACACTCCCTGAGTCTCATACAAAATATAAACACCAGTGGCCCCAATGCCCAAAAAGAAGTGAACCATCTGTCCCTGTGACAATATGCTGTTCAATCCCCCCCCCCTCCCTGAATGAATACCAGGTAGCCTGAGATCATGCTTCACCACTACCAAAATCGTCTGTCACCATTCAGCAACATGCACTGTCCTTACCATAGGGGTTCACCCAATGGAAGAGCACAACAACCCCACCATCAGTCATTTACCCTTAATGCCCTTTCCTCACTGCTCACTATGGAAGAGATAGTTACATAGTAACATAGTAAATGACGGCAGATAAAGACCAGTATGGTCCATCTAGTCTGCCCAGTAAGATGTCAAGAGTAGGTGCACCTGCTGCTCTGTGCAGGCCACACCTCCCCATGTCTTTGTTTATGGGTGAACCCACCGCTCTGTGTAGGACACCCCTGTTTGTTGAGAAATTAGATAGTTAAGTTTATTTTTATTTTATCCTGTTGCTGTAAAGGGATCCACTGTGTCTGTCCCATGCCATTTTGAATGCTGTCACTGTATTTACCCCCACCACTTCCATCGGAAGGGCATTCTAAGCATCTACCACCCTTTCAGTGAAAAAGTATTTCCTGACATTGCCTTTCAATTTACGCCCTTGCAGCTTCATGTTATGTCCTCTAGTTTTACAGTTCCCCCGTCTTTGGAAGAGGTTTGTTTGTTCATTATTTCTCTTTAAGTATTTAAAGGTCTGAATCATATCTCCCCTATCCCTCCTTTCCTCCAGAGTGTACATATTTATATCTTCAAGTCTCTTCTCATAAGGCTTCTGATGCAGGCTCCAAATCATTTTGGTTGCCTTCCTCTGAACAGTTTCCAGTCTTTTTATATCCTCTGCAAGATATGGTCTCCAAAACTGAACACAGCATTTCAAGTGAGGCCTCACCAGTGACTTATACAGTGGCATTAGTACCTCTTCCTTTCTGCTGGTAATTCCTCTTTGTATGCAACCCAACATCCTCCTGGCTTTTGCCACTGCCTTGTCGCACTGTTTTTCCACCTTGAGATCCTCAGAAATAATCACACCAAGGTCCTTCTCCTGGTCCGTGTACACCAACCTCTCACCCCCTATTGTGTACATTTGCTTGGATTTCTGCTTCCCAAGTGCATGACACTGCACTTCTTTGCATTAAATCTTAACTGTCAAACATTAGACCATTCTTCCAGCTTTTGTAGATCTTTCCTTATGTTATCCACTC
This sequence comes from Ichthyophis bannanicus, assembly GCA_033557465.1. Taxonomy (NCBI): domain Eukaryota; kingdom Metazoa; phylum Chordata; class Amphibia; order Gymnophiona; family Ichthyophiidae; genus Ichthyophis; species Ichthyophis bannanicus. Next base: position 428,653,715 of record CM066032.1, read on the forward strand.
CCTCAGGGGAGTCCACTCTGTTGCAAAATTTCGTGTTATCTGCAAAAAGACAGACTTTTCCATTCAGTCCTTCAGCAATATCACTCACAAATACATTGAACAGTGCCAGGCCCAGGACCGAACCCTGGGGCACCCCGCTAATCACTCTCCTTTCATCCGAGTGAGCTCCATTTACCATCACCTTCTGTCGTCTGTCAGTCAACCAATTTCTGATCCAGTCCACCACCATCCCCAAACTACTGAGTTTATTGATAAGCCTCCTATGAGGAACAGTATAAAAAGCTTTGCTGAAATCCAGGTAGATGACATTTATCACATGCCCCTGATCTAGTTCTCTGGTCACCCAGTCAAAGAAAATCAGATTTGTTTGGCAAGATCATCCTTTGGTAAAACCATGTTGCCTCGGATCATGCAACCTGTTGGTTTTGAGAAAGTCCACTATTCGCTCTTTCAGGAGTGCCTCCACTACTTTTCCTGCCACCAAAGTAAGGCTCACGGGTCTGTGGTTTGTTACTTCTTCCCTGTCATCACTTTTGTGAAGAGGTACCCCATCAGCCCTTCTCCAGTTCTGAGGAACACCTCCCGTTTCCAAGGATCTGTTGAAAACATCCTTTTCGGCCCTGCAAGAACCTCTCTGAACTCTTTCAGTATCCTGAAATGTATCCCATCTGGTCCCATGGCCTTGTCCACTTTCAGTTTTGCAAGTTGTTCTAACACATCATCTTCTGTGAATGGTGTGGTATCTACTTCATTCCCATTTTTATATTTGGGAGTCACAGGTGGTCCTTCTCCAGGATTTTCTTTAGTAAAAACAGAAGTATTTGTTTAGCAATTTCGCTTTTTCAATGTCACTTTCCACGAGTCTGTTCCCAGTACTTCTGAGTCCTGTAATTCCACCTCTGATTTTCCTCCTCTCCCGAATAAACCTGAAGAAAGTTTTGTCGCCACACTTCACATCTTTAGTCATCTTTTCCCCTGCCTTTGATTTTGCTATCCTTATTTCTCTTTTTGTCTCTTTTAGTTTGATCTTGTATTCCTTACTGTGTTCCTCTGCTTGCAAGCTTTTGAATTTTGTGAAAGCTATGTTTTTTGCCTTTATTTGAGCAGCCACTTCTTTGCAGAACCAAATAGGTTTCCTTCTCTTGTTTTTATTTACTTTCCTTACATATTTATCTGTTGCCCCTTTTATTGCCACCTTTAGTTTAGTCCATTGCAATTCCACTTCCCTTATCTCCTCCCATCCTGTTAAGTCAAGAGATCTCATAGTAAGATTCAGCAGCAACATTCCCAGCTGCAATCAGCTTAGCAACACCTGTCACCCAGTTTGCACAAAGGAAAATGCCAAAGAGGAAGTCCACCTCATTAGGCAATACACCCCTTCCTTGCTTCCATGCATTAATGGTACCAAAATGCCCCATATCATAAGTCCACCTTACCTGTGCCATCAGACCTCATCTCCCATGCAGCATACATAATTCTCATCTAGTACCCAAGCCTCTACTGGCGCCTTACTCCCAAAGAGACAGAAGAAGCAAACACTGAGATCACCCAAGGTACCATATAGCCTGCCAAATACCCCTCTCTGAATTCCCTGAAAGATCTTATCTAACAGGGGACACTGCATCCCTTACAGTCCAGGGCAATTGCACCTAAGCTGGTTTCCTACCTACAGCTGGCCAGGTTCAGAAATCTGCCAGAGGTTAACAACTCCTACATCTGCCTTCTCACTGATCCATTAATCAAGTTTGGATCTCCTACTACCACATGGGCATGACTTCCTTTTCCACTGTACCCTCCAAGGTATATGAAAGATGTCACATAGTACGAGAAAACCATGAGAAAGAGACTTCCACTATTCCTATCTGTAATCACACAGTCTCAGTAGCTACAACATCCAGCATTGCCAACCATTCAGGAAAATTACAGCCACATAATGCAATACCCTCCAACAACTACCACAAAGCCCCAAAGAGTGAAAGATAAGTGTTGCTGGCTGCCCTATGAGGTGAGGAGACATAGAGACATGATGGGAGGTAAAAACCATATGGCCTCTCCAGTCTGCCGTTCCATACCAACTATGGTTATCCAAGTTGAGATCCCTGTTATTTGTAATTACGGTGTAATCCCCCACCGTAAAATACCTTGATGTTCCATGTAAACCGCACTGATATCAAATAGCGCGGTATATAAGAGAAATAAATAAATAAAATAAATTACAGTTCCATTTTTTTCCTTTAGAGACCTTTTCTGTTTGTCCCATGATTTCTTGGAGTCAGATACTGTCCAGTCTCTACTACCTCCACTGGGAGACTATTCCACACATATGCCACGCTTTCCATAAAGAAATATTTCCGCATATTACTCCTGAGCCTATCCCCTTTCACCTTCATCCTGTGCCCCCTTGTTGTGTACATATTGAAATCTTTAAGTCTGTCCCCCTATGCCTTATGACAATGCCCACTGACCATTTTGGTAGCTACCCTCTGCACATACTGTATCCTGGACAGATCCCTGTGGCACACCATTTACCTGTACTCTTTGTCGCCTTACACTCAACCATTCAGTCACTTTAAGGTTAAGCCCTATGGTGCTCAATTTTTTTTATAAGTCGCCTGTGCAGAACATTGTCAAAGGCTTTACCGAAATCTAAGTACACCACATCTAGGGTTCCACCTTGGTCCAACCAGTCCAAGAAATTAATTAGATTTGCTTGACAAAACCTGCCTCTAGTAAATCCATGCTGCCTCAGATTTGGCAATCCACTGGACTCCAGAAACCTCACTACCATCTGCTTTAGCAGTGTTTCCACGAATTTATTCACCACAAATGTCAGACTAACCAGTCTGTAGTCCCAACTTCATCCTTACTTCCACTTTTATGTAAAAGGACTGCATGTGTCCCTTCTTCAGTCCTCTGAGATCACTCCCAACTCTAAAAAAGCATTGAAAATGTCAGACAATGGAGCCACTAGAACTTCCCCAATACTCTCGGATATATCCCTTCCGGCCCCATTGCTTTGTCTACTTTTAGTTTAGCTAGCTCCACACAAATACGGTCTTCTGAAAATTTTTCAAAATCTGCCTCAATTCTGTTCCTATTTGTGGGTGTTTTCAGAGGTCCTGCTCCTGGCCCTTCATCTATGAACACAGAACAAAAATACTTGTTAAGCAATTCTACTTAATCCTCATCATCTTCCACATATTCTTCCCTTTCACTCTTCAGTCTGACAAAACCACTTTTGCACTTCTACCTCTCACTAACATATCTGAAAAATGTTTAGTCCCCCCCATAGTGATCTGGTGAAGGTATTTTCTTTATATTAAATCTGACACCATGGGTTGGCCATAAACTGGTGACCTTCCGTTTGTAGAGTGATTCTTCTGCAGGTTGTGCCATTGTGCAAAATATCCACCGAACACCAGAAGATCCCACCAGCTAAAGTGAGCCAGCTAAGAACCTATCCCACCAACTGAAGCAAGATAACTGCACTGATGAATGCACTGGCTCAATCAGGCTGATCCCGCCTGCCACATAAAATTCCACCATGGATATATACTCCATGCCTAGAAATAAATTAGGTAGTATGGAAACTATTACCAAGATTGCTCATTGGCTGCACTGAAAAACTAGGCACACACCAAAATGCCACAAACTACTAACTTCACAGCCATACGTGGCACTCCAAGTGCCCAGAGCTACCAACCGAAATAACTGCTAACAAGAAAAAAAAAATTGGGGAAGACAAAGGATTAACCTATGTGTTCCTCAAATGAGAAGGGCAGGATAGAGGCAAATAGTCACTCACCCAAGCCAAAACTTCACATTACAGCTACTGGGGAAAAGTTCCACACTACCACATAGCCTGTAAAAGAGAAAAAAAAAAGCCTGAAGCAACAACAGTTCCCCCAAATTATCCCTAATCTTAGCACATGGCAGATGGCTTTCCTGCCACCTCCGGCACAAAGAGCAGGACACAAATCACCATGGTAGGATCAATTTATTCAACCAACATGAGGTCGGCCCAACACGTGTTTCGGCCGAGGGCCTTCTTCAGGGGACTAAGACCTCTATAAATAAATAATAACAAATCAAATATAATAAAAACAAATACAAAAATTAGAACTAGAAAATAATATAAGAAAAAAATTAAAACATCAATAATATAATTCATAAAACTGGAAGCTAAACCATAAAAACATAGTATATTTACACAGAGCATGCTGAACATAAATAAACAAGAAAATCAAATGTAGATGTATAAGTTATATATATAAATCACATCATAGGTGAAAATATCAGAAAGAAATAAAACCAAACATACATGTGCAGGACTGTGATAGCTAAATAATAGTTATCCAAAAAACAAATGGTGTAGGTGGACAAACAAGAACTATAGATGGACTCACCAAGGGTTTATCACACAAAGAACAATTCAATTTGAAACACCTGGTACAAAATACATCCTGACACCTCCTAAATATTCTATGGACACTGGAAGCCAGGGAAGTACACACCAAATTATGGATACACATGACCTAACCCTGCCCTGTCTCCCTCCGTGTATAAAACATATCTCCAGTGTCAAAGACTTGCAGCCAAAACCATACAGTGCATCTCAGCATAACCACCATAGTCTGATGGCCAATGAAGCACTCTAAAAACATAATTGGTGCTACCATGTTCAGTATGATAACTCAGAAATGAAAGAATCAAGGTGATTGCACAGAAATGATTAACTACCTAAGGTAGAAAAAAAAGACAAAAGGAGATAATTTACAAAGTAATAACAGGGTTATCAGATTTTTGCAGAGCAAATCTGGGGCACCTGGTCAGGCCTGAGCTAGGGTGGGTGGCAGTGGTCTTCCTTCCTCAGTCATCTTCTTCCTATATATTTCATAATGACCAGTCTAAATAGCATTCAGTAATTTAAAAGTTTTAAAAAAGACAAAAGCAGCCCTTCTCAAATTATAAGCATGTATATATTGTGACGCTCGCGCCCCTACCAGGCAGTTGCCTAGTAGGGACGGCTGGCCATCTGTATCCCTTCGAGGGTTGTAGTTGTGTCAATAAGAAAAACCAAGTGGTATTTTAAAGCGCACAGGAAATTTTTATTCGGTTTCCAAAGTTGGCAAGTGATGAACATAAAAATTCTTTAAGCACTTTTTCCAGACAAAAGAAATACAGGATAATTTCTCCAAATCAAAATGTCCAAACAAAACTCACAGCAGTTTCTATTCTTCACTGCAATTGCTTGACATTTCAAAACAAAAGCATTTGTAAAACTCTTCACAGCTTCCAACCCGCTGTTGCCACGCCCCATACAAACAGTTCTAGCTGTTTGGGCCTTCACTAAAGTTTTGCAGTTTTACTTCTTAAGAGAGAGATTCCTAACCTCTTGTCTTCAGGGTTACTCTTCTCTTTCAACTCTTGAAACTGCTTTAACTTGCAACAGCTTCCTTTTGTATTTCACTGTTTTCTAACACACATTACTATTGTATTTTAGTGCACAGCTCACATTCCATCTCAGAAGCTTCTGACTCAATAACACTTTCTTCAGGGCCTACCTCCATGCTCTCAAGTGAGCTACAGCTAGGTGCTCTTTGAAAGTGCTCTGGTAACCTTTCCTTAAGAGTCTTTGCAATGTTAAACAGTCTCTCAGACTGCCTGGCCTTGGCTCCTCCAAGCCGGTCTCCTGTGTGTCTCTCCTGCTTAACCTCCCTCCTGAGATACTTCTTGCCGTGCTGAGGCTTCAGGTGTCTGAAAGTCTCCTCTGAGTCAGAGCAAGAACTATTCTGGTGGCACTGCTCATTCCCTGCGTACCTTCCTTGGCTGCCTTTGTAATGGTTCCTCCATTTGCTGCTCTTCTTGGCTGCAAGGGTTTTCCACAGCTTGGCCCCAGACCTCTCCTGTCTGTGCCTCCTGGGAATTGGACTTGAACCTGGGCTAGGGCTTGAACTGCAGCTGCCACTGGTGCTTGCTCCTGCACTCCTCCTGGACCTTCTGCTCACAGCTCCTTCCTCCTCCTGCAAACTCAAACTGTGCCTCTCTCTTTTGTTTGTTCTTCCTCTGTTAACTGTTGAGCTGGGCAACTCCCTTCCTAGCTCCTCCCACTTGGACCTCCTACTCCTCTGCAGGGTTGTCCTGTGGTCTGTGATTGGCTTACCTTTGGCTCTGCCCTCTAGGTTTCTTTCAGTGCTTCTAGTATGGAGCCTAGGATTTTGTGCTCCCATCCCCCGCAATGAAGAAAAATCCTTCTTTTTTCCGGTTTTCCCTAGCTGGGCTGCACTCACCTCATCACAATATATATATATATATATATATACTTAAACTTTATTTTATACATATAGATAAATATTTGATGTATTTCTTAAACATCTCCTCTCTTTTCAGAAAAGACATTAATTTTACATCTTCTCCTACTAGAACCAAGAAGACTGCATTACAGGTTGTATGCAGGAGGAACAATGTCCCTTGTTTCTGTTCCCACTGAAATCGGAGACAGGAAGTGATTATAGTCCTTGGAATCTGCAACACTACCTCAAAATCGAGGACAATCCCCGAAAGCCGGGAATATCTGGTAATCTTAATATCAGAGTTTTGATTGTTTACTTTCTAATGAATAAGTTGTTTCCTGTCTGCTTATAACTCTAATTCAGTCGCTAATTGAGAGTAGGTATTGTGTTATCATTTAGGCTATGCAAGCTGTTTCCTGTCCCATTTGGAATTTCCTCTGTTTTGAGATTGACTATAGTCCAGTGACATTCCTAGTCCCCCCCCCCCCATCACCTGGGGCAGGTGCCTCCCCATGCTGCCACCAGCACTGTGTGCCACAATGCCCCCCCCCCCCAATCCCAGACAACCCCATGGAGGCAGTGTGGCAAACTTACAATTAAGCAGGCTTGCCGTAATGCTTCATGCTCCAGGGGCTGGTTGCTCTTCTCTTCCAGCTGAAGTCTCACAATTCACTTGATTTTACCCATGAGAGAAGAACGACCAGCCCCTGAAGCGCAAGGCACCGCAGCAAGCCATCTTAATCATAAGTTTGCCACACTGCCTCTGTGGGCTTTGCAGGGGTGCACCCCTCTCCTGGCTGGCACCTGGAGTGGGCTGCACCCACCACCTTGTCCTTGGCATGCTACTGCTACAGTCTCTATTGGTCATGTAGCAGAATATCAGAGCCAACCAGGAGTGAAAACTATAGAGTTGTTTTGAATGTGCCTTCTGCGGGTAAGATCTTGGAGAAAGTGGTGAGGGAGTAATTGGTAGATATTTTGGAACAATATGAGTTACTGGACAAGTTTCAATCTGGGTTTCATAGAAAATATGTAGTAGAGACAGCAGTTTTGGATGATTTACTTTGGAATATAGAGGGTGGTGGTGGTAATGTTTATAATAGATCTGGCAGTGGTTTTTGATATTTTATTCATCTTCCAGCACTATAGTGCAATTTGTTTTCTGACTATCCATTGGGTTTTTGTGGCAAGATACCAAAGTACATTTGCCAGGTCTTTCTTCCATGCAGGCAATTCTAATGTTGTTGCAGTTGTCACAGAAATTGATCCTCCATCGCCAGCACCATCCCATTCTGCTGCTGCCCAGATGGGTGGTTTGTCTTAGTCTGGCACCTCAGTTGAGACCTGTCTGTCTTGGGAGACCTTGCCAGTAGCTAAGCTACTGATAGCTTAGCTCTCAGCATCACTGATGCACACAAGCCTTTACAGCACAACAAGCTGCAAACCAAGTGAGAGCATCAGATTTATGATGAATGAAAAAATTGAACAGTGAATTTGCATTAAATTCTGTCAGAAACTTAGAGATTTGTGCAAAGAGACTTATGACAAGTTACAGCAAGTGTATGGCGATAAATGCATGAGTCATGCTTGAGTTTATGACTAGTAGAAACGTTTTCAAGAGGGCCGCCAAAGTGTTGACAGTGACAAACATTCTGGAAATCCATCCACAAGTAGGAATGAAGACAAAATTGAAGCAGTGCATGCTGCAATATGCTGAAACCATCGATTGGCTATCAGGGAACTTGCTGAGTACGTGGACATCGGTTTCAGGTCTGTACAGTCTATTCTTACTGTTGATTTGGGGATGAGATGTGTGTCTGCAATATTTGTGCTGAAATTCTTGTCCCTTAACCAAAAAGAAGATTGACTGCAGCCAGGAAGTTGTTGGAATGCATTGAAAATGACTCAGATTCATCAAGAAGATTACTACTTGTGATGAATCAAGGGTTTATGGTTATGACCTGGAAACTAAGGCTCCATCCTCACAATGGAAGACTCCAAATTTTCCCAAACCCAAAAAAGCACATCAGGTGAGAAGCACTGTCAAGGTCATGCTCACAGTTTTGTTTGATTACGAGGGTATGAGGGGGCTGGTAAGTCTCTGGCCTTGTAATGAAACAGAAAGCTATGGACACACGTCAGTTCCGTTGGTCCAAATGGTCTCCCTGCAGTTTAATTTTATTTTAAAACTGCAGAGAGTTCATTCAGACCACCAGAACTGAAGTGTGGCCATAGCTTTCTGTTTCATTAAAAGGCCAGAGGCTTATCAGCTCCCCTTCATATTGTTCATCATGAGTATGCTTCAAAAGGTCAACCCATCAATAAGGAAAACTATATCCAAATTCTGACTCATTTGAGACCAGCCGACACCACCACCCGCTGACCTCCGCAGCTCCCCCGATCGGGGTAGAGCGCCTGAGTGGGAAATCCTCTGGACTCATTAACCAGACAAAAAGAGAGCACCACACAAACATCATTCTAAAGGCCTACAACAAACCAAGGGAACTATTCGAAATAGTAAAAAACCTAACAAACGAACCCAACCCTGAAAAAGATGTGCAGATTGACCCACAAGCCTTCGCAGATCACCTTCAAGAAAAGCTGGACTCCACACCACAACGACTGACAAAAGGAACTGCCATCCCAACCAAAACCACCAAAACATGGGACAAATTCAGCACCCCTTCCACAAGACAGCTTTCAGACATCATCACAGCGCTCAACACAAGCACCACACCAACAGACCCATGCCCGGTAACCTGGATCAAGGCAACGAAGGAAAGCTTCATCAACACCATACACAACATAGTACACAACTCACTAACACAAGGAACCATGCCAGACCAGTTGAAGCTAGCTACCATACGACCAATCCCGAAGAAATCCACATTAGACAAGAGCAACCCAGCAGCATACAGACCAATCCCCAGCATTCCTCTGCTGGCAAAGATTATAAAAAAAGCTGTACAACACCAACTCCAGGACCACATCGATGCATATGCCCCACTGGACTTACACCAGCACGGCTTCCGCCCAAACCACGGAGTCGAAACACTACTGTCATATCTACTCAACGACATAATCCAAATCATAGACAACCACAAAAAAGGAACACTAATGATCTTCCTAGACATCTCAGTTGCCTTCGACACAGTGGACCACAGAATCCTCCTAACCAGACTACAGAGCATCGGAATAAACGGCACCACCCTAAGATGATTCAACTCTTACCTAACTGACAGACAGGTAAAAATCGGTCCCAACACCTCACGACCCGCAAAGATCAAGCAAGGGGTGCCACAAGGCTCCACCCTATCCACGCTACTATTCAACCTCTATATGCAACCAATCTGCAACATCATAAAAGAGCACAAAATTCATTACACAATTTACGCAGATGACATCATGATATACACTCCAGTCAACCTCGACAACCCTGACTACACCAAAGTAACAGGCTGCCTCAACAACATGTCCAACTGGCTACATGACAACAACCTGACTATAAATTACAACAAGACAGAAGCATTTCTCATCACATGAAACAACAGCTTCAGCCCGCCACCCTCCATCAATGTCAACAATTCAACAACCACAATACCACCAACCACAATACAGCCAGATCATTGCACACTACCCACCCCCACCTCATCTACGTGACCCTCCATCAGGCTAGACCCTCTCAGCACAACCACGACACCCCCCCTCACGACTTGAAATGCGCCCTAATAAATGCCCGCTCTATCAGAAAGAAATGGCCTGCCATATCCGACTTATTATCCACTCCTGACATCGACATACTATGCATCACAGAGACATGGATGTCAGAGGCAGACGCGGCAATCCTCCACCAGTTTGTCCCCCCCAACTTCTCCACCCACTCGTGCCACAGAACTGACAGAAGGGGGGGAGGGGTACTTATACTAAGCAAGACCATTCTACAATTCCAGACAATTGCATCAACCAGCTCCCCCTATCTAGACCACATCGCTATAGCGAACAAACATCTCACCATCAACCTTCTATATCGAGCACCCTCACCATCACCAGATGAACTCTCCACAATTATTAACCTCGCCTGTAACCCCATCAAGACACAGACCCCGAACTGGATACTAGGAGATTTCAACCTCCCCTCACTCCACGACAATCAAGCCAGAGCCTTCCTAGATGCTCTCGAGACGGTGGGCTACACCCAGCTGATCAACTCCCCCACCCATATCAAGGGAAACACTCTTGATCTTATATTCGCACCACAATCAGTTCCCTGTTCCACATCCAAGTTCAACCTGTCTCTATGCTCAGTACCCTGGTCAGACCATAGTCTAATCAGATTTGCGATGCCCACAAATCCCTCATTCTCCAACCCTCATTCCTCAAACAATCCACCTGCACCAGTCTCAAAACGTTTCCGCCAGCTCAACAGAGAAGAGGTCTTAGAGAAAATACAACCTCTCCACAATACACATGGATTGAATCTTGATGACATGATTTCCACATGGAACTCATGCCTTAATGCTGCAATTGACCCTCCTCCCATCAATGCTTCACATGACAAGAAGAAGAAAGCACCTTGGTATTCGCCCGAGCTCAAGACCTCCCTCCGACAACTCCGACAGCTAGAAAAACGCTGGCGCCGCTCCAGATCGACTGAAAGCAAGGAAGCTTACTCTACCCAGCTATGCGCCCACAGAACAGCAGTTTCAAGGACAATGAGGCAACACCATGCTGAGGTTCTACAACGATCCCTCAATAAGCCGCATGAACTATTCAACATTGTCAAATCCTTAGCTAAGGAACCTTCGACTGATCAGGCAAACCAACCTGACCCACAAAAATATGCAGATTACCTGCAAACCAAAGCAAACCAGGCCACCCTACCCGCCAGATCCAGGTTACAAGACATTACGCCGGCTCCTTCCCACCCACCTGTACCTACACAAGTATCGACAGCTACCCAATGCTCCATCTCCACCTTTACTACCCCAACTGAAAGAGAAATACAAGACATCATTCTGAACATAAACACCACCACGGCACCAAACGACCCATGTCCAGCATTCTGGATAAAAACCCTACGTACTGAACTCAGCACCTTCTTGACTAAACTGATCGGTACCTCATTCCAGACAGGCATCTTCCCCCGAAGCCTAAAACAAACTTCAATCAGACCACTGCTCAAGAACAATAAACTGGATCCCACAAAGATGGACTCATACAGACCCATCTCCAGTATACCGCTTCTAGCTAAAATCTCAGAGAAAATAGTACACCGTCAACTGAGCCAACATATCGAAGATAATTCACCCCTCGATCCCTGCCAGCACGGGTTTCGCGAGCAACATGGTGTAGAAACCTTGCTCACAATTCTACTCAGCACTCTGATAACGGGGATAGATAACGCCAAACAAGGATTCGCCCTCATCTTTCTCGACATTGCAGCGGCTTTTGACTCCGTCAGTCATGATCTACTTCTGGCCCGCCTGGTCGAAAAGGGAATCCACGGCACCGCCCTCGCATGGTGTACCTCATACCTACATGACAGATGGCAACACGTCCGCTCCGGTACCTCAACCTCCACCCCATTCCCATTAACGAAGGGTGTCCCTCAAGGTTCCTCACTCTCTGCCCTATTCTTTAACGTCTATATGCAGCCTATCTGCTCCATCATCAGGTCCTTTGGTATAAACTGCCTAATTTATGCCGATGATGTCCTCATGTTCACCCCAATACATACTGATCACCCAGACCTATCCCGATTATCCTCATGTTTCAACGCAGTCACAGACTGGCTACACTCGCAGAAGCTCAAAATCAACCTTAAAAAGACGGATGTACTTTTCATCAGCAGAGATCAAGAATTTACCCCGCCACCTTCACTGAAAGTACGTGACGCCGAACTTCTCACAAAGTCAACGATCCGTTACCTTGGAGTAACGCTCGACCAACATCTCAACTTAAACGCCCAGATAAGCAACATCTCAAAAGCTATTTACCACAAGATCCGTATGTTACGTAACATCAGACCTCTACTTGAGCCAGAGGACTTTCGAACAGTCTTTCAGTCACTGGTGATGCCCCATTTCGACTATGCGAACTCCATTCGCCACGGCCTTCCGAAGTGCACTCTTCAACCGCTGCAGCTAGCAATGAACACTGCAGCCCGAACCCTTCACCAAGCCTCTAGAAGGGAGCACATTACCCCCATCCTGAAAACGCTACATTGGCTCCCAGTACGCCATAGGATCACCTTCAAAATCTTAACAATAACTTTCAAAGCCATCAACAAATGCACAGCCAGCGCCCTTTCTGAACTTATTCAACTCACCCCACCCAACAGACTGAGAAGATCCGCCGCCACCAACTCCCTAATACTCCCGAAACCCATCACCAAATGTACGAAAACCACCAGAGACCGCGCCTTTGCGCTATCAGCACCTTCATGCTGGAACAACCTACCAACCAACATCCGTGCCATAAACAACCTTCACCAATTCAGAAAGGCTTTGAAGCACTACCTCTTCCTGCAATGCTTCCCCAACTTAGAAGACATTACGTAGCCACACCTCATCCCTACCCACCATCCATCCAATCGCCCTCTCCGACCCTCCGTCCCTCCTCTCCCGGTTAATCACCTGACCGACCTTAACTCTACACCTCACAATGGATTTTAAATACATGCATAGATAGATCGAAGAGTGATGTACATAGTTTGACATGTTCTCCAAGTTCAAATTCCTGTTTATTGTAAGTCCAATGTAGTTTCCCCACACTGGACATTTGTGTTACATGTGAACCGCGCTGATGTAAATAGTGTGGTATATAAAAAATGTTAAATAAATAAATAAATAAATAACAATACCTTTAAAAAAGGAGGTGAAATATCTCGGAGTAATGCTCGATAGTGAGCTAAACCTACAGTCACACATCAACAGGACCACCAAAAACGCTTACTTCAAGATGAGAATAATCAGACGCCTCAAGCCACTCCTCACACCAGATCATTTCCGCACAGTCTGTCAAGCTCTAATAACTCCCATACTCGACTTCTGCAACCCGATCTATATAGGTATGTCAAAACAGTCATTCAGACCGCTCCAAATGGCCCAAAACACGGCGGCACGAATAAAATCCGGAGCATCAAAACAAGAACACATCACCCCCATACTAAAAGACCTACACTGGCTCCCAATCACCTCACGTATCAAATAAAAGACAATCCTAAACATATTCAGAATCAAACACAGGAACTCTGCCCACAGCCTTCAACCCCTCATACAACCCGACGTCAGTACAAGACCTAGAAGAAAAGACACATCAGACACAATCATCACGCCTACAGACTACATTTATTTATTTTTATTTTATTTATTTTTATTTCTTATATACCGCGCTTTTAATCAGTGCGGTTTACAAATGAACAAATTTAAACACAATGATACAATCAGCATTGTTTTTTTACAAAGAACAGAGTACAAAAAACTTGGGGTAAACAGGGTTTAACTATATACAAATAAAAATGAAGCGGTAAATATGGTTAACTATGTACATGGCATTTTGGTTGATTAAATGGAGGAGGTAATTAGATAAAATTATAGTACAGTATAATACGGTAAGAGTAGAGTGTGCAAGTATGTATATCATGATTAGCCATTTTCCCCCGGTGTCAAGTGGGAAAGATCAACATGCAGATTATGTTCAATCGGAGTTGCTTCAGGGTAGTACATTAGGAACAAATGATGTTTTAAGGCTTTTCTGAATGTCATGAGACTAGTGATGGCTCTAATTTCGGGTGGAAGGGCATTCCAGGCTCTGGGTGCAAACAGTGAGAAGGCTCTAGCGGCTGTTGATTTAGAGCATTTTGTAAGGAGTTTCGGAAGTTCAATGGAATTCAGTGCAGCAGATCTCCTGGCTCTGTTTGTTGGAGTAACCTGTATCATATTGCAGATAGGTGATAGAGATGGGCTCTTTGCAGCTTTAAAAGTCATGACCAGGGTTTTATATAAGGTTCTGGCCTGGAGTGGTAGCCAGTGTAAATTCATCAGTATTGGGGTTATATGCTCTGAGCGTGGAGCACCTACGAGAATTCTCGTGGCTGCATTCATGGCCAGACGGAGGAGATTTAGGGTAGATTGTGGGTGACCGTGTAGTATGATATTGGCAAAATCGAAGTGTGGTAGTACTAGGGCTTGGAAGATAGTGTGGAAATCTGAGTAGTCGAGAAGAGGTTGGAGGTTACGTAGGGACCGAATCTTTTGGTAAATTGAGTTTGTTGCTTTCTTGATGTGTACAGACATATCGAGCCGCTGATCTAAAGTAATCCCTAAGTATCGAATTGTGGGTTGTGCCTTCAGTTCAATGTTGTTTACATGTAATGAGGCAGGGGGTATGAATGTTGGATTCCTTGTTACGAATAGGATGTCTGTTTTGTTATGATTTATACGTAAGTTCTGTTTGTGGAGACAATTTGATACAGCTTCGAAGCAATGAGCTATTGATGTAAAATCTGGTTTTTCTACATTGAATGGAGCATACATCAGGATGTCGTCAGCATATGCTAGACATTGAATGTTGAAGGTACGTATCACATCACAGATTGGCTGCATATAGATATTGAACATTAGTGCGGATAAGGAGGATCCCTGAGGGACACCTTGTTTAAGAGGGAATGGGTCAGATGTTGCATCTCCTGTTCTGACTTGCTGCTGTCTATCAGATAAGTAAGATTTGCACCAGTTCAGGGCTAGACCTTGAATACCCTTATCTTTGAGGCACCATAGGAGAGTATTGTGGTTTACTGAATCAAATGCAGCCGCTATGTCGAGAAATATGAGAATGAACCCTTGATGAATATTGTCGATGCTTATGATTAGGTTATTGAATAGGGTTGTGAGGAGGGTGTCCACACCATGTTCTTCTCTAAAACCATGTTGTGAGGGGTCCAGGGGAGCTTCTGAGTCAACGTGTTGTTGTATTTGTCGCTGGACTACTTTTTCCATGATTTTTGCTAGTAACGGGATACTAGAGATAGGTCTAAAAGATTTGACTTTTGTTGGGTCTAGCTTGCTGTTCTTCAGGAGGGGGCGGATGGATGACTGCTTGAGGCTTTGGGGGAAGGATCCAGTTGAGAATGAATGGTTGACAATCTTGCTTATAGTTGGGCTAAGTTCATGTCGTAGTTCTTTAATCCACCTAGCTGGGCAGGGGTCGTTAGGTGCAGTAGTTAAGTTAATAGCTGTTATTATTTCTTCAATCTCTTTGTTGGATACTTGAGAGAAATTATCAAGCATGGCAAGTTGGGTCACATTCTGTGGGGTAGAAGGTGCTGGTGCTGTAAGGATCGAACTAGTCTGAATCATTTTTGATTGTAAGTATTCGGCATAATCCTGAGGGCGTGGCATAGGTGGTTGGGTTGTGGTTGGATCACCTGTTAAGGATTTAACGATATTGAAGAGGTCATGTGGCTTGTTCAAGGACCGCATTAATGTATCTGAGTGGAATTTCTTTCTTTTCTCCATTGTCATTTTTCGGTGAGTTTGTAAGTATGAGTTGTATGAACAGAGTGCCTCAGGAAATCGGGAGGAATGCCAGCGTCTCTCAAGTCTGCGTAGGTGGAGGAGAGATTCTTGAAGTTCGGAGGAGAACCATGGTTTATGTTTGCTCTTGGTCTTGATCCTGTTAGTAGCAGGGATGCAGGCAGCGGCTTTCAATGTGTTGTTCCAGTTGTTTATTAAGTCATCTTGAGAAGGTAAGTCCTTATTGAGTGCAGGTAGAACTTTCTCCAAGTCTTAAATCTTATCAAATGGATGGAAGCGAGTTTCAAGGGCACTCGGGGGGCGACCTGCAGTATTACTGTTTTTGGAGAAGTGTTCAGTGGGGATGTAAAAGAGGAGTAAATTGTGATCAGACCAGGGTATAGGGGTTATGTATATCGGGGGCTTCTGAGATGTGTTGAGTACCACTTGAGGAGCGAAGATTAGATCCAGTGTGCCTCCTTTGATATGGGTGGGAGCGTCGATAAGTTGTTCAAAACCTAATTGGTACATGGCTTCGAGGAATGCTGAGGAGTGTGAGGTTTGTAGCGATGGTAGATTAAAATCCCCTACTAGCCAGTTGGGGGATTGAGGGTTGGGAGAGTTACATGCAATGTTGATTATTGATGGAAGGTCTTCTGGGGAGGGAGACGGTGCTCGATAGATAAGATTGATCATACAGCTCCTATTAGATATGGAGAGAGCATCAAGGTGTGGGGTACTGGTGGTATTGTTCAGCTTGAATTGGAGGTCCGATTTGGCGAGAATGAGTGTGCCACCACCTCTCTGGTTAGCTCTGTGGCAGGCATAGATGGAAAATTCTGGAGGAATCATCTGGTTGATGAGGACGTTGTCGTTGTCGGTTAGCCATGTCTCGGTTATTAGCAGTATGTCTAGGTTATGTGTTGTTAACAGATCAATAACTGCAGGCCATTTGGAGCGTATAGATCTGGCATTTATTAAGGCGCACTTGAGTATACGATCGGTCTTGTGCTTCTCATTAGGGTCTTTGTCAGGAAGCAGCGGGATATGTAGTAGGTGTGAGTAGGATATTCTAGTTCTCATGTTGGAAAGGTAGGGATATTCCATTGAGCACCTACCATTGCTATAAAGGATAGGGATCTGCTTAATGCAAGGGTCTAGTGCCAATGTTAGGACTGGGATCGATGCTAAGAGCAAGATGAGAACTAAGTGAGGCATTTGATACATGATAGAGGACATGTCTATAGGCAGAGTGGTCAGCTGAGGAGGAGATAATTGGGTGTGCTGGAAATAGTCAGCAGGGAAAATCGATATACAACAAGGCGAACAAATTATATAACTAGTTATATAACAGTACTACAATGATAGTTTACAGTTGTAGAGAGCAACAACCATGGGATATAACAGTCATGCAGTGCTATAGCAAATTAAAGACTACTCCCTATCACGGCTGTGAAATTAGTAGTGGGATTCAAGTAGGGGTAATTAGGGGCGATAGCTAGTTAATGGCATCTGCAAAAGTAAGGTACAAGCTAGCTTGAGGAATGATTACGGACAATAGCTTGACTAGGGATGCTAACAGTATCAATATAATCAGAGCTGACAGTATGCTAACAGTATCAAAGTCATACAATTCATTTGGCTGTAGTATACTTGCGGTGGTCAGCGGATCGTCTAGGTGAAGGTGGGAGCCGGCTCGACCTCCAGGGAGCTCAGCTGTTTGATTGTGTAGATCTTATGTAGCGCTGATCAGTGCTGTTGCTGGGATGAGCCTTTCCAGGATGAACTCAGAACCTTAAATCCCTCGGAGCAGGCCCCGATTGGGCAGTGATATTGCTGCTTCTCCTCCTGCCGCTTGAGGTTCGATCCCCCGACTGGGGAGAGCTGCTGACGGCGGCGGGTATAAAATGTCTCAGAAGGATAAGATCGTGCCTCTGGATAGCATATTTCTCTTAGGTGGTGCTGAGGTTCCAGGTTGCAGTGCTCTGTCGTCATATGTAGCTGGGATGAACTTGCCGTTGGAGCACGATTCCTTGTTATGGGGAACGATTTCTGGATCTAGGTGACCTTCGATTTGGCATAGCCTTCCGCCCTGGTCCACGCCTAAGGGCCACACCAAAGGGCCCTCAGGCGAGGCCCTCAGGCGCGGGCCCGGCTGGCGCGAGCTTTTAAAGTTCCCTCGGCGCGCCCCGATTGGGCGGGATGTCTCCGCTGCTCCTCCTGCCTCTGGAGGCTCAATCCCCGGGCTGGGGAGAGCCGATAAAGGTGGTGGGGGGGCAAGAGAACCACGCGCCGGCTGGCGCGAGCTTTTAAAGTTCCCTCGGCGCACCCCAATTGGGCGGGATGTCTCCGCTGCTCCTCCTGCCTCTGGAGGCTCGATCCCAAGGCTGGGGAGAGCGGATGAAGGTGGTGGGGGGGGCAAGAGAACCACGTGCCGGCTGGCGCGAGCTTTTAAAGTTCCCTCGGCGCGCCCCGATTGGGCGGGATGTCTCCGCTGCTCCTCCTGCCTCTGGAGGCTCAATCCCCGGGCTGGGGAGAGCTGATGAAGGTGGTGGGGGGGGCAAGAGAACCACGTGCCGGCTGGCGCAAGCTTTTAAAGTTCCCTCAGCGTGCCCCGATTGGGCGGGATGTCTCTGCTGCTCCTCCTGCCTCTGGAGGCTCGATCCCCGGGCTGGGGAGAGCCGATGAAGGTGGTGGGGGGGCAAGAGAACCACGCGCCTGCTGGCGCAAGCTTTTAAAGTTCCCTCGGCGCGCCCCGATTGGGCGGGATGTCTCCACTGCTCCTCCTGCCTCTGGAGGCTCGATCCCCGGGCTGGGGAGAGCAGATGAAGGTGGTGGGGGGGGCAAGAGAACCACGTGCCGGCTGGCGCGAGCTTTTAAAGTTCCCTCGGCGCGCCCCGATTGGGCGGGATGTCTCCGCTGCTCCTCCTGCCTCTGGAGGCTCGATCCCCGGGCTGGGGAGAGCCGATGAAGGTGGTCGGGGGGCAAGAGAACCACGCGCCGGCTGGCGCGAGCTTTTAAAGTTCCCTCGGCGTGCCCCTATTGGGCGGGATGTCTCCGCTGCTCCTCCTGCCTCTGGAGGCTCAATCCCCGGGCTGGGGAGAGCCGATGAAGGTGATGGGGGGGGCAAGAGAACCACGCGCCGGCTGGCGCAAGCTTTTAAAGGTCCCTCGGTGCGCACCGATTGGGCGGGATGTCTCCGCTGCTCCTCCTGCCTCTGGAGGCTCGATCCCCGGGCTGGGGAGAGCCGATGAAGGTGGTGGGGGGGCAAGAGAACCACGCGCCGGCTGGCGCGAGCTTTTAAAGTTCCCTCGGCGCGCCCTGATTGGGCGGGATGTCTCCGCTGCTCCTCCTGCCTCTGGAGGCTCGATCCCTGGGCTGGGGAGAGCCGATGAAGGTGGTGGGGGGGCAAGAGAACCACGCGCCGGCTGGCGCGAGCTTTTAAAGTTCCCTCGGCGCGCCCCGATTGGGCGGGATGTCTCCACTGCTCCTCCTGCCTCTGGAGGCTCGATCCCCAGGCTGGGGAGAGCCGATGAAGGTGGTGGGGGGGCAAGAGTACATGAAGGCATGCAAGTCCACCGCATGAAGAGTGCTATCAATGCCAGCACCTGGACTGTGGAACACACTCCCTAACGAACTGCGATCCATGGAGGACACTAAGGACTTTCGGAAACAACTAAAAACTCTGCTCTTCCTGGAGCACTACGGCCCGAACACATAATGGGAGCAATAGTCACGAACTAACGACTTATGCACCCACTCATGGTACATAACACTGTATAAAGCTCATGCTGTAAATAGCGCACGCTAATCAACCTACCCACACGCATTCACATCCACTGTACAGTAAAGCATACCTGAACACAAATACCAATTCCTTGATTGTTTGCTTTGTACACCGCCTTGATTGAAGGATAAGGCAGGATAGAAATACCTTTAAATAAAAATAAATAAAAAGAGGCCAGAGTTGCACAGGGATGGTAAATGTTTGCTTCATCACGATAATGCTCCAACTCACACATCACATTTTGTCGAGCTGTCCTTGGTCAAACACCAAATCGATCAAGTCCATCAGCCTCCATACTCACCTGACCTCACACATTGTGACTTTTTCTTGTTTCCAAAATTGAAATTACCACTGAAAGGAAAGAGATTCAATAACTTGGAGACCATTAAGCAAAATTCAACACAGCAACTTCACAACAGAACGAAAGAGGCATTTCAAAATTGTTTCCAGCAGTGGCAGGAATGCTGGAGGAAGTGTGTTTTATCTGAAGGGGGCTACTTTGAAGGAGACTGAGAGTAATAACTGTATTGTGTTATTGTACAAGTCTCAATACCTTTTGATCACACCTCATATCTTATCTCAATACATTTGATAAGATTTTATTAGGGATTTTTGATATTGTGTGTGTGTTATATGAAGCTGTCATGATGCATTTTATTTTATATGATGCAAACTAATTTGGTCCCCCTTTTGAGAAAAAAAGCAGTATAGAAGGTTAAGAATAGAACAGAATGCTTTGGATAGCAAATATATTTATTCACACACACACTACAAAATTATTTTTTCTATCCTTAGCCTTATTCACAGGTCTGCTCAAATTGCTATGTGCCTTAGTTTCCATCCCAAAATGGGTGAATCAGCTCTGTAATGCTTTCTAAATTTAGCTGTCAATGCTACCATTTAGTTGCAATTCATGTATTTGCCTAATTTGTTTTTCTATCATTTATTTTATATTCTGATCACTCTTTGATCAGCTACTATATAGCATTCTATTTACCATATTGTTTTGAGCACGATAATGTGTGTCTAAAGCAATAATATTACTACATCAGTGCACAGTGGGCAGAAATATTTTTCAGCATTCTTCTTTAATTAACTTGTCTTACAAACAAAGGCTACCAGATGAACACAATTTAAACTCAGCATGTATTTTCAGCTAGAAGGCAGATAATTATTGCTCACTGTTAAAATAATGTTCTTCCATAAGCTCGTGTAAAACAAACTTTAAATGTCATTTTACAGCAATAAAGATAGCACAGTGTAGTTCCATTTTAGACTCTGACAATTATACTGAGGGTCTACTCATTAACCTGAAGGTCAAAGGTAAGAGAGGTTGACCAGCTCTTTCTATCGCAAACACATATTGGCTTACATCAAATGTAATGAGCTATTAATGAAGAAAATAAAGACAATAAGAAAACCAAAGTTCAACTTTGATTTATTTTTAAATAGAATTATAAATCTGTAAATACTGTCTAGGCAATGCCACTTTTTTATCTGCTTTCTCTCATTAATATGAAATCTTCTTTTGTAAGTATTTTGCTGTATTATATAGCACATGATGGAAGTACCTTTTAAATCATATAGTAGCAGGGTAGTTCAATAGCACTTTAATATATGACTTTGATTAAAAGAAATAAATACAAATGAACAAGTAAACATGAGCTGAAAATTTCATACTCCAAATATAGGTGTTGCAGCTGCTTTAACCATATTTACTACTCTAATTTCGTTTTACCAGTTTCTACAAGGTTGTACACGATTTATACACATTGAACCGTAAATCAGATTACTTTCTAACAGAGTTTCTCATGGATCGCATTCCAAAATTAGATGGATAATTAGATTTTGCTTGAAGCTTACTGAAAATTCTAAGTGTTCCCTATGTATATTGTACTAAATGGTCAACAGGTTGTCTAGTTCCTGTCATTAGTTTTGACTGATGTTTCACTACTGAAAGACTGATGATCCTTAAGTGGAAGAATTTCTTGTTCAATGATTGTTGATATTTGTGAGTGATATTGCAGAAGGACTGAATAGAAAAGTCTGCCTTTTTGCACATGATATGAAAATTTTCAATAGAGTGGACATTTCTGAGGGAGTGGACAACACGAGGAATGATCTAAAAACACAGGAAGAATGGTCTAATGCTTGGTACTTAAGATTTATGCGAAGAAGTGCAGAGTCATGCACTTGGGATGAAGAACTTCAAAGGAATTGTATGCGATAGGGGAAGAGAGGTTGGCGTGCATAGACCAGGAGAGGGACATCAGAGTGCTAGTGTTTGAGGATCTCATGGTAGCAAAACAATGTGACAAGGCAATAGCCAAAGCCAGAAGGATGTTGGGATGCAGACAGAGAGGAATAACCAAAAGAAAGGAGGAGGTATTAATGCCTTTGTACAAGTCATTGGTGAGGACTCACTTGGGGTATTGTGTTCAGTTTTGGACAGCATATTTCACAAAGGATATAAAAAGATCTGAAACAGTTTAAAGGAAGGTGACCGAAATGATTTGGAGCCTGCCCCAGAAGACGCATGAGAAGAGACTTGAAGACATAATGTATTTATTTTATTTATTTATTTATTTAGACAGTTTTGTATACCACCTTATCCTTCAATCAAAGTGGTCACAACACAATTGAGATACATTTAACACGAGGGGATATGAGACACATACACTAATACTTACAGGGAACATGGGCAATGGAGGGTTAAGTGGCTTGCCCAAAACCACAAGGAAGCACCTGTGGGACTAGAAACCCCAGTCCTTCCGGCCCAAGGTTGCTGTCCTCTAGTGGGATTTGAACCCCTGACCTTCCGGCCTGAAGTACCTTGCCCCAACCACTAGGCCACTCCTCCACTCCAGACTTTTAAATACTTAAAGGGTATCAATGAACAAGCAAACCTTTTTCCAAGAAGAAGAAGCTGTAAAACTAGAGGGCATAGGATGAAGCTGCAAGATGGTAAACTTAAAAGCAACATCAGGAAATACTTTTTCATTGAAAGGGTGGTGGATGCTTGGAATGTCCTCCAGATGGAGGTGGAGGGGGCAAATACAGTAACAGAATTCAAAATGGCATGGGACAGCGGATTCCTTTAAATATCTTTTATAGAACCCTATCCACAGTCATAAAGGGGGATTATCTGCATGGAACAGCAGTTACAATCACTCTAGGGACAGGCTAGATGGACTCCACTGGTCTTTTTTTCTTTTTAAGTGCCATCAAGTCAATGCTGACTCCTGCAACCCAGTAGCCCCTGGGTTTTCTTGGCAAGGTATGACCGGAAGTGCCAAGCACTACCCGTGCAGCTTCCAATATCAGTGCTGCATGGTTAACGCCAGTCCCCACCTCCGTCCCATCACCAGAATTCCCCTGGAATGCCCCAATGCTAGCCAGCTAGCATCGGGGAGCATAGGGGACTTTGTCGGGGATAATCGATAGCACTTTTGGATCCATCTCTGACCTTTCACGAACACATCTCCATGATCTCCCGCAGCTCCTTTGCTGCTTTACGGCAAATTAGGGCCGTCCGATCCGTATTACCCACTGATTCCTTACACACCCTTGTCATTGCTCTCGTCATTAGCAGATTGGATTATTGCAATGTTTATCTAGCCAACCTCCCTAAATACTACCTTCAAAGGCTACAGCGCATCCAGAATACTGCAGCTCGCCTTATCACCTTCTCCAGTAGATTTGACCACATTACCCCTATCCTCCTTCATTTGCATTGGCTTCCCCTTCATTATCGCTTCCACTATAAATTTCTGATTCTACTTCATCGGGCCATTTACACCAGTACTCCTCTCTATTTGGCAGACTGCATTTCCCTACACTCTCCCCATCGACAACTCTGTTCCATCAATACCAATCGTCTATCCCTTCCTTCGCCTTCCCAAGCCCACCTAGAACAGACACAAAACTCTGCCTGGTTCTTTCTTGGACCACTGTTGTGGAATACACTACCTACTCATCTTCGGCTAGAATCATCATACCCCCAGTTCAAGTCATTGCTTAAGACTTATTTATTCCAGAAAGCCTTTGACCTCTTCCCCGAAGCCCCCCCCCCCCTCCACCCGACTGTCCTTTGTTTTTGTCTGATATTTTATAAATTGTCTCTGTTGGTCTCCCTTTCTGTCCTTATGGTTTATCGTGAGTTGGTATTAATGTATGATTTGTTTGCCCTTTCTGTACCCTTCTTTCCTATCTATTTTTGGCGTTCTACTTCCTGGTTTGCAGTGTTTAATCAATTTTATTGTACACCACTTAATGCTTCTGCCCTAGCGGTATATCAAATATTAAATAAAGATAAAGATAAAGATACCCGTGTATTTGCCGTCGAATATCCAGTTAGCAGGCATTTGCATGGTTAACTTGCTGTTAACTGTGTAAATGCCTTTTGAATATTGGGCCCTATGTTACTATATTACTATATATCAATGACAAATATGGAGAGAGGAGCAATCCTAATAGATTAATACAGTACTGCATGCAAAAAACATGGCATCTGCTTCTTGTACAATCAGAGTTGGGAATGATGCAGAGGCAGATACACAGCCCCTGGGGGAAGTCTGAGTTGGCTGCCTACCCATGCCAACAAAAGGATAGTGATCTTGTCTTGGTTGAATTTCATGATATACCTGGAGATAAAGGAGTCAATTTTCAAAGGAAGTTATGGGGCTCATTTTGGAAACCATATTCATGCTTTGGCCTTCCAAAAACAGGCATAGAGACTTCCAAAGCACAGAGACAATTCCACAGCCATTTTAGAAGCCATGTTCCTACACCTCTCCTCATGAAGTCCGCTCTTCCAAAGGTTTGCTTCTCTCTATGCCAGGGATGGCCCGTCCACTAGGTGAACTAGGTGTCCACCTAGGGTGGCCGACCAAGGTGGACGGCGGCAGTGGCACACATGACCAGCTGTGCTGCCCCCCCCCCCCCCCAGCTGCTGCCGATTCTGTTTGGGGGGGAGGCGGCCAGTGGCAGCAGTAGTATTTCCAAAAGCAGCAGGGTTTTGTCTGCGGCAAAACATGTCCTTCAGCACACATGGCCTGCTGCTTCTGACCCCCCTCTGACAGTAAGTTACATCAGAAGGAGATCAGAAGTGGCAGGCCATGTGTGCTTAAGAATATGGCCCTCTGCGGGCAAGAAAGGGGTGGCAAAAAGCCGTCACTTTTTGAAATGCTGCCGCTGCCCACCTCCTCCTTCCGAGACAGAATCAATGGCAGCTAGAGGGAAGCAGCAAGGATGGGGTTTCTGCCTAGGGTGGCAGAAACCCTTGGGCCAGCTGTGCTCTATGCCCTTTTCTTCCACTTCCAATTCCCAGACTTTGATCCTTTCACCTTGCTGCTCGTTCTGCCTGGAACAAACTACCTGAGGTTTCATCTCTCCCCCTTTTCAAATTCATGCTAAAGGCTCACCTCTTTGAGGCTGTTTTTGGATCCAGATCCCTTGTTTTCCTTTTGTCTCCTTACCTTTCCCTATTTGTACCACTTGTTCTTAGCTATTGCATTGTCTCTCTTGATTAGATGGTAAGCTCTGATGAGCAGAGACCGTCTTTTATATGTCTCTGTACAGCACTGCATATGCCTTGTAGTGCTATATAAATGATTAATAGTTGTAGCAGTAGTAGTCTGTGGATGTCCAAACCTGAACAGGGGCACGGTGGAGGCCTTCCCAGGAACTTAGAGGTCCCAGCCTGATCTCAGAAATGTCCTGGACGTCCGGCATCACGCCTAAGTTTAGATCTGCTCCAGGCACCTGAAAAGTGCTCATTTTGGCTGAAAAGGTTACAGGGAGTTTAGAAAAGAAAACACTCCATCCTCCCCAATTCCTGGTGGAATTTCAATGACAGCAGCAGTAGGATCTGAGCCCTGGCTTTCCTGTTCCTAACTCACTACTAGACACTCAGGTGCTAAAGTACTATTCTGAAGATCTCTCTGTAGATGCTCCCACAGACATCCATATTGAGTACATTCACGTTTGTGAAATCATGTCTGCACCTGGACATGCCTGCTTTTTTTTTCAGACATTCTGGCTTAGAAGTCCCAGATTGCACTTGAATGTCCTTTCTAAAATTCCCTCCACATGTTTACTGACGGCTAATAAACACAGAGCCCCATTCCAGGATGGGGATGACCGGGCCGTCTGGATGTCCCCACTGAAGATGGGGCTGTTAGGACCCGATTCTGGTCCACAGGAACAAACCGTTCCTGTGGGAGCCAGAATCGGGCCCAAGGACAGCCCGGCATGCCCCCTACACCTGCAGGGACATCCTCCCCACAGGCACCTCGGTATCTGCAGTTCTGACCCCCCAAATCCCCATCACCCATCCCATTGCTGGCCTTCCATGGCCTGGATCGGTGATGCGGGTGGCGGGAACACCCCCTTCACACCCGGCCCTGGCCCCAGGGGTGGCTTCCCTGCCCCAATATGGCAAATTGTGCTGCTTATACTACCTCTTAGGTGGTATAAGCAGCACATCCCAGCAGGCCCGGCAACACGTACAGGACCGATTCAGGTCATGGCCCTGTATGTGCTGCTGGGTCTGCCAGCCCAAGGAGTGGCTCCCCTGCCCTGATCCGGCAAATTGTGCTGCCTATACCACCTCTGAGGTGGTATAAGCAGCATGTACCAGCAGGCCTGGCAGCACATACAGGGCCATGACCTGAATCGATCCTGTAGGTGCTGCCAGGCAGCTCGCCCCTGCTTCATCCCCTCCCACTACTACTACTATTACTACTATTAGTGAGCATTTGTATAGCCCTACAAGACATATGCAGCGCTGCACAGACATGGAAGAGACAGTCCCTGCTCATCAGAGCTTACAATCTAGTCAAGACAGACAACACAAGGAAAACACAAGGAGATCAGGTGAGTCAAGATCCGAAAGTGGCAGCAAAGAGGTGAGTTTTTAGCTTGGATTTGAAAAGAACCAGAGAAGGTGCCTGACATACAGACTCAGGCATAAGGTGCAGCAAGGTGAAAGGAGCAAAGTGTGGAGTTATCAGTCGAAGAGAAGGGCACTGATAGAAGTGATTTGCCAATAAGAGCAGAATTCCTGAGAAGGGATATAGGGAGAGATAAGAAAGAAAAGGTAGTGAGGAGCTGCAGAGTGAATGCACTTATAGGTCAGCAGGAGAAGTTTGAACTGGATGTGGAAATGGATAGGGAGCTAATGAAGTAACTTGAGAAGAGGGGTAATATGAGCATGATGAGGCTGGTGGGAGATTAGCCATGCAGCAGAGCGTTGAACAGATTGAAGGGGAGAGAGATGATTCAAAGGGAGACCAGCAAGGATTAGGTTACAGTAGTCAAGATTGGAGGTGATTAAGGAGTGGATAAGTGTCTTAGTAGTGTGTTTAGAAAAGAATAGGAGGATTTTGGCAGGTTTTAGCTATCAGTTGGATGTGTGTGGAGAAGGAGAGGAGTCAAAGATGACCCCAAGGTTGAGAGCTTAGGAAATAGGGAGGAGTAGAGAGTTATCCACAGAGATTGAGAAAGGATGAAGGGGAGAGGAGGGTTTAGGGGGAAAAATAAGAAGCTCAGTTTTGGCCATATTTAATTTCAAGTAACTGTGAGACATCCAAACAGCAGTGTCAGAAAGGCAGGGCATAGATCCGGTCCTGGATTGCCAGAGAGATTTCAGGTGTAGAGAGGTAGATCTGGGAGTCATCAGCATAAATATGGTACTGAAAGCTATGGGAAGAAATGAGTGCACCAAGGGATTGAGTATAGAAAGAGAAAAGGAGTGGACACAAGACAGGTCCTTGGTCTATACCAACTGAGAGAGAGATAGCAGCAGATGAGGATCCACCAGAACAAACACTGAAAGAAGAGAACCAGGATAGTACAGAGCCTTAAAACCAAGCGAGGGCAAAGTATTGAGGAGAAAATTGTGGCCAACAGTGTCAAAAACAGTAGAAAGGTCAAGAATGATGAGGACTGAGTAAAGTCCCTTCGATTTTGCCACGAACAAGACACTGAAGAATTTGGCAAGAGCCATTTCAGTAGAATGTAAAGGATGTATTGATGGAACTGCACTGGCTCCCAGTCACTGCCAGGATTCAATACAAAACATTGGTAACGACATTCAAGCTAATTCACAACCTGGCCCCTTCATTCCTCTCCACCCTGATCTCCATGCAACCTACCACCAGAAGCAGGAGAACCATCAGCTCGGACACACTAATAGTTCCAAACAGCATCAGACATGTAAAAATCAGTACTAGCCGCAGAGCGTTCTCCTTCTCTGCCCCCACTTTATGGAACCACCTACCACACGAGCTAAGAGCAATTAAAGACTTACTCGATTTCAGGAAAAAATTAAAAACTCATCTATTCAATTGTCACTATGACCAGATGTAAATCCAATAAGATAAAATGAAGTGAACTGCTGTATGTAAAAATGTAAGTAGATGAAGGATAATCGCTTTTAAATGTATGATAGTTCCTTAAGGTCTATGTGTAGACCCTACTATGTGTGCTGTGTATTACCCCTGTTCTCTCTATCTATGCCCCAAATTTTCTGTCTTGATTTTGTGACATATCCCAAAATTATAATCAAACCGCTTCTGATCGCTGGAAGTAGCGGTATATAAATGTTTGCTAAATAAATAAATAAATAAATGAAAGCCAGATTGTAAAGGATCTAAGAGGGCTTGAGAGGAGAGAAAGTCAAGGCAACGGCACATTTGAGTAGTTTAGAAACAAAGTGAGGGTTTCTTGAGGAGAGGTGTACAGTAACCTTTAAGGCTGAAGGGACAGTTGTAGTGGAGAGCAATAGGTTGAGAATATGAGAGATGGAATGGACAACAATGGAGGGGTTGGGGCTTAGAAGACAGGTGGGAAAAGGATCAGAGCAGCAGGTGGTGAGTTTGGAGGAGGAAAGAAGGTGTGTGATTTCCTCCTCAAAGAAAAGGAAGAAAGGGTAGCGGAGGTAGGGGGGAAAGTTGGAAGTGAAGAGGGGGAGGAGAAGAAGTAGATGACCTCATGGGGAATTGGAGGGTGATCTTGTGGATTTTCTCATGGAAATAGTCAGCCAGGGTTTGGGCAGAAAGAGAAGGAGGGGTCAGAGGTGGAGACACCTTGAAGAGATAGTTGAGAGTTGTACAGAGACAGTGAGGCTCAGAGGCAAGAGAGTTAGTCAGATGGACATAATAGTCTTGTTTGGCAAGTGTTTTGGCTGACTGGAAAGAGACAAGTATGAATATGAAGTGTAGAAAGTCTGCAAGGTATGGGTTTTTAGCCAAGCACGCTCAGCTGAATGGGCACAGGAACTTTGCATAGTGGGTAGTAGAAGACAGCCAGGGCTGGGGTATAGTACACCTCAGAATACATGGCATGGGTGGAGCAAGAGCATCCAGAGCAGAGGAGAGTCCTGCATTATAGGAAGCTACTGCCTCATCAACAGACTCAGATGACATAGTGGAGGAAAGAGGTGATCAGACAGTGGAGGAGAGAGCTGCCATGATAGACAGCAGTGACTGACACCGAGTCTTCTGGGAGAAGCCAGTTCTCAGTTAGAGCAAGAAGATTGAGAGAATTAGAGATAAAGAGATTATGAGTAAAGACAAGTTTGTTTGAGATGGAGTGTATGTTCCACAAGGCACATAAGAAAGGGAGAGAGAAAGGGGAAAGGAGAAGGATATGAATATCATTTGAGGTGTTTTGCTTGAAGATCTGTTCTCAGAGTGTGACAAAAGTCTAGGTGAGCCAGGGTTGGCGTTGAAAGAATGAGAGAATGAGAAGGAGTAGAAAAGTATGGGGCAGAGAGGAGACAGCATGGCAGTAATGAGGGTGAGGTTGTTTTAGAGAGCGAGGAGATGGCTGAATGAGAGGGAGAAGGTGGTAAAGCTCAAGAGTTGATGACAAGGTAGAAGACAGAATGGTGGAGGAAGTGAGAATGGTGAAGGGAAGATAAGGCAGGGAAGATTGAAGGTATTTGTAGGACGGGAGACTATTAGGAATTATTAGGAATAGGAAGAGAAAGTGATGTGGAGCCATAGAAGAAAGATAGAGAGCAGAACAGAGGCCAAAAGAAATAAGGATAGGTGGGAGAGAGACCACAGAGGATTAGGTGTGCCTCTAAATAATCATGGTAATGAGCAGAAGATGGTTATAAGAGACTGAATGTCATGGGGTAGGTGGGTAGAGGGGAGGGAGGGAGGGATAAAAGCTATGAAGATATGTAGGAGACAGGTAGGAATGAAGAAAACTGAACAATCTTACAGATAAATAAATAAATAGCACACTAATAATGGCACATATAAATAAACAGCACAGTAACAATGATAAAAGAAAGATATCGATGGACACACAGGACTCACAAGCTGGCAGGTAAGTGTGACCAAACTTGCAGCAAAGCAGGTATGCAGTTTCTCGGTGCTGAGTCAGAGAGAAATCACCAAACATGGGAAACAAAAACAGGAAAAGGGAGTTAAGCAAAGCTCGGGGTGGGGTGGGGGGGGAGGGGCATGGTTAGTCACTCAGAGAGATTAGAGCAGGGGGAAGAAAATGGAATATGCTGGAGAACACACCAGGACAGAGAAAAATAGGATAATGGATTACATGTTAGCTTGGCCTCAACAGACAGAGACTAGAAAGTTGACAAATGTATGAGGATATGTAGGAGACAGGTAGGAATGGAGAAAAGTGAATGAACTTACCGACAAATAAATATAGTAGTGGCCAAAAAATTAAGGCAGAGTCCAAATATCAGAATATTTTTAGAAAAGTATGTTTTATTGTCACTTTCAAGGTCAAAAGCTTTAAGAACCAAAGATATATATGTCATTTTCAAAGTTTTATTCAGGAAACAATATATGTGTCAATATTTGATAGGGTGTCCATGATTTTTCAGCACAGCCTGGATTCTTGTAGGCATACTGTTAACTAGCGTTTTACAGTATGCCGGAGTGATTTCATTGACCCATACATGCTTGAGTATGTCCTTTAAATCTGCTTCTGAAGTTGGACGGTGTGCTGCCACCTTTTTCTTCATAAGATTCCAACAGTTTTCAATTACATTGAGATCCGCAGAGTTTTATGGCCAACTTAGTAGCAGTTCGATCTTGTTGTCCACGAACCATTTTTTGACTGTTTTTGCAGTGTGGCACAGTGCCAAATCCTGCTGAAATATAGTTGTGCCAGAAACATTCGTGTGTATTTTAACTTTACTATTCAGCACGGATATGTATTTTGCAGCATTTACTCTTTCACCTTTCTCAAAAATGTGCAGGCCACATCATCCATTCGCCAAGATACAACCCCATACCATGACCGATGGTGGGTGTTTAACAGTCTTGATCATGTACTTCGGATTTAGTCTCTCGCCTGCTGGTTGACGGATGTAGTTGTAACCACTCCCATGTTGAAATGTACTTTCATCTGTGAACATTACCTTCTCCCACCATTCAGCAGATTTGTCTTTCATCTTGCTACAAAACTGTATGCGGTCAGCAATTTGTTTCCTGGTCATCATAGGCTTCTTGGTAGGTCTTCTGGCCATGAGTTTGAATTCATCCACAAGCCGTCATCGGACAGATCTGGCACTTATCTTTATTCCTCGATCATTAGCTAACTGAGCCACACGTTGAGATGAAGTATGTGGACTAAATGTAATAATGTTTTTGAGGAATCAGTCATCTCATCCAGTAGTTATCCGTCTGCGCCCACATTTCGAACGACGTGTACGGCCACCTGATTTTAGAACATTCTGAACTGCACACCTTGATATATGCAAATGTTTTGCAATAGCACATTGTGAATATCCTTCAGCATGGGGTGTGACAACTTGTCCCTTTACAAAGTCATTAATATTGCACTTTCTACCCATCTTGATTGATATTTTACATGTAACTTTCAATCTTTTCCTAGTTGTAAAAATTCAAAACTTCATCCAAGAAACCTATTACAGAGTGTAAGTAAACTAAAATGGATGCCAGATGCATGGTGTGACTAATCGCCATGCTGAATAAATAAGTAAGCACGTGTGACATCTCCACAGTACATTATTTAAAAATAAATTGTAGAAAAAGATACTTGCCTTAATTTTTTGGCCACTACTGTGGCACACTGACAACGTTACAAAACGGGACTGCTACTTCTGAAGAGAGATCTGCAATTGTGAGTATATACTTCTGGGAATTTTTCTGAAGGGAATACTTTGGATTAAAGCTGATTAATCTCTGAACCCAGTGCATTTATTAAATCAGTCAGGGCCTAGTAGCAGCAGTTTAAGTTTAAATTTAAAACACAGAAGACAGCTTTCTGGTTAAATTTAGAACCCAGCAGAAAGTTTCTAGTTTAAATTTCATACTAAGTCAGAGCCTAGCAGCAGCAAAAAGCTTTAATTTAAATCAAATCAGAATATAACTTAGCATAAATGGCAAAACAGGGTCAGTATTCCTTGAGCAAAAAATTTATGTTATTTATTTATTTATTTATTTATTTAACTGTATTTATATCCCGCTTTTCACCGGGTCAAAATAAAGTCTTCTAGAGACCTTTACAAAGAGGCATTCTACCTAGGGGGCAAGAGACCTGTGAAGCTTTTTAAATAGGCACAGCTTAGCTTAGAAGCACAGGACAGGGTACTGTGTAGCAGCCCTCTTTTAATAAGTCTTATTTCCCTCCCTACAACACCCATCCACCCCGTGAATAATCGTAGCTTTATAGGTACTTACACATCTCAAAGGGAAGGAGCTGCTCTTAGCTGCAGCTCTTTATCCAAATCAGTCATACATTAAGGACATGAGATTAATTAAGCTTCAGGTGAATAAGGTATATTAAACGTATTAGGTACACTTTTAGTAGTATAGGTATCCACAGCAAACCTTAGTAAGTAAAGAACTTACAGATCTAAACACAGGCTTAAAACTAAGATGCAGACAGCAGTCCAGCAGTGAGATGGGGGCCTTCCAGTCTTTTGCATTGAGTGTCACGTGTATGATTTTCTCTCAGTTGGTGAGAGGTCTTACGTGTGCACTAGCTGCAAGGAGCTCTTTGCTCTCAGGGAATGAGTCCATTCTCTAGAGGCTAGAGTAGCAGAATTGGAAGACATAAGAAAGACAGAGAGGTACATAGATGAGACCTACATGGATATAGTCCTGAAGTCCCACATCCAGTCTGGCAGCATCCCTGTTGCCATGGAGGAGAGAGGTCTTGTGACAGTAGAGCATCACCCTGGTGTGACAGGAAGTGATCCTGTAACTAGGACCAGTCCTCCAGGTGATGTAAAACCCTCTTGCACCGAAGAAGTTTTTCCAGGGCCATGTGCCAATGAGGGAAGGGATAGGACAGCCGTTATAGTTGGTGATTCAATCATTAGGCATATAGATAGCTGGGTGGCTGGTGGACATGAGGATCGCCTGGTAACATGCCTGCCTGGTGCAAAGGTAGCAGACCTCATGCGCAACCTAGATGAGGTCTAAGATAGTGCTGGGGAGGAGTCTGCTGTCTTGGTACATGTCGGTACCAATGACATAGGAAAATGTGGTAGGGAGGTTCTGGAGGCTAAATTTAGGCTTTTAGGTAGGAAGTTGAAATCCAGAACTTCCAGGGTAGGGTTCTCAGAAATGCTTCCCGTTCCACGCACAGGACCCAAAAATGCAGGCAGAGCTCCGGAGTCTCAATGCATGGATGAGACAAGGGTGCAGAGATGAGGGTTTTGGATTTGTTAGGAACTGGGGAACATTCTGGGGAAAGGAGGGGCTCTTCCGAAGGGATGGGCTTCACCTTAACCAGGATGGAACCAGGCTTCTGGCATTAACTTTTAAAAAGGAAATAGAGCAGCTTTTAAACTAGATAATAGGGGAAAGCCAACAGTCACCCAAGAGCTCATGGTTCGGAAGAATGTATCCTTAAAGGATACTACCAAAAGCAAAGAGGTTCCAAAAAAGAGTAAAGTAGCCCAAATGCCCTTGAGTATGGAGCAGATAGAGCTTAAAGATTCCAAATTACCCATACCTACCAATAGCCAGATTAATATTGAATGAAATAAAGTCTCTAAATGCTAGAAGTCTAAAAAATAAGATGGGAGAGTTAGAATATATAGCACTAAATGAGAAGTTAGAAATGATTGGAATCTCAGAGACATGGTAGAAGGAGGACAACTAGTGGGACACTGTGATACCTGGGTACAAACTATATTGTAATGATAGAGCTGATCAAATTGGTGGAGGGGTTGCACTCTATGTTAGAGAGGGCAATGAGTCAGAAAGGATTAAAGTTTTGCAGGAAACAAAATTTGCTGTAGAATCTCTATGGATTGAAATTCCATGTAAAATGGGGAAGGTGGGGGTGTAATATCGACCGCCTGGCCAGAATGAACAAATGAATGATGAAATGCTCAAAGAAATCAATGAAGCTAACAAAAGGTACAACACAGTAATAATAATGGGTGATTTAATTTACCCCAGTATCGACTGGGTCAGTGTCATAGCAGGACATGCTAGGGAGATAAAGTTCCTAGATGAAATAAATGACTGCTTCTTGGAGCAGCTGGTTCATGAACCAACCAGAGGAGAAGCCATATTGGACCTAGTCCTTAGTGGAACACCAGATCTGGTGCAAGAGATAAGGGTGTTGGGGCCACTTGGCAATAGTGATCATAGCATGATCGTGTTTGATTTAATTAGTGGAGGAGGGATGTTAAGGAAATCCACGGTACTACCTTTTAACTTTCAAAAGGGAGACTATGACAAAATGAGGAAAATACTTAAGAAAAAACTAAAAGGAGCAGTCGCAAAGGTTAAAGATTTACATCAAGCTTGGGTGTTGTTGAAAAATACTTTCTTGGAAGACCATATCGGCTGTATTCCACGCTTTAAGAAAAGTGGAAGGAAGTCCAAAAAACTGCCAGCATGGTTTAAAGATGAGGTCAGAGAGGCTGTTGTTGCCAAAAAAGCATCTTTCTGGAAATGGAAGAAAAAGCCAAATGACAAAAACTGGAAACAGCACAAGCACTGGCAAGTTAAATGCAAGGCATTGATAAGGAAGGCAAAGGGAGAATTTGAGAAGAAGCTTGCTGCGGATGCATAAACGGATAATAAAGACTTTTTTCAAGTACATTCGTACCAAAAAACCTGTGAGAGAGTCAGTTGGTCCATTAGATGATAGAGGGGTTAAAGGGGCACTAAGAGGCAACAAGGCGATAGCAGAGAGACTGAATGAATTCTTTGCATCGGTCTTTACTGAGGAAGATGTAGGGATGCTACTCATGAATGAAATGGTATTTAAAGGTGCAGATGAATTGAAGGAAATATCGATACATCGGGAAGATGTATTACAACTATTTGATAAACTGAAGAGTAGCAAATCACCTGGACTGGATGATATACATCCAAGGGTGTTGAAAGAACTGAAATATGAGATTGCAGACCTGCTATTAGTAGTCTGTGAACTATTATTAAAATCATCTGTAATACCTGAAGTTTGGAGGATGGCCAATGTAACACCAATTTTTAAAAAGGGTTCCAGGGATGATCCGGGCAACTACAAACCGGTGAGCCTGATGTCGGTACCAGGAAAAATGGTAGAAACCATCATAAAGAACAAAATTTCTGAACATGTAGATAGTCATTGCTTAATGGTGGACAGCCAACATGGCTTTAGACAAGGAAGATCTTGTCTTACTAATCTATTATGTTTTTTTAAAGGTGTGAAGAAACAGGTAGACAAAGGTGAGTCGGTTGATATAGTGTATTTGGACTTTCAGAAAGCCTTTGACAAGGTCCCTCATCAGAGACGTTTGGAAAAACTGAAGAGTCATGGGATAGGAGGCAGTGTACTATTGTTGATCAGGAACTGGTTAAAAGATAGAAAGCAGAGGGTAGGACTAAATGGCCAATTTTCCCAATGGAGAAAGGTGAATAGTGGTGTACCCCAGGGATCTGTGCTAGGTCCGATGCTTTTTGACATATTCATAAATGACATGGAAAAGAATAACGAGTGAGGTTATCACATTTTTCAGATGACACAAAACTATTAAAGTTGTTAAAATCCACGAGGATTGTGGAAAATTGCAAGAGGATCTTGATAAATTGGAAGACTGGGCATCAAAATGGCAGATGAAATTTAATGTGGACAAGTGCCAAGTTATGCACCTAGGGAAGAACAACCCAAACTATGGTTACACGATGCATTAGGAACCACCACCCAGGAAAAAGATTTAGGCGTCATTGTGGATAACATGTTAAAACCCTCTGTCCAGTGTGCAGCGGTGGCCAAGAGAGCAAATAGAATGCTGGGTATCATAAGGAAAGGAATGGAAAACAAAACAAAGTATATTATAATGCCTCTGTATCGTTCCATGGTGCGACCTCACCTTGAAAATTCTGTGCAATTCTGGATGCCGTATCTTAAAAAGGATATAGTGTTATTAGAAAAGGTACAGAGAAGAGCCACCAAAATGGTAAAGGGGATGGAAGGATACCCCTATGAAGAAAGGCTAAAAAGGTTAGGGCTCTTTAACCTGGAAAAGAGGCAGCTGAGGGGAGATATGATAGAAGTCTATAGATGAATGAACGGAGCGGAACGGTTAAACATAGATCGATTGTTTACGTTATCAGAATATAGAAAGACTAGGGGACATGCAATGAAGCTACAGGGTAAACTATTTACGACAAATAAGAGAAAGTATTTGTTCACTCAACGTGTAATCAAACTCTGGAATTTGTTACCGGAGGATGTAGTAAAAGCTGTTAGTATAGCTGGGTTTAAAAAAGGTTTGGACAAGTTCCTGGAGGAAAGGTCCATAAGCCATTATTAAGAAGGGGTCCAGGATATCAATGCTTGACCCAATACAAGCATTGTGGAACCTGTGTCTTTTGGGGAAACTTCTAGGT
Organism: Ichthyophis bannanicus; assembly: GCA_033557465.1. Taxonomy (NCBI): domain Eukaryota; kingdom Metazoa; phylum Chordata; class Amphibia; order Gymnophiona; family Ichthyophiidae; genus Ichthyophis; species Ichthyophis bannanicus. The sequence goes on from CM066032.1 coordinate 428,690,160, forward strand.
ACATATGACCTAGATTGGCCACTGTTGGATAAAGGATACTGGGCTTGATGGACCTTGGCGTGACCCAGTATGGCATATCTTATGTTCTTAACAGCACACTAACAATGACTTATGGCATATAGCCCTGTTTGCCGACCATTAACCCCAGATATTCAATGCTGGGATCATATGTTATCCCGGCATTGAATATTCATGGATCACCGCAGACACCAGAAGTTGCAGTAGCTTTTCCTCGCATATCTTTAAGGTGCAGATCACTAACCAGGCAGCATGCAATATCACTGCTGTCTAGTTGGTGCTTGTCGCCACCTCTGCTCCATTCCGGAATGCCAAAGACACGCCCCATTGCTAAACAGATAGCACTGGGGTTGTAGGAAAGTTATAGGGAATATTCAACGGCATTAACCGTGTAAGTGCCGTTGAATATCCCTATTTAAGATATTTACACAGTTTACTGGGCTGTAAACCGTGTAAATGCCTTTTGAATATTGGGCCCTTAGTGCATAAAATCCCCATCAGACCCTAAAAGGGGGAAAAAACCTGTCTGTATATAAACGCATTAGAAATTGCAGTCTATTCTTATTACAGATTTACATTGCATTTTATGAAATTTACAGATTACCCTGGTCAACAAAGTTTTACAAAAGTCATGTTACTGAAATAAAAATAGTCATTTCTTATCAATTTTTATATGCTGAACATGAATATGACAGTGAAATTGCAAAGCTGGCTCTAGTTTTTTTGTAATCTACATGAATTAATGTTTACATCACGAAATGCATGGCAATAGTAAATATAATAGGCCTTCGGTTAATACCTGTAAAAAAACAAGTCATAGACTACTTCTTAGATTTTTTCACCTGTCTCTTGTACAGCTGTTTGGGAGCTTCTCTGGGGCCAGCATTGTAGTGGACCATTTTCCCTGGTATCTTTGCTCCATCGTTGCGATATCCTGGTGAAAACGTTCGCCCTGTTCATCACTAACCATACCACAGTTGTCAGGAAAGAAATTGAGATGGGAATCAAGGAAATGGATCTTTAGAGACATATTGCAGCCAAGTTTCTGATACTGCATCAGCATGTCTTCTACTAGTTCCTTGTAGTTTTCTGCCCTAACATTCCTGAGAAAGTTTGTTGACACTAGGTGAAAAGCATTCCATGCTTGTTTCGCATCACCCTGCAGCAAGTTGCTGAACCAGTCATCTTTGAAGAGCTCTCGAATCTGAGGACTCTCAAAAACTCCCTCTTTAATCTTTGCTTCGCTGAGTCGAGGGAATTCTTCATGCAGGTATCGGAAAGCTGGCGAAGTGCGGTCCATGGCTTTCACGAAGCTTTTCATCAAACCTAGTTTGATGTGAAGGGGTGGTAGCAGGATTTTGTGAGCCTCAACCAGAGCTGGGTGCTAGATATTCTTCTCTCCAACTGTTACATTTTGTCTGTGATTCCATTCCTTCCACAAGTAGTGCCAATCCCTTGCTCGGCTATCCCACTCACATAAGAAACACATGTATTTTATATATCCCTGCTGCAGTCCCATTAAAAGGGCAACTACCTTCAAGTCACCACAGAGGTGTCAGCTGTATGTTTATGTTTGTGTTTATTTATTTGATATACCGCCCTACTTTATCAATCAGAGCGGTTTACAATTCACAAACAATCACAAACAGGCACAGAGCCAGAAAGGAGGAAAGGAAGTTACAACTGTTGAGATATAATAGAACGAGAGAAAGGATACAGGACTATACGTAGGGGACAGGATCAGACAAGAGGGGAGGGAAGGTCATAGGCCAAGGAAAAGAGGTGGGGTTTCAGGTCTCGCTTGAAGGTGGCGTGATGAGGTTCTAACCGGAGGGAGGTGGGGAGTGAATTCCAGAGTGCGGGGCCGATGAAAAAGAAAGCAGAGGAGCGGGTGGATTGAAGGCGAATGAGGGAGGGGGAAGGGAGATTAAGGCGGTTAAGGTGGAAGGAGCAGGGAGTGTGTCTGGGGGTATGGAATGTAATAAGGTCTGCCAGGTATTGTGGAATACTAGTGTGAAGAGCCCTGTGAACTAGAGTAATTAACTTAAACTGAGTGCGAAAGGAGTGGAAGTCAGTAGATGCTTTAAGTTATCGTATGTCTCTTTCATGTGGATGGCATGCACTACTGGAATAGATGGAAGACGGTTTCCATTGTTCAAAAGCACAGCCTTCAGACTCAGTTTCGAAGAGTCTAAAAATAGTCTCCATTCTTGTGAGTCATGAGTGATTTTTAAGGCATTCATGCGGTTTTCAATATCGGAACAGAATACCAGATTACTTTCCTTTCTGACTGCGTATAGTACGCTGCTGACATCAGAAAATGATGCAATCAACTCTGGATGATGTACATGTTGGTATTATGCAATGTGATGCAATATTACATAATTCAAGGCTTATTTGGGATGTTGCTGATGTCCTACTGGATAAATTTACACGGTGAAACGCCAAAAATGAACTACATGCAATATCTTCAAAACGAGAGCCAATACAATTTTTTAATGTTATATTCGTGTTCAGCTCACCAAGATACTACAAATTAGGGCCTTTTAAAGTCAGTAACAATTTCAATGTTGACCAGTGTTACAAGAGCGCAGTTCACCCAATATGTGGCCTCGGCTGGATGACTAGCACTAAAGAGCAGTAAAAGATCTCATAAAAAACAATATTTACAAAATATTTGGCAAAAAAACAAAATATTCATCACAACCTAAAATAAAAATGGAGAATGGAGAACCATAATTGATAACCCATTAATATTATTTCTTCTGTCTACACACTTATGCACGATGATAGATTCCTTCACACACATTTATCTTTTTTGCATCCAAAAGATCTCAGATCCAAGGCAAAAGTGGGAGCAGCCTTGTAGCTCATAGTCATGTACAGAGATGCAATTCTGATATTTTAAACACTTAAAAAGAAAATTAGAACAAAGGAATAAACTTGTATCTTTTACTTTGCGAAGGAGGATAGGGAATAATTCTGAGTATTCATCTGTATAAAGTTATTTTTTCCAGACTTCTCTATATTGTAGTTCCCCCCCCCCCCCCCCAGCAGATAAAAACCCAGATCGGGTTTGAGAGTGGATGCTGCAGAGACACCGTGGGACTGATTTTATAAGGAAGCTGCATAAAGATATTTGTTTATTTTTTATTTATTTAAACAGTGTTTTTATACTGCCCCTTCTATCCATCAGAGGCGGTTTACATCAAACAATAGCTCAGTTACAAAGAGCATATAGAACTATGATACAAAGAACTATTTACATGCCAGTTGATATGCACCATTTACACCTGTAAGTATTTTGGAGGCTTGACACACTTGATTGGGCCCTTATGCACATACTTTAGCCAATCGCTATTTTGCAAATATGCACTTAAGATGATCGTACAAACTTTCAGTGTCGGCGTGCACAGAGATAGTTTGGATGGAGCATGAATTTATACATGGGGGTATTCAAGTGCATTTACATGGTTTGCAGACCTGCAAACCATATAAATGCTGCTCTGACATGGTTCGTGCTGCTGAATATTTGTGGATGCCATAGCTACGTGCTCCTCTCATCTTCCTACTCCATTGGACTCAATTAAGTAAAATCCTTAAGATGCATCCCTCATCTACCCCCCCACGGGATCCTAATCTTGATCCTAATATCACTACTCTTGCTTCCAGATGCCTCCTATGCTCACAATGGAATTATTCCCTTCCTCCATTGAATCAGGCACCCTGCACCATTGACAGACCTCAATAAACTTAACAACTGCCCAAGGCTAGGAAGGAAGGGTGGAGGTGTCCTCATTCTTCCTAACAAATAGTTAAATCTCTTCATAATACAATCAGCTCTACAAAGACATCCTCACAGAGTCAGAGACATCACTATATGCCTAACCTAGAGAGGACCGAATGCTAATGCAGATGATCTATTCAAACTACTAGAGGAGGCTTGCCCATACCCTGCATCATATAAACTCTTCATTCTACTAGGAGATTTGAACCTCATCTCCACTTCTGCCAGACAAGCACTCTCCTTAAATGCCATGGAAGCCCTCCAGTTAAAACAACTCATAAATGATCCCACTTACGAAAAAGGAGTGACTCTTAACCTCATTTTTGTCCCAACCACCTAATAAGCAATCATCCTCAACTGATTCCACACATATCCTCTGTCCCATGGTCTGATCATGCAGTGATCTCATTCACACACACCAACAAGCATTGCTTTAAGGCATTTGAAAAACAGGTCTTCCTAAATGAAATTTACCCAAAACTCACTCTCAACACCCTCTGACCTAGACTGCCTGATCCAAACCTGAAACAGCACCATAGTCTTTGCAGCAACAATCCCCTCACATAAAAATCATACCCTCCGCCACTAATCACTGAGGTACTCCAAGGAAGCAAAGTAACTTAAATGTAATCTAAGACAGATCAAAAGGAAATGGAAGAGAACAAAAGATGATGCCCTCAGGGATGACTACTCAATTAAACAGAAGGGATGTTCCAACCAACTAAATAAATGTAAAAAAAGAATATCATGCTAACATGTTAAAGAAATCTCTCAACCAACCTAAGGAACTATTCTCAATTGCTACTTCACACACAAAAGACCTCTCTCAAGTTACCACACTCACCACCAAACCTTGTCTGAATCCAAAAGCAATAGCCGACTACCTTTACAACGATTCCATTCTAACACACCACATTTCAATCTCCTCACTCAGCTCAACCACCTCAGCAATCCACATGCACAAATGGGACACCTTTAAAATGACATAAACAGAGGAACTCTAACATTTTCTACAACATCAATACCATTACATCATTACTAGACCCATGCCCAGTATCATGGATTAAGATTCCTAGAGCTGAATTCTCCTCATTCATATAAAAAATAGTCCACAACTCCTTTCACAAGGATACATGCCCTCTTCCCTCAAGAAAGCTTCAGTCAGACTCATGCCAAAGAAACCAACACTTGATCCATCCTCTCCTAGCTCCTACAGACCCATCTCAAGTATTACTTTTATCGCCAAGATAATAGAAAAAGTCGTGCAACTCTAGCTCCAAAATCACATCAATGTTCATGCATTTTTGGACCCCCAATCACATAGCTTCTGACCAAACCACAGCTACTCACACTACTCTTTAACACACTAATTAGGGGAATTGAGAAATCCAAGCAAAGATTCATCATAATATTTTTAGATAGCTCCACTGCCTTTAAATTTAATAAAGCACCACACCCTAATAACTAGCCTACAGAGAATTGGCCTATTTAACACAACACTGAAATGGTTCAAATTGTATCTCAGCAACCGCAAACAATTTAAAGTTGGCACACAACTATCAAGCAGCTTCAAACAAAGACAAGGTGTACCTCAGGGATCCGCACTGCTCTTCAACATATACATTCAACCTATATGTGCAATACCAAGAAAATTCCAAGTCCAATATAACCTAAATGCTGACAACATTATGTTCTATACCCTCTTCTCCTCAAAATCCCTTGACTTTACAACTATATCAGCCTGCTTCACTGCTGTCACACAAAGCCTCACAAACATGAAGCTTGTGGTCAAGCACAGCAAATCCGAAGGGCTCCTAATAACAAGGGACCCTTCCTATACCCCTCAACCAATGATAAGAATCAACCATGCAGAGCTGACAGTTAACAGTTAAATATTTGGGCATCACACTCAACCAGAACCTAAATATACTCTCACATATAAAGAAAACAGCTAGTGCCGCATATATCAAGATGAGAACATTACAAAACCTATGTCCACTACTGAAGCTCAATGACTTTAAAACAGTTTTCCAGACCATTATAACACCCCACCTAGACTATGGCAACATTCTTTACCAAGACCTAACAAAACACGCATTGTACACCCTACAGATGGCACAAAATAGTGCCACTAGAACAATAGTCAGTGCATCCAGATTTGAACATATCACACCCATCCTAAAGAACCTTCACTGGTTATCAATACCCCTCAGAGCACAATACAGAGTCATTACTGCTATATTTAAGATATTACACAATCAGCCGGCTACCTGCCTGAAGACACTAATAAACAAAGTTCTCCAACTCAGATAAAAAATAGCATTGTAAATAGCGCACCAAGAATCAACGACCAGACACACTCACACGCATACACTGCCCACTGCATGTGCAAACTAGACACAGTACTGTATCGATTGTTTGCTGTTCAGACCGCCTTGATTGTAAGATAAGGCGGTATAGAAATCCATTTAAATAAATAAATAAAAAGCTGTATCAACCAGAACTTGCTTTCCATACCACCTCTCAAAACAAAGTGCAAGCAAGAAACCTGCAACAGAGCCTTCATTCTCTTCACACCTTCAATATGGAACTCACATCCCAGACCCATAAGATCAGCCTAAACAATACAAGAGCTCTGAAAGAGACTCAAAACACATCTCTTCATAGAATACTATGGACTGGATGCAAATGCATAACACTAGGTCACCCCTACGTCACAATACCAAACACTTTATTAATTTATTATCCCCTCCCCATTTAACTCCAAGTTGCATATACCCTAATTTCTTTGTAAAACCCTAATTCAGTTGAATTATCCTGTTCAATGTAAACCACTTTGATTTAAGAAAAACGGCATATAAACATGTTAAATAATAATAATAATGTTGGGGGCATTCTAGGGCAGCACCCATCACTAACTGGGCATCAGCAATATTGAGCCACTGCCCGATTAGTGACACATGGTTACAGTAAGGCACAACAAATCCTGACCTTACTTTAGCCACAGAATCAAACTAGGAAGTGGCTGAATATCACCGCTAGGTTCTGCATCCAATCCAAATATTCAATGCTGGTAGTCTAAGATTCAGTGCCAGCAGCTAGCTGTGTTCAGACCTCCAGCCACTGGAGTTGAATATTGGGCCCATAAGTTATAAACTAATATAATTTCCACATGCTCCTGCAAAATTTAGCATTGTGCATATACACCTTTTGTACACTTGTACTGCAATATTAGAGGTCAGGACAATACAAGCAATATCTAGCTAGATCTGTATGACAGGCTACATATTCCTTAAGTGAGTCAATTTGATAAGTGAACCGTAAATTTACAGTTAAGCCTACAAGAAATTGGGTGCAATTCTGACTAAATGAGTAGTTGGTGGTTAGATAAGTAAAAAGGGGCACATGGTGAGCCATCTTGGAGTGAGCTATCTGTTGATGCCAAGCTAACATTTAATCCATTATTTATTTCTTCTCTGTCCTGGTGTTTTAGCCAGCATTTTCCATTCCCCCCCCCCCCCTACTTTAATTTCCCTGAATGAATAACCCCTCCCCCCCTCCTCATACTTTGCTTAACCCACTCTTCCTGTTTTGTTTCCCACATGTGCTGATTTCTCTCTGCCTCAGCACTGAGAAGGTACTTAACTGCTTTGCTGCCAGTTTGGGCACATTTACCTGCCAGCTTGTGAGTCCTTTGTGTTCATTGACATATTTATTTCATCATTGTTAGTGTGCTGTTATTTATCTTTAAGCTTGTTCAGTTTTCTTCATTCATGCCTGTCTCCTACTTATCCTTCCATGGAGTTTGATGGCTTTCCAGATAAGCAATGATAGTTTCAAAATGTCTTTGATCAATTGAGGACTGCACTTTTGCACTTTGGACACATGAAAAAAAAAATGGTGGACTGATGATTATAAATTTGATTACATATCATTGACGTGAATCATCCAATATGCATACAAAAGGATTTTTTAGGACTTATGAAATAAACTAAATTTGAACATTTTCGTAGGGATTATATTACTGTGGATTCTTTTGGTATTATAATCATAAATTACTGGCAGAAGAACAATTGATTGGGTCTTTACAATTAACCTCCAAAGCCTGATCAAAGTGAACTTGGAAATAGAGAATAAATTGGAGAGGCTTGAGAACTTTGCATGTTGAAATAATTTATAATTTTTCCTCTTCTCAATTGATGTCCCCTGCTGAAATACTGAAAAAAATATGTTAGATACTCAGCGGCAGTGCCTAGCAGTCGCTGCTGAAGAATTAACCTGGATATTTAATGTCGGGTTCCTATCTGGCCACTAGTATTGAATATCCTTGTTTGCTGCACAGCCCCGTATGGTGCAGGAGCTAACCAGGCAGCGGCGATATTCAGCCTCTGCCCAGTTAGCTTCAGTGGCAAAAGTTAGGACAGCTTTTGCTGCAACTAACTTTCGCCACTGAAGGATAACTGGGCAGCGGCTGAATATCGCCGTTGCCTGGTTATCCCTGGGTACTGCCCCTGACCCGCCCCGATGCTAAGCAATTAGCATCGGGGCATATAGCAGAATTACTCAGGGATGGGGGCTTAGGAACATTTACATGGTTTACAGCTCTGCGAACCATGTAAATGTCTTGCAATATCGGGACCATTGTATTTAGATGTTTCTTCTTTACCTGTTACTTCTAGAGTTCATTATGTTCTTGGTACTATAAAGAAGATAGGAGAAGTATCAGGGAATATTGATTTTGGAATGCATAATTCAACTGCTAGTTGTGAGTCCTTTATAGAGGAGGCTACTGACATGGCTTTATTGGTAGACTCCTAGGTAGTGGCAGTAGACCAAGATAGAACCAGAACACTACTATTAATGGTCATTGGATATACGCATATCTGGATATTTCTATCAAAGTTCCAAAAAATTAGGTCTGAATTTATTTAATAATATTCAGGAGCCTTAGCGCTGGAAATAGGTTTCTTTTTAAGGTTTCCTAGAAAATGCGTTATTAAATTTAAAGGTAAGGATTATGTTTTATTTTTCTCTGATTTCATTGTGCATCTTAAATTGATCTAGTCCCATCTGGAGACCTCGTCATCTGAATTGGAAGAGGTTTCAATGAGATCCTCTGAAGCTGGGAAGGGGTAGGAACATTATCATTTTATGGGCATGTAATGCATTATTGTCTTGATTTTTGTTTTGCTTTGTTTTGGATTATTTGGTTGTATTCAACTCATCTCCAATATGGTAGCCCTTAAGGGTATTTATTGAATTATTTTTTACTATTCTGCTGTTTATATATTTATTATTTCCCCTTTTCCTAATGTGAATTGGATGTACTGATGTCTATTCAATTATATTGTTTTCTTTATGATTATTTCAAAATCCAATAAAATTGTAAAAATAAATAAAAAAGGATTGGACAGGTACATTAACAGTTATTAGACAAGTAAACTTGGGGATCACCACCTCATACTAAATATAGTGGCATGTTTACTAAAAATTAACGTGAGTTAAGTTTGGTTTACTATTGCTTAAGGAGTTGAAGACAGATTGGAATGAAGGTCTGGAGTCCACTTCAGCTCAGCTTCTCTAAATCCCACATTTCTGTTTCTTTGGGGACTGTGCTTGGAATGGAGATGGCGTGTGAACAGCAGGATACCAAGGTACTACTTTGTTGCCGTAGTGTTTGGAAGAAAAGGATGCCTTCAAAGGAGGCAGCTGAAGGCAGCACCAAAGCCCCATAAAGGGAGTGAAGTCAGATCTGAGCCTTTTCTTTCCCCTGTCTTCATCTGCTGACAGGGGGACATAACCCACCCATCTGGACTGGTCTGGCAGGATTAATTTTAAGAGTTGCTCCAGTCTTCTGAGAAAAGAATGCAGTCCTAGAAAGCCAATTTGTTGGCTCAGTTGCTAAAGAAAGTTGGCTGATGAAAATCACAGTCCAGGAGGAGATAACTTCATGTCCCCCATCCTCCGCTCACTCCACTCAAACTGCTTATACATTCCCCCTGCTTTTCATGCCAGGTATGAACAGAAATGACATTCTGCCTTCTATTTTCTAGGCCTCTGCTTTTGGACTAATCTTCCCCCTGTCTTTTGACTGGAGCCCTCCTTCAATAGCTTCAAGACCCAGCTTAAAACTCTTCTATTTCATAAGGCCTTTGACATCCCCATCACCTAATTCACCAGATCCTGCGGATGACCATTTGTCCTCCCTATTCACTCTCCCACCTTTTCTTAGTATGTTTGCAACCCTTTCCTGTCTATAACAGTGGAGTTCCTTTCCTCCTTGATTTTCTTTTACTTGTTTTTATTGTAAACCACCTTGTCAATGATTTGAAGGATGGTATATCAAATTTTAATAAACATAAACATAAAGTTAACGTGGGTTAAGTTCTGCTACTGCCCAATCATTTTTATGGACCATGGCAGTACTTAATGTGCATTAACTTTCATTAAGATGCATTAACCTTTAGTAAACATGCCCCATAGAATGGATCTCCCTATGTAAAATATGTCGGGTACTCTCAACTGACTCAGATTTGTCAATGTTAGAGAAACAGTGATGGGCTTGATAAGACTATTGGTCTGACCTAGCATTGCATTTTTAGCAATAATTTTATAAAGGGTTTTCTCTTGTAAAAGGCCTCCTATAAAACTACCCCACAGGTTACATATGTGAACATATTCACAGTGAAAAAACAGCACATATGTTTATGTGATCCACTTGTAGATGTGTTCAGGATATTGTTTGGGTATAGCATGGGCAGAGACATGAAATACACACATACGGGATATTCAACCCGCGGTGGTCAGCAGTACTCAAACATTCAGTGGTTGCAGGCAAAAATGAAACCAGATATTCTGCACTAGAACTTATCTGGCCTCTGACACTGAATATCTGTCTTTGCCACTCTCATCTTTTTTTATTGTCAGTGGTGATATTCAGTCACTAACCGGATAGCAAAATTTGCATAAAGTTAGGACAGCCCTTGACTTATCCTAACTTTATACAGTTAGTTGGCAGGCAGAATATTTCCACTAGCCAGAATGGTACCGGGACTGCATCTGTCCTACTCATGGACCACGCCAGCACTAACTATATTGTGCTGAGGTATTCTATGGGGATATTCTGCAGCATATTCTACTCTCACCTTGATTCTACTCTCTATCTTCACCCTCGTCAATCTGGTTTTAGGCCTGGACACAGCACTGAGACTATCCTTCTTGCCCTCCTCAGCGACCTCCACCGTTCTCACGATCGGGGTGACCTATCTATTGCCGTCTCTCTAGATCTTTCTGCCGCTTTTGACGTTATTGATCACCGCACCCTTCTCACTCACCTGTCTGATTCTGGTATCCATGGCACTGTGCTGCGCTGGTTTCATTCTTTTCTTTCTCACCGCTCTTTCGCAGTTCACTTCGGCTCCTCTACCTCTGCCCCCTCCCCTCTACACAGCGGTGTTCCACAAGGTTCCATCCTCGCCCCTCTACTTTTCAATGTTTTCCTCGCTCCCCTGGCCCTTCTCATTCAGCAGTCCGGTATCTCTTTCTACTTCTACGCAGATGATATTCTCCTCGTCCATCACACCAGCTCTGCTTCCCCAGACCTTTCTGCTCTCAATGCTTGCCTTACTCATATCGCCTCTTGGTTCTCTGATAATTTTCTTTGTGTCAACCCCTCTAAATCCTCTGCCATCTCGTTCTCTTTCTCCACCCCTCCTCCCAGCCTAGCCCCCATGATGTCCTCCCTCCCCATCCCCGTTGTTTCCTCCCTCCGTTACCTGGGTGTTACTCTGGATTCCTCCCTTTCCTTTCACCCTCACATTTCTTCCCTTGTCCGTAGTTGTCTCTTCCACCTCCGTCGTATTCGCTCCCTCCGGCCTTTTCTTTCCACTCAATCCATCACTACTCTAGTCCTTTCCCTGGTAACCTCTCGCTTGGATTACTGTAACTCCATCCTCCGTCCTATCAACTCCGTCGTCTTCAGCTCCTTCAAAACACTGCCGCCCGCCTACTCACCTTTTCCTCCCCTTCCAATCACATCACTCCTTGTCTTTCCTCTCTTCATTGGCTCCCCATCAAATTCAGGTTTATCTACAAGTATCTCATCATCACTCACAGAGTTCTCCACGCCAATACTCCTCAGTACCTCTCTGATCTTATCTTTCATCAACCTGCTCCCCGTCTTCTCCGTTCATCCCATACCAACCGTCTTTTCCTTCCCTCTCCATCCCAGCCCCATCTTGAACTCACCCGTCACTCTGCATTTTTCTTCTTAGCCCCCGCTCTCTGGAATTCCCTCCCTCACACGCTTCGCACTGAGCCCTCTTTCCCGCACTTCAAAGTTCTCCTCAAGACTCATCTTTTCTCTCAGGCTTTTGACCTTCCAGTTTCTTCCTGACCATCATGCCAGATCCGATTGCCACGACTCACCCCCTCATTCCCCTCCCCCCGTGTCTACTTGTCTAGTCATGTAACCTCTGTCCTTTTCTTTCTATCTATCTCTCTCTAGCTCTTTCCTGTCTTCAAATGGTGTTCTTTTCTCTCTTTCCTTTCCTGCAGCTGCTTTTCTTTTATTGTAGACCGCTCTGATACTTCAGTTTTGGGCGGTATATCAAGCCTGTATATAAATAAATATATAAATAAATATCCAGTTAGTTCCACTGAATACCTTATTAAAGCTATCTCTAGTCCTACCCTGACTCTTCTTCAAGAAGGCACAGAACAATAAATAGGCACATCCTCACCAGGGCACTCATCAGAGAGGAGATGAAAGCCATGGCAGCAAACCACAAGCCCCCAAATAAGAAAAGTCACTCAAAACTCACAGTAACTGTCAGGGTCATGACCAGTATGTTCCTGGTAGTTGATGCACAAATGTGTATCCAAATGCATGGCACTGCTACCATGGGTGCACCTCACTCCACCTATCATAGTGGCATTAAACACCCCCATGTGAATGTCAGCATTGACAGCGTGTGATACGTCTCCTGCCAGAAGTCTAAAAAATAAGATGGGAGAGCTAGGCTATATAGCAATAAATGAAAGGTTAGATATGATTGGAATCTCAGAGACCTGGTGGAAGGAGGACAGCCAGTGGGACACTGTGATACTTGGGTACAAACTATATCGTAATGATCGGGAAGATCAAATTGGTGGAGAGGTTGCATTCTGTGTTAGGGCATTGAGTCACATACAATTAAAGTTCTGCAGGAAACTACACTGTAAAATCTCTATCGATAGAAATTTCATGTAAAAAGGGGAAGGCAATGGCAGTGGGAGCTATACTACCGACCATTTGGCTAGAATGCACAGATGGATGATGAAATGCTGAAAGAAATCAGAGAAACTAACAAAAGTTACAACACAGTAATAATGGATGAATTCAATTACCCCGACATTGACTGGGTCAATGTCACACTAGAGACATAAAGTTTCTAGATTAAATAAATGACTGCTTCTTGGAGCAGCTGGTTCATGAACCGACAAGAGGGGAAGATATTTTGGGCTAGTCCTTAGTGGATACGACCAAAAGCAGTGAGGTTCCAAAAGGAGTATAGTAGCCCAAATGCCCTTGAGTAAGGAGCAGACAGAGCATAAAGATTCCAAATTACCCATGCCTACCAATAGCCAGATTAATATTAATAAAATACAGTCTCTAAAATGCTTGTATGTCAATGCTAGAAGTCTAAACAATAAGATGGGAGAGTTAGAATATATAGCATTAAATGAGAGGTTAGATATGATTGCACTCTCAGAGACATGGTGGAAGGAGGATAACCAGTGGGACATTGTGATACCTGGATACAAACTATACTGTAATGATAGAGCTGATAAAATTGGTGGAGGGGTTGCGCTCTATGTTAGAGAGGGCATTGAGTCAGAAAGGATTAAAGTTTTGCAGGGAACAAAATTTGCTGTAGAATCTCTATGGATTGAAATTCCATTTATGAAGGGGAAGGTGATGGCAGTGGGAGTATACTATCGACCGCCTGGCCAGAATGAACAAATGGATGATGAAATGCTCAAAGAAATCAAGGAAGCTAACAAAAGTCACAACAGAGTAGTAATAATGGGTGATTTCAATTACCCCGGTATCGACTGGGTCAGTGTCACAGCAGGACAAGCTAAAGAGATAAAGTTTCTAGATGAAATAAATGACTGCTTCTTGGAGCAGCTGGTTCATGAACCGACCAGAGGGGAAGCCATACTGGACCTAGTTCTTAGTGGAATGCCAGATCTGGTGCAAGAAATAAGGGTGTTGGGACCACTTGGCAATAGTGATCATAGTATGATCATGTTTGATTTAATTAGTGGAGGACAGATAGTAAAGGAATCCACAGTACTACCTTTCAAAAGGGAGACCATGATAGAATGAGGAATATAGTTAGGAAAAAACTAAAAGGAGCAGTTCCAAAGGTTAAAGACTTACAGCAAGCTTGGGTGTTATTTAAAAATACTATCCTTGAAGCCCAGACCAGCTGTATTCCACGCATTTAGAAAAGTGGAAGAAAGTCCAAAAAACTGCCAGCATGGTTTAAAGGTGAGGTCAGAGAGGCTGTTGCTGCCAAAAAAGCAACCTTCAGGAAATGGAAAAAAGAGCCAAATGATGAAAACTGGAAACAGCACAAGCACTGGCAAGTTAAATGCAAAGCATTGATAAGGCAGGCAAAGCGGGAATTTGAGAAGAAACTTGCTACGGAAGTAAAAACACGAAATAAAGACTTTTTCAAGTACATTCGTAGCAAAAGGCCTGTGAGAGAGTCAATTGGACCATTAGATGATAGAGGGGTAAAAGGGGCAGTAAGAGGAGACAAGGCTATAGCAGAGAGACTGAATGAATTCTTTGCTTCGGTCTTTACTGAGTAAGATGTAGGGATGTTACCCAAGACTGAAGTGGTATTTAAAGGTGATACTGCAGAGGAATTGAGAGAAATATCGCTACACTGGAAAGATATATTACAACTATTTGATAAACTGAATAGTAGCAAATCACCTGGACCGGATGGTATACATCCCAGAGTGTTGAAAGAACTGAAATATGAGATTGCAGACCTGCTATTGGTAATCTGTGAACTTTCATTAAAATCATCTGTAATACCTGAAGATTGGAGGGTCGCCAACGTAACACCAATTTTTAAAAAGGGTTCCAGGGGTGACCCGGGAAATTACAGACCAGTGAGCCTGACATCAGTACCAGGGAAAATGGTAGAAACCATCATAAAGAACAAAATTACACAGCATGTAGATAGTCATGGCCTAATGGGAGACAGCCAACATGGCTTTAGACAAGGAAGATCTTGTCTTACTAATCTGATATGTTTTTTTGAAGGTGTGCATAAACAGGTAGACAAAGGTGAGTCGGTTGATATAGTGTATCTGGACTTTCAGAAAGCTTTTGACAAGGTCCCCCATCAGAGACTTTTGGCGAAGCTAAAAAGTCATGGGATAGGAGGCAGTGTACTATTGTGGATTGGGAACTGGTTAAAAGATAGAAAGCAGAGGGTAGGGCTAAATGGCCAATATTCCCAATGGAAAAGGTGAATAGTGGAGTACCCCAGGGATCTGTACTGGGTCCGCTACTTTTTGACATATTCATAAATGACCTGGAAAAGGGAATAACTAGTGAGGTTATCAAATTTGCAGATGACACAAAACTGTTTAAAGTTGTTAAAACCCAAGAGGATTGTGGAAAACTGCAGGAGGATCTGGATAAATTGAAAGACTGGGCATCCAAATGGCAGATGAAATTTAATGTGGACAAGTGCAAAGTTATGCACGTAGGAAAGAACAACCCACACTATAGTTACACGATGCAAGGCTCCACATTAGAAACCACCACCCAGGAATAAGATTTAGGAGTCATCGTGGATAACATGTTAAAACCCTCCACCCAGTGTGCAGCGGCGGCCAAGAAAGCAAATAGAATGCTAGGTATCATAAGGAAAGGGATGGAGAATAAAACAAAGGATATTATAATGCCTTTGTATCGCTCCATGGTACGACCGCACCTTGAATATTGTGTGCAATTCTGGTCACCGTATCTTAAAAAGGACATAGCGTTATTAGAAAAAGTACAGAGAAGAGCCACCAAATTGGTGAAGGGGATGGAAGGCTACTCCTATGAAGAAAGGCTGAAAAGGTTAGGGCTCTTTATCCTGGAAAAGAGACGGCTGAGGGGAGATATGATAGAGGTCTATAAATTAATGAATGGAGTGGAACGGATAAACGTGGATCAATTGTTTACGCTATCAGAATATAGAAAGACTAGGGGACATGTAATGAAGCTACGGGGTAAACTATTTAAGACAAATAAGAGAAAATATTTTTTCACTCAACGTGTAATCAAACTCTGGAATCTGTTACCGGAGGATGTAGTAAGGGCTGTTAGTATAGCTGGGTTTAAAAAAGGTTTGGACAAGTTCCTGGAGGAAAGGTCCATAAACCACTATTAAAAAGGGACCCAGGATATCAATGCTTGACCCAGTACAAGCATTGTGGAACCTGAGTCTTTTGCGGATATTGCTAGGTACGTATGACCTAGATTGGCCACTGTTGGAAACAGGATACTGGGCTTGATGGACCTCGGTCTGACCCAGTATGGCATGTCTTATGTTCTTATGTTCTTATCTGTAGCAGACGAAAGGGTTTTTGGGCCACTTGGCAATATAGTAACATAATAGCATAGTATATGATGGAGATAAAGACCAGCATGGTCCATCTAGTCTGCTTAGCATGGTTGCAAGAGTAGGTGCACCTGCTGGTCTTTGCAGGTCACCCCTCTACATTTTATTTATTTACATCCTCTTATATACTGTGCTATCCTGCATCAGTGTGGTTTACATTGAACAAACTGAAATTACATTGAACAGGACATTATAACTTGGAGATAACTATTTTACAAGGAACATGGGCTATGGAGGGTTAAGTGGCTTGCCCAAGACCACAAGGAGCACCTGTGGGACTAGAAACCCCAGTCCTTCTGGCCCAAGGTTGCTGTCCTCTAGTGGGATTTGAACCCCTGACCTTCTGGCCTGAAATACCTTGCCCCAATCACTAGGCCACTCCTCCACTCCGCATGTCTTTGTTTAGATGTGCACCTACCACTCCATGCAAATCACCCCTATTTGTTGAGACATAAGATATAGTTACGTTTATTTTTATTTTATACTGTTACTATAAAGGGATCCACTATGTCTGTCCCATCCCATTTTGAATTCAGTCACTGTATTTGCCCCCACCACTTCCATTGTCAGGGCATTCCAATTATCCACCACCGTTTCGGTGAAAAGGTATTTCCTGATGTTGCCTTTCAGCTTATAGTGATCATAGTATGATCACATTTAATTTAATAAATGGAAGAAAGATGGCAAGGAAATCCACAGTACTACCTTTTAACTTTCTAAAAGAAGATTATGTTAAAATGAGGAAAATAGTTAAGAAAAAAACCTAAAATGAGCAGCTGCAAAGGTTAAAGACTTTCAAGGACATTGTTTAAAAGTACTATCTAGGAAGCCCAGACCAAATGCATGCCATGCTTTAAGAAAAGTGGAAGGAAGGCCAAAAAACTGCCAGCATGGTTTAAAGGTTAGGTCATAGAAGCTGTTATTGCCAATAATCTTTCCGGAAATGGAAAAAGGAGCCAAATGACAAACACGAGAAACAACATAAGCATTGTCAAGTTAGATGCAAGGCATTGATAAGGCAGGCAAAGAGAGAATTTGAAAAGAAGCTTACCGCGGAGGCAAAAAGGCATACTAAAATCTTTTTCAAGTACATTCATAGCAAAAAGCTTGTGAGACAGTGACTCAGACCATTGGATGATAGAGGGGTTAAAGGGACACTAAGTGAACACAAGATCATTGCAGAGAGACTGAATGAATTATTTGCTTTGGTCTTTACTGAAGAAGATGTACAGTAGAGAAGTTATCTGTGCCTGAAATGATATATAAAGGTGATATATCAGAAGAATTGAAAGAAATATTGACAAACTGGGAAGATGCATTTGATAAACTGAAGAGTTGCAAATCACCTGGACCAGATGGTATCTATCCAAGGGTGTTGAAAGAACTGAAATATGAAATTGCAGATTTACTATTAGTAATCTGTGAACTATCATTAAAATCATCTCTTGTACATGAAGAATGGAGAATGGCCAATATGATGCCAGTTTTTAAAAATGATTCCAGGGGTGATCCGGGAAACTACAGACCGGTGAGCTTGACATCATTACTAGGCAAAATGGTAGAAATCATTATAAAGAATAAAATTATTGATCATGTAGATAGTCATGGTTTAATGGGAGAAAACCAACATGGATTTAGCCAAGGAAATAATTGTTTTACTAATCTGTTAGATTTTTTGAAGGTATGAATAAACAGGTAGATTAAGGTGAGCCGGTTGATATAGTGTATCTGGATTTTCAGAAAACCTTTGGCAAGGTCCCTCATGAGAGACTCTTGGAGAAAATAAAAAGCCATGGGACTGGAGGCAATGTAGTATTGTGGATCAGTAACTGGTTAAAAGATAGAAAACAGAGAGTAGGGCTAAAAGGCCAATTTTCTCAAAGGAGAAAAATGATTAGTGGAGTACCCCAGGGATCTGTGCTGGGCCCTCTACTTTTTAGCATATTCATAAATGACCTGGAAATAGGAATAATGAGTGAGGTGATCAAATTTTCAGATGACACAAAATTATTCAAAGTTGTTAAAACGCAAGATGATTGTGAAAAATTGCAAGAGTCCTTCATAATTTGGAAGACTGGACTTAAAAAAGGCAGGTGAAATTTAATGTGCACAAGTGCAAAGTTATGCACCCTGAAAGAACAACCCAAACTATGGTTACAAAATGCAAGGTACCACCTTAGAAATCACCACTCAGGAAAAGGATTTAGGCATCATCATGGATAATATGTTGAAACCCTCTGCTCAGTTTGCAGCGGCAGCCAAGAAAGCAAATAGAATGCTACGAATCATAAGGAAAGGAATAGAGGATAAAACCAAGGATATTATAATGCCTCTGTATAGTTCCATAGTGCGATCACACCTTGAATATTGTGTGCAATTCTGGTCACCATATCTTAATAATGATAGAGCAGAATTAGAAAAGGTACAGGGAAGCATGACAAAAATGGTCAAGGGGATGGAAGGATACCCCTTTGAGGTAAGGCTTAAAAGGTTGGGGCTCTTAAACTTGGAAAAGAGACGGCTGAGGTGGGATATGATAAAGGTCTATAAATTGATGAATGGAGCGGGACAGGTAAAAGTACATTGGTTGTTTATGCCATCTAAAAGTAGAATGATTAGAGGACACAAAATGAAGCTACAATGTAACCCATTTAAGACTAATAAGAGAAGATTTTTTTTTTTTACTCAACGTGTAATTAAACTCTGGAATTCATTACCGGAAAAAGTATTAAAAGCTGTTAGTGCAGCTGGATTTAAAAAAAGGTATGGACAAATTCCTGGAGGAAAGATCCATAACCATTATTAAAGAGGATCTGGGAAATCCACTGCTTACCCCCAGACAAGCATTATGGAACCTGTGTGCCTATTTAGGAACCTGCCAGGTACTTGTGACCTGGACTGGCCACTGTTGGAAACAGGATACTGGGCTTGATGGATCTTGGTCTGACCCAGTATGGTATTATGTTCTTGTGTTCTGTGCTAACTGGAATGTGCTCGCTATGCCCACTCTCTGCCCTGATCCTACCCATTCAGCACCCCAACATGTGAGTGGCATGGATCAGTGTGCAGAAGCCGCTATGCCCCCGCGATAACAGTTACATCTAGCCTGAGCATGTGGCTAACACGTGGAAAAACACACTAACTGCTTAGTGCACTTTAGTAAAAAGGCCACCAAAACTTTTAATCTGCCCTAAAAATGTCTCTTTTTACAAAGTACTTAACATTATCATAAATTAAAATTCAAGAAGTATTATTTTGAAGATTTACTCTAATCTTGGATAGAAATAACAAATACAAAATCTTCTTGCTGACACAGTAGCCTTTTACATCATCTCTGGGTAGACCAAAATAAATCACATTCAAGATGAACAAGATTGCCTGCATAAAATGACATTTTTATCTTTCTAGCCCCATTCCAGATCCTTTCTCAGCATATGTTCTCATTTGTTTTGGTCTCTCTGAGCTTTGAGAAGTTCCCTGATACTTCAGAGAGGCAGAGGTAGACTGAAAGATAACCTGCCTATTACAGAATTAACATCTCTTTAGTTACTTTTTATCATTATGAAGTGTATTCACAAAACCAACAGCCAGATTTAAAGTCAACATGGCAGTATTCTTTTTCCTAAGATTTTCCTCTTTGACAGTCTCTGCCAATCTTAGAATTCATATATACTAAAATTTCAGTCTGTTTATTAAAATCTCTTTCTGTCTTTTAAGTGTCATGTTTTCCGTTGGCATGCCGTTATGTACTTGTTCTTATTTCATTTAAATTATGAATTTCCACAAAGAGTCTAATATACCAAGGCTTTTCTCCAATTCTTTATTATCTCAGCATTATCAAAATAACATTTGAATGTATGTCTCTCATTTCAAAGTGTTTTATTGTAAAAAAAAAAAAAAAACCTGGCTGCTAATCAACTCTTAAATTGGAAAAACAGAAGTATACATTAAGGCCACCTGAACTCTACAGGCTACTAAAATCATTTTCTAAATGGGACCCTCCAGGATTTGGACCTGTAGCATTCTGGAACCAAACAAGACTCCACTATTAGGCTAATGGAATGGTTCTTACAACCAAGTAAGTAGCAGACACTTGTCTCCTTTAGCCAAGTTGCTCATTAGTCTACGCTGTCATGAAGTGGTAAATCCCAAGTCATTAATGCAATCCTTTGCAGTCAGTACCAAACTGCTGCACTTGACTATGGAAGATCAGAGCAGGCACTTCCATTGACAACAATGAAATTGCTACAGGATTCCCAGGCTACAGAAAACTCAGAATTTTAGCCCACTTGTTGATGATTATCAAAGCTATTGTATATGTTCTCTATTCTTTTTAGAAATATATGTTGCTTTCACTCTAGCTTTTTTGGAGGTTTTCATATATTCATGGCAATATTTTGATTATAGGATAAGGCGGTATAGAAATACTGTTAAATAAATAAATAAAAAATAAATAAATAAATATTTTGATTTTCATGTGTGTGATCATTATAGTGCAGTAAACCTCTGCTATTGAAAAAAAAAACCAATGAACACAATATTTTTTTTACCTACACATACCAGTGGTTCGCCTCTAGGAATCATACTGATGGGTATCCAGAAACAATATCTATTCATAAAATTCCAGTGATCAGTTTAAAACAAAAAGATCATGGCATGCAATTTGGATCCCCTAATAATCTTTTTAGATAGAGAGGGCAAGGTAGAGAAAGTGAATGCAGGTCAGGGTTTGTCACCTTTAAGCAAGTGCCAAAGATGAGGCAATTACTGCTTACTTTAATAAAACCTATGCTCTAATATTTGCACAAAATGCTGTTAATAATGCTTTATTAATCTTGGGCATGAGAATCAATTTTCTTTGTGCTGTATTGCTCTTGACAAATTACAGCTTGTACTTGCAAAATGGATGAAGTTCAGTTATTTGGCATTGTAATCATTAGATTTCTAAGCAGCAAGCTTTTGTAAAAGATGCAAATATGAGGGCAAGTAGAATAAATGTGAAATGAGGTCAGTGCAGAGACTGCTGCAATCAGTTTGCTAGATGTATTACATACAGTAAAACAGTGCCTCCCACTCCGTTGTTCATGAGACCAATCCTTATTGACCGGAAAAAGCAGGATGCATGAGGATGGGATCAGCAGTATCGCATCTCCAAAGCACCTGTAGCTGTTGTTGCAAGATGAGTGTGACCAAAAACACTTGTAGCCCTGGGCATGGGATCAACATGGTCGCATGGACTGGAATCTGCTGCAACCACAGAGACAAGATCAGCTCAGTGTCATGGGTCAGAATCTGTTGTAGCACTGAGTATGACTGGCACATCCACATGAGCCAGAAAGCGCTGCTGTTCTAGGTTATCACCACTGCATGGACTATATGCAGCTGGAGCCTTGAGTATGGAAAGTACAAGCTGTGGTGCGGTGGCACCAACAACAACTTGCAGGGATGGGAAAATTGTGGAGAGACTGAGAAAGAGGTGGTGATATTAAAATAGCGTGATGACGGAACCAGCTCAATATTGTACTGCTTTCATTTAAACGCTGGCACCACAGATCACTTTCTGGAGGCTTTAAGGCATTCCAAGGTATTTAGAAACAGAAACATGACAGCAGAAAAAGACCACATGGCCTATCTAGTCTGCCCTTCCATATCAATCATGACAATATCCCCCTCTTTTCCTTTAGAGATCTTCTGTTTTTGCCCCATGCTTTTTTGAATTTAGATATTGTCCTCATCTCTACTACCTCAACTGGAAGACTATTCCACGCATCTACCACTCTTTCCATAAAGAAATATTTCTGCATATTACTCCTGAATCTATCCCCTTTCACCCTCATCTTATTTCCTCTCATAGCAGAGCTTGCTTTCAATCAAAAGAGGCTCTCCTCCTTTGCATTTATGCACAGAGATAATTAAACATCTGTATCATATCTCCTCTATCCCACCTTTCCTCTAAGGTGTACATATTAAGATCCTTAAGTCTGTCCTCATATGAAGACCACTAACCATTTCAGTAGCCACCCTCTGCACTGACTCCAACCTATTTATATCCTTTTGAAGGTGCGGTCTCAAGAAATGCACACAATACTACAAATGAGGTCACATCAAAGACCTATACAGAGTCACTTTCACCTCCTTTTTTCTGCTGGCCATTCCTCTCCCTATGCACCCAAGCATCCTTCTAGCTTTTGTTGTCACCTTTTCTACCTGTTTAGCTACTTTAAGATCATCAGAGATAATCATGCTAAGGTTCCGCTCTTCTTTTGTGGACAGAAGTACTTCCCCTCTACACTGTACCGCTCCCTTGGAGTTTTGCAGCCAAAATGCATGACACTACAATTTTTAGCTTTAAATCTCAGCTGCCAAATTCTACACCATTCTTCAAGCTTAGCTAGATCCCTCCTCATGTTATCTCTCCTTCCTGGGTGTCTACTCTATTGCAGATTTTGGTATCATCCACAAAGAGGCAAATCTTACCCAACAGCCCTTTCGCAATATCACTAACAAAAGAATCGGACCAAGGATAGATCCCTGCGGCACACCACTGGTAACCTCCGTCTCTTCAGAATGAGCTCCATTTATCTGTACCCTTTGTCACCTCCCACTCAACCAATTTCTAACCCAATCAGGGTCCATCTCTAGGGTGCTCAGTTTGTTGATAAGTCATCTGTGCGGAATGGTGTCAAAGGCTTTACTGAAATCCAGGTACACCACATCTACGGCTATCCCTCGATCCAACTCCCTGGTCACCCAGTCAAAGAAATCAATCAGATTTGACTGACAAGATCTGCCTCTGGTGAATCCATGCTGCCTCCAATCCTGCAATCCATTAGACTCCACAAACCTCACTATTTTTTCTTTGAGCAGCATTCCCAATAATTTACTCACCACAGAGGTTAGACTAACCAGCCTGTAGTTTTTAACCACATTGTTACTTCTGCTTTCGTGTAAGGGGGGCAAAGGTGCCTCTCTCCAGTCCTCTGGCACCATTCCCGTCTCCAAAGAGGCATTGAAAAGGTCAGTCAGTGGAGCTGCCAGAACGTCCCCAAGTTCCTTCAGTATTCTCGGATGTATCCCATCCAGTCCCATCACTTTGTCTACTTTTAGTTTAGCTAGTTCCTCACGAACACAGTCTTCTGAAAATCATTTGAGATCCCCGTCGTTTCTGTTCCTGTTTGTGGGTGTTTTCTGAGGCTCTGCTTATGACGCTTCATCTGTGAACACAGATCAAAAATATTTGTTAAGCAATTCAGCTTTATCCTCATCAGCTTCGACATATTCCTCCCCTTTGCCCTTGAGTCTCACAATACCACTTTTGCCCTTCCTTTTCTCACTAACATATCTGAAAAAATGTCTTATCCCTCCATATTAGTGCATTGGCTATCTCTTCTTCTTTTAGTATCTGCTTTCCTGACTACTTTGCTAGCTTTTCTAAGTTTTTCCAAATATAGATGTCTGTTTTCTGCTCTCTGTGATTTCTTGTATTTCATGAAGGCCTTCCTCTTCACCTTTTCAGCTCCTTCTTTTGAGAACCATAGCGGCCTCCTTTGTCTTTTACCTTTATTTACCTTTCTAACAAAAAGGTTTGTTGCTCTTAAAATATCCTCTTTGAGTTTTGTCCACTGTTTTTCTACATCTTCCAGCTGTTCCCATCCCACTAATGACTCCTTGATATATTGGCCCATCTTGGCCAAATTAGTTTTCCTAAAATCTAAGACCCTTGCTTTTGAATTGATTTTATCAGTCCTAGTCCTCATGCTGAACCACACCATCTGGTGATCACTGGATGTGAGATGATCTCCTACTGTAACATCAGAAACACTTTCACCATTGTTAAGCACCAAATCCAGTATGGCCCCTTCACGTGTGGGTTCTGTTACCAATTGCTTGAATAGTTTTCCCTCTAGAGAATACATGATCTCCTTACTTCTAGATGACACTGCAGCAGTGATGTTCCAATCAACATCTGGCATATTGAAATCACCTATCATTAGCACTTCCCCTTTCCTAGCATATGTCTTCTATTAAATCTCCATCTACTTCTTCTCCCATGAGGCAGGTCTGTATATCATGCCAATGCAAATTGATCTCTCTTTCCTTCTTTCTAGTTTAACCCGCAATGCCTCCTCTCTCCCTTTTAAGCCCTGTAATTCTATAACTTTGTTGTTATTTTTTACATATAGTGCCACTCCTCCTCCCCTTCCTCCTACCCTATCCTTCCTGAATAAGGTATAGTCTGGTATAATTACATCCCAGCCATGGTTGCCAATGAACCATGTCTCTGTAACCGCCACTATGTCCAAGTCAGCCTGTTCCATTAAAGCCTCAACATCTTGGATCTTATTTCCCATGTTACGGGCATTTATACACACCACTTTCAAGATGTTGTCCCTTTTACCCATTCTATAGAGGTATTTAATGTTTCACTTACCTGGGGCTTTCACTTACCTAGGAGCTTTCTTCACCCATCCCCAATGAATCTAATTTAAAGCCCTCTTCAGTAGGTTAGCCAGTCTGCTACTGAAGAAACGTCAACCTTTCTTGGACAGATGGACACCATGTCTGCTCTGCAGCCTTTGGAACATCATCCCATGGTGCAGGAAACCAAAACGCTCTCAATGACAGCATCCACACAGCCATGCACTTATCTCTGGGATACAAGCTTCTCTGCCTCTGCCTTTACCCTCAACAGGGAGGTTTGAAGAGAACACCACCTGTGCACTTATATGCTTCACCATCTGTCCCAGAGACATGAAGTCACTTTTGATACACTCAGAGGGATACCTGGCAGTATCATTAGTACTGATATGGATGAGCAACATCGGGTAATAATCAGTAGGCTTGATGAGTCTTGGCAAACTCTCCGTAGCATCTTGGATTTTGGCACCTGGCAGACAGCACACTGCTCTGGACATCAAGTCTGATCGGCAGGTAGAAGCCTCAGCACACCTCATAAGAGAGTCATCAACCACAACTACCCTTTGCTTCCTTGTGGTCACTGATTCTGGAACTTTGATGTGCTCATACTCTGGTTCTTCCTTTGCTTGGGATGCTTTCACCTCCTCCACTTCTAGGGATGCATAATGGTTCTTCATTTCAAGAGCTGGAAGAGTTGGATTGGTGATTCTGCAGGCCATGGTGACTCATTTTCAGCTTTCATTATTCTGCAGGCTCCCCTCTTCACCTCTGTTGGAGAGCTTGGATGTTTCAAGAATCATCTCATCAATATACTCCTCACTGTCTTGAATGCTCCTCAGCCTCACCATCTCTTCTCTCAGCTCCTCCACTTCTTTTCTGAGAGCTTTACATGCATACTGGAATAAAACCTCATTCTGTAACCCCCCAAAGTCTTTATGAGCTATAACCAGACATGCAGCTAAACTCCCAGCAACAGGCTTACAAATACAAGAAAAGTCTCCACTTGCTATAGTAGCTCTAAGTTTATCACAGTTTCACTCAAATGTATCCTTGCTTTTCTGACAGTTCTCACTCACCCCTCTGAAGCCTGCTCCTTGAAGGGTCTCTATATCCACTTTTAGAAAGATTCCCTGTTTTTAATTAGAAACTATCTGACAATTGTACTTTCTTCCTGACTGACCTTATGTTTCAGAGTTTGAGAACTACCTTTGTCATTCACTCCTACTCCCTGTCCTCCTTGACATTATAACTTCCAGTTATCTTCTGCTCGGTTTTTCTTGGGACAATTCACAGTGGTCTCCTGTTGCCTGTTTCTGCCTTTCACAGAATGGCATCACATCACTTTCCATGTCTCTGATTGACTGCTCTCTTGCCATGTGGGATATTCCTGACTGTGGGGGTCATTCTGCCCCCTGTAGGGACTTCCATCCCCACTATTCGCCTCCCTGCCAGCACCAGAAAAAGCCTCCCTGTATGAATAACGTGTCTGTATGGGGAGGCTTAGTTGGGGGTGGGAAGGAGCAATCCAGAGGCAGAGCAAGGGCAGGGTATGTGCAGTCTGCGACCCCAGACATACAGGGCCAATTCTGAGGTTGGCCCTGTACATCTCTGGTCGTGAACTTAGACAGGGACTTATTCCACTGCAGAGGTGGAATAAGTCCCCCTGGACATCGGGGGATCCTATCGCCAGCTGGGAACAAAAGATAGGGGGTTGCAGGAAGTTGCCCGCAGACAGACCCTGGCAATGGGAGGCTGAATTTTGGGTCTAGCTGCAGGGAATGAATTAAATCAGCAGAGGCTGGCATTCAAGGCTCCTGAATGGAGCTGCGGTGCCAGGGCAATGGGACGCCATGACACTGCATCTCCATTCAGGAGCCTGACTGAGATAGCCGGGCAAGTGGCTGTGCATGCAGATCAATCAGAATCGGGTCTTGACCTGCATGTTCAGGCCCTAGACCCAATTCTGATCCCACTGGCATGCTTAGCCCATGTGGGATCAGAATCAGGTCTACCTCTGGGCATCCCGATTCTGATCGGCTCCACGGGGGCCTAGACTCCCACATTAGCATGTGCCTCCACGTTAAGAACTCTCCTCATCATATCTGCATTGTATTAAAGTAGGTGGACACTTCTAGCATTTATACTTTATGCTAATTTTCTAAGATAAACTTTATATTTCTTTTTAAGAATCAGCATAAAATATATGTGCCCTACACACTTTGTTTTCTGTTGGCAGCCAAATGGATAAATTAGCAGAGCTGCTGTTGAAAATGTCAAAAAGAAGTGCTATTTTTTTAAATAACATATGCTACAAGATGTTCTCACTTTTTTTAGTCCACCCTGTGTGTGTGTGTATATATATATATATATATATATATATACATGACCTCAAATTTAATTGAGCAACGAATACTTCCAGCACAAGAGCCAAAGATATTCAAGGCTACAGAACCAGGAAAGCTCGCTATTTCATCGGTCCTCCTGACTTATCCCAGGGTCCTCGAAAAAATGAAGGTACTACAGGGGGAAAGAATAAATATGTTTTATTTTAATTTATCTAATATACTATTGCCTTATAGTGAAAAGTTCCAAAAGAAATTTGCAAAACTCAATAATGCGTTAGAACAGCTGACCAGCAAAAAGCCAAACCATCCAGAAAACATCCGACACAATATTGCATTTTGACTTATCTGCATCAGGGATGAAAAGTTCAACTGGTAAGCTCTCAATAGATCAAAGCAGTCCAAGCCCACACCTACACCAAAAAATGGCTGTAGGTAGGCAGATAGTACAAAGCATTCAGCCGCTCAGTCAGAATATATAAAAGGAACAGCCAGGTGGTTTATGCATGCATGGAGACAATCAGATCAGGATCAAAGCCAGCACAACCATCCACTGCATAAGTCACTGGTGAGGCCTCACTTGGAATACTGTGTTCAGTTTTGGAGACCGTATCTTTCAAAGGATATAAAAAGACTGGAAACTGTTCCGAGGAAGGCGACCAAAAAGATTTGGAGCCTGCGTCAGAAGCCTTATGAGAAGAGACTTGAAGACCTAAATATGTACACTCTGGAGGAGAGTAGGGATAGGGGAGATATGATTCAGACCTTTAAATACTTAAAGAGTATTAATAAACAAACAAACCTCTTCCAAAGACAGGGAAGTTGTAAAACTAGACGGCATAACATGAAGCTGCAAGGTGGTAAATTGAAAGGCAATGTCAGGAAATACTTTTTCACTGAAAAAGACCTGCTTTGCTGACTTTCCCGAGGGATCCTGCAACAGCCAAGAATAAACCATGTCAGAATAATAATCACTCTCATCACGTTTAAATTTCTTAATCTTCCATTGTTTAATAGAAGACTTTACTTGCTCCATCGTAGACTTAAATTCATCAATCTTACTAGAATAAACAGCAGAATCCATCTCCTGCAGTTTCAAATACAAATCATTCAAGGAAGAACACAGTTCATCTTCAAATAGTAACATCAGATCAGTGCTACATTTATTTAAGATGCCTATCCATTTTGACATAAAATCAAGAAAGCATGAGAGGAACACAGAAGGCCTCTAAATGAAAAAAGGGACTATAATAGTTGATATAGAAGGGCAGCTAGTTAAGCCATACGGTCTTTTTCTGCCATCATGTTTCTATCAACCATGCTTTCAATTTTTCATCTGAATGAGAAATGAATGATGGAAAAGAGTAATGCCTTTTTTGTAGTTAACAATAAAATGCACAATAATCGGGTACGGCGGACACGATGCTTCCCTCCCCTTCACCCCCCCCCCTTCACCCCCCCCCCCCCCCCGCACTCTTCACATCACCTCTCCTTTCCAATGACACACACAACACCTTTTTGGGACTTTAACTGGTCGCAGCTTTATTAACCTTTTAACAATAACCAAACTTCATTCCAACACATTATAATTGCCCCCCCCCCCACAGAGCGAGCCCTCACCAGCCATGTGAGTAGCAAGGTGACGCCGCTTCCGCTTCCGCCGGGTCCAGGCCCTGACTAATTTGCCTAGCCCTCCCTCGTCTGGCTTCGCCATATTATTAGCAAAAACCTGAGGGATTGTCCGGGTCGGGGGTACCCCACCCCCGCCCTAATGCTTGCCTCCGGCTCCGAACCCCGGAAACCTCCAGGATCCCGCCACCCCCTCCAGCTGCAACACCCCGACACCCCCGAAGCCTTTGACCATCCCCAAGCTAGGGCGGGCGGGCGGGACGTCTGACGGCTCTGGCTCTGACCCGAGAAAGGCCGGAGCCACGCCGCGTCCCCGCTTTACTCCCCCCATTGCCTGGCTTCTTGGCCTTCCATTGGCTCCCGCACCTCTCTGAGGCCCGCGGGAGCCAATGACGCCGCGGGACACTCACGTCCCACCCCCACGGCTCCACGCCACTGACGAAAGGGGGCACGCGTGCGGCTGGCCCCCCGGTTACCGCCGGCCGCACGCACGTGGGCCCCACGGCCTCGCCATAACTGGGTACGGCGGACACGACGCTTCCCTCCCCTTCACCCACCCCCCCGCACTCTTCACATCACCTCTCCTTTTCAATGACACACACAACACCTTTTTGGGACTTTAAACTGGTCACAGCTTTATTAACCTTTTAACAATAACCAAACTTCATTCCAACACATTATAATTGCCCCTCCCCCCGCAGAGCGAGCCCTCACCAGCCATGTGAGTAGCAAGGTGACGCCGCTTCCGCTTCCGCCGGGTCCAGGCCCCGACTAATTTGCCTAGCCCTCCCTCATCCGGCTTCGCCATATTATTAGCAAAAACCTGAGGGATTGTCCGGGTCGGGGGTACCCCACCCCCGCCCTAATGCTTGCCTCCAGCTCCGGACCCCAAAAACCTCCGGGATCCCGCCACCGGCTCAGGCCACCACTGTCCTAAGCTGCCCCCCCCCCTGCAACCAGCCCTCCTCCCTTGCATAATACATTCCAAGGCCTCCTGCCAATCGTTAAGGAGTAAATCCATCCCCACCGGGGATAGATGCACCCCATCCGACCTATACAGGCCAGCACATTCGACGTCAGCCCATGGGTGCAAAATTTGACACCCTCCATGCTCCCCCACCCATCTGCCAATTTGGCGATTGATTTTCGTCAATCCTCTCGACCACCGCCGCTGATCCCTGCAAGCCGGCCTTGGAATGATATCAGACCATACCAAAACTATGCCTTTAAACATCGCTAACACCACCCCCAAGTCCTTATGAACTGCACGAATTAACTGCCGTCAAGTCCAAAACACCAAGGGGCATGTTTACTAAAACTCCGGTAATGTGCGGGCCGCGGTAGTGGACGGGTGCCATATAAGGAGTGAGCGTTGCAGGCTGAAAAAGAAAATCCAGAATTTGCATATGCACTAAGGTGCGCGGCGCCCATGTGCGCCCCGCACATTAGCGCATGGGTGGCTGCTTGGGAGGCATAAGTGGCGCGCTGATGTGCAAGTAGGAGAGCAGAGCCACAGCACAATGGTCAAGGCACTAACCAATGATGCAGGGATCAGGGGTTCAATCCCCCACAGTACTCAAGGTAGATGGCTGGCTGAGGCATTGTTTTAGGAGGCATATAAATAATGGGCGGCATAAGGCGGCGCACTAATGTTTTTGGAGGCATATTAATACTGCAAGGCATAAGTGGCGCGCTGATGTTCAAGTGGAAGAGCAGAGCCACAGCACAATGGTTAGAACACTGGCCAATAGTGCAGGGATCAGGGGTTCAAGCCTCCTCAGTGCTCAAGGTAGACAGCTGGGTGAGGCATTACTTTAGGAGCTAGTCTAATATTGTGCAGAATAAGGTGGCAAGCTGATGGGCTTTAGGTGGTGTGCTATTGATTTAGGAGGCTTTTTAATATTGTGCGGCATAAGGCGGTGCGCTTATGTGCAAGTATAGGAACAAAACCACAGCACAATGGTTAACACACTGACCAATGGGCCAGAGATCAAGAGCTCAATCCCCCACAGTGCCCAATGAACAAGGCTGGCTGAGGCATTACATATTATGGGGAAGATTGCTTTTGGAGTCATTTTATGTTTATTTTAATTATCACTACTAGCAAACGCACTCTCAAAGCGTGTTAACATAAGGCGCCCTATAAGGCACATTTTAAAGTGCACTGTCCGCCAAGGCACCCTAGAATGTTGCTTATAGGGCGCTTTAGAGGGTGCCGTATGAGGTATCGCAAGGTCAGAGTACTGTTTTGTATGGCAGCACTGTGCAGTTTAAGGAATGAAAAGCATAAGTAGGTGCGCTGACAGGCAAGGAGGAGCAACAGTGCAGCACAATGGTTAAGGCACTGACTACTGATACAGGGGTCATGAGTTTGCTCCCCAGGGTGCCTAATACGTAAGGCTGGCTGTGGCATCAGCTTTGCAATGTACATATGTTTTCCTGCAGCACTTTATTTTTATTTTATTAATTGCTGCCAGCAAACACGCCCTCACGTGCCGTAAGTGAAGGTGCCGTATAAGACACCCTATAAGGCACTCCATAGGGCACATTATAAAGTGCACTGTCCGCCACGGCACCCTACAATGTCCCCTATAGGGCACCCTATAAGTTGCGTCACAGGATAATGTATAGTGCATCTTATATGGACGGGAACCATAAGGTGCCCTATAGGGCGCCCTATAAAGCACCCTCAGAGGCACCTTATGGGTACAGTACGCTTAGGGTGTTTTTGCTGGCAGCAAAAATGTACATTAAAAAGAGACAATGCTTTGGGCAGCCCTATCAAATAACCCCACTGTGGGTTTGAACCCATGACCTCTGGCTTCACAGACAGTGAAGTAACCATTGTGCTACAGCTCTACAGCTACTAGCAAGCCCCAGGCTGGCTGTGGAGAGCCTGCATGTCACCACACAGACAGTGTGTTGTGGTCACCAGGATAGGGTTAGCACACCAGTACCCATGATGCACTGCACATGCAAATCAGCTGTCTACAGATGAACACAAGATGGGGTATGCACCCCCACAACACCTCGGCCTGGTAGGGGGAACTGACCATGTGCACCCCCACATCACCTCGGCCTGGTAGGGGGTACTGACCGTGTGTTTTACTGGCACAGAGTAGCTACACACCGTCACATTGTGCGGGTACTGTGCTCACCCTGAGGGTGCAATGAGGCGCCCAGGACCAGGTCCACAACACCTTCCATGGCTGAAAGAGGCCATGCTGGAGGTCCAAAGCAGTGTTAGTGTGTGAGATAGGTAGTTTCTGCACAAACACTTTGGATATCTCTGTCTGTTTCAGTCAGGTGTAACCCCCATGGACCCCCCAGGTGGGCCATGCACCCCCACCCCCAGGGCTGAGGGTGGCAAACATGGTCTCCTTATCAATAGATCCACATTCTACCTCCCTGCAAAGGTGGCAGTAGAGGGGACTATCAACCCCGGTCCTGCTGAGGTACAGACACCCCACAGGGCAGTCAATGCAGCTCTTATACACATCCATAACACAATAGCAGACAGAAGCCCTGGATATGGTAAGCTGCACCCCAACACTATCTGATATTCTCCTGCAGCAAGTCATCAGCCACTGCACCCTGCAAGCCACTCCATCAAGACACATACCAGCTGCAAACAGCCTGCTAGTTAGGCCATAGTGCATGTTCCCAGTGGAGATGCATGCAACCAGAACTGGGATGTCAGCATACACAGCAAGCAGATAAATCAGTGACTGGGCCCTAAAAGGAAACCCATATCTATCACATGAGAGAAATACTATATAGCACTATGGGGGTGCCTAGCCATGCTGTGGTCACTGCACAGTCAGGGTGAGAGTGATCTCTCAGCAGGACTTACTGAGGTCACCCTGTCTGTGTAGGTGGTGGCCGGGCAGTAAAATGTCCCAGTCAGTGCCCTATGCCCTGTGCAGATGCACCCTGGCCAGGCCAACCTGTCCAGCCTATACCCATGGTACCTTGCTCCTCATTATGCACATTGGCAGCCCAATACTGGCAACATTGCTGGCAGTGTGGGCTGTGGAAGGTGTTTGCAGCCACCACACACTGGTTAGACAGACAGCCACCCCCACACCTATGCCAGCATTGTGCTACTTTAGGTGAGTTCAGCAGCCATACCCACCACACCAGTCCTGGGCACAGTACAGGCATGGATATGGTACACAATACTGTTGGGGGTCACTCCCCAGGGTGGTAAACACTGTCAGAGACCAGACCTGCAGCACACACCGCAGACATCAGAATGATTGTTATGGTGGAGCTCAATGAGCAAAATGTGCTTAACGTAGGACTTGCTATCTGCCAGTTATCATAGGAAACGTTTGATAGCTGTGTACCATATACCCAGGTGTAGGGTAGCATTGCTAAGGTATGCAAGTGCTAGTATTGGGAGATACAGACAGGGCCCAATGTCCTGCCTCTCCAGGAGGCATTGGCCAATGGGGCCTGTGTGTGTGTGTGTGTGTGTGTGTGTCTGGCCCTGTTGGCTGCTGCTTTATGGCAGAGTTTCCCAACTCCAGTCCTGGTGTTCCAGACACTGTTCGGTTTTTCATGCTGTCCCTCATAAATATGCATGACTACATCTGCATACCATGGGGGTGGTGCACAGATATGCAGCACAGGCATCTTTAGTAGAGGCAGCATGGAACCTGAATGGTGTGGGGCCCTCCAGGAATGCATTTGGGAGACTCTGCTCTAGGTAATGCGGCTGTTTATGGTGTCTGTGTTTGGTGTGGTAAAATATAGGCGTATTGACCATGCGTAGGTTCTCAGCAATAACGGTTTGTCCTTACTATCATGGTTTAGTTGTGGGAAAAATATGTGGATGGGATTGGCAGTAGCCCCAGCTGGGCTTTGAACCTGTGACCTTCTGTTCTTGCACACATTGTCTGTGTGCACTGCACCACCATGTTGCCACAGATATGCTGTCTTCCCTGGGGAGTCCATGACTGTACATCCAACAGAGCCTGTCTTGTGGTGGATGGTGCCAGCCTGCACAGGCCTAGGCCACTGTCTGCTGTGGCTTGCAGCCACTGCCCCCTCCACCACCGGTACCCTTCCGCCAACATGCAGACGTCCTTATCTGGGACAAAACATATGACCTGAGTGACTGGTGGCACTCCAGGACTGAATCTGGGAGACTCGGCTGTAGTAATGCCCATTGTTATGGTTTGTGTGTGGTGTAGGGTAAAATATGGGTGTCTGACCCATGCTTACGTTCCCTGCAATACAGGAGTGTCTTTACTATCACTGTTTAGTGGTGGGTAAGGCTATGGGGACTGGGTTGGCAGAAGCCCCAGCTGGGATTTGAACCTGTGACCCTCTGGTCCTACAGGCACTGCCTGTGTCCACTGCACCACACTGTGGCCACAGAGACAGCTCAGTCCTTGGAGATAGGAAACCTGGCCGGACGAGTCAGAAACCCTGCTCTGCACAATTTTACTGTGGGCACATTTACCTTGTATGGAGACAAAAGGGCAAATAAACCTCATAAATGACATCGTAAAAAGGGGAAAAATACCATGCCCAAGCTGGGCAATAGTGACATCAATGGGCAACATTGAAACACACTCCCAGGAAAGCTCCCACCTTCTTGTCCTCCTTCCTCTTCCTTCTACTGTCCCCCGACCATTTCCGACCTTCCAACAACCGGAAAATGTCTATATAGCGCCTCTTCTGAATTTTCCACCGCAACTTCCTCGGCACGCTCTCCCATAATTCTGAGAACGCTACCACCATAGGCGTCGCCCCGCCCGATCCCAGCCTTCCCGCATTCACCCCATCCTCTACTCCTGCTCACCTCCGCCGAAGATGAACGCGACGACGAAGTAGTAGACAAAGTGGAAGAGGACCCCGACCTCCGATGCCGACGACAAGCATGTCTCCGCTTTCTCCCCGCATTCTTATGCCCCCCCTCGGCCATCACTGTTCCGCCGCCCCCGGCTGCACCTTGATCCTCCGCCAACTCACCTGCCACGCCCGCAGCCTCTTCCGTAGTTGCACAAGTCTCCTGCCGCTCGGTCACCGTCTGCACTGCTGCCTCCATCTCTCCCGCCAATCCTCCAATCACGTGACTTCCATCCAGTTGTCTCGAACCACTCCAGGGGCTTCCCGTGTACTGCCATCTGGGGGGTACCTGCGGAGAGAAGACAGCAAAAGGTGCAGGGGCACCCGCCATAGCCCAAGGTGGCTGCCACGCCCCTTGCCACTCCGCCCGTGAGGAGCCTTGACCACCACCCTGCCAATGCTCCCAAGCTGGCGAGTAACCACATCCCGACACTCCCGGCCAGCCCACTGTACCCGCTACGCCCGACCAATCCCCTCCCCCAATCGCTCCCGTCGCACCCACATCCCCCTCTGGGGGAACTGACCCTATGCTCGGGAACCCAAGGGACCACCGCCCTGCCCATTGTCCCATAGCACCCCTTCCAGGTCCACCACCCCCTCCACCCTGGCCACCCCGAGCAACCCGAACATCACCTTCTGGCTCACCCCCCCATACATCCCCCGCTTCCCCGCTCCGCACCGGCGCTGCTCCCCCTACCGGTCTAATGCCCCCCCTCGCGCCTTTTCCCCGGCTAGCTGCTCTGCCCCTACCCCCTCCTTGCCCCTTTTTTCCTTTTGCATCCACCCCTTGTGGCCTATCACCCCGCCCGGTGCTCCCTCTGCCCACCTGCTCCCCTCTGGGAGCTGACCCTAGCTGAGCCTCCCCTCGTGCCCCCCGTTTCGCCCTTCTCCCCTTGCCTCCCCCTTTTCCTTTCCCTTGACCCCTCTCCTCCCCCTTGTGTGAGTGCATCGCAGCGCTGCTCCCCTTTTTCGTTTTCCCCTTGTTGTCTCCTCTTGTTTTTTTTTTTTAATAGAGTCCTAAAAGCCTTATTGACCCCGCAGCTACTGCATTGATTCTGGCTTTTTATTTATTTTTTTATTTTTTTGCACAAGCCGCCTGCCCACTCGCCTGCTTCGGGCCGCCACGTGCGCCGCCTTCCTCGTCCTCCACTCCCCGTCTGCGAATCCCAGGCCCGCCGTCCCAATGCCGTAGCTCACCACACGTCCGACGGCTCTGGCTCTGACCGGAGAAAGGCTGAAGCCACGCCGGATCCCCACTTTACTCCCCCCCCATTGCCCGGCTTCTTGGCCTCCCATTGGCTCCCACACCTCTCTGAGGCCCACGGGAGCCAATGATGCCGCAGGACACTCACATCCTGCCCCCAGGGCTCCACGCCGCTGATGAAAGGGGGCACGCGTGCGGCCAGCCCCCGGTTACCGCTGGCCACGCGCACATGGGCCCCGCGGCCTTGCCATTCTTTTACCAGTTAATATTTCAGTTTGAACTTATGGTTTTTATTTGTCATTGCTTTATAAATTGCAGAAGAAAATATAAGATAATGTTTACTTCATTTAAGCAAATTATGTAGCAGCAAAGATAATGACATCCCTGAAATCATGCAAGTTGAATTTCAGAGCATCAAATATGCTTTTGTTGAGTGTTATACTTCCATACATTATATTAAATGATTACCTCTAACATTATAAATGATGCAATGCCTATAGTATCAAGAAACAATAGGTATTACTATAGGTCAAACATGTTTTGAGTTTACAAGAATAGATGAATCTAAGTGCATGGAAAGGTAGAATGCTTTATTGAGAACCTAGAGACTGACCTCAAACTCCAATGGAAAATAGAACATAAACAATTGTATTTAAGAAATATTGACCTTCCAGTACACTGAAGATTGTACCAGGCTAGAAAACTAGCAACATACCGTATAATAAAGTCTGGTAACAGTCTTCTTCAAACTAATCTCAGGCAGGCAATCCTCCAGAGTGAGAGCATCTGGTTGAAGAAAGTGTATTCAAATGAACTTACAAAACCAACACACGAGTTTGTATAATTAGAACAAGTCATTACAACCCAAAGAGAATCTGAAACCAATGCCTAAGATAGACTAGGGGAAATAAGCAGAGGAAGCAGTCAGAATTAATTATAAGGCCAGTATTAGTTCACAAATTTAGGATTAAGGTACTAACTTTTTAAAACATATATTATTTGCTGCAATTTAAGGCTACTTCGATTTCAAGCTAGAACTCCAGATTATTTGATTATGGAAAAAAATGGGACAGTCCTCTTACCAAACATTTTTCTTAGCCAGTAGGAGTTGAAAGACTTTGCTAACTTGAAATAATTGATTTTTTTAAAAGAAAATACTTGCAGGCAAATATTGTAAAAATCATCCTTTTCTTCTCAAACATAAATTTTATCTGACATTCCATACTTTTGCCTTTGTTGACCTTTATTTCTACCTTGTTACAGATGAAAAATGGATAAAATGATTATTAGCAAACTTGTAGGACTGTAGGAATATTTGCTGGTCTGATATAACAAAATAAGTTACCAATTCACAAACATTCTGAAAGTACCAAACAAATCATATGATAATATGAGGTATGATCAAAACGTATCACGACTTGTGTAGCTGTATGATAATACGCTGCACCATGATGCTATTAAGCACACAGTGTCCTAATTATGTGTTCTGCATGTGCAGAGTGTAGCGTGGCTGCAGCACACCTGTAATTTTTTTAATCCTGTGATGTTTGATATTGTGTAAAAGCAGTTCATCAGATTTATGACTGGCACAAATGTTTCCAAGAGGGCCACCAAGGTGTTGACAGTGATAAAAGTTCTGGAAGGACATCCACAAGCAGGAATGAAGACAAAGTTGAAGCAGTGCGTGCCACAATACGCTCAAATCATCGGTTGACTCTCAGGGAGCTTGCTGAGGACACGGACATTAGTATCATGTTGGTTCAGTCCATTCTTACTGTCGATTTGGGGATGAGACATGCGTCTGCAAAATACATGCCAAAACTCCTGTCCCCTGAGCAAAAAGATTGACTGTTTGTAGCCAAGGAGTTGTTGGAATACATTGAAAATGACTCATATTTCATCAAAGAGTTTATTAATGGTGATGAATCATGGGTTTATGGTTATGACCTGGAAACTAAGGCTGAATCCTCACAATGGATGACTCCAAACTCTCCCAGACCCAAGAAAGCCTGTCCGGTAAAGAGCAATGTCAAGGTCATCTCAGTTTTCTTTGATTACCATGGTATTTTTCATCATGAGTATGCTCCAAAAGTCCAAGCCATCTATAAAAAAGGAGGAGGCATGCTTATATTATGCAAAGCTGAACTATTTATTTACATTTTCTTATATACCATGCTATTCTGCATCAGTGTGGTTTGACATTGAAAAAACTGAAATTACATTGAACAGGGCATTATAACTTGGAGATAACTATTTTACAGGGAACATGGGCTATGGAGGGTTAACTGGCTTGCCCAAGACCACAAGGAGCACCTGTGAGACTAGAAACCCCAGTCCTTCTGGCCCAAGGTTGCTGTCCTCTAGTGGGATTTGAGCCCCCAACCTTCCAGCCTGAAGTACCTTGCCCCAACCACTAGGCCACTCCTCCACTCCTAGGGATGCATTATGCTTCCACTGTAAACATTGACAGCCTGGACATGCTAACAATACAAAACAAATAATTAGCCTAATATATAGGTCCCCATCATCTGATCCCAATACACTAGCCAGTATCCTCAAAATTGTATGCTCTGACACCCCATTTGGTAGAGACCACATCATACTAGGCGACTTCAATCTCTCCTCAATAACTAATGTACAAAGTTCATCATTCCTCCTAGCAATGGAAGACCTATGATATCAGCAAATCATTAATACCCCTACGCACTTGAAGTAACACATTGGATCTTATATTCTTACATAAAGAATGGCCAAATAACACCCACGTAACATCAATGAGAACTCAACCAGTTCCATGGACAGACCACTACCTAATATATATCAATATTGAATTCAATGCATACACATACACATACAGATATGAGTGGAGGAGTAGCCTAGTGGTTAGAGCAACTTCCTAGTACCCAGAAGAGCAAGGGTTCAATTCTCACTGGCACTCCTTGTGACCTTGGGCAAGTCACTTTGCCCTCCATTGCCTCAGGAGAAAAGGCTGGCATTCTACTTCCAGTGATACATTGCCAAGAAAACCCAGAGGTCACTGGTTCACTATGAGTCAACACTGACTTGATGGCACTAAAAAAAAAAAAGTATATAAAATGTGTCATAGAGAACAGATGTATCAAGAAATTTGATAAAGAAACCTTCCTAATGGACACTCTACCCAAACTGACAAATAACACTGACAACATTGAAGCTCTCCTGAAGAATTAGAATAACACTCTGCATACAGCATCCATTCTCCCAAGGAAAAAACCCCATAGAAACACAAAACCTCACAGCATTGGTACTCTGAGAACTTGAGGTCAATAAAGAGAATATTAAGGAAAACAGAAAGAAAATGGAAAGGCACACAATCCAAGGATGAGCTGCAGCTGTATATAGACTAAAGAACAAATATTATTAAAAAATGCTTAGGAAGTCACTAAATCACCCTAGTAGAGCTCTTCCTCATTGTACAAGTCTTAATTCAAAAGCTGAGCAACAATGACCCCCACAACAATGAAATGGATGCCCAACAATTTGCCAATCACTGTGGGGTCAATTCTGTCCCACAAATAGCAAGGATGTATGCCCCAAAGGGATGTCCCTCCCTGCTTTTTGCCCCTGACTCCCCATAACAAGCAGGATCAAATACAAAGTACTACTAATGCTTTTCAAAATCATAAACAATCCTGAAATCCCTATTACACAACATACAGAACAACAGAGCCAGAATACATAGTAACCATTCCAATGGAAAGAACAAAAAGCATTCAATATGGTTGTGTGCGTTTATTCTCCCTTGAGGCTCAAGGATTATGGAATGCACTACCTGAAAAGACACAAGCCATCTCCGAAGTCACAGCATTCTGCAAGGAGCTAAAGACTTATCTATTCATAGTACACTTTGGAAATCCAACATAAAATACCGAATAGACCAATTGCATACTTATATTCTGAACTTAATTTCATATATATTAGAAATTTTAGATGTTAATAAACCAGTGACTGATTGCTGACCTACTCCCTTCCTCCAATCCAAATATTCCCTCTTTCTTCTTTTCCATTAACTGTTGCAATGCATAGTTGTTAATGAACCTGTAAACTTCTATCCTTGGTACAACAGCCTGTTAATAATTAAAATGTAATTTTTCCAACTATAACTTGTTACTAGTTAAGTGCAATTTCCAAAAAGTTTTATGTTATCTGTAAACCACTTTGATCAAGAGAAAAACAGTATAGAAAAACAACCAAATAACTAAAATTGCATAAACATATAAACATAAACATAAATTATTGATTAATATCTTGTTCTCTTCCACACTATTGAGGATTTCATACCTAATTGTTTAAAATTGTTTTAGAGAAATACCATTTTTGATAACTGTGCATTTATATGAGGGCTAGACACATATACACATTTTGTATTGATAAAGAGCAGCATTCTGTTCGGGACGTTCAGGGGCAGACGCAATTCTGATCCTGCGGGGCACATCTAGCCCCACGGGATCAGAATCGCGACTAGGCCTATATGTGCAGGCCTGGGACCCGATTCTGGTCAGCCTGCACATGCAGGCCTCTATCTGGCTAACTCAGTCAAGGCTCCGGATCGGAGCCACGGCGCTATGGTGTCTGGTTGCCATGGCACCACAGCTCCATTCGGGAGCCATGATCCCTGACTGCTGCAGACTTTGTGCTTTCCCCACAGCCTGACCCCCAATTCAGCCTCCCACAGCCAGGGTCGGGATACGGGGAATCCACTGCACCCCCACCTACCTTTGACGTGCCCGGGGCCTGCCATCTCTCCCCATCTAGGGGAACTTATTCCACCTCAGATGTGGAATAAGTTCCCTGTCTACTCTGCCGGCCCTGGACTTACAGGGCCGACATCAGAATCGGCCCTGTATGTCCGAGGCCACAGACCACCCACAGCCCGCCCTGTCTCCGCCTCTATGCTGCCCCTTTCCCCCTCCTGTCTAGCTTCCCTGTACAAGCTCCCTGTTTGTATTGGTAGGTTAA
Source organism: Ichthyophis bannanicus (assembly GCA_033557465.1). Lineage (NCBI taxonomy): Eukaryota > Metazoa > Chordata > Amphibia > Gymnophiona > Ichthyophiidae > Ichthyophis > Ichthyophis bannanicus. Next base: position 428,731,095 of record CM066032.1, read on the forward strand.
TTGGGAACGGCAAGGGGACCAAATAGTGTGAATCGACGTCCATCCCCGCTGTTCGTAGGAAAGAATGACCCCGAAAACCAATAAGTTTGCTCTGCAACTCAATGACCTTTTTTGTACTTTATTACTACTATTACTACTATTAATAATTTACAGTAAATAGCACTATAAGGCATACATAGTGCTGTACAGACACATAAAAAGACGATACCTGTTTAATTTGATTTGCTTTATTTTGTTAAAAAATGTCTTTTTAGTATTAACTACATAAAATAAATCCCCTTAAGATATTTCATTTAGGCCTTCTTTGTCATTTCTAGGTTTCTTTTTATATATTTTTTATTTCAATACCCTATGCAAGGATTTCTTGAGAACACATTATGGGGGTCATTTCAGAAGAGTTATTCAGCAGATAGACAACCCAAACAACCAACAAAGACTTTGCAAAGACTGGGACATGCTGAGCCAGATGATAGAAGTGCATGTCTCTGTGTCAGCCATGTCCATCTCTGACTGTCCTGAAGTGGGTACATCTGGGGACATTTCTGGGAATGGTTAGGGTGGCACAAACAGTTGCACATCCAGGATGTATTTCACATAGCCTTTGGGATGTGCTGAGCATGGTATCCAAATGTATCCCTCTATACCTGCTATAAGGTAAGGGACTTTGCTATCCATAATGACTGTAACTGGAGGAGCTTGTACTGAAGTAAAATGTATCTCCTTGTCATCCATGTCCACTAAGTAGTTTTCATTGTGATCTCCTCTGTCTCCATTCCGTATCCCCTCCCCCCAACATTGCTCATGTACCCTACCATTCTCCATTAACTGACCCCAGGTCACAACCAACCCTCTTCTCCCTGACCTCAACCACCTTTCCTCTTGCCTAGCAACTGAATGTCCCCCTATGCTCCCTCACAGCACTTGTATTGTTCTTGTCCCCTGTCTGTGCCCCAGCTGTCATTCTGTGAGCTTGAGTGTGTGTGTGTGTGCATATGTTTGTGTGCAGGAAAGATGGTATATGAGTGACCTGTGTTGCGTACTTGTATGTCTGCTTGTGTCTCGCTCAGACTATCTGTCTGTAAGTTGCTCTGTGTGCCTATGTTTCAATAAGTATAGTGCACTTGGTCACAAAGGTGTTGTGATGGGAATAAAAAGGGTATTGATGGTGGACAGATAAGGGTGATGATAGTGGGATTGAAAGGGAGCTGGTGGTGGTATTTGAAAGGTGTTGGTGGTGGGTTAAAGCCATGTATGCTGTGGCTGTATGGTTTGTGCTGATCTTGCAGGAGGAGTCACACAGGGAACAAAGGAGGGAGAGAAAAGGGCTTATCTACCACAGGGTGTACTGGGCAAGGATTCAGTACATGGACCTCACTGATAAACAGTGTTTGACCTGATTCAGATTTGATAAGGCTGGTATACACCATCTATGTCAGCAACTGGGTCCCATCCTCCACTCGGCCCACAAAAGGTCCAGCCCATTCCTGTGCACTAAAGGTCACCACAGCCCTTGCATTCCAGGCCATTGGCAGCTTCCAATAAGTTTTGGCTGCCATGGCAGGCCTCAGCCAGTTAGGAGTGTCACTATGCATATTGTGACGCTCGCGCCCCTACCAGGCGGTTGCCTAGTAGGGACGGCTGGCCATCTTATATCCCTTCTAGGATTTTGTGTAGTTGTGTCCGAAAGGAAGAGCCAAGTGGTTATTAAAGCGCACAGGAAATTTTATTCGGTTTCCAGGCTGGTAAGTGGTGAACATAAAAATTCTTCAAGCATAACTTTTTTTCCAGACAAAAGAAAATACAGGATACTTCTCCAGAAATCAAAATGTCCAAAACATTGTAACTTGGAATAAACTCATAGCAGTTTCTGTTCCTCACTGCAATTGCTTAACATTATAAAACAAAAGCATTTGTAAAACTCTTCACACAGTGAATAGGTTATCAGCTTCAAGCCTGCTGTTGCCACACACACACAAACAGTTTCAGCTGTTTGGGCCTTCACTGAGGTTCTGAAGTTTCAGGTTCTAAGGAGAGATTCTTAACCCTTTTTCTTCAGGCTTACTCCTCTCTTCCAGTTTCTGAAACTGTCTTTAAATTGCAACAGCCTCTTTTTATATTCCACTGTTTCTAGCTCACATTCTTAGTGTATCTTAGTGCACAGCTCACATTCCATCTCAGAGACCTCAGACTCAATAACACTTTCCTCAGGGCCTACCTCCATGCTCTCAATTGAGCTACAGCTGGGTGCTTCCTGAAAGTGCTCTGGTGTCTTTTCCTTAAGAGTCTTCACAAGATTAAACAGTCTCTCCCACTGCCTGGCCTTGCCTTCTCCAGGCCGGTCTCTTGGGGGTCTCTCCTGTTTAACCTCCCTGGTGAGATATTTCTTGCTGTGCTGAGCCCTCTGGGGTATGAAAGTCTCCTCTGAGTCAGAGCAAGAACTGTCCTGCTGGCAATGCTTGTTCCCTGCGTACCTTTCTTGGCTGCCTTTATAATGGTTCCTCCTTTTGCTGCTCTCCTTGGCTGCAAAGGTTCTCCTCAGCTTGGCCCCAGATCTTTCCTGTCTGTGACTCCTGGGAACTGGACTCGAACCTGGGCTAGGCCTTGAACTGCAGCTGCCACTTGTGCTTGCTCTTGCACTCCTCCTGGACCTTCTTCTCACAGCCCCTTCCACACTCAAACTGGCTCTCTCTCTTGTGTTTGTTTTCTCTCTGTTAACTGTTGAGCAGGGCAACTCCCTTCCTGGCTCCTCCCATTTGGACCTCCTACTCCTATGCAGGGTTGTCCTGTGGTCTGGGATTGGCTTATCCTTAGCTCTGCCCCCTAGGTTCCTTTCAGGGCTTCTAGTATGGAGTATGTGGTTTTGTGCGCCCATCCCCCGCAAAGAAGAAAAATCCTTCTTTTTTTCAGTTTTCCCTAGCTGGGCTGCACCCTCCTTACCACATATCCCCCCCCTTAGACTATTTCGGGCTGTCGCTGTATCCCGCGAACAGCACGAAATACGTGATAAGGCGTCTGCATTTGTATGAAGCTTCCCGGCCCTGTGCTCTATCTTAAAATCGAATTCTTGCAGGGCCATGTACCACCTCATTAAACGGGCATTACTGTCTTTCATTTTATTAAGCCATTTAAGTGGGGAGTGATCAGTCACCAGTAAAAATCTCCGGCCAGTTAAATAAAATCTCAATGCATTAACGGCCCACCTTATAGCAAGGCACTCAAGCTCTATGGTTGAGTATTTTTTCTCCGGCGGAGTTAACTTGCGACTTAAAAACATTATCGGGTGCTCAGAGCCCTCCTGCTTCTGAGACATCACTGCCCCTAGGCCTGTTTCTGATGCATCGGTCTGAATGATAAAGGGTAGAGTAAAATCCACCCCACGTAATATAGGTGCTTCACACAATTTCTCTTTTAACCTTACAAAGGCCTGTCCCGCCTCCTGATCCCAGAGCAAGATATTAGGGGCATTCTTTCTAAGCCACTCGGTTAATTCGGCTGCTTCGGTTGCAAAGTGGGGGATAAACCGCCTATAATACCCCACTAATCCAAGAAACCCCTAAGATCCTTTTTGGTCACAGGTCTCGGGAATTTTTTTACACTCTCTACTTTGTCAAAGAGAGGTTTTACCATACCCTGTCCCACCAGGTGCCCGAGGTATTTTACCTCAGATGCCCCAAACATACATTTAGCGGGATTTACAGTAAGGCCGGCTTGCTTCAATGCCCGCAACACTGCCCTAACCTGGGTCAAGTGTTCATCCCACCGTGAACTATGAACAACGATGTCGTCCATATAGGCCGCTGCGTATCGCTGGTGAGGGCGGAGGACCATGTCAACTAACCGTTGACAGGTTGCGGCTGCTCCATGGAGCCCGAAAGGCATCCGGCGAAATTGAAAAAGCCCTATTGGGGAACTAAATGCTGTTTTTGGCCTAGATTCCCTGGTGAGGGGAATCTTCCAATACCCCTTTGTTAAATCCAACGTAGTCAGATACTTGGCTTGCCCTAGCCTATCTAGGATCTCCTCTATTCGCGGCATAGGGTAGGTATCAAAATGTGAGATGTCGTTCACTCTATGGAAATCTATGCAAAAACGCATAGATCCGTCCGGCTTAGGGACCAAAACTACGGGATTATTCCAAGGGCTCTTGGAAACTTCAATCACACCCATCTTTAACATTTCCTTTATTTGGGACACTACCTCCCTCTGCTTTGCCTCCGGGAGTCCGTATGGTCGCTGGCGCACTATTTCACCGGGCAGGGTTACAATTTCATGCGCGACCAGCCCTGTTTCCCCTGGTACCGGGGTAAGGACATCCGAGAGGTCCTTTAGCATTCTGGACAACTCTTTTTGCTGTGTCCAGGAGAGCTTTTCCCCAATCCTATAAACAGGATCTGTATTGCCCCTCGCTAGTTGGGGTCCTAGTTCGTCTTCTTCCTTATCAATACAACAGGCAGTTAACCCCTCTATCTCACCTAGGCTTGTAGATCCAAATCCCTTGGAGTCCCTGGTGGTAGATGAAAGCTCGTCTACTTCTTCTACGGGCGGAAAACCCAACCTTTCGCAAACTAATTGGGCCACTCTGTCTCCAGGGTTCACCTTAAAATTCTCTTGGGAGAAGTTAAATAAGAGAACTTTTAATTCTCCCCTGTAGTCGGGATCTACGACTCCTGCGCCTACATCTATGAAATTTTTAAGGGCAAGGCCTGACCTGGGTGCGATCCGTCCGTAACACCCGGGTGGTATTTCTACCCTCAGTCCGGTGTTCACTATGGCCTTCCCTTGTTTGGGTACAACTACCTCAACTGCGCTACATAGATCTAGCCCAGCCGCTTGTTCAGTGGCCCGCTTGGGAATCCTTGGGAATGAGTATAGTAGCCCAAATGCCCTTGAGTAAGGAGCAGACAGAGCATAAAGATTCCCAATTACCCATGCCTACCAATAGCCAGATTAATATTAATAAAATACAGTCTCTAAAATGCTTGTATGCCAATGCTAGAAGTCTAAACAATAAGATGGGAGAATTAGAATATAAAGCACTAAATGAGAGGTTAGATATGATTGCACTCTCAGAGACATGGTGGAAGGAGGATAACCAGTGGGACACTGTGATACATGGATACAAACTATATCGTAATGATAGAGCTGAACAAATTGGTGGAGGGGTTGCGCTCTATGTTAGAGAGGGCATTGAGTCAGAAAGGATTAAAGTTTTGCAGGGAACAAAATTTGCTGTAGAATCTCTATGGATTGAAATTCCATTTATGAAGGGGAAGGTGATGGCAGTGGGAGTATACTATCGACCACCTGGCCAGAATGAACAAATGGATGATGAAATGCTCAAAGAAATCAAGGAAGCTAACAAAAGCCACAACAGAGTAGTAATAATGGGTGATTTCAATTACCCCGGTATCGACTGGGACAGTGTCACAGCAGGACAAGCTAAAGAGATAAAGTTTCTAGATGAAATGAATGACTGCTTCTTGGAGCAGCTGATTCATGAACCGACCAGAGGGGAAGCCATACTGGACCTAGTCCTTAGTGGAACGCCAGATCTGGTGCAAGAAATAAGGGTGTTGGGACCACTTGGCAATAGTGATCATAGTATGATCATGTTTGATTTAATCAGTGGAGGACAGATAGTAAAGGAATCCACAGTACTACCTTTTAACTTTCAAAAGGGAGACTATGATAGAATGAGGAATATAGTTCGGAAAAAACTAAAAGGAGCGGTTCCAAAGGTTAAAGACGTACAGCAAGCTTGGGTGTTATTTAAAAATACTATCCTCGAAGCCCAGACCAGCTGTATTCCACGCATTAAGAAAAGTGGAAGAAAGTCCAAAAAACTGCCAGCATGGTTTAAAGGTGAGGTCAGAGAGGCTGTTGCTGCCAAAAGAGCAACCTTCAGGAAATGGAAAAAAGAGCCAAATGATGAAAACTGGAAACAGCACAAGCACTGGCAAGTTAAATGCAAAGCATTGATAAGGCAGGCAAAGCGGGAATTTGAGAAGAAACTTGCTACAGAAGCAAAAACACGAAATAAAGACTTTTTCAAGTACATTCGTAGCAAAAGGCCTGAGAGAGAGTCAATTGGACCATTAGATGATAGAGGGGTAAAAGGGGCAGTAAGAGGAGACAAGGCTATAGCAGAGAGACTGAATGAATTCTTTGCTTCGGTCTTTACTGAGGAAGATGTAGGGATGTTACCCAAGACTGAAGTGGTATTTAAAGGTGATACTGCAGAGGAATTGAGAGAAATATCGCTACACCGGGAAGATATATTACAACTATTTGATAAACTGAATAGTAGCAAATCACCTGGACCGGATGGTATACATCCCAGAGTGTTGAAAGAACTGAAATATGAGATTGCAGACCTGTTATTGGTAATCTGTGAACTTTCATTAAAATCATCTGTAATACCTGAAGATTGGAGGGTCGCCAACGTAACACCAATTTTTAAAAAGGGTTCCAGGGGTGACCCGGGAAATTACAGACCGGTGAGCCTGACGTCAGTACCAGGGAAAATGGTAGAAACCATCATAAAGAACAAAATTACACAGCATGTAGATAGTCATGGCCTACTGGGAGACAGCCAACATGGCTTTAGACAAGGAAGATCTTGTCTTACTAATCTGATTTGTTTTTTTGAAGGTGTGCATAAACAGGTAGACAAAGGTGAGTCGGTTGATATGGTGTATCTGGACTTTCAGAAAGCTTTTGACAAGGTCCCCCATCAGAGACTTTTGGCGAAGCTAAAAAGTCATGGGATAGGAGGCAGTGTACTATTGTGGATCAGGAACTGGTTAAAAGATAGAAAGCAGAGGGTAGGGCTAAATGGCCAATATTCCCAATGGAAAAAGGTGAATAGTGGAGTACCCCAGGGATCTGTACTGGGTCCGCTACTTTTTGACATATTCATAAATGACCTGGAAAAGGGAATAACTAGTGAGGTTATCAAATTTGCAGATGACACAAAACTGTTTAAAGTTGTTAAAACCCAAGAGGATTGTGGAAAACTGCAGGAGGATCTGGATAAATTGGAAGACTGGGCATCCAAATGGCAGATGAAATTTAATGTGGACAAGTGCAAAGTTATGCACCTAGGAAAGAACAACCCACACTATAGTTACACGATGCAAGGCTCCACATTAGAAACCACCACCCAGGAAAAAGATTTAGGAGTCATCGTGGATAACATGTTAAAACCCTCCGCCCAGTGTGCAGCGGCGGCCAAGAAAGCAAATAGAATGCTAGGTATCATAAGGAAAGGGATGGAGAATAAAACAAAGGATATTATAATACCTCTGTATCGCTCCATGGTACGACCGCACCTTGAATATTGTGTGCAATTCTGGTCACCGTATCTTAAAAAGGACATAGAGTTATTAGAAAAAGTACAGAGAAGAGCCACCAAATTGGTGAAGGGGATGGAAGGCTACTCCTATGAAGAGAGGCTAAAAAGGTTAGGGCTCTTTAACCTAGAAAAGAGACGGCTGAGGGGAGATATGATAGAGGTGTATAAATTAATGAATGGAGTGGAACGGATAAACGTGGATCAATTGTTTACGCTAGCAGAATATAGAAGGACTAGGGGACATGTAATGAAGCTACAGGGTAAACTATTTAAGACAAATAGGAGAAAATATTTCTTCACTCAACGTGTAATCAAACTCTGGAATCTGTTACCGGAGGATGTAGTAAGGGCTGTTAGTATAGCTGGGTTTAAAAAAGGTTTGGACAAGTTCCTGGAGGAAAGGTCCATAAACCACTATTAAAAAGGGACCCAGGATATCAATGCTTGGCCTAGTACAAGCACTGCAGAACCTGTGTCTTTTGGGGAAACTGCTAGGTACGTATGACCTAGATTGGCCACTGTTGGAAACAGGATACTGGGCTTGATGGACCTCGGTCTGACCCAGTATGGCATTTCTTATGTTCTTATGTTCCTAGCCTCCGGGTTAACCCTACAGAACCTGATGACAAACTTTGGTTTGGGTGCCTGTACTTCTTTCTTAGTGGCTATTGACCTCCCCGGGTCTACTCTTTTCCCAAACAGGGGAGCAGGTATTATTCCCCCCATAGCAGCTCTGGGGCGGACAGCTTTCTCCCCTTTTTCTTCTCCTGAAGGTTTTTCATCTGGGCTTGTGGTTACCAGGCCTGTTTTCCCTTGTAGCTCTTTCTCCACCCCCTTCCTAAACTGGGACCAATCTCGGCCCAGTATGATATCATGAGGGAGTCTCGGTATCACTGCTACTGCTACCTCCCTTCCACTGCCTAAGCCCTTTATCCTAAAGGCTTGGAGCGGGTAGGTAGAGGCAGCCCCATGCACACATTTAATTTTAACCTGCCCCCTTGAGGACTCTTGGGCACACTGCTTCTGGGCCTCTATCACTTTCCATAATTTCCTAGAAATCATGGACTGACTAGCCCCTGAATCTAAAAGTGCTTCTGTGGTTATTCCTTCCACCTCTACCGATAGGAGGAATCCTTCACCTATCTCCTTGGGGTGTGTTATAACAAAGGCCTTCTTTGTTTTACAATTTTTCTTGAGGTGACCGGGCTCACCACAAGAAAAACATTTTCTTTGCAGGTTAAACTTTTCCATGGGTTTATCTCTATCTGTCCTATACTTACTAGAGGCTGCATTCTTTTCCTGCACACCTGTACCCTGAAAAACGCCCCCTTTCTTTAGGCTCAATTTCTGGGCCTCCAGAAAGCAGTCTGCCAAGACTATGGCTTCTCGGGTGTTTTTACAGTTTTGCTTTATCAAGAAGCTTTGCATGTCTATAGGAACAGCTTCAATAAATTGTTCTAGTATTACTGTATCAATAATAGAATCTATATCCTTCTTTCCAGGCAGTAGCCATTTAAAGACTAAGCTCTTTATTCTATAGTACAGAGCTTGTGGTGTTTCACCTTCTTTTAACACAGATGCCCTTAGAAGTCTTCTATAGGCGGAGGGACTTAAGCCCATCCGATCCCTTATGGCTTCTTTAACATGCTCATAGTTATGAATTAAATCAACTGGCATTTCCCTGTAAGCAGCTAATGCCTCACCGCTTAAGGTAGTGGCAAACCTTACAGCCAACTGCTCTTTCGGCCACTGAGCCAAACCAGCTATTCTTTCAAACGCCTCTATGTGGTCGTCAAGGTTGTCCTCTTTGGTTAAACGTCCACATGAGAAAGGTCCAAAGGCTAATCCTTCCCCACCTGTACCAACAGGCTGTGTCTTTGGGACAGTCTGTGCTTGTTTTGTTGCCTTTTCCTGGGTTCGGATCCACTTGGCCATCATCTCCAGCAGGGGTTGCTGTTGGGCCCGCATCATGGAGCTCGCCTGCTCCTGGCTCAACGCTGCCATCTCCCTCTGCTTAGCGAATTGGTCCGCTACCCAAGCCAATATGTCCGCTGCCTCCATCCTGGATTGCGGTCTCTGCAACACAAACACACACAACACACAAAGTGCGGCATTTTTTTTTTCCACACCCACTTCTCCTAGTGAGCAGCTGGTGGCCCCCTTACACCAGAATCCAGGTCTACCCCTTCTAGTCTACGGGTTACCTGATTCTGATGCAGGTCTCAGCATTTGCCACCAGTCACAGCGCTTCCGATCCGAATCCGCTCCGGTTTTTCTCTTCCGTTGCCTCGGTCCGGTCACCGCCCTTCCTGGATTTCTCCGTCCAGAGGTATGGCTCGAAGATGCTCCCCTTGACCACTGGAACACCGCATCCAAGAACTACGCCACCTGTGACGCTCGCGCCCCTACCAGGCGGTTGCCTAGTAGGGACGGCTGGCCATCTTATATCCCTTCTAGGATTTTGTGTAGTTGTGTCTGAAAGGAAGAGCCAAGTGGTTATTAAAGTGCACAGGAAATTTTATTCGGTTTCCAGGCTGGTAAGTGGTGAACATAAAAATTCTTCAAGCATAACTTTTTTTCCAGACAAAAGAAAATACAGGATACTTCTCCAGAAATCAAAATGTCCAAAACATTGTAACTTGGAATAAACTCATAGCAGTTTCTGTTCCTCACTGCAATTGCTTAACATTATAAAACAAAAGCATTTGTAAAACTCTTCACACAGTGAATAGGTTATCAGCTTCAAGCCTGCTGTTGCCACACACACACAAACAGTTTCAGCTGTTTGGGCCTTCACTGAGGTTCTGAAGTTTCAGGTTCTAAGGAGAGATTCTTAACCCTTTTTCTTCAGGCTTACTCCTCTCTTCCAGTTTCTGAAACTGTCTTTAAATTGCAACAGCCTCTTTTTATATTCCACTGTTTCTAGCTCACATTCTTAGTGTATCTTAGTGCACAGCTCACATTCCATCTCAGAGACCTCAGACTCAATAACACTTTCCTCAGGGCCTACCTCCATGCTCTCAATTGAGCTACAGCTGGGTGCTTCCTGAAAGTGCTCTGGTGTCTTTTCCTTAAGAGTCTTCACAAGATTAAACAGTCTCTCCCACTGCCTGGCCTTGCCTTCTCCAGGCCGGTCTCTTGGGGGTCTCTCCTGTTTAACCTCCCTGGTGAGATATTTCTTGCTGTGCTGAGCCCTCTGGGGTATGAAAGTCTCCTCTGAGTCAGAGCAAGAACTGTCCTGCTGGCAATGCTTGTTCCCTGCGTACCTTTCTTGGCTGCCTTTATAATGGTTCCTCCTTTTGCTGCTCTCCTTGGCTGCAAAGGTTCTCCTCAGCTTGGCCCCAGATCTTTCCTGTCTGTGACTCCTGGGAACTGGACTCGAACCTGGGCTAGGCCTTGAACTGCAGCTGCCACTTGTGCTTGCTCTTGCACTCCTCCTGGACCTTCTTCTCACAGCCCCTTCCACACTCAAACTGGCTCTCTCTCTTGTGTTTGTTTTCTCTCTGTTAACTGTTGAGCAGGGCAACTCCCTTCCTGGCTCCTCCCACTTGGACCTCCTACTCCTATGCAGGGTTGTCCTGTGGTCTGGGATTAGCTTATGCTTAGCTCTGCCCCCTAGGTTCCTTTCAGGGCTTCTAGTATGGAGTATGTGGTTTTGTGCGCCCATCCCCCGCAAAGAAGAAAAATCCTTCTTTTTTTCAGTTTTCCCTAGCTGGGCTGCACCCTCCTTACCACAATATCCTAATTCCTGGCAACCTTTTTAACCCACACAACTGATTACATTGTCTTCCCCTCCATACAGCAGAAGCATAAGCAGTTGCATAAGGTGGCACGTTTCCTTGCAGCAGTTGCATAAGGTGGCACGTTTCCTTGCAGTTTTGGGTGTGATAGACTGCACACATGAGGCCCTTGGGTCCCCACAAGGGAGGAAATATATCTAACAAGATAGGAATACATTCCACTCCATGATCATGGAGGTAGTCTAAAATAGCCAGAGGGAAATCACAGACATTTTACAATGTTTTGTATATCTTCATGCACTCAGGTATATATGAGACATTCACCAGCAGAGAGAACACTGAAGGATAGTGTAGGGGCCACTTGGCAATAGCAATCTTAACATGATCACATTTAACTTAATAAATGGAGGGAGGATAGTAAGGAAATTGACTGCACTAGCACTTAACTATAAAAAAGGAGACTATGATAAAATAAAGAAAATGGTTAAAAAGAACAACTGTGAAGGTTAAGAGTTTACATCAGGCCTGAGCATTATTTAAAAATATTATCTTGGAAGCCCATACCAAATGTATTCCACACTTTAAGAAAGGTGGAAGGAAGGCCAAAAAACAGTCAGCATAGCTTAAAGGTGAGGTCAGAGAGACTGATATAGCTAAGAGAGAACTTTTCAAAAAATGGAAAAAAGAGCCAAATGATGAAAACAGGAAACAACATAAATACTAGAAAGTTATCTGCAAGGCATTAATAAGGCAGGCAAAGAAATAATTTGAAAAGAAGCTTGCCGTGGAATAAAAAGTGCATAATAAAAACATTTTCAAGTATATTCGTAGCAAAACACCAGTGAGACTGTCAATTGGACCCTTAGATGATAGAGGAGTAAAAGGGACACTAAGAGAAGACAAGGCCATAGCAGAGAGCCTGAATGAATTCTTTGCATTCGATTTACTAAAGATTTGGGAAACATACCCATGCCAGAAATGATAGGCCTGATATGCTAGTCATTTACACGGTTTGCTGACCTATGTTGTTGTTATATACCGTCAAGTCGATGTCGACTCATGGTGACCCTCTGGATAGTTATCCTAAATTGTGTTTGATCTTCAGTCAGGCGGCTCATTGTTGACAGACTGGCATCCATAGCTGCTGTTATTGTATCAATCCATCTCATTGCTGACCTATAAACCATGTAAATGCGCTTGAACTGGATATTCAACTGCATAAACACAGTTAGTGCCACTGAATATCCACAACTAACACTGTTATATGCCCCGATGCTAACTGCTTAGCATCGGGGCGTGTTGTGGGCATTACAGGATGTGTCATGGGCAGTGACAATCACTATCCGGGTAGCAGAGATATTACATCGCTACCCAGTTAGCGACCTGCGGGTGAAACTAGGCAAAGCAAAAGCAGGCAATATCGCTGCTACCCGGTTAGCTTCTGTGGTGTCAGATGCTCTGTGGTGACCCTGTAATTGAATATCCAGGTTTAGAGGTCAATGGCGATGTCTATACACCGTAGTGGTGCATAGTCGTCCCAACTGAACATCGGACCCGATATTTAAAGGTGATGTATCAGAGGAATTGAAACAAATCTCAATAAATCAGAAAGATGAAATACAGCTATTTGATAAACTAAAGAGTAGCAAATCATCTGGACTGGAAAACATATATCCAAGGGTGCTGAAAGAACTGAAATATGAGATTACAGATCTTCTTTTAGCAATCTGTGAATTATCATTAAAATTCCTACCTCAGGATTGGAGAGTGGCGAATGTAACACCAATTTTGAAAAAGTGTTTCAAGGGTGATCCAGGAAACAATGCAGATAGCAAAGAAAAACCAACAGAGATTGACAAAGGATGAAACTCTATTATTCTTAAAGTCACTTTATTTGCAACCAGACTCAACTGAGTTTCAGCAAATCATGTCTGCTTCAATAGTCCTAATCAAGATCTCTGTCAAGTATATGACTGTAACCAAACAAAACAGAGCACAAAGTACCTGCAGCAACCAACTAGTGACAAAAAAGAGCTGGTACCAAGACTGCCGTTTTTTAGGCTATTGACAAACCCTTCCTTTATTGACCCCAACGCGTTTCGGCCTTAGGCCTTCTTCAGGGGGATATGGGAGACAAACCTTTAAAAATCCTGACTGTGTAGAAGGCTAATGTCACGCTATGAGCAAAGTAGCAAGTTCTGTCGTCCAATATAGATAGTCATGGCTTAATGGCAAAAAGTCAACTTGGATTTAGCCAAGTAAAGTCTTGTCTTACTAATCTCTTATATTTTTTTTGAAGGTGTGAAAAAATAGGTTGATGAAGGTAATCCAGTTGATATGGAGCCCGATTCAGTAAGGGACCTGTTCAGGCTGTCGTACCTGATTCTGCACCGTCGGAGCTAGACGCTTCTGCAGTTGCAGGATTAGGCATTGAGATGGCCTGGCATGTCCCTGAATCACCGCAGGAGACATTCTTATGGCAACACAGCCAGCACACCTGATGCTCCTGCTGGTGTGCCAGTGCTGTGGCATCCCATCACCATGGCACTGAGACACCCAGCAGGAGTGCTGAAAGCCCGCCAGCCCACAAACTCCCCTTTCTCCACCACCTAACCCTCAGCAGGGCCTTCCAGGGCTGGGATCAAGCAGAGGGGACCCCCCTTGCTGTGGCCCCTGTGCTTCTGGGAGGCTACCAGGCTCGATTGCTGCCTTTGTCATGCCTTATTCCACCACCAAGGTGGAATAAGTAGCACAGCTAGCCTCCAGATGCAGAATGTACAGGGCCCTGACCTGAATCAGCCCTGTATCTCCCAGTGCATAGCCCCTTCCTTGGCCCGCCTCTCTCTGTCCCTCCCACCCCTGTCCAGCTCTCCCCACACAGAGGCCTTGTACATACGGGGAGTCTGGCTTGCAGCATACAGCCTATGCAAATAGCAGGGCTTTACGTTCCACCAGTACATGCAGCCCCGCTATTCATGTAGCAGAATCAGGCCCATAGTGTATCTGGATTTTCAGAAAGCCTTTGACAAAGTACCCGCAAGATACTATACCCTCCAAGATTGTATATAGTTTACATTTAATTGTTCGATGTATTTTTCAAGTTGTTAGTACATGTAAACCACATTGACCATAGGAAATGCTGTATATAAAAAATGTTAATTAATTAAGGTCCCTCCTGAGAGATGTTTGAAGAAAATAAAAAGTCATGGGATAGAAGACAGAGTACTATTGTGGATTAGGAACTGGTTAAAAGATAGAAAACAGAGAGCAGGGCTAAATGGCCCATTTTCTCAATGGAGAAAATTAAATGGTGGAATACTGCAGAGATCTATGCTGGTTCTGCTGCTTTTTAACATATTTATAAATGATCTGGAAATGGGAATAACAAGTGAGATAATCACATTTGCAGATGAGACAAAATTATTCAAGTTGTTAAAACACAAGAGGATTGTAAAAAAATTCCAAGAGGATCTTTAAAAATTGAGAGACCTGGCATCCAAATTCAGATGAAATTTAATGTGGACAAGTGCAAAGTAATGCTTTTAGCAAAGAACTACCAAAACTATGGTTACACAATGCTAGAAATCATAAGGAAGGGAATGGAGAATAAAACCAATGATATTTGATTGCCTCTGTAGCATTCCATCACGTGACCACACTTGAATATTGTGTGCAATTCTGGTCACCATATCTTTAAAAGGATATAACAGAATTGGAAAAGGTGCAGAGAAAAGAGATCAAATGATAAAGGGGATGGAAGCATATCCCTATGAGGAAAGACTTTAAGGTTTAGGTCTCTTCAACTTGGAAAGAGATGACTGAGGGGAGATATGATAGAGGTAAATGTAGATTGGTTGTTTACTCCTTCAAAAAGTAGAAAGACCATGGGATATGCAATGAAGCTCCATTGTGTGGGGAGGATCTCATAGTGGACTTACAGGTATGGAACAGCGGTTATACACAATTACTTTAGTCAATGGATATGAAGTACCTGTCTTGTCATGTGTGCATTTGGCCTGTCCAAGTTATATTGCTATGCCACTGTGTTGCCATCACTATGGACCAAGATTGCAAATCTATATTAGGTCAATTTAATAGAGAAAGGGGGGTGTAAATTAAATAGTGCTGGGGAAGTGTGGCCTACATAGCCTGTGGAGGGAGTGATGGAAACATATCGCCTTTTCCCCAATGCACACCTGCCAGTATGAAACCATGAAGCCTGGGCCAAGCAGACATGGCTACAGGTACACTAGTACTACCACCACCAGGATCCAAGCTATCATAGGTTGAATGACCACATGGCTCCGGGTACATTGTGACAGCTTATGGCTGAAGCCATGTTAGAGGATTCTAGGGAATATGTGGGGGAGCATAATGGGTAATGTGCAACTCTATTACCTCTATAAGTCAATCATGACAATGCCAGTGCATGGGAGCTAGAGTGACAGCTGGTGTATACAAGTACAAATGCATGCTTTGCTTACTGAAAGAACTGTCTGTGTCTTAAAGGTGTGTAGTACTCACTTTGAGAATGGGATAGCCTGGGGCTGTCTAGATCCCCAACCATCCATCTTTAGGACTCCTTGTCCACAGTTGCTAAGACCCATTGTTACAGCTCCATAAGGGCTGAAGGCTGTCCATCTGTTGTTGTTGCCACTTCCTTTTGTTTTGTCTAATGCCGCATGTCCTGTCACTTCCTTTTAACATCCTCAATGTCCCTGTTGCAGTAGTACAGTAGATGACATTCAGTTTTATGCAGATGTTTTGCCACAGTTGTTACTTGTGGCAGGCATTGATCTGTGTACTTGCAGGGCCAAACAGCACATGATGTTTGGCCAGTAACTCCCTAAGCAGTTTCTGCACCTCCCCCAGGCAGACGTTTTCTTTGCAGCTTGACTATTTAGCCTTGGATGCCATGTTGCTAGAATTGTTGTAGTCAATGAGTGAAGCCATTCTAAAATAGGATTTGCAGATATATTAAGGCACTTGGAGGGTCTAAGTGGGAGGATCCAGCATGTATCTGATTTAAACATGCTTATTTCCAAAATGATCCATTCATGTAACTGTTCATGAGAGATAGATGCCTGCAGTTCACATATACTTTCCTCACTGCTGGTATGTCAAAGCTGGGTATGAGTTTAAGGGTTTGTGAGGGCCACTGCATGCATCCCATAGACATTGCAGTTGCTGATGCATCCCTATATGGATATTTAGCATTGTTGTGCACCACAACAAAAGCAAATATCACGTAAGATGAAGAACCCAGTCCAAAATGTGATAATGTGGAAAGACAGAGCTTTATTTCTAATAAACCAATGACAACCCGACACAGGCCGTTTTTCGATACCCTTCATCAGGGGTTGGTCTGGTAAAAAACTCTGTTTAAGAATGTTAGGCCCTGTAACACTCTGTTTAAATTGTTAAAGTCCTGTGCACTTCACAGATGGCTTGTGCGAGTGTTTTATGCTGCCGCAAAGTTAAACAGGACTTTAACAATTTAAACAGAGTGTTACAGGACCTTTTGGCCTAACATTCTTAAATAGAGGTTTTTGCCAGCTCTGTCTTTCCACATTATCACATTTTGGTCTGGGTTTTTTAGCATTGTTGGCCTCACATCTAGCTGCTCCTATGTGCACAAGCATGCCCCTATACATTTCTCTGCTGTGTATCAGGGCTGTAGGAGGTGCTGTGTTGGGCTTCTTATTATTATTATGGTCTGGGTTAGTCTTATTTAATGCTGCTTTTCTGCTTTCCCTTCTTTATTTTTCAGCTTTTCTTTGATGGTGGCTGTAGGCCAATATCTGTGAGAAGAATTGTGTGAGGACAAATGTCGTTTGTACATGTAGATGTGGTGACCATCACAAGAGATGGACTGGACTGTTGGCCATTGCAACTGATACATCATTAGAATAAAGCTGACACATATCCACTGCCATCTCTAGGGGTTAGCCTTTGATGGTAAATGATTGTTTGACACTTCTGTCAACAGTTCATATCACCATGCACCATGTGCACTTAGTGGTATTTTACAGATTGATAGCAGTGTGTATATCCCTATGACTTGTTCTATTTTGCTGCATATCTGGGATACTTGTGCATATGGACGGTATACAGTTTAAGGTGTCTTATCTGTTGATAGGGGTAAGACAAGTCAGGTTTGTTTTTTCCCATTTGTGTAGGCCATGGTTCCTGCAGAACCCACTACCCTTCTCTGTATGCACAGCTGCCAGCTGACAGGGAATCTCAGACACCCACACTTATTCCCATCCTAATCTGCTCATTGGCATTCAGCCCCTGACCATTGTCTTATGGGATGTGGGAGGCCTAGTGTGAAAATGAAATCTGCAGGACTCTCAAGGAAGGTTCTGGCATGTGCATGGTGCTTTTACTTGGTGCCATCATTTTCTGGTGGCAACCACAATTATGCACATGTTGGTCTGCTTCTGGTTGTTACCCTTTCTTGTTTCTATGTAGTGGCAATAGCTAATGACCCCCTCCTGGGTGATAAATGCCCCTCCCTGTACAACTGGAACCTTCCCAGAGCCTTTGTTTAGAGAGTACAGGTTATAAATGATTTCAGACCAACACAAATATTAACCCAAAACGCTAACAATGTTTATTTTCAGAACATGACATATGGAGTACATACATTTCTTGTGCTCTAACTAGACCTCTCCCCTCTGTCTGCTGAGAGAAAAAGGGCAGAGGAACATGCCATCAGCTGGCATACTGCTTCTGACACAGCATGCATAGCTGCCTTTATTCCCTCCAGGTGCCCTACCAGAAGGTCCTGGGACCAGTGAGTGCACCAAAACCCTGTTGTACTTCCTGCTACATGGTCTAGAGATGCAGCAGAAACTTAATCTTACCCAATGCCAGTGTGGCCTCAAGGTGGGGCACCTGTTGCTTTGGCACAGAGCGACCATGGTGCACAACCAAAATATCCTAGGATGACACAGCAAGTCCTTCTCTGCCATGGATGGATCGTTTGCCACTTAAAGATAAAGACTTGTTCACGTTGACACAATCTCTTCTACATGAAAAAGAATTTATCTGTAAGTGGCAAATGATCCATCCAATGGGTCTAAATGCAGTGCAGGACTGGCACTGTCTTTTTTTTCATCTCCTCTAATTAAAGACCATAAATAGGTTGTTTGTTTTTTCTTTTGAATATGGCACATGCTGGGCTTCTGCCTGGGTAAAGTTGTCAGTTGTCAAATCTGGTCAGGTATATAACTACATTTTGCTCGTTTTTTTTATATCTCTGCAGTATAGAGTTGAAAAGTTTTACTATTTGTTTTTTACTATAATTTTTTAATGCTCCTGAAGAAACCTGTTTACATGGTGAAACCAACGCTCTGGTCAGAGATGGTGTTTGATTGCCAATTTTTTGGGAGCTCTAGCAAAGATCAGATAAGTCTTCATGAACCATTTTTCTGTGGGGCTGGATTAATCAAATTGATTTAAAGTAAAGATTGAATGTCTAGATTTATACACAAATAAGAAAAATGCAAAGAAAAGATATTTTGTTGAAGGTCCGGGAGCCATGACTAAAGTGTTGCAAGGAGAGTGCTACACTTGTTTGCCGCTGCAGGCAAATAAAAGAGATACAACATTGCCGGTGAATGAGCTCCATTTTAGGAATTTCAAAACATAAATTTTTGTCAGTAGCAAATATGTACAGCTATGTAATGAAGTAAAGAAATAAATACGAGTGGTGTATTGGTATGGAATGAAAAAAAATCTACATGGATGAACAAAGCACTGTATGTATTTCGTATATGTATTTTCAAATAGATGCTCTGCGGCAATTGTTTTGATGGTTGATTTAAGTGGTTTTGCAATAAAGAAAGTGGCAATTGTTTGGCCTGCGCTACAAATGAAGAACTCCCATAAGTAAACTATCACCTATGGGAGAAAGAGGAATTTGGAGGGAAAAGAAGTCTCAGACGGAGGTTATTGGCTGGTAATGCAACTAAGTACTTCCACACAGCTCATAAACTGCCCTAGCTGTCATTCATAGGCTTCTAAGTGCACTAATGTTTTTTATAAATTTTTAAATGCATTTACAATCATAAAAAAATTTTCAACAACACTTATCTCACAGTATACACCCACAAAATCTCCTAACTCCAATGGCAGCAGACACACTATAGATGGACTGTTGACTCGAGTTTCGCCTCATACATTCGAAGAGGCTGCTTCAGGACATGCTGTAGCCAGTGTGTGAGATCTCTTCTAGTGCACTTAGAAGCCTATGAATGACAGCTGGGGCAGTTTATCAGCTGTGTGGAAGGACTTAATTGCATAACCAGCCAATAACCCCCATCTGAGGCTTCTTTTCCCTCAAATTCCTCCTTCTCCCATAGGTGATAGTTTATTTATGGGAGTTCTTCGTTGTGGAGCAGTGAGTACATTTTGAGTCAGGGTTGATTGATTTTTATTTGCTTTTCTCCTTTCTGTTTGTTATTATTCTCCTTCCATGGTGCCATCTGTGTACTGCATGTTCATGCCTCTACCACTCACATTATTGTCCCTTCCCGCTTTCAATCTTGGTCCCCTTGCAAAACAGAAAAAGGTTGACCAGTTCTATGAACAAGTACAAGTTGAAATTGACAGAACATGCATACAAGATATCCAGATAGTCATGGGTAACTGGAATGCAAAGGTTGGCAACAAATAAGAATGTAAAGTGGTTGGAAAATATGGACTTGGCAACAGAAATTAAGTTGGGGAAAGTGATAGAATTCTGAAAGACCGAGAATGTATTCATCATAAACACTTTCTTCTAGCAACACAAGCAGTGACTGTACACAAGAGCTTTGCTCAATGGATTGTACTGGCTGCAGCAGAAGGGAGCAGGCAGGTGAGCTCCTCCCTACTCCCCACCACCAGGACCTATCAATAGCCGCACTGCCTTTAAACAGCAAGGTGCAAAGGCACCATTCCACCTCCACTTCTGCCCAGATCAGCTGCAGCAAGGCACGAAGGCACTCCCGCACCTTAGGGCCCGTACCTGAGGGCCTCGCCAAAGGACCCTTTGATGTTGTCTTTAGGCAGGGACCATAAAGAGAAGCAGAAAAAACAAGCAAAGATTCCACTAGACATCATCAAAATGCCGCATAGCTCTGTACATCACACCTGCATTCCCCTACCATACTCAATCCCTTACCAGGACTGCTTCACCATTGAAGATGCAACAACATCTTCCCCGGGTTCTACAACACAAAAGGAACTTCAGCATCATCCAACCAAGACAAATCTCAGTATTTGGAATCCCTGCTGTCTGGACTAAAAGCCAACTAATTCCACTGACAACATATGCTGGCTTGCATAGCAATCTCATAGAAGACTCAGCTTGTGACACTACAGTAACCATTATCCCACTGTACTGCTTACTGCTGAGGACACAAAAAGAAAGGCATCTACATACTATCACCACTCAGTAGCAGTTCACTCTACCTCCATCCCTCCTAAAACATGCAACGCCAGCAAATAAATAGACAGATTCCCAGCTAATCATCTACTTGTGCACTGCTCCACCTTGCAACAGTTCAAACCACCCTTACTACTCAGCAAGACTGCAGTTTCAAGGTATGTGCCTAGCTCTATTGGGGCTAATCATCACTGTCCTTAAAGACAGTCCCTCCTCCCTGTATTATTATGCTTCCATCCCAATCATCCCAATCACCTTAGACAAACAATACAACCCAAACCATGGTCTTCCTGCCACTCACCAAGACAAACTAATCACTCCAACCTCATCATAATCTTCCCGCAAACACCTTCATGAATGAATCCACCCAATCCAAGTACTGAGGAAGCCCCAGTACAATTAGATGTTCTTTAATCAACACCAGATTCTGCAGAAACAATGTCCACATAATAAAAGAGCTCATTGAAGACAACACAATTGACATCTTATGTCTTACTGAGACCTGGTTTGTGGAAACAGACATGCTCCTAAACCAGCTTACTACATCTACCCAAACATCCACAACTGCCCATGGACATCAGGAAGAGGTGGAGGGGTCTGCATCCTAACAAACAAGCTACTTCAATTCAACAACATAGACCTCATCTCCTTACGCAATCTAGAAATGATCACCATCTCAAACAAATAACACACTCTTAAGTCTAGTGTACAGAGCACCTTCTTCCAGCCCTGATGATCTTTCCACTATTCTTGACACCCATACCCATAACCAAAACATGCATGTCCTGCTAAGAGATTTTAACCTAGCCTCACTAGCTAAACAGCAAGCCACAAGATTTTTAAAGACCATGACAGAGCTCCAATTCTTGCAAATCGTCACCAACCTAACTCACATTAAAGGAGGGACTTTGGACCTCATATTCACCCCTACCTCCCCAGCAAACAGCATCAACCTCATGGCAGCCTCTGTCTGTATATCGCCAATCCTCTGGTCTGATCATCATCAAATCACCTTTGAACTTACCCAACAACAAACCGCAAGACAACAGTAGAGGAGTGGAGTAGAGGAGTGGCCTAGTGGTTGGGGCAAGGTACTTCAGGCCGGAAGGTCGGGGGTTCAAATCCCACTAGAGGACAGCAACCTTGGGCCGGAAGGACTGGGGTTTCTAGTCCCACAGGTGCTCCTTGTGGTCTTGGGCAAGCCACTTAACCCTCCATTGCCCATGTTCCCTGTAAGTATTAGTGTATGTGTCTAATATCCCCGTGTGTTAAATGTATCCCCCAATTGTGTTGTGACCGCTTTGATTGAAGGATAAGGCGGTATACAAAACTGTCTAAATAAATAAAATAAATAAAAACATGCTGAATCAACCAATGTTTCTCATAGGTTCCTCCCATTTAACAAACAGGTCTTTATCAGCAAAGTGACTCCTATAATAGACTCACTCTCCCCAGATGACCACATAGACTCTGTGATAACTAAATGTGACACCACTATCTCAGCTGCTGCCAAAGTGCCATCTATGGCCCATAAATGCAAACGCCCAAACATATCCACTTGGTACTCCAAAAACTTAAAATACCAGAAATCTAAATTACATCAACTGGAATGCAAGTGGAGACCCTCCAATAACACCAACACACAAGCATTGTAACTATAAGAACTAAATAAATACTGTGACTACATCTACAAAGCAAAGCAAAAATGCTATACTAACCTTTTCAAGTCTTCTAACAAAAAAACAAGAGAATTATTCAATATAGCTAATTCGCTCATAAAGAACCGTACATCAACACAAATGAAGCCACTAATAAACCCACACCTGATGGCACAACATTTCCAAGCTAACTACGGGAACCAGATACATCATCAAATGGAGCTTCCCTCCCTACCTGTCGACTCAGATCAAGAACACACATGGAACAACTGCAGTCTCATCAACCACAATCATATTGGCAGCATACTATCAGCTATCAACATAACCACCTCCCTACATGATCCCTGCCCTGTATCCTGTATTAAGCTAGAAAAAATGTATTTCATACCCTACATATGCAAGATGATGAATAATTCATTAACATATGGATCTCCCCCCTCCCACTCAAGCAATCCTCCATCCACCCTGTCCTAAAGAAGCCATACCTAGATACTGCCTCCCCAGCTTCCTACAAGGCAATCTCCAGTATCCCATTCATCACCAAAATAATCAAAGCAAGTTTTTCAGGAGCAGCTACAGGATCATCTGCATGAACACTCCCCTCTTGACATTTACCAACATGGTTTCCGCAACATGGTATAGAAACCCTCATGATTTCCCTACTAAACACTCTCATCAAAGGCACTGAAATCATAACACAAGGCTTTATATTCATCTTCCTGGACATATCATCTTCATTTGACTCTATCTCACATCAACTCCTCCTAAACAGACTCTACAATATAGGGATTCAAGGAACTCCACTGAAATGGTTCCATTCCTACCTATCAGACCTTATACAGCACATCAAATCTGGTACCCTCACATCCGCACATTTCCCCCCTCAGCGAAGGAGTACCACAAGGGTCCGCACTTTCCTCACTTCTGTTCAATATCTACTTACAACCTCTCTGTGAAATCATCAAAAACCACAGAGTCAACTACTTAATATATGCAGATGATGTTATGATTTTCACTCCTTTCTCCACCAATTTGCCAGACTACACCACAATCTCCAACTGCTTTTCAGCAATCAATCTATGGCTCAAGGAACACAATCTCAAAATAAATCACAACAAAATGGAAGAACTCCACCTCACAAGAAACAAGCAATTCAATCCTCCACCCACGATCATGATAAACAACACATCACTCGCAGACAAAACCCAAATTAATTATTTGGGCATCACACTTGACAAAGATCTCAACTTTCAGCAACAAATAAGCTATATTACCAAGTCTGTCTATCTTAAGCTCTGCATACTAAAAAACCTACTCAAACTCCTCTCCCTAAAGGATTTCCATGCAGTCTGTCAAGCAGTAATCATTCCAGTTTTCGATTACTGCAACTCAATATACCAGGGCTTTCCCAAGAGCACTTTATACCCCCTAGAACTAGCCGCAAAACACTGTAGCTAGAACCATTTTGGCAAAATCTAAGCAAACTCATATCACCACATTCAAAGAGCTGCACTGGCTGCCCATCACAAGCAGGATTAAATACAAAATCATCCTAAACACTCACAAAATCTTAAATAAACAATCAGCTGTCAGCTTCTCTCCACTACTAGAAAACAACAATTCCGATAGACCCAAGAGAAAATCTACAGTCAACATGCTTGCAATACCCACTGACAAACCCTCATACTGCCAGTAACCGAGGTAGTTCGGACCTGGTGCTCCGGTCCGCACTAACCATCCAACCCTCTTCTCCCCCCCCCCCACCCCACCTTTAGCTCCACCCTCATTGCCCACAAAATGCACACAGACAACCGCTCTTGGGAAATAACCGGTCGCAGCTTTATTAACCTTTATAACATACCGAATATTACAATCCAAGCATAATCCTCTTAACAATCCAAACAGCGGAGCAATGCCTCACCAGCCATGCTATTAGCAAGGTGACCCTGCCTCCGCTTCTGCCGTGGTCATACCAACGGCAATCTTCATAATCCCCTTTCCCCGACCTCGCCATGTAATTAGCAAAAGTCAGCCAGGGGTTGTCCGGGTCGGGGGCACCCCGCCCCCAGCCCAAGTATAGCTTAAGGCTCCGGACCCCGGACCTCTGGGATCCTGCCACCGGCACAGAGGACATTAATGTCAGGTCAAGGGCACCCCGCCCCCGGTAGGCCTACAGCTCCGGACCCTGGACCTCTGGGATCCCTCTACCAGCACCGTGACATTAATGTCCCGAAGCCGCTCCCCCCATACAAGCTGCGACTGGTGAGCCCCCCACCTAAGCACACATGTCACACCCCAGCCATTGCTGCCAAGCAAGTCCCCCAAAGGGGATAAGCGCTCTCCATCCCCTGACCCACCATGCAACCGTACTCTCCACGCACAAAGGTCTGATTAGCTAAACCGTCTTGCACACAGACCCCGACTGACACACAGCCGATTCCCCCCCCCCCCCACCATTGGTTGTGTATTTTGTCGTTTAAGTATTATAAAATTTGCCAGCCAGCCTTGACATGAAGTCCACCACAGAACCACCACAGAAACCCCACTGGGAAACCTGCACCAAAGTACCACAAGAGTCCTCGTAACCACTCCTAACACCGCTGGCCGCTCCCTAAGCCAATCGTTGCCCTTCAGCAACTGTAACCCGATCCATGACGGCTAGGCCCTCGATCCCAATGGTGACCGCGCAAAGGCATTAGGAGCGACCCAAGTGCGACCGCTCTCACCCAGCCACAATGACACCCCAGCCGTATCCTAACCACAAGAGCCCACACCAGCCACCCTGATGCCCGCTCACTAACTCCCGACACTATGGGATGACCATCAGCCCACCTACCCTAGGCCTTGCCCCCACCACTGAACTCCAACCACCCTGAACTCCAACCAGTTAGCCACCAACAATGGTATGTCCCTGCGCCTCCCCGAAGCGTAAACCAACCCGCAAGCCCCTATTCCCCTCCTCCGATGCTTGAAGCCATTAGTCCGGCACCACCACCACGACACCCCCCCGGTCGCTGCCCCCAAATCATACGAGCTGGCTGCGAACCGCCTCATGCCGTCGCTGACACGCGGACACACCATCCCCCAACACCCCTGAACTTACCACAGGGCCCATCTCGGCATGCCGGTGCCGCATCCTCAGTCCCGCTGAACTGACAGCACTGCCTTCACCTTGAATCCTCATACCTGAAGATTCCCCTCCCCTGCGTGCAACTAACACCACAAGGGGTCCAATGGGCAGAACACGAGCCCAGCAATCCCCTAAACACCTGGAACTTCCTTCCCTTGCAGTCCACTTCTGATTACTCAAGGATGACCAGCAACAGCCCCTTGCCTGCACATACCTGCCGTCGCAGTATACCCCCCCCCACCCCTGCCATGCTGGAAATAGCTATGGACCCATCCCTGTGGACCGCAATTAAATCACCCGACCTCACCGCCCTGACTAGGGAGGCGACATACTGTAACCTGCCCCCCCTCCCCCGGTAAGGCAGAGCATCCTTCCCCCGCAACCCTCGTGTAATAGCCCCACTGGTGTCAAGAGGCGTTGACCATGGATACTCTCACCCCTGCAGCTATTCGCACGCCTCCCGTCCATCCCGGCCCATGGTCCAGCCCGTCCGCGGGACCCCGCACCATTCCGGGGCTACCACCATACCCCTTCGAAATGGGAAAACGCGTCCAGCATCCCATTGGAGCCGTCTGGGATATGCAGAGACGCGTCCCCCCCATTCTGATGCAAACCTGCCAACACCACTGCCCCGCTCCGACCACTGCTACAGTGATGCCCCACTCCCCTAACCTGCAGTTGCACGCCTAACAAGCTACAGCCCTCCCGCCCCTAACTGGAAAACAAATCCTGGAAGGCTATTGCTAGATAGGCAATAGTCACGCCCAGCCTGCTACGAGCCGTCCACACACCCACACACCCAAGGAAAGCTTCCCACCCCCCTATACTGACAATACCAGCATAGAATGTACAAGCCCGCACCAGAATCCGCACGCATAACCTCTGATTCCTAAAGCCTGTGGGGCATTACAAGCACTCCTGCAGCTGCCAACACCAACTGCTGCAGCAACCATGTATCCAGGGAGCCTGCGTTTCCTTCAATGCTAAGCACAATGCAGCCGACCCAGTCATCGCGAACACCCCCCGTATCGACGTCATATCAAGAATGAGACGATCCACCAAATCCACGACATCCAAAATCCCTGCAGAACAGGCACTCCTCAGCACCGGGCCTTCCGTCTTACCCAGCCCGTGCTGCAGACCCATGTGCCCAACCGAACTTCCCCCCCCATCTGTAGCGAAAGTAGTAAACCTCAAGTAGGCAACCGAAAATGCACCGCCCATCGTCAGGCATTTTCGACCGTCACAGCCAAAACCACCATTGACACTCCGACAGGTGCACTGTCCACAACCTCAAGCGGATTCCGCAACCCCTGTGCCAACCGCGCCCCAAGACCAAAATTGCCCACCAATGCAACCGTCCGATCCACACCCAGCATGACCCATACCCCGCTCCACCGGCCATTACCGGCATGCCCCACCGACACCGATGAGGTAGGAAACCGCCGGAATTTCCAAGCTTCGTCATTGTGTTGTGTGGCGTTGCTTTTTTTTTTTTTGTGGTGAATATCCCCCACTCGAACCAAAACCCACGCCGAAGTGGCACAACCCATGGACCTCGCGCCTGAGCCGCTCCCACAGTTCATATACCGGACCCCAAAACCGTCTAGGAATCCCCACGCCCCTTAATACATCCCCCTCTCCACAGAGGGACTTGTCGAAGCCAAATCCTTAAGGCCCCTAAACGAACTAGCGTAGTAGGCCGGCAGCCCCCCACTGAATGCTCGAGGGGTCAGCATGGAGGCCTAATGGGCCTCTCCTCCACAAGTCCTGCCGCGCTTCTGCCCTCCAGAAGGCGAAAAGATCTATTGCCACTTCCGACTCCTCCGGCCAGAGTCTTCGGATGCTATCCCAGAGCCCCTTCCACTCGAAACCCGGCTTCCCGCCCCCTACGCAACAACAACCGCCCCCCAAGAACGCGGTCGAATAGTAGGTAAACAAAGCGGGGAAGGACCCCACACCATGGGGCCACCCCAACACTACTGCCCCATATGGCACGCTTGTCAACCTTGCTCTCCCAGTGATCTCCACCACCGAACAGGCCCCCATGATGCCTGCAACTCACCTGCTGCCCTAGTCTCGGCCACCCTGCTGCCGATGGCTGAGGCCTCAATCATCCGCCATCCTCGGCAACTGGTGCAGCCAGTCGTGTACGCTCTGCTCGCAGCTGGCCACCTCCACTGCACCTGCCAGTGTGCCGAGTTCTGAACGCCACCTGTGGAGACAAAAGAACAACAAAAGAAAACCAAGGTGGGGAACCTACTGAAGCCCGAAAGGAAGCCCCAGCCCGCAAACATTCCACCCCACAGGGACCGAGGCCTCCCCTAAGCCAGCTCTCCCATCGTCAGGGCCCCCTACTTGTGAATATCCTCCCAAACCGCGGCCAGCCCTCCGGGAGAACCCCACACCGCCCCGCCCCCACCCCCGAGCCCCATCACCGCCCGCCATCGGAAGGCCCACCATCCCATCACCCCCGAGACCCCCTCCCGCCTTGGAGCTGCCCAGTGCTGCGACCCCTCGCTAACCCCCATTCCACTTGGAGCACCGTAATAGTCCCCCAGAT
This sequence comes from Ichthyophis bannanicus, assembly GCA_033557465.1. Taxonomy (NCBI): domain Eukaryota; kingdom Metazoa; phylum Chordata; class Amphibia; order Gymnophiona; family Ichthyophiidae; genus Ichthyophis; species Ichthyophis bannanicus. The sequence continues at coordinate 428,758,976 of CM066032.1, forward strand.
CCCCCCACCCACTCTTCCAACCCACGACCCACCACCCCCAAAACCCGAGCCCAGCGAACCGCTCTGTGTCCCCTTTGCCCGAGCACATGCCCCGCCCAAGCCCTCCCAGCCTCCCCTGCGACCACCATATTCAAGGTCTGCCTGTTATAGTTACTGCTATACCCCCTCATGACCACCAGATGGCAGCCATAGCCAACGCTAGGCCTCCGTGTTCCTCCGTTCTTTTTTTTTTTTTTTGTATGTCTCCGCGCTCGTTGGAAACAGGATACTGGGCTTGATGGACCCTGGTCTGACCCATTATGGCATATCCTTTGTTCCTATGAGGCTGTCCTAGTAAAGTGTACTTAGGAAATTGCAGTAAAGACTTTTACAACTGCAACTTGCTCCCCTTGAAGAATTAGTAAAGACTTTTTTTTTTTTTAAAGCACCATTTCTGTGTGTACTGACTCCTTGCACTCCTTTCACTAATACACCCTGGGCCCTGAACAACATCCTTCATTCCCTACCCTCTCATTGAAGGGTCGACAGAAGCTGGACTAAGCCCTGATATGCTGTGCTTCCACTCCAATGCATTTCTCCAGTCTTGGCGAGTATACGAACAGTGCATAAACACTGGAAAACTTTACAAAGGAAAGATCACCACATCTAGCATGTCAGTTACATGGACCCTTTTATGCTAATAAAACTTGGTCACAGATCCAAAATTTTAGAACTGCCCCCCCCAACCAGAAATCTTTAAACCTTTCCCCCCCCCCACACACACACCGAAACTGACTCACCAGTCTCTGTGGACCCATTGCTATCTGGTAACCTTTCCCCAGCTGTGTTTGTAGGGTTAACGGCAGCGTGTTGAATCCTTCTTAAAACTCAGCTGCATCCTCGCAGGGGCGGCGCACACACGCGTCCTCGCTCCGACCGCAAGCCCAGCTCGGCAGGTGCACACCTGGCGCGGTTTTTTTTGTTGTTTTTTTTTTATTTACGCTCTCGGCGCCGCGGTCACTGCTCCATGGTATTTCTCGTTATTTCTTTCCCCGGCTGCTGCAGTTGGACACGCCTCCATCTCTGCCGAAAGCCCCCCGTGCACATTCGCCTCACCGCCTTCTGTTCCCCGCGGGCTCCGCCATACCCTCCTCCGCCGCTGTGAACTCAAGTGCCGGGAGGGGGAGGGAGCGCGAGCTACCTCTCGTCCCTGCAGCCCACAAGAGCCGCAAGGGGAGGGGGGGATGGGCGGGTGCTTGCGTTCCCCCGGGTTTCACTCTCCTGCCCCCTGTTGCTCAGCTTGCACTGCCTGTGCGGGAGGAGGCGTGCGCCGCTGCCATTGTTCCTCAAGCAGGCACCAGACCACGAGGAGACGCCTGAGTTTGGGCAACCGCTGCTGACTCATGGCGCCTCTCCTCCACTGCCGCCCGCCTCCAGCTCCCAGGCTCCACCACTCTCCCAGACGCGGGTGGAGCCAATCACCGCCATTGGAGCCCCCTACGTCACCATGCCTCTGCCCCATTCCGATGACGTCCGCGGGCCAGGGTCCTCACACCGGCCGAACACCCGGTTACATGCGGCCGCTGGGACCCTGCCCCGCAGCCTTTCATAGAACCAACAATAGGGCCTTCTATATGCTCCCACCCTTTGGAACTCGCTGCCACTTCAAATAAGATCCATCCAGCTAACCAGCCAATTCCGCAAAAGCTTAAAGACTCTTCTGTTTCTGGAGTATTATAGATCAAACACAGAACATTGAACATCTCGCTATGCAAACCTGTTGCACCTTGTAAATAATTAAGCCGTTAAACCATTTAATGTTGAATAACTGTTTGTAAATAGTGAAGCCCTAAACTGTTTGTTGTTAAATAACTGCTAATCAAAATGTTCTCTGTAATGTGCACTTTATTGTATTAGTGTTAACCTTACTGCACTCAGTTCTCAGGAAACCGCCTTGACTGGTAGAAAAACAATATACAAAGAGATGTTAAGTAAATACATTTAAAAATAATCAAATTGACTACATCTGTGAAAGACAATGATGGAAAAGTTCAATAACATCAACAAATACAAAACCTGGAGCCGACAGTGGTACAGATCACCAGCTACTAATATGGAAACTCAAGCTAAAGCTGAAAAAGAGCAAGCCACTCATGAATGTAGCAAAATATGTTCTTGAGAATATACCACCAGAATTTACTGCCTGCCTGCAAAATCAGTTTGCTGTTTTGATATAAATGGCAAAACACCAGAAGAGTTATGGGAAAATATCAAGAAAGTTGCACTTGAAGAAAGTAAGAAGTTCCAACAAAAGGTGAAAAGCAAAAATGGATGAAAAAAACCCCTGAAATTGCCCAGACATCCAGAGAAACTACAGCTAGCGGAGAAAGAGATGTAAGCAGAAAACAGAGATTTCCAATGTGCTGCAATATGAGACATGGTGAAGTACTACAATGACATATCCAAGGTATAGAATCTGAAACTATTAGAGGAAAAACAAGATCAGCTTTTCTAAAGCTACAAGAGTTAAAGAGAAAATTCTAGCGTCAAATTGGAATGCTAAAAAAATCTCAAGGATACATGTTCAAAGATGCTGAGAAGATGCAGAAAAGGTGAAAAGAATACACAAAGTCTTTATAGCACAAAGATCAATTGGACCAACGGCCATTTCAACCTCTTCCTTATGATCAGAAACCATCGGTGATGAAAGAAGAAGTCAAAGAAGCACTGAAAGCCTTGTCAATTAACAAAGTATTGGGCATTGATGACATTCCCACTGATAAAACATTTGGATTCAGCTGTTACCTTACTTAAAAGGTTCTGCCAAGGAATCTGGAAAACATCATAGCCAACTGACTGGAAAAGATCTGTGTTCATATCAATACTGAAGACAGGTGATCCAACTGGCTGTGGAAATTATTGCACAATTGTTCTGATCCCACATAACAACAAGATTCAACTCAAGATCATTCAGTGGAACAAGAACTGCCAGAAGTGCAAGCAGGGTTCAGGAAACGGCAAGGAACGAGAGATATCATCACGGATATGAAATGGATCCTTGAAAAGACAAAAGATTGCCAAAAGGATATCTATAGGTGTTTTATTGACTACAGCAAGGTCTTTGTGCAAAGCAAGAGACAAGGCTTCATACTTTCCCCTACCTGTTTAATTTATATGTGGAACAAATCAACAGAGAAATGGGGCTGCATGAAGACAACTGGGTGTGAAGACTGGTGGAAGACTTACCAACAACCTTCGCTATGCTGATGCTACCATGTTACTGGCTGAAAGTAATGAGAACCTGAAACATTTGTTTATCAAGATCAAGAAACTAGGCCTGCACCTTAACTTGAACAAGACAAAGGTCATGATAATTAGCAAAATCAATAATTTCATCCTTGCTGGAGATGAAATAAAAATAGTAGACATTAATCTGTTTGGATCAGTAATCAATAAAGAAATGACAAGCAATTAAGAAATTTAATGGCACATTGCTCTTAGCAGAACAGCTATAAAGGACCTAGACAGGATTCTCAAGGACAGAGATGTATATCTGCATACAAAGATTTAACTTGTCCAAGCCATGGTATATCCCATCATGTCATATGGATGTGAAAGCTGAAGTAGAAAGACAAGAAAAAAACCTATGCCGATAACGATCGGAAACCGCTACCGCGGCTTTGTAAACAAGCCCCTATATTGCCCTGGAGTAAAAGGATCTCTAATTTTCTATATGATAATAAAATATTTGACAACTTCATAAACTAAACGGTAGGCTTTACTTGATTAACCAAATTGCGATAATTATTACAAAGCAAAGCACCAGGTAAAAGCAAACCTCAGAAAGACTCAGCAGACCTTCAAAACATCACCTCTCGGTGAAGAAGTCTGACCATGAATCATATTACATCAGTGGTTCACTATTACCAAATTCATCCACCATACTAGGAGTTCAGTACCCTAACATTTATATTCAATCAATACCAACAATCAAATGCAAAATTTATACTGGGTCTCTCATTGTTAGCTTTGGAATGGATTGTTGAAAGGCAACCTGTCGCATGGTGCCAGTTACTTGCATTTGAATAGCTATTCCTTCTTTTGACTGAGAACAACTGCGCATCCACATGGGACGAAGACTTTTTTCCTTGTTTTCTTCTCGCACCTCTCCTTCATTATGATACAACGTCACCATTCCCCAGCCATCATGTTTCCCACTTACACTCAGCTCTCCTGTGTGTCTCTTGCTCCTCTCCCTCTGAGGATATTAACCTATCGTGCTTCTAAACTTGTTTTGATTCTGTGTTGTAGCCCTGTATAGACCTACCTATATTTACCTTGTAGAAACATGTATGTACACATAAAATTATAATACTGATAACTGAGGTTATTATAATTATTGCTATATGATAATATTTATGACAGTAATAGCTGTACTACCACTACCGACAATGATTGTTTTTGTAGGTGAATATTGACGTAAATATGATAATGTACCCAGAGCACATACAAGACTGAGTCTAAATCTGGAATGCAGGCAATGTAACCATTAAGCATCAGTAAATAATTCAACTTGGAACAGAGCTATTGCAGGAAACTATAGAACATGACTAGGTACCACCATCCAGTGGTCATCCTCTGTAGCTCCAATCATTCATGAAATATTGTGCTTCACATTACAGATTCCTACAGAAAGCATTGTCAGTTTTATGTTTCACAAAAGAAATGGTTTTTACTTGCTAATGCGCTATTACAGTATGTTATTTTACTGCATTCAGGCAAAATGATGGTAAATAAAGAAATGTATAAAAAGGGAATGGAAAGATCAGATATCTATCAGCAAAAACCCAAGGACTTTTATGTATGAGAAATGTGGTTTATGCATGAGCAATCCTACTGAGAATAATGGGGCTTTTATTATTAAACATGCATTGAATTGCATTAACACACATTAATGTAAGTAATGCCCTTTAACATGTCGCTACAAGTTAGTAAATAAGCCTGCGAGCATTTCAACTCCATGGCATGCATGTGTGTTACTAATGCTGTATGTGTTTCTGCATGAGTGAGTGCTACTGGGACCTCAGGCAATGCACTGAGCAGTCGGAGATCGTACACCAGGGCAGGCAGTGGAGGGAAAATGACCGCATACATACCGCCACTAACTCCTTTGGCTTACAGGGCCAGAGCATCACCACCAGCCACTTTCCTAACAAAACCACGGCTCTCCTAGCTCTTTCGCTAGCAACGCTTGGGGAAGTCATGCTGCTTTCTCTCTCTACTGGCCCCTGGATTGCTTATGGTTTTGTCTGCCCACTAACACTGCCTGCAATGGCAGTGTCGCAGATGGATGGTTGGTCTGATGGACCGAATAAAACTACACTAAAATGCAAATCCCACTATGCAACATGTAACCCAATGGTGACACAATTCAATAATGGAACTGATAATGAATATTTAGCTTTAAATCCAGGTCCTGATTGATCTGCGTTTCAGAATAATTAATTCATGATCCAAGGAAACAGCCTCTTTCTTGTGGGTTCAAAAATATTCGCAGCAAGTACTTTATGTATTTATTTAACTTTTCTATACTGCTTTATCTTCAAGTCAAAGTGGTTTACAGTGTACGAACAAATAACTGGGATACTAACTTTTGCTCAGAGTACTTCCAGAATAAAACAATGTGCCTGATGGTCAGTGACTGTAGCCATCTGATAACATGCCAGTGGCGGTGCTTTACTTAATTTGAATATTCAGCAGCATGTGTAAGTAGAACGAGCACCGCTGCACATATGTTTAATGTGGTGACAATGTTACCACATTAACATACCGTTTAGGTAAGCTTTTTGCATGATTCTTTCATTTCCAGCTGTATTAACACAGTCCATCTCTATTGTATCCAGAGCAGATAAAGAATAATGAAAAAAAAAAATAAAAGCCAAAAGAAAGAAATGTTCACCATCCTGGAACTGTTGAACTAACCTATGAAGAATTTCCTGCTTAATGGCCATTTTCACTAAATTTTGCTGGAAATGAAAATGACCTCCTGGCTCATTTCAATCTAGTAAAACTCTTTTCATCTCTTCTCTGTCACGAGGACACTAGCAACAAACAGTGTTTCAGTACAGGCTCTAAATTATCTAGCTGTGTAGTATAAAGCTTGTTTGGGTTTTTTTCCAGTCACAAAACATCTCTCTGGTAGAAGTTTCACATGTGCTGCTGTGTTCTGTTAGGTTAGACCCTCGTACAGTCTTGGCATCCCGTGATGACATTATCATACCGCACAACTCCTCCCTTTTCAAAACTCACACATCTCAGGGCCCATTACCTCACAGGGCCCACTTGCGGGAAATGTTGCAAATTTAAAAAAAATTTAAGTCCGGGAAGATTACTGTCTGCAGTCCTTTCAATGGTAATGGTGCTTCTGTCCGACCTCAATAGCATGTCACAATTCCCTAACCAGTCCTGGATGCATCCAAGCACCCCAAAAGTCAATTTTCCAACATTGTACTCCCTTCACTGATTAGGTGCCAATTTTTGTAACCCACTTTATCCAGCTAGCAATCCTGGGACATACAAAACGTTTCTCCAGCTTCTCACTAACGGTTCAGTTAGTTTAATTACTGAGTCCTTGGGGTAGGGCCAGGATGTCTCCTGGGAGGCCTCAGACACTCTTAGCTGCTAACTCATTCTCTCAGTCAAATGACATGGTCAGAGCCTGAGTTTGATTCTGAACCCAAAATTACATTTTGCTTTATCTTCATAAAAGAAAAAAAAATCTGGCAGCCTTGCTTCTTTCACGTATCACTGCAGTGGTTTTTAACATACAATAACAAACAGATCAACATGATATTTACAGTCTTAGCAGAATCTAGAGACACCAGTATCGTCTTTGCTTTAGGAAATCTGGAGCAACAATAATATTCCCCCCCCCCCCCCCCGCAGTCCTTGCCACCAGTACTTCTCTCTGACACCTGGATATGCCAGCCACCCTTTGTTCTTTTTTTTTACATAGGCCATTTCAGGTCCCATGGCTTGCTAGCCAAATAGTTCCAGCTTGCAGACTCTCCATCTCCCTGCACTATGTCAATCGTACAGTGGTTTGAAGTCAAAGATCCTCATTAGCATATCTCCTGGATTGTGGTACCCCAGACATTGTCCCTCCTACTATTCCTCCTCCAGAGGATCCTTCCACCTGCTCCAGTGTCAGGCAGGCTCCCCAGACTCTTCAGCTCATGTCAGTCCCTAATCCCCTGGTAGGGGTTTCATGTAATAGCATGTGGAATTTATAGGTGGCCGATGACTCAGCAATTCAGGGAGACAAAAGTGGGGTGTGGTTAGTGTGGTATAGAGTGAGTTGAATTACGATTTTTGGAGCAGTAACCAGGCCAGGTGCAAGAATTGGAGGTGCCCATCCATCCTGTCACCCCACGTGGGCCTCCTGCCCCTATTGCCACTGCTGTCACCCCTCTCTGAGGCTTGCAATGGGGAATAGTTCAGAAACTGTGAGGTAGCACTTACTTTAATTCACCGGTGTTGTCACGTAGTTTCTGCTTTTGACCCTTGGCCTCTTCCACTTCCCTCCGAAGCGCACTTCCAGTTGGTGCAAAACACAGGCAGACCCTCATCAAATATGAAACAAGGAACTACTGGTTAGTAATAGAGATATGAAGGAAACATCAAGAAGTCGCATTCACAGCCACATTAGAGAAATAGAAATTAAAATGCATTCTGCTCATACTGAGCTTAGCACAAAAACATCAGAGATGCACATTTCCCAGAACTGACAATTTCCAATTAATACATTCAAAATAAAACACCTTTTTTCTAATTTTGTTGTCTGGGCATTTTAATTTTCCATTTACTTTGGCCCCAGTGTCTTTTCTTCAGCTTTCTTCTGTTTTCTTTTCCTCTCTTTCTTTCCAGGGTCTGCCATCCATTTGCTACTTCTCTTCTCATTCTTTAGCCTCTCATTCTCTTCAGTCTTCCCCCCCCCTCCCCATTACCACATTTTAATCCTCTGTACTCACCCTCACCCTAGTTCTCATTTACTTTCATCTATCTCTCATCCTCTCACAAGCCTCAGCTACTTCCCTGTTAGTCTTCCTTTCCGGTCCCTTTCTCCTGTCTTTTTATCCCCACCCAATCTCTGACTATTCCCTTTTATCACATTCCCAGCTTTATTTCCATCCTTGGCTCATTTGTCTCCTTGTTAACGCCCCTCCCCCCTCCATCTCCTTGGCCTCTTCCTCATGGTTCTACATGGTTCCATATCACCCTTCTCCTAGTCTAGAATCTCTCCATCTCCTCTTTCTTCCTCTCTACCCCCATGGTCCCACATCATCCTATTCCCTCTCTCTCTCTTCTCTCAGTCTTTTTCCTCACCTCCATTTTGCATCTTCATGTTTTCTTCCCCTTCCTAGTCCAGCATTTGCCTATCTTCTCTCCCTTTCCCTCCACTCCTATGGTCTACGATCTTCCTGTTCAGTTTCCATTCCTGTCAGTCCTCCACTTCTAGCCCAGCATATTTCCCTCTCTCTCTTCTCCCTACCACCAAAATCCATCAACCTCCCCCTATATAGCCCAGTTCTCCTTAGTGGTCCAGCATCCCCCTGTCTCTCATTTCCTTCCCCCATGCAGTTCAACATCACCCAACCTGTCTCTCTCCAAACCCTCAATAGGCCAGTAAGCACCTGTACCCAGTGGTCCAACATTTCCCATTCTCCACTTCTCTCATTCCTTTTCCCTTCCCTATTGCCATTGCAGTCTAGCTTCCCCCTACTCTCTCTCTTCCCCATTCCGTAGTCCAGCATCCCCTGTTTCCTCCCCTTCCTTGTTCAGGATCTCCCCTTTTTCTTTCCCCATGCTTATTTCCTTTCACAAAGGAGAATATGTACTAAAGTCTGTGCCAGTAGCATGCATTTGTGGAGTGAAATTAAAACAAAAGCCCATGATAATTTTTTTTTTTTGGGGGGGGGGGGTATTTGTGTCCATTCCCTTGCCATTAGCATGTTGCTAACTCTTGGCATTACGCTTATCAGTACACAGGTACACTTAATACCACCCAATGGAGTGGCACTAAGTGCAGCCATGCTAACAGCAACAAGTGCAGTTAGTGCATGCCAGAAGCACCTGTGCTAACCATTACATGCCGTCAATGCCCACGTTACTCCCCTAACCCACCCAGTCTCCCCCTAATCATGGCCTAACAGGTAAGCACAGGATTTTTATCATAGGGCCCAGTAAACCCCATGCTAACAGTTAGCAAACATGCTTGAAAGTGCTCTGTGGAGGAAAAGGGGAACAACGTCTTCTGCTTGTACAGTTGAGGGTCTAGATATAGACAGAGAAACAGCTAGGCAAAATGTATCTGCTCTCACAGTGGTACTATTAATACAAACATTTTGAATTTCATGTTCTCGTGCTGCAAAGCCTTAAGCTGATTTTAAATCCTCAGTATTGCTTTCTTACTCCCTTTCCAGATATGTGTTGTGGGGGAGGGGAAAAGTCATATATCTAAAAGGGGAGGAAATATAAATTAGCAGAAGTAGATATCTTGCCAAGAGCAGGCTTACAAATCACCTAAATCCAATTACACAAATATACTGTGATATCCAGAACCCTTGAAACACTATTTTTGAATACCAAACGGGACCTTTTCACTGTCGGAATTAAAAACACTATAAAAGGCACATAGAAATTATAATCTTTGGTCAGGTGCAAAATGGTAATTTTCATTCAAAGTGAAAACCTCAATAAGCATTTTAAAAGCTGGATACAAACATACATGAAGTATTAAAGTATTAAAATGATCTATTAATATATTAAAATAAAAGACTGGATGTTGATTACTTACATTGACAGTATGTATAGATGGTAAAAGAATCCCATTCCTTATATAGATAATTAAAAAAAGAACAATAAGAATGATTGCTAGAGAAGTGCTTAGTTTGTGCTAAACTTTAGTTCTTTTTATAAAGCTTACTTTGATTTTTTGAGTGTGGCCTTCCACACATATAAAATTATTTCTTACTGATTCATATTTTTGGAGGTATTAGGAAGATAAGCTACTTCTATCTCATTTTTGCAGCTATCTATTGACTTTTCTCCACAATATGGGAACAAAAGTAAACAGCAGGTATTTATCATCTAATACATATCTCGTGAATATGCTTTCTTTTTAGATTTGGGAAAAAGAACATTTATCAACCAGCAGTCGCCCATAAGGGATTCTAATATAAGCACTTTGGATTATTAAGCTTTGAGAAATCCTTTTCATATAAGATTGATTAAACATTATTTAATTCTTTAATGTTATGTAATTCTGTAATCTGCTTCCGGTCACACTGCCAAGAAAACCCAGGAGCTGTTGGTTGGCCAGGAGTCATCATTGACTCGAAGGCACACATTGCATTGCATTGCAGTTCTCTAACAAATTCATCATCTGTTCAGGATTACAGCGAAAGATGATATAGCAGACTAACAGGCAGAAAAGTCTAACTTTTTATGGTCCCTACTTTCATCAACTTTTAGGCATATCCTTGGACTTCTCAGAAAAGAGCAAATACAGCAATATCTATTTAAGCACCTAATTAAGAATTGCACTCATTGAAACTGGAGCTGTGCACGATCCACCTGGGCATTAAGTAAGCAATAACACATGACAGGGCATCCAGTTGTATTAAGATATACAGATGTCTCGAGGACTTCTTATGGCACAAATTGAAAACAGTCAATAAATGCATGGCCTTTTTCATGACTATCACATTTAGAAAACAGCTGAACGAGACAGAAAACCGGGCACATTCTTCCTACCTCTGCAACTATCATCCCTTTTCTCTCCCATGCCCCCTCCTGCACATGTACATCCAAAATAAAGTCATTGCAGAAGATTTTTTGGAAGGGATGAAAGAATCACAAAATCAAGTAATTCAGGTCAGGCATCTAAGGGATTCGAGTAAGACTATGGCAGAGGATAAGCTGACCTCCGTAATCATCATTAATATACAAACAAAGAAGAGTGATGGACAAATTGCATAGCCAGAGTCAAACACTATATAGCATTATTAGGTTATGAATGTGAAATAAGATCATCTTATAGAAAGAAAAGAGTCTTCCATGAAAATAGAAGGTTGTCCAGTGACTCATTTCTTGACTTTAGAATTACTGGATAATACAAGTAGAGATTTCTATTGCCTCCAAATTCAATTAAATTTCAATGGGAAGGGCAAAAGTTATGATAATAGCAGAACAAGTTAAAAATGTGCATTAAAAATGAAAATCTTAATAACACATTAAAACTGGATATAGCATATTATATCAAAATAGCATAACTTCATACTATAAATGTGATTTTTTTCTCTTTCCCACAACAAAAACCATAAATAAAAGAAAGAAAATCTATTTAATTATATAAAAGATTTTTGCACCCAGTCTCACTGAAAACAAATTTGCATTGATAAAATAGTCATAATGCAAAATAAATATCTAACTGAATGATCCCATTTCATGAAAGCATGTGCAAATAAACCCAGTATAAATAATCACAGAATAGTCATATTATATATATGAAAATAAGATCACACATCATGTAGAAATCAAATATCACAAAAATTAACCGTGGCAATAAAAAAAACTAGATCCTTACCAATCCCTGCTTCTGAAAAATAAATCCAACGACCTAGCCCAGTTTAGGAAAGCATTAAAACATCACCTTTTCCTCTTGTACTACCCGGATGTTAGTACTGCAACACCCCCATCAATGAACTAGTCAATGCCGTACAGATGAATGTTGCAATACCAGCCTGTTGAGATGTAGTTACCCAAGTTTTGATCCAAGTTCGTGTACCCGTTCATTGTAAACACAGATCAACCAACTGAAATGTGTAAATTTGTGTTCCATGTAAACTGCACTGATGTGGAATAGTGCAGTATATAAAAGAATGTAAATAAAATAAATAAATAACAAAGCTTTAAAACAAGATTAGTTAGTATACTTGTGTAAACACCAAAGGAAGATATTTTTGTGTGGCTGTGGTCTGTCTCTATTCCTTCCTTTGATGTTCTTGTTTACGGAGGTCATTTTCCCCCTTTCTTTTCTTTTACCTGTGTAAACAGCCAAGTCTTTTAAGAATTGGTATGCCTAAGAATCACTCCTATGGATAATATACTGGGGATGTATACAGGAAAAGGCCTCACTCAGGATGTGAAGACGTTGAATCTCTTTTAGAGAAGGCAACAACAAAAATCACTTGTCCTACAATCTCCAGGAGTGAAGAGAATATTTTTAAAGGACAGACTGAAAAGTAACCGAGGTATCCGGATGCCAATCCCCTGCCTGCTATCAGCTTTGTCAACCTGCCACCACTACCACCCACCCCCCCTCGGTATCCCACAAAACACACACACACACTGGAATTTGGTAACAAATAACTTGGTCGCAGCTTTATTAAATGAATTATCAACCGGCCCCAACCTGGGCCAATTCAACATTCTTAAATCCCAGCACTGCCCCCCCTCCCTTTCCGGATGATGCCCCCACCCGCCGTTTATAGCAAAGTAGTGCATCATCCACCCCCCCATTACCCCCTACCGCCCGCCTCGCCATGTTATAGCAAAGGCAGGCAAGTTGCCTTCCACCGGGCAGAGACCCCAACCGGGATGTCTCTCCCAACCAAGGAGCACTGCCGCTCCCCTGAAAAGTGGCACCAGCCTCAAATGCCCCGCCGGGTCGGCGAGCGCCAGCTCGCTACCCCGCCTACCGCCACAAAGGCTCGAAGAACAACCCCCCTACCCAGCTGCGACGACCCCAAACCATTTAACACATCTTTGATTTAGACATCAATGCAGTTATTTAGTCATTTTATATAGCACAAGGGGAGGGTGGGGAGGGACACCTTTTCTCGCGGCGCTCAGCGAAGAAAGAGGGAGACCACACGCCGTGATCTCCCTCTTACGCCGACGCCACGCCCCCAAGCCGGCACCAGCCCCAATCACCAGTGCCCACATCATTGACGTGGGCGGCAGGTGCCGGTATCACCATGCCCACCGCCTCCCCCCCCCCCCCTCGCATGGATCCCCACCGAGCTACCGGCAAGGGATTTGGGCCCCGGCACCCGGTTACACACCGGCCTCGGGACAGGCCCAGCGGCACGGTGAGAATTAACCGAGGTATCCGGATGCCAATCCCCTGCCTGCTATCAGCTTTGTCAACCTGCCACCACTACCACCCACCCCCCCTCGGTATCCCACAAAACACACACACACACTGGAATTTGGTAACAAATAACTTGGTCGCAGCTTTATTAAATGAATTATCAACCGGCCCCAACCTGGGGCCAATTCAACATTCTTAAATCCCAGCACTGCCCCCCCTCCCTTTCCGGATGATGCCCCCCACCAGCCGTTTATAGCAAAGTAGTGCATCATCCACCCCCCCATTACCCCCTACCGCCCGCCTCGCCATGTTATAGCAAAGGCAGGCAAGTTGCCTTCCACCGGGCAGAGACCCCAACCGGGATGTCTCTCCCAACCAAGGAGCACTGCCGCTCCCCTGAAAAGTGGCACCAGCCTCAAATGCCCCGCCGGGTCGGCGAGCGCCAGCTCGCTACCCCGCCACCGGCGCAAGGTAGACCTCTATCCTTGCGCCGCCCCCCAACAAAATCTGCGACCAAGACCAACCTTCCAGGGGCCTCCGGCCAATCATTCAGCTACGATCTAGTCCCACCGGGCCAGGTGAAACCCATCAAGAAGGTACAAGCCAGCACACCTGACCCCCGCCCAAGGGGAAAACACCTGCAACCGCCCATTTGCTGAACCCAATGCACCAGCTGCCTGCTAATCCGCCCAGGCCCCGCGGCCACCGCCGCTGCGTCCCGCAGGTAGGGTGTGGGATGATGTCGGACCACTCGATGGCCACATTCTGAATGAAGTCCCGGACCAACAATGTCGCTCTGTACGGTCCTGATGATCTGCCGGCAGGACCAGCTCGGCCAAGTCATTGCCTCTCCAAAGAATCTGCAGGACGATTGGCCACCGCCGCTGCGCAAGCTATCACCGGAACGAAGTCCAAGAGCTGCCACCATTGTATTCCACGTTGGCCCCTCCAACACAGCCGCACTCCAGCATCTGCCAGCCCGAGGTGAATGCCCAACGGCTGCACTGCCGCCCGGCCCGGTGAACGAGGGAGTGGCCGCTGATCCACCAATCGCCGAAGCAGGCACCATCTGAAAGGCCAAATCGGACAGCCAACAGCCGGCAACTCTGCAATAGGAAGAAAACTGTTAGTACCCCCCCCACACCCCCACCAGCCCGGCACATGCCACCCAAGGGTGAACGTCCCCTCCGTACGCCCTCGAGCGCCACCCGCCGATCGGCTGTAGGACCCACCCGTCCATAGCAGCCGTCGCCGCCCTCGTGGCAGCTCCAATCCGGAAAGATCGCCCCACAGGGGTCCGCTCATCATGACCCAAGACCCGGAAGGCCAAGCGCAACACCACTGCGAACTGGAACTGTGTTACTGGACTGCCGCCCCCAGCCGGGGCCCGCGGCCGCTGCTGCAAATAACTCAGCAGGGCCTGCACCGGACAGGAGGGCAAAGGAAAACAAATTGGAGCACAATACCACCCAGCCCCCCTTGTCCCAACCGAGCTGCTGTGGACCGCGGAATACAACGTATGTACCTGAGACGCCTCCACCATCATGTACGCAAAGCCAAGCCCACCAAAACGCAACCCCGCCTCGAGTTCCGATGCAAAATGCTGCTGCAATTGTGCGGGGAACCAGGGAGCCTCGAACCAGAGGCCACCGACGAGGACAGCAATGCCATCAAGCTGGAATCCCAACCCTCCGAAGATGCTCCAGGACTGGCACGGCCGTAGCCTCCACCTCCGGGGCCAACAGCCGAAACCGCGCCCTACTGAAAATGAGACCAAGCCTCAGCGATAGAATTCGGGGAGGCCGACACATGCTGCGCCTGGCAGTGACATTCAGGCGCAAGCAAGCGAGCACCATGATCCGCATCAAGGAAGCCACCCACAAACACCAAGGAGTATAACACCACCCGCAGATCACGCAAATGCACCGGCCAAACCCAAGACGCTACAACCATGGGGGAAAAACTCCAAAAGTTGAAGTGGCGGGTCAAGCCGGATTGCATCCATCCCACTGAGCCGCGGCTCGGTGCACCATGCCCCTTGACAAGAGACCCCCCCAAACCCTGAATAACCCGCCGCACCCCGTAAACAGACGCAGGTCCGCCTGTGAAAGCTCCGGCAGCTGCAGAACCAAGGAACCATTAAACCGATAAAGAGAGCCTCCCACACGCGCAAAATCCTCGCGCATTCCCGCTGCCGCAAAGCCGGAGGCGCGGGCGATGAACATCCGCCAGAAGAGCTACAACTGCCGCGTAAAAGGATGCCCCCATCGGCGGAACCCATGCGAGCAACAGTAAGATGTCCCAACCAATGCCTGCAGGACCCGCAGAATGGCCTCACCCGACGATCCCACGAGAGCCACCAACTCGCGGATGCGCTCGCCTTCCCGCTCGGGCAGGTGCACCACCATATATTCAGTATCGATCTCGATCCCCAAAAGGTAGGGCGCGCCACTGGCCAAGAGTCTTACAAGCCGCTATGGGAATACCGAAGGCCCCAGCCAAGCGCAAAACTCCAGCGGGTAGGCGCACCTGCGCTCATGGCCTGGCCCGACTAACAGGAAATCATCCAAATAATGCACTGTGTTAGCGACATCCGACTACCATTCAACCACCCAGTGCAGGAGAGTACTGAAGTTCCCGCAGTAGGCACAGGTAGCCCGCCCCCCAGAGGCATGCCCTTATTGAAATAAAACCGCAATCCAAGCGGAAACCTAACAAAGGGAAAAACGGAGGAGGAACCAAACCGCAAGCAGAACGCAGAGTCGAATGTCACCCTAGTGACGTCAACCCTTGCCCACAGCACCGGCCCCACACCGCCGCACCAAAACCACCGCCTCAGCAATGGAAGCATAGCGCACCATGCACTGGTCCCGAGGGATGCGGTCATTCACAGAATTCCCAGGAGGGCAAGACAGAGTCTGAATCCGCCACAACCCGCCCAGCTCCGTCCTGGGAACTACTCCCCCCGAGGATACCGCAAAGGGAGAAAACGGGGATCCCGAAAACAGGAACCTGGAAAGCCCTCAGAAACCCTGCAATATCACACCCCACACCCACCTGGATGAGGTCACCCATATTGTACTAGCCACGGTCGCATAGCATCAAAGCACACGGGCATGGGGAGCCAGGCGCACGAGCCCCCGCACTGGCCCCCCGCCAGGGCACCAGCCGCTCCTTCGCGACCACCCGTAGCGACGGCAGATCCGTCACCACCCACCGAGCAGACAGGCTTAAATTTACAATCGGGGAAGGGGCGCGATGAGGACACCGCGGGGGGAGGCACCCAAAAGGATCGCGAACCTGCCCGCACCGGGACCACCCCCCAACTTGGCGCCTCCCTCTCCCTCCCCCGAACCCGACACCTGGCAAACATCCGCCCCAGCCAACGGTTGGTGCCTTCGGCACCCCGGATAGCTGCCCGCTCTCCTCCAGGAGTTCGCCGAACTCCTCCTCAAAATTTAGCCAGGCCCAACCGTCGGGCACCTGCGACGATGCTAACGTCCGTCCCTGCAAGCCAGCAGTGCCCCCTAGTGCTCCGGGAAATGAGAGAGTGTTACGGGATGCATACCGCCCCCTACCCGCTTTCCGTCACCATAGCTCTTTGGGTTTTTTTTTTTTTTTTTTTTTTTTGTGTTTGCGCTCTCCCGAACGTTACCGACCCTCGTGCAAGCAGAAAATGTCAATATACCATGCAACGTTTTACCCGATGGCGCAATGTCTGTGGCACGCCCTCCCAATACGCGGCACAGCGCACCACCAAGGCCCATCCCCCCACCCTTCCCAGCCCCCCACCCCCACCGACTCACCGGATGATCCTGCCGCTGATGACGAAGATGAGGAGGAAGACGAAGCATGCCGGCAACGGCGCCCACGCTTGAGCTGCACCCTCGCCTTCCCCCCCCCCCCACCGGGAGTCCCCTCCCCAAGGTTTGCACACCCACCCTTTTTTTTTTTTTTTTTTTTTTTAAATTTTTTACTCGCACCCCCCACATACTCACCAGCCTTGCAGGAGGGCACCCCCGACCCCCCCCGGGCTGGACCACTACTACCGCCGAGCCGGAAGACACCACTGCAGATCATGGGGGCCCTGCCCCACCAGCCCGACCAATGTTAGCAAGCATCCCGGATGGCACACGCTGCGGGACCTGTTGAGAAGAAGAAAAGAAACCAGCAGCAACGGCACCCCAAGTGCTTAACGTAGCGCTTAATGCAGCACCCGGCCCACTGCCCCAGCCCCATGTCGCGGAGCCGAGTCCGCCAGCCGCCCCGATCCCCAACACCCCGGGGCCCCCCAGCGCAGGCCCCCCCGCCCGACGGCCCAGACCCCCCCCCCAGCCCCAATGCACCCGGGGCCCGCCCCCCCAGCCCCAGAACCCCGGGGACCCGAAGAAACCCAGGTGCGGGAAGCGCCCGCCCCCAATCCAGAGGCGTACCAGCCAAAGCCGGAGGGGGTAACGAGGCGCCCTGAGGACCTCCCACCAAGGCGACCAGCCGCAACCCAGAATCCGGAACACTTCTGCACCGCCAGAGCCAGCCTTGGATCCCGCCACCCCATCCCAACTGAGACCAGCAGCCACGGGGGGCACCCTGCACCGCCAGCCACCGTACTGCCAACCAATGTGGATGGGGGCCAGGCTCCCCCGATGGCTCTAAAGGGACCGCACCCGCCCGACCTTGCAAGGCCAGACCAGCTGTACCCCTGTCCCAGCCCCAAGGCCCTCCCCCGGCCACGCCCCTAGCGCGCCCTTAGCTGGCCCAGCAACCACTGCCACCCATGCCTACACTCTTCCCCGCACTGGCGCCGCACACGCGCCACCCTGCCCGTTGCCCACGAGCGTCCGAGCACAGGCCCCCACACGACCTCCGACCACAGGCCGTCGAGACCAACGGACCTGAAAGCACACCACCCTCTTACCCTAGGAGCAACCCAGCCCCTTGCCCACGCTCTCTTTCCTTACCCTGCCTTCCGGCATTGAGGAACGCCCCCCCCCCCCGTTTTTCCTATCTGCGTGTATTAATTTATTTATTTTTCGTATTAATTAATTAACCCCGTTTCGCGCGATTATGAGATATTGATTTCCTGCAATATTCTGCACCCCCAACCACACCAAACCTCTCTCCCCAGTTTGTCCTAACTGATCCCAGCCGAACAGCTCCCTCCGAACCCCCAACGGACCGCCCCCGCCCGTTCCCTTCCCCACGTCCAGCAGGCCAACCGCGGCAAGCCAGACAACCCAAGGCAACTGCGCTCGACGAGGCTGCCTCCTTGCCCCCGCAGCACCCGCTCGAACCGCCCCCCCCCCCGCAGCACAAAAAGACCTGCCGCCTAGCCGCCAAACTTGAGGAAATCGCCGCAGGAGCCCCGGGACGACACACCTTTTCTCGCGGCGCTCAGCGAAGAAAGAGGGAGACCACACGCCGTGATCTCCCTCTTACGCCGACGCCACGCCCCCAAGCCGGCACCAGCCCCAATCACCAGTGCCCACATCATTGACGTGGGCGGCAGGTGCCGGTATCACCATGCCCACCTCCTCACCCCCCCCTCTCGCATGGATCCCCACCGAGCTACCGGCAAGGGATTTGGGCCCCGGCACCCGGTTACACACCGGCCTCGGGACAGGCCCAGCGGCACGGTGAGAATTAACTGCCAGCTTTTATGTATCGTTTATTCATAGGTGGCCCAAGGGTGATGTGGGGACAGGTGCGAAGACTCATTGCAGGGCTTCATTTGCATATCCACTGGACCTCATTTGCATAAATTTAATTTATTTTATTTTAAAATGTATATGTTGCCTATCTAAAATTTTAGGCGGCTTTCAAAGGAATCCTTCAGAAGCCTTTTTTTTTTCTCCTGGCAGTGATTTAGGGGCATGTTTACTAAAGATTAATGTGTGTTAAGTGCCACTGTGCCAATAGAAATAATTGGGTGTTCCTGCACTAAATGCAAATTTACATTTGTGAATGTGCATTAATTTTTTAGTAAACACGCCTCTTAATGAGTGTCCAAACACCATTTGCATGGGCAGTGAGGATAAAAAAAGACTACCAGATTTCTACATTACTATACTCTAGTGCCAACTGACAGGCATATCAGGAAGTACTATAAACCCTGCCCATTTAGAACCCCATAACAAACCCACCATATCATAACAGCACTACCAGGGTCCAGAAAGCACCATACCATACCTCTCAAAAGGCAACACTGCAAATATTAAACCAATATATCTCAGAGAATACCAATACATCTCCCACTGGGGAAAGAGAACAAGTAGCACGGTCAAACAGAAACTGCATAAACAGAATACCTCAGCTCGGTTACACATGCAAAACATAGACCATCACTAAACATAGAACAAGGGATCATTGGAAGGGTGGTGGATGTTTGGAATGCCCTCCCGATAGAAGTGGTGGGGGCAAACACAGTGACAGAATTAAAAATGACATGGGACAGACACAGTGGATCCCTTTATAGCAACAGGATAAAATCAAAATAAGCATAACTATCTCTTATACCTGAACAAATAGGGGTGACCTACATGGAGCGGTAGGTACACCCCGAAACAAAGGCATGGGGAGGGGTGACCTGAATGGAGCAGCAAGTGCACCTACTCTTGCCGCCTTGCTGGGCAAACTAGAAGATCATATTGGTCTTTATCCGCAGTAATATACTATGTTACTATGTTACAAATTAGAAATATAAAGACAATAATTAAACTGGGAACACCAAAAGGCAAACTTGGAAAGTACAACACTGAAAACATAAAACTATAACTTAATTTCCTTTTGTACTAAACAAAACACAAATATGTTAGTGATGCACATTTCCCAAAGCTGACATATTCCACTTAATAAATTCAAAATAAAAAGGTATTTTTCTATCTTTTGCTGTTTGGACATTTTATTTTTCAGTTGCAATTGCCCCAGTTGCTTTCTTCTGGATTCTTTGTGTCTTCTGCTAACTCTGTATTGTCTGCTGTCCCTTTGTCCTTTCTTCTCTCTTCTAGTTTTTTCCATTCTCTCTCTTCATCTGATTTAACATACTGATCTTTCCCCTTTTGCTCTTTCCTCCATGTCTTTCCTTATTCCTTTTTCATCCACTCAAATTTCCATCCTCCATTCTCAATCTTCACTTACTCTCTCAATACCTGCCCAATTGTAGATTTTTCTTTGCTCCCACACAAAATATTTTTCTCCTCTACATCCTCACTCCCTCAACTTCTATTTTTCTCTTGCTGGCCCCTTCCCCTTCTAGTCCTCCCCCAGCATCAGCTCTCTTCTAGTTCCAGCCTCTCCCAGCATCCACTCCCTTCCAGTCCCTTTCTTCTATCCTTGCACATCAGTCCATTTGCAGTCCTAGCCTCCAGTCTTCTTCCAGGGCTAACAGCTCTCTCCCCCCTCCCCTCCCCATCAGCCCATTTCTAGTACTAGCCCCCAATTTTCTTCCAGGGCCAGCAGCTCTCTTCTCCCACTCATCATCGTATTTCCAGTCCTAGCCCCCCATCAGCCCATTCCAATCAAATTCCTCCATCAGCCCATTTCCAGTTCTAGACACCATAAGCCCATTACCAGTCCTAACCCCCCCAATCAGCCCATTACCAGCACTAGCCAGTCCATAATCATCCCATTTCCAACCCTAGCCCCCCCCCCCTCCCCCGATCATCTCATTTCCAGTCCTAGCCTATTTCCAGTCCTAGCCCTTTAATCAGCCCATTTCCAGTCCTAGCCACCCACAACCCCCTCCACCCTGAAGAGCCCTGTGCCTGCCTGACTGGCTTCAGAGGGAGCCAGTGAGGCCTGAAGCCCGGTGCCCTGACTCACCTCTGCAGAGACACAAGAAAGAACAGTGTTTTCCTTCTTTCCCGCGGATCTGTTAAAGTTGAGCCCATTGGTGCGCTGAGTGTTGGGAAGTTAAATGGGGCATTTCCTGTCTCCTACATATTGGATAACGTGTATGTTCAATTAACTATATACTAAAATTACAATGGTATACAATGTGAATTTCAGATGCCTAATGGGTTTATAATTTAATATATTCGTGGTGTGTTTGGTGTGTCATATGATGATGAGAGTGTTTGAAGTCCATCTTGATATGAACTTATTTTTGAATATTATTTGATTTAAGTTATTTCTGGCAGGTGGTAATATTCTTGGAATAGGTGAGTTTTGAGGTTTTTGCGGAAGGATTGGAGGTCCGTGTTGGCTCTTAGATTGTCGGGGAGTTTGTTCCATTGTATGGGGGCTATGTATGTGAATGCTCTATTGCTTGTATTCATTTTTACCTTACGTACTGAGGTTGGGATTTGTAAAGTGTTTAGATTGTGTGTATGAATTTGTAACAGCAAAGGGCCGAGAGGTATTCACTTCACTGTTTGTCATTCACGATGACGCCACTCTGGTTTCCTATTGCCCGAAGAAAGGAAAAGTGGTTTTTCTTCTGAGCAGTTTGCATGATCAAGAAGAAGTAGATAATACATGTCCAGACAAAAAACCATGCATGATCTTGGACTATAATTCTAGTAAAGGTGGAGTAGATACGGCAGATCAAATGTTGCATACGTATACCACAAAATGAATGACAAGACGCTGGCCAGTGACAATCTTCTACAACATGCTGGACATCAGTGCTTTGAACGCCTTCATTGTTTGGATGTCACTAAATCCAGAATGGCAGTCCAAGTCAAAGCACAGACGATGTCTATTCCTCTTGGAATTAAGAAAGCAGCTGCTTCAGAGTAATTGCAGCGAGACTTCTTCCAGCATTGAAGAAGCCACTGATGCTGTTTGCAATGTCGGGATCCCAAAGAAAAGAGCAAGGTGTCACTGCTGTTCCAGAGAAAAAGACAAGAAAAGCAACATAGTTTGCACCTCCTGCAAGTGCAATGTTTGCAAAGAACATTCAGAAATTGTCTGTGTCTCATGCAAATGACTGTAGTACTTTACTGTGTTCATCAAGTGCATGCAAAAACTGCTTTCATGGCAACTCTTCTTCATGTAATTTTATGATAAAGCATTAAATTTCAAAAAAATTAACCTTCATATAATAAATTATTAATTTGAAATAATATTTTGTCTGTTTAGTTTAAATTGTTCATCGTTAACAATTAAAATTCGTCGTGGGGTCATTTATGACCCCAACGGTATTCAGTGTGTGCAAAAAATCTCAGTAATTCCAGGATTAAAATTGGGAAAAATTTAAATGAATATATATATTTTGGTTAGGCATGTCCTTGTGGTTTCAGGCAAGTTACTTAACCTTCCATTGCCTCGGAAGAAAGGCCTGGCAATCTACTTCTGGTCACACTGTCAAGAAAACCCAGGAGCTGCTCAGTCGCCAGGAGTCAGCATTGATTCGAAGACACACATTACATTTTTGCCCCTAAGTAGAATTTCTTCACATTTCTTTTCTTTTCCACATCATATCATGTCCCCTTGTCCTTGAGTTTTGTTTATATGTGAAATACTACCTTCTTGTACTATATGCTTGCCTGTTGGTTTTATCTTTCTATCATGCCCCCCCCCCATTCCTGTCATCTTAAAGTAGCTAAACAGGTAGAAAAGGCGACGGCAAAAGCTAGAAGGATGCTTGGGTGCATACGGAGAGGAATGGCTAGCAGAAAAAAGGAGGTGATAGTGCCTCTGTATAAGTCTTTGGTGCGACCTCATTTGGAGTATGGTGTGCAATTCTGGAGACCGCACCTTCAAAAGGATATAAACAGGATGGAGTCAGTACAGAGGGTAGCTACTAAAATGGTTAGTGTCTTCATTATAAAGCATATGAGGACAGACTTAAGGATCTTAATATGTACACCTTAGAGGAACGGTGGGATAGAGGTGATATGATTGAGATGTTTAAATACCTCCGTGACATAAATGTTCAGGGAGAGAGCCTCTTTCAATTGAAAGCAAGTTCTGCTATGAGGGACATGGGATGAGGGTGAAGGGGGTAGATTCAGGAGTGATATGCGGAAATATTTCTTTACGGAAAAAGTGTTGGATCCATAGAATAGTCTCCTAGTGGAGGTGGTAGAGATGAGGACAGTAACTGAATTCAAAAAAGCATGGGACAAACACAGAGGATCTCTAAAGAAAAAAAGGGGACTGTTGTAGTTTTTGATATGGAAGGACAGACTAGATAGGCCATGTGGTCTTTTTCTGTTGCCATATTTCTATGTTTCTATACATTTGGAAGAATGTGTGATATCTGCCCTTTGCGGCACATATACAGTATAAGCCAGGTAAAAACTGTACCATAGTGTTACTTTGTTGCCCAGTATATTTGGGTGTTAATGGAGGAAAATCTCTAATATTCTAACCTGCTTATGAGACCAGCAAAAGTCCACATTCCTAAAGAGGGAACTCTGAATTCCTTATGTGTATTATTTTTAGAATTTAAATGTTAAAAAAACATTTTTAACAGGGATTTTACTTTTTAAACATGGATAAAGCTAAAGAATATTACTTTATACTGTACAACTACTTGAGAACATTCTATGTAAAAAAAACAACCCTCTTTGCTGCAGTTATATTTAAGGGACTGTTTCAAATGACAATGCCTTTATACATATGTTGGGAACACCTCTACTAACCTGTTATACAGTCTGCATTCCTGTGTGCTTCTAAGTTTTACAGTCTTATTGGAACACAAAAGGCAGTTCCATGTGTCCTTTTCTAACTTATTTATGAAGTCAGATGTTTATTCTTTGGAGGTAAGGAAATCCATAAATCTTTAATATGGAGTTCTGCTTAAGGCAGAAATCATCTGTATTAGGGATTTACAATGCTAATGGTCACATTCTTAAGAAACTGGAGCTGCAAGTCACTACTGTAGATACAATGGAAATATACCCAGAATTAGTTTAACTATTCCTTTTGACACAAGGCTATGTGTTTTGGCTAATCAGCAAGCATTGGTGCTGTCCTTTAGTAAATCCAGGCTTATTATATTTACGTGGGAGGACTTTTCCTATGAAGGTTTGGTCTACAATCCCATGTGTCCATGTCATTTCACAAACAAGGATCATACATTCCTGTTTGCTTTTGGCACCAACTGTGATGTACCCATAGCTTGTTCCCACAGATGCTATTAAACACATTTCACCATAGCATATTTTGATCTGATTTAAGATCACACTTTCAATGTATTATTACTTTGGCAAAAAATTCAGAAACATACACCCCCTTCTACTTTCCCTAGAAATTCTAAAGTCAATCAGCATTTTGCATTTCAAATTGTAGTCCAGATTGCTGCTCTTGTGTAACTCAAAAATGTTGAAAAATAGTAATTGCTGCACAAATAACCATCTAATCTGATAGTTTGTTTTGCTGAATTCAATAGCGGTGCAATTCAACGGAACTGAAAAGAAACAAATGCATTTGACAGTGTTACTCTCCAAACTGAATGGCGGCACAACTATGCTCGATTGGAAGGCAACAGACCAGACATGAGACAGCATTAGAGTATGGCTGGAAGACAAGGCTGATTTCAGGATCTGGCACTTGGATTATTTTAGTGCTTTTCACCAAACCTGGTGGGGGGTTTTCATGTATAAATTTACTGTTGGAAGTCAGAGAAAACTGTTCCATGCCAAAAATAAGCAGATGACGGTCTATGTTTACAGCAATCCAGTTAGATCAGCTCAGGTATAGTACAGTAGTTATAGCAAAGCACTTTCATCGGATCGTTAATGGTTTCTCCAAAAAATTGAGATACAGTATTCCATATATCTCATAAAAGGCTTATTCATGCTTGATATTTGCTTCTCTTAGTACAAGGTTTAGCAATGACTCATCAGAAGTGCACAATATAACAAGATATGGCAGAAGCAGAAAATGCAACATTAATGCGGCATGGCCTTTTTTATTCTTTCCAGCCCAATGGAAGTTGGGAAGAATGATATAAAAGGGGTCAAGAATGTTTGTCTGTCACTTTGTCTGGGAGCAAAATAACCCTCCAAAAATTTAACGGAATGGACTGAAACTTAACATGTGAGAAAAACTAGTAAAAATATACATTGAGTTCAAAAATGGACTAAATTGGCTCCAGAAATATAAGCCCCTCCAAAAATATAGCCCAATGCATGTCTGTGGGAAAAGGAGTTCCACCTTCAATGACATAGAAATTTACATAAGAGAAACATAGTAGTTAAGGAATTGGTCCCTTCAAATTCCCTCTCCCTATTCTCTACTCTCCCAATTTCCCAAACTGTTCCTGCACCCAGAAACTTCCCTACCTCTGCAATCGTCTCACCACCCCACACACTGCCTCAAATCATAATACTACTTCCTTGCAGCTGTCCTACTAAGCTGCTAAATGTCCCCACACAATTTTCTCACCACCTGCAAATTGCCCTACCCCAAAAATCTATACCATCACAACTTTCCTACTACACTACAACACTCCCCAAAAAACAACCTCCTGCAACTGCATCACTACCCTACTAACAACCCCACCCCAAAAATCTACAACCCTGCAACTGTTCCACCCCACCTCAAATTGCCGCCACCCAACAACTACCTCCAAAAATTACTCCTTACCAACCCACTGTACTACCACCCCACAAACTACTCCACCCTCAAATCTTCCCAATGCAATTCCCCTACCTCCCACAAACATTCCCACCTCAGACAATACCCCTCACAACTGTTCTATCACACCAGAAACTTCCCCACCAAAAACTACCCTTACAATTGCGCCATCACCCTGAAAACTGCCCCATTCCCAAAAATTGCCCTATCCCTAAAAAATACCACCCAAAACTGCTCCACCACATGCAATCTATTCCATCCCCATAACACAATCTATTCCTACCATAAACCAAACTGCCCCATTCTTAAAAAAGTATCCTCCACGGGGGCGGAGCCTGATGTCCAGCGGGTAAGACGCTTCGTGCTGAAGCTCCCGAGAGGCCTACTTAGAATCCTGACATAATACCTATACAAACTTACTATTTCGCTCCGGGCTGACCGGGGTACCTCGGGGGGGATGGCGGCCCATAAACCAGCGCGCTTGGACTTCGGGTCTCCTTCTTCTTCTCACGGAAAACGCTCCAAAACAGAGGTGTCCTCCCCACAGAAGATGGTTCCATTTCGGGAGAACCCCGAAATGCACCTGGAGATTTTAGAGGAAATACGCGGCGTGAAGGAATTGGTGCAGTCCAACGGAGAAGCGCTTAGAGCCATGCGAGAAGACTTTGGAGTGCTCCAGGACCGACTTGAAAGTCTCTCATTACGGCAGGACAATATGGCGGGGGTCCTCGACTCGCACGCGGTGCGCTTGGGCACACTGGACAAGGCTGAGCGCCAGATACAGAATCTTCAAAAGGAGTTAGAAGATAGCAATAATCGAGCCCGTCGCAACAATGTGAGGCTCATTGGAATACCGGAGGGGGTGGAAGCGGGAGATATGAGAGAATTCCTGCTCAAAAACTCTTCCCTCCTTGCTGAAGATCACCTTTCATAAAGAACTGGAAATCGATCGAGCACACCGTGTTCCTACCCACATGGCGCTCAACCGAACGACCCCCCGGCCTATTATCTTTCGCTTGCTACGATATCAACAAGTGGAACAAATTTTAAATGCTGCCCGGGCGAACCATCATTTGGAATTTGAAGGTCACAAAGTCTCCTTCTTCCCTGATTTGGCAAAGCCTACAGTCGACCGACGGAAGAAACTCCTTGCTTTTCGCCCTCGACTTCAACAGCTACAGGCTCGCTTTGGCCTGTTGTATCCCGCGAAGCTCCGAGTGACTCTCCACAACCAAACCAGGACATTCGAAGATCCTGATCTACTATCAACATTTTTAGACTCCAAAGAAGCAGAGCAGATGCGCTAATCCAACGACTTGGACTTTTATTTGCCGGCTCTGTCCGCCATTTTGAAGGGCCCGATGCGGCGGTCATAGTTCAGCACAGAGACTACCTGGACTTTCTTACTTTCTTTCTATGACTTTTGTTTTGTGGTCTCCTATCCCTCCATGATGTGTGCCTCGGTCGGATTCGGAGCACGCACAGTCCTACAGGTTATGTATTTGTTCAATTTCGGCCTTCTCTGGGGCTTCTCCCCGCAGACACATGGTCGCCAGTAATTTTTGGGGTTCTGCTTCTTCTCTACCGCGCTGCGGCTTTTCTTTTTTAATGTGGGGCGCTTCATTGTATTATCTAAGCTTATTTTCTTTTATGCCATATGTACAGCCAGATACAGTCAATATGAGGGACATTGTGAACTTATGTGCGCTATCATGCTCAGAATTTTTAACTTGTCTGAATGGCTTTATGTAAAATCTTATCACTCAACGTAAAGGGCATTAATAGTCCAATCAAGAGAAAGAAAATCCTTAGCTATCTTAGCCATGAGCATGCTGATTTAGCGTTTCTTCAGGAAACGCACTTAAACTCTGCTGAAACACTGAAACTCAATGTTAAGCCTTATATGGTGGCTGCCTATTCTCCCGCCGTTTCCAAACGGTGCGGGGTAGCCATTTTGGTTAAGAAATCTTTGCAAGCTACTGTAATTGATACTAGCGCTGACAAGGAGGGTAGATGGGCCCGCGTACATCTTAAGGTTGGAGATAGTGAATTTACATGTATTTGCATTTATGCCCCGAATGTGGACAACCCTGCTTACTATGCAAGTATTGCGCAGTTGGCACAGGCCTCTGCCAATACTCCATTAATACTTGGTGGTGATTTTAATCAAGTGTTAGACCCTCTGATAGATAGACAGCCGCCTAGAACGAGTAGTCCACCCAAGAGTCTTGCTACCCTTACAGCTCTGATGCAAGATCTTGCGCTGGTAGATATATGGAGGCTGCTTCACCCCTCCGACTTAGAGTTCACTTTCTTTTCTGCCCCCCATCACTCCCAATCTAGAATAGATTTCTTTCTCATTTCCAAAGCACTGATTTCTCAGGTAGACACGACTAGGATTCATCCTCTCCATATTTCAGATCATGCTGCCATATCTTTATCATTACGTGTCACTGCGCGGGACGATTCTCCCCGAGCTTGGTTTTTTGATAGATCCCTACTGGGTCAAAAAGATTTTCAGGTTGATATAAAGGCCGCTATCCAAGATTATTTTCATTTTAACTCACCCCATGACACAGCGAGCTGGGCTTGGTGGGAGGGTTTTAAAGCATCTATCCGCGCCACTATAACTAGCTATCAAATTCGGCAGGGGAAACAAAGAAAGCAGCATTTACTGATTCTAGAGCAGCAGATACAAGCTGGGGAGCGTCTCCTCACGTCCCGTACTGACCCATGTATTTTACTCCGTTTACAACGCTTGCGTTTTCAATACAATCAGCTTTTGTACACTGCTGCTGTTAAAAATATCGAATCTCAACAAGGGCTATATTATCGGGAAAATAATCGTGCTGGCAAATTATTAGCAAATGCCCTAAAAGGTCAAAAAGAAGCCAAGCGTGTTACCGCCCTCCGCAATCCGTCGGGGGGGGGCTTGGTCACTAAAGATACCGAAATCTTAGAACTCTTTCGTGATTTTTATACCCGGCTTTATCAATCTGAATGTGATTTTGAGCCAGATGTATTTGAACGCTTACTTTCAGGGGTACAAAGACCGACCCTATCTGACGAAGATAGAGTGGCCTTGGACACACCATTTACTGTCTCAGAAATTCATTCTGCTATCAAGAAATGTGCCTCAGGTCGAGCCGCAGGCCCAGACGGTCTCCCTGCTGAATTCTACAAAACTTTTCATGCTGACTTAGCTCCAGTTTTGAAAATTTATTTTTCTGCTCTGGCCGAGGAGGGTTCTCCTTCTGGGTCCTTTTCAATGGCAAATGTAGTAGTTTTTGAGAAAGAGGGGAGAGACCCGCAACTAACAGCTAATTATCGTCCAATTTCCCTCTTAAACGCGGACTATAAAATATTTGCCACCATTCTCTCTACCCGGCTCTCGGATAGGATGCCTACCTTAATACACCCAGATCAATGCGGTTTCATTCCTGGTAGATCAACTGCTGACAATGCTCGGACTCTATGCCATGTACTGACTACCGCAGTTAATCTTGATCGCCCATTTGTTGGCCTCTCACTTGATGCTGAGAAGGCCTTTGATCGCTTAGAGTGGCCCTTCCTATTTGCAGTCCTCCGCTGGTACGGATTCGGGGAAGGTTTTCTCCGTTGTCTTCGCACCATGTACGCACAGCCTACAGCCAGTATATGTGCCAATGCTTTAAAGTCTCAGCCTTTTTCCCTTCAACGCGGCACTCGCCAGGGATGCCCACTGTCTCCACTTCTCTTCGATCTTGCACTTGAACCCTTGGCTTTACTAATCCGGCAATCGGAGGAGATTCATGGAGTCCCCTTCACCCATAGGGAAATCAAAATTTCAGCGTATGCTGATGACCTTATGCTTTTTGTCTCTATAGACTCAGTACCGGCTGTCCTAGAGCAAATTGGTAAATACTCACAACTGTCCGGTTATAAGATAAATTGGACCAAGTCGGTAGCCTTTCCATTAAATCCTTTGCTTCATCAGGCAGATATGCAACCCTTCCCCCTTTTTATGGCAACCTCGCATGGTCAAATACCTTGGGGTTCACTATTGTTCTCCTTTGGAAGACACTATCTCCTTCAATGCCAAAGACTTAATCTCTAAAGTCCGGGCGCTAACTCACCGCTGGACTCCTTTAACACTTACCTGGTGGGGTCGATTAGAAACCATAAAAATGATGATTGTTCCGAAAGTGAATTATATCTTAGAAATGTTGCCCTGTCTCTTCCCTCGACGTATATATAAAGATATAGAGGGCCTTCTGACTAGATACTTGTGGCAAAACAAGACACCTAGGATAGCGAAACATAAGCTGCAAGCAGATAAGGAAAATGGGGGTGTCAGATTCCCTGATTTCCTGAAGTATCATCAATCTTTTCTTCTCAAACAAGGCGCTCGCTGGCTGGAAGATCCAGTACCGAGTAGACCTGTGTGGCTAGACATAGAAGAGGACCTTTGCAAACCGATTCCTCTTACTTTTCTCCCTGGTATGACTCTCCCATCAGACTCCCACTTTCCACCAATGCTTTTAGACACCTTAGGTGCCTTTACTACTCTTATGCACTCTTTAGACTCCCGACTCTGTCCGTTAGACAAGCTCCCACTTTGGTATAATACTCGATTTCGAATACAAAATAAGCCGATGGCGTGGAGCCCCTGGTACACTAGGGGCATTTGGATTCCTAGTCAGTTGTTCCATGAAGGTCGCTGGAAAACTTTTAGTGAATTGCAAATTGAATTTGGTCTCCCAGCGAAACACTACTTTCAGTTGGTGCAACTTCAGCATTGCCTTCGGAGTGCTAAGGTGCTCCCGCCATCGGCCTCCCCTACACAAGGTTGGTTGGAGACTATCCGATCTATCGGTAGTTCACCGGGTGTAGCATCCAATTTTTACAAAACCTTATGTAATGCTATAACTAGAGATACCCCTATAGCGCAGAAAGCATGGGAGAGAGAATTGCATGTGACTTTGACCCCGGAGCAATGGAGCCTTGTCTGGAGTAGAGTGACACGGGTCTCCCGATCCGCCTCACTCACTCAGACACTCTTCTTTCTAGCCCACCGGTGTTTTTACACTCCTGACAGATTAGCCAAATGGAACACTACTCAGGGCAATAGTTGTTGGACATGCCATGCGGCCATTGGTTCACTACCTCATGTTATGTATGAATGCCCCGCACTACAGTATTACTGGCGTCGGGTCTGGGGTCGTATCCAGTCTATTTTGCACTTTCAAGAGCCCCTTTCTTGGAGGATAGTGGGACTTCGCTCAGCTGCGGGGATCCCCTCTCTTCCAAAAACGGCTAACTTCCTTTTGGACTTTATGCTTGGCATTGCTATTTCCCTAATTACGAAATACTGGAAAAATAGCTCCCAGCTGAACCCCAATGAATGGTGGAATCATGTCTGTCTCTACAGTAAATATGAACAAATACCTCGTATGTTTGCTTCTCCCACTCAGACTCCTCATCATCGGTCTAAATGGAAGATGCTCAATGACTATGTACATTCTGCTCAATGCTCTCATCTGACTGTCTAAATTTGTATATATCTTTGTCCCATGATTATTCTGTATCGCAGATACTCTTTTGATTGTTTTGATGTATAATCACTGTTGTTTGGAAGCGCTCACATGCTGACATAATCAGCTAGAGAAGAAGCGTGGGGGTGGGGGGTAATTGGGTTTACTTTTCTTTACTGTATACTTGTTTTGTCTCCTTTGGTGTGTTGTTTCTTTTGTTTGTTGCAAAATGAAAATAAAAGTTCAAAAAAAAAAAAAAAAGTATCCTCCACAACTGCCCCATCCCTCACAAACTGCCCCACCCAACATAACCATAGCTGCCCCATCAACCTGCACATTGTCCCACCCCTAGAAACATTCCTTTGCAACTACCCTACCCCTTCAAGTTAATCCACCCTAAAAAAGCAACCTCTACTACTTCCCCAGCACCTCACAAAATTCCCCACATCCAAAAACTATCCTCCAGCAATGGTCTCACCACCTTATCAATTGTCCCTGCATCTGCCACACCACCCCAAAAACTGCCCCATTTCCAAACACTATTGCCTTGCAATTGCCTCACCATCAAAAACTACCCCCTTGCAACAACCCAACCAACCCACATAATGCCCTATCCCCAAAAACCCCTCCCTTGTAACTGGCTTACCATCTCACAAACTGCCTCATCCATAAAAAATACCCCCAAACTGCCCCACCAAAGCCTGCCCCTGCAACTGGCTAATCACCTCAACAAATGCCGCTGCATCTACCTCACCACTTTGCAAACTTCCTCTGCTCTCAAAAATGTCCACTCTACAACTGCCATGCCTCCTAGACAAACTTCCACACAACTGCCCTACCAGCCTGAAAAGTGCCTCACTTATCAAAAATATTGCCATGCAATTGCCCCACTCTAAAAACAACCTGCCACATGCAAATGGTCCATCCCAAAAAATCCCCACTGTAACTGCCCAACCATTCTGCAAGTCACTCCATCCCAAAACTACTTCTTGACAGCAGTAACCAACTCCCTAAACTACATCATCTGTAAATGCCCCACCACCCTAGGCTTCCTAACCACAGATATAGTACATGTACAGCACACACAAGAGAGATACATTACACACATACACCTGCACCGAGACACAGGAGCTGTAAATAATTCCCTAACTGTGATGCACTGCATTTTACGTTTTCCACATAAAAATTTCATTTTCTTTCCAACTATTTAGAAACATAGAAACAGAGAAATATGACGACAGAAAAAGACCACATGGCCTATCTAGTCTGTCCTTCCATTTCTACTGTGAAATCTACTGACCGAATTGTACTACTTTCTTATTGGCTATCTGTACTGTCACCTCACTCACAAAGGGGGGAAGACTCAAAATTTTCAGATAGAAGTTTTAAACTTTGAAAATATCTGGACATACTAGCCTTCCTTCTAGCTTTCAGATATTAAGTTAAAATTCCTCTTCATTTTGAGAAAGTCACAGGGCCCGATATTGAGTTGGGCAGTTGGGCCTCTACAGCACTTAATCCTGCCCGCTGACCCTTAACCCCAGATATTCAATGCCGGTGTTAAATGCAGCCCCGGCATTGAGTATACAGGGATCACCACAAACGCCAGAAGCCGCAGCATGTCCCCTTTGACCTGCAAGGTCCTGCTAGGCAGGCCCCCCTGCTCTGCCCCAATCCGCTCCCCTACTGGTTCTCCCCGTCCTGCTGCTCGGGATGTATGAGGAGAGTCAGAGGGGAAATCGGGCCTGGACATGGGCCTTGCAATCCGCATCCCAGAATGAGGCCCATAGCTCAGGGAGGTGTTTATATAGCTGAAATAATTTTTGTAATGCTTTTTAATCCATTGGTAAAGCATGTTTACAAGGGGAAAATGTCTTTTAAAAAGGTGTGCAGGGATCTACATATGTAAGAAGTAGAAGCATCAAAAGATTGCATTTATTTGTATTCTGCACATAGGCATTCTCACAGGGGTAGTTAATCATAGTTTATTTATTTGCTGAGTTATTAATTGCCTTTATGAAGAGATACACTCAAGGCAGTGTACAAAGATTTGCAGCTTGACGTAAGCAGCTTACATTCTAGTGACTGAATAAATATAATAAAATGACCAAATGTTGGCATAATGCACAATTGCAATAGTGCGGTAAAGCTGTCAATATCATACCCATTAACACAGCATAGTAGAACAATTGAACAACATAAATATGCAATTCACAATCCATATCCTACTCCCTCTGTTTATTTATATTCTCTTATATACCGTGCTATTCTGCATCAGTGCAGTTTACATTGAACAAACTGAAATTACATTGAACAGGGCATTATAACTTGGAGGTAACTATTTTACAGGGAACAGGGGCTATGGAGGGTTAAGTGGCTTGCCCAAGACCACAAGGAGCACCTGTGGGACTAGAAACCCCAGTCCTTCCGGCCCAAGGTCGCTGTCCTCTAGTGGGATTTGAACCCATGACATTCAGTACCTTGCCCCAACCACTAGGCCACTCCTCCACTCCACTGTGGATGAAAAGATGACTACAGTGTCAGCACAATATAAATAAAACGTCTTGATAGGAAGTAGAGTAAAGCATGTGTACTACAGAAATTTGATACGGTGGCAGAATAATGCAATGAAATATCCTAACAAGCTGCAGTTGGGACATAAAAAAAAACAGTATGGATAAGATAATGGCATCGCTATAAATAAAAGTGAGTGCCTGGTTGATAGGTAGACTGTACATATGAAGGCCAATTTTTAGATACAATGCAATGTAAATCTCTTTGATTGAAGGATAAGGTGGTATAGAAGTCTGGTTAAATAAATAAAAATAAACGCTGTGTGCGTCTTGTAGTGTTATATAAATGATCAATAATAGCAGATAGACATCTTAATTCCCCTCTCCATGACCTAAGTCGGGATGTAAAAAATTCCCACTGTATTTCACAAAGGCTCCACCAAATGTAGAGCCTCTTGTAAAATATGTGTAGGGACATGTAAGAGTACATGGTAATGTCTCTCCACATCCAGTGGGAACAACAACTGAGTGGGAGCAGGAATTGCAAAAAGATCAACATGAGAGAAAGAAAACATCTAGCTTTCCCAAACTATGCATTGGTGTAGCTTTGAAAATCTGTGCTCCTAATAGCATCCATCCCCCTAATTCAGTGATCCTCTTCCATGGCAGCAGCACATGCCCCCCCCCCCCCACCCCTGATTACAACATCACCAACCCCTTCCCACCCACCCCCGACAGCAAGGAGCCCCCTCCCAACATCCTCCTGACATTACTAACCTATACTTATCCTGGCGACACCTGGAAGCCCACCGTCAGCAAGAAACCCACAAATTTCCCCTCCCTAAGTCAAGCCCGCCATCCTCATCCGTTACTGACTCCTACCAGGGACCCATGGAGGGGCATTTTAGAAAGGTGACCAAGTGCAATCTGGGATGTCAAAGCCATAAAGTCTGAAAAAAAGCAGCCATGATTTCACAAATGAGGACATGCTCCATATGGATGTCTGCGGGGGTGTCTACACAGACATTCCCAGAAGAATATTGCAGTACCCTGATGCCAAGCAATAGCCTAATGGTTAGAGTAGTGGGCTGGGACCAGGGAAGTCAACATCCAAATGTCACTGCTGCTATTATTGTGATTGTGCTGAGTACTGGTGATGATGAAGTGCTATCTTCTCTACACTCTCTGGATGTTTTTCAGCCAAATAGCACTTTCCCAATGCTTGTACCTGCCTATATAGCAGGTTTAAACTTAGACATGACTCCAGACTAGGACATTTTTGAGATCAGGAGGTGATGTCCAGGTTTTTGAGAATGCCCCAGCCATGCCCCAGTTTCAGATTTGACTGTCCTCATACTGGGGACTGTCATCTAAAATGGTTCTGGAGCAATCTTTGTGCTTTGGATGTCTCTATGTTCATTTTAAGACATCCAATGCAGGAGTAGGACTTCCATAATAACCTCCCTGGAGCCCAATTCCAGAACATGTATGTCCTTCCCGCGGACATGTCCAAATTGAAAATGGGCCCAATTTAAACGAGATTCTGCAGCCACGGAGATAAACACACCCATGGTTTCAGAATCGGGGACGTAGACATTTTTGGCGCAGCACAAACAAAGCACTATGGAGTACGATACACGGCTATACTCAGCAAACGACTTTGTAGGTCCCCACGCTTACCATATTCCGAAAAGGTGGATGTTTTCGATCCCACACATCACCGCTATATACTCACAAATGGCCACGCCCCCTGTAAAATGTGCATCTCCTAATCTGCTTCTCTCACTGACAGCTTTGTGCTGAGGCAAACTACATATGAATACTGATGATACATAAATATTGATGCAAACTACACTATCTATACCAGCCTGTTGCATGCCCTTAACACTGTAAAGTAATCTAAGTGCACTTTAAGATAGTATAAAAACAGGTAGAAAGTGATATGTTTGTCATGACATACCTTGCATCACAACATACATAGCAGTAGAAGACATACTTAATTATGTTTGCATTGTTCATCTCTGAAAACAGTCTGTACAATGCAAAGATAAAGATAAGTATGGACCAAAAAAATCAGAAGAGGTTCTCCATAGCAAAATGTCAAAACATATCCCTGTCACTAATAAGGGACCCTCAGAATGGAAGCATTCAACTGTGCAAACAGCACTAATACATGCCTAAAGGCACCACCATCGCGCTCTACAAATGTGTATAGTTTTAGAGACCAATGATGGTGCATCTGGGCATGTCTTAGTGCTGTTTGCACTGTTGAATGCTCTCATTCTCAGGGTCCCTTATTAGTGACAGAGATATATTTTGACATTTCACTATAGAGAACCCATTCTGATTTATTCTGCCCGATCACACTGGCACCTGGTAATGCTGTGGTCCTCTCTATGGTACAGGTACTGGCCAGGCTTTCATGTCCTGCCAGATTTGCAGATGAGCACAACAGATCCTCAAACCACACACACATACACACTCTCTCACTTGCACTCACAAATATCATATCTCTGCCAAAAACCATGCCCTGCACGTATAAACAACTGCTGTGAAGACATAACGGCATGCATCTCAGGACACCACATCTGATTTGCATTTCTCAGCTAAATATGATTCTGCTCCACACTACCTCACATACCATCCCTACATTTACATCCCCATTTTTTTGAATACTGGAATTGTTAGGGAAGCTGAGAATAGCCCCTTAAGAACAAACAGCAAATTTCAGCATAGCTAGAATAAAGATTATTGAAGTGCTTTATATTTCTGTAGGGGTGTATTTTTTATTGTTCCTTAACTTTACAAATGCCCCTCACCTGTGCATTCTATTCTTTACAACTGTGTCCTCCTAAACAGCAGACACACCAGTTCAATACAGAAGTGTCACAATCATTCACCTCTTTGGGACGTGTTGAAGATTAGATAGAATTTTTTCTAAGTCCTTATTCCACATTACTGCTGGTATAACATAGGCATCCACGGGAAACACTCAGGACGCACACTGACTTTTCCTGACTACACTTTCTACGTCTCCATGACTTGCCACTCTCCTGTTCCTCCCCCTACTGCCCACGTTCTGAGATCCCTGTGCTAGCGCCTTGTACATACAGGGCCACGTGGTTAGCGAGAAGGAAAAGTGTCTATCCTTCACATCTAACCAGCTTATTCGTGTTCTAGAATGGCCTCCATAGTGTCTAGTGGGAGGCAGGAATGATCCCCAGTCACTACTTCTCCATTGGAGTCCTAGATTCAAAATGGCACCAGTGGCCCCTAGCACAGGTCTTCCAGTGGTCTTACACCACCCTCCCTTTTTTGGCAGCTTGATCCCTAGTGGTAATACCGCTGCATCTTTTTCTCATACAGACATAGAATGAGGAAATCAGGCCCTTAGTGATAGGAGCGTGTATGGGGTAGAAGTAAGGCTTAGGGAACATGGAACAATTAGCTGAGAACCTAAAAATGGATATTAACCTTTTTGAATGTAATAATGATAGATTTCAAGCTTCTAAGAAGATAAAAGGTAGGATGGCAAATAATAAAGGCAATTTTTTTGTTGTTTTTACAAATTAATCTAACAAACCTAGAGGTCCTTTTACTAAAGTGTGTTCTGTCATTAATGCACTTGTCAGCGTGCATTAACCACTT
Organism: Ichthyophis bannanicus; assembly: GCA_033557465.1. Lineage (NCBI taxonomy): Eukaryota > Metazoa > Chordata > Amphibia > Gymnophiona > Ichthyophiidae > Ichthyophis > Ichthyophis bannanicus. The sequence goes on from CM066032.1 coordinate 428,796,310, forward strand.
CCACAGGCCCATGGTAATTGTTCCTGTGCAGGTAGCACAATTACTGTGTGCTGAATTGTGCTTTAACCACGCATTGTGTGATGCAGCAGGGTTGAGGCAGAGATTGGGCATTTACTGTACATTGAAGCAAGTGCCGGCATCAATAGTGCACGTTAATCGCCGATGTTGCAGTTAGTGTAGGTAATTGCCAAGGGTTGGAGTGCATGCTAAGGTGTTTGTATGGTAACGTTTTGGCACATATTGGCTATGCCACTGACACTTACCACTGCTGATTATTCCCCAAACGTGCATTAGGGGCAAAACATAAATAAATAAAATACCGCACTTCAGTAAAATGACCCCTTAGGAAAATGGTTAGAAATATCCCATGGAAGTAATTCAAGAGGACTGGTTGCTTATAGTAACAATACTAAGAGCATATAGTAAAATAGTGCATCGTCTATGATTTTAATATAGACGAGACCTAATGAACATTAGTGGGTTTATATGAGAGAGGTCATTTCCTCTCAGCTTCAGCCAGCAATGGACACTTGCATCATGCCGCAGAGATCCTTCTCCAAGAGACACATTTACCACCACTTCCTTCCACCTTGCTGAGCCATACTCCTGCCACTGACTTCCTAAGTCAATACATCAGAATCAATCTCTGGTATTTTCAAATCCACGTTAAAAATACACCTTTCAAGACTACCTTTGATTTACAGTGAGGCCCATAAAGCCCTATTTGCAGATGATTCTCCCCATTTATATTGGTTTACTCCAGGTTTACACATTTTAAAATTGGGGGACCATTCAAATGTGCACATTAAAGTCCTATTGCATAGCACACTGCTTTTGAAACTACAGAGATCACAAACACTGCTTAGAATATATCTAACATTAGCTTGCTAAGTAGCTTCATTGGCTGTTATGATTAAATTCATTTTGGTGACCCTTCTCTATACTTTTTCTAATTCTGCTATATCCTTTCTAAAATATAGCAACCAGAATTGCACACAATATTCAAGGTGCGATCACACGATAGAACGATACAGAGGCATTATAATATCCTTTGCTTTATTCTCCATTCCTTTCCTGATAGATTCCTAGCATTCTATTTGCTCTCATGGCTGCTGCTGCATATGGGGCAGAGGGTGTCAATGTTTTATACACGATGATGCCTAAAACCTTTTCTTGGATGGTGGATCCAAATGTAAAACCTTGCATCATGCAACTATAGTTTGGGTTGTTCTTCCCTAAGGGGGTCATTCTGAGCTGTGTTTAGAGGATCTGGACATCAGATCCGGTCATCCAGACCAGCTAAATATCTGTATCACACTGCCTGCAACAGAGCTCCCTGCATATAGTGCCGGTTTATACAGGGAGCTCTGTTCATGGGAGGGAGGGGGAGAGCTGTGGGTAGGAGCGCGGGTGGGCAGTGGACGGCGACTGACCCTGGACGTACAGGGCCGATCCTGAGGTACCTGTACGTCTGGGGTTGGCAGCTTAGACAGGGGATGCAGGAGTCGGGGGGGGGGGAGGCAGCAAAGAGGTAAGTGGGCACAAGGGGATCCCCGCAGCCTGACCCTGGCCATGGGAAAAGCGGCATCTCAATTGTAGCCAGGGAGCATGGCCCCTGAATGGAGCCACGGTGCCATGGCGACTTGATGCCATGGCACTGTGGCTTCATTCAGGGGCCTGGCTGAGCTAGCCAGATATATGTGGCTGGGCATGCAGCTGCTCAGAATTGGGGCCCGGCCTACACGTCCAGGCTGTAAACCTGATTCTGATCCCACGGGCACGTCTAATCGGCCGCACAAGAGGCTGGATGGCCAGTACAAAATCAGTCTCTAAGTGCATAACTTTGCACTTTTCCACATTAAATTTCATCTGCCATTTGGACATCCAGTCTTTCAATTTATCAAGGTCTTCTTGCAATTTTTCACAATTCTCTTGTGTTTTAGCAACTTTGAATAATTTTGTGCCATCTACAAATTTGATCACCTCACTTGTTATTCCCATTGGGCACATGCCCCACAGTATATGTGTTCTGAAATGCAATATGGTAGCCCATACTGCTATGTGTACATGCAATGCAAATGTTGATGCTGAGGAATATGGGAGGTGAGGGGACTGCATCCATGAAGACGTAATTTCAGCTTCTCTGACCATTGAGGAAAAATAGTATGAGGTTATTACTGTCCTTCTACATCTGTTGCGGGGGGACATAGGCCACAGCTTTCTTCATTTGCCTATGCCTTGCCTACATGATAATGAGCTGTTCTATAAGAAAGATATTAGAGGCTGTCGCTATTGTGAGAGGCCATTGAAGGGACAATGATGTAGAAGACATTAACTTTGTGCCTGCAGGATGTCTGCAGGGACTTTGGTAGACATTATAAGTGGTAACCTCTAACACCTGATCCCAATTGCTTCCATAGGAAAAAAAAACAATTGCCTCAGCCACTAATACGATGCTGTCTCTATGGGCCATGCTACAAATGAATGTGGGAAAGTATGACAAAAGTTGTTCAAAACCCATATCTACACACACACCTTAAATGGCACCCAAATACTATGACAATGCAAGAAATCTGTGGCATGGCAACAGTGTTCCAAGAAAATGTCAGTTATTACATCAAGAAACTGCGTGTACTAGTCATTCATTCAATGCAGCAGGAGAACATTATGGGGTCTATTCCATCCTGTGAATAGCGGAGATGGATGTCCCAATGTCCATCCCTGCTATTCACCCCCCCCCCCCCTGCCAACCCCATCAAAAGTGTCCACTTATTAACAACACATTTGTACAGGGAGGCTTAGATAGGGAGGGAGGAAGTGTTCTGGAGGTAGAGCAAGGGCGGGGCATGGACGGTACACAACCCGGATGTACCAGGCCAATTCTGAGGTCATACCTGTAGATCTGGGGTCGGGAAACTGGATGGGGGACTTATTCCACTTCCGAGGTGGAATAAGTTCCCCTGGATGTTGGGGGATTGCAGGCCCGGGCAGTGTCATAAAGGTGAGGGGGTACAGGGGATTTTCCGTAGCCTGATACTGGCCATGGAAGGCTAGATTGGGGGTCGAGGTGTGGGGAAAGAAGATTGTGGTCGACGTCCGGGAATCACGGCTCCTGAATGGAGCAGTTGTGCCATGGCAACAGGATGCCATGGCACCGCAGTCACTGAGGTAGCAAGGCAGGTGGCTGTATGTGCAGGCCAATCAAAATCAGGTCCCGGCCTGCACATACAGGTCCTAGATCGAATTCTGATCCCACAGGGCACATCTACCCCCTATGGGATCAGAATCGGCCTACCTCTGGGCGTCCCGATTCCGATCAGATGCACAAGGGCCTGCACTCACTCAATAGAATTTTGCCTCTATGTGCATGGGCTATGTAGGCTTGGGGACTGACAAAGTGTCATGTGTGCTTGTGTCACAGCTGTAGATATGTCATCTCCTTTGCTAACAGACATCATAGGTGCTGACCTGTGAACTATAAGTGTGTTATATGATGATGTACATATAATGCCTATCTAGTGGTTTGGAAGGAGAGTGCCTGTCCAACAATGTGCATGATATTAGTATGATATTGCATGATATTAGTATGATATTGCATGACATTAATACTGTGCCACAGTCAGTATAATATGTGTATGATATATATGGCATATCTTATGTTCTTATTTAAAGGGGACCCGCGAAATCCACTGCTTGCCCCAATACAAGCATTGTGGAACCTGTGTCTTTGGAGAAACTGCTAGGTACTTGTGACCTAGATTGGCCACTGTTAGAACAGGATACTGGGCTTGATGGATCTTGGTCTGACCCAGTATGGCATATCTTATGTTCTTATATACTCCCATGTAAACAAATAACCATATGAGTCTACACATCATCAACATTTACATTCACATCCAATGAAATAGCTAGTAAGAACTCAGAATTTTTCCGCAATTGCAATGATGAGACCTAATCATTATGTCATTATATGGGTACTAAAACTGTAAGATCTGTATGCTGTGCCATCTTTTGTAAATATGTGACTCTGGCAGGTTGTGCATACATGATGGAGCACCTCAGATGTAACTCTGGCTCTATCTCCATTGTGGTGTCAACTCACACAATCTCTCTGCAGAAACTATGGCATGTGTCCACCTCACACAAGCAGCATTTAAAAGTCAGTGCTGGCAGGCACAGAGACACTTCCAACCCTCACTCCTGGCCAGATTGGCACTGGGGAGGCAAGCAGGAAGGAAAGCCCTTCCCGATCATTAGTACAAGGCCAATCTGGCCCACCGCACACAAGCAGCATTTAAAAGCAGGCATTGGCAGGTGTGTCTTCACCTGGTGGACCCACGTCTGAGGCCCTCACCAGAGAGCCCTTTTGCCATGGACCTTAGGCATGGACCACAGCAGAAAACACAAAACTCTCTGCTCAGGAGCAATTTAGAATTGGAATTGAACATTATTTTAAACTCCTTTCTCTCGGAAAGCTGTTAAACAACACCCTTAGAGGAAGACCACAAAATACTTACAGAAGACAAACTAGAGGTGAGGACCAATAGGAGAGACACATTGACCTTCCATGCAAACAACCCTGCTCTACACTTCCCTCAGCAACAGTGAACAAACATGGATTTACCCTAATGCCTTCATGCAGCCTCAGGAGGTAGTTTCGGGTGTCTGACACTGTAGACGCGGGATAGCACAGAAAGAAACAAAGGGCATTCACCCCTCTGCCAAAACCACCAAAACACAACACTCATTAAGAAAAAGAAAAAAATGGATGACAAACTCCTATTAATTATCTGCCTCCTACCTTTTCTACTAAGACAAGCCAAAGTCTTCCCAGCATACAGCAATACTCCGATTGCACTACTACCAGCAGGTCTACATTATAACGCTCTATGGCATCTCTAACCCAAGCTGCCAATCAAGCACACACAAAGATCATACCCTTCAGATGCACCAACCAAGTATAAACCTACAACAAAAACCCAGTACTGGATTCCAAGGTCAAAATAAATACAGTAGTAGACTACATTCTAGACAACAACACCAACATAATGTGCATAGCAAGAGGGAGGAGTGGCCTAGTGGTTGGGGCAAGTTACCTCAGGCTAAAAGGTCAGGGGTTCAAATCCCACTAGAGGACAGCAACCTTGGGCCGGAAGGACTGGGGTTTCTAGTCCCACAGGTGTTCCTTGTGGTCTCAGGCAAGTCACTTAACCCTCCATTGCCCATGTTCCCTGTAAGTGTTAGTGTATGTGTCTCATATCGCCTTGTGTTAAACATATCCCCCAATTGTGTTGTGACCACTTTGATTGAAGGATAAGGTGGTATATAAACAAAGACATGGCTCTCAGAAACTTACCAAGTACTCCTAAATTAACTCATGCCATACATGTAAATGGCATTTAACTGTCCAAAAACATACAAACAAGGAAGAGGAGTGCTGACGTACTTTAAATTCAAAATGACCTCAACAATCAGTACAGAGAAAAGCAACATCATGATTCTGTCAAACAAATACATCTCACTTATAGAGACCCCAACGCCAACACCGTTGAGCTCCCATCAATACTAGAAGCAGTATGCATCCTTGCTTCACATTACAAACCCATCTGACAATGGGAGAGTAGAACCTCAAATCCATGACCCAAAAGGAGGCCAACTCCTTCCTTAGATCATGGAGGCCATGAATCAAAATCAATTAATTAATGAACCCATAATCAGACAGGGCTCCATTTTGGATCTCGTCTTCACCACATCCAATCTGGTAAATGACAAATGCATACCCCCCCTACTATAACACCAACCCCCTGGTCTGACCACTATATGATAACATTTAACATATGATTCCCACCCTAAATATGCCCACCCGGGAGCAACATATCGAGAGGAGATTCAAGACATATAACAAAAAGAACAATTCCTGAATGAAATATTGCCTAGACTGAACAACCACCACATACTTGAAAGCATAATGGAAAACTGGAACCACTGCATTATAAACGTGGCAGAGGCACAACGCAAAGCGACTACAGCAGCAAAGAAACTACAAATCCCCCTGGTACTCAAAAGAAATCAGAGAAGCCAAAAGGAATCTTAGGAGAATAGAGAGGAAATGGAGACAGACAAAAGACCATGATATACCACAAAAATACAGAACCATGCAATACAATTATAACAACATGATCAATAGATGCAAACACAAATCTGGTAATGAAGGCAGTGAACAACAAAAGAACCCTCACAAGAAAACTCCACTGACATACATCTGCAATGAATAGCAGACCACTTAATGTTGAAGCAGTTCAGCAACCACCAAAAACAAAGACAACATCAATTGAACCCAATAACATATGACACACTGATATATGGAGAGACTTCACTATCCCAATGCTCAGACAAGTGGAACACATCATAACAGCCTTAAATACAACAACCTCAGCAACCGACCCTTGTCCAGTGACATAGATAAAATCAGCTAAGGAGCTACTCATCCCTTCTATACATCACATCATATACACATCCCTTACACAGCATCAATCAGGCCCATCCTAAAAAAAAACAAATCTGACAAAGCAGATCCAATATCATACCAACCAGTCTCCAGCTTACCTTTCATGGCCAAAATAGTAGAGAAGGTAGTCCAGTTACAACTACAGTACCATATCAACTCACATGCACCTTTGGACTAACATGAATTCAAGCAGCACCATGGCCAGAAGGCAGGCAAAGAGAGATTTGAGAAGAAGCTTGCTGTGGAAGCAAAAACATGTAATAAAGACTTTTTCAAGTACATTTGTGCTAGGTATCATAAGGAAAGGAATAAAACAAAGGATATTATAATGCCTCTGTATCGTTCTGGGTTGCGACTGTACCTTAAATACTGTCTGCAATTCTGGTTGCCATATCTTAAAAAGGATATAGCGTTATTAGAAAAGGTACATAGAAGAGCCACCAAAATGATAAAGGAGCTGGAAGGATGCCCCTATGAAAAGAGGCTAAAAAGGTTAGGGCTCTTCAACCTGGAAAAGAGACGGCTGAGGGGAGATATGATAAAAGTCTATAAATTAATGAATGGAGTGGAACAGGTAAATGTAGATTGATTGTTTATACCATCAAAACATAGAAAGACTAAGGGACATGCAATGAAGCTACAGGGTAACCTATTTAAGACTAATAAGAGAAAATATTGTTTTTATTGTGACTGCCACAATACACTATTGGTGCCTCTCTGCCCTGCATTTGCTTTGCATCAGTAGCTGTTTCACCTCATTTCTCACTATAGACACTGGTATTCTTTGACTATTCAGTGTCATCTTTGTGGCCAATATATCCTACATATCACATGTAGTCAAGCTGTATTCTTCTGAATCCTTTGATTGACAATCAGCATCCTATAAGTCACATGTAACTCAGCATCCATGCTGGCAAGATGGGCCTCAAGAAGCACATATAATTACACAATACAGCCAGTTCACACTGCAGTTGTTATGAGCTCTTGTTTGTGAGGCACATGCTGGGTCCCTGTTGATTATCATGGCCAAGTGTGTCTCCCATTTCCTTAAAGAGAGCATACTATGTTCTGGATGCATGTGGAACCGTCTCCATGGTCAACATCCTCTGTCACATCAGCTGATTGCACAGGACATAATAGGTAGCAGAGCTATGATAGGTTCATGCTAGGCATTCTAAATGTACTTGCATCCTAGTCTCTTTTGTGAAATGTTCATGGGAGACAAGTATAAGTTGCATCAGAATAGTATGGGCAGTTCACATGTTGCATTCCATACACGCAAACCATGAATGGAGATACAAATGCCATTCCAACCTGTGGTTTTGGGGTAGGACATGCAAGATGCAGATGTGCTCTGACATGTGTTGCATCAATGGCAATCTGTCCTCCAGTGATGATGTTCCCCTTGTTGACCCAACATTTGCATGGAACTGCGGTTATATTCAGTACATACCCAGAGATCTGCGGGACATGTGTGAGAGATAGTAAAGATCAGTATAGTGAGATGAACACTCCAGTGCATGAGAGATTTTTATGCCCTAGAGAAACACAGTGCATTAAAGGATAGCAGATATGTGTTCTTGTACCCTTTCTCCAGCCAGGATGAGCATCTGCCTGTCTCATGTAGTCATGCACTTGTGCTCTTTCCCGCCTGCATTATACCCATGTAGTACATTCCAACATCCTTTCTCACAATCCTGGCATTGGGCTACAAAAAAACACAATTATTGGTGAAACCTTGAGGCACTTGTGTAAAGAGAACTGTTCCATACCTATCTACCTTGAGCCTGACATGTACATGTCAAATGTGAATCTCATTGTTCTGATGCATAAGCGCCATAAAGATAAATAAACAATGTTACACAGATATACAGATCTCCCTCACACACCACATTTCTAATAGAGGAGGCCCAGCCCTTTGGAAAGAGCAAGACACTTTGTCCAAATTATATCTCTCACACTTGCATGAATTCCACACCAAAGATATATCCAGTAGCAGGAGACATACAACAGGTAGTGCATGTTACTGTATAACCTATGCCAAGCTGGGGGAGTATATGAGAATCTGGCCTGGCTGTGTTACTGCATACATGATGAGGTGTCCCATGTATTCAGCCATACAACCTTGCATTTAGTAAAGTATTCTGCACACACATGTATGAGGGGGGCTGATAAGTTTGTGGCATTGTACAGAAACCAAAAGCTACAGGCACACTTCAGTTTCGAAGGACTGAATGATATCTCTGCAGTTTTCATTTTATTTGGTACCAATAAAACAAAAACTGCAGAGAGATCATTCAGTCCTCCAAAACTAAAGTGTGCCTTTAGCGTTTGGTTTCCGTACAAGGCCACAGACTTATCGGCCCTCCTCATATTTATGGGACTTTTTTGGCCTCACAGTCTGTGTGGCCCCATACCAAGACATCTTGCAATATGCCTATGCATTGCCGCTTGCACATCTCATAAAATGTCATGGGTAGGAACCGAGAAGACCTACATATACACAGCAGTGTTTGTTATCTAAATAGAACATTATCGCAGAGCACTATATACCTCACCTGTTATTCCACATCATGACGGTAATGTAGCATCATGGGGTTCTGCAATTCCTAATATGTAACTCAATTGTGGAACGTTTTCTCATTTCAGAGCCATGGCAAGGAGACATCTGAGAGTAAAAAGAGGGATGTCAAACGCTATTCCCATCAAACAGTGTGACAAATCAGTGGAGATGGCCCATGTCATGCATATTGACATTTCCCACACAATGTGCTAGGCCAGGTGCTAGCAAGTGCAGCAGCGTTATACATTACATGGGTTCAAGAGATTTACTCTCTTAATCAGTTTTCAGACTCCATACGCAACACAGTAACATCATATCAGCTACAGCATCATAACCTGAGCATTTTGAGAATATATCTTACAATAATTGAGCACTTGATATCTTATGGTGGTGAAATGGCACGTAAGCCTAGGGACGTATCTTTGTAACACATTGGTGCCTCATTGACTCTGAAGTGATAGACTATATGCAGCTGATTATATACAACAATTAACTATGTTATTCAGGTCTTGTGCCCTCATAATTTCTTCAGGTACTGTTCTGCAATGATGATACAGTTCTGGACTTACATCTTATCTCACAGTGCACTCTGGAGGATAACATGATGCATCTCTCACAAGCCAGATAGGTGTGGCAGCCACTGCAGTTCAATATGAGAGATAATGGTTATTAGGTGAGACCCCTCCAATGTGCATGATGGATGTTTACCATGCTATGTTCTATGGGCCCCATATTTGAAAGGCATTTACACAATTTACAGCCCTGTAAACTATGTAAATGCCTTAAACCCGGATGGTTACACGGTTAGTGCCATTGAATATCCCCTCCTAAGTCCCCTATGTGCCCTGATGCTATTGGTTAGCATTGGAGTATATTTGGGGCGTTCCAGGACAGAGTGGAGGCGGAGACTGCTGCTAACCAGGTAGCAGCGATATTGTATCGCGTCCTGGTTAGCAATCTGTGGCAAAAACCAGGCTAGCTTTTGGCTTGCCTAGTTTTAGTCACAGATGCTAACCAGGCAGTGGTGCAATATCACTGCTACCCGGTTAGTCTATGTAGCAGTTTTCTCTGTGTGCCAAAATCGGATATTCAATGCTGTAGTGGCGCATAGCCTGTCTAGTTGAAAATCAGGCCCTACATTTCTTAGGCAGTTCACATCCAATGACAACTCTGCCTTTCTCACTTACCTCACAGCTAACACAAGAAGATGTCTTAAAATCAGGGGAGAATTTGAGAGGTCAGTCATGTCTAACATGATGCATCATGCTGTCAAATGGGAACCTATAACAGGTTAGCCTCAGTTTTTCCCATCCTTAGTCTTTGACTTAGGCAATACATAGAGATACTTATCAAACTGGTGATGTGGTTGTTACCTCACAGTCACCACAGTGGTGCAGTGTAATTCTGGATAGCCTGAGGAGGTATCATATATCGTGAACTCCTGCATAACAAAATACAGAATGCACATGACTTGCCAACATTGCTCAGATTTGACATGAACGTTGTTGATACAATTATAATATTCATAGCTTTACCTAGACAGCACTTACAAGCAGGCAGCTACTGTATCAGGAGCTGCCTGATCGCAGGGGCCACCCATGTGTTATCTCAGGCATCCGCAGGATGGCACAGTGGATCTGTCTCCAGATTTATTTATTTATTTTATTTAGCCAGTTTTGCACACCACCTTATCCTTCAATCAAAGTGGTTAGAAACATAGCATGGGGTCTACATTCAACAGAGGGGATGATATGACATGCATATATTATTGGGGGTTGAATCCCAGGTCTCAGTTGTATGTGCAGGGTGTGTGGTGGCCGTTTAGATCCGGGTTAATTTTGACTGGGATGCGATGCCTGATTGTAATGTGCAGAATGCAGCAGGGCAGAATGATCTTAGCCACAGTCATAGGTTGGTATTGTAAAGCTCCACCAGTTTTATCCAGACACCTGAAGCAACTTTTCAAAACCCCAAAGGTGCGCTCAATGACTGCGCGGTAGCAGCATGGACCTCATTGTACCTGGTCTCTGCCTGTGACCTTCAAAAATGCACAGGGGCCATCAGCTATGCTCTGCACCCATATCCATCATCACCTGAGGACAGAACATGTCATATTGTAACAGTCATTGTATATGTAGACAGACGAGGTCTAAATTGAAATAAGGCCACTGGACACTGGCTCAATGCATGTGACCTGTTATCTCACAACCAACATAGAATATAACAATTTAGCTATCATTATGTCCACAAGGCATGATGGCAAGAGATGTTAGTTCGGGCCACCTGTCTGCGCAAACTCCCAAGGCAGCTCTGGGTGAATAGACCGAACAGAATCTGTTTACAGTGCTGCCTCTCAGCTGCAGAGTTTTCCATTCTTGCGCTTTGCCTCTGCTAGGGATTTTCCATTTTCAAGGGCCAATATTGACAGACTCTACAGCCAATGTGAATGTAATATAATGATGCTTTCTGTGTCCTCCATTCAAGATGGCACAGTATTACATAACTTATACGAAATCACTGCCAAAAGGGTAAATATGAATTAAATACACACAACACCACCCTTTATAACCGCAATACCATCTAACCCCTAATAATCAATTGCCCTCATCTAAAACTTTTAACATACTATAGTTCGGGTATATAGAGACCTCAAAAAAAGCTCATTCCTTTCATCTGGTGAACTGTGTCATCATAGGATAGAGCATAGAACTCACACATCACAGGTCTCACCCTCTTAACTTTAATATAATTATATCAACCATGATGACAGAAAAAGACCACATGGCCTATCTAGTCTGTCCTTCCATAACAACAACTACAACAGTCCACTTTTTACCTTTAGAAATCCTCTGTGTTGGTCCCATGCTTTTTTTAATTCAGTTACTGTCCTCATCTCTACCACCTCCACTAGGAGACTATTCCATGGATCCACTACTCTTTCTGTAAAGAAATATTTCCGCATATCACTCCTGAATCTATCTCCCTTCACCCTCATCCCATGTCCCCTCGTAGCAGAACTTGCTTTCAATTGAAAGAGGCTCTCTCCCTGAACATTTATGCCATGGAGGTATTTAAACATCTCAATCATATCACCTCTATCCCACCTTTCCTCTAAGGTGTACATATTAAGATCCTTAAGTCTGTCCTCATATGCTTTATAATGAAGCCCATTAATCATTTTAGTAGCAACCCTTTGCACCGACTCCATCCGGTTCACATCCTTTTGAAGGTGCGGTCTCCAGAATTGCACACCATACTCCAAATGAGGTCGCACCAAATACTTATACAGAGGCATTATCACCTCCTTTTTTCTGCTAGCCATTCCTCTCCGTATGCACCCAAGCATCCTTCTAGCTTTTGCCGTCGCCTTTTCTACCTGTTTAGCTACTTTAAGATCATCAGACACAACCACGCCTAGGTCCCGCTCTTCTTTAGTGGACAAAAGTACTTCACCTCCTATACTGTATTGCTCCCTTGGATTGCTGCAGCCCAAATGCATGACCTTACATTTTTTAACATTAAATCCCAGCTGCCAAATTCTAGACCATTCTTCAAGCTTAGCTAGATCCCTCCTCATGTTATCTACACCTTCCTGGGTGTCTACTCTATTGCAGATTTTGGTATCATCTGCAAAGAAGCAAACCTTACCCGACAGCCCTTCCGCTATATCACTAACAAAGATGTTAAAAAGAATCGGACCAAGGACAGATCCCTGGGGCACACCACTGGTAACATCCTTCTCCTCAGAGTGAGCTCCATTTACTTGTACTCTTTGTCGCCTCCCACCCAACCAATTTCTAACCCAAGCAGTAACTTTAGGGTCCATCCCTAGGGTGCTCAGTTTGTTTATAAGTCGCCTGTGAGGAACAGTGTCAAAGGCTTTACGGAAATCTAAAAACACCACATCTAGAGCTCTCCCTCGGTCCAACTCCCTGGTCACCCAGTCAAAGAAATCAATCATATTTGTCTGACAAGACCTGCCTCTGGTGAATCCATGCTGCCTCAGATCCTGTAATCCGCTGGACTCCAGAAACCTCACTATTTTCTCTTTCAGCAGTGTTTCCAATAATTTACTCACCACCGAAGTTAAACTAACCAGCCTGTAGTTTTCAACCACATCCTTACGTCTGCTTTTTTGTAAAGGCACCACATGAGCCTCTCTCCAGTCCTTTGGCACCACTCCTGACTCCAACAAGGCATTGAAAAGGTCAATCAGTGGAGTTGCTAGAACGTCCCCAAGTTCCCTCAGTATTCTAGGGTGTATCCCATCCGGTCCCATTGCTTTGTCTACTTTAAGTTGAGCTAGTTTCTCACGAACACAGTCGTCTGAAAATTGTTCAAGATGTCCCTCGCTTCTGTTCTTATTTGTGGGTGTTTTCTGAGGTCCTGCTCCTGGTTCTTCATCTGTGAACACAGAACAAAAATATTTGTTAAACAATTCTGCTTTATCCTTATCAGCTTCTACATATTCCCCCCCTGCACCCTTGAGTCTGACAATACCACTTTTGCCCTTCGTCTTCTCACTAATATATCTGAAAAATGTCTTATCCCCCCATTTTATTGCATTGGCTATTTCCTCCTCCTTTTGAATCTTTGCCTTCCTGACTACTTTGCTATCTTCTCTAAGTTTTTCCAAATACAGATGCCTGTCTTCCTCTCTCTGTGATCTCTTGTATTTCATGAAGGCCTCCATCTTTTTCGTCGCTTTTTCAGCTACTTCCTCCTGTTCCTTTTGCCTTTATTTACCATTTTAACAAAAAGGTTGGTTGCCCTTAAAATACCCCCTTTCAGTTTTGCCCACTGTTTTTCTACATCCCCCATCTGTTCCCATCCCACTAACGACTCCCTGAGGTATTGGCCCATCTTTGCAAAGTTAGTCTTCCTAAAGTCTAAGATCCTCACCTTGGAATGGATTCTAATAGCCCTAGTCCTAATACTGAACCACACCATCTGGTGATCACTGGATGCAAAATGATCTCCCACTACAACATCAGAAACACTTTCACCATTGTTAAGCACCAAGTCCAGTATGGCCCCTTCACGTGTGGGGTCTGTTACCAATTGCCTGAATAGTTCTCCCTGTAGAGAATCCAGGATCTCCTTACTTCTAGATGATACTGCAGCAGGAATGTGCCAATCAACATCTGGCATATTGAAATCTCCTATCAGTAGCACTTCCCCTTTCCTAGCAATGCTGCGTATGTCTTCAATTAACTCTCTGTCCACCTCTTCCTCTTGTGAGGGAGGTCTGTATATCACACCAATGCAAATAGATTTCTCTATCCCTCTTTCACGTTTAACCCACAATGCCTCCTCTCTCCCTTTTAAGCTCTGTAATTCCAAAGCTTTAATAGTAGTTTTTACATATAGTTCCACTCTTCCTACCCTGTCCTTTCTGAATAAAGTATAGCCAGGTATAGTTACATCCCAGTCATGGTTTTCTGTGAACCATGTTTCTGTAACTGCCACTAAATCCAAGTCAGCCACTCCCACCAAAGCTTCAACTTCAGGGATCTTATTTCCCATGCTACGGGCATTAATACACACTGCTTTCCATATGTTACCCTGTTACCCATTTCCATAAAGGTATTTAATGTATCACCTACCTGGGGGCTTTCACTTACCTGGGGGCTTTCTTCATCCATCCCCAACGAATCTAGTTTAAAGCCCTCTTCAGTAGATCAGCCAGTCTACTACCGAAGATGCGTTGACCTTTCTTGGACAGATGGATGCCATCTCTGCTCTGCAACCCTTGGAACAGCATCACATAGTCTAGGAAACCAAAACACTCTCGATGACACCATCCACGCAGCCATGCATTCATCTCCAGGATGTGAGCCTCTCTGCCTTGGCCTTTACCCTCAACAGGGAGGATTGAAGAGAACACCACCTGTGCACCTAACTGCTTCACCCTCTGTCCCAGAGCCATGAAGTCACTTTTGATACGTTCCGAGATATACCTGGCAGTATCATTTGTTCCAACATGGATTAGCAACATTGGGTAATAGTCAGTGGGCTTGATGAGTCTCGGCAAACTCTCCGTAACATCTTGGATTTTGGCACCAGGCAGACAGCATATCTCTCTGGACATCAAGTCTGGTCGGCAGATGGATGCCTCAGTACCCCTCAGAAGAGAGTCTCCAACCATCACTACCCTTTGTTTCCTTCTGGTCACTGATTCTGCAACTTTGGGGTACTTGAACTCTGGTTCTTCCCTTTCCAGGGATGCTTTCACCTCCTCCACTTCCAGGGCTGCATAATGGTTCTTCAACTCAAGGGCTGGAGAAGTTGGATTGGTGATTTTGCAGGCCCTGGTGACTTGTGTCCAACCATCGACATTCTGTTGGCACCCATCTTCTCCTGTGCTGGAGAGCTTGGTAGCTGCAAGAAGCATCTCATCAATGTACTTCTCACTGTATTGAATGCTCCTCAGCCTCGCCACCTCCTCTCTGAGTTCCTCCACTTGTTTCCTCAGAGCTTCAGCATGCAGGCACCCTGCACATGGATCCGGTCCTTCAACTGACATTAGGACCTCTGTCTGGACCGAGGCAGAAGCTGTAATGGGGGCAACAGCTTTAGCAATACGATTTTTCCCAGCCATTGTTCTGTTCGTGGAGCTTAGGTATCTGTTAAAGCAAAAGAGAGAGATCTACCAAGTACCAGCCGGTTTCGCAGCTGTCCTTTCAGAGAAAAAGTAGTTAAATCTCTTTAATTATATTCAAAATGTGCTGGTCCAATTCTCTGTGATTTGTTAAAGGGGGAGGTGCCCTATAAATTATTATATTATTATTATTATATTAAAGTTAAGAGGGTGAGACCTATGATGTGTGAGTTCTATGCTCTATCCTATGGTGACACAGTTCGCCAGATGAAAGGAATGAGCTTTTTCTGAGGTCACTATATACCCAAACTATAGTATGTTAAAAGTTTTAGATGAGGGCAATTGATTATTAGGGGTTAGATGGTATTGGGGTTATAAAGGGTGGTGTTGTGTGTATTTAAAACAGTATTACATAACTCATTATGAACAGTCCTTTCTCTTGTCTGTGCTTTGACACAAATGATGCAGCAGGGTTTTTCAGAGTTCCCAGAGCGATAATTCCAGGCAGTGTTGTCTTTGTACCATTCCCATTAAGATATACTCTGCAGAAATGGTCACAATTTCCACTCTATTTCCCTCCCTAGCTACCAGAAAATTCCTAAATGTCTTCACTGCCAGTGGCTGCGAGTATGAACACTCAATTACAGCAGTGAAGACCTTTAGGAGTTTGCCAGTGGTGAACACCTTTGGAAGCTTGTCAGAAAATAGACAACCTCAAGCTAAGTACTATTTTTGAAAATCATTAATCATTTGTTGGTATTGAAGGTTATGGTCCCTCGATCCTTTATTAGGGGTAAATCCCTAAATTTTAAAAAAAGATAAAAACGGAACAACACGCTACGAGAAGGGGAGGTTTCTTCCTTCCTTCAAGGCATGCGTTCCAACAAAAATTTGTAGATTAATTGATTTCTCTTTCTTTTTGCACATACTTGCTGGCATTCCAGTACAGTATCTATGTTTGCTACAGATAATATACCTTGAAAATCCCTCAATGAACAGCACATTAGGAATGACATCTATTTAACTGACAGGTACAATAGGGTCACACCTTCCACTATTTCTATGCATACCTAAATAGCTGCAGGTAACATTCTCAATGGTAGAATTGTACAGTGATGTGAATTGTGATCTGCAAGTCAGGCAAGCTTATTCCAGCAGGACATGGCCATATACAGAGTCACAGTAGCTCCAGAGAACAGCTCCATCCCTTTGAACATCATTGTCATGGTTGTCATGTACTCAAAACCAATCCAGAGCCTCAGCAAGAATGTGTTGCAGCATTCAGAATGTGTGTCAGTGTGCCAAGGTATTGGCCAGGTATCCAAATGCATTATGTGAACAGACATCTAAATCATAATGTCCACAGTGATGAGGAAGTCTCTGCACAATGCTTTGAACTTCAGTGTGAAGGACACAGACATAGAAACTACTAACAGAGATCTGCTTTCATACTGTACTCATATATCATCTAGATGTTGAAAGACTCTGCATAAGCAGTGATATCTCATCTAGTTTGGTATCATGGGGTTTCCAATATTCATTTTCAAAACAAGAATATACTATTGGAAATAGCATATTGCCGAGATGATCACAAACCTGTGACCTTACTGCAGTAATAACATCCCTCCTCCTAATGTATTATTCACTTCTTCTGTGACTGTGTCCAATTTTACATATGTGAGCTATTCAGGGTGATGCTCACTACATAGCTATTTCATTAGAGGCCTCTTCTGTGCATTGCTATCTGTCTGCCACTCTCTGAATCCCTTATGTACTTTTTTTTTTTTATGAGTGTTCACTGATTCACATTCAGGCTGATGGAAGATGTTATAGCTCCAACTTATTCCCAGCATCCATTACATGAGTCCAATGGCAATGAATTTCTAGGTGGTGGGGCAGCTCTCCACAACTAGAGACAACATGTATCTGCAGATCTGGACCTTAAGTCAGCACACTGACCATACGTCTTAGAATACACATCTCAGTCAAATACAGTGACTGCTATTCCTCCACATAGAGCTGTTTTTTGGAGAGGACATACACAGCTATATAGAGGTCAAAGTGTCCAAAGGTCACATCTTATCCTATGTGTGATTTTAGTATTTGTTCTTTCAAGAACATGTTATTTGACCGTTGGTATGTTTGTTTGCACATGCTAATTATTGTTGCTGCTGTGACATCTGGTCTCCATTGCTAATTGCATCAGCTGGGAAATGTTTGAAAGAAAGGACTGGCAGCAGGGATCACTCAGGACCCATGTTAAGTACAGGCTGTATCTAATAGATTCAGTGCATTATAGGAGATGTGGAGTTTTGAACATGGAAATTTCTATGTATTGTTTCTGTCATGTCACCCTACACATTTGGATTCTGACTGCAGTCCCCTAAGGCATCCTCCCTCCATATTAAGCAAGGCTACAGTGGCTGACCCACACCACAACACCTAAATTGTAACTGTCCAAGTTTTGCATGGATGTGTTTAACACAACAGTTTTGAGGTAGGCGGATGGGTAGCTGTGAACTAATCAGTCAATGTGCATCTTAGATGAGGTACTGATGTACTTTCTGGAGCCCAGCTTCACAGATGTCTGGATTAACTGGGGCTTCACCAGATTCTAGATTGCCTGGTAAACTGACTGTGTGACATTTTTTGCCATTACAGCTTATAGTATATTATTAGATTCTAATGTACCCTGGATGTGCATTTGTCCCCTACCAATATCCATACTCAGGACCGTACCTAGCCCTGTGCGAGCGGAGCGGCTGCACAAGGCACAAAAGCTTAAGGGGCGCTTTTTAGCTGTCTGCCATTGCCTGCCACTGCCACCTTTTCTTCACTCAGCGGTGGCAGGCAACGGCAGACAGCTGAAATGCACCCCTTAAGCCTTCTCGCGGCATGCTAAGCGGGTCTGATCTCTCCTCTGATGCGACGTCAGAGAAGGGAGGGACAGATCTTCTTAGCGTGCCAGCGACTTGCACATCGGGCACGCCTCTTCTCTCCCACTGCCATCCAGAAAGTGTCTGGATGGAGGTTCTTGGGGGGGGGGGAGGCACGCGCCCAATGTGCAAGTCGCACAGAGCACAATTCAAGCTCGATATGGACCTGTCCATACCGCAAAAAAAACACAAAGAAGCGAGCGGTAGTAGGTGGTCACTAGCGCTTTATTTAAATAATAGAAACGCCCCAACGCATTTCGGCACAGCCTTCATCAGCCTTGAATATACTTACAATATATGTATATAATTTTTCCATATTAACTTTATTTTATGACACAATTTTTAGCTTTTACAAAGTATTAGCCATTGCTGTGCGCTCCATAGTGCTTGCTTGACTTCCATATATTGTAAGTATATTCTTTATCTATACATAAGTTATATATCTGTTTGTCCACATTCAATTTTTTAGTTGTACACTGTTTGTACAATTAGTTGTGATGATAGTTTTATCTATTTAATATGTGTCTTTGAGCATTTGTTTATTTAATATACGGTTTGTTCTTATCATTTAAAAACATTTTAATCTTTATTTTTGTTATATATATATATATATATATAACTATTTATGTTTTTATTTCTTTTAGTATGTTATTACTTATTTGTTGATTATTGTATTTTGCAGTCCTCAGCCCCCTGATGAAGGCTGTGCCGAAACGTGTTGGGGCGTTTCTATTATTTAAATAAAGCGCTAGTGACCACCTACTACCGCTCACTTCTTTGTGGTTTTCTATGGTACTGCGAGAGGTTGCTCCTCTTGTGTTCTCCTGTCCATACTGCATACACATCCTAGCAGATATTAGCAGGGCCTGAGTCATAAATTATGCAGACAGGCTGATCTTTTCACACGCTCCCAGCGGCCCAGAGCCAGTGATGGCTCATGTTTGTGGGGATTCAGAGAGAGCACAGCACGTGGAAATGGAACTAAAAGGGTTGAAAGGCAG
Organism: Ichthyophis bannanicus; assembly: GCA_033557465.1. NCBI lineage: Eukaryota > Metazoa > Chordata > Amphibia > Gymnophiona > Ichthyophiidae > Ichthyophis > Ichthyophis bannanicus. The sequence goes on from CM066032.1 coordinate 428,815,919, forward strand.
ACCTGCATGTGGTCGTATACTTTAGTTCATAGTCCAGCAACCGGCATCATATTCTCATGTCATCTTCCCTGACTGTGTAACTTTAGGCCTTACCACTATACATATAAGCTTCATATACTTGGGGATATTGACAATGCATTAGCAATTCACTTTGCAGATATGATGAGCTTGTTACACATATACAGCTGCCCTCAGTCACAGCCGGGTGAATGGTCTGAGGCTTTAGAACAGTCTACATTGAAATGGGAATTGTAGGTGTTCAGGAACAGTCCCTGGTCTACATTTGCTGGGAAAAAAACCTGTGTGACTGCGTTTAGCAGTACATACCCTAATGTCACACTACTTTATGATTTAGCATGCCTGTCATTATGTCCCTGATGCAAGCCATAATAAGGAAATATCAGAATGTACTCAACCAACAAAACACAGCTTCAAAGTGCTGGAAGAGTGCTGAGTGTTGCAGGATATAGGAATCATGAGTGGATACAGCAAACCTGGGAACCATATTCAGTATGTGCATATTGGCAACACACACTACCTGCACATTCAGGGAATGGAAGTGTTTGCGGTTGTGGTACACCGCTTCCCTGTCTCTTGGTGGGACCAGTGCCACATATGTGCAATCAATTGCTCCCAGCACAAGTGGTATCCCTGCAATTCTCTCAAACTGCCAGTTGAGGATCACTCATTGTTGCCTGGAATCGGTAAATACTATATAATTCCTTACCCACCTGCCCATGGCTTGCAGTACCTGGAGGAGACATTCCTCCCACTGCAGCCACAGATGTTTGGAAGCAGCCAGAGGCAAAAAAATGTAGAGTGCTCAGGAGCTTGACCAACCCTGGTATGGAATGTGACTTGGCAGTCAGAGGCTCCAGGTCAGGTCTTAGATCCTCACATAGCTCTCTTATCGCCTCTAAGCTCAGTCTGTAGAAGCAGATGACCTGGTCCTCAGGAAGGCCAAGGAGTGTGTCTCTATCCCAGAAAATATGTAGCCTTCTGGGGTGCACCTCCCTTTGCTGAGGACACAAGCGCCTCTGATCTCCAGGCTTATGCCCTTGGCACATTATTTTCCTCAGCAAGAAGGAGGGCACTCATAACTGACATGATGACCTAGTGAGCCGTGGTAGAGGGGCGTGGTTGTATAAAGAACTTTCCCCTTTCGGCCTTAACTGACTAGTTCCCCACAATGCTTTCTGGGAAATGTAGTTTAATTGTGATATATATGGGCTTCAGGTAGAAAGCTGTAGTCGGGCTCCTTGGGGAAGGCAATGACAGAAATTTATTAAGCACAAAAAAGGTTCATAAATGCCACATTCAGGCATACTTCTCCAGGCTTCTTCAAAGTACAACAGGTTATAAGCAAAAGAAAACCCAAAACCAAAATGTGCAGCTTAAAGTATTCTTCAGCTTAGAAAAACATAGCCTTTTAACAGCAAGGCTACCAGCTTCCTTTAGCCTTGTTGGTTAAAGCACAAAACACAAAAAAACAGGCTTTCTTCTGTGGCAGTTTGCCTTCTTTTCCAATCTCAAACCTTTCCAGGCTGTTTTCCAATTTTACAAGCAAAAACAAAAACTCCAAACAGGAACAAACTTTCCATGTGCAAGCAAAGTTCTATTCAGGTTTCTCAGGAAAATTCAAAAGTAAAAAGAAAGCTTTTTCCTCACAGTTAATTTGGCTTCTTGCTGTCTCACTTCATAGGTAGCAAGTGGTTAACAAGCACAATTCACAACTTCAGCTTGTTCTTATGTCTTAGTAAAACCTCCCCTCTTTACCATGTGGGAACTTTCAATCCATCTACCTGCTTCTTATGGTTACCTTTCTCTGGAGGGTTTTCTCTCAGGGCTGGCTTTCCTTCAGCCTTTCTGTGGCTAAGGCTTGGCACAAAGAGCAATCCATGAGAGTGTCTTCCTCATTCAGCTCAGTATCAGGCTCTCCTAGCTGCATAGACTCTGACTCTCCTTCTAGCTCACTGGGCTCAGCTGACAGCCTCTCGTTAGAGCTGAGAGTGTCTCCTGCACCTCTGCACTGCCCAGCATTAGTCAGACTTCTCCTGCTCTGCTCAGCATTAATCAGGCTTCTTAGGCTCGTACCTGTGCCTCGGCTTGTATCAGCTTCTCTCTCTCTTTCTCCTCTTCTTGCCTTTGCCTCAGTCCTTGCTTCTGGCGTTTCCTCCACCCTCTCTCCTTTTCCTCTACTATAATCTAACATAGGCTTATATCTCCAGGGTTCTAGCCCCACCTCCTCTCTTCCCTGGTGACGGAGATCACTCTGCTTTCTGGCACCTGAGTAATCAGGGAGCTTACTGATGTAAGGGTCTTGGACCTTAGGTCTGTATTCACTCTCCCTTATTTCACTAGGGGAAACATGAAACCTGTTCCAGCTGGGGGTTTTCTGGTTCCTAGGTGAGGTTGTGGTTTTGTTACCCTGACCTTGCAAAAGGGACCCTTTTACTAGGGTGAACTCTTTGCCTTTTTCCCTTTCCCCTAACCCAGGATAGGCTTCCTTACCACTATATATATATATATATATATATACTGAAATTCAGGGTAGGGGGCCACATCAGACATGTGACTGTCCTCATCCAATAAAGTGCCTCACAGGCTGTTTTCAGGTGTCAAACTCATTAACACCTACTCAGCATTGCTTCTTGTTGACACCAACTGCGTGAGTGCACACTATTAGTGTGCTATAACAGAAAACCAGTATGGGAACAGCTTGTCTATGTAGCTGAAGTTTCAGGACTCATGCTACACAAGATGTGGAAGTTTCACCCTTCACCTGGTGAAGTTTGACAAAGTTAAGAATCCTGGACATATCATTCTTATGCCACTGGCTGGTCAAGAGACTAACCTTTCTCTCTCTAACAAAGTAGCCATGTGTCATGTGCCACAGATCTGCCACATGGGAGTGTGAGTGCATCACTCCACATTTATAGAAACATAGAAACATGATGGCAGAAAAAGACCACATGCCTATCTAGTCTGCCCTTCCATATCAACAACTGCAATAGTCCCCCTTTTTCCTTTAGAGATCCTCTGTATTTGTCCCATGCTTTTTCGAATTCATATACTGTCCTCGTGTCCACCACCTCCACTGGGAGACTATTCCATGCTTCTACCACTTTTTCCATAAAGAAATATTTCTGCATATTACTCCTGAATTTATCCCCTTTCACTCTCATCCTATGTCCCCTCATAGCAGAGCTTGCCTTCAATTGAAAGAGACCCTCCTGTGCATTTATGCCACGGAAGTATTTATATGTCTCTATCATATCGTCCCCATCCCACTTTTCCTTTCTATATATATTAAGATCTTTAAGTCTGTCCTCATATGCTTCTTAATGAAGACCACCAACCATTTTAGTAGCCACCCTCTACATTGACTCCAATCTGCCTATATCCTTCTGTATATGTGGTCATTTCAGGATGGCTGAGGGTCTCAGCTGGGGTATGTATCTGTCAGACTCACAGACTGCTGGATCTGTGTCACACCATTGTGACAAAGTATATTTGCCAGGTGTGGTAATGGTAACATAAAAAAGGAAGGCCTAAACCAAGAGTGTTAAAATTCTTTTGTCGGACTCATCAATGAGAGGAACTAACTTCTTCATCTGAACTGTCGATTTTACTCAAATTTTTGCAGTGAAAGCAGCAAAGATATTTCAACAAAAAAGCAAAAGTACTTAGCTTAGTTTAGACAATCCAAAAACACTCATTCAAGCATAAGGTGAACACGAGGCAATTCCGCATTTCGGGTCTATATGCATTTAGAAGACCCTGCATCAGGTGTTAAATCCCCCATGAACCCCCTCTTTCATTGCCTGCTAAAATTGATCTGTGGTCCTCATGTATTAATGAAAGAGTCCTGCATATGACTACCAGCATCTTTTTTTCTTGGAAAAATGCACTGACTTTAAACCCTGCTTAAACTTTGTAGATATGCAGGCAGTACAGGTCACTGAAGGGAGCTAAATAAAACAAAAACAAAGCAGAATACTGAGTGGTCTCATAATGAGTACATGATACAGAAAGTAGGTGACACTAGTTCAAATTCTGAGATCTTGCAAGCCTAATTGTTTCTAGAGGTAATAAGTGTTTGGAGAGATAAGAAACAAGATCAGTAAAAAAAGGCTTTATGAGAAGGATCAATGTTTCCAAGTGAATCTGAGAGATGCTTAAAGTCAATGTTCCATAACTAACAAGGAGGTATAACATTGGCATTTGCACTTCATCGTCGCTTCACCTACTTCCAGTGATTACACTGTATAACAATCTCATGCATTGCGGCAAACTTAATGGCCACAGTTTTACAACACTTAAGCTTTATAACAATATGCAAACAAAACATCTTCCGGATTGGTTTCTTCCCCATTACATAATACTTCACTGACTAGTCAATTGCAACCCCTTTTCCCATAACTCCACAGCCCACAGTTAGCCATCTGGCTAGTCAGTGACAATCTAGCCATAATGGGGTTCAACTGAACTCTTTGGAATTCTAAATCTTTTTCCCCCCTCTCTGCACAGCTTACGGTGACACCCAGTTGTGCCCCTGAAGTTTGCAGTAGAATCACACACAAACTTACATACCTTTTCCCTCCCTTTACATGTCTCAAATCCCCACCGTGACCGATCCTAGGAGAAATATGACACCTTCAACCCTGCCATATGCAGTGACAGACTTCAGCTAGTCACTGCTCCCCCACTCAAGCTGCAGCCCCCTTGCCACAATAAGAACTGTGGGTTAAACTAGAAAGAGGAAAAGAAAAATCCATTTGTATTGGCGTGATATACAGACCTCCCTCACCAGGGCCGGTGCTAGGGTTCCTGCAACCTATAAATCGGCACTCCTCCTTCATTATTATTAATGTTGGCTGCACCCTAACCTTCTTTTTCCCAAAACCGCTTTGTGAACTCTTTTCAAGCGATATTAGTATTTCTCCTTCAAATCCAGTGTTGTAAGAAAATTGCAGCGGAAGAGTAAATGCATAACCAAAATAAAAATACTTAGTAGTAAATATTAGCATCATACAAACAAACAAAAAAATAATCTGATTCTCGTCATCTCACTAACAACAGCATAAACATTCTCCAGTGGCAGGCATATTTATTTATTTATATTCTCTTATATACTGTGCTATTCTGCATCAGTGTGGTTTACATTGAACAGGGCATTATAACTTGGAGATAACTATTTCACAGGGAACATGGGCTATGGAGGGTTAAGTGGCTTGCCCAAGACCAGAAGGAGCACCTGTGGGACTAGAAACCCCAGTCCTTCCAGCCCAAGGTTGCTGTTCTCTAGTGGGATTTGAACCCCCAAACTTCCAGCCTGAAGTACCTTGCCCCAACCACTAGGCCACTCCTCCACTAACATAAAATGCTGCAAAAGTCACTGAAGTTCTACAAGGCCAAATCTACCATACCAGCATACATTTCCAAAACTCATACAATAAGGGGCATACCCAGAAAAAAGCAGCACTATAAATACTGCAATGGGCTCCAAAACATCCATACACCTATTTGAAAATCTATACTCATTATATTGTTGCATAAAGTAGACTGTATTTATTCATAGTGTCTCCTTGTTAAGGGACTGGTTATTTATACCCTATTTTACCTGTTATACCTGCTTAATGCATACCCAAGTTTAATTTTCCTGTTTAATGTATACCCAAGTTATTATACCTGTTTCACTGTAAGCACAAATCACGAAATTGAGATGTGCAACTCTTATGTTCATTGTAAACCGCACTGATGTCGAATAGCGCGGTATAAAAGAGACTGCAAATAAATAAATAAATAAATAAATAAATATACAAGTCAAATTATAACAGTATAGATCCCTTTGCACAAATTCCAAGTTAACAGAACACCTGGTCACACACTTAGAACACAGACCCTCACCAAGTACAGAATAAGTGACCATAACCTAAAATAAAAATAAAAATATGTAGACAAAAATTAAACTGAAACCACAAAAAGCCAGACTCCGCATGCAGTGCCACACCTGATGGAAGATGCAGTTCCCCATACTGTGTGAAATGTAATGATAGCACACTGTCCAATAATTGTTTTCTACTTTTGTTGTCTAATGATTTTTGATCATGCTGGTCCTGATCTGAGGTTTCTGTTTTCCTCTCTTTTCTCTTAGCTCTCTTTCAATGGCCTATAGTCCATCTGCCATTTCTTGTCTCTCCTTTTGCTTTCTTCATTTTCTTCCATCAGCCTTTTTCCAACCCCAGTAACCCTCCGCAGTATCAGCCTCCTTTACAGCCTCCACTCCCAATATCTTCCAGTGTCAATCCCCTTGCATTCCCAGCACTGCCACTGGTATCTATTCCCTTCCAGTCCCCCTCCTTCCCAACCATCCAGCCACTTCTAGTCCAAATACCATCTTAGTGAACTTCTAGTCCCTGTGCCCCCTCCTATGTAAGTTCTCTTCCAGTCACCCTCTCCTCTGTCCATCCACCTTCCAGTGCCATCCCCAGTTGTCAACTCCCTTCCAGTCCCATCCCCATGTGTCAGCTCCCTTCCAGCCCCACCTTCCCTCCAGCCACCTCCTTCCCCTTTAGATTGAAAGCAAGCTCTGCTACGAGGGAACATAGGATGAGAGTAAAAGGCGATAGACTCAGGAATAATATGTGGAAAGTTTTTTATGGAAAGAGTGGTGGATGCATGGAATAGTCTCCCAGTGGAGGTGTTAGAAATGAGGATAGTATCTGAATTTAAAAAAAGCAGGGGACAAACACAGAGGATCTCTAAAGGAAAAGAGGTGACTGTTGTAGTGGTTGATATGGAAGGGCAGACTAGACAGGCCACGTGATCTTTTTCTCTGTCTTGTTTCTATGTTTTTATCCTGAACTGTACTCAAAATATATCAAAAGCTATGTCTGAGAGATGAACTCCATCATGATTATAGAGCCCCGGACAATCGGGTAACAACAGCTCATGTGATAGTACCAACTCCTAGTGAAATCACAAACTTAGTCACCTTTGCATTTACCCTCCATTCTAACCTATCTATCACCTTGGGCTGCTGAATGTCCCTCCAAGCCAACCTGGGAATTATCTGTGACCATTTGGAAAAAAGCACCACAAACATATTTCCCTCTTCATTATGCAAATCAAGTCCACACCCTTCAATGAACAGAGGTCTTCCTCCTCCCCTCCCCCCCCCCCAGTTATGAAAATCAATTGTGGGGAGGAAAAATGTCTCACTTGCAAGGGGAATGGGATGAGCTGACTCCACCGCATACCCCCAAATCCCCAGACATCGGATACAAGTACCCAGCATTAGCAGTCCTAGATGGACTCCCAGCCGGAACTTTTCAGCTGCTTTTTGGGCCCAAAAGATGAATGAATGAATGAAAGGGTTCGATTCCCACTAGCACTCCTTGTGGCCTTGGGCAAGTCACTTAACCCTCCATTGCCTCGGAAGAAAGGCCTGGCAATCTACTTCCGGTGACACATTGCCAAGAAAACCCAGGAGCTTCTGGGTCGCCAGGAGTCAGGACTGACTCGAAGGCACACATTGCATTTCTGCACTTTGCCTCCTCTCTTCCATCCTCAGCTTTTCCAGTCTTCCATCTTAAACTTCCTCTCCAACAATGTTTTGGTGACTCCTGCTAAAATTGGGTGAAGGCACTACTTATGATCATGAGAGGGGCAGCCAAATGCATAGGAAATCATGACTGGACAACAGTGGAGTCAATTCATGTGAGTAAGTCTGTGACATCATGATGTATCACAGTACAGCTGCTGGGCTAACACTCCCCAATGTGGCCATACCCTATATGGTTGCAGAGCATTTGGTGTTTGCATGCTACATGTACATATTAGTCACTATCTTCTCCTGTCATCATGGCCTACTTAATTTGTCAGGCATTATATGCATGTATGTCCCATTAAGTGTTTGCTTATTAGAGCACCTAATGCAAATAGGTGGGGAAGCTGCTTCAGGGTAACCCAAAGGGTTTCCAGGATTTGTGGCACACAATGAATCAAATGACAGCAGCATTATGGAGCTCACATGACCTACAAAGAGCCAGGACCGGGATGCAGAGGCACAGGGGAATGGTCCATGCTTGTCTGACTATTTTACAGAACAGTCTTACATCGGAGGATTCCTAACCGTCATACATTCTATATATTCTGTGGTCAGCAATTTGGCAGTGTCCCCTGTTAGAAGAATGGAGATGGTCAATGGTAATTTGAATGTTCTGCAGTATTTTAATTTATACAAAGCAAAGAAAACTATTAACCACTGATGAGACTTGAATCTCAAAGGATAGCTGACAATCAAAATAAGAAAGTAATGTAGTCCACCAAGGAAATGGAGGAACTCATAAGTATTGTGGGTAAAAATGACCTCTCATGTTCACCTGCTACCCTTATGGCTGGGCACTTAACTGGATTCAACTTCAGTCTATTTGCGAATAGTAATACTAAATATTAAGAATATTTTTATTTATATTCTCTTCTATACTGTGCTATTCTGCATCAGTGTGGTTTACATTGAACAGGGCATTATAACTTGGAGGTAACTATTTTACAGGCAACATGGGCTATGGAGGGTTAAGTGGCTTGCCCAAGACCACAAGGAACACCTGTGGGACTAGAAACCCCAGTCCTTCCAGCCCATGTTTGCTGTTCTCTAGTGGGATTTGAACCCCCAACCTTCTGGCCTGAAGTACCTTGTGCCAACCACTAGGCTACTCCTCCACTCCAGAGAATATAACATAAGATATGCCATACTGAGTCAGGCCAAGGGTCCATTAAGCCAAGTATCCTGTTTCCAACACTGGTCATTCCAGGACTCATGTAGGGGTAAGCAGTGGATGTCTCCAGTCCTCGTTAATGATGGTTTATGGATCTTTCCTCCAGGAATCCGTCCAAACTTGTTTTGAACCCAGTTACACAAACAGCTTTTACTACATCCTCCAGTAACAAATCCCAGAGCTAGATTACGCACTGAGTGAACAAATATTTTCTCTGATTAGTCTTAAATGCCCCACATTGTAGCTTCATTCTGTTTCCCCTAGTCTTTCTACTTTTTGAAAGAGTAAATAACAAATCTACATTTACCCATTCCATGCCATTCATTATTTCACAAACGTCTATCATATCTCCCCTCAGCCATCTCTTTTGCAAGATGAAGAGCCTTAACCTTTTAAGACTTTCCTCATAGGGATCCTTCCATCCCCTTTACCATTCTGGTTGCTCTTCTCTGTACTTTCTCTAATTCTGCTATATCCTTTTAAAGATAAGGCAACCAGAGCTACACACAATATTCAAGGTGTGATTGTACCATGGAGTGATACAGAGAAATTATAATATCTTTGGTTTTATTCCTTTGCTTATGATTCCTAGCATTCTATTTGATTTATTGGCCACAGCTGCACAGCACTGCTGAGGGTTTCAATGTACTATCCACAACAACACCCAAACCCTTTTCCTGACTGGTGATTCCTAATGTGTAACCTTGCATCATGTAACTGTAGTTTGAATTGTTCGTCCCTAAGTGCATCACTTTGCACTTGTCCACATTAAATTTCATCTGCCATTTGGACGTCCAGTCTCCCAATTTTTCAAGGTCCTCTTGCAATTTTTCACAATCCTCTTGCATTTAAATAACTTTGAATAATTTTGTGTCATCTGCAAATTTGATCACCTCACTTTTTATGCCATTTCCAGGTCATTTATAAATATGTTAAAAAGCAGAAGACCCAGCACAGATCCCTGGGGTACTCCACTATTCACCTTTTTCCATTGAGAAAATTGTCCATTTAGCCCTATTCTATGTGGTATGTTTACTAAAGAGCATTAAGGGAGCACTGGATAATGAGCATAAATGGCAGCATTATAGGTGTTTGGGTGCAATAAAGGATGGGGCAGGGAGTAGGCATACCGGCATTAAGGAAACAAGGTACCACTTATCAAGCACTAAGAGGACAATGGGCGTAAAGGTGCCAATCACACACCTTGCCGCCCAAAAAAGATGGTCATCTTAATGCAGGATAAGGAAGCCCATCTGAAAGTGACATACTGTATCAAGGGCTGAATAAGGGCTGGTCCAACCATTAGGCAAACTAGGCATCGCCTTTTGGAAGCAACTTCCAGAGGGCAGCCGAAACAGGGCAGTCAAGCTAAATAATGGAGTTTGACAGTGAGAAGGGTGTAAAGCTTGATGTTTGCCTAGGGCAGCAACACTCCAAACCAACTCTAGGGCTGGCCCTGGCTGCATGGAAGGAAAGGTTAGAGGAGATGGACCTCGATTTTGGTGCGGAGAAGAGTCATTTTGGTGGCTCTTCTCTGTACCTGTTCTTCAGTCTTCTTGAAGCTGATTGATCAGTTATTTGCAGTAAGCCAATGGGAGACATCTGTAAAGCATTCCTGCATTTGTGTATAAGACTGCTGCTTTGTGTGGAGTGAGCAGAATAACATAATGTCATCAGCATAAATGTGGAAGTTGACATTGCATTCTTTGATAATCGAACAGAGAGGTTGGAGAAATAGATTGAAGAGGGGTGTGGATAGCATGGATCCTTGGTGCACTCCTTGTGTCTGTCAGTATGGTTCACAGATGTTTGTTCCCAGTTTTATCTACTGAAGTCTGTCAGAGAGGTAGGACTGGAACCATATGAGAACTGTATCTTGGATGCCATATGATTGTAGTCGCTGGAGGAGCATGTTGTGTTTGACGGTATCAAAAGCTGCATACACATCCAGGAATATCAGAAGGAAAGTTTGGGATTAGTCTTGCATGCCTTGGGTTAATGTGTCAAGGAGGGTGGTCATCAGAGTTTCTACTTTTTGTATCCTACTTCCATATTCAGAAAGGCTACAATGGCTGATTCACAGATCCTCACTTGGCCTCAATTGTAATTATGTACATTTTGAATCTAAATGTTTGGCATACCAATTGGGAGATTGGGGGAAGGGTAGCTGTGGTCAGTCAGTGTGCACCTTCAGTGAGGTACTGATGTACTCTCTGGAGTCCAGCTTCAAATATGTCTGCACTAGCTGCGGGTGCACCACACCCTAGATTGGTAGGTCACCTGACTGTGTGACAGTCTTTGCCATTCCAGATTGTGGTATGTTATTAGATTCTGAAGTACCCTTGCTGTGCATATGTCCCCAACCAATATCCTAGGAGATATTATTACTTAGGCAGATATACTGAGGTTTCCACAGCCTCCCAGTTGGCCATAGTCCAAGGCTGCTCATATTTACACTGATTCTGAGTAGTGTACATGGTGATGGAACACAAAGGATTCCAAGACATGCCTGCGTATATCACAGCTCGATGCTAAAACAATATAGTTTCCTTCAGCAGTACAGCTACTGGCATCCTCTTAGCACATGATTTACCTTGACTGCAGGTGTTGGTCCTGGCACTATATATATAAGACTCACATACTTGAGGATATTGGCAGTGCATAACCTAGCCACTTAGACATGATGAGCTTGGAACACATGCACAGCTGCCCTCAGTCACAGATGGATGAAGGGTATGAGGCTTTAAAACACTGTACATGAAAATGCACATTGTCCATGTTTGCGGCCTATCCCTGGTCCCTTGTCCTGAAAAATGACATTTGATTGTGTTTCACAGTACATATTCTACTCATAATGACAGTCTTGTAATTATGTTCCTGACAAAAGCCACCCGGTTTGCTGTGCTTGGTTATGGTCTATTTTGCAGCAGTGGTCCTTTCCCATCAGTTTTTATGTCTGGAGGGCTTCAGGGAAGCATGTTTTTCTTGGGGGCTTGGCATCTGCATATCATGGAGATGGGTAATATCCTACATGTGCAGCAGTACAGAATACGCTGAGCTCAGGGACATCTAAACAGTCTCCCACATCCACGGCACAACGCAGGCTGCATGGGACTTGCATATCCATGCTGAACACATCTATTTCAGCTATTCCATTCCTATGGGGCACATGCAGGTCTGTGCATTCATAATTGTGTTTCAAATGTGCCCGTTTTGATTTTAGATGTGTGTGTCGGCCCTGCACATCTGATACAGAATGACCCCCGTGTGTATATATATGGATGTAGGATCTTTTCAGAAATGTGCGATGTAGGAAGGGAGGTTTGGATGACATATTGTTCTCACAGGTTTTCTGAAGCCAACTCATGAGGTCAGCTGTTTATTCTAGGGTAATGCTTCATTTCATAGTTCTGGGAGTGTTAAAATGCAGAAATCACAATCTGATATATGTTGATTAATGATACTAAAACAATGTTGTAAAAACTCATGTTCAATTGTCTGGGACAAAATGTATGCATGTATCTTCTTTGTTTATTAAGATTTATTTACTGCCTTCATGAAGAGATTCCCAAAGGTGGTATACAGAATCTGATTTAAATAAGGGTACATGAAAATCAGCAATTATATGTGCAAATGACACAGTCTGATTTAAAAGTGGTATGACTGAAGGTGAATTGAATGAATCACCAAAGTAAAAAGATTTTAGATTGTCCTAATAGTTTCTTTGGAAGAAACAATATTTATTGAGGAGGTTTTAAAGCTTAAAGGGGGCTGTTCAAGGATGTTTCTTATTGTGAGGGGTAAAGAGTCCAACATTTAGCAAGGCAGCAAACAAGCATTAAAGTTACTTGGATAAAGGCAAGCAGCTATTCGCCAGAAGTCATCCATTCTAGGGGATCACTTACTAATGGTTATCATGTACTGTCTGACACAGGACGTGTTGTATTCCTGGGGGACTTGTAGCAGACAATGCATATTAATACTGTTAATGTATGCTGTCAGTAAATAATCCCCAACCCCAGCCTCCAATCTACAAATGAACATAACCTCTTAAAGCTGTCTAGGTAAACTCAAACAAATGCAGTAACTGCAAATCCCTCCCTTATCCCATCCCCTGGGAATGCCTCACCATGACTATGTTATGCCCATACAGAAAGAAATAAATTTTCTCAAAGTTACTGTAGTTTTATGCCAGAAACACTTTTTTATTCAAGGAAATGGCTTAGAATATCATCTTCCCTGTGCCTAGCAGGATTAGAATTAATCATTGCACCTTAATCAAGGTTAAGTCTAATTTTGTAGCTTCTTTGAAATCTGTTTTTGGTGTATCCTTCCCTAATGTGTTTTGGCCTGGTGAAACATGTGCATGACTAGGAAGAGAAAACTAGGGGCTCTTTTATTTGAAAAATAAATGAAAAAATAAATAACATCCAAAGTTTTGAAAGGTTAGTGATAGAGGTATCCTGTATTGGTCCCACCCGTTTCCCCATATCAAACTACCAAACCCATACTGAAACTCCCACCTGCCACTCCCACCACACAGCCATCACAACCTGCTAAACAAAGAACCACACAATCATTTGGAAGAAAGTGACTGGCTGTAGCTTTATTATTACATCAACCTACCATGCTACTAGCTAGATAGCTTCACTACCCCAATGCCCCTTCCTTTACAGAATATCCATCTATAATGCACCTTATTCCTACCATGTTGTTGTTAAGTGCCGTCGATTCGGTGTTGACTCATGGCGACCCTCTGGATAGTTGTCCTAAATTAGTTGTCCTTTAGTCAAGTGGCTCATTTTTGACAGACTGGTACCCATAGCTGCTGTTATTGTATCGATCTATCTCATTTTTGGCCTTCCTCTCTTGTGTTGACCTTCTATCTTGCCAAGCATGATGTCTTTCTCTAATGATCTCTCTCTTCGTATGATGTGTCCAAAGTATGAAAGTCAAAGTCTTGTCATCTGCGCTTCTAAAGAAAGCTTAGGTTTGATCTCCTCTAGTACTGACTGGTTTGTTCTTCGGGCAGGCCATAGTATATATTCAGTATTCGCCGCCAGCACCATAATTCAAAGGCATCAATTTCTTCCTGTCTATCTTTTTCACTGTACAGCTTTCACATCCATATGATGTTATTGAAAATATCATGGCTTGAACAAGTCAAATCTTTGTATAGAGAGACATCTCTGCTCTTGAGAATCTTGTCTAGGTCTTTCATAGCCATTCTGCCAAGAACAATGCATCATCAGATTTCTTGACTGCTTGTTACTTCTTTATTGATAGTTGATCCAAGTAAGTTAAAGTTGTCCACAATTTCAATTTCTTCTCTTTCAATGATGAACTTGTTGATTTTGACAGTTGTCATGATCTTTGTCTTCTTTACATTAAGGCATAGGCCCATTTTAAGACTATGTTCTTTGATCATGAGAAGCAAATGTTTCAGATCATCTTCACTTTCAGCCAGTAATGTGGTATCATCAGCATTGCGAAGGTTGTTGATGAGTCTTCCACCAATCTTCACACCTCTGTTGTCTTCATACGATCCTGCTTCTCTGATGATTTGTTCTGCATATAAATTAAACAGGTAGGGGGAACGTATGCAGCTTTGTCTTACACCTTTGCTTATTTTAAACCATTCTGTTTCTCCTTGTTCCGTTCAAACTGTTCCGTTCGAAATGTTGCTTCTTGATCAATGTACAGATTGTGCAAGAAAACGATCAGGTGTTCTGGTATACCCATGCTTCTTAATGTGGCCCAAAGTTTCTCATGATTTACATAGTCAAAAACCTTGCTTTAGTCGATAAAGCACAAATAGATATCCTTTTGGTATCCTCTAGTCTTTTTAAGGATCCATCCCATATCTGCGATGATGTCTCTCGTTCCTCGCCCTTTCCTGAACCCTGCTTGCACTTCAGGTAGTTCTTGTTCCAGGTATGGTTATAGTCTCTGTTGAATAATCTTCAGTAGAATCTTGCCAGCATGTGGGATCAGAGCGCTTGTGCAATAATTTGCACAGTCATTTGGATCACCTTTCTTTAGTATTGGTATAAACACAGTCAGTGGGCCAATTGTCTTCCAAATTTCTTGGCAGAGCCTTGTAAGTACGGGTAACACCTGCATCAGATTGCTGTAATATTTCTATGAGGATGCCATCAATGCCTGATGCTTTGAAAACCCGATGGATAGTCACAACAATCCCTACCATATTACTGGCTAAGTACAAACACTGGGCTTCTCACCCTCTTGACCAGACATTGCCATGTCCAATTCACCTTCAAGTTTCCACCAGCAGACCAGCTCAATGAACTCAGTCCAAAAAAGCTCAGCCTCAATACCCGAATTTGTTTGGGAAACTGCACCCACATCTCCCTCCTCTCCCCTCCCAGCTGCAACTAAAACAACCATACCTTATAGCAGGCATATCCAACAAGTAGATTGTGATCTACCTGTAGATCGCGGAGGGGTCAGAGGTAGATCGCCAGCCCCACTTGGCTCCATCTCTCCAGCAGCTTGCCCCATCGCTAGGAGAGAGCTCATGCCAGCAGGTCATCTGCCGAAAACTTGCTGCCACTGCTGATCCTTTGCCTGTCTTTTTTCCCTGACTGCGGTAATCTTGCCTGCGGGTGTGCAGTATTGGGGTTGCTTGTTGTTTTCGTGCCAATAGTTTGTGCGTACCCCCAGGGGGCCGCCGCCCGCACCCCGCGATGAGACGCCACAGGCCCGGCGTCATACCTGGTCTCCAGCCTCTCAGAATCACCCATTCCTGCCCCCGCCCCAACACCCCTTAGAAGTGTGCTATATACCGGGTGATATCCATTCGCCCGGGCTTTACCTGAATACACATCGTATTGTGTTGTGTGCTGGTCATTGGTCACTTTATAGTTCACTTTCATTAAATGTTTTCGGGCAGACACAACAAAGTGTCAAGAATTTGGTGATTGTGGCGGGCTTTTCCAATTTTGTTCTAACTTGCCTTCGCCTTGCCTTCGAATTGTTTCAAACCACTGTGACTTTTGCTTGCCTCTGCAATTTTATTTTGCCTAGCCTTTGCGTTGATTCTACACTGCCATTTTATTTCACCTTGCCTTTGCGTTGATTCTACACTGTGTGCAGAATTTATTATATTGCGTGTGGTGGTATTTGAACTTGTTTGGCGGTATTTGATTTTATCTAGTTTGCTGGACAGGTGTTTGAGGTTTTTTGATGATTGTTTGGTGGTATTTAATTAGTGGTGCCAGTATGATGAATTCTTATTTTTACTTTTAGAACTGCATGTGTGGTTTTGGCATCTCCAGTCCTTGTATTGCACATCATCCAGAGGTCTTCAGTTCCTGTTGATCTTTAATACTTTGGGACAGTGACAGTTTTGGACCAGATTCAGCCAGTGTTTATACTAACTTAGCAGATCTGGCCTTCTTACATCCAGCCACCCCAGTATAATGAAGATGAGTGTTCCAAAGAAGAGCAAAACCTACCACTTTCATGATGAATGGGAAATGGACTACTTCTTCATCATGGTGAAAGACAAGTGTTGTTGTCTAATTTGTTATGCCCCAGTATCCTTGCCCAAAAAGGGTAATCTGGACCGTCATTATAAGGCTTTGCATAACAATAAGTTTGATGCTGATTTTCCACCCAAAAGTGAAATTCGTTAAATGAAGCTCAAAGAACTTAAATCAAAATTGACTACTCAGCAACAGTTGATGGCGAAGCCAAGGTCACATTCGGTCAATGCAACCATAACATCCTTCAAGGTCAGCAACCTGATCGCAAAGAAATGCAAACCTTTTACTGAAGGGGAATTTGTAAAAGATTGTTTCTTAAAGCAGCTGACAATCATTTCGAAGGATTTAAAAATAAGATATACAATTGTCAAGAAACACCGTCATGCGACAAATAGAAAAGATGTGTGGAGACACAACTGAACAATTGTTGGAGGATGTTTCAAATTGCGTTGCTTTCTCACTCCACCTGGATGAATCTACAGACAAAAGAGACATAGCCCAGTTACTAGTCTTTATCCGGATGGTTTTTGAAGACTTCAGTGTTAAGAAGAACTACTTGGAATGATTTCTTTAAAAGGGAGTACTACCGGTCAGGAAATATTCAGTTCTTTCCACAATTTCTTTCCATAGTTATCTCCAAGTTATAATGTCCTGTTCAATGTAATTTCGGTTTGTTCAATGTAAACCACACTGATGCAGAATAGCGCGGTATATAAGAGAATGTAAATAAATAAATAAATAAATTCTTTTGTGACAAAGTGTAATCTTCCTTTGCATAGACTGTTTCCATCACTACTGATGGAGCAAGAGCAATAACAGGTGAGGTTAACGGTTTCATAGCCCTCTGTAGACAGCATGACGACTTCCCAGATTTCCTTTCTTACCACTGCATCATTCACCTGCAAGTTTTGGCAAGCAAGAGACTCAATACAAAGACTGTCATGGACATCACTTTCAAAATTGTAAATTCAATTCATGGAAGATCACTTCAAAGATGACTTTTCAATCTTACTCTTGATGAAGGGGCAGCAGAAATCATTTTGCACACAGATATAAGGTGGCTAAGTAGGCAAAACTTTCTGCAAAGATTTTGTGATTTGCTGAATGAAATAATAAGTTTTTTGAAGGAGAGGGGAAATGACCAAGCAGAGTTGGAAGATGAGGAGTGGTTATGTGATCTGGCATGTCTCGCTGACTTTACAGGCAAACTAAGTGATATGAACCTTGAACTACAAGGTGAAAACTAATGCATTGGCGAGATGATGAGTACAGTTTCATCCTACAAGAGCAAATTTGAGTAATGATGACTGACCCTGCAAACAACACTTTTGATCATTTTCCTAATACGCAGGACCATCTGGGACAATATCCAAATTTTGTTTTTCAGAATGAGAAGTATGTGACAGAAATCTGTTCTGTTATCCAGGAATTTGAAAATAGATTCTGTGACTTCCCAAAAATTGGAACAGTTGTGGAGTACTTGTCATACCCATTCAAAGTAGATGTGGACATTAAAGAAACTGCAGCTGCTATCAGTAAAAATTACTCATTGAACAAGCCATCTCTTGAAAATGAAATATTAACCCTTAAAAATGACATTTTTCTCAAGACCCATGCTGAGCAAGAATCGTTTTGAAAGCTAGTGCCTAGAGACAAATTTCCCAACTTGAGAAGATGCAGTGAAGCTGTACACTCCTGTTTCGGTTCAACTTATTTGTGTAAATCTGCATTTTCCCATCTGAAAATGACAAAGAGTACACAACATTCCAACATGACAGATGAACATCTCTAGGATTCCCTGAGACTGACCCTCACGCTATATTTATCCAACTTCAAAAAGCTGGTGGATGAAATGCAGGCTCAGGCGTCTCACTAATGAGCAAGAGCAAAATATTAAAGATTGTGCAAGATCAGCCTGGATCAATACTCGACCTAAATTTAACACAAATTACTCAATAAAAGTTAAAGAATGTTATTAAGGGAAGTTAAAGAAAGTTATTACTCAATAAAACTTTAAGAAAAAATGTACTTTCCATTTCCCCTCGCAGTTCTTACTGGATCTTCATCTCTGTTTTGTTTTTGCTTAATTTATTTAACAGCTGATCCCATCCAAGTAAATGACAGAAGGTTCATTAAATATGGGGGGGGGGGGGAATCCTCCAACTTTATTAGGTTAAAATTTAATTTGAAACTAATTTGAAACTTAATTTTCATGGTGGTAGATCACTGGCACTTTTGGCCAGAAAAAGTAGATGACGACCTGTTCAAAGTTGGACATGCCTGCCTTATAGCAATAAATAAACAAAAACTGGGTGGGTGAGAGAGAGGACAACAATTCCTGGCTGTCCACCTGAAGAAAGACTGCTTCTACCCCCTAGGCATACACGTAAATTATACAAGCAAACCTCTCTCTTCCAAGTAGCCTATGTTCCCAAGGTCACCACCAATAAGAACTCCTGCCAATGCTCTGACATATTTTAAAAATAATCCTTCTCTAACTACTCCTTCCCCCCACCCCCAGTAACTGACAAGCTTTTTCTTGAACAAATCAAAATATTATATACAAATTCACTCTGCACCTCCCCTACTCCCCTCATATCCCTTGAAACCTAGGTCCATCTAACTAGGTCAGTTATGGGCCCCAGCTGAAACCCTGTTACGCTCTCCACTGGGACTAAGCCCAGTCGCCTCTCACAAATACTGTGCATGATATATTTGTATTGGTTTCTATGCACTTTTCAAAATATCTTCTTTTTTAGTATATTTATATTGAATAACTTCAAATAGTCAGTCACTCAACTTCTTTTTTAAATTAGCTTTAATATGTGTTTCTACAGTATTCCAATGATATTTAATTAGGTAATACAAGAAATGCAGAGTTG
The DNA here is from genome assembly GCA_033557465.1 of Ichthyophis bannanicus. Lineage (NCBI taxonomy): Eukaryota > Metazoa > Chordata > Amphibia > Gymnophiona > Ichthyophiidae > Ichthyophis > Ichthyophis bannanicus. The sequence goes on from CM066032.1 coordinate 428,835,092, forward strand.
TATTGGTTACAGCTTTCCTCAGCATAGCGAAAGCGAGTTCTCTTATAACTACACAACATCCTAACTCAATATTTGCAGATTTAAAATTAATTAAGAAATGTTACCATTTGAAAATATTAATTTGGAAGGGTATTATTTTATTCAAAAAGTTCACTTTTAAAATTATTCAAATTATGCCAAAATGCATTTTGTAACTCATACGTCGTATTTAGAACATCTCTCTTGATATGCTGTCTGCTCTAATAATCCCTTCATTTCAATTCAACCTGTTTTTTGGGGGAAATGAGAATCTTATTTCAATGGCATAAACAGCATACAGAGATAAAAAAGCATTCAAAATGTGTTAACCCATTTGAATAGATTAATTGCTCTAAAGGTTACATTTGCCAACTGAAATCTTGTATAAACGGAATTCTTTCACATTAAGGTAGACTTCATTTTGTCAAAATAAATGTTTTTCATTTGATTTATAAGAAAATAAATTACACAATACCATCTTCATTTTTGTAGAATAGTAGAAATGTTTGAGGCTGCAGGGCCGGGTCCTGAGGCCGACAGTAACCGGGTTTCTCGGCCTCGTGCTCGTTGTGTGTGTGTGGGGGGGAGAGAGTGCGAGGGAATGTGGGTGTCATTTGAAATTGCCCCACGTCTGGTGTGTGGGGTGATTTCATTGGCGCTTAGGAGGTGGGTGGGGCAAGTGGAGCCTGTCGGGTCCGCGGCAAGCACGTGCAGGCAGTTTTCCGACAGCGGCGGCTTATGTGGTGGTGAGTCGCAGTGGATTTGGTAGACTTTGTAGGGGGTGGGCGCTTCATTTGGATTGTGGGGGGAGCTGTCTAGGAGCATCAGATTTCTGTGTCTCGGGGACGGGGGAGAGGGGGTGTGGAAAGTGTTGGGCATTTTCAGTGGTCGCCTTGCAAGGTGCAGGAGGTTGTGGGACAGGTGGGGAAGCTGGGCTCGCTTGAGGGTAGCAGCTCGTGGGTTTTCCTTTCACGGGAGAGTCGCTGTTTGCCAGTAGGTGGGGGAGGGCGCGGAGGTTAATACAGTTGCTGTGTGAGGGGTGGGGAGGTGCAGCAGTTTGGGCCGTTTCTGAGGGCCTTGTTACCTGAGGGCATTAAAAAAAAAAATAGACAGGGGATGGCAGTTCATGCTGCGAGTTTAGTGGACTGGGTGTTATAATTCATCAAAAAAAAAAAAAGAAGAGGAACTTCTGCAGGGCGGAGGTGAGCATGGTGCGTTTGCAGAAGGGCCCAGGTGTGAGGGGTCAGTGGGGGGACTTAAGAGCCCCGTGCAAAGGGAGGGCCAGGCCGGTGGTGGGGTGGAGGGTCACCTGTTACTGTCTAGTCTGTGGCGCCGGGAGCTTGTCGGGTTAAGGGGTAGGGGGGATCCCGAGAGGGAGGCAGGGGGAGGGCGCGCTCGGCTCCTGGAAGAGGGGTAAGGGCTAGGGGATAGGCTAGGGGTTGCCGGGGGGGGGGGGGGGTCTCCACAGGTTGAGCAGATAAGCCAGGGGCATCTGAGGGAAAGTGAGTCTGCGGTGGGGCAGGTGTCAGGGGTGGAGATGTCGGGAGCTGAGAGGGGGGGGGGGGGTTGGGAGCTTTGGGTGGAATTCAGTTAAGCCCAGGTGATGATTCTGTGGGAGTCAATGCAGGTGGGGTCCCTTTCCCTGCGTTTTTTCTGGGCGGTTATAGCCTGTGGTGCCCTGGGGGGCATTTTATGTCTCCATCACCTACGGAGGTTTGGGGAGTTGGTCTGGGGGGGCAGCAAGGTGGAATGGGGCCTTGGGAGTATAGTTGGGGAGACTGGTCCAGGGTAGGCCTCAGCGGTATGGGTCAGTTGCCCGGCATGGGGGGCGTGGGGTGGGTGGATGGGGGTTTGGGAGATTCTGTGTGGAATTGGGGAGGTGGGGGGTAGGGGGGTAACAGTTCCAGGGCTGTTGCTGCTGGTGTTTCTACTTACCTCCCTCTGCAGGTACCGGTGGATGCGAGTGTGAGGGCCGGTATATCTGATCTTAATTGGACCATTGGATCGGCATCAAGGTTGCAGATGCCAGGGCAGTCAGGTCCGAGCATGGAGGCGCCGGTCATCTGTGAGCCGGCTGCTGGCGCTGCGGTGGACGGTTAGTGCGTAGGGGAGGCTACTGGGTCAGGTGGGGTGGTGCCGTCGGTGGGGGCCGCGGTTGGGGTGGGCTGCAAAGCCAAGTCTAAGCATAGACATGGGCATCGCTGTCGTCGCGAGTCGTCTTCTTCATTCTCCTCTTCCTCGTCAGGGAGTTCTTCGGTCGGATCGGCAGTGGCGGCTGTCGATAAGGGTGATTGTGCATCCTCCTCGGTGGTTCTTTGTGCGGAGTTGTGGGAGGGCATTTTGCGGAAGTTGAGGTGTCGGATCCAGAGGCATCGATATATTGATATATTTTGACTTCTAGAGGGGAGGAAGCGGTCTGGTGAGAGCCGGAAGAAGAGGAAGGAGGATGAAAAGGTGGGGAGGGTCCGGAAGGTCTCCAGCAATACATTGAACCGAGCCAATATGGGGCGTTGCTGGCATATACGGATGCTATATTGGCGGCGTCCCAGATGCAAGAGGGTTGGACCTGGCTCAACTATGATGAGGAGTTCTGTGACACGATGGAGGAGAATATGCAGTTGTCATGGGGGACGAAGGATATTAATTTGTGGCTTACACAAATGTCGGCTAAGAAGGGGGCGGGTGGTGGGATGGGTGGAGCGGTGAAGGCAGGATTGCAAGTGGCTGCGGCGGGTCTTCGGTCCTTTTGTGCCCCAGCAGGGCTTCCCACGCCAGTGAAGGGTGGGTCAACAGGGGGGAACCTCTGTTGGCATTTCAACAAATCCTCCTGTCCCTTTCCGGACTGTAAGTTTCGACATGCCTGTTCGCTTTGTTGGTGGGGGGGGAGACATCCCGCCACAAAGTGTAGTAGAAAAGGAGTGGTGGGGGTGCCGGTTGGTGGTAAGTGAGGTCTGGAATTTGGCCTTGGCACCGACTCCTATCAAGGTGGAGTCGGTGCACCCGTGGTTGGTCCATTTTGGTAGGAGTCGGCAGGCTAAGGCCTGGGAGGTGTTGTTATCTGGGTTCTTGCATGGATTTCCTATACCTTTTCTCGGTGAGGTGACTGATGTAATTGCCATTAATAACAGTTCAGTCCGGTTGTTGCGGGATGTGGTACATCGGAAAATTGTGACTGAAAGTGCGTTGGGCAGGATAGCCGGTTCCTTTGTTGATACATCATTTTCGCCTTTCGTTGTTTCCCCGTTGGGGGTGGTCCCTAAGAAGGAGCCGGGGCATTACAGGTTAATACATAATTTGTCTTTCCTGCAGGGGCAGTCAGTGAATGACCACATCCTGCATGCACTGTGCACGGTGCGTTATGCGTCGTTTGATGCTGCTGTTGAGTTGGTGCATCGGTGTGGTGAGGGTGCGCTGATGGCGAAGGTGGATATTGCATCTGCTTTTCGGCTACTGCCAGTTCACCCGTTGGCATTTCCATTGTTGGTTTTCAGTTCAAGTCTTTGTATTATTTTGATATGTGATTGCGTGATTTTGTGCGCTTATTTTGAGGCCTTCAGTTCCTTTTTGCACTGGGTATTGGGGCAGCGGACAGGTTCTCATTCCATGGTTCATTATTTGGACGATTTTCTCTTCGTGGGTCCAGGTCAGGTGGAGACGTGTGCTACTTTGTTGTCATCCTTTCAGGAGATGGCCACTGACTTTGGCATTCCATTAGCGGAAGGGAAGACGGTAGGGCCGGTGACATATCTCTCCTTTTTGGGGATAGAGATAGACTTGGTGGATATTGCGGTGTGGTTGCCTGCTGAGAAAGTTGAGCGGCTGAAAGGTTTGGTTTCGGCTGTGGGGTCTTCTTCCAAGGTTTTGCTCCTCGACTTGCAGTCTTTAGTGAGTCATCTTAATTTTGCTTGTCGGGTTATCCCAATGGGGCGTCCCTTCGCTCGGCGGCTGTCATTGGCAATGGCGGGGGTTCAGCAGCCTCATCATCGGATCCGCATATCGGTTGGAATGCAAGAGGATTTGCGGGTCTGGGAGTCGTTTTTATTGGTTGCACGGTGGTGCAGTTACCCGAAGTGTTGAATGCAGATTTACAGCTGTTTTCGGATGCAGCGGGTAGTTCTGGTTTCAGCATATATTGCCAAGGGTCGTGGTGTGCCGAGGCATAGCCAGCTGTATGGTCTGAGTCCGGGTTGACGCGTAACATAGCTTTTTTGGAATTGTTTCCCATTGTGGTGGCTTTTTGGGTGTGGCCTGAACGTTTGTATAATAGGAGGGTTGTGTTTTGGAGTGACAATGTGGCAGTGGTGGAAATAATTAACAGGCACTCGCCGAGGTGTCTGCGGGTGGTGGCATTGATGAGGGTTTTCATACTGGCTTGTCTGTGCCTCAATGTTACGGCCAGGGATCTTCATGTGCCGGGTATACAGAACTCAATTGCCGATGCTTTGTCCCATTTTCAGTGGTCGCAGTTTCACCTGTTGGCCCCATGGGCAGATGTGGCAGCATCGGCAGTGCCAGATCATCTTTGGGACCCTGGAGTGATGGCGCTTCTGTATTCCTCAGTGGCGCCGGGGACCTGGTCCTTGTATTTGTGAGGCTACTCCAAGGTGTGTGAGTTTTTGAGGGGGCAGGGTTGGAGGGGGGGGAAGAGTTGATGATGGATCATTGGGTTTGTTCATAGTGTGGGCAAAAGGTGAGGGCTGGTGCAGGTCGGCAGTCTTGTCAGCGTTAGCCGGCTTTTCCTTTTTCTGCAAGGCTGCTGGTTGTGGCAACCCTAGGGCTTCCTTTTTGGTGTGGCATCTGTTGAGGGGATGGGCAAAAGAGCGTCCCATGGGAAAAGTTTGGTGTCAGCCAGTGTCACACGAATTGCTGTTGCGGATCTGGGAGGTGTTGCCTGTGGTGGCGGTCTCTGACTTTGAGTCAGTGCTCTTTAGGGCCTTGTTTGTCATTGTCTTTTTTGGGGCATTTTGTGTTTGTGAGCTGGTGCCTTGGTCCAAAAAGCGGGGGCATTTGGGGGTCTGGATGTTAAGCATGTGGCTTTGTCTGCGACTCAGCTGCGCATCTTCCTCCCTCAATCCAAAACAGACCAGTTGGGAAAAGGGGGATGGGTGGTGTTGAAAGCAATTCCCGAGTTGTGTTCTTGCCCAGTGCAGAATTTGTTTTCGTATTTGGGCAAGTGGCCGAAGGGTCCTGGCTTCTTATTAGTGCATGAAGATGGCAAGCCTGTGACGCAGTTTCAGTTCACTGCTGTGCTGAGGTTGGCTTTAAGGCAGCTTGGCTTTGATGAGATGCAGTTTGCGTCACATTCTTTCAGGATTGGGATCGCTACTAGTGCAGCGGTGACTGGGCTGGAGATAGAGGTTATTCAACATATTGGCCAGTGGCGTTCTGGGGCTTATGCAGGTTATGTTCACCCGGAAAAGTTGTGATGTGGCCTGGTGGGGGGAGCTGCCTGGGTTGGGTATTTTAGGGGTGGAGATTTGAGAGGAGAGTGGGGGGTGGGGGTCGGGGTGGTGTGGGGGGGGCATTAATGCTTTTCTTCATTTTACAGGATCTCCAGTGAGTGGCATGCCGCAGAGGGTGGTCGCAGGTGGCGTCCATGGTGGCAAGTGGTGGCTCATTGGTCATTCCTTTGTGTATTGGGCAGAACGCAGAGCCATCTCACGTCCCCTCGGAGTGCACTTAGGCCTGGCATCCTGCAACATATGGCTGATCTGGATGGGTGAGCATGGCATGCGCTGGTGGCAGCTCCTACCATTGGTGCACCAGCGCATGCCAGACAACGACAGTGACCAGGCGACAGCGACCAGTGGGACTGGTGCTTCATTTGGGTGACAACGATCTTTCCAGTTGGTCCTGTAGACAGCTTATTCGTGCTGTCCAGCGAGATGTTGCTTTGTTGCGGGACTTGTTGCCGGGGGTGGTGATTGTATGGTCGGATATAATTCCTCGCCCGGCTTGCCATTCTCAGGGTCATTGGTCTCGAGGTTTGATTAAGATCAACCGGCAGATTGGGCGATGGGTTCAGCAGACTGGTGGTTTACAGGTGCAGCATCCTTGGCTGGAGGTGAAATGTGCTGGTTTATATCACATGGATGGTGTGCACCTTTCTCCAGTGGGTCAGGATTTGTTATGAAATGACTGGCAGGAGGCACTGGAGAGGTTTGTTGGTCGCAGCTTTGTGGGGGGGGGGGGGGGTGGCACTAGGATGGACAGGCCACCTTGTGCCGGTGACAGGGTAGAAAGTTAGCGCTCGCCGAGACGGCGGGGCTTAAACAGATTAAGGCACATTGGGGGGAGCAAAGGGCTTCCCGGGGTGGGGCGAGACATCCCGGTTGGGGGTCTCTGCCCTGTCTAGGGCAGTGGGGCTGGCCTTTGCTACTAACATGGCAAGGCAGGTGGCAGGGTTGGGGTGAGGATGATGCACCACCTTGTTAATAATACGGCTGGTGGGGGGCATTGTCCAGAGTTGCGGGGGGGGGGGTTATGTTTGAGATGTTGTAAATGTTTGGCCCGTGTTGTGGGCCGGTGCTTGTAAGCAGACAATAAAGCTGCGACCAAACGTTTTGCCAGAAATTTGGTGTGTGTCGTTTGTTATGACAAAGAGGTGTGTAGGGGAACACGGTGTTAAGGATGGCTGGGGGGTATGAGGATGTGTTACTTAAGAGGAGGAGGAGGGCCTTCGGGATACCCTCGTTATTGGAAAGCTTCCCTTATGGTATAAGGTCATATATTACCAAATGATTTTAATTTTCAATCTAGCATATTTTACCTAAATGATCCTTTTTCCTATTGCTTTTCACATCTGTCAGTGTTCATTACGTATAATGCTCTTCTTCAAACCACTAATCTTTAGCACCCTACATTAGTTTCTAAATCAATCCTGTCCTCTCCATATCACAATCTCAGGCTTATCTTAACTTACTGATCTTGCTACTTTCCTTTTATAAAATGAACAAAGATACTTTAATTGGTTGAAATAGAATATCAATTTGTAGACCCTTCTGCTTTTGAGAGTTTTGGGAATTTGCAGATCGGTCGTTCAAATTAAGATCTGAATGGCTTTTTAATTCAGTGATACATTTCTACATCTTTATATGCTTTTTAAAGTCCTTTAAAATGTGAAGTACTTAATCTAGGGACAATGGTGAACGTCAATAAAAATAGCTTTTTGTCATCAATCTAGTTCTTCGATACTGGCATTCAGCAGTTATTATCTATTTCAGTAGTGGGCATGGGGCAAATTATTTGCAATGATGTACAAGTTATGGACAAGGTAATACATGTTTCTCTAAGATTACATTAAAAAATACATTTACTTTAATCCTCTCAGTAAGACTTGCTATTATAATCTACAACCAAAAGTGTCAGTCTTTTTTCACACTGTTATTGACAAAAGTGACTGTAATCTCATGCAGATGAGATATTGATCTGCTACCGATGTTCAGAGAGCAGCCAAAGGGGAACCACATTACCGGCTACAAACTTCATCAATCATAGTTTCCTTAATAATGGAAGATGTGCATATAACCATTAACTCATATTGCATCTCTGGCTAGAATCCAACATTCAAATAATAAAGGGGATCTTTTTCAAAGGATACTTTTGAAGGAACTACATACAATTTCAAATATTCAACTTTTGCTCACTTAAAGCTAATTTATCTATATAGTTCATAGAAGTAATAAAATGCATCACCTTGATTTAAAATAATTTGCTGGCAACTCGAAGCAGAATATAAAATTGCCTTAATTTAGTTATAATATCAAAGAACTAAATAACTGTGAAAAATATTATTCAAAATGAGCAGAGGCTGTGCTGGAGTCCTAATAGCAGTGAATTTAATGATAAAAAGCATATCATAAATATTTTCTATATATTCTATTTATAGTCTATTTGCAGACTCATGGCCTGTAAGGTCCCAGTAAGGGGCAACAGCTGCGGTAAAGGGGGTGCCCTCGGAGGGTTGGCATGCTAGGCGACAGCCTGGTTTGCCTAATGTAAGTGTCAGTCCTGATTGAAGGTAATTCCTTTCAGACTATCTTCCTGCTGTGTTGGATCTCCTCAGTCGTTTTAAGGCATTGCAACTGATCTTAATACTGTACTGGTCCTCTTTGGGTATTTTAGGATCTTATAGCCATTGATCTTGGTGTAATACAGGACTGCTTAGGCTATTTTGGGGTGTTGCAACCATCATTCTTTGTACTGTACTGTACTGGTTATATTTGGGTGTTATAAGGTCTTCTAATCTATTTTGGTGCTGTGCTGGTCCTCTTTGAGTATCTGAGGGCTTTTCAGTCAATTTTGATGCTGTCCTTGCTTTGTGATGCAGTCCCTACTAGGCCAGCAGGCTTGAACTCTCTTTTTATGACTCTTTTAGAAATTTCTGTTATTATACTTGTTTGCCATCTGTTTTCTGCCACAAGTATTATTTCATTTTAGATTCTTCCAGCCTATCTTGCTGCTGCTTTGGTCTTCCACTAATCAACTAGAGCAGCGGTTCCCAAACTGTGGGTTACGACCCCAAATGGGGTCGCAAAATAATCATTTGGGTTTGCGGGAATCTGCAGAGTTCTGGGGGAGATAAAGAAGACTGTCATCAATATTCTGCATCTGCTGCCTTTAATCAACTTCCCCCACCCCTGATCCAGCATCAGCCTTCCCATTCCTTCTGCGGCCAATTGAATTGTGCCCCTCCTTCATTGGCCAATTGAATCGTGCCTCTCCTTCAGCAGCCATTTGAATCGGCCCCTTCTTCAGCGGCCAATTGAATCATGCCTTTCCTTCTCCATCCAATGGAATTGTGCCTTTCTTTCACGCGACCAATTGAATCACACCCCTCCTTCAGCAGCCAATTGAATTATGCCTTTCCTTTAGTGACTAATTGAATTGTGCCTCTCCTTCATTCCCTGGAACCTGCATCAGCAAGCACTCACAAAACAGATAAGAAGTGTGGAGACCTCAAGCTGGAGTCTGTGCATGTGCAGAAGTCTTAGCCTCAATCATGTCCCGGCCCCCTTTCAGACTTCCTGTTTCTATGGGGCAGGATGCAGCTGAGGCTGAACCTTCTGAGCATGCAAAGATTCCAGCTTGTGGTCCACACATGTCATATCTGTATACTGAGTGCTGACACAGGTTCCACAGGAGGGAGGAGTAGCATGATTCTGTTGGCCTGCAAAAGGAAGGGGAAGGCTAATGCTGTATCGGGGTGTAGGAGGTTGGTTGAATGCAGCAGTAGCACTTTGTATCTGTAATGTAAGTGCTTGCTGCTGCAGGTTTGGAAGAGTATGGGGGTATGATGAAGTCCGCCGCAGCCTGGCTAAGAGAGTGCAGGATTTGGGAAAGATACTGGACTGTAGAGGAGGGGAAGGGAACATTGGATGCTGGACCACCAGGTGAAGGGAAAATAGGGAGGAAATGGGACATGATGAGGGTTGGAATAGTTGTTGAATGGCAGAGAGATGTCTGACATGGGGGTGGTACAGAGGCAGGCAGAGAAAGGATATGCTAGATATGGGGGTGGGGAACTAGGGAGACAGAAGAGATGCTGGACATGGAAGGAAAGGAGACAGGAGATGCTTGAAATTGTGTGTGGGGGGAGTTACTGGCGATGGGAGAGAAAGGAGTTGCTAGACATGGGGGGGCACAATTACTGGTGAGACTGACAGGAAATACTGAACATTAGAGATGAGGCTATGGATGCAGAAAAAATGAGATACTGGATATGAGAGGGAGGGAGATAGAAGAAATGCTGGGCATGGGGGGGGGGGCTAGGGAAACAGAAAAGATATTGGACATGTATGGGAGGGATGAGGGAGGCAGATAGGAGATACTGAACATGGGAGAGACAAAGAGACCCTGGATAGGAAGGGTGAGAGGGGAGATGCAGGACAAGGGAAGGAAGAGACAGGGGAAAGTTAGTGAAAGACTGGGCAATATGAGGTGTAATCAAAAAGTATTGAGACTTGTTGTGTAGCTGTACAACAATACATCACACCATGATGCTATTAAACATGCAGTGACCTATCTATGTGCTCTGCATGTGCAGAGTTTAGCATGGCTACAGCACACCTGTACTTTTTAAAATCATGTGATGTTTGGTATCATGTAAAAACAGTTCTTCAGATTTATGATGAGTTAAAACATTGAACAATAACTTTGTATTAAATTCTGACAAAAAATTGGAAATTCTTGCAAAGAGACTTATGACAAGATACAACTGTATGACAATGAAAACATGAGTTGTGCTTGAGTTTATGACTGTACAAATGATTCTAAGAGGGCTGCCCAAGTGTTGACAGTGGCAAACGTTCTGGAAGACCATCCACAAGTAGGAATGAAGACAAAGTTGAAGCAGTTCATGCCGCAATACGCTCAAATTGTCGATTGACTATCAGGGAATTTGCTGAGGACATGGACATCAGTTTTGGGTCAGTAGAGTCCATTCTTACTGTCAGTTTGGAGATGAGACATTTGTCTGCAAAAATTGTGTTGAAACTCCTGTCCCATGAACAAAAAGAAGATTGTCTACAGGGAGGGAGTTATTGGAATGCAATAAAAATGACTCAAATTTCATCAAAAAGATTATTACTGATGATGAATCATGGGCTTATGGTTATGAGTCAGAAACTGAGGCTCAAGACTCACAATGGAAGACTAGACCCAAGAATGCTTCTCATTTGATAGACTAAGTCAAGGTCATGCTTGCAGTTTTCTTTGATTACCAGAGTATTGTTCATCATGAGTATACTTCAAAAGCCAAACCATCAATTAGAAGTACTACTTCCAAGTTCTGACTCATTTGAGAGATGCAGTTTGTCGCAAGAGGCCAGAGCTGCACAGGAATGGTGAATGGTTGCTTCATCATGATAATGCCCCAGCTCACATATCACATCTTGTCAAGCAGTTCTTGGCCAAACACCAAATCGAGCAAGTCCGTCAGCCTCCATACTCACCTGAACCAGGGCCGGATTTACCTTGAGTGAGGCCCTATGCCAACAAAATTTGTGGGCCCCCAGCAGGGGCGGCCCAAGGGGCGTGCGGGGCCTCATTTGCATAAGGGGCCTCATTTGCATAAATATTTGCATAATGTTACCATATACTAACTTTTAGTAAACATGCCTCTTAATGAGTGTATGAATAAAGAAAGACTAAAAGATTTCTACATTACTATAATCCAGTGCCAACTGCCAGACACATTAGGAACTACTACAAACACTGCCCATTTAGAACCCATAGCAAACCCGCCGTATCCTAAGAGCACTACTAGGACTCACAAAGCACCATACTCTACCAATCAAAAGGCAACACTGCAAATATTAAACCAATACATTTCAGAGAACAACAATACATGACCTACTGGGGAAAGAGAACAAGTGGCAATGTCAAATAGGAATTATATAAACAGAACACCTCAGCTCAGTTACACATGCAGAACATAGACCATCACCAACCAAGTAATCACAATTTAGAAACAGGAAGACAATAATTAAACTGGGAATCCCAAAAGCCAAACTTGGAATGTACAACACTGTAGAAATAAAACTATACATTAATTTGCTCTTGTACTAAACAAAGCGCAGAGTTAATGATGCACATTTACCAGAGCTGACATATTCCAATTAATAAATTCAAAATAAAGAGATATTTTTCTACCTTTTGTGTATTTTTTTCAGCTGCAATTGCTCCAGCCACTTTCTTCTGGTTTCTTCGTGTCTTCTGCTAACTCTCCATCGTCTGCTGTCCATTTGTCCTTTCTTCTCTCTTCTAGTTTTTTTCCATTCTCTCTCTACATCTGCTTTAACATACTAATCTTTCTCCTTTTGCTCTTTCCTCATTCCTATTTCATCCACTCAAATTTTACCCCTCCATCCTCAATCCCCACTTACTCTCCCAATACCCAGCCAATTGTAGATTTTTTATCCCTCCCACACAAAATATTTTTCCCTTCTCCATTTTACTCTTCCAGCCCCATCCCATTCTAATCCTCCCCCAACATCAGCTTCCTTATAGTTCCAGCCTCACCCAGCATCCATTCCCTTCTAGTCTCTGCATCAGCCCATTTCCAGTCCTAGCCACCCATCAGCCCATTTCCAGTCCTAGCAACCCCCCAACCCAATACCAGTCCTAGCCCCCCATCAGCCCACAGCCCATTACCAGTCTTAACCCCCCCAAAGCCCAGTACCAGTTCTAAACCCCTCCCAACAGCCCACAGCCCATTACCAGTCCTAACCCCATCAGCCCACCTCCAGTCTTAATCCGCCCAGCCCATTTCCAGTCCTAGCCCCCCCATAGCCCATTACCAGACAGCCCCCATCAGCCCACAGCCCATTACCAGTCTTAACCCCCCCCAAAGCCCATTAGCAGTTCTAACCCCCCCCCCAACAGCCCACAGCCCATTACAGTCCTAACCCCATCAGCCCACCTCCAGTCTTAACCCCCCCAGCCCATTTCCAGTACTAGCCCCCCATAGGCCATTAAATTACAGCCCCCATCAGCCCACAGCCCATTACCAGTCTTAACCCCCCCATAGCCCATTACCAGTCCTAACCCCCTCCCAACAGCCCCCAGCCCATTACCAGTCCTAACCCCATCAGCCCACCTCCAGCCTGAACCCCCCAGCCCATTTCCAGTCCCAGCCCCAGCCCCAGCCCCCCCAATAGCCCATTACCAGTCCTACCCCCCCCCCATCAGCCTAAAGTAAAATTTAATAAAAAAAACAAAACTGCTGGCTGCCGCCGCGGGGCCCCCTCTGCTGCCACTGCAGCATGGACTGACCCGCGGGGCCGCCTCTGCAAGCTGAATCAATCGGTCCGTCCGTCCGTCCCTCCCTCCCTCCATGCAGGCTTTGAGAGGCACAAAGGGAGAATGTCTCCCTCGCGTCTCTGTTAAGCCCGCAGGAGCTTTGGCTCCTGCGGGCTCCTTGGCTCCTTTCAGCTATTTTTGGACCTTCCAGCCTGTTGTATTTCTGTCTTGGCACTCCTTGGGAATGTTAGGGACTTCCAGCCTATCTTGATCCTGTGTTGTTTCCCTTCAGATTTTATGGGGACTCTACAGGTGTTTTAGGGCATTCCCACTGATTTTGTTGCCCTTTTGGTCCTCCTTTGGGGTTTCTATACTTTCTTGTCAATGTTACTGCAGTTTTAGCCCACTCATACTGCCTTGTGGTCATCTGAACAATTTTGCTGCCTCTTTTACCCTTCTGCATATGCCTTGGAACCTTCCTGCGAATGTTGGTGCAGTTTTATTCCACTTCCACCAATTTTGGTGTTGCTTTACCCTTTATCTGGAGGTGTTCATTCCACTCTTTGTATGACTTTGTGCTTCTGATGGTGGCTTCTGATAGCCTTTCTGCCACTGGTAGTGCCCTTTGTTCTTCTTCTGATGCAATGGGATGTTTGTGATCCTCTGGATGGCTTGAAGTGCTATTGTCACTGTTACAAATGTCTGTCATCACGTTGCAAGCAAGTTTGATTGAAAATGGATAGCAAGCCTCTCTTTTACATTATAAAATAGCTTTCCCCGTAGACCTGAATGGGGAAGAATAAGGCAAACACACAAATGATTTGTTATCTGAACAATAACTGAAGGGGGTTTGGGGGAAGAATACTAACTGAAACAAATGGTTAGTATTGGGGGATGGAGTTTGGGAGGGCATAGGTGGGGTCACAGTTTATGCACATTCCTTATAAATGTCCATGGCTTCTTTTAGCCTAATTCTTTGCCAGTTTGGTGAGTAATTTGATAAGGACACGTAGGCATCTATATGTCTTTATGAAATAGGCATCTACTTGACCTTTAGACATAGGTGGTCTGTTATATAATTACCTTCCACATATGTCATCAGGATTTCATTAGAGTAAAATTGAATTAAATATTGACCTTTTTATACTGAAGAGCTAAGATTTTAAGTTTGAATAGGCAATTACATTTTTCAAAAGCTACTTTTTCATAGTTATAAATAAGGCAAGTCATATTCTACCACTTGCTGAAAGTCAAGTATAGAATTTTCTTTCCAACTTTTGAAGCTTATTTTCAATGTTATGCATACTAGTGGAGCAAACAAGTGTGACATTTTTTTAGTGATATTTGTGCACAACGCAAGGGATCTCCACATTGCAATCTGGTAAATCAGCTCTTCCCTGATATTTAACAATTCATAAATCTGCTTCCATAAAATGGTACAAAAGAATAATGTTTACAATAGATTTGCATGGTCAACAATACGTAATATCATCCATAAACGTTACTACTTTAATGGGAGTCTATACTCAGGGTTGGCGTTACCGTTAGACAAACTTGGTGGTGGCCTAGAGAGTCAATGGTCAGAAGACGGCCCTTTGCTGCCGCTGCCACCCCTCTCTGGACCTGCAGCAGTGGCAATTACTTCTAAACAGTGACACAGCACTTACCATGAATTCTAGCGCTGTGTCACTGTTCCTGCTTCTACCCCTCCAAAGCAAATTTCCTGTTTGCATGGGGGCAGAGAGGCTAACCAAGCCACTTCTGGTCTCATTCAAACAGAAAGTCTGTATCAGGAACAGAAGCAGGAACATTGACACAGTAATGAAGTTTATGGTAAGTGCTGAGTCACTGTTTAAAAATAATCATTGCCGCTGCAGGACCCAGGAACAGCAGCCATGGGAACAGGGTGGGAGCAGGAGGGGTAGCAGGAATTAGTTTTGCTTAGGATGCCTCATATCCCTCCAGTCTGTACCCCTCACCTCCCCAGCAGACTACTTCTCCTGCTCTGCTCGTCTCCTTGCTCCTGCTCTGTTCAGCTAGACCACCGGGGATAGTTACAAGTCAACTACAGGGGTGGAGAAGTCTTAGGGGTAGGGGTATTCTTCACGTGGTCAGGGTTGAGGGTATCTTCTGGGAGAAGAGGAGTCTCAGCATTTTTGATGGCATGAGCTCCTTTAAGAAAGTGGCTGGGCTAAGAAAAATAATGCAGACTGTGTTATTTATTTACCATGGGAGACACTGAGATATAGCAGGAATATGCATTCATTTGAAATGACATGGGAAATATCAACAAAATTTCTTTTTCTAAAATGTGTTTTCCCCTGCCATTCCATCACAGGCTGGCCTCAAACTGTTTACGTTGGGGATGAAAGGAAGGCATTTGGCAGAAAGCCATCATGTCTCCATGAGGGCAGTTCACTCTATGGAAAATGCTAACTAGATTTTTTGCTTTGTAAATCTATTGACTCCTGCTGTAGAGGTTTACTCCAAAGATTTTACTTTTGCTATGGTCTTGTGCCAGAAAGTCTGTGAAACCATGTCTAACTACCCTATCAGAGACATTTACCAATCCTAATCTAGATCCTAGTTCTTCAGTTAATGATGATCAAACAGGATCTGGATTAGGCTTGGTAAACATTATTTATGTATTTATTTAAAACTCTTATATACTGCACCAATTACCTAGGTGGTTTCCAAAAAACATACATAGTAACAAAAATACAGACTAATATATGTAATAAAACATCACCAGAAAACCATAATCCCACTGACTATGCGTGATAAACTAAATACATTTTTAGCCTCTTCGTAAAAAGCTGCCCAAACTGTCAACATTTGCAACTAGAGCTAACAAAATCCTGTCCCTCCATTCAGCATTCCCCTCCTGTCCATTCCCTCTCTCACCTGTTCACTTGTCACCTTCTTTGCCATGATCTTTAGCACCACCCTTTTCCCATACCTGGTCATCCTTCCATCCAGTTTCCTCCAATGAATTATTAAACATCATCTCATCCTCTCAAAAGACAATCTGCTCCCTGAATCCACTGCCTTCTAAGTAGCTGCTTGAGCCCTCCCGCACTCTTCCTCCTCCTATTCTTTCAATGCTTAATTCTAGTCTCTCCACTGGTTGTTTTTCCTCTCGCTGGAAACACACCCTAGTTGGCTCCATTCTCAAAAAACCCTCCCTTGACCCCTCTATTCTAAAAAATTGGTGTCCCATCTCTAATCTGTCCTTCATTTCCAAATTTCTTGAGCAGTTCGTCTTTTCACAACTGTCTTCTCATCTCACCTCCACCAATGCTCTTCATCCACTTCAATTTGGCTTCAGGGAAGGTCATAGTACAGAGTCTATTCTCCTCTCTCTCCTGAACAAACTTCACTCCGCTCACGATCATGTGGCCTTCACTATTGTTTCTCTAAAACTCTCCTTGGCCTTCAATTTGTTTGATCATCACACTCTTACTGATCACCATATTTCAAACACCCCCTTGAAATGGTTTCTTCCCTTCCTCACTGCATGTTCGTTCTCTGTTCAGTCTTCCTTTTCTGCTTCCCCCTCTGTGCCCCCTTTCTTGAGGTGTCCTTCAAGCTTCTATCCTGTCCCCTCTTCTCTTCAATATTTTTCTGGTTCCCTCTAGTATCTCTGCGTATTACTACATAGTGTGGCAAGGAGGCCTATCCGGAGTCCGGGGGAGGACAAAGAAACAGGGAATTCACCCTAGTAAAGGGCCCCCTTTTACCAAGTCAGGGTAGGAAAGCCACAAACACCTCCAGGAATCAGAAAACTTCCACCTGGCCCACATTTCATGCTCCCCCTAGTGGAATGAAGGGGAGAGGATACAGGGCCCAGAACCCCTATGGCAGGGAATTCTCCAAGCACTCAGGTGCCCGAAGTCAGTCTGATTGCCCTCACCTGAGTAGGGAGGAGTTGGAGCTAGAGCCTTGGATATATGAACCTAGGCCAGAGTATGAGAGAAGGGGAGGAGAAGCAGGAAGCTGGGCTGACACGAGCAGAGGCACAGATACAAGCAAGGGAAGCTTGACTAGTGCTGAGCAGAGCAGAGGAACTGAGTTTCCAGGAGAAGAAAGTGCTAATTGGCATATAGCACGTCTGCAAGAGAGTTTGGGGCCAGGAACAAGAGAGACTCCAAGATCCCCCGGGAGGCTGTTAGCTGAGCACTGTGAGCAAGATGAGGAGTCAGAACCTATGCAGCTGGGAGAGCCCGAGGTGAAGCTGAATGATGAGGACACTCCCATGGACTGTTCCTTTTGCTAAGCTTTGAACCTGGGAACGTAGAGAAAGCAAGCCAGTCCTGAAAGAAGTCTTCCAGGAAAAGGTACCCATAGTCCACAAGCAGGGTGGCCGTGATTTCCTCGTGTTTGTAAAGGGGACGTTTACGGGGACTAAGGAGCAAGCCTGGAACTGTGATAAGCTTGTTAATCACCTGCTGCTGGAATGAGGACACGGGTAAGCTAAAGTAGCTATTATAACAAAGCTTTCTTTTGCCCCTGGATTATATTTGTTACTTGGAAGATAACCAAGAAAGGTTTGAAGCTGAATAGAAGCTAAACTACCACAGACATTAAATGTGATTTTGTTTTTGTGCTTTAGCCAGCAAGGCTAAAAAGGAATGCAATATCCTTGCTGTTAAAGACTGTGTATCCTGAACTATAGAAAACCTTTAAAACAGCTATTTTTGTGTTTGGGTTTGTTTTTAGACAATGGCTCTACTTCAAAGAGTCCTGAATAAATAATCCTGTATGTGGTATGTTCAAACCAATGTGTACAAAATAAATTTCTGTCATTTGTCTTACCTCGTTGAGCCTAGCTACAACTTTCTGCCTGATGCACCCATACAGCTAAACAAAGACTACATTTCCCAGAGGACACTGCAGAGAAATAGCTTAAAAAAGCTGAAAAAGCATATAGCGGAAAGTTCCTTTAATAACCATGCCCCTCTAAGCTAGAGGCGAGTGGTGGTGGCGTGACAATAGATGATATCATTCTCCTCCATCGTACATCTTCCTTAGTTCCCGATATTGCCCCCCTTAATTTCTGTTTGGACCGCATCCATTTCTAGATGCGTGAAAATTTCCTTCAATTGAATCCCTCCAAATCTTCTGCTACTAGGATCACCTTCGATGCTCCCTCCCCCACTCTGGCTCCTATCTTTTCCTCTGTCCCTATACCCCTAGTTTCTTCCTTCAGATATCTTGGAGTGATTCTTGATTCTTCTCTGTCTTTCGCAGAATGCATCATCTCTATCTCCCACCGGTCCTTCTACTATCTAAGTCAGATCCATTCAGTACATCCTTTCCTCTCTCCTGCTGCTCTGACCACTCTCCTCCTCTCCCTCATCATCACAAGGCTTGACTACTGTAACATCACTCTTGCCGGTCTTCCTCAATATGACCTTCACAGACTCCAACTACTTCAAAATACAGTCACAAATATTCAAACTTTCTCCTCTCGCTTCGATCATGTTCTCCGCTTCTTGCTCATCTTCTTTGGTTGCCCACTTGCTTTCAGATCCAGTACAAAATACTTACTTTCATCCACCGAACCATTCAAACCTCTACTCCGCAATATCTTGCTGACCTCTTTCACTTTCATACTCCTCATCATTTCCTATGTTCAATACATACCTACCATCTTGCCCTTCCCTCTGTTTCCCAGGTCCATCTCAAACGTACACAGCACTCTGCTTTCTTTTTCTGGGTTCCTCTCTTTAGAACTCCCTCACTCACTCACTTCATTCTGGACCCTCTTTCACTAGGTTTAAGGCTGCTTTAAAAACCCACCTTTTCAGTTTGGCTTTTCATGCCACAAATCCCCCTTCATGACTCACCCAAGTCCTCTCTCTTCTTCCCTCCCTACTTTGTCTCCTTCCCCTTCTCCTCCCTACTCTGTCTCCTTCCCCTTCTCCTCCCTACTTTGTCTCCTTCCCCTTCTCCTCCCTACTCTGTCTCCTTCCCCTTCTCCCCCTTCCTATCCTCCTCTTACTACTTTTAGTTCTTCTATCTGCTCACTCTCCTGTCCTGTATGATAATGGCATTCCTTTCCTTTTCCATCTTCTGCAGCCCTTTATGTTGTTCAATGCTTTAATGCTTTAGCCTAAGTGGTTTATCAAAAACTTGAATAAAGATAAAGATAATGATAACTCATAAGGGGAAAAGAAGATCATCATTCCTCTTCATCGAACACTACGGGGGCACCACATAAGCTTTTCACCAGCACGGACCACAGACCAACCCCCCCCCCCCATTCCCCCATATATATAGTATTGTATAATAGCGCATGCTGTAAATAGCTCAACAAGAATCTACTTCATCCTACTACACATGCACTCACTGTTTCACTGCATGCACACACAAAAATCCATTACTTGCTGATTGTTTGTTGTGTAGACTGCCTTGATTGAAGGAGAAGGCAGCATAGAAATCCTTTTAAATAAAATAAATAAATAAAATAAATGAGCATGCCTTCCTAAACAAATATGTTTTTAACCTCTTCTTAAAAGCCACTGAATGTGTTACGATTTGAACTCAGGGAGAAAAATTCCACAACCTTGGAGCACTTACAGAGAACATACTGGTGCAGAGAGTGAAAAGGTGCAACCTGCCGAAGGATCGACCCAAAAAGAACCACAGTCTTGACCACTAAACCAAATTAACCATAAAATGGTCATACTAATCAAAACAACAAAATAGCTTATTCAGATATATGTTGGAATGTTTGTGATGACAGGAGAAATCCTCTCTCATGACAAAACTCTCAATTTTCTTCTTTTAAATATGAGTGAAGCCAGTAATCATATCTACCCACACCATTTATTACCCTAGGAGCCACATTCTGAATAATTTACAATGTTTGAACAACATAAGCAGGGAAACCACAATATACACTATTACAATAGTCAATTGGGTTAATAACCAATGCCTGAACCATGGCCATCAAGTTATCTTCCAAGATGTAAGGTGTCAATTTCCTGATCACATTGAGCTTATAAAAGGCAGTTTTAATAACAGCCTGAACCTGACACAACAGGTCTAATCTTGAAAATAAATTATCCCACGATTTCTAATCTTGATGCAAATCAGAATGACACAATCATCTATTTTTACATCAAGAGGTAAAGAAAGAGGTGATACCCTACTCATATAAATTATCTTGGTTTTAGGGATATTCAGAGCCAAACTATAATGGTGCATCCATTTTTAACCACATCCACACAAGTGCGTCAGAAACTAAAGATGAAACACGGACCACAAACTGAATGTCATCCACATATAGACGATAATAAAGATCTAATCCAGCTCAGTAATTTACAGTGCAGAACCATATAAATAGTGAATACAATTGTCAACAGCACCGACCCCTGTGGAATACCCATAGAATACTGGAACCAAGATGACATCCTGCCTTTAATTTGCTCCTAAGCTGATCTCTTAGTAAGAAAAGACTCAAACCATCTCAGGACTGTTCCAGAAATACCAACAGAGCTAAGTCTGAAATATCAAACTATGATTCACAATGTCAAAAGTAGAAGACACATCAAGTAATATAAAAAAATGATGTACACTGCTCAAACACCTGCAAATAATACTCCATAGACGACAACAGCAAAGTCTTAGTACCATAATACATAGACATTTTTTCACAGAATTTCTGATACAAGAACATTGTAAAATAAAAATCTTTGGCATAAATCTCTAGAGAAGGAGTCAATAGATTCCCAAGGCAAAAAAAAAAAAAAATCAAGTTAGCATTTTCATTAGAACTACAGACCAGACTAACTTTGAGTCAATCAGGAAAGAGAAAGGAAAATCATCAGCAATAGTGAGCGGGCTAGATCCAGTCCCCATTAAGCTATGACAGCTCTTTTGCCAAATGCCTGCCTTGTAACTCAAAAGTCACTGGTTTGAAACTAGCCTCTGTGAGAAAAAAAAAAAAAGACTTGTATATTTTATTTGCTTGAAACGTCTAATGACTTTTCAGCTATATTTTTCATGTAGGCATCAGCCACAGCTACCGATTTAATTTACACAATTACACTGAAATGAAAATTTATGAAAACAAAGCAAAATTAATGTATTGTTGGTGATCTTAGTTTCTGCTTCCTGGATGGTCCAATGCTTGTATGGTCTGAAGCTCTGTAAAAATGTTAACTGGATTTTTGACTTGTGAATCTCTTGATTTCTACAGTAGATATTTAATCCAAAGATTTTGTTATGTTCTTGTGCCAGAAATTCTGTGAAATCATGTCTAGGGGGTATGTTTACTAAAGGGCGCTATTTGCGCTGCTGCCATGTTATCGGGTGATAAGGTACCTTATCGACCGATGAAGGCGTATTACCGGGTGATAAGGTAGCTTAGCGCGTGATAACACGCGCAGCGGCGCAAATGAGCACTGAGGGTGGAGAAAGGCTCCCGGAGGGAGGAGGAAGGCTCCCCAGGGGTGGAGAGAGAGGATCAATGGGTGGAGAGTGGGAGGAGAGAGGCTCCCTGCACACTAACGCTGTGGATTCCTGGGCTGAAAACTAACGCCAGTGAAACCCTGGTGTTAGAGCAGATTTAAAGGGAAAAGAAACCATTTACGTCAGCAATGTACAGCAAAACCAGAGAAACCTACAAAAGTGATAAGTGTGATACATTTGCATGGAACAAAAGGTCAAATAAACATTGAAAATGACCTGAACAAAATGGAAAAAAAACATAACCAAGCTGGCCAATAGTGATATTAATGGGAAACAGCAAAAAACACTACCAAAAAAGCCCCAAAATAAAGATATTAATTTTGGAAGGGTCTATGCTCTGTCCCCATACAAGGTGAATGATCCCACAGTGAAATAGCGCTGTTCAGGGTTTTCCCTTTCTATTGGACAGGTTTCCTATGGTGTGCACATGTTCCGCAACAGCAGGGCGGGCATTTCCAAACGAGCAACTGGACAAATGCTGAAAAAGGGGAGGGCTGCAGGCGGCACATGCTGTGGTGCAGCTGGGCCACAGTGCAGACTAGGGTGATGCCTAGGTGGCCCATAGGAATGCTGAAACAGTAGAGCAGACAGACAGCAACTGATGAGGCCCAACATGGGCATGAGTGTGTTTCCCACAGTGTCACAGGGGATAGTACCCAGCAGGTACCCCCAAGGGCACAGACCATTGGCAGGGGGTGCTGGGGGGAAGCGTGGACAGCTATGCAGGCACCTCTACCCCAGAACCCACACCATAGGCAGCTGCCAATCTGCACACTGGATGGCCTGAGACTGCGTGTCACCAGCACCACCAGCAGAAGGGCATGTCAGCATGGTGACGGAGGGGTACTGGTGGTGGAGGGGGCAGTGGCAGCTGCCCAGAGCAGACCATGGCCTAGCCCTGTGTAGGTGGGTGCCGTGCACTGCAACAGACAGGCCCTGTCTAATGAACAATCATGGTATCCCCAGGGAATGCACTGTCTCTGTGGCAACACAGTAGTGCAGTACACACAGCCATTGTGTTCAGGAGCAGAAGGTCACAGGTTCAAGTCCCAGCTGTGGTTCTTGCCAATCCAGTCCCCATATTTTACCCACTACTAAAATGTGGTAATACAGACAGAACCTTTATTGCAGATAATGTAAACATGCCTAAAACACCTACATTTTACCCTACAGAGCACAGACACCATAAACATGTGCATTACCTAGAGCAGAGTCTCCCAAATGCAGTCCTGGAGGGCCAAACACCATTCAGGTTCCATGCTGCCTCTAATAAATATGGCTGTGCTGCATTTCTATGCACCGCCCCCATGGTATGCAGATGTATCTCATGCATATTCATTAGGGACAGCATGAAAACCCGAACAGTGTTTGGCCCTCCAGGACTGGAGTTGGGAACCTCTGCCCTAGAGCAGCGGCTAACAGGGGCAGACACAACCACACCTACAGGCTCCAGTATCCAAAGCCTCCTGGAGAGGCAGGATGTTGGGATCTGCATGCATCTCCCAATACTAGCACTTGCATACCTTAGCAATGGCACCCTAAACCTGGGAATACGGGACACATCTAACAAAAGGTTGCTATGAATACTGGCAGATAGCAATTCCTAAGTTAAGCAAAATTTGCTGATTGAGCTGCATCATAGCAACCTTTCTGATGTCTGTGGAGTGTGCTTCAGGTATGGTGTCTGACAGTGTTTATCACCCTGGGGAGTGACCCCAACAGTATTGCGTACCATAGCCATGCCTGCACTGTGCCCAGGACTGGTGCGGTGGCCAGGGCTGCCAAACACCTCTATAGTTGCACAATGCTGGCATAAGTGTGGGGAGTGTGTGTCTGTCTCCCCAGTGTGTGGTGACTGCCAACACCTTCCTCAGCCTACACTGCTTGCACTGTTGCCAGTGTCAGCCTGCCAATGTGCATAATGAGGAGCAAGGTACAATGGGTATAGCCCGGACAGGGTAGCCTGCCCAGGATGCATCTGCACAGGGCATAGGGCAATGGCTTGGACATTGTAGTGGCTAGCCCACCACCTGCATGGACAGGGTAGCCACAGCATGTCCTGCTGGGAGGTCACTCTCGCCCTGACTGACCAGTAACCACGGCATGGCTGGGCTCCCCCATAGTGCTATATCACATTTCTCTCAAGTGAAATGTATTGATTCCCTCTTCTGAGGCCCAATCACTGACTTATCTGCTTGGTGGGTGTGCTCACATCCCAGTTTTGGGTGCACACACCTTCTCCAGGAACATGCACTGTGGATTAGCTAGCAGACTGCAGTTTTATGTGTATGGCTGGAAGACCTTGCAGGGTGCAGTGGCTGGTGACTCACTGTGCTTGCTGCTGGAGAATGTCAGATGGTGGTGGGGAGGCAGCTGAACATTTCCAGGCCTACTGTCTGTTTGCCATTGCCGTATGGATGTGTACAGCTCTGCATTGGCTGCCCTGTAGGGTGTCTGTTCCCCAGCAGGACTGGGGGTGATGGCCCCCCTCCACTGCCACCATTGCAGAGAGGTAGAATGTGGATCTGTTGGTGGGGGATCCTGTCTCAGAGGGTGGGTTGGGTGGTGGTACATAATCTGCCTATGGGTCCAAACACCCCCTTCCACCCCTTCCCCCCTCCCCCCTACCCCCAGGGGTCCTGAGACGTGCTCCAAATGGTCTGTCAGTCCCCCTGGTGATATGGTTTTGTGTGCCCTTGCAGTTTAAAACATCTGCCCTTCCCTCAATTGCCCTGAGAGTCCATTAAAGTGGGCTCCCAATCACCCTGGTGGTATGGATTATGCCGTTGTTGCTGTTTCCTAATTCCCCCTACCCCCAGGAGTCCTGAGAGCCTATTAAAGTGGGCTCCCAGTCACCCTGGTGGTATGGATTATGCCGCTGTTGCTGTTTTCTAATTCCCCCTACCCCCAGGAGTCCTGAGAGCCCATTAAAGTGGGCTCCCAGTCACCCTGGTGTTATGGTTAATGCCGCTGTTGCAGTTTTCTAATTCCCCCTACCCCCAAGAGTCCTGAGAGCCCATTAAAGTGGGCTCCCAGTCACCCTGGTGGTATAGATTATGCCGCTGTTACTGTTTTCTAATTCCCCCTACCCCCAGGAGTCCTGAGAGCCCATTAAAGTGGGCTCCCAGTCACCCTGGTGGTATGGTTAATGCCGCTATTGCTGTGCTATATTCCACCCTACCCCTAGGAGTCCTGAGGCCTGCTGAAAGTGTCCTGTCAGTCACCCTGGTGATATGGTGTATGTTGATGATGATATGTGCTAAGGCACCCTACCCTCAGGAGGCCTGAGACCTGAGTGCAAAGGTGGGTATGGGATCTAGATATTGTGGTAGGTGATGCCGGGTTGGGACACACATTGCCCTTATTCCCCAGAGGCCCAGACCCCAGTACACATGTCTGTTATGGCTCATGATTTTATGGTAGGTGCAGCTGTGTATGTGCTGTAAACCATCACACCCCCAGGATCCATAAGATCTGCTTACGAAGGTCTGAAACAAATCCATATATCATTGATGTGTATGCAGTTTCAGGTCACACATCTGCCCAATCCCCAGGAGCCCCGTAACTGATCGCAGAGGAACATCATAGATGCTGGTGTAACAATGCCCACACCACAAAAACAAAACGTACCGGTCCAAAACCGTTCCATAATCATCTTCGTTCAACATCCAAGTATATATATCAATGTTCATTATATGGTGTTAAACACACAATACTGCACATAAGATCTCAGTAACCATGGGCCTACAACACGCATACAACAGACTAAACTGTCATAATGTACTAGCCCTTATAACATCACTGACCTTCCGTGCAGACCCTGACAAGCCACCCAAACTCAATCAATGAGACAGCACTTAACTGTCAGAAACATGCTTTGTGTCTCAAAGGGTGACCGTCCTGCTTACCCCTCCCCAATGCCACAACTGAGAGCTGAAAGGCATTCTGCATGCATCCTTGCCCCATCAGGGGATAAGCGCCTGTCCAACAAAACATATAACCAACAGGAAATACACAACCAATGAAGAACAACAGCACAAGCCAGCACACCCAACTCAGGCCCCGCACTCACCCCTATTCAAAGTTAGTAAGGCAAACAGCCAGTGGATTGTGGATGTCATGTTGGTTATATGTTCTGAACACACATGCACAGACCCACAGCCACACATGCAGGTGGCACTGGCAACCATTAGTAGAAGAAGCACTGAGCAGAGGCGCAGGAGCAGCACGATGCTGCGCACAGAGATGTGTGATATGTGTTTGCCACCCACCAGAGATATATGGTCATTAATGCACCCTCGCATTGTCTTCCCCCCCTAGGTGGAGGACCTACGGAAAAAGGGCCGGGAGATGCGGCTGAAATGCCCTGGCCTCCTGGAGCAGCTGCAAAGGCGGGCAATGTCCCAACGTGGCGGTGAGTGACACGACCTCTACAGCTCTGTAGATAATGTCACAGTGGCCCACCTGCCTCTGCGGCGCCAAACTATTTATATGTGTTATGTGACTCACATACTGGTGTGCTAATGACTGTCATCCCCCACAGAGGATGACCATGCTGGTGAGCGCCCAAGGAGACGGCCCACTCCCCAATGCAGAGCGGAGGAGAAGGAGGAGGAGACAGAGGAGGAGGAGGAGGAGGCGGAGATGGAGCAAGAGGAGGAGGAGGAGGGGGCAGTGGAGGTGGTGGAGGCTATAGAGGAGGTGTCAGGGGAGGAGGCAGCAGAGGCCCCTGAGGCTGATGAGGGCAATGGGGGACTAGAGAGGGTGGAGGGTAGGGTGGGAGGGGAGGGTGAGTGTGTAGGGGTCATGTCGGGGGGAGGAGGAGGAGGGGAGTGTGGAGTGTGATGAGGGTGGGTGGGAGGTGCCAGGGGGGATGGGGTGGGGGAGGGGGAGGTGGTTGCTGTTGAGGGTGGGGAGGGAGGCATGGAACACAGAACAGCACAGGACACTGTGGGTCCCTGCCAGCCCCTGCATATGTGCGGGAATGGTGCCCGTGTGGGTGTGGCTATGCCCACCCCTTGCCACAGACAGGGCCCATGCACATGCCACCACATACACACCTGGCACCATGTGTGTGTGTGGTGGTAGGTGCGTCCAGGACCTGTATGTGGCAATGGACGGCGTGGTGAAATGCCTGGGGGCCCTGGAACGCACCGTGTGGGTGCTGGCAGGTACCGTACAGTGGGTGGCTGTCGAGATGCAGCGTGTGGTGGGTAGCGACGCTGCAGCTCAACAGCCATCTACTGATGGGCGTCCCAGGAGCATTTGATGACCCCTGAGGTGCCCACACATGTGCTCTGTGCTGTCCTGTCTTCCGGGACACAACAGTACAGCTGTGTGCCTACAGTGTGGATTGGGGAATGTTGTCCAGTGGACATTGGGCTTGATGGACCGTGTTCTCACACAGTATGGCATATGTTATGCCCAAAAGTGTTCATGTAAATATTTTAATGTACCTGTTGTACATATCCTTTAAATACATTTTTGATACCAAATCACAATGGTCATGTGTCTCCCTTACACACAGACTATGGACGTAAGCATGGAACATGTGTGTAGATAGGTATGTGTATGCAAGGTTGAAATCAATGGGGCCGCGGCTCCGATAACGATCATGAACTGCTACCTCGGCTTTGTAAACAAGCCCCCTAGTCGCGTGCATGCTGTGTGTAATGTGTGGGAACCATATCTGATGCACCATGCATGTGTGCCAATAGCAGAACCGGCAAACAGCAAATTCTTTGCATGGAGGGTAAGATGTACTGATGAACCCAGGAGCTGCTCAGGGGGATAGCTGTTGAGGGCGGTCTGGGACAATGCATGTCACAAGGATGGGCGGTGGGTGACTATAAGCACTTGCAAAGGATGAACAGCCAACCTACGCAAGCCACCCTTGTCTGCCTGTGCCGCATGCGAGCCTATGTGGGAGGGCAGCCACGTAGGCCATGGTGCGGCCTGGGAGAATGGTCACACATGTGTGTCCAATGTTGGGGGGTATATGGGGTGGGAGATGGTGACAGATCCCAACACCAGACAGGTACCATCATGACAGTCGTCCTGTGCAACAGGGGAGGGTGGTTATACCCCCACGCTGAGGTCCTGTGGCTGGGACTTGCCACAGTCCATGACAAACAGGGCATGTTATGACCTATGTGCACTGATAACTGGCAGTACAGACACCCCACCACTGAGGGGCATGGGTATGTGTCATGTGGGTAGGGAGACAACATGCGGTGCAGGCTACATAGGGAACCACAGTGCCACACATTGGAAACAGACACATAGGATGTATAGGTTCATGATGTTTTATTTTTTCCCCCTCACCTCCTGCATGGACGCCCACCCCTCTGTTGTGGCTCTGGTGCTGCAGCCTCCTGTGCCGGTGCTGGCTGCTGCATCTGGGCCGCTATGGCCTCCAGGGAGCCCGCAATTCTGAGGAATGCTCCTGCACTGGTCTCATTTGTTGCCCGCAGCAGTTGTACTTTGTGGGTGTTGGCCAACAGATCCAGGTGTATCTGCACCAGTGCCTGTCAAGTGCCTGTGGGTGGGACACAAGGTGATATGTGAGATACCTCTCTAGTAGGCCACCAACACACATGCACATGTCAGGCATATCCCACCAGATCAGTCTGCAGAACATTCATGCATGCCACATCTAGCAACGCATGACCATGGTTAGACAAAACAGTGCGACAAGGCGGTGGCAAAAGCCAGGAGGATGTTGGGCTGCATACAAAGAGGGATTACCAGCAGAAAAGAAGAGGTACTTATGCCACTGTATAGGTCATTGGTGAGGCCTCACGTGGAATACTGTGTTCAGTTTTGGAGACCATATCTTGCAAAGGATGTAGAAAGACTGGAGACTGTTCAGAGGAAGGTGACCAAAATGATTTGGAGCCTGCATCAGAAGCCTTATGAGAAGAGACTTGAAGACCTAAATATGTATACTTTGGAGGAAAGGAGGGACAGGGGAGATATGATTCAGACCTTTAAATACTTAAAGAGAAATGATGAACAAACAAACCTCTTCCAAAGACGTGGAACCTGTAAAACTAGAGGGCATAACATGAAACTGCAAGGGGGTAAATTGAAAGGCAATGTCAGGAAATATTTTTTCACTGAAAGGGTGGTGGATGCTTGGAATGCCCTCCCGATGGAAGTGGTAGGGGCGAACACGGTGACTGAATTCAAAAAGGCATGGGACAAACACAGAGGATCCCTTTACAGAAATAGGAAAAAAACAAAATAAACGGTACCATCTAACTTCTGAACCATATAACGTCTCAACAAATAGGGGTGTCCTACATGGAGTGGTGGGTTTACCCCTGAACAAGGATATGGGGAGGGGTGGCCTGCGCGGAGCGACAGGTGCACCTACTCTTGCCATCTTGCTGGGCAGACTGGATGGACCATGCTGGTCTTTATCTGCCGTCAACTACTATGTTACTATGTTACTATGTTACTATGACCTGTGTGTCCCATGAGCCATTCTCATGCCTGGAAGGGGTCCTGATGAGGGGTCATGGGAATTACAGATGTCACACATGCCAGTGTGGCAGGTTAATGTGTTCATGCTTGATCTGCACACTGGTTGTCAGAGATAGGTCAGATGACGTGGGGGGTCATTGCACACACATACATATATCTGGGGTTCCATGCTCTCTACAATGCTGGTGCACATTGCAGATCATGTTGACAGACTATGCTGCATAACAATACCCATGGAGGGGTGTCTGTCGGGCAGGGTGTCTGGGTGGCCTGTTATCAGTGGTTCCCGCTGTCTGATCACCTGGGGTATATGGCCGTGCACAGTATGTGTGTGTCTGAGCCCCTCAAACATGCTGATACCTGGCAAACCATCCGACAGGAGGGTGGAAGACACCTGGCACATAACACTCCTTCCCCAACATTATAAACAATCTGCTATGCTGTCAACATCCATTCCCCTT
Source organism: Ichthyophis bannanicus (assembly GCA_033557465.1). Taxonomy (NCBI): domain Eukaryota; kingdom Metazoa; phylum Chordata; class Amphibia; order Gymnophiona; family Ichthyophiidae; genus Ichthyophis; species Ichthyophis bannanicus. The sequence continues at coordinate 428,864,278 of CM066032.1, forward strand.
GTGGATGTTGCCAACACACCCATGGGGATTGGTGTGTATGATGTTACCCACCTTCGGCATCGCGCCATGCTGAGGCACTGTGGGCCTTCAGCTCTGTAAGTATCGTGGCCATGGTTGTGGGTGTTGCACCTGATGAGCCTGGTGCCTGCATGGGGTGGTGGCTGTCTTCCATTTCAGCAGCCGCTCCAGCCTGTGTGGTGCTGCCAGCATCCCCCAATGTGGCACTTTCACCGGTGGCCATGTCCTGGGCCTCTGGCACCTCATAAATTGGCAGTGTCTGTTCCCCTTCACTTGTGTTGTCCCCCGATACTGCGGCCTCTGGTTCCTCCCCACCCTGAGGCCCTGCCACATCCTCCTCCTCCTCTGGTGCCTCCATGAGAGTGTAGTCACCTGGTATGTGGGAAAGCATACACATCACAGATAGGTTTGCACAGTCAAACTATGTACATGTGTGTAGTACATCCACCCCACGATCAATGTGTGCTTGGGGGTGCCCTGTACGTGTGCTGCATAGATACTACTACACCTCAAAATATTACTATTAAGCAACTATAGTGCACTGCCAAGCACACGCATCACTGTGATTATAGTATGACAAACAGACATTCCCTGTTCAGCGAGCCTTATAATCGTAACGGACATAGCAATAACAGGTGTGGGAGGAGGTTTGTAGCAAGAGTGAGGAGACGTGTAGAGCAGATAGAAAAAGGGATGGTGTTAGAAACACATGTGAGAGGAGGACACAAACATGGGAATTAAAAGGGGTGTGATGGAGTACAGCACCCCCATGTGCCACCGGCATAGACAAATGCTTAAGCTGCAGAAACAGGTATGAGAGTTTGCAAGCAGATGGCTGACGCATAGACAAAGGACATTGCAGGGATGGGTTGGGAGCATCAAGGTGTATGTTGCATATATACCTGCCTGGGGATGGGTGGTGTCCAGGGCCTCTGGCAGTCCCCGCAGGTATATTGGCCCAAGCCGGTCGGCCAGCTCCTGCTCCAGGGGTGTGAGGGTTGGAGTGAAGGGGCCACTCTCACCGGTGCCCATGGTGTGTTGCCTTTCGGCAACCATGTGTGCTCACACACCACATTTTATGTCGCTGAAGTGCTTCCTGAGGCTGTCAAGGTCCCTGGGTGGCCCCCCTGCCTCTGCCACAGCCACCTGCACCTCTTCCCACACCTCTGTGCGTTTGGCCACTGTGGTGGTGCTGCTGAGCCGCCCATAGAGAACCTCGTAGTTCTCCAGAACACTGGCCAGCAGGATATGGTTTTCCTGAGGGGTGAACCGCACAGCCCTCCTCCGTTCTGCAGTTGACACTGGTATCTGCCTTCTCTTGGCAGTGGGGGGGGGCCCTGTGTGGGCTGGGACCCACCCAATGTGCCTGCTGCCACCACTCCAGGCCCACCACTCCCTCCCTGCTGAGTAGGTGGCCACCCCTCCCCCACTCCAGCCATGTGCTGATGCTCCATCACCTTACGCTCCTCTCCATCTCCCTCCCTATCACTCATTCCTGCTCCTAACCCCCTAGGCTCCACCTCACACCTACTTGCCGCCCCCCTCCTCTCCCTGCTGTCTGCTACACACCTCTCCTGTCTCTCTCACCTGCTGCTCGCCTCCCCTCCTCTCTCCCTCCTCTGCTTGGCCAGACACCTCTCCACCTGCCTCTGCACTCTCCAACACCTCTCCACCTGCCTCTCACTATCTCCACCACCACTACTCACAAACACAGCCTCCTATGCCTCACACCTTCTCCTGACACTATCTCAACCTCGCTAACACCACATGCCTTCTCTCTCTCTCCTACACAAACCCCTCAATGTGACCCAGGAATGCAGGTGTATTTATAGGGTTTTTTTACATAACACGCATTGCGCATGCGTGTACAGCTGCTGCGCGCATTGCACATGCGCCGTCACATGAGCGTGCCAGTTGTGCGCATGGTGCATGCGCATGCATGCGCCTCACAACTCCTGCCTAGTTCCTGCGCATGCGCAACTGGCACACTCGTGTGCTGGCGCATGCACAACACACGTAACTTCTGCACTCGTGCGCTGGCGCATGTGCAACCCATGCAACTGCCACGCTTGTGTGGCAGCACATGCGCAACACATGCAACTGCCGTGCTTTGCGCCGGTGCATGAACAACATGCACAACTGCCACGCTCGTGTGGCAGCGCATGCGTAAAACACGCAACATAACTATACACTTTAAATACACCTGGTTCACATTGAGGGTTTTGTGTAGGAGAGTGAGAGAGGCTGTGCCGTGTTAGTGAAGCTTGTGGAGAGTCAAAGGAAGGTGTATTGTGTGTAGTGGCTGTGTTTGTGAGTGTTGTTTGGATTGTGTGGCTGGCTGTGTGTGTGTGTGTGTGTGTGTGGTGTGAATGGTGTGTGGCTTGCTAATTGAGGTGACTGTCTGTGTTTGAGTGTTGTAGAGAGGTTGGACAGGTTGAGTCTATGGCGGCCTTCGTGGTTGCTGCGGTTGCAGAGGGAAGTGAGCAGGGTCTGCGGTTGCCTGACGGGGGAGATGGTGTCTGTGAGGCTGAGGCTCAGGGCATGGGTGTAGTCCCACTGCAAAACAGACCTGCAGCTGTGGGGGCAGGCCAGGCAGGGGCTGTGCCGGCATGGTGCAGGAGTCGTGCTGAGGTGAAGGCTCGCCAGCCTCGCCTCTACAGGCCCAGGGCTCAGCTCCAGGGCATGCGTGAGGACCAGGTCATCTCCCTCTACTGCCTGAGCATGGGGGCTATTAGGGAGCTCTATGAGGATCTAAGACCTGACCTTGAGCCTCTGACTGAATGGTCAAATGCCATACCGGGTTTGGTCAAGCTCCTTGGTGCCCTGCATTTCTTTGCCTCTGGCTGTTTCCAGTCATCTTTGACCGCAGTGGGTGGCATGAGCCGCCCCACCTTCTCACGCTGTCTCCACCAAGTATTGCGTGCCATGGTCAGCCGGGTGGGGAATTAAATTGCCATTCCCCACACTAGGCAACAGTGGGGGACCCTGAACCAGGCCTTTGAGGTGTTCGCCGGGATACCACACGTGATGGGAGCTATTGATTGCACACATGTTGCCCTGGTCCCACCTAGAGACAGGGAGGTAGTGTTCCGCAAACTCAAACACTATCATTCCCTGAATGTTCAGGTTGCATATGATGCAAATATGCATATTCTGAATGTGGTCCCCAGGTTTTCAGGGTCCACCCATGACTCCTATATCCTGCATCACTCGGCACTTTTCGCTCAATTTGAGGCAGGACAGTATGAGGAGTGTCTATTGCTGGGTGTGTATTTATCATTTCTGACGTGCACATGCTGTTCATGTGACTAACCGTATGTGCAAATGTTTGTCTTGGAGGTGTATCCCTTGTTGTGTGGTTATGTCATCTTTGTGTGTGTGATATAAGATGGGGGGGGAGGGAACCTCAAGCTCCATCTTGCTAGGGAACTTTGTTCTGATAGTTTAATGGATTCTAGCATTTGTGTCGTGGTTACAGATTATGTTGTTTCCAATCCGTACACCTACCCCTTGTCGTGTATGTCTGACCTTCACACCCTGATGCATAGTTCTGATGTCCCATCATGTGATGTCATATGTTTATGTCAGGATGTGTTATGCATTTGTTCTGCACAAATATACCTGTGTCCATTTGGGAGGACATGAGCTCCTGCTTTAACGTTGCACATTTCTTTTTTGCAGGTGATGCAGGATATGGGTGTTGCCCCTGGTTGCTGACCCCTGTGCATCAACTACAGACACATGCAGAGAGGAGGTACAATGAGGCCCATGCCACCAGTCGCTCCATCAGAGAGCGCACCTTTGGCGTATTAAAGAGTCACTTCAGGTGTCTGGATAGGACAGGCGGGGCCTTACAATACAAACCACAGACTGTGGCAGAGATCATTATAGCCTGTTGCATCCTGCATAACATTGCTCTCAGGCACCATATCCCTGTCGATATTAATGAGGGTCTGGAGGAGGACCCTACGTGCCCCCCTGCACGTGCCCGTGGTGACACACCTGAGGGCACAGCGGTCAGGCGGCAGCTGATTGCAGAGCTCTTCTCATGTAAGTACTGCATATGTTCCCACCTACATTTGTTTAAATATGTGTGTACTGCTAATACTAGTTACCATTTGTATTACGATATCAGTAAGATGCAGCACTGCACTGACATGTAACTGAGACTGGCTAGACATACCAGCTTCAAATCTACTCATACCTGATACACATTAGATGTGGGCAGGGCACAACAGCAGGTGGAGGTGGATTATTTGTGTGTGGTGTTTTAGGCTTGGGTGAGGTGTTGGGCTAACATACCTTGGTTGTGGCTGCATGTGATAGGTGCTAATGTGTAGCCACACATAGTTAGTTTTGATACTTTGAGTGCAGCAAGCTGAAAGGCATGTGGTATGGCGTTAACAGTGGGAGAGCAGGCCATGGATGGGGCCAGTTGTCTAGATGTGTGTGTTTTTCATTGAGTGTTTTGAGCTGATTGTGAGGTTGGTATGCTCTGATGTGCAGGGTCTGTGCGTTAGTTGTTTTTGTATGCCACTACATGTGATACGTACCAATATCTACGTGATCTGTGGTAATTGGCTTACTGGTTTGTGATATACTTAAGGGAAATTACTGCAATACCACAGTGTGCCTGAATGTAAGGGTCATCAGTAGCCCTTACAGGGATGTGGGGAAGGATAGGGAACCTTTGAGGTGTCCAGCCAGGGGGAGTATTATTGTGCTAATTTTGTGGGATATAGAGTAGCTATGCAGTGCAGTGTTGAATATTTACATGCTGACAGAGATTATTCATGCCAGATCAGCAAGGTGTAGGTTACAGTAGGCAAGCTGTTGGCTAAATATGGGGGTGGAATTGGGTTTTAGTGGTGTTTTCAGGGGGAACAGGGCAAAGCTATCTGATGACATCTAAACATATACCACAGCACTCACATACAAGATGGGTAGGTGTGTAGAAGAGGAGGAGAGTGCAGTCCAATACAACAACTACATTGCCGACCGTAGAGAAGGAGAGTTATGTCCACACACACAAATAGGCTCTGATGGGGGGGGGGGGGAGGGTTTAGGTGCACATATAGGCTATCCATGCTTTTCCATTATCGATTTCACACAGTAGTATGACATGCAGCCATCATGGTCCGGTCACATACACACATTGGGGTGTGGTTTGGCAGACATAACTCAGCCGTTGAGATATATATTTGCAGCTCATCATCACACAGCTGTTAATGTAAGTGAAGGTATGAGATATACACCCCACGGAAATGAATATGGTCAGAGGATGGGGAGGTGCCCCTGCATAGTTCCGTGCATTACAGGAATTGACAGCAGGATAGCAGACAACATTGAGACACCAGAAGACACAGTGAGGGGCATTGGGGGAGATATGGGGGACACAGGATATTACTGCAGCCTTGGATTGATGCAGGGACACGGTAGTGAAGAAACACGTCTGTTCACCCTTTGTTACATCAACAGAGAGGTGTGAGAGGGGACAGACAGATTACAGACCCTTGTAGTTTGGCAATCACACTTCAGAGATAACTCTCACATGACAGAGATCTGTACAGTGTGATGGTGAACAGTCAGCCTGTGAAGGATCTTGGGGGGGTCTGTGAGCTGAGGACAGGAAGGTGCAGTGTGTGTTGCACAGCTAGAAAATGACATATATACATTTCCCTTGTGTTTCCCAATCCACAGGACATACCTGTTGCAGCTCCTGGTGCGGTGGTGCATTGGCAGGTGACTGTAGGTCATCCAACATGCAGTTGTCTGGGGTAGGTGGACCTACAGCTACATTGTCTGTGACGACAGTCAGGGGAAACACATGTCCTCAGTGATGTGTCATATTGTATATATGATGTTGTTTACCTCTTTTCCCTGCACCACCATAACCCATATCATGGTGTTGGCACACATATCCCCATGTGTTCCTGTCCAGTTTGTCCTCTGCAACACTGTGTCTGTGACACATCCAACAGAGCTGCATGTGTGTGGGTGTCCTAGGTGTTTTGATGGTGGGATACACGTACACCCTTCCCCGACATTGTACCATCAGCCAACACCAGTGTATCATTGGATTTCACAGGGCCTTTCGGTCCAACAATCTCCAATTGGGCACATACCAGCTGTATGCTACTGCTGGCACACTCACCTTAGCATACTGTGTGGGTGTGTTTCTTAGGGTTGGCTGTGTGTTGATACAGTGTGCAGGCATTTTACATTATCATGTGGTGTGAGGGGTCTGTACACCTGGGGGCAGTGATGACTGTGCTATCTCTATCTTGCTGCTGTTTACCATGTGAACATTGTGGACATGTGTTGTGTGTTGTGAGAAGAACTGTGTCTTGTGTTGTGACATAGACTGTTGAACAGAATTTTTTGTATCACAGATATCGCCATAATGTGGACATGCATCAACAGTGGCTGGACATGGTTACATGGTGATTCTACCAATTGTGATGACATTGTCTCCCTTCACTGAGTGACCCAGGGGATCCCAGACATACACTTGCTGCATGCACATGGTAAGTTGAACCTTATTTTTTGGGGGATTACATCAGCCTTTACATGTTCATGATTTACGTTTTGTTTCATAGACATTTCATGTTGGCTCTCTGTTCCAAAAAACCTGATGCACATGGGGTGGAGCTGTGACACGCCTGGTTAACATGGGCATGGACATGGACATTAACATATCCATGTGACAGCCACGTCTGCAGTTCCAATTCCAAATTTGACCAACATGCAGTGTGTTCTGTGTTGTGCTCATGTCATGTTTGCCTGTGTGACGTTTTATTATGCACATAGTCATGTTTTGCTCTCTGCAATTTGTGCTGATGTTGCAAGCAGCATACCAATACATCATTTATCCTCTTCTGACACAGGGCAGTGGACAAACCAGCCACATCTACTACAGTGCATTCGGCATCGCCATCATCCACCTGTTGGGGGACACACCATCATGGAACTATCCCTGGGAAATGCTGCCATAGGATGTTTGACCTCTGCGAGTGGGACACATGTCTAGGATGGACAGTATTCTTGTTGGAGTGTGACTTGCGCCATGACAGACCTCTCCTACACACTGTTGCTGCCATGCTCTGGCTGGGTGTCGTGTTCATCGCAGAAGACACACATGACCTTTCCAATACTCTGGCATATTGGGATGTGACACTTGACTGTGCATGCCCAGGGTTTCAAGGACAGTTTTGACCTGACTTGTTGGATTGCAGACACACTTTGCACTTTGGACACTGCGTACTGGTCCCCACGTGTGCAACAGGGACTTACATTGTTGCTGTATGTTGTCCATTCCTCAAATGTTGTGTTTTGGCCATGTGTGTGACATGGACCACAGGAAACGCTCATCTGTTTGGTTCACCACAAGCATACAGCCATGCGTGTGGCATAGGGGGAGCAATGGAGAGGTCCTGTTGTCTATGTCCACCTACTCTCCACTTGGACATGGTACAGTTTTTGCCACAACAATGCTTTGCTGCACACCAACAGCTTAGATTGATGTTGTCACTCACCAAGGGTGTTTCCGTGTATGTGTGGCATCACTGTATCATGTTGATACATACACGGTGCACATGCATATGACTGACGTTGTTGGGGAAACACAGCATGTGGCAATATGGCTTCTGTGTGGTTTACTCTACAATGTTTGCCGTCACTTTCCATCTCTCTATACTGGTTTTTGGATTTGCTTACTGTCCAGACGTGACGCTAAACATGTATTTACGAACCTTGCATTGCATGTCTGCACACTCCTATTTATCCCCTCAGGTAAGGACACTCACATTGCCCCATTATATTTGGACTGTTGCAGTGTGAGTGTCCATTGTCTTCCTTCAATTGTGCATTCCATGTACCGTGATATATATGTACAGACACTGTTTCCACACCAGCCAGTGCAGGGGGACCTTCTGCATAGTGTTATCTCTGCATGTTTCTGCAGGTGGTTATTTTGCAATTGTCTCTGCATTCATGTGCCTCTCCTACCTATTAGCATATCCTCATTGTACTTTTGACAATTGTTTAGGGTTACATTATTGCAGCTTTAGTTCCTATATGGAGCATTATGTGACAGCTGTAACATATATTTCCATATGTGTCTTTAAACTTTCAACATTTTAAAAACATATTCTGTTCTCATTTGTGTGTCTCCTGTGTTGCCAGATAGATATGTTTTAGGGAACAGATCATGACTGATGTGTGTCGGGCCCTCATCATGCACCACCTACTGTCTACATGCACTCATATGTAAGTAACACATTTGAGGCGTGCAGGAGCATGTGGTGTGTGGGGGCCAAATGCATACTGCACACCATGCACCTGATGCACATTATCTCTCCTGCCCCTCATTTGTAGATGTGCCAGTGACCTTTACGTAGGATGTGGGTTGCTGCCCTGCTAAATGTTGGTTTGGCCTTTCACCTGGGATCCACCCACCTGGGTATTATGATGGTGGTATCTACACTATCTGTGATGATTAAAGAAAATAAAGATATGTGTTTGACATACATTTGTCTCGGCTGCTGCTTGCTCACACTGACACTTGTATTTGATGCTTTTCTGGTCATATCCATGGTCCACCTGTGCTCACATCTGTACACGGTGCCAGCTGTCTATCTGCCAGGTGTTTACCACATCACTGGATGTTGCAGGTTCCCATAAACACCTTCCCTTTGAGGTACTATTTTGGATCTATGCTCATAGTGCTTGTTTGGGATAGTGGTTACAGACATGTGTTATGAGACCATAGGTTGCAGGTTTGATCCCCACATTTTTTTTTTTGTTTAAATTATTCTGTTGTGATGACATGACCATTTGGAACCTGCAGCTTCATCACCTATGCACACACACTTCCATCTTTTCACTGTACACCCAAGTATGCCCTCTGTGCTGCCTATTCATCACATATTGGCTGTTACATATGTCTCTAAATTTATGGGGTTTACATGGCAGTCCGCTTGGGGAATTGGCATTGCTGCAGTTCAGCTGGTCTGTGGCACACCTGTTTGCAGGTTTGAATCTGTCTTGTTGTGTTCCATATTTTCTCCTGCTCCACAGAGCATCCCTTGCCGCCCTTTGGGTTTAGGTTCTTTCCTCTTTTGCATGCTGTCTCCACTGCATAACATTTAATTGTGTGTGTGCAACTAGGTATATTTGGGTGTTGTCCCACTTACAGACTGTGATGTGATCTGTACAAGCCATATCTGCATGTGCATTTGATCATGGTTACTGTTGGAGGTTTGCCTATCATGGCAGCCAGCAGGCTGCTTGTGTGATGCCCTGCAGTATTCTTGTTTGCAGCCTTTGCTAATGAGCTCACATTGGTGGTGTGGCCTACTGGTTTGTGCATTGACACTTGTGCTGATGGTCATAGGTTTGATTCTTCTCTGTTCTGTTTCATTTGTTTGCCTGTGCTGCATAGCTACTTTTGAGTCCTGTGACAGCCATATCTGTGCAGATCTGTGTTGTTAGCACATTGTACCCTTATCACAGTTGTAAACCATACTTCTGTCCGTCTATGTGTGTCTGCCAGCTTTATGCCATTCTACCCTGCTGTGCATGCTGCTACCCCACATTCTGCAATGGTACACATTTCTGCATTGCAGCTCTCCCTGGTTGCCTCTCCTGTGTGTGCTGTGCATGGCACTACTCTCCTCTGTCCTCCTGGCATTGCACTTCTCCTAAATTCAAACTAGAAAGTGTGCTGTGTTAGTTTCTTGACTTAAGCAAATTTCTTGCTCCTCTCAATGAAAAACAAGAAACTTAATCAGTGGCAACAAGGTCTCAGAATTGCGGGCCACCACCGACTCTCCGAAACGCCAGATGTTATACTGCCCTTTATACATCAACGACCTTAAAAAGTTGCTCCAGCCACTATTTTTATTAATTTTATCAAGGAAAAGCTTAAATCTTTTAGTGCTTATCGATAGAAATACAACTTGTGGCTTCCAAAGTGAACTCAAAAATATTGCTACTTAGCTTTCATTCAGCTGTCATGAGAAACTTGGGAAGTCCAACCGTTGAAATTCATAGTCCCGACGCTATCAAGCGCGCTATGTAAAAGCGTTTCACCCTGGAGGTTTCGTCAGGGGAAATTCACAAAAGCACTGCGAACAGAATGAGTATGTTTAGTCCAAACTTTCATTTCAACAGCAATTTCATTTGAAAATAGAGGAATCATTTCAAAAACATTCATACCTTTGAGTGGTTCAGAAAGGGAAAACTCGTGAACTTAATGGCTTTATCGGCGTCTACTGCTGGCCAAAAACTGCGCATGCGGAACAGTTTAAATAGATGCAGCTTTGTCAGTCACATGACAGATCTCATTCATCTAAAACAAGCCTCCCATTCTATCCGCATATTCAAGCCCCCTGGGATAGTAGTTTGTAATTGATGTATCCATCGTTGCTCAACGTATAATAATGCTCGTTCCTGTGTTCTTCCTAGTTTGGATGTCAACACCTGTTCTATACAGAAACATTTTAGATCTTCATATAGGTGATGAAACTCAAGACAATGATCAGCCATAGGTGCTTCTCGTCTACGACATTTCAATTTATTCTTGTGTTCATTCATCCGGACCCTAAATGGTCGTATAGTCTTTCCAACATAGAGTAGGTCACAGGGGCATCTTACACAATAAACTACATGCGTAGAACAACATGAGGTTGCATGGCGAAGTTTGTATGTTCTGCCTTTTTGATTGAATTCAGACAGTTCTTGGGTGATATTGCACACGTTACAGGTCCCACATTTAATCTGGAGCCGGGATTTGTTCTTTATGAAAATTTAATGTAAATTTGATATTATTATCTCTACTGTTCAACCAATTATGAAATTGGAGCAGATGTTCCGTTGTGTCTTGCCATAGAACAGGTGTTGACATCCAAACTAGGAAGAACACGGGAACGAGCATTATTATACGTTGAGCAACGATGGATACATCAATTACAAACTACTATCCCAGGGGGCTTGAATATGCGGATAGAATGGGAGGCTTGTTTTAGATGAATGAGATCTGTCATGTGACTGACAAAGCTGCATCTATTTAAACTGTTCCACATGCGCAGTTTTTGGCCAGCAGTAGACGCTGATAAAGTCATTAAGTTCACAAGTTTTCCCTTTCTGAACCACTCAAAGGTATGAATGTTTTTGAAATGATTCCTCTATTTTTAAATGAAATTGCTGTTGAAATGTAGTTTAAGCTAAACATACTCATTCTGTTCGCAGTGCTTTTGTGAATTTCCCCTGACGAAACCTCCAGGGTGAAACGCTTTTACATAGCGCGCTTGATAGCGTCGGGACTATGAATTTCAACGGTTGGACTTCCCAAGTTTCTCATGACAGCTGAATGAAAGCTAAGTAGCAATATTTTTGAGTTCACTTTGGAAGCCACAAGTTGTATTTCTATTGATAAGCACTATAAGATTTAAGCTTTTCCTTGATAAAATTAATAAAAATAGTGGCTGGAGCAACTTTTTAAGGTCGTTGATGTATACAGGGCAGTATACCATCTGGCGTTTCGGAGAGTCGGTGGTGGCCCGCAATTCTGAGACCTTGTTGCCACTGATTAAGTTCCTTGTTTTTCATTGAGAGGAGCAAGAAATTTGCTTAAGTCAAGAAACTAACACAGCACACTTTCTAGATTGAATGGGGAGGTTTGCAATTATTTGATATACTATCGCTCTCATGATAAGAGACCATCATTCGATTGCACTTCTCCTGCCAACTCTGCCTCCTCTGGTGGACACGTATCCCTATCCTCTGCCACACACTGTCATTGTTGCACTGTACATTACTATCACCCTATACATCGGTACAGCTGCCCGGATATGTTTGTACGCTTTACCTGCTGCCATATGGGCTGCACGCAGATTTGGCTGGTCCATGAGCTCCGTCATCTACTTCCTTTCATCACCTATTCATTGCCTTTCCTTGGTGTTCTGTGCAGTGTTATGGTTACATCTGTGTTTGAGTCATACATTTCATGCTTGTGACCTTGGGGCACCTTTGGGCCCCTGGCCACCATCTCCTGTGTCACCTTCACATCCCTGGGGCATCTTTCACAGCACCTTAGATTGGTCCAGCTTATGGGGCACCTTATATGCTGCCTTGGAGGGTGCCAACCTTTCCTGTCGCCCTCTGGGGCACAGTATGATCTGCCCTGGTTCTTTATGATGTGTCTTTTTGTGCACCCTAAAAGATGCATTAGGTTGTGGCACTGGGGTGCGGCTTTTTTGGCTGGCAGTGCAGATTGTTGGGATGTGTCCAGCTCCTCCAAGCAGCAAAAGTGTTTTCCTCAGACAGCCTTTTTACTGAGCCCATGGGGGGCTTGAACTTATGACCCCTGTATCAGCAGGCAATGTATCAACCAGTGTGCTACACCTCTGCTGCTCTATTTGCACGTTAGCGCGCCTACTTAAGATTACCGCGCGTTAACGTGCACCACTCCCTTTATCGGGCGATAATGTGCGCAGCACACATTATCGCGAGATAACGCGCATTTGCTATGCTTAGATTGGAACGCCCACTCCTTTTATGGCATTCTGCACATTATCGCCGGGCGTACGTTAGCGCCCTTTAGTAAACATACCCCTAAGTATACTATCAGAGATGTTTACTAAGCACAATCCATATTCTGTTTGATCATCACTAAATGGACAATCAGGATTTAGATTCAGCTTGGTAAACGTCTCTGGACACATAGTTCACAGAATTTCTGACATAAGAATATGGCAAAAGAAAAATCTTTTGAGTAAATATCTACATCGGAAGTCAATAGATTCTCATAAGACAAAAAAATCCAGTTATCATTTTCCATAAACCTGCAGACCATACAAATATTGAACCAAACAAGAAACAGGAAGGAAGATCATCAGTAATTTATGAGTTAAGAACCTGCCCCCATGGAGATGTGATGGCTCATCCACAAGGTGCCTGCTTTCTAACTGAGAAAGTCACTGGTTTAGGACCAGCCTCTGACTGTAAAAAGTAAAAGCTAGGTTTTTTTTTTAAATTGTCTGAAACCTCTGTTAACCTTCTAACTATGTTTTTCCTGTGGGCAGCAGCAACAGCTACCTCTTTAATAAATAAAATTGCTCTGAAATGAAAATGTATAAAAATGAAATGAAGCAAAAGGAGAAGGAAATCTTCCTCAGAAAAGTTCAGTAGAGGGTAGCGGAAGACAAAAACCATGACCAAACGCAAGAAGATATCCAAAAAGCTTTATTGTGGACCCAACTTAACAAGTTTCAGCCTTAGGCCTTCTTCAGGGGTCTAAAGACAGACATGGACATAGAATTAAAATATGAATAATCATAATACAAACAAAATACATAGAGAGTTTGTAATACATTAAAAAATATAATACTTTACCAAAGAAGACAAAACAAGAAACATCTTTAAGAGGTGGATCAAACCACTCTTCCCAATCTATGGTGAATAAATGAACAAAATAAATATAGCATACTATATGCATATTGAGTAAAAGTAATGCCATAAAAAAAATATATATATATATATATTTATAATTTATAAACCATAGATATAATGACCAAACGACAAACACATAATTATTAACATCTACAGAAATCTTTAAAACAAAAAAAAGAAGATATATTATAATGAAATAAATAATCATAAAAATAGTTGCCTGATGATGCACCAGCAAGGGAATGCATATAAGAACATAGGGTACTTTAAATGTGAATGTCTTACAGCGTACCAACATGATAATATATAGGGCACATAAAAAAACAATAAGTACAATGGCATAACAAACTGAAACAAAATGAAACATTAGAGCTATTTCAAAAGCAGACCGCCAGTGCTACATTCCATTCAAAACATTACAAAAAAAGTGTGTGAGACACCGCGATCGAAAACAGAAGGTGCCGGTATAACTCATTCACAGTAAAAGAAAATTACGTCCGTATAGAACTAAAATGTATAAAACAAGAATGAATCGAAGACTATTATAAGTGAACAAAATGTGCTATAGACATCTCAAAACACAATATGTCAGAATAAGGTAGTGCTTTAAAAATCTTAATCACTTAACCCTCCATAGCCCATGTTCCCTGTAAAATAGTTATCTCCAAGTTATAATGCCCTGTTCAATGTAATTTCAGTTTGTTCAATGTAAACCGCCTTGATATCATGAAAGGCGGTATATAAGAAATGTTAAATAAATAAATAAAATAAAAATCGCCATAATAAAATACTTGAGCTTACCATTAGGAGTGGAGCAAGCAATTATCTACAAACTTGTAAAAATGTTTTTGTTATAAGAGTGGAAGAAGGAATACATTAAATAGAAGATAATAACAAGAGATCTTGCCATAAAAGGAGATAGCTAAACAGGTTTACCTTACTATATTGAAAGAGTGTGTATTAAAGCACGAAAAGCCAAGGGGAAAAGAAATGTTTGCAAAATTTGCAGCACCACAAATAGAAGATTACAATCACATTAATTAAAAAATAACCATGAAGGGTAAGCGTAGGAACTGAAAAAGTACAAATTGCATAAAGACTGCAGTAAACAGTTAAAAACAGAAGACGTTACCTGTCAGCAATGCCAGAGCGGGAAAACGCCACGCAGATGCAGAGAAGGCATTAAAAACACAGTGATGGAACATCCCACTGCAGGCATCATAATGATTGACAGAGCCTATAGCTGATACTAAAAAACAGCATCTGAAAGGAAGAACGTCTTCTTTGTATAATACATTAAAAATTATAAAGCGCTATTGGAAACGGAGCTTTATATTTGTTGATGTATTACAAACTCTCTATGTATTTTGTTTTTATTTTGTTTGTATTATGATTATTCATATTTTAATTATATGTCTGTGTCTGTCTTTAGACCCCTGAAGAAGGCCTAAGGCCAAAACTTGTTAAATTGGGTCCACAATAAAGCTTTTTGGATATCTTCTTGCGTTTGGCCATGGTTTTTGTCCTCCGCTACCCTCTTCTAAAAATGGAATGAAACAAAATGAAAATTTAATAAAACAAAACAAAATAAAATGAAACAAACTGCAAACAACACAGGAAATGAAGCAAAAAAAAAAAAGGTTTTGCCAGCACATGCCTAAGGTATTGAAGTACTCACATTATTTTACTGCAGCTTATTATTTCTCGTCAAGTCAAAGTTAACCAAGACACTCACTGGTAGCTTTCCTTTCTTTTTTCATTACTCCTTCTTTCATTTTTGTTTTAATTATTCTGATTGTTCTTATTGTTTCTTTTATACTTTTGTAATCTTAGTGCTTCACCTCTTTTTAGATGTAGTATGTGCTATTTTGTTCTTATTCTCACTTTTACCCCTCTTTTTATCTTTTTTATTCTTTGATTACAAGTATGATATGATTTGTTCTCATTATCTATATTGTTTGGGGTATTTTTAGTTACTTATATATTTTGTTTTGGATTACTTTCATGTTTCAATGTTTGTATATGTTTTTATATTTTAAACCCCTGATGCAGGCTTGAATGCCAAAATTTGTCCAAGTTTGGTTTTTAAATACAATTTTGTGGGGTTGTGAAGACATCTTTGGTGTTGACTGTGGTCCTCCTCCACTCCTTTGTTGTATTATCAACAAATTTTGCAAAGATTTTGAAGCACAAGGATGTCCAAGTCTGTATAGGGGCATGGCAGAGGAGTGGCTAGGATATTCCTAAGAACTTGAATGTCCCCGACTGATCTCAGAAATGCCCTGGATGTCCTGAATCACATGTAAATCTACAGCTTCTCCAGGTGTGAACAGTCATGTGAAAAGTGCTCATTCTGTCAAACAAATGTCTGGAAGGTGTGGAGAAGGAGCTACCTTATGTATTTTGCACTTTATCAATGAACACTGAATGGGAATGGGGGCCCTTGTTTTCACTTTGCTATGGACATTCCCTTATGCTAGCTTGCTTGAGATGGAGATTTCCAACCCAGGCATCCCTTCTGGGAACATCTATGTGGCTACCAATGTGCACGTCCAGGTCAAGGATATTTATGTCCTTGAAATCAGCTAGAGACATAGACTTCCCTGGTGTTTTCTGCACGTTCTACCCTGGACAATCCCGATTTAACTTGGACATCTTTTCTAAACTCCTCCTCATAAAGTATTTGTATAAACAGTTTATTATTATTATATTGATTCACATATTTGATTAGACATTTTTATATTAAATAGATACAAATTCTCAAATCGGTATAACTTTATTATTTCATTGATTGTAATACTTTTTTTCAGAGCTCGATAAGCCCAGGTGTCAGGTCACCATGGCACTCAGAAATTTATACCTGGCACCTTGGATTTGCTACCCCCCTCCCACCAATCATGGACAAAAAAAACCTTTTGTCTGCCCTTGGGTGATCCGATCTCCTGCAGACAGAGCAGGAATGATCTTTGCCATGATTGATGGTTAGATGCAGCAGACAGCCCATCGGGATCTGATCCCACATGTTGTCTGCTGTATCTAACCCCCAATTGTGGCAAACATGCCTCCTGTTCTGCCTGCAGAAGATCAGGTCCTCATGGGCAGAACAAGACTGGAAGCCCAGGGCAGCAGAGAGCCACAGGGATTAGAGCTTTCTGAAAATAAAAAAGATGGGGCGAGAGGCAGAAAAAATGTAAAGGGGCAGTACCTTAAAAAAAAAGAAAACTAAAAAAAAGTACAGAAGGTGGGGGCACAGAGAGAAGGGGGTGGAAGTACTGGAGGGGGGGGGGGAGGGAGAAGAGGACATAGGTCCAGAAGGGGAATAGAGCGTGGGCAGGAGCTGCAAAGTGGAGGTTAAAGGGATGAATGCATGGGGACAAAAATGACAATCTGTATATGCCAAAGGGTGTATTCTCTCCCCAGAACATATATGAAAGCACTCCACCCCACATTACACACACATGCACACTCCACCTTTGCATGACAGACATAGACAGAGGCATCACACCCACACCCACATACAAATGCATTCACACACATAGGAACATAGAAATATGACGACAGAAAAAGACCACATGGCCTGTCTAGTCTGTCCTTCCATATCAACAACTACAACAGTCCCCTTTTTTCCTTTAGATATCCTCTGTGTTTGTCCCATGCTTTTTTGAATTCAGTTACTGTCCTCATCTCTACCACCTTCACTGGGAGACTATTCCACGGATTCACTACTCTTTCCATAAAGAAAAATTTCCACGTATCACTCCTGAATCTATCCCCTTCACTCTCATCCCATGTCCCCTCGTAGCAGAACTTGCTTTCAATTGAAAGAGGCTCTCCCCTGAACATTTATGCCACGAAGGTATTTAAACATCTCAATCATATCACCTCTATGCCGCCTTTCCTCTAAGGTGTACATATTAAGATCCTTCAGTCTGTCCTCATATGCTTTATAATGAAGAAAACTAACCATTTTAGTAGCCACCCTCTGCACCGACTCCATCCTGTTCACATTCTTTTGAAGGTGCGGTCTCCAGAATTGCATATGAGGTCGCACCAAGGACTTATACAGAGGCAGTATCACTTCCTTTTTTTCTGCTAGCCATTCCTCTCCGTATGCACCCAAACATTCTTCTAGCTTTGGCCATTGCTTTTCTACATGTTTAGCTACTTTAAGATCCTCAGACACAACCATGCCTAGGTCCCACTCTTCTTTAGTGCACAAAAGTACTTCACCCCCTATACTATATTGCTCACTTCGATTGCTGCAGCCCAAATGCATGACCTTATATTTTTTAACATTAACTCCCAGCTGCCAAATTCTAGACCATTCTTTAAGCTTAGCTAGATCCCACTTCATGTTATCTACACCTTCCTGGGTTTCTACTCTATTGCAGATTGTGGTATCATCCGCAAAAAGGCAAACCTTACCCGACAGCCCTTCCGCTATGTCACTAACAAAGATGTTAAAAAGAATCGGACCAAAGACAGATTGCTGGGGCACACCACTGGTAACATCCTTCTCCTCAGAGTGAGCTCCATTTACCTGTTCTCTTTGTTGCCTCCCACCCAACCAATTGCTAACCCAAGCAGTAACTTTAGGGTCCATCCCTAGTGTGCTCAGTTTGTTTATAAGTCACCTGTGAGGAACAGTGTCAAAGGCTTTACTGAAATCTAAATACACCACATCTAGGGCTCTCCCTCTGTCCAACTCCCTGGTCACCCAGTCAAAAAAATCAATCAGATTTGTCTGACATGACCTGCCTCTGGTGAATCCATGCTGCCTCGGATCCTGTAATCACTGGACTCCAAAAACCTCACTATTTTCTCTTTCAGCAGCGTTTCCAATAATTTACTCACCACTGAATTTAAACTAACCGGCCTGTAGTTTTCAACCACATCCTTACTTCCACTTTTGTGTAAAGGCACCACATAAGCCTCTCTCCAGTCCTTTGGCACCACTCCCGACTCCAACGAGGCATTGAAAAGGTCAGTCAGTGGAGCTGCTAGGACGTCCCCAAGTTCCCTCAGTATTCTAGGGTGTATCCCATCCGGTCCCATCGCTTTATCTACTTTAAGTTGAGCTAGGTTCTCACGAACACAGTCTTCTGAAAATTGTTCAAGATGTCCCTCACTTCTGTTCCTGTTTGTGGGTGTTTTCTGAGGTCCTGCTCCTGGTTCTTCATCTGTGAACACAGAACAGAAATATTTGTTAAGCAATTCCGCTTTATCCTCATCAGCTTCTACATATTCCTCCCCTTCACCCTTGTTTCTGACAATACCACTTTTGACCTTCCTCGTCTCACTAACATATCTGAAAAATGTCTTATCCCATCATTTTATTGCATTGGCTATTTCCTCATCTTTTTGAATCTTTGCTTTCCTGACTACTTTGCTAGCTTCTCTAAGTTTTTCCAAATATAGATGCTTGTCTTCCTCTTTCAGTGATCTCTTGTATTTCATGAAGGCTTCCCTCTTTTTCTTTACTTTTTCAGCTACTTCTTTCAAAAGCCATAGCGGTCTCCTTTTCCTTTTGCCTTTATTTACTATTTTAACAAAAAGGTTGGTTGCCCTTAAAATATCCCCTTTCAATTTTGCCCACTGTTTTTCTACATCCTCCAGCTGTTCCCATCCTACTAACAACTCCCTGAGGTACTGGCCCATCTTGGCAAAGTTAGTCTTCCTAAAGTCTAAGACCCTGACTTTTGAATGGATTTTAACAGCCCTAGTCCTAATACTGAACCACCCCATCTGGTGATCACTGGATGCAAAATGATCTCCCTCTATAATTTCAGAAACACTTTCACCATTGATAAGCACCAAGTCCAGAATGGCCCCTTCACATGTGGGGTCTGTTACCAATTGCTTGAATAGTTCTCCCTGTAGAGAATCCAGGATCTCTTTACTTCTAGATGATACTGCAGCAGGAATATGCCAATCAACATCTGGCATATTGAAATCCCCTATCAGTAGCACTTCCCCTTTCCTAGCAATGCTGTGTATGTCTTCAATTAACTCTCTGTCAACCTCTTCCTCTTGTGAGGGAGGTCTGTATATCACACCAGTGCAGATAGATTTTTTGTTCCTGCTTTCTAGTTTAACCCACAATGCCTCCTCTCTCCCTTTTAAGCTCTGTAATTCCAAAGCTTTAATAGTATTTATTATATATAGTGCCACTCCTCCTCCCCTTCTTCCTCCCCTGTCCTTTCTGAATAAAGTATAGCCAAGTATAATTACATCCCAGTCATGGTTTTCTGTGAACCATGTATCTGTAACTGCCACTAAATCCAAGTCGGCCACTCCCTCCGAATCTTCAACATCATCGATCTCTCTTTCCTTCTTTCTAGTTTAACCCACAATGCCGCCTCTCTCCCTTTTAATCCCTGTAATTCTATAACTTTGATGTTATTTTTTACATATAGTGCCACTCCTCCTCCCCTTCCTCCAACCCTATCCTTCCTGAATAAGGTATAGTCTGGTATAATTATATCACAGCCATGGTTGTCCATGAACCATGTCTCTGTAACCGCCACTATGTCCAAGTCAGCCTGTTCCATTAAAGTCTCAACATCTTGGATCTTATTTCCCATGCTACAGGCATTTATACACACTGCTTTCCGTATGTTTCCCCTGTTACCCATTTCCATAAAGGTATTTAATGTATTACTTACCTGGGGGCTTTCTTCACCCATGTCCAATGAGTCTAGTTTAAAGCCCTCTTCAGTAGATTAGCCAGTCTACTACTGAAGACGCGTTGACTTTTCTTGGACATAAGAACATAAGATATGCAATACTAGGTCAGAAACAAGGCCCATCAAGCCTAGTATCCTGTTTCCAACAGTGGCCAATCCAGGTCACAGGTACTTAGCAGGTTGCCAAAAAGACATATAGGTTCCATGATGCTTGTATTTGGGGCAAGTAGTGGATTTCCTGGGTCATCTTTAATAATGGTTTATGGACCTTTACTCCAGGAACTTTCATTGTGTAACCATAGTTTGGGTTGTTCTTTCATATGTATATAACTTTGCACTTGTCCACATTTAATGTCATCTTCCATTTGAACATCCAGTCTTCCAATTTAGCAAGATCCTCTTGGAATTTTTCCCAGTCCTCTTGGGTTTTAACAATTTTGAATAATTTTGTGTCATCTGAAAATTTGATTACCTCATTCATTATTCCCATTTCCAGGTAATTTACAAATATGTTAGAAAGTAGCTGACCCAACACAGAACTGTGGTATACTCCACCATTCACCTTTCTCCATTAAGATTTCATGTGGCTCATTTTAAGTGTCCAATGGTGGATTATGCATAACGGCAAAGAACACTGTTTGAATCTACACAGGTAACCTCAATTTATTCAGTTTTTTAGTTTTTTCAACTTTTTTAGAACTCTCCAAATGGTAGTGGGGTTGCAACTGTCAATCAGATTTTCTTGGTATCAATTCCCCTTTAAATGACGCCAGAATAGCAACGATCTGTTTAATTTCTGTGAAAATGCTGCATTTTCAATTGGATGTGGTCCTAATGTTCTTTATCAAAGTAAAACTTTGATTCATTTATTTTTATTCATTGGCATTGTTATGTTGATATGCCGTGATTCTTCAATGTAAAACCGTGTCTTAAAAGTATTTGAATGATCGATGGAATCACTTTGCCTTTCGCAATCCCGATTTAAGGATAGAATTCATTATGGTGAGGATACACTACTGTATATATTAAAGCAATTCCCATATATAATTTTGTGGCCTTTTTGATTTACTGTAGCATTAAAGTATTGTTCAGTTTAGCAATCTTTAAAGATGTCTTGACCTTACATTTAATAATGTAGTGAATATTTGACATTTTAAAAAAGAAAACGTTTGTAGGAGTTTTATTTTCATATCCTATACATTTATGTAAGCCTTTCTGATTTTAAGCAATTGTGGTGTTGGGATATCAGTTTTGATGGGTTCACAACAGCTTTCTTAGTTGCACCAAAGATCATTACTGTATTTGTATTTAATAAGGCAGATAATGCTTTGTTCAAGGGTTTGCAGTCTTACATTCACTGTAGTTTAAATGATGGCTGACAAAAAATTGATTAAGTCCCACATAACATTGAATATTCAGTTGAGATAATAATGAAATGAATCTTAGTTAATTGCATCATTAATTTTCAATATAGGGGTAACATATTGGAGATTGTTTTAGAAGAGGTAACTGTTTAATGAGATAATTCATTTTTTGATTAGCTTTTTGAGCCTCCTCGTAGCAACTGATTCTTTGCTAAAATATTTTTGTTGTTATTTTTACAGTTGATTTAAAGTGCAACACTTGATCATAAAATCTATATTAATCATTGAAAGGAGGTAAAGAAAGCTTTTTTAAAAAAATTAAGTATAATATTCCATTTGATTACTCATATTGTAATTAATTCTGCTTCTGTTGAAATTTTTGTGCAGATTAGAGTGTGGTTATAATCCCTGAAGAAAGCAGTTTAAGCAAAATATGGCCATGCAGGGCCCTGTTCTGGGTTGTGTTTTAATAAAGTAAATTTTGCTATCGGTCACTTTGCCTGTTTCTTTTGGCTCATAACTTAGGGCTTTCCAGCCAATCTAGGTACTGTGCTATGCTGATCCTCCTTCTATAATTTAGGGCTTTCCAGCCAATCTGGGTGCTTTGTTATGCTGAACTTCCTGGCATAATTTAGGGACTTCAAGCAAATCTAGGTACCGGGCTTTGTATTCTGGTCCTTATGGCATAATTTAAGGTCTTTGTGCCAGTCTGAGTGCTGTGCTGGTCTTCTTGCCATTTTTACCTGGGAAAATGTCTCCCAGTTTTGTATATACCATAACGGAAAGGCCGCGGGCCTCGTGCCCGCTAGCCGCTGATAACCGGGGGGGGGCGGCGGGTGCGTGGCCCCGGCCCCCACGAGGCGTCGGGAGGAGGTTCTCATCGGCGTGGCTTTGGCTGGCCCCCCATTGGCTCCCGAGTGTGAGTGGCGGCGCGGGAGCCAATGGGGGAATGGTCTGGGCATGGAGGGAGGTGGGGCCAAGGCCGCGTGAGCCGGCAGGAGCGGCAGTCACCGGGGGAGCGGGTGAAGGTGGCTGGCGTGTCTGCTGTCTCCGGAGGACGGGAGCGGTCGGAAGAGGGGTGTCGGGTGCTGGGAGTAGCAGAGGGAGGTGAGGTAGGAGTGGGGAGCTCCCCTGGTGACGAGCGGCTGCGTTTTGTGGGCAGAGTGCCGGCGTGGGTTTCGGCAGGCCGTGCTCCCGCGCCTGTCGCTGCAGTGGGGGCCGTGGTTGGTCCTGCGGGTGCCTGGACGTCGTTGCGGTGGGCGAGGGGTCTGCGGGGAGATCGGGAGGCGCTGCTGGCGCCGCGGCTGCCCGTTGCCGGCCCGTCGCTGTTCCCGCTGTGGGTGCAGTGTTTGGGAAATTCTAGGGGTCCTTCGCGAAGAGTGGCAGCCCTGGTTTGGAGGGGGCCTCCTTCGGTGGGGATAGTTGTTCAGGGGTCTCTCTTGGACGGGAGTGGAGCAGCTGGCTGAGGGCCAGGGAAGTCAGAGTTCAAGTGCTGCTTCTCCCATTTCTGCTTCTCGTGACCTCAGGTGCACCCTAGATTGTAAATCCATTTGGGTACCTAAATGCCTCGTGGTGAAACTCATCTGGATTTCGAAAGACAGTTAATTTACGGGGTGGGGCAGCGGAGCGTGACTGGCACATCACAAAAACGTGTAAACGAAAAAAAAAAAAAAGTAAGGGGTGGGGTTGTGGCTTGCTCGGGTTGTACAGTGGGGTCAATGTGTTCAGTCGTTAGGGCTAGGCTGCAGGGGAAACGGACCCAGTTCGGCTGGGGTGTGGGAGTGAGTGAAGTATTACCATGGATATAGGAGTGGAGGAGTAGCCTAATGGTTAGAGCACTGGTTTGGGAACCCAGAGACCAGGGTTCAATTCCCACTAGCACTCCTTTTGCTCAAATCAGGACTGAAGGGGAGGGCGACTAAGGAAGGAGACGTGGTGCGTTGGGGACCTCTAGGGGGGGGCGGAGCTGTTCTTTGCGGGCTGGAGTGCCCCTTCACTGGTCACCCATAGCTGAATTTAAAAATTCGATCTGTGTCAGTCTGGGGAGCTTTGAAGGGGTTGGTGGGATTTCCAGAGCCCCTTGCGCACATACTTTTTAACAGAGCGCACAAAAAAAAAAAAAAAAAAAAAAATTTGGTTCTGATTCTGAAAAAACAACAGATGTCTTAAAATTTAAAGTTGTTGTGTATTTATGGTCTCACAAGTTCTACAATATTTTCTAGTGCAATCAATGTGGTGTACATACTGTATTCTGACATGTAGTCAAATTGTAAAGTATATAACTCCGAGTGTCGTTCTGTGGCGCACAAGAATTTAATCTTCCTTCAACAGCGGCACAGCTGATATTTATGCGCGCACAGCCTACACAAAAAAAAAATAAAAAAAATTAGAGGGTACATTGGTAGGGACTCGACATTGGGCGGCTCAGGACGGACTGCGGCGGAGGTACCCGTGGCGCAGCGGGAGGGCTTCCAGGAGGGGCTTCCGACTTCGGCGTCTACCCTGCCAGAGGTTGTGCAACCCCGGACTTCGAGAGACTGGAGGGACGGGGGGCCCTGGAGCTGGTGGCTGCTTGCACTCTTCCCTCTGGGTAGCTGCTTGCACTGTCCCCTCTAAGCTGGGCGCGCGCATGTTTCGCAGAGCGAGCACACAAGCTTTACAACAGAGCACACGTAACATGATGGTGTTGATTCTGTTTATAGATACATTGGTAATTTCAAGTGGGGGTGCTCAACCCAGCCCTCTTGAACACTCCGCTTACCGAGGGCAATTTGATAACTCGGGGGGGGGGGGGGCAGTGTAGGGTGGCAGGGGACTGGCCAGTCGGGAGGGCACGGTTTAAATGGTCCGTGTGGGCTAGCCGAGTCCTCTGGGGGCGTTGAGCTGGCCGCCCGGGGATCAGGGATGGGGCAGGAGTCATGCGGGTTTTGCTGCTTCCCCGCGGTGTGTTCTGCTTTGTCTTTACAGATGCGGACCTGTTGCGGCGGATGGTGAAGTCGACAGGGATCCGGAGGACGGGTTGCCGTTGGACGGCGGGCTGGACGGTGGGCATGGGTGCCCAGGCTGCTGTGGCAGGTGAGTCACCGGGTGGGGGGGGGAACACGGGGTGGGAGGTGAGGAAAGCAGGAGCAGATGCACGTAGCGGCCGCACTACTGTGGTTTGAGCCGCGGGTCGGGATCCTCGTCTTCGGGGCATCTTCATTGTTATGGGGTGTGGAGAGAGGGTTCGAGTGGCGGGCGGCTGTGGCTTCCAGTGCATGTTGGGTGGGGGTGGGGCCCTCGCTGGATTTGCTGTTCTGGGGGTGCCGCGGCAGTTCTGGAAGGGGACCCGGAGGTGGCAGTGGGTGGGCGTTTTAGGCTGCCGGGGGGTAGGAAGAGGTACGGTGCTATGGGCGGACGAGAAGGGGGGCGCGGGATCTGGAGTACGGGGACGGCCTCCTGCGGGTCGCCTCATCTGACTTTAGTTGAAGCTTCCCAGTCGTAGGTGGGTGGGGCCTGGTAGCTGCGATGGGAGGTTCGGGACCAGGGGGTTGTGCAAAGGTCATTTTCAGGGGGACCGCAGGATAGCTGCATCGGGGATGCGCTGCGGGCGAAGGGGAGCGCAGGTGGTGGGGGGCGTGTTTGGAGGGAGCGGGGGACTTCGGCTGGCGGTCGGCAATTCCTCGGCCTCTTTCCGGACTGAAGTGTCGGCACTTTGGTTGGTATTGTGAGGCCCCGGGTGCTCGGGGTCATGGGGTCATGGGTGGCGGGTATCATCGATAATACGACTGGGCTTGGGAAGTTCCCCGGCCTGGTGGCGTTGCATCGGTGGCCCGACCGATTGGGTAGGCGTTGGTGCCCAGGTGCGAGCTGGTTGGAATGTGGCTCCAGGGGCAGCTAGCATGCGATTGCAGATCCCGGAGCACTGGTGGCCTGCGGCTATGTGGTGCTGCCTTGTGGACCTGCCATGGTGGCCTGCGGCTATGTGGTGCTGCCTTGTGGACCTGCCATGGAGTACAGTGTCGGCGGCGACGGGGAGGGTGGGAGCGGGGCGGCGGCGGAGTCATTGCATGACTGGTCTAGTAGGGTGGCAGCTGGGTACGGTGTGGGGCTATCTTTCGGAGAACAAAAGGGTTTTGGTAGGGTCTCGGGGGCTGTTGTCTGGGGGCGTCGGTGGGGGGGTGGGGGATTGCGGGTTCTCAGGTTGTTGCAGGGTGGAACGACTGCGCATCCTTTGCTGTGTGAATGGTGGCTGACGGGCACGCTTCCGCTAATGGGAGGGTTATGGGTGCGGCTTGGTCTTGTCTCGCCTTCTTTTCGGGCTCCTTCGTTGGACTGTGCTGAGTGGGAGAGTCGGTGGAGGGGCTGCTGGCAGTCGGCTACCTGTCAGGGGTTGGGAGCTTTTCGGGGGTGGGGGGGGTTTAGCGGGTGCTAACTGTTACTTTCTTTTAGATGTCGGCTGGAATACAGGTTGCTGCTGGATGCCTCAGCTCTTCAATTCCTGTGCAGCGCCAGGGCCATTGGGGCGCGCCTGGGGGTTGCACGCCTCGGAGGTGCCTGTCTTATGGCTGGGCACGCGCGGTCTCTGGCGGGGCCGTTGCTACCTTTGCTTCCAGAAGGGGCCGTAGCTTCCTTTGCTTCGGCGCCAGGGCGGCGAGACGGATGTGCTTTGGTTGCTGGCGCTGGGGGGCCAGGACGGGTAAGTTGCTGAGTGGTGAAGATGTGGTTGGGGTCAGACATATTTCCAAGGCCTGCTCGCT
Source organism: Ichthyophis bannanicus (assembly GCA_033557465.1). Lineage (NCBI taxonomy): Eukaryota > Metazoa > Chordata > Amphibia > Gymnophiona > Ichthyophiidae > Ichthyophis > Ichthyophis bannanicus. Next base: position 428,890,537 of record CM066032.1, read on the forward strand.
GGGTCCCCAGTGGTGTCTTGCGGATTGCTTACACATTCTTCGGCAGGTGGCCGGGGGATGTGTCCGCTGGGTTGATTGGCTAATCTTGCCTCCTGGTTGGGAGGCGGGATGGGCCGGTGTATGGCTGGGTGGGGATGGCTGGGTGAGGGGTGTGTGTAGGATCCCGGAGGTGTCCGGGGTCCAGAGGCTGGCAATATGCAGGGCGGGGGTGAGGGTACCCCCGACCCGGTGAAGCCCTCGGCTTTTGCTAGTAACATGGCGAAGCCAGATGAGGGGGATAGGAATTGCCGGGGAGCGGTCCTCGGTGGAGGCGGGAAGGAACTCACTTTGCTACCCATATGGCTGGTGAGGGATTGTCCCGCCGCCGGAACCGCAAGTTATATCTTGCCTCCCGAGGGTGCCGGTGTATGGCCTGGGCGGGGGTGTGTGTTTCCCCTTGTTACTATATGGCTAGCGAGAGGCTTTGGAATATGTGGGGCTGGAATGGGGACTGGTCGCAGCTTGCCGTGGGGGGTGGCTCAGGGTCGGTGGTCCCTGAGCCTGTGGCGGGATCCCGGAGGTGTCCGGGGTCCGGAGCCGGTGGCAAGATGCAGGGCGGGGGTGGGGTACCCCCGGCCCGGTGAAACCCTCGGGGCTTTTGCTAATAATAGGGCAAAGCCGGAAGAGGGGCGATGGAATGGCCTGTGGCCGGTTCACGGCGGAAGCGGGCAGAACTCACTTTGCTACTCACGCGGCGGGTGAGGATTCGTTCCGCGGCCGTATTCAATTAATGAATGTTTGCTGTTGGTTGTGATTTAAGGAAAATGTTGTACGGTTAATAAAGCTGCGACCAGTTTGATTCCCAATGAGTGTGTTGTGGTTATTGGTAAGGTGGAGTGGGGGTGGGTGGGGGCGGAAATGGGGCTGGGGTGGGGGGTGGGGGTGGGGACAGGAGCACCTGGTCCGCCTTACCCGGTTACGGAAAGGCCGCGGGCCTCGTGCCCGCTAGCCGCTGATAACCGGGGGGGCGGCGGGGTGCGTGGCCCCGGCCCCCACGAGGCGTCGGGAGGAGGTTCTCGTCGGCGTGGCTTTGGCTGGCCCCCCATTGGCTCCCGAGTGTGAGTGGCGGCGCGGGAGCCAATGGGGGAATGGTCTGGGCATGGAGGGAGGTGGGGCCAAGGCCGCGTGAGCCGGCAGGAGCGGCAGTCACCGGGGGAGCGGGTGAAGGTGGCTGGCGTCCCACCCTCCCATCCCTACAGTTGGGGCTGGATTGGAGGAGGGGGTGTCGCAGCTGGAGGGGGGTTGGCGGGATCCCGGAGGTGTCCGGGGTCCGGAGCCGGTGGCAAGATGCAGGGCGGGGGTGGGGTACCCCCGGCCCGGTGAAACCCTCGGGGCTTTTGCTAATAATAGGGCGAAGCCGGAAGAGGGGCGACGGAATGGCCTGTGGCCGGTTCACGGCGGAAGCGGGCGGAACTCACTTTGCTACTCACGCGGCGGGTGAGGATTCGTTCCGCGGCCGTATTCAATTAATGAATGTTTGCTGTTGGTTGTGATTTAAGGAAAATGTTGTACGGTTAATAAAGCTGCGACCAGTTTGATTCCCAATGAGTGTGTTGTGGTTATTTGTAAGGTGGAGTGGGGGTGGGGGCGGAAATGGGGCTGGGGTGGGGGTGGGGGCGGGGACAGGAGCACCTGGTCCGCCTTACCCGGTTACAGTAACCTCTCTCCTTAGCCAGTGTATGTGGATTATGATTTCAGTCTCTCATATTTACTGTTAATGTCATAATACCTGAGTTGTGCCAAAGAGTGTGTCTTTTTAGAGTTCATAAGATGTAAAGTGTATCTCAAAGTGTACTTGCACTAAGAGTGGTCCTCATTTACTCTTTCATTATCTTGAAGTTTTCATTTCATTCTTTGTACCACTTTGCCCTTCTGATGTTGATTTCTAGTACACATCCTACCACTGTATGAACTGCTTGTATTTGTATGATACTCTTGAAGTGGAAGAGTAGCTTGGTGGTTATAGCACAGGCTTCGTAACCAAGAGACCAGCGTTCAGTTCCCACCACCACTCCTTGTGGTATTGGGCAAGTCATTTAACCCTCCATTGCCTTGCAAGAAAGGCCTGACAATCTACTTCCAGTCACATTGCCAAGAAAATCCAGGAGTTGCTGAGTCAGCACTGACTCAAAGGCACACATTGCATTGTTTGACACTCTTGATGGCTTGTAGTGCTGTTAGAGATGCCTGCCATCAAGTTTCAAGTAGGCTTGATTAAAAATAGATGGCAAATCTGACTATTGCATTTCAAAATACTGTAGCTTTCTCCCTAGACTTCAATGACATGAATACATGAACAGTTCAGTTCCTGAAGAATAACTGAATGGGTATATTCTGACAAACAATGAAAATCTTTGGAGAACATATGCCTAATATCCCCTAATATCAGTCATATAGCTTCAGCTTCTATGCGGACACAGTACTTCATATTTGGCCCAGGAGAGTTGCACTTATCCACCCAAACAAATAAAACTCACACACAGCCAATTTCCCAAATGTTAGTACACAGACCAATCACATATCACAAACCCAAATCTTCTGCAAGCAGCAGTTGATCACCACACATTCCCATCTAATCAGCCCAGCCCACATACATAACATCAACATGATTAAGATAGCAGAGAGGAGACCACTAATAACCAGTCCACTCAAAATCTGCTGCAATAAGATACTATAAAGTATGGATATCACTATTTAGCAGACATCCACCGAGGAAATGTAAAAGTGATATTGTCAGACTCAAGGGTACAGGGGAGGAATATGCAGAAACTGATGAGGAAAAAGCACAATTGCTTAACAAATATTTCTGTTCTGTGTTCACAGATGAAGATCGTGGAGCAGGACCTCAGAAAACACCCACAAAGAGCAACAAAAGTGACGGGAATCTCAAATGATTTTCAGAAGACTGTGTTCGAGAGGAACTAGTTAAGCTAAAAGTAGACAAAGCCATGGGTCTAGATGGGATATATCCAAGAATACTGAGGGAACTTGAGGACGTTCTAGCGGCTCAACTGTCTGACCTTTTCAATGGCTCTTTGGAGTCGGGAATGGTGCCAGAGGACTGGAGAGAGGCACATGAGGTCCCTTTACACAAAAACAGATGTAAGGATGACATTGAGAACCACAGGCCGGTAAGTCTAACCTCTGTGGTTAGTAAATTATTGGAAAAGCTACTAAAGGAGAGATTAGTGAGGTTTCTGAGTCCAATGGATTGCAGGATCCGAGGCAGCATGGATTCACCAGAGGCAGGTCTTCTCAGAGAAATCTGATAGATTTCTTTGACTGCATGACCAGGGAGTTGGACCAAGGAACAGCCCTAGATGTGGTGTATTAGATTTCAGTAAAGCCTTTGACACCATTCGCACAGGCATTTTATAAACAAACTGAGCACCTTAAGGATTGACCCTAAAGTTACTGATTGGGTTAGAAATTGGTTGAGTGGGAGGCAAGAAAGAGTACTGGTAAATGAAACTCACTCTGAGGAGAAGGATGTTACCAATGGTGTGCCACAGGGATCTGTCCTTAGTCCGATTCTGTTTAACTTCTTTATTAGTGATATTGCGGAAGGACTGTTGGGTAAGGTTTGCTTGTTTGCAGATGATACCAAAATCTGCAATAGAATAGACACACAGGAAGGAGTCAATAACATGAGGAGGGATCTAGCTAAACTAATTAGGGTAATGCATTTAGGCTGCAAAAATCCAAAGGAGCTGTATAGAGTAGGGTGTGAAGTACTCCTGTCCACAAAAGACGAGCAGGACCTGGACATGATTGTGTCTAACAATATTAAAGTAGCTAAACAGTTAGAAAAGGCAAAAGCCAGAAGGATGCTTGGCTGTATAGAGACAGGAATAGCCAGCAGAAAAAAAGGAGATGATAATGCCTCTATATAAGTCTCTGGTGTGATCTCATTTGAAGTGTTGTGTGCAATTCTGGAGACCGCACCTTCAGAAGGATATAGACAGGTTGGAATTGGTGCAGAGAGTGGCTACTAAAATGGTTATTTTATTTATTTATTTAACAGTTTTTATATGCCATCTTTCTGAGATTCAAGACGGTTTACATAGAACATAACAAGGCAGTATATTTCAACTGTTTACAATGGAACAACATAACAAGGATAAATAGGCATAAGCAGGGCCGGATTTAGCTAGAGTGAGGCCCTACGCCAAGAAAAATTGTGGGCCCCCCCCCATGTCCCCGTGCAGTCCTGTGCCCCCCCTGTGCAGTCCTGGGCCCCCCCGTGTTCCCCCCCCGTGCCTCCGTGCAGTCCTGGGCCCGCCCCGGTGCAGTCCTGGGCCCCCCCCCCGTGCCCCCGTGCAGTCCTGGCCCGCCCCGTGCAGTCCTGGGCCCCCCCATGCAGTCCTGGCCCCCCGGACAGCATCGCGGCTGTCTGAGGGGCTTCAGAGGGGGCCGGGGAAGCCCGCGCGAGGCCCCGGCTCCCTCTGTACAGCCGCCAGCGTGAAGAGCCTTTTCCTTCACGCTGGCGGCTGTTTCTGTGAAGCCGGGAATGCTGGGAAAGGTTAAAGCAGGATATCTCCAATGCATATATATCTCATGCATATTTATTAGGGATATCCTGAAAACCTGCAGGATTGTGGACCACCAGGACTGGAATTGAGTAGCTCTGCCATACACTAACTTTTAGTAAACATGCCTCTTAATGAGTATATGGATAAAGAAAGACTAAAAGGTTTCTACATTACTATAATCCAGTACCAACCGCCAGGCACATTAGGAACTACTACAAACACTGCCCATTTAGAACCCATAGCAAACCCGCCATATCCTAACAGCACTACCAGGACTCACAAAGCACCATACCCTAACTATCAAAAGGCAACACTGCAAATATTAAACCAATACATTTCAGAGAACAACAATACATGACCTACTGGGGAAAGAACAAGTGGCAATGTCAAATAGGAATTATATAAACAGAATACCTCAGCTCAGTTACACATGCACAACATAGACCATCACCAAACAAGGAATCACAATTTAGAAACAGGAAGACAATAATTAAACTGGGAACCCCAAAAGCCAAACTTGGAATATACAACAACACTGTAGAAATAAAACTATAAATTAATTTCCTCTTGTACTAAACAAAGCGCAAAAATTAATGATGCACATTTCCCAGAGCTGACATATTCCAGTTAATAAATTCAAAATAAAGAGATATTTTTCTACCTTTTGTGCATTTTTTTTCAGTTGCAATTGTTCCAGCCACTTTCTTCTGGTTTCTTTGTGTCTTCTGCTAACTCTCCATCTGCTGTCCATTTGTCCTTTCTTCTGTCTTCTTGGTTTTTTTTTCCATTCTCTCTCTCTACATCTGCTTTAACATACTAATCTTTCTCCTTTTGCTCTTTCCTCATTCCTATTTCATCTACTCAAAATTTACCCCTCCATCCTCAATCCCCACTTACTCTCCCAATACCCGGCCAATTGTAGATTTTTTATCCCTCCCACACAAAATATTTTTCCCCTCTCCATTTTACTCTCCCAGCACCATCCCATTCTAATCCTCCCCCAACACCAGCTCCCTTCTAGTTCCAGCCTCACCCAGCATCCATTCCCTTCTAGTCCCTGCATCAGCCCATTTCCAGTCCTAGCCCCCCATTAGCCCATTTCCAGTCCTAGCCCCTCCCATCAACCCAATACCAGTCCTAGCCCCCCCATCAACCCACTTCCAGTCCTAACCCCCCATCACCCCATTTTCAGTTTAAGCCCCCCCTATAACCCATTACCAGTCCTAACCCCCCATCAGCCCACTTCCAGTCCTAACCCCCATCAACCCATTTCCAGTCAGCCCCCCATAGCCCATTGCCAGTCCTAACCCCCCCCATCAGCCCACAGTCCATTACCAGTCCTAACCCCATCAGCCCACCTGAAGTCCTAACCCCTCCCCATCAGCCCATTTCCTGTCCTAGCCCCCCCCATAGTCCATTATCAGTCCTACCCCCCCATAGCCCATTATCAGACAGCCCCCATCAGTCAACAGCCCATTACCAGTCTTAACCCCCCCATATCCCATTGCCAGTCCTAACCCCCCCATCAGCCCACAGTCCATTACCAGTCCTAACCCCATCAGCCCACCTCAAGTCCTAACCCCTTCCCATCAGCCCATTTCCTGTCCTAGCCCCCCATAGCCCATTACCAGTCCTAACCCCCCCCCAACAGCCCACAGCCCATTACCAGTCCTAACTCCATCAGCCCACCTTCAGTCTTAATCCCCCAACCCATTACCAGTCCTAGCCCCCCATAGCCCACTCCCAGTCCTAATCCCACCAGCCCATTTCCAGTCCTAATCCCCATCACCCACATTTTAGTTTAAGCCCCCCCCCCATAGCCCATTACCAGTCCTAAGCCCCCATCAACCCACTTCCAGTCCTAATCCCATCAGCCCATATAGACTTAGCTCCCCCATAGCCCATAGCCCCCCCATAGCCCCCCCCCATAGCCCATCACCACTCCTAACCCCCCCATAGCCCATTACCAGTCCTAACCCCCCCAACAGCCCACAGCCATTACCACTCCTAACCCCCCCAGCCCATCACCAGTCCTAACCCCCCCAACAGCCCACAGCCATTACCACTCCTAACCCCCCCCAGCCCATCACCAGTCCTAACCCCCCAGCAGCCCACAGCCATTACCACTCCTCCCCCCCCAGCCCATCACCAGTCCTAACCCCCCCAACAGCCCACAGCCATTACCACTCCTACCCCCCCCAGCCCATCACCAGTCCTAACCCCCCCAACAGCCCACAGCCATTACCACTCCTAACCCCCTCAGCCCATCACCAGTCCTAACCCCCCCAGCCCACCCCAGCCCAGCGAATTTTTTTTTACAAAAAAGCTGTCGCTGCCTCTGCCGGGGCCGCCGCGGCAGAATCGATTGTGCCGCGGGGCCCCCCCTGCCCAGCAGAGCCTGGCCTGCCCTCCCCGGTATCACCTCTCGAGTCTCAGCTGCCGGCTTTCAGAGCGCGAGGTGAGTTTCTCCCTCGCTGCTCTGTTAAGCCCGCGGGGGCTGATGGGAAGTCCCATCAGCCCCCGCGGGCTTAAACAGAGCAGCGAGGGAAAAACTCTTCCCTCGCGCTCTGAAAGCCGGCAGCTGAGACTCGAGAGGTGATACCGGGGAGGGCAGGCCAGGCTCTGCTGGGCAGGGGGGGCCCCGCGGCACACTCGATTCTGCCGCGGCGGCCCCGGCAGAGGCAGCGACAGCTTTTTTTTTTTTGTTTTAATTTTAATGATGAAATGAATGTTTTTTGCGCGGGGCCCCCTGAAACGCGGGGCCCTGTGCAAAAAACATTCCCGGTGGGCCCTTGCCAGCTGTGGGCCCTACGCCACGGCGTACGTGGCGTATAGGCAAATCCGGCCCTGGGCATAAGTGTGAAACCTTTTACAGTAATCAACTATTTACATAGGGATATACGGTTACAGCGAGGTTGAAGGAGTGAGTTTGAGAGGGCATGAGAGAGGGGAGAAGATTAAGAATTGAGGATTATGGAGATAGGGAAAAATGTTCCAGGAAGAGATGAGTTTTTAGCTTCTTCCGGAACTTAGAGTGGTCAGAGCAGTTTCGTAGGTCATGAGGTAGGGCATTCCATAAGGAAGGGGCATAGAGGGAGAAGGTCCGGTTACACGTAGCTTGATTGCTATATCTTTTATTTGTTGGGAAAGTAAGGAGGTTTTTGGTAATGGAGCGGTGTGTTCTGTTGTTGTTGATGATGGATAGGAGTGAGGAGAGGCAAGGAGCTGACTCATTGGTGATGATTTTATGTGTGAGGGTAAGTACTTTGAATTTAACTCTGGATTGAATGGGAAGCCAGTGGAGATCATGGAGGATTAGCATGATGTGAGATTGTCTAGGGTTGTTAGTTATGAGGCAAGCTATTGTGTTCTGGGCCATTTGGATAGGTTGTATGCCGCTCTTGGGAAGACCATGGTAGATAAGGTTACAGTAGTCAAGAGAAGGGATTGTAAGGGCCTGGCAGACAGTGCGGAAGGAGTCAGGGTTTAAGAGAGGTTGGAGGTTCCAAAGAGTACATAATTTTGCGTATGTTGTGTTACATGTTCTTTTTATCTGATCTGAGAAGGCGAGGTTCTGGTCGAGGATAATACCAAGGTATTTCACTTGTTTTTTTTTATGGTGAGTGAGAGATCTCCAATAGTAAGGGTTGGAGGTGGGGTATATGAAATATCAGTAAATACTTGAAGAGCTTCAGTTTTAGATTGGTTAATTAGGAGGTTGTGCTGTAAGAGCCATGATTTTAGGCTTGTGAGGCATTCGCTTAGTTTAGTGAAATTAGGGTTTGCTAGGTTGAATGGGGTGAAGCACATAATGTCATCCGCATATAATGGTACTGAATTCCATAGCTTTGGAAAATCTTGCAAACAGGTTGAAGGAAGATGTTACATAGCAGTGCGGATAAACTGGATCCTTGGGGGACACCCTGTTTTAGGGTAAATGGAAGGGATGTATCATTTTCAATACGGACCTGTTGTGTTCTATTTTCTAGGTAGGAGTGGAACCAACTTAGGGTTGTGCCTCTCAGTCCTATTTCATGGAGACTGTTTAGGAGTTAATGGTGAGGAAGGGAGTCAAAAGCAGAAAATAAGTCAAGGAATATGAGTAGACATCCTTGGGTAGGGTTCTGGGTGTAAAGGTACAAAGAATCTAATAGAGAGGCAAGGAGGGTTTCTACCACATGGTTCTTTTAGAAACCATGTTGGAATAAATCAAGGGGGGAGTGTTCATCAATATAATTCTGGAGTTGAGATTGGACTAGTTTCTCAGTTATCTTTGCAAGGAAGGGGATACTAGAGATGGGCCTGTAGGAGGTGGGGGAGGTAGGGTCAAGTTTTGTTCCTTTTAGGATTGGACGGATTGTGGCACACTTTAGAGGTGCTGGTACGGAACCGGTCAGGAGGGAGGATTGTACAATATGAAGAATGTAGGGACTGATGGAGCTTCTTGTGGATTTAAGCCAAGTGACAGGGCAAGGGTCAAGGGCAGAAGTAGAGGCATTTAGGTCTTTGATCACGTTGGTTAAGTTTTCTAATGAGAGGGGTTCAAATTCATTCCAGGTGTTTAAGGGGGTAAGTTCATGCGGTTGAGTGCTTTAGTCAACTATAAGTTGGGGGTTGATAGTTGGGGGGGGGGGGGAGGAATTTAGAGATGAGGTGGCTAGCTATAGTTTGGGTGGCAGAAAAAATGAGATGATAATGCCTCTATATAAGTCTCTGGTGTGACCTCATTTGAAGTGTTATGTGCAATTCTGGAGACCGCACCTTCAGAAGGATATAGACAGGATGGAATTGGTGCAGAGGGTGGCTACTAAAATGGTTAGGGGTCTTTGTTATGAAGCATATGAGGACAGACTTAAAGATCTTAATATATATACTCTAGAGGGGATGGGGCAATATGATAGAGACATTTAAATACCTCTGTGACATAAATGCACAGGAGGGTCTCTTTCCATTGAAGGCAATCTCTGCTATGAAGGGACATAGGATGAGAGTGAAAGGGGATAGACTCAGGAGTAATATGCGGAAATATTTCTTTATGGAAAGAGTGGTAGATGTGCGGAATAGTCTCCCAGTGGAGGTGATAGACACAAGGACAGGATCTGATTTAAAAAAGCATTGGACAAATACAGAGGATCTCTAAAGGTAAAAAGAAGACTATTTTATTTGATATATAAGGGCAGACTAGATAGGCCATGTGGACTTTTTCTGTCATCAAGTTTCTATGTTTTTAAGAATTTCCAGTGTACAAATAGCTGATCTTACTGAAACTTGAGGCTCAAGAATGGTGGCTATGTTGGTCTGTTGCTAGTTTTTTATTTTTTCTTTCTTTTATTTTCAAGTTTGGCCTCACTAATATATTATGCTCTGTCTTTTGTAAAGTTATGTTTCTTTTGCTTTGCATTTTTCTCTCTTTTTTTGTTTGTTTCTTTCTATTACATTTGGTCATTCAAGATAATTGCTTGTATGTATAAAAAGTATTGCACTAATTAAAAAAATAAAAAAATAAATAAAGGATATTTGCAGTCTCCCATATTACAAAGGATATTACAATATCCCATGGACTACCCAAAGAACAAACCAGTCAATACTAGAGAAGATGAAACCTAAGCTTTCCTTAGAAGCTTAGATGACAAGACTTTGAGTTTCACACTTTGGACACATCATGTGAAGAGAGAGATCATTAGAGAAAGACATCATGCTTGGCAATGTAGAATGAAAGTCAATGGAAAAGAGGAAGGCCAGCAATGAGATGGATCCAGGGGTGGCTCAAGGCAATCTGCTGCCTGAGGCGAGGAATGAGATGGCGCCCCCCCCCCTGCCAGTGCGCATGCCTTCCCCCCCCCCAGTGTGCGCCCTCCCCTCCCCAGCGTGCGCCCCCCCTCCCAGCCCCCCCCCCCCCGGGTGGGGATCTTTCTCAAAACTCCAGTCAGGGACTGAACCAAATCAAAAAGTCAATTAGATAATGTGGAGCAAATGCAAGATGTTCACACACCAAGGAACTAAAAGAAAGAGCAAGAACCACAGCCGTTTATAACTCCAAATTATAATTTGTTTGTATTTTGTTATAAACTGCGTTATGGTACTTGCTTTTTCTTTTTGAACATTCATTTTGGATTCACAGAACCCCCTCGCCAACAATGGGTGCAGAGCAGAGGTAGGACATTCACCCACAGAATTCAATATATATATTAAAAAAAAAAATCGGATTCTGGTCATCTCACCAACAACAAACATTCTCCAGTACCAGGCATATTGGGACCTAATATAAAACCCTACTAAAGTCACTAAGATCTGCAAGGCCAAATCTACCATACCATTCCAGCATACACTTCCAAAACTCATACAATAAGGGTCCTACCAAAATAAAAAGCAGCACTATAAACACTGCAATGGGCCCCAAAACATCCATACACCTATTTGAAAAGTTGAACAAGTCAAATTACTATAGTGCAGATCCCTACGTACAAACACCATGTTAACAGAACACCTGGCCTTGATTGCACACTCAGAACACAGACCCTCACCAAGTACAGAATAAGGGACCACAACCTAAAGCAAAAATAAAAATATGTAGATAAAAATTAAAATGAAACTTCAAGAAGCCAGACTCTGCATGCGGTGCCACACCAGATAAGAGATGCAGTTCCCCATACTATGTGAAATATAGATAGCACAAAGTCCAATCACTAAATTGAAAATAAAATTATTTTTCTACCTTTGTTGTCTGATGATTTTTGATCATGCTGGTCCCGATCTGAGGTTTCCGTTTTCTGCTGTCTTCTCTTAGCTCTTTCTATGGTCTATAGTCCATCTGCCATTTCTTGTCTCTCCTTTTGCTTTCTTCATTTTCTTCCATCAGCCTTTTTTCAGTCCCAATAACTCTCCCTAGTATCAGCCCCCTTTACAGCCTCCCCTCCCAGTACTAACCCCCTTGCCTTCCCAATACCGCCAGCAGTCCCAGTGCCCACTCCCTTGTCAGCTCCCTTCCAGCTCCCCCTCTACCCTGTCCATCCACCTTCCAATGCCATCCCCGGGTGTCAGCTCCCTTCCAGCTCCCCCCCCATGTCTTCTCCCTTCCAGTTCCCCACCATGTCTGCTCCCTTCCCGACCCCCCTTGTCTGCTCTCCTCCAGCTCCCCCGCTTATGCTCCCCTCCAGGCCCCCCTGTCTGCTCCCTTTCAGCTCCCCCTCCATGTCTGCTCCCCTCCCGGCCCCCCCCCTTGTCTGCTCCCTTCTAGGCCCCCCTTGTCTGCTAGCTTCCAGGCCCCCCTTGTCTGCTCCCTTCCAGGACCCCCCTTGTCTGCTCCCTTCCCGGCCCTTCTTGTTTGCTCCCTTCCCTCCTCACCTCACCAATTCATCATTGAAAGTAGCCATGGGAACATTTCTCCGTTCCCGCAGCTCTGCTTTCAAGGACTGCTGGGTCGTGTGGAGCCAGTGGGGTGGGGCCCGAGGTCATTGCTTCCACTGCCCTTTGGAAGCGGAAGGGCAGAGGAAGCGATGACCTCGGGGTACCCCCCCCCCCCGCCGGCTCCACGCGACCCAGCAGTCTTTGAAAGCAGAGCCACGGGAATGGAGAAATGTTCCCATGGCTGCTTTTCTTTGATGGACAGCGTCGGCACTTCTACCTTAGGCAGTTTCTAGGGAACGGCAAATCAGTGCCACCCCCTAAAAACTGCCGTCTTAGGCCACCGCCTCATTTGGCCTAATGGTAGAACCGCCCCTGGATGGATTGATACAATAACAGCAGCTATGGGTGCCACTCTGTCAACAATGAGCCACCTGACTGAAGACCGAATACAGTTTAGGACAACTATCCAGAGAGTTTACATGAGTCGAAACCGACTCGACGGCACTTAACAACTGCAACAACAACAATTTAAAAACTGCAAAGAAGATATAATTCCACCATTTGTTCATACAGGAGTTTTTCAAAAGCGAAATAAACACATTCTCTAATGAAAAGCTACCTGTGCCGGATTACTAATAGAACCTTTGATATTTTTATGGTTGGGCATGTCGCCTTTGTCTCCGCTCTGTGTGTTGACCCACTATTCAGAAGGCCTAAACTATACTTACAACTTTTCCAGATATTGATTGAATATTGTTGTCATCTGGATATTTGGTGGCCTGTTCTAGCTCCTCCACTGGCACAGTCCACTTTTATACTGATAGAATTGAGCTGGTTAACAATTTAAAATATTCTACTATTGTGCCCTGGTACCTATCAGATAACTCTATTTGAATACCTGTCCTTATATTTTAGAAAGCATATGCTACATTGCATTTGGAAGTGTATATATATCAAACTATCGTCATCCACTCACCAAAACTTAATTTGATTATGTTGTTCCTTCATTCATATGCAGAATGTCCTAATTTTAGCATTTAGCATCTATATTGTTAGTGTTACTTCTAGCCAGTTTAGCTAGATATTACAGGGGTTATTTTATGAGGTGGCACATGAAGTTACACAGCATCAATGGGTGTAGATCACTGTGTGTTAATAATTTACAAACACACTAGTCATTTTTTATATTGCAAGTATGCAATCACATGTACATTCAATGAAGGTGTGCAAGGGGCAGATTTTGAGAAGAGCATGGAAAGAGTGCAAGACCACGTGCGTAAATTATGAAATTATATATGGCCATTCCTTATAAATGTAATTGTGGGCATTTGCCATATGCAATGGGAACTTTCAAATCAGTGCTGACTCAGCAGCTCCTGGGTTTTCTTGACAGTGAAGCCAGAAGCAGATTACCAAGTCTTTCTTCCAAGACAATGTAGAGTTAAGTGACTTGCCCAAGGCCACAAAGAGTGATAGTGGGAATCAAACCCTGGATGTTTGTTTTTTAAGCCAATGTTCTCACCACTAATTTACTCCTCTACATATATACCAGCCCTAAAGTTGATGCAAGTGAAAACACCTTAAATTAAAAAAATTTCAGCCATTTATGCTGGCTTTTTATAAAGTCAAATATGCATGTACTTGACTTTATAAAATAGGCATGAAATGCACACATAAAATTGGGCATTAATTAGGCAAGAGCTTAAGAAAATTACCCCTTAACAGACTAATTTTATAACAGGGCACCTATGTGGACAGGCCAAAAAGGTATCTGTTCTAAGCCTACATTTTAATTACACATAAGTGCCTATGTCCCTATAAAATACCAGCACAAATCCTGCCAAAATCCTAGCTAAACTGGAGCTGTAGACATGTATGCCTGCTCGGGAGCTGGTACAAATGTTCACATGTACTCTGTGATTCTACTCATACTCCACCACTCCCTGAGCATGCCTATACCATGTAGTTTTGCATCTGGGATAATTTTATGTGTCCTTTTAAGTTAATATATGAGTTTATATATATATATATGAAAAACACTTTATAATGTTATCCCCTAAGAAAGTAATTTTATAAGCAATTTGAGGTAATTTTAAATCAAAACTCATGGCCTAGTACCAACAGAGAACTGTTAATTTAAATTAAAGCTCAGTCAGGGCCTAGGACCAGTAGAGGGATTTTAATTTAAATCAAAACAGGGTATAGCTTAGCAGAGAAGGAAGAATAGGGTAAATATTCTTTGAGTAGAAAGAAAGAATTTGTTTCTAAAGACCTTTACACAGAGGCATTCCAGTTAGGAAGTAAGGAACCTGTAGAATTATTTTAAATAGGTGTTAAAGCCAAGTGACAGATTAAAGTGACAGTTTGAAAGGCTTCCTCTATCAAACCAAGGGATGTGTGAATCACCCAGTAAATTGTTAAGATATTATCTTAGAAGCACAGGTCAGAGACCTGTATTAGTGTTCTTTCCTCCCCCCTCCCCCGGCATAATATGAGCCTTATAGGCTCTTAAACCTATTAAAGGGGAAGAGGTGTCAAATTCACTTTCAGATTTAGCTGGTTATCCTCATCAGGAATAGATTAATTAAGGCTATGAAATTAAATTAATTAATCTTGAGGTGAATAAAGTCCTTAAAAACATATTGAATGTCATTCTAAATGGTTTAGTCATGGTTTGGATGTCCAGATCATGGACACATCTCTGTAACCATTCTACAAATGTTGTTTGTAGATATCTCCAGTACAGGGACCTTTAAGTAGGTATGGGGGTGTGGCAGAGGTGTGTCTGGGGAGGGACAATGGACTTATACATTCCAGTTCAATCCCAGAAGCAGTAGAGCAATCTGTAGGCACGTGCATATTTATTCCTGCTCCAGGCATGAATAGGTATCAAAAGTGTTTGTTTCCTGTAAAACATCTACAGACTGTAAGAAAGATCAAGTGGCTTGTTTTAGATTACAAATACCTACACTGAAATTCAAACCTTGACTACCCAGCTTTTAAGGTACTACTATAACAACTATGCTATTGGACATTATGGTTCTGAAGGATTCTCCTGGAGACGTCTATATAGACATTTGTTAAACATGCATATTTGACGCATCTATGTTTCTGGAATTGTGCCTGAACTTGAACGTGCCTGCCTTTCTTTTCAAATGTTCTGGCTTTGATGTCCCAGATTGCACTTGGATGTCCCATTTGGAATGTGCCTCATTAGGTATAGTTGTATCAATACACATATCCATAGCAAATTTAAGTCAGCAAACAGCTTAAATAGCTAAACAAACCTTAAAACTAAGATGCAGACAACAGTCCAGCAGTGAGATGGGGGCTTTCCTGTCTTTTGCATTGTTTCCCAGTTGGTGAGGGCTCTTACATGTGCATTAGATGCAAGGAGCTCTTTGCTCTCAGGGAATGAGTCTGATCTCTGCAGGCTAGAGTGACAGACTTGGAGGACATAAGGAAGAAGGAGAGGTATATAAACAAAACCTAGAGGGATGTAGTACTGAAGTCCCACCTCCAGTCTGGCAACCTCTCAGTTGCCATGGATGAGAGAGGTCACATGATAGAAGAGCATCACCTTGGTGTGGCAAGAAGTGATCCAGTACCTAGGACCTGTCCTCCAGGTGATGTAAATCCCTCTCATACTGAGGAGGTTTCCCTAAGAGGGAAGAGTTAGGACAGCGCTATAGCTGGTGATTCCATCATTAGGTATGTAGATAGCTGGGTGACTAGTTGACGTAAGGATCACCTGGTAACATGCCTGCCTGGTGTGAATGTAGTGGACTCATGCGCCACCTAAACAAGGCTTTAGATGGTGCTGGGGAGTAGTTTGTTGTCTGGGTACATGTTGGTACCAATGGCATAGGGAGTGTGGGAGGGAGGTTCTGAAGGCCAAATTTAACCTTTTAGGTAGGAATTTGAAATCAAGAACTTTCAGGGTAGCAGTCTCCAGAATGATTTCCATTCCACGCACAGGACCCAAGAGGCAGGCAGATCTTTGGATTCTCAGTGATATAAAGAAGAGGGTTTTGGATTTGTTAGGACTGGGCAACATTCTGGGGAAGGGAGGAGATTTTCCAAATGGATGAGCTCCACCTTCACCAGGATGGTACCATGCTGTTGGCATTAACCTTTAAAAAGGAGATAGAGCCGCTTTTAAAATATATAATAGGGAAAAGCCGACAGACACCCAAGAGTGCATGTTTCAGAAGGATGTATCCTTGAAGGATACTAGCAAAAGAGGGAAATTAGGGCATCCTGACAGAGATGTTCCAATAAAGATAAAAGTAACCCAGATGTTATCCTTAAGTACAGAGCTTAAAGATTCCAAATTACCTCTATCAACTGATCAGATTAATATGAATAAAATACAACCTCTAAAATGCCTGTATGCAAATGGTAGTCATCTAAAAACTAAGATGGGAGAGTTACAATATATAGCACTAAATGAAAGGTTAGATATGATTGGCATCTCTGAGACCTGGTGGAAGGAGGACAATCAGTGGGGCACTGTGATATCTGGGTACAACTTATATCACAATAATAGGATAGATCAATTTGGTGGAGGGGTTGCGCTCTATGTTAGGGTTAAAGTTTTGCATGAAATAAAATACACTATAGAATCTCTATGGATAGAAATCCCATGTAAAAAGAGGAGGCAATGGCAGTTGGGGTGTACTACCGACCGCCTGTCCAGAATGAACAGATGGATAATGAAATGCTAAGAGAAATCAGGGAAGCTAACAGAAGTTACAACAAAGTAGGTGATTTTCAATTATTCCGGAATTGACTGGGTCAATTTCACTGCAGGACATGCTAGGGAGATAAAGTTTTTTGATGAAATAAATGACTGCTTCTTGAAGCAGCTGATTCATGAACAAACAAGAGGGGGAGCTATTCTGGATAAAAAGGATATAGCAGAAATAGAAAAAGTACTAAGAAGAGCAACGGAAATGGTAAAGGGGTTGGAAGAATACCCCTATGAGTAAATTCTTAAAAAGTCAGGGCTCTTCAACTTGGAAAAGAGACAGCTGAAGGGGGGATATGAATGAGGTCTACAAATTAATGAATGGAGTGGAATGGGTAAACTTAAATTGGTTGTTTACGCCATCAAAAAGTAGAAAGACTAGGGGACGTACAATGAAACTACAATGTAACCCATTTAAGACTAATAAGAGAAATTATTTTTTCACTCAACGCATAGTCAAACTCTGGAATTCGTTACTGGAGGATGTAGTAAAAGTTGTTAGTGTAGCTGGGTTTAAAACAGGTTTGGACAAGTTCCTGGAGGAAAGGTCCATAAACCATTATTAAAGAGGACCCAGGTAATCCACTGTTTACCCCAGGACAAGCATTGTGGAACCTGTGTACCTTTCTGAGAACCTGACAAGTCACATTTAAATTGTGACATGGATTGGCCACTGCTGGAAACAGGGTATTGGGCTTGATGGACCTTAGACTGACCCAGTATGACATTTCTTATGTTCTTATATTTTTCCTGTGTATGTGGCCAGACACACATATAAAAGTCTTTTTATAAAATACCAAATGTCTTAAATGTAAGTACTATAAGGCGCATTTAACAAATGACATCAAAGAGACATCCAAGTCAGAACATCTAAAAAAAAAAAAAAAGAAAACGCAGGCACATCCAAGCATCATTTCAGAAACGTGGACCTGTCTGATATGGACGTCTGTCGGGGCATCTACACATACATCCCTTGAATAGCAAACAAGACTGTGGGCCTCTAGGAATAGCCTAATGGTTAGAATAGTAGGCTAGGAACAGCAATAGGAAGGGTTGGAATCCTACTGTTATCACTGTGATTATGCAGAGTACTGGGGTTGTTGGAATGCTATTTTTCTTTACCCTCTGGATGCTTTTAGCTAAACCAAACACTTTCCAAATGCTTATTGTGCCTGTAGCAAGTATTACCTGACTGTAGATGTGATGCCTATTTGTGCCTGGAGCAGGTATAATCTTAGACGTGGCTCCAGACATCCAGGATGTTTCTGAAATCAGGCAGTGATGTCCATCTTCTTAGAAACACCCCAGTCACGCCTTCACCATGCCCCTATTCAGACTTGGATGTCCACAGACCCAGCTTCTAAAATGCCTCTGGAGACATCTCCATGCTTAGGATGTCTCTATGTCCATTTTCAGATGTCCAAAACATGAATAGGGCTTCTAAAATAACCCCCTTTGTCAAGAAGACATGTACTTTGCTGGTAGATGTAGCCAGGGTGAAATTTGAGTGGAGCTCAGGTACAATTTGCAAATATGCTTGTTTATTTTAATACTTTAATCAACATTCATAGCTGTAATCTTTACACTATTCTCAAATAGGTATAAATGTTTGCAGTTACACCCATATGTCTTTATAAAAGAACACAAAATTAGGCACCCATGTGGTCCCTTAACCTAGGCACTCTGTTACAATACCACCCTTAGTATGTCCTAGGATCACATGGCATATATCATTGGCACAAAGAACAGAAAGAGTCTGAATAATACTAGTGCATGTATATTTGTTATTAAATGCATACCAACTGATTTTTATCAGCACAAACATAAATTATAACATTTTTTAAGGGAAACTCCCCACAGAGATTCTCTTTGAAAGTTCAGACAGCCGCAGAAATGTAAATTGCTGGAGTTCAACTGCTTTCTGTTCACTTTTCTCATTCATAAATGTCAGGTTTAATGTTGCAACCCCCCCCCCCCCCCACACACACACACACACCTTGTGTTTTCTTTATGATTTGTCTGAAGAAAACCTTAAATATTGTTTCAGTTTATCAGTTGGAAGCCAAAAATCGAAAAGGGTATATCTGCCTCATGGTTTTATTGGGGTATGACATGACTTAAAACACACTTCTTTTTATAAAATCTTAATTATCCTCAGAAAATCAATGTGTGCATGCCAAATAATGCTATTTAATAAAAAAGAAAGATGTTTGGTAGCTAAAATTAACTATCACAACATGGACTGCTATTCTGATTCCCAATGAACCTTTTGCATTGAAAACTTCTATGAGGTTTTACAGTTGAAAAAGGGACAATTTATCCAAACCCGGACTGATAAGAATGCCTCCTTACCAACTTTTCATTCTATATGTGCGGAGCCGTATAATCTGGTAAAAACTGTGCTATTGTGATATCTAGCAATATATAATTTAAAGCAATTTGAACCCCATAAAATTGCTCATGACATTTTTAGCCTGTCCCCAATAAAAGATAATGACCACGTTTTTACAAAACATGTCAATTTAGTAAATTTGAAGTCATATTCAGCCATCATTTGCACTTCCAATTTTAAACCCTCTTCATGGATATGCACTAAGAATAGTCAGGTCAAGTGTGTTTTGAATTCACTTCATCCTACTACCTTGGCTGCTGAGCGTTTCAAGTAACATCTTGTACAGCTAGTCTACAGCGGGGAGCTTAATAGGGCTACTGTTTCCATAACAACAAATAGGATTTGAGCAAAAACACAATGCTCAGTGGTTACTGTTCTTAACAGCAGGAAAAAGCAGTTATTCAAAATTACAAGCAGCATGACATTGAAAAAATATATTAAACCAAGGGGTGCTAAAAGTTTCGCTCTATATTCAGCAAATGTTTAACTCAATGTGCATGACAGGAGAGCAGTGAGTCCTAGCAACAGAGGATGTGTTGCCAGTTTCCGGAGATGCACGAAAGAAAGCAAACCGTCACATTTTACTTGTATTTGTTAGATTAGTGAGCACAAAACCAAAGAATGAATAGTATTCTGTGCTACTTGTTTCGGTATACTGAATCTGTATGATTTAGATCCAAAATTTGTCAGTATTTCAAAGGGTTTTTTTTACAAGTTAGTGGTTACAATATATATATATACACCCATCATTCTGTAGAAATATATGTATATAATCAACGTGCTTCTTGCCCTTCTTTCATTTTTGCATCAGTGGCTTCATAGAACTCTAACTTCAGGCTATATACTCAATCTCTGATTTAGCTCCCACAATACACAACTGAGTCCAAAGAATTTGTCTTTACAAAACTTGATAGTATTTTTTAACTATTTCACATTTTTTTGGTCAGACCAATCACTGCTGGCAGCAGTTATTTATGTTCCATGTCACAATGTGTCCATTTTATTGAGTAATTGACTATGTATTGTTACTGAAATTATACTTTAACATGTCCATTTTATCACTAAAAATGTTTCAAATAGTAATACTCTTATTAATTATATAGAGTTATCAATTCCCATATTTCTTCTGACACAATATTATGTTTCAGACTGTGGCAATCATATTATGTTTTGTATAAGGGATAATAAGATGACATCCATACAAAACAGATTTAGCAAAGAAAGGCATTGCTGGAAGAATTCATTGTAGGGTCATCTTGGCTTCTCAGTCGGAAGTAGTAGAAACAATAAGAGATTTACATGAATTATTTTAGTCCAGTATATAAAAGAAAAAACATATATACCACAGCAGCTGGGGGTTCAAAAATAACCTAAAATGCTTTTGAAGGATGAAGAATGTTTGAATAAATGGAATGACATATTAAATAAGCATGCACTGGATTTAATGACATTACTGGTAGAAACAAGTGTGCAATTGGAAGACCAGGTGAAAGAATCAATAAAATGGTTAGGAGTCAGACTAAAACAGAATCTAAACTGAAAAAGTATGAAGAGGGCAAATCAATTTAAGAAAATAATTAAAGACCTGAAAATGTAAAAAAGAATTGAAAGCAACCAAATGGGTTATCAAAGAGGTCAAGAATATTCATGGATAAATAAAATATAATCACTCTGTTTTCTGTAATTATCATTATCATTATATGTAACACAGTTTAATGTTTGTTTTTTGTACTTATCGTGTTATTGTGCTGTGTAACACAGTTTAATACCATAGTTATATGTAAACCGCTTTGATTCCCAGATAAGACAGTATAGAAAAACAGTAAAATAAATAAAGTTAGTAATTTTTATTACACATCAGAGCAATCATATGGGTGAGGATAAAGAGAGGTTTAGAAGGAAGCCTATTTAATGAGATCAAAGATTTTTAGAAGAAACATATAGAGAGAGAAGAGGTCATGGATGAGGGTGAAGGGCTCACAGAAAAACTATGAAAGCCAATTTGAAAGAGTAGGGCTAAATGGCCAATTTTCCCAATGGAGAAAGGTGAATATTGAAGTACCCCAGGGATCTGTGCTGGGTCCGCTGCTTTTTGACATATTCAGAAATGACCTGGAAAAGGGAATAACGAGTGAGGTTATCAAATTTGCAGATGACACCAAACTATTTAAAGTTGTTAAAACCCATGATTGTGGAAAATTGCAAGAAGATCTTGATAAATTGGAAGACTGGGCATCCAAATGGCAGATGAAATTTAATGTGGAGAAGTGCAAAGTTATGCATCTAGGAAAGAAAAACCCAAACTATGGTTACACAATGCAAGGTTCCACGTTAGGAACCACCACCCAGGAAAAAGATTGAGGTGTCATCTTGGATTACATGTTAAAATCCTCCGCCCAGTGTGCAGTGGTGGCCAAGAGAACAAATAGAATACTAGGTATCATAAGGAAAGGAATGGAAAATAAAACAAAGGCTATTATAATGTCTCTGTATCGTTCCATGGTGCCACCGCACCTTGAATATTATGTACAATTCTGGTCGCCGTATCTTAAAAAGGATATAGCATTATTAGAAAAGGTACAGAGAAGAGCCACCAAAATGCTAAAGAGTATGGAAGGATACCCATTTTAAGACAGGCTAAAAAAGGTTAGGGCTCTTCAACCTGGAAAAGAGCTGGCTGAGGCGAGATATAATAGAGGTCTATAAATTAATGAATGGAGTGGAACGGGTAAACGTAGATCGATTGTTTATGTCATCAGAATGTAGAAAGACTAGGGGACATGCAATAAAACTACAGGGTAGACTATTTAAGACTAATAAGAGAAAATATTTTTTTCACTCAATGTGTAATCAAACTCTCAAATTTGTTACCGGAGGATGTAGTAAAAGTTGTTAGTGTAGCTGGAGGCGGCAGTGTGGGTACGGAGTGGGGGAGTGGCCAGCTGGCTGAACTTACAGGGCCTATTCAGAACAGGCCTCTGTACATTCCCTGGCATCCCCCAGGATGTCCAGCGTATTCTACCCCAATAGTGGAATAAGTCCTGGGGGCATCAGCGATAGTGTGCTGCAGCACCCTGCACCTCATGCCATTGGTCTAGCCAGGCACCTGCAGCCACGATCTGGGACATAGGGGCCTCCAGTGCCACCTAGGCAGTGGTCTACTGGGGTTAATGGGGGCCATGGTATGCTGAGTCCTCAGGTGCATGCCTCATTGCTATGGTGCAGGGACGCCACTTCTCCCTCGCTCCAGCAGTGGCGTTCTGGAGTGAAGACAGGCAGCTCCCCATATGTCAATCTCCTAGGCATATGGGGAGCATCTGGAAGTGCATCCCTCCGATTCTCCCAGTGCAGGTATGTCCAGGCCCTGTGGAGGCAGAATTGGGTCTATCTCGGTCCCGGCTAAGTTTTGAGTGGGCACGGCAGTCATGCATGCAGGAACCTGATTCGGTCTCTAAGTGGTTTACTCTGTGTGCAATCAATAACGCCATAGTAATGTCTCAAAAATTTGTTTTGAAAGATTTACAATGGATCTAAGTATCAGTTAAGCATTGGATATTGTCACCCTCACGGTGGCCAGCCCAACGCCTAGGGTGCTGAGACTTGGTCTGCCTGTGGTGTTCCTGCCTCAGAGAGCGTGGGCTTGCTTTAACTCTGCAAGGCCTTCTGGGAATGTGAGTCCCTTTACCCTTTGAGTACAGACGAGTTGCAGTCGAATGGTTTCAGGCAATGACAAGAATTTATTTTCCCCTTCCCAACGGATTAAATGCAAGTGAATAACTCAGGACAAAACATGCTATACATTTGGCTTGAGGAAATTATATATGAACTCAGGTAAGTTAGCCTTGTCAGCTTCAGGCTTTAAACGTGCAGTGCTTGACACAAAACAAATCACAACAGCTTCAATTAGCAAAGAAAATGTTCCCTTTTCTTCTGCTGCTTTTACCGTCACTCACAGACACTGTTCAGCATAAGGAATTCACATGGTCAGCCAAAGATAATGTACAGTCCA
This sequence comes from Ichthyophis bannanicus, assembly GCA_033557465.1. Lineage (NCBI taxonomy): Eukaryota > Metazoa > Chordata > Amphibia > Gymnophiona > Ichthyophiidae > Ichthyophis > Ichthyophis bannanicus. The sequence continues at coordinate 428,913,606 of CM066032.1, forward strand.
TCCGATCATCCACTATTTCATTATTGACAGAGTCTATCTGCATTTCTTCAGTATCAGGAATAGCAGGGTGTGTCAGTAAACTGCTATCCTGATCTTTGAAACAAACGGTTTCTCTGACCTCACGTGGTTTCTCTCTGTAACACTCTCCTGAGCAGGGTTATAAACTTCCATATATGCTGTAGTTTTTGTCCAGAGAGTAACTATAGAGAACTGCTTTATAGCTAGGTTCAAACTTATATGAATTATTAAGCCTACCTTTTGGCTTTGAAAGGGAAGGAACTCTCCACTCTGCAGGGTTAGATTGGTTCTCAAACACAGCTGGTGTTTGCTTGCCTCTCAGCCTATTAACTTTCCCTTCAGACATACCGGTATTCTCCAACCAGCCTGTCTCTCTCCTCGGAGCGTGTGAGCTTTGCCAAGCCTGCCTCTCAGGAAGATTCTTCTCTCTCCTGCCTTTACCAGACAACCCCTGTCCTGGGTTGCTTCCTTCTGGCCTCAGGAATGTGGCTCCCTTGGTTCTCACTCCTCTTTGACTCCTTCCAGTCAGCGTGCTCCTTTGCTGGCTTCCTTTCTCATCCTGGTTCTGACGCCAGTTCCCCCTCTGGCTCTGCATCTGCTCGTTCTCGTTCTGCCTGGTCCAAGCTAATGACCAGTTTTTATCATTGTAACTCTCAGGGCTTAGCTGGGCCCTGCCCTGAAACAGGTGAACCTCATTACCTCTTGAGCTAGGGTATACGTCACTGCAGGGGCGTGTCTTTCTAGCTCGTGACTCTCTTTGTTTACTTCTTCTTTGCAAACACTGAGCCATGTGCTCAGATTGCCTGTCAGTTTCTGAAAGCAAATCCTCATCTTGCCCTACCTTTATAGGCTCAGAAGGGACTTCTTCATGACAGATCTCCCCCCTTAAGACATCACGGGCTGACGAGCTACTGCTCAGACAGCACGTAATCCCTAATGGGGCGCTAATGTGCTTTTATTTATTTTATTTATAGTCTCTTATATACCGCACTATTCAGCATCAGCGCGGTTTACAATAAACAAGGAGTTACACAATTCAACGGTACTTTGTGTTTACAGAAAAAACAGGAAATACAACTTGGATAACAGGGTAATTAATTAATATAACAGACATGATCTCATCCTGGCTTCAGTATTGTGTATGGGAGGTCTTTGGGGTGTCTGTATTGAATTTGTATGTTTGGAAGGTCTGTGGGTAGGTTGTGTTATCTGGATTGTTTAATGGATAAGACAAGAGGAAGAGGTAGTGTTTCAAAGCTTTTCGAAACTGCAAAAGGTCTGGTATTGATCGGATGTTTTGAGGAAGGCTGTTCCAACACCTTGGTGCACAGAAAAAGAAAGCCCTGTCAGTAGTAGTTTTGGTGTATTGTGTTATTGATTTAGGGACTAACAGAGAATTGAGTGATACTGACCTTCTTTCCCTATTGAGGGGTGTTGTTTGGATCATATCTGATAATGATGCAGATGAGAGCTCTTTGATGGCTTTGAATGTAATTAGTAATTTCTACCCTAACTAGACGTGCTGCCGCTGACCTCTCATGCCAGGGCCTAAGAACATTTAAATGGTAGACTTGGCGGCATCCCCTATTGTTTTCTACCATGTAGGAAACGGGACCTGCTTTTTCTACCACTGTACATGGAGCTCTCCACTGGGACTCAAACTTTGGTCCAGGGTCCGCTACCATAATTATGACTTTATCACCTACTGCTAACTGCCTAGGCCTTGTCCCTCAGTCATAATATTTCTTTTGCCGCTGTTGACTAGCCTTCAGGTTTTCTATTGCTGCCTGAGAAGTTCTTTTTAGCCGACTTCTCAACTCCTTTAAGAAGTGAGGCACCCCTACGTCCTGAACTTCTGGCTCCACCCATTGTTCTCGCAAAATGCCTAAAACCCCTCTGGGAGCACAACCAAATAATAATTCGTAAGGTGATGCCCCTAGGGATGCCTGCATACGCTCGTGACAGGCATATAAAATGAATGGGAGCAAGGTATCCCATTCAGACATTTTCCCATTCAGACCCCGTCTCAACATCTGCTTAATGGTCTGATTTAGACGTTCAACCAGTCCATTGGACTGGGGGTGGTATGTGGCCGTCTTTATATGATGCACCCCAAATGCGTCCCACACTTGTGCTAAGTACCTTGATACAAAGTTACTGCCTTGGTCTGTGAGCATTTCCTGCGGAAACCCCACCTCGCAGAACAACTTAACAAGCTCTAAGGCTATCATCCTAGCTGAAGTACTCCTTAAGGGTATTGCTCAAGGAAAACGCGTGGCCTGATCTATTATTACCAATATGTATTGGAACCCTCTTGGCGTCTTAATCAGGGGTCCTACAATATCCATCGCCATCCGGCGAATTGGGGTTGATATTGTGGGCGTAGGTATCATGGGTACTGCCCGTGGTTTGGCGGAGGTCACACGCTGACATGTGGAACATGACTCACAGTAGCGGGTGGTCTCTTTAAAAAACCCCGGCCAATAAAAACGGGACAGGATTTGATCCAACGTCCCCTGGATTCCTTTATGGCCGCCTGCAGGGTGATCATGGGCCAACCTTAGTACTATTGCCTTAAATGTAGTGGGTACTACTAACTGTTTCCTTACAGCTCCTGTTTGTGGCTCATTGGACTCCCTATATAACACTTCTTTATCTAGGAAAAACCTAGGAAAAGTCTCTCTATCAGTTTGGGCATATTCAAATGCTCGTTTTTAGTGCGGGGTCAGCTCGTTGTTCATTAGGAAAGGACGGGAATTTCCTGACTAGATCAGCGGATACCCAGGGTAACCCCTCTCTGGCCTGCAGTTCGGCCCTCCCTTGGGTCCTACGTTGTCTCTCCCGACGACTATCCACTTTTCCTTTCCTGACCTTTTTAGAAGGGGCATTGACTAGGTCATCATGTACGGGAAGCAGCTCTGATACTTCTTCCTCTACCAAATCATCCTCACTCTCTGAGGGCTCATTTCTATCTTCAGGGAGTTCCTCTCCTCCCTCTGGGGTTTCGTCCCTTACTCTGGAGGTTCCTGCCTGGGACCTAGTGGAGACCAGGTTTGTTTTTACACTTAAGCCCTTCTCCACCCCTCTGCAGAATAGGGGCCAGTCCCTCCTCAACACAATATCGTAGGGAAGCCGTGGGACAACGGCCACCAAAACTTCTTTTTGGGTCCCCAGCCCTTTTAGGGAGAGCCTACATAGTGGATGATAGGATGAAGTACCATGCACACAACGTATCTCAACAAGGCCCTCTGCTTGACTCGGTGCTGACCTACCGTGAGCCTTCACGACCTGCCAGAGCTTTTCAGAGACCATGCTCTGGTCAGCACCCAAGTCAAGCAGTGCCTTAGCCATAATGCCTTGGACTTCCACGTCCAACCGGAAGCCTTCTTGCACCGGTTTCCCTTTTCCAGACATTAGTGCTGTCCGCACTGTACAACTCTTCTGGAAATGTCCTGTCTTCCCACAATTGTAACCCTTTCCCTTTGTCACAGGTAAAACAGTATTTACATTAGCCACATTTGCTTCTCTGCTTCTTTCTAATCCTGCAAAGTTGCTTGTTCCAGCCAGCTTCAGAGCGCCTCCTGTTGGCCTGCTCGCCAACTCCGCTTCAAAGTAACGCTCTGTAAGGACGGCTGCCTCTGCAGTGGTCTGGCAACTTTGTTGGATTATGAAAGATTTTACCTCAGGAGGTACTGCCTCCATGAATTGTTCCAGAATGACTGTGTCTATCACAGAGTCCAGGGTTTTCCCCTCTGGAACAAGCCATTTCCAGGCCAAGGCTTTAATCCTCTGATATAATGCCTTTGGCGTCTCATTAGACTTAAGCCTAGACTCTCTAAACATCCTTCTATAATACATTGGAGTTAGACCTAATCTGTCTCTCACTGCTTTTTTAACCTCTTCATAGGTTGCCCATTGCTCAGGTGGCCATTTAACTGCTACTGCCACCCTTTTCAAAGCCTCAATAAAGTCATCCAAATTGTCATTGGTGTTTAACTGGCCAAAAGTTAAGGCTCCGCAGCCTTGAGGTCCTACCATTGTAGAAAACTCCTCCATGCTCATGAGTTGATTTATAAGAATCAGTGTATGCTTAGACTGTACATCCCTAGAGCCAAGGGTGGAAATGGCCTCATGGAAATTGATTATACATTTAGAACAACCATAATAGGTCTCCAGGCCTCAGCATCAACAGACCTGAATGCATGAAAAGTGTGGCAGTATGAAAGTAAGTGACCAGAATCAATTTTAAATCATTAAATTTGGACATGCAGACAAGCAAAATGAAAGGATGAGAATCCACCTGTATACATAGGAAAGGAAGCAACAGAATTTGCAAAACAAGAGACAAAAGTCTTTAAAGAATTAGATCAGAAGCCAAGGAAAGACAAGTGGCAAAAGCATAAATACAGAGGAAAATACAAAGCATTAGTCCAGGACCTATACGTGGAAGTAACTAGGACTCATGAATGGCTAAGGAAAGGTGAACTGAAGACCAAAAACAGCAAACTGTTTGTGACCTCTTCAAGAGATAGTCCCATATAGAAAATATATGAGAGAATTCTTGTTGAAAACATGGATGCCTGGAAGCTTTTACGTCCAAAGGCATCTAAAGTTCTAGACTCACGACCTGGTGGATAAGAAGAGTGCTTTTTAGCACTTTTAACACGCCTCATTGCTGATTCCACAACAATAGAATGATGTGGAAGTTGATTCTTTTGAAAACCTGGAGAAGGGGGCACCCTGTACGGAGAGTCAGTGGCCCTTGAAGGTGTGGATACCTTTAAAGGAGTTTCCCACATTCTAAGTAAAAGATCCTGTAAGACTTGATGCAAAGGAAGCATGCTTACCTCCTTTGGGTTCTCAGGGATATGCAGAAGCTCTGAATCCCCTGATGCAGGATCATGATCAGGTATAGAAATGGCAAGTATCCTTGCCATATCAAGCAAGAATGCTTGAAAAGAAATTTCCCTAGAAGGGGATCCTCTATCATGAGGAGTAAAGGTTAGATCTGTTGAAGATCTAGTGTTGGCACTAATGGATTGATCCATTGGAGTACCAGACCCAAAAGGATAGAGCATCGAGTTGTCCTGAAAGGATAGTCGGCAGTACCGCTTGAGGCCGGTACCGTGACGAATCGGTGGAAAACTATCCATGCCAGGGATGGACTCCAAACTCGGTACCGAAGGAAACGAGCTTGTGGAAGTAAGCATGGAAGGCACTGGTACCGATGCAAACGTAGAAAACGGTACCGGCAGTGGTATCACAGCTGGTACCGACACCGGAAGATCAGTCTGAGGCAACTCTAACGGTACCAAAGGTACCGAGAGCGGTAGACTTTGATCTCCGGAACAATGTCTTCGGCACCGTCCGAGGTCGATACCGAGACGAGTTGGTACCCAATTGTCCAGGCTAGAGATCGATTCTAGACTCGGCATCGAAAGCAGCGAATCTATCGAAACAGACCTGGAGGGTACCGATGTGGATGCCAGAATCGGTACCGGGATCGATACCGATGCGGAAAGATCAGTCTGTAGCGGCTCTAGCGGCACCGAAGATACCAAGAGCGCTAGACTGCGATCATCAGTGTGGAGTGTTTCATCCAACACCATTGCCGATGCCGGGGTACCGGCACCGCTCAAAGCGGATACCACCACCGAGCATGGCTCAGGTATGTTCGCAGAGGTAAAAAGCCCGGGAACAACCTGAAACCCCGTTAATGCTTTGGAGGCCGAAGACTCCCGCCGGGGTTTTAAAGCCAAAATGTCCTCGGGGCAAGGCCAGAGGCATCTCGATGTTGAACATGAGATCTACCACCCGAGGACTGGCTAGTCTTTACAGACTTTTGTTGGGTTACCTGATCCTGTGGAAAAGAAGTTGTAGCTGGTACCCTCAGGTCTGACGGGAACCAGGTATCGAGTTGAGCTCGATGCTGAAGACTTCTTCTGGAAATACTACTGCAGGATGGACACTCCAGCGGATAGTGGTCAGGACCCAAACATGGAAGGCAGCAGTTATGGGTGTCTAAAACTAACTTGGTACCGCCACAGTTGAAACATGTTTTAGGGATAGTGGCTGGCATTTCCATGAAGGAAAGTGGAGAGGCCTAGTAGGCCGAAAAACCGTCAGGCACTATACAGGGAAAAATTCCCTACCAAAGAAAAATTTTGTAGGAGAAAAAGAAAAAGAAAACACCGGCGGTACCGGTGCGTCGAGGGAAGGCAGACGCGACCACAAGAAAAAACAAAAATAAAAGAAAAATTTTCTGCGGTGACAGGAGTACGCTCCCAAAAGTGTTCTAATTAGACGCTGGGGAGCGTTCCCGGGCAGACTCCGTCGGTACCAATGTACCCATATGTGAAGACTCATTCCTGCTTGTTCCTGGAGATCATCCTTCTCCTCAGAATAAGCTCCATTTACCTATATCCTTTCTTGCCTCCCATTCAACCAATTTCTTTTTTTTATTAAGAATTTCTATTTAATACAACAGAAACATATACAAAGAAATATGTGAAATACATCAAAGAAGGAAAAAACAAGGGAAACCATATCCCCAAAGAATTACCAAAAAGAAAACAAATATGTACTGCAATTAGACCACATCTTGGAGTGCAGAGGGCAACAATAACCTAGGGCAACTTTCTTTGTCAAGCTCTAAATTCCCAAATCCCAATAACAAAGCAAAATCACATATAATATACATAAGAAAACTACCCATTAGGTACCACTATGTATCCCACCTTCCCTGCTCTTCAAAATGTACATTATGTACATTCCTGGTGTATTGATTATGACAAACAAAACCCTAAAAACTAAAGAAATTCTATCTAACTCAAACAACAACACTGACACTCTCATAATAAAAATAGACCACCTTAGAATCTGTTTAATTTATAGACCCCCAACCAAAATGCAGATAGCCTCCACTCACTAATAGAACTCTTTAACTCATCCTCGGAACAGAATCCACTAATTGTCCTAGGTGATTTCAACCTTCCCTCACTACCAATAAATGAATCCAACCTTTTTCTCGAAACGATATCTGATTTAGACTACCATCAAGTAATAAATATACATACCCACACCAAGGTGGCACTCTTGATCTTGTACTACTACCCAAAGCAATCTATAAACTGTTTAAACCAGACTCATTAGAATGTTCTCAAATACCGTGGTCTGATCATCACCTTATCAAATTAAACCTCAACTACAATATTAACTGTACCATAAAACACACAAGAAATGACCAGACAATAAAATTTAAGAAATTTAATGAAACTGAGTTTCTGGATTCCATAATCCCTCACCTTACCCTATCACCAACAAATCTGGATGAAGCCGTCAAAAACTGGCATACTACCATAAACAATACAGCAAAAATAACCCAAGGTAATAAAAAACCAACTCACTCAAAAAACAACTGCACACCATGGTTTAATAGCACATTAAAACAAATGAAAAGAGAACTAAGAAATCTAGAATGCAAATGGCGTAAAACCAAATCCAACATTGAGAGAGAAATATATTACAACCACCTCACACTCTATAAAGACGCCATAGATAACTCAAAGAAAAATTATTACGCTACAATCCTATCAAAATCATATAATAGACCAAGAGAACTATTTTCCATTGTTAGCAACCTAACAAACACTTCTCAAACCTCTAGCACGGAAATCACTGACATCTCCGCACAAACTCTAGCCAATTATTACCAAAACAACACAAAATACTCACCAATGACCCTAGACCCTAGCTACAAACCCCTCCACATACTAAATCAATGGCCAAAATTTCACCCTATATCCAAAACATCGTTAAAGAATATCATTCTCAATCTCAACACCACAACTTCTAATCTCGACCCCTGCCCAGTAATCTGGATAAAAAACACACTCCCAACTCTTCTATCCTTCATACTCCCCTTGGTCAACCTATCACTAATCCAAGGTTACCTCCCACCCTCACTTAAACATGTACAAATCAGACCAATCCTGAAGAATAACTCACTTGACAAAACTTCCCCAAAATCTTACCGACCTATCTCAAGTATACCTTTCTTAGCAAAAGTCATTGAAAAAACCGTACAAATACAGACACAAGATTTCCTTGATTCATCCTACCCTCTTGACGACCAACAATATGGATTTCGTCCCAAGCATGGAGTGGAAACACTTCTGACTGTTCTAACTGACACACTCCTAAGAGGAATAGACAACCACAAAAAAGCCTTCATCCTCTTATTTATCGACATATCAGCCGCTTTTGATAGTGTTCACCATTCAATAATGCTTAACAACTTAAGATACATAGGAATATACTCTACAGTTCATAAATGGTTCACTTCTTATCTAAGCAATAGAACCCAAAATGTCAGAATAGGCGAACAAACATCAGAATCATATAAATTTGAAACAGGTTTACCACAAGGCTCTGCGCTCTCAGCTCTTCTATTTAATATATACATAAAACCAGTTTGTGACATCTTTAAAAAATATGGTGTACTCTATCATCTATATGCAGATGATATTATGATGTACATCCCTTTCACAATTCCTAACATACCGTTGCAACTCCTATCAGATTGTTTTAATGAAATAACTTTATGGCTAAATGCCCACAATCTCCAAATAAACCATTCAAAAACCGAAGTACTAATAGTCACTAAAAATCAAGATTACACCCCACCAACACATATAACACTTCAAAACCAGGAATTTAAAATAAAAAATGAAGTAAGATACTTAGGTGTCATTATAGATAAACATCTCACATTAGATACCCATATCAGAAACACCACAAAGAAAATTTATTTCAAACTCAAAACACTTAAACAACTTAGACCGCTTGTATACATACATGATTTCATCAGTATAATCCAAGCCACCATAACCCCCCACTTTGACTTTGCTAACCTTATATTATTAGGTACATCAAAAAATAATATTAAAAGACTTCAAATTGCACAAAACTCAGCAGCTAGAATTATAACTAAAACACACTCTCATCAACATATAACACCAATACTAGCTTCACTTCACTGGCTACCAATTCAAAGCAGGATAAAATACAAAACACTAATAACTGCATTTAAAACACTATTTGATATGGCACCAGACACATTAAGTAACTTAATTACCAAAGAACATTCAAAACCTACTCAAAGAAAAGCTCAACTGAACAAACTCAAAACCCCCAAAGACTTCATAAAAACAAATAAATCAACAAACAACAGAGCGTTCTCACATGCAGCCCCAATAGCCTGGAATGCCCTCCCTGTCGAACTAAGAATGTTAACAGAGATTAATGAATTCCGCAAAAAATTGAAAACACACCTTTTCACAATACACTACAATAGCATAGACCAACCCTCAAAAGAATTAGATAATGGCTAATCACTTTCTACTCAACATCTCACTATAACTTTCTGCTCAACATCTCACTATAACAGAAAAGATAATCCACCCTACCTGAATCTGAACCACTCATTATGATTATACCTGAATCTGAACCACTCATTATGATTATACCTCATATAAAATGTATATGTATATATAATGTATATAGTGTTGCACTTTTCTGTGACAATCTGTTTAACATTTTCTATTAACTTTACATTGTATATAGTTATGACGTTTCATGTAAAACAAACTATGTTTTGCTGACTGTTGTTGTTTGTGAACCGCAGCTGATCTCTGGAAGCTGCGGTATATAAGTGCTTGTTAAATAAAATAAATAATAAATAAATAAATAAATAAAATAAAAGCCCCTCTAACTGTTGAGGGTCTGTATAAACATAACAGACACCCAACAGAGATACCACACATTTGCAAGGAAATCTCAAATAAAAAGTAGCTCCCAGTGCTATCACCAAGGGTTTTAACTGAAGGAAGTTCTTACGTCAAATTTGAATGGCCCTAGCCACATCTGGAAAAACCTAAACCAACTGAGCACAAAATAAAACAGAACTTACATTACTGTATGGCAGCATGGCATTACATCTAGGTATCCTCCATTCCGACCTTATCACCTTCTGGTTGTGTAGGCAGCTTGGTGCACCTGCCTGGACCATGCCCCTGTCAGTTGTGTGTTCCTGTGCTAGTCCCATGATGATGCAGACAACATATGTTACTGCCATCTGGTTCACTCACATCACTGTGTTGCCAATTGTCCTTTCAGATCATTGCCCAATGTGTGTGTTCTATCATACACAACATGTGTGTGGTGTGTTGGACGTTTTGCTGCTGCATTCCTGCGCACAGATGGTATCACTGCTGGCCACATAAGTATTCCATTTTAACACAGGTGCATTCATCACTCCCATGTGCCTGTACAGTTGGATGTCATCTATCTTGGGGCATTGTGGCTTCTTGTGGGTGGGCATCTCTACTACTTGGGCACATGCATGCCCAGGCTGGGGCCTCTACATCCCCACCTGGGATGTGTGTGTCGGACATAGTTGGCATTGGTGTTCATTGGCACTGGTGCTGGCAGTGGCTGCGGGATGGATTGCCTGCCTCCTTGTCTACATATCATCCACTGCAGAGATGTTTATGTCTTGCTGTGGCACTATGGTTCTCATACTGGTCTGGGTACCTGGTGACCAGGGTTCGATTCCCAATGTAGCATTTGTCAGGCCACATTCCCTGCATTGCTCTGATGGGGTCCAGTTAATCATTGTCTGCTTGATGTACATTATGAGGTTTATGTTGCCATGTACACTTGATATCATGGCCAGTCTCTGACACCCATTACATATATATGTCTGTAGACTAGCAGACATCTAGCTGTGTATGCTTTTACTGGCTTGTGTGTCCTGTATTGCCAGGCACATATGCCTTTGTGGACATTTCATGACTCCTGTGTGTTTGGGACTCCACATGCAGCACCTACTGTGTACATGTGCACACCATGCATCTCCTGGACATGATATGTCCTGCTCATCATCTGTTGATGAACCAGTGGCTTTGATGTGACATGTTGGACAGACATTTGTCTCTGCTGCTGCATTACCACACTGACCATCCTGGACCACTGGCAGTTGTCTGTATGCCAGCCGTCTGCCAACTCACATGGTGCTATGACTTTCCATATACACATTCCATTTGGTGGTACATATTAGCATTGCAGTTGCTGTGGTTGTTTGGGATAGTGGTTAGAGGCATGCATTGTGCCACCATAGGTTGTGGGTTTGATTCCAGCATTGTTCCATTCCTCTTCTTTTCTTGTGTTCTGCTAACCTTACCATGCAGTGGCTGCAGCTTTGTCACCTCTCTGCACACCCTCCCTTCTCTTCACTGTGCACCACAGTGTGCCCTCTATGCAGCCTGTCTGTCACATATTAGCTGTTACATATGGTCCTTATCATTATGCTGTCCAAGTGAGCAGTTGGCTTGGGGGATTTGTAGTGCTGTTGTGATACTGGTGTTGGACACGATGGTTTGCAGATTCAGTACTCATGTGCTCCTTTTTGGTTCTGTTCCCCGTTTTGCCCTGGTCCACTGACCATGCACATGGCTGTCCCCTCTGCAGGCCCCTGACACCCTTTCTATTTTGGATCTTTGCTCCTTGGCATGCTATGTTCATGTCATTCCATTTCATGGTGTGTGTGCATATGTTTATCTGTGTCTCTTGTCCCACTTACAGACTGTGAAATCAGCTGTGGACATCTGTTCTGCATTTGTGTTGCATCATGGGCACTGGTGGGGTTGCCCTATCCTGGCACACAACAGGCATTATGTGTGGTGTCCTGCAGTGTTCTTGTATACAGACATTGCTGTGGAACTCAACATGGTGGTATAGCCTGCTGGTTTGTGCACTGACATTCTGCCCACTGGTCATGGGTTTGATTTCTGTTTGTTCTCGTTTTTTATGCCTGTCCTATACAACTACTTGTCATTCCTTTGGACAGTCATATCTCTGTGGATCTGTGCTGCCAGCCCATAATACCCTCATCACAGTTGCCAACCATCCTTCTGTCCGTCTATCTGCATGTGTCAGCTGTGTGGCATCCTGTCTTCATGTGCAGGCTGCTACCCCATGTCCTGTGCTGGTACCCTTTTCTACATTGCAGCTGTTCATGCTTGCCTCTCCTGTGTCTGCTCTGCATAACACTACTACTCCTCTGTCCTCCTATCATTGCACTTCTCTTGCCACCTCTACCTCCACTGGTGGACACGTATCCCCATCCTCTGCCACCCACTGTCATTGTAGCAGTTTACATTGCCAACACCCTGTGCATCTATACAGCTGCCTCTGATATGTGTGTCCACTTTACCGGCTGCCACATAAGCTGCACGCAGACTTGGCGGGTCCATCAGCTCCCACCTCTCCTTCCTTCCATCACTTGTCCATTGCCTTTGCTTGGTGCTCAGTGCAGTGTTAGGGTTACATCTGGGTTTCAGCCTTACATTTCATGCTTGTCAACTTGGGCCACCTTACTGCCCCTATAGCACCATATCTTGGGTCACCTTAGCATCATTGTGGCACCTGGACCTGTGGCACCTTAGGTTTTGGCACTTTGTAGGGCGCCTTACGCTAAGTACCTTGTACGGCGCTTTGTAACATGCGCTAGCCCAGGATGCCCTGTACCGCGCATTGTCTCATGCAGCTTGCCGTGATGATGCACCGCCCACGCCTTTATATGGGCATCTGTACCTTTACTGCGGAACCTAATGCGAATGACATTACTGCAGTTTAGTAAACATGCCCCTAAGGCTCAACTCTCACAATGGAAGACTCCAGACTCTCTTAGACCCAAGAATGCTCCTCATCTGATGGGCTATGTCAAGGTTATCCTCACAGTTTTCTTTGATTATCAGGGTATTGTTCATCATGTGTATGCTCCAAAAGGCCAGACCATCAATAAGGGGTACTACATCCAAGTTCTGACTCATTTGAGAGATGCAGTTTGTTGTAAGAGGGCAGAGTTGCACAGGAATGATGAATGGTTGTTTAATCACAATAACGCCCCAGCTCACGCATCACATCTTGTCAAGCAGTTCTTGGCCAAACACCAAATTGAGCAAGTCTGTCAGCCTCTGTACTCACCTGACCTCACACTCTGTAACATTTTCTTGTTTCCAGAACTGAAATTACCACTGAAAGGAAAGAGATTTGACGACTTGGAGACCATAAATCAAAATTCAACGCAGCAGCTTCATTTCAAAATTGTTTCCAGCAGTGGCAGGAACACTGGAGGAAGCGTGTTTTATCGGAAGGGGACTGCTTTGAAGGTGAGTGAGTGCAATAACTGTCAGTGTTATACTTCTTCTGTTATTATACAAGTCTCAATACATTTTGATCACACTTTGTATGATCTGAAGTGATATATGCATGATTGGAATTTCATACATGCAAAGGATTCCAGCGGCTTGCGGGATCCGAGCCAGCATTTGACACTGTCAGACAAATTTGATTGATTTCTTTGACTGGGTGATCAGGGAGATAGACCAAGGGAGAGCCCTAGATGTGGTGTATTTAGGTTTCAATAAAGCATTTGATACTTCCCCACAGGTGACTTATAAACAAATTAAGCACCCTTGGAATGGACCCTAGTTACTGATTAGTTTAGAAATTGGTTGAGTGGGAGGCGACAAAGGGTACAGGTAATTGGAGTTCACTCGAAGAGAAGGAGGTTACCAGTGGAGTGCTGCAGGGATCAGTCCTTGGTCTGATTATTTTTAACATCTTTGTCAGTGATATTGCTAAAAGACTGTCGGGTAAGGTTTGCCTCTTTGCGGATGATACTAAAATCTGCAACAGAGTAGACATCCAGGAAGGTGTAGATAACATGAGGAGGGATCTAGCTAAGCTTGAAGAATGGTCTAGAATTTGGCAGCTGAGATTTAGTGCTAAAAAATGTAGGGTCATGCATTTGAGCTGCAACAATCCAAGAGAGCAGTACAGTATAGGAGGATGATGTATTTCCATCCATGAAAGAAGAACGGGTACTAGGCTTGATTGTGGTATAAATGCACATGAGGAGAGCCTCTTTTGATTGAAAGAAAGCTCTGCTATGAGGGGACATAGGATGAGGGTGAAAGGGGATAGACTCAGGAGTATTATGTGGAAATATTTCTTTATAAGGAGGGAGGAGTGGCCTAGGGCTTGGGGCAAGTTACCACAGGCCAGAAGGTTGGGGGTTCAAATCCCACTAGAAGACAGCAACCTTGGGCCAGAAGGACTGGGATTTCTAGTCTCACAGGTGCTCCTTGTGGTCTTGGGAAAGCCACTTAACCCTCCATTGCCCATGTTCCCTGTATGTATTAGTGTGTGTGTCTCATATCCCCTTGTGTTAAATGGATCCCCCAATTGTGTTGTGACCCCTTTTATTGAAGGATAAGGTGGTATACAAAACTAAATAAATTATAGAAAGAGTGATAGATGCATGGAATAGTCTCCAAGTGGAGGTGGTAGAGATGAGGACAGTATCTAAATTCAGAAAAGCATGGCACAAACACAGAGGATCTCTAAAGAACAAAAAGGGACTGTTGTAGTAGTTGATATGGAAGGGCAGACTAAAGATAGGCCATGTGGTCTTTTTCTGCCATCATGTTTCTATGTTTCTATGGATTAACTGAATTTAATTAATGTGTAATGGTGGCACTTATACAAAATAAATGGACTAAAAAGTAAGTGGTGGATCGATGCTTTTAAAGTGCCTAGCCGCCATCACTTTATCTAAACCAGATGTTTTGTACTGGAACTTATCTGGCATCCAGTGCTGAATATCTGGTTTTGCCGGACAGCGCTGTTGCTCTCTGGACAGCGGCAATATTCAGCCACTAACCAGATAGCAAAAACTAGTTAAATTAGCACAGCCATTGATCTTCCTAACTTTAACTGGTTTAGCTATCCAGTTAGCAACTGAATATCTCTGCTTACTAGATAGCGACCAGAAACACCCCCGATCCACCCACAGAGCACCCCAGTTTTAAATGGGCATTTTCTCTGTAGTCTGTGGCAATGTTCAGTGGCAGTTGAATATTGTGGTCACTGTAGGTCTGCTAACTGGCTATAATGCTTTGATTAGGCCCCCTAATATTTTAGCAACTGGATTGCTTTAAAGTAACTAATTTGTTTGGTCCAACAAAAAATGAGAATTTAAAAATGTGTACTTTTGGGCTCAGTTGAATGGACCTGAACAAACTTTTATAAGCAATTTTTGCCTTAATCTTTCTTTCAAATTCTAGTTTGCCTTTCTTATCAGTACTTTCCATCTAACTTGTCAGGGCTGATTTTTTTTCCTATTATCCTCGTTTGGATCTGAATTCCATTTTTGAAAGATGTTTCACCTCACCTTTAACCCTGCTAGCATTCGCTTGGCCTCTTTTCTGCCTTTTTTTATAAGCATGGACTATGCCTAGCTGAGCTTTCAAGATGCTGTTTTTAAACTATGCCCATGCTTCGGTCATATATACTCTTAACCTTTGCAACTGCTTCTTTTATTTTTTCCTAACAATTTTCCTCCTTTTGTCATTGTCTCACTTTTGAAAATTAAAAAGTGCAGTAGCTTCTCTTAGGGGCATGTTTACTAAACTGCTTTGGGCTTTTGCAGCTAACATGTCATAAGGACTGCCATACTGAGTCAAACCGTCAAGCCCAGAATACCGTTTTCAACAGTTGCCAGTCCAGGTCACAAGTACATGACAAATCCCAAAGATAGCTAGATCCATGCTACTTATCCCCAGGAAAAAGCAGTGCTTTTTTTTCTCAGTCTACCTTAATAGCAGTTTATGGAATTTGTGCAGACTTCTTTTAAACCCTGCGTTAGACTGTAAGCTCTTAAGAGCAGGGACTGTCAATTATGTGTCTCAGTACAGCACTGCATATGCCTTGTAGTGCTATATAAATGATTAGCAGTAGTAGTAGTAGTTAGCTGCAAAAGCCATGTGGGATCTGTTGGGGGTGTGCACAGCATTCCCCCAACAGATACCACACCAAAAATGCAGACGTGTGGTCAGGCAGCAGCCAGGATGCAGCTAGCACCACACTGTCTGCAGGAATGAAGGAGTCGCTTAGTGGTTAGGGCAACAGCCTGGGACCAGAAAGACCAGCATTCAAATCCCACTGGTAATCTTTCTGGCTTTGGGCAAGTCACGTAACTCTCCACTCAGGAGCCGCAATCCCCAGTCACTGACCTGTTCTTTCATTCCCACAGCTTGACTCCTGATCTGGCTTCCAAAGGCCAGGGACGGGCTGCGGGGAATCTCCTGCAGCGCTCCTACCTTTTCCACTACCCAGGCCTGCTGTTCACCACCATTTATGGGAACATATTCAACCTCAGAGGTGGAATAACTTCCCTGTTCAGTCTGCCGCCCACTATCTGCCCTAATTCCGCCTCCGCACCACCCCTTTCCTGCCCCTGTCTAGCCTCCCCATACAAACATCTTGTTCGTATGGGGAGGCTAGTCAGGGATGGCAGAGGGGGCTGAATAGCGGGGTTGGACGTCCCGATGGGACGTCCATTCCCTTTATTTGCAGCTCAGAATGACCCCGTAAGGTTTTCTCCCATTTTTATACATCTAGTACAAGATTTGGATTAAATGAAGTGAAGTACTTTTTATCCAGTGTCTGACACATACACCTTCCTGAAGCCTAGGATAATCACTGCAGCAGCCCAACAGCAATTTTACAGAATGTAGTCTGCCTTCTGGCGCCTCACAGTACCATATCCATCTTTGTTTTTTTTTTATGTAGAGCACCCCCCCCCCCCACCAAACCCACTTGTGAAGCAAGCTGCTTAGTTAATTGTTCATTTGGACAGTTGATCACATGTGGCTATCGGCATATTTATAAAAATCATAGTTTTGTTACTTTGACTGATTCTTAGGGGTATGTTTACTAAACAGCATTAACGTCGCAGTGATGATGTTATCGCGCGATAAGTGACGTTATTGCGCGATAATGGCGCATTACCATGCGATAACGTCACGTATCACGAGATAACGTCTCCAGCGGCATTAAGGTGCGCAGAGGCTGACCAGAGGGCGGAGATAAGGGGTCAATGGGCGGAGAGTGGGTGGGAAGAGGCCCCAGGCACACTAACGCTGTGAAATCAGGGTCTGAAAATTAACGCCACTGAAAACCTTGCGTTAGAGGCACATTTGCAGGAGAGAAAAATCAGTTCAGTCAGCAATGTACAGCAAAGGCAGGGAGACCCAGATAAGTGATAGTAGTGATACATGTGCAGTAACAAAACATGCAAAAACCAAGAGATAATGACCAGAACCAAAATAGAAATACAAAACACCGATCTGGCCAATAGAAAAAACAATGATAAATGGTAATCAACACTACCCATAAAGAATAAAAAGGAAGATGTCACTTTTGGAAGGGTCAAATCTGATTCCCCCACAAAGTGAATGTTCGAACATTGATAGTGTTGATGAGGGTTTGCTGTGGTGTATATTGGGCAGCTTGCTTCTGTGGCTTTCACATGTTCAGCAACAGCAGAGTGGCCACGTAGGAAAGGGCACTATGGTGATGGTGTAAATGGGGTACAGGGGGTACAGGGGGCTGCAGGCAGCACATGCAGTGGGACAGCTGGGGCACAGGGTGGACTAGGCAGATGCCTAGGTGACATATAGGAATGTAGAAATGGAAAACCAGCAAGACAGCAACTGACCAAGGGAAAACATGTCCACGAGTGTGTGCCCCACAGTGTCCCAGGGGACAGTAACCAGGAAGTACCCCAAAGGGCACATAACATTGGCAGGCGGTGCAGGGAGGGAAGCGTGGATGTCTAGGCAGGCACCCCTACCCCATATCACGCACCATAGGCAGCCGCCTACTGGCACACTGGATGGCCTGGGACTACGCACCACCAGCACCACCGGCACAAGGGCATGTCAGCATGGTAGCGGAGGGGTGCTGGTGGTGGAGGGGGCAGTGGCATCTGCCCACAGCAGACCAAGGCCAAGCCCTGTTTAGGTGGGTGCCATGCACTGCAAAAGACAAGGTCTGTCTGATGAACAGTCATGGTATCCCCAGGGTATGACCTGCCTCTGTGGCAACAGTTTGGCACAGTACACACAGTCAGTGGCTCAGGGGCTAGAAGGTCACAGGCTCAAGTCCCAGCTGTGGCTCCTGCAGACCATGTCCCTATATTTTACCCAGTACTAAACCATGGTAATAAAGAAGGAACCTTTATTGCAGATGAAATAAACACGCCATAAATGCCTACATTTTACCCTACAGAGCACATACACCATAGACATGCGCAGTCCCTAGAGCAGAGGTTCTCAACTGCAGTCCTGGAGGGTGAAACACCATTCAGGTTTCATGCTGTCCCTAAGAAATATGCTTGAGATGCATTTACATACACCACCCCCATTGTATGCAAATGTATCTCATGCATATTCATTAGGGACAGCATGAAAACCTGAACCGTGTTTGGCCCACCAGGACCGGAGTTGGGAACCTCTGCCCTAGAGCAGAGGCCAACAGGGGCACAAACACCCACACCCACAGGCTCCACTATCCAACAGCTCATGGAGAGTCAGGCTGTTGGGCCCTGCGCGGAACAGCATCTAGCAATACTAGCACCTTCATACCTTAGCAATGCCATCTTAAATTTGTAAACACGTTCAACATATATCAAAAGGTTGCTATGATTAATGTCAGATAACAAATCCTAAGCTAAACACAATTTGTTGACAGAGATTCATCATAGCAACCTTTCTGATATCTGTGGAGTGTGTTTCAGTTTTTGTTTCTGACAGTGACCCTAACAGTATTGAGTACCATAGCAATGCCTGCACTGTGCCCAGGACTGGTGTGGCGGCCAGGGCTTCCAACCACCTCTCTCTTTGCACAATGCTGAAATAGGTGTGGGAGTGTGTGTATGTCTATCCAGTGTTTTGTGGCTGCCTACACCTTACTGAGCCCACAATGCTTGCACTGTTTCCATTGATAGCCTGCCAATGTGCATAATGATGAGCAAAGTACTGTGGGTATGGCCAGGACAGGGCAGGATGCATCTGCACAGGGCATAGGGCAATGGCTGTGACATTGTAGTGCCTGGCACCATCTGCACGGACAAGGTGGCCACAGCATGTCATGCTGGCGGGTCACTCTCATCCTGACTGAGCAGTGACCATGGCATGGCTAGGTTCCCCCATAATGCTATACAGCATTCCCCCCCCCTCCCCCGTGATATCTATGAGTTCTCTTTTCTGGGGCCGAATCACTGACATATCTGCCTTGACTGCCCTATATGGTGCCTGTTCCCCAGCAGGATTGGGGTTGATGGTCCCCTCTACTGCCACCATTGCAGAGATGTAGAATGTGGATCTGTTGGTGGGAGATCCTGTCCCACACCCTAACCCACAGAGAGCAGGTTGGGTGGTGCTACATAATCCATGTGTGGGTCCAAGCATCACCCTTATCTTATAACATCTGACCATGGCAAACACAGAGAATATGTACTATTCTGGGTGCATCATAGTCCACAAGGGCTAAACATCACTGGGAAATACAGATGGATACAGGTGTTTCCTAGGCACATCTTCAAGAGCTATTTATCACACAATGGCACTGATGGGACATGCAGTACAACATATTTCAGCCAAACCAGCTGCTGCGGACCTGGTGCTGGCTGCCCCACCTCACCCTCAGGGTGAGCACAGGAACCGCACACTGTCACCGTCTGTAGCTACTCTGTGCCAGTAACACACACGGCCATTTCCCCCTACCAGGACGGGGTGATTTAGAGGTGCATACCCCATCTTGTGATCAGATGTAGGCTGCTGATCTGCATGTGCAGTGCATCATGGGTACGGGTGGTTTTACCCTATCCTGGTAACCACAGCAGACAGTTTGTGTGGTGACCTGCAGTCTTTCTGTAGCCAGCCAGCAGTGTGTTGGACACTTTAGATGTAGCCCACTGGTTATTTCAATGACTGAAAAGGCAGAGGTCATGGGTTTGATCCCACAGTGGTGCTATTTAATAAGGCTGTCTGAGGCTTTTCTTTTAATTTAAATCAGTGCTGCCAGCAGAAACACCCTCACAGTGTCATAGCCTAAGGTGCCTCATAGGGCGCCCTATAAGGCACCCTATAAAGCACCCTATAGGGCACATTATAAGGTGCCTTGGCAGACAGGGCACTTTATAATGTGCCCTATGGAGTGCCTTATAGGGCGCCTAATGCGGCACCTTAGGTTACGGCATTGTGAGGGTGTTTTTGCTGGCAACACTGATTTAAATTTAAAGCAGAACTGCTTCAGACAGCCTTCTTACAAAACACCACTGCAGGATTGAACCCATGACCTCCGCCTTCACAGTCATTGCAGTAACCAGTGGGCTACACTTTTATAGCTTCTAACACTGCGCTGGCATGAACTTAGGATTCACACGTGTTAACATGCCACAGCATCCACTATCGTGCAATACAGATTCTTGCTACCTTGCTGCCGGAACAACCACTACCTTATATGGGATTCTTCACATTAACGCTGCAACTAGCGCCGGTAACATTAAGACGGTTTAGTAAATATACCCCTTAGTATATTTCCCAATAGGTGAGGTTTTGAAGAGCGAGATTTATTTATGACTGACACTTTTGACAACCAGGTACCTCAATTTTTCTACATTCTATAAGATGGCTAGTGTTATGTGTTTCTTGTCCTCTGTATCAGGATTGACCAGCCAAAAACTTAGGACATATGGCATAGCTCTGGTTTTCATAGTCCTCATCTCCCTTATACTCACATAAGAGTAAGAACAAACCATAGATATTTCTTTCTTTTCACTGTTTTTCAACCTTGCACATGTTTTCTTTGTTTGGATTGTATTTTAAATAGCAGTTGATTAATATAAATAAAATACAGTCTCTAAAATGCTTGCATGCAAATGCTAGAAGTCTAAAAATTAAGATAGGAGAGTTAGAATATATATAGCACTAAATGAGAAGTTAGATATGATTGGTATCTCAGGGAGATACCAGTGGGACACTGTGATACCTCTGTACAAACTATATCGTAATGATAGAGCTGATCAAATTGGTGGAGGTGTTGTGCTCTATGTTAGAGAGGGCATTGAGTCTCAAAGGATTACAGTTTTTCAAGAAACAAAATTTACTGTAGAATCTCTATGGATTGAAATTCCATGTAAAAAGGGGAAGGCAATGGCAGTGGGGTTGTACTATCGACTGCCTGGCCAGAATGAACAAATGGATGATGAAATGCTCCAAGAAATCAGGGAAGCTAACAAAAGTTACAGAATAGTAATAATAATGGGTGATTTCAATTACCCCAGTATTGACTGGGTCAGTGTCACGGCAGGACATGCTAGGGAGATAAAGTTTCTAGATGAAATAAATGACAGCTTCTTGGAGCAGCTGATTCATGAATTGACCAGAGGGGAAGCCATTTTGGACTTAGTGGAACACCAGATCTGGTACAAAAGATAAGGGTGTTGGGGCAACTTGGCAATAGTGATCATAGCATGATCACATTCAATTTAATTAATGGAGGAGGGATAGAATGGTGGATAGAATGGAGGAGGGATAGAATGGAAATCCATAGTACTACCTTTTAAGTTTTGAAAGGGAGACTATGGGGTATGTTTACTAAACAACGATAATGTTGCAGCGGCGCAATTAGCACACAATACATGATGTTATCACGTGATACGTGATGTTATCGGGCGACAAAGTAACCTTATCGCGCGATAGCGTGTGTTTTTGCGCGAATACATCTCCTGCGGATCTAAGGCACACAGAGGGTGGAGTAAGGCTCCCCAGAGGGTGGAGAGAAGGGGTCAATGGGCGGAGAGTGGGCGGGGAGAGGCTTCATGCACAATAAAGCTGTGAAATAAAGGTCTGAAAATTAGCGCCAGTGAAAACCTCACGCTAAAGGCACATTAGCAGGAGAGAGAAAGCATTTCAGTCAGCAATGTACAGCAAAGGCAGGGAAACCAAGAAACGTGACAAGTAATGATACGTGTGCAGCAACAGCTTAGTGCCCAAGTACGAAAACGCACTATGGTGAGGCTGCAAATGGGGTACAGGGAGCTGCAGGCAGCACATGCAGTGGGGCAGCTGGGGCACAGGGTGCCTAGATAGCACATAGGAATGCAGAAACTGAAAATCAGCAAGACAGCAACTGACTAAGGTCAAACATGCCCATGAGTGTGTGTCCCACAGTTTCCCAGGGGACAGTACCCAGAAGGTACCCCAAAGGACACATAACATGGATAGGCAGTGCCGGGGGAAGTGCGGATATCTATGTAGGCACCCCTACCCCAGATCCAACACCATAGGCAGCCGCCTACAGGCACACTGGATGGCCTGGGACTATGCACCACTAGCAACACCGGCATAAGGGCATGTCAGCATGGTGGAGGAGGGGTGCTGGTGGTTGAGGGGGCAGTGACACCTGCCCACAACACACCAAGGCCAAGCCCTGTTCAGGTGGGAGGCGTGCAGTGCAACAGACAAGTGCTGTCTGATGAACAGTAATGGTATCCCCAGGGAATGACCTGACTCTGTGGCAACAGTTTTGTGCAGTACACACAGCCAGTGTGTTCAGGGGCAGAAGGTCACAGGTTTAAGTCCCAGCTGTGGCTCCCACAGACCATGTCCCTATATTTTACCCTACAGCGCACATACACCATAAACATGTGCAGTCCCTAGAGCAGAGGTTCCCAACTGCAGTCCTGGAGGGCCAAAGACCATTCAGGGGTTCATGCTGTCCCTAATAAATATGCATGAGATGCATTGCTATGCAGTGCCCCCATTGAATGCAAATGTATCACATGCATATTCATTAGGAACAGCCTGAAAACCTGAATGGTGTTTATCCCTCCAGGACCGGAGTTGGGAATTACTGCCCTAGAGTATCGGCCAACAGGGGCACAAACACCCACACCCACAGGCTTCACTATCCAAAGCCTCATGGAGAGTCAGACTGTTGGGCCCTGATTGGAGCTGCAGCTACCAATACTTGCACCTGAATACCTTAGCAATGCCTGCACTGTGCCAAGGACTGATGTGGCGGCCAGGGCTTCCAACCACCACTATCTTTGCACAATGCTGAAATAGGTGTGGGAGTGTGTGTATGTCTATCCAGTGTTTTGTGGCTGCCTTCACCTTACTGAGCACCCAATGCTTGCACTGTTTCCAGTGTTAGTCTGCCAATGTGCATAATGAGGAGCAAGGTATTGTGGATATGGCCCAAACATGGCGGTCTGGGCAGGATGCATCTGCAGAGGGCATAGGGCAATGGCTGGGACATTGTAGTGCCCGACCACCACTTGCACGGACAGGATGGCCATAGCATGTCATGCTGGGAGGTCACTCTCACCCTGACTGAACAGTGACCATGGCATGGCGAGGTTCCCCCATAGTGTTGTACAGTTTTTCTCAAGTGATATCTATGAGTTCTCTTTTTTGGGGCCCAATTACTGCCATACTTGAAATTCAAAGCCATCAATGGGCTCTCATTCTCATTTCTAGCGGAGCTGACCCGGACTATACCCTCCAATAGGTCCAGAAGATCGGTAGCAGTCAATATGCTGATAGTACCGAAATCAATAACCCAATGCACCCAGTTAACAGCTAGCAGGGCCTTCAAATTTGTGCACCCAGATGCTGGAACATCCTACCGCCCTGCATCTGAGCAATCCCAGACCTAGCCCAGTTTAGGAAGGCCTTGAAGCATCATCTCTTCCTCCTGTACTATCCGGTAGACAGTGCGATAACAGCACATCCACTATCTAGCCAGGGAAGTTTTAAGTAAATTGTACCTTGAAAAACACCCATGACTAAGACTAAGGATGTAAAACCTATCATGTTGCATATATGTAAATAGTTACCCCAAGTTATCCAAGTTTTAATACCTGTTTATTGTAAACACAATGAAATGTGTAAGCTTCTATGTTCAATGTAAACCGCACTGATACTGAATAGCGCGGTATATAAGAGACTGTAAATAAATAAATAAAATAAAAAATACTTACTTGGTGTGTGAGCTTACATCCCACTTTTGAGAGTATACAGTTTCTCCAGGAGCATGCACTATGTATTAGCTAGCAGACTGTTTGCAATTAGCATGTGTATGGCTGGGAACACCTTGGAGAGTGCAGTGGGTGGAGACTGACTGTGCCCTCTGCTGGTGAATGTCAGATTGCAGTGGGGAGCTGCTGTGCTTTTCCAGGCATTCTGCCAGTGCCCTATGAAATATGTACAGATCTGCATTGACTGCCCTGGAGAGTGCCTATTCCCCTATAGGACTGGGGTGGTGGTCTCCTCTACTGCCTCCGATGTAGAGTGTGGATCTGTTTGTGGGAGATCCTATCCCCCACTCTGACCCAGAGAGAGTGGGTTGGGTGGTGCTACATAAGGTGCTTTTGGGTTCACACAATACCCTTCTTCTATAACATGTGACCATGGCAACCACACAGGTTATGCACTATTCTGGGTGCATCATAGTCCACAAGAGTTAAACACAACTGGGAAAGAGAGATGGACACAGGTGCATCCTAGGTGTGTCTGCAAAGACTACCTGTCACACACTGATGGGGACCTGCAACACAGTCTATCTCAGCCAAGCCAGGTGCTGCGGACCTGGTGCTGGGCCCCCCACCTCACCCTCAGGGTGAGCACAGGAACCGCACAGTGTCACGGTCTGTAGCTACTCTGTGCCAGCAACACACACGGTGAGTTCCCCCTACAAGGCCGAGGTGCTGTGGAGGTGTATAACCCATCTTGTGATCAGATGTAGAATGCTGATCTGCATGTGTGCATCATGGGGTGCATCATGTGTACAGGTGAGTCCTGGTAACCACAGCAGACAGTTTGTGCAGTGATCTGCAGTCTTTTTGTAGCCAGCCAGCACAGTGTGAGACATTGTAGAGCTATAGCCTTCTGGTTGCTGCACTGACTGTAGATGCAGAGGTCATAGGTTCAATTCCACAGTGGTGTTCTTTGTTAAGGCTCTCTGAGGGGTTTCCTTTTAATTTACATCAGTGATACCAGCAAAACCACCCTCACAGTGCCATAATAGGGCACATTATAAGGTGTCTTGGCAGACAGGGCACTTTATAATGTGCTCTATGGGGCGCCTTATAGGGCACCTTATGAGGCACCTTAGGCTACAGCACTGTGAGGGTGTTTTTGCTAGCAGCACTGATTCAAATTAAAAGGAAATCCCTCAAACATACTTATTAAATAACACCACCATGGGAATGAACTCATGACCTCTGCCTCCACAGACATTGTCATAACTAGTGGGCTACATCTCTATAGCTTCTAATACACCGCTGGCATGGACTTAAGGCTACCACGCGTTAATGAGCTAAGGCAACCTCTATTGCACAATAAAGATTCCTTCTATCTTGCCGCCGGAACACCCACTACCTTATATGGCATTCTTCACATTAACGCTGCAACTAGCGCCGGTAACATTAAGATGGTTTAGTAAACATACCCCTATGATAAAATAAAGAAACTAGTTAAGAAAAAACTAAAAGGAGCAGTTGAAAAGGTTAAGGACTTACATCAAGCTTGAGTGTTGTTTAAAAATACTATCTTGGAAGCCCAGATCAGCTGTATCCCACACTTTAAGAAAAGTGGAAGGCAGTCCAAAAAACTGCCAGCATGGTTTAAAGGTGAGGTCAGAGAGGCTGTTTTTGCCAAAAAAGTATCTTTAAGGAAATGAAAAAAGGAGCCAAATTATGAAAACTGGAAACAGCATAAGCACTGGTAAGTTAGACATTGATAAGGCAGGCAAAGAGAGAATTTGAGAAGAAACTTGCTGTGAAAGCAAAAACGCATAATAAAGAATTTTTCAAGTGCATTCATAGCAAAACACCTGTGAGAGAGTCAGTTGGATCATTAGATGATAGAGGAGTAAAAGGGGCAGTAAGAGGGGACAAGGCTATAGCGGAGAGACTGAATAAATTCTTTGCTTCGGTCTTTACTGAGGAAGATATAGAGATGTTACTCATGACTGAAGTGGTATTTAAAGGTGATACTGTGGAAGAATTGAAAGAAATATTGATACATCAGGAAGATGTATTTAAACTATTTGATAAACTGAAAAGTCGCAAATCACCCAGACCAGATGGTACATATCCAAGGGTGTTGAAAGAACTGAAATATGAGATTTCAGACCTGCCATTAGTAATCTGTGAACTATCATTAAAATAATCTCTAATACCTGAAGATTGGAGGATCACCATTGTAACGCCAGTTTTTAAAAAGGGTTGCAGGGGTGATCTGGGAAACTACAGACCGGTGAGCCTGGCATCAATACCAGGAAAAATGGTAGAAACCATTATAAAGAACAAAATTACTCAACATGTAGATAGTCATTGCTTAATGGGAGACAGCCAACATGGCTTTAGACAAGTAAGATCTTGTCTTACAAAGCTGTTATGTTTTTTTGAAAGTGTGAATATACAGGTAGACAAAGGTGAGTCAGTTGATATAGTGTATCTGGACGTTCAGAAAGACTTTGACAAGGTCTCTCATCAAAGACTTTTGGCAAAACTAAAAAGTCATGGGATAGGAGGCAGTGTACTACTGTGGATCAGGAACTGGTTAAAAGACAGAAAACAGAGGGAACGGCTAAATGGCCAATTTTCCCAATGGAAAAAGGTGACTAGTGGAGTACCACAGGGATCTGTGCTGAGTCCGCTGCTTTTAGACATATTCATAAATGACCTGGAAAAGGGAATAACGAGTGAGGTTATCAAATTTGCAGAAGAGACAAAACTATATAAAGTTGTTAAAACCCATGAGCAACCTACCCAGGATCTTGATAAATTGGAAGACTGGGCATCCAAATGGCAGATGAAAGTTATGCACCTAGGAAAGAACAACCCAAACTATGGTTTCACGATGCAAGGTTACACATTAAGAACCGCCACCCATGAAAAACATTTAGACGTCATCGTGGATAACATTTTAAAATCCTTCGCCCAGTGTTCAGTGGCGGCCAAGAGAGCAAATAGAATGCTAGGTATCATAAGGAAAGGAATGGAAAATAAAATAAATAATATTATAATGCCTCTGTATCATTCCATGGTGCGACCGCACCTTGAATATTGTGTGCAATTCTGTATCTTAAAAAGGATATAGCGTCATTCGAAAAGGTACAGAGAAGAGCCACCAAAATGGTAAAGGGGATGGAAGGATACTCCAATGAAGAGAGGTTAAAAAGAGACGGAAAAGAGATGGCTGAGGCGAGATATAATAGAGGTCTATAAATTAATGAATGGAGTGGAACAGGTAAACGTAGATTGATTGTTTACATCATCAGACTATAAAAAGACTAGGGGACATGCAATGAAGCTACAGGGTAACCTATTTAACCCTTTCCAGGCCGAGCCCAAAACTCTCGGGATCCAAAATTCTGACTAAATATTCCTATCAAATGGTATATAATACATGACCATAGCAGAAGGAAAATCACTATTAGAACATATTGAATAAGATGGGTACAATTTTCCTGAAATATGCAAAAATTAACCTGGCTGCAGAATGTGGATCAAAAATTTAAAGTAGGCCTTCAAAGGGTTAAGACTAATAAGAGAAAATTCTTTTTCACTCAACGTATAATCAAACTCTGGAATTTGTTTCCAGAGGATGTAGTAAAAGCTGTTAGTGTAGCTGGGTTTAAAAAAGGTTTGGATAAGTTCCTGGAGGAAAGGTCCATAAACTATTATTAAAAGGGAACCAGGATATCACTGCTTGACTCAATACAAGCACTGAGGAACCTGTGTCTTTTGAGGAAACTGCTAGGTACTTATCACCTAGATTGGCCACTGTTGGAAACTGGGCTTGATGGACCTTGGTCTGACCCCGTATGGCATATCTTATATTCTTATGTTCTTATGATGGTTTCCTATTGTTTTTTTTTATTTTATTCTAATGCCATTTGTTTTTAACTGCTGTTATTATGTGTTTTGTTTATTTATTTATTTGTATATTAATTATTCTCATTTATAAACATTTAATATTGTATTTTATTGGGGGGGGGGGTTGAGGTTTGTACCCCCTGAAGAAGGCCTGTTCGGCCAAAATGCATTGGGGTGGTCTTAATAAAAGTGCCTTTGACACCTGTCAGTGCACGTGCTGTTTTTTGTCCACTATATAATATTAGTACATAGTATTCTATAATCTATGCATATATGTGAACTTCACCCAGCTCCTACCCAAATTCTGTCCTGTGCATGCCTCCAGTCAAAGTATGTACCATAATTATAAAGCATTACTTTTAAAATAGCATTTTATAAGATACCATTCACATATGTATGAGGCATTATACATGCATAAATGACTAAAATATACCAAAGTAGGCCACACCACTTAAAGTACGCACACCCTCATAAAATCACCTACAGGATAGTTAACATTCAGCATAGATTTTATAAAAGTGAAAGACAAATACAGATTCTGCAACACAGAATTGAAAAGTTTGCTCATCTCATTGCTAATGTCAGAAGACCTGTACACAGAAATACATACTGTAGCTGAATGTAGCTCACCTTGATCTTCTCCTAGAAAGGTGGGAGCTAAATAATAATAATAATAAATAAATAAATAAATAAAGGTGCAATAAGGCACACACCACATATACTGTAGCTGTTTAAACACAACTGGCCTGATGCTCATCAGGACCCATCTGGCCCGTCCGGACGTCCAAAAACTGGATGGGCCAGATTTGCAACCAATTCAGAACCCACAGGGGCTATGAATCCTCGCAGGATCATAATTGGGTGCAAAGGGCCTTTATAGGCAAGATCTGACCCGATTCTGAGCCCTTGGACACCCTGCCCCCTCCCTGTCCTTTCCTCATCCAACCCTGCCACGACACCTGCATGGAACTCGGTGCCATGGCATCCTGTTGCCATGGCACTGGGACACCATGCAGAAGCAGGGCTAACCCCCGGGCCCAGCATGGCTTTCTTTCCCCGCCGCCCGACCCTTGAATGGGCCTGCAGAGGGTGGGGTCAAACTGTGGATATTCTGTGTGCACTCCTCACCTTTGGGGGGCTCCTCCGCCGCAGACTACTGAGCTCATGGAGACTTATTCCACATCCGTCTATCTCCCCAACCCTGGACTTACAGGGCCATGACCGGAACTGGCCCTGTACATCCGGGGTCCGGGTCACGCCTCCGGCCCGCCCTCACCCACCCTTGTACAGAGCGGGGAGCTTTGTCCTTAGCATCGGGTATAGGTAAATAGCAGGGGCTGGACATCCATATCGGTCACCCAGCTCCTGCTTTTCGGGATCAGAATGACTCCCAATGCCATTGATATAGCAAAGAAACATTAAGACCATGACCCTCATAAAATTGCATAGAATGAAGAAGGTAGCAATCAATAAAAAGCTTGATGCAAGAAATCTGGATATTATAATATAAATGAGAAATAAAAGAACAACATTGTTAATGAAGTGTCAGTATCAAATAGCTATTCTTTCCAATGAATGGAGAGAAAACCCTCAATTAGCAAAATATACAACCAGGGTTCAAGGAACTGTGGCAAACATATGTCCTGCTGCATTGGTTACCATCAGTCTGATTACAAAGAAGTTTACAATGTAACTTAATATGTTGACTATACAGAAGTAGGCTGTATTTTTAAGTATTGAGACGAGCACTGAAGAAAGGCCTGCCAATCTACTTCAGATCACATCTTGCCAGGAAAACTCAGGGAATAGTCACAGCATGGACAACTATACACAAGGTAGTCAAGAATCGGCATTGTCTCAATGACACAACAAAAACAAGCTAAGTAGAAAGTTTGTGAAATTAAGACTGTACCTACCATACCCTGGCTTATACAGTAAGCAAAGTTAATTCATTTCAAAGTATGCAGAGATACTACCCCTTAGAAACACAATAAAGGGATATAGTATTACAAAAAGCAGACCATAAATACAACCTATGATATAAATCCCCGAGAACATCCTTGATTAATTTAATCTGAGATTTTTTGGGCAGAAAATCAGGTGAGTCTAGAATAAATAGGGTGTCTATGGGGTATGTTTACTAAACTGTGTTAAAGTAACTCGCGTTAGGTTCCGCGGTAAAGGTACAGATGCCCATATAAAGGCGTGGGCGGTGTATTGTTACAGCAAGCCGTATCAGATAATGCATGTTACAAGGCGCCTTATAAGGCACCTTACAAGGCACCTTGTAAGGTGCCTTGTAAGGGGTCCTGTAAGGTGCCTTGTAAGGTGCATTATAAGGTGCCTTGTAAGGTGCTCTGTAAGGTGCCTTGTAAGGTGAATTATAAGGTGCATTGTAAGGTGCATTATAAGGTGCCTTGTAAGGTGCCTTGTAAGGTGCATTATAAGGTGCCTTGTAAGGTGCATTATAAGGTGCCTTGTAAGGTGCTTCATAAGGTGCCCTATAGGGCTCCTTAGGCTAAGCGCCATATTAGGCACCCCTGGACAAGGCACTGTAGAAGGCACCCTGGGCTATGGAACCATAGGTTAAGGTGGCCTAACAAGGTTACGGTGCCCTAGGCTAGTGTGCCGTAAGGGCTGCAAGGTGCCGCAGGATGACATGCATGACCTGTGAGGAACAGAGACAGATGTAGCCCTAACACTAGATAGAGCACTCAGAAAAGACAATGAACAAGTGAGTGAAGGAGGGAGAGCTGGGAGCCGCTGGACCCGCCATATCTGCAGGCATCCCATGTGGCTGCCAGTACTGATGACAAACATGGTGGGGGCAACTGTACCACAGCACATGGTGTTGGCAATGTAAAGTACTGGAAAGACAGTTGGTGGCAGACGATGGGAATACGTGTCCCCCAGTGGAGGCGGAGGTGGCAGGATAGTTACAATTATGGGTGGACAGAGGAGTGGTGGTGCCATGCAGATCAGGCACAGGTGAGGCAAGCACGATGAGGCACAATGAAGGAAAGGGTAGCAGTGCAGGACATGGGGTGGCAGCCTGCACAGGCAGACAGGACTCTACACAGCTGACAGATGCAGATAGACGGACCGAGGGAATATTGGCAATTGTGGCGAGGGTATTATGGGCTGACAGCACAGATCTGCAAAAATATGACTGTTACTGACATGCACACAATTTGAATAAGACAATCATGAGAGGCGGGTACAATGAGGAATTAAATCCATGAACACTGCTGAGAATGGCATTGTATTAACCAGTAGGCTATACCTCCGTGGTGTATGTCAATGCAATGGCTGGGTACAGAAGGACACAGAAGGACTGCAGGTCACCGCACAAACTGTCTGCTCTGAGTGCCAGGATAGGGTAACCCCACCAGTACCCATGATGCAATGCACATGCTGAATAGCTGTCTACAGCTGATCACCAAATGGGATCTGCACCTCTCCGGTACCTCAGCTTGGAAAAATGAACTGAAAGTGTGTGATACTGGCACAGTGTAGCTACAGACCATGCCATTGTGCAGGTTCTGTGTTCACAATGAGGGATAGGATGGGTGCCTAGCACTAGGTCCGCAGTACATGTGATGCTAGAGATAGGTCTTACTGTACAACCCCATCATTACCAGTGTGTGACAGGTGTTCCTTGCAGTGCAACTGAAGGTAATTTGATGTCCATCTGTATCCTGCAGTTGCATGTGGTCTTCTGGAACCAGACACCACCCAAATTAGTGTGTACCCCGTGTTAAGAGTCTGGCTGACAGAGGCACCTGTTATCAGGGCAGAGGGGTTTCTAGACTTGCATGAGGTTTGTGTAGCAGTGCCTTTATAAGGTCAAAGTGGTATACACTACATGCCCCAAAAGGCCCACATCACCTTTTTTGTAGGTAAGGGACAGGTGCCCCAGCCAGGTGAAGCAACCTAAATCCTGCTAGTATAAAACAGCCCTCTAGAGTTGGTGGGCCAGAGCCATACCTGTGACTGGGGCAGTGGCAGACCAGCAGCAACGTTGGGGTTATGTCTGAAAAACCCCAACTGCCTCACACCACTGTCTGCCAGTCACCAACAGACTACTACCAAAAACTAACCTCTGTGAAGTGAACCAGAAACAATGCCCTAATACAAAGGATCACTCACTATTTCCCATATGTAATATCAAAACATGTTCTTGACGGTGAAGATCAACCAGAAAATGCTATTTTTGTCGGATCGTCTGTCGTGAGGGTGTAACAACACTCTCAAATGACAGACCCTCCTTTTATTCGACTTTTATTTAAGAAGGTCAGTACGACCTAAATATGCTGAAGGCTATAACCAGCCCATAAGGACCAGCCCCTGCATAAACAAAATGCTAGCTTGCATAATATGAAATCGTTCATGTTCAGAAACGAATCTGCATTCAACAATTGTTCAAAGCATAGAAGCGGTAACACTTAGCTGAGCTCAAAAATATCCAGTGAGCTAGTGACTGCCAATCTGAGGACTCCAGTAGACCTTCTAGCTGGTAAAACTTCACGGATTCTCCTGAACGGGATATCCTAAAGCTGGTCAGTCTCCCCGAGTGGCTCCAAAGAACTCACAGATAAGCCCGCCAACCAATCTTTTGTTTATGCAGGGGCTGGTCCTTATGGGCTGGTTATAGCCTCCAGCATATTTAGGTCGTACTGAACTTCTTAAATAAAAGTCGAATAAAAGGAGGGTCTGTCATTTGAGAGTGTTGTTACACCCTCACGACAGACGATCCGACAAAAATAGCATTTTCTGGTTGATCTTCACCGTCAAGAACATGTTTTGATATTACATATGGGAAATAGTGAGTGATCCTTTGTATTAAGTCACCAACAGACAGCACAGTCAGACTGCACCTTATAGGTGTTTCAACCATGCACAGTCTAACTACAGACAGTCCACTAGCCAGTCCATAGTGCATGCTCACAGGGG
Organism: Ichthyophis bannanicus; assembly: GCA_033557465.1. Classification (NCBI taxonomy): domain Eukaryota; kingdom Metazoa; phylum Chordata; class Amphibia; order Gymnophiona; family Ichthyophiidae; genus Ichthyophis; species Ichthyophis bannanicus. Next base: position 428,946,439 of record CM066032.1, read on the forward strand.
AACTATGTGCACCAAGCAGGCATCTCAGTGATTGGGGTCCCAGCACTGGGATCACAAAGGTATTACTGGAGGTAGATAACATGGAGCGCTATGTGGGAATCTAGACATGCCATGGTCACTGCTCAGTTAGAGTGAGTGCCCTCCCAGCATGACATGCTGTGACCACCCTGTCCATGCAGGTGGTGGTTGGGCACTACAGTGTTCCAGCCATTGCCCCACACCCTGTGAAGATGCATCCTGGCCAATCCGCCCTGTCCGGGCCATACCTACAACACCTTGCTCCTCGTTATGCACATATTCAGGCTAACGCTGGTAACAGTGGGACATTTTGGGCCCAGAGAGGGGTGAGCAGCCACAGAACTATGGATAGACATACATACACACACACACACACACCTATTGCAGCATTGTGCAAAGATAGGGGTGGTTGGCAACCCTGCCTGCCACATTGGTCCTGATCACAGTGCCAACATTGATAAACTGTGCAGGAGGTAGTAGTAGTGCTCTGGTGATAACTGCAGCTCAATGCGGGGGCCAACAGCCTGACTCTCCATGCATCTTTGGATTGTGGAGCCTGTGTGAGTGGGTGTTTGTACCCCTGTTTGCCGCTGCTTTGGGCTTTGCACATGGTGCTGTTGTATCTGCATTGTAGAGTAAAATATAGGGACATGTTCTGCAGGAACCACAGCTGAGACTTTTACCTATGACCCTCTGCTTCTGGACACACTGGCTGGGTGTACTGCACCACACTATTGCCACAGATGCATGGTAGTCCCTGGGGCTACCTCTACTTTTCCTCAGCCAGATCGTTTATGTTGCACTACACATCACGTACTGGTACAGGGCATGGACTAGGTCCACTGCAGGCAGGTGTCACTGCCCCCTCCAGCACGGGCACACAACTCCCTGCCATGCTGACATGACCATATGCTGTCAGTTCTGGTAGTGCGCAGTTCCAGGCCATCCACAGTGTGGGTAGGTGGTTGCCTAGGGAGCGGGGCCTGGGGCAGGGGGCAAAAATGAGCATCCTCACATCCTCCCCATCACCGCCTACCAATAGTATGTCCCTTCCACTTTGGGGAGGGTTGGCTGGGGGGATGTTAGGTCAGTGCCCTGGAAACTGTTAGCTCGGGTGGACCATGTAGATGTAGGTGGATTGTGTTTGGCCTTTGTCAGCTGCTGTCATGCTGATTTTCGGTTTCTATGTTCCTATGTGCCACCTAGGCACCTGCCAAGTCCACCCTGTGCCCCAGCTGCCCCCGCTACATGTCCCACCTGCAGCCCCCTATGCCCCATTTGCACCATCGCCATAGTGTCCTTTCATACTTGGGCACTATGCTGTTGCTGAAAATGGAGCACTACTATCACGTTTCTTGGGCTCCCTGCCTATGCTGTACATTGCTGACACTGAAATGGTTTCTCTCTCCTGCAAATGTGCATCTAACGGCAGGTTTTCATTTGCGGTTGGATTCAGCCCTTCAGTTCAGCGCGTTAGTGTGCAGGGAGCCTCTCCCCGCCCACTCCCCAACCATTGACCCCCTTCTCTCTGCCCTCTCTCCACCCTCTGCGGTGTTTACCGCGGCCGGGAACGTTAACGATCATTAGGTAACGTTTTTTGTTTTTTTTATTGAATTTTTCATTATGCCATCCAAATAACATAATATAATGAAAATAAGCAGTACGAACTAAATAAGAACAGAATAAATGTATAAGTAAAACAGCCCAAAGTGCAAACCGCATCCCAGCCCACATCATGGAGAGTACAGCAGTGTCACAATACCAAGGTGAAACAACTAAAGGCCCTAACACCTAGCCTAAACCTTTTACAAACAGCAAAAGAAAAACACCAATATAATTCGCTCAGGCCTGTAAAGAAACTAAAAGAGACTTAAGCTGAGAAGGATCAGAATAAACATAACTTACTCCTTGAATAGTAACCAAACATTTACATGGAAAACGAAGGAAGAAGGTACCTCCCCCAGCCAATACTCTAGGTTTAAGCTGAAGGAAGGACCTCCTCCGACATTGCGTGTGCCTGGAGACGTCGGGGAAAATAGATAACTTATGGCCATAAAAAAGAAAATCCTTTTTAGAAAAAAGGCTTTCATAATGGAAGCCTTATCTGCAAGATTAGCCAAAGTAACCACCAGAGTAGCGCAGGAGGAGATTAATATCTGAGAATTTTCCAACAAACCAGTTAAATCAGAAACAGTACTCTCCTCACCTAGCGCTGCTGCGGTCTCCCTAGAAGTCGCCCGCTCTGGCACATAAAAAGAACGATCAATCAAAATAGTATCAGCGTCAGCGAGTAACAAAACATCTTTACAATATTGCCGGAATAAAAGACCAGATGACAAAAAACGTGTTTTAGGAAAATTCAAAACTTGAAGGTTTTTAGCACGAGAAACATTCTCTAAAGACTCCAGTTGTTGATAAATAAGTAAAGTATCCTTCAAGGCAGATGCACTGGCCGACTGTAAAGATGCGACCTGAGCATCAACCTTGTCGGCATGTTGAGATAGTTGATTAACAGAAGTCTCCATCGTATGCAATCGACCAACAACTTGTTGCGAGAAAATAGCAGTCTGGTCCATAAATTTAGATAATAATAAGTTAGTGGCAGACACCTGTTTCCAGATATCAGTAAGAGTAATTTCTCCCACATTTGGAAGCGAGGAAGAAATTAAATTCTCAATACCGCCAACAGCTGTTAAAGGAGCAATAGGGAGTACCTCACTCGAAACGGACAATGGTGGAGCCTGAATCTCTTCTTCCTCCCTCGAGGACGTGGGCACCTCAGAAGAGGAGGTAATTACATCAGAGGCCTGAGACGGTCCAGGGTTAGGCAGAGGAGTCCTATCGATCGAACTCAGGGAAATCCCGGAAGCAGGAGAGGAAGAGCACTGACCCAGAGAAGCAAGATTAGGCATTACCACAACATGCTGATCCATAGGACCAACAGTAACAAGAGGAGTAGAAGTAGCAGCAGAAGATTCTTTTGTGGACTGGGTCTTCTTGTTCTTTCTCTTCGCATGACCCCGAGGCATTTCCACAGCGGCAGGGGCTCAAGGCCCCGAAGTAGCACCGAAGGGGCACCAAAGGGGCGTTCCTCCTTTGGTCACGCGACCGCGGCCCTGTAAGGCAGCTGCCATTGAAATAGACTGCAGGAGCCAACTGGATCAGTAGGGAGGGACTATTGCAGCCAATCACTGGTGAAAAACGAGTTGCCGCCAGACCCCGATATCCGGCACTGCTGACTCTCACCTCCCTTGGGCAGCCGGCGTTGAAATAGACTGCAGGAGCCAACTGGAACAGTAGGGAGGGACTACTTCAGCCAATCACTGATGAAAAACGAGCTGCCACCAGACCCCAATATCCGGCACCGCTGACTCTCACCTCCCTCGGGCAGCCGGCGTTGAAATAGACTGCAGGAGCCAACTGGAACAGTAGGGAGGGACTACTGCAGCCAATCACTAATGAAAAACAAGCTGCCGCCAGACCCCGATATCCAGCACCGCTGACTCTCACCTTCCTCGGGCAGCCGGCATTGAAATAGACTGCAGGAGCCAACTGGAACAGTAGGGAGGGACTACTGCAGCCAATCACTGATGAAAGACGAGCTGCCACCAGACCCCGATAGCCGGCACCGCTGACTCTCCCCAATCACTGATGAAAAACGAGCTGCCGCCAGACCCCGATATCCGGCACCGCTGACTCTCACCTCCCTCGGGCAGCAGTTCATTAGGTAACGTTAACACGCGTTAACGTTACAGACCGCACGTTAACATTACCTAAAGATCATTGACTTTACCTAACGTGCGGTCTGTAATGTTACCGCAGTTTAGTAAACATACCCTTATATACTTTACGTTTGTATCATAATATACTGCACTGTTTTATTTTAAAGAAAAATTTTAATAAGTTGAGTAATCTATCACGCATGGAACTGATTGATCTGAAAACATGATTAATTGTAGAAATGCAAAATTGATCCTGTTTTCTGTCACAGTGCTCTCTGCAGGTTATGACAGCTTTTATTGAACCGACAGAAGAAAAGTTAAAAAAAATGTTTTAATACAGGAATGTCGGAGACCTCTTACTTCAAATCCCTTCTTCAGAACTTATATTGTGGCTGCCAGAGTTTTGTACTAATTTCTGTTCATTCAACTTCAACAAACTCATTCATGTTTTGTCGTTGTTCATTATCAAACCATGTTATAATCTGATATTGCTCATCATATGGGATGTGGACTTATTTTGGATATTAGCCTTGTTTAGGAAATAACATGTTTATTATTAGATTATTCTGTACTGCCTTAAATAGATTTACTCAGGATGGCAAATCTGAACCCGAGAATTAAAACACCCTGCCCTTGGTCTGTTGCGCCACTTTCTCTATCCCTTCTCCTTTGCTAGTTCCTGGAATACAGTATCAGGAAGAAAATATTTCCAAAGCATTTGCTCAGGTAAAGAGCAACCTACCCAGGTAAGCCATCTGTCTGAAAACTGCCCTCCCTCAATCCAGTTGAAAGCAGTTGCAAGGCTCAGCATCTTATATACTTTTATCCAAATATGGGAGAGGTATTCTATGGGCTTGCTGTAGGCAGGTTCTGGAAATAGTGTATGTAGATTCCAAATTTAGCCATGTTATTTACCAGAAAAATATCTCCCATACTGAAAGAAATTGCAAAACTCCATGGGAATTTTCAACCTATACTAAATTTCATACTTGGAATACCAAGACAAGAAGGGGGAAGCTGATAAACTATTAAATTATCACATTTTACTACAGCTTAGCTTACTGTGAGAGTCAGTAACCTACGGTAACTCAGTACTGCAGGTTAGCAGCTCCCGTGGTAAATGAATAATGAAGGTTGCGATGAACCTTTTAAGCTGCATTATTCTGCTTCCCTGGAACATTAAGCCAGCAATGTGGCCAGATAGCGGTGATATTCAGCCACTATGCAAATAAGTTATACAGTTTAGCCTGAATAGCAGGCCTAAATGAAATGGATAATGCTGGTGCAGTCACTGTACTATCCGCATATTCAGCTCTGCTACCTATGAGGGGTCATTTTAGAAGCCTTATTCATGAGTTAGACATCTGAAAATATGCACTTAGGGGTATGTTAACTAAACCGTCCTAATGTTACCGGCGCTAGTTGCAACGTAAATGTGAGGAATGCCATATAAGGTAGTGGGCATTCCGGCGGCAAGGTAGCAAGAATCTATATCGTGCGATAGTGGGCTCATTAACACGCGTTAACCTTAAATCCATGCCAGCGCTATGGCAGAAGCTATAGAGATGTAGCCCACTGGTTACTACAATAACTGTGGAGACAGGGGTCATGAGTTTGATCCTGCAGTGGTGTTCTTTAATAAGGCTATCTGAGGGATTTCCTTTTAATTTAAATTAATGCTGCCAGCAAAAACACCCTCACAGTGCCATAACCTAAGGTGCCTCATAAGGCGCACTATAAGGCACCCCATGAGGCACATTATAAAGTGCCCTGTCAGCCAAGGCACTTTATAATGTGCCCTATAGGGTGCCTTATGAGGCACCTTAGGATACTGCACTGTGAGGGTGTTTTTGCTGGCAGCACTGATTTAAATTAAAAGGAAATCCCTCAGACAGCCTTATTAAATAACACCACTGCAGAACTGAACTCATGACCTCTGCCTCCACAGTCATTGTAGCAACCAGTGGGCTACATCTCTTTAGCTTCTAATACAGCGCTGGCTGGCTACAGAAAGACTGCAGGTCACCGCACAAACTGTCTGCTATGGTTACCAGGATAGGGTAAACCCACCTGTACCCATGATGTACTACACATGCAGATCAGCAGTCTACATCTGATCACAAGATGGGGTATGCGCCTCCACAGCACCTCGGCCTGGAAGGGGGAACTGACCATGTGTGTTACTGGCACAGAGTAGCTACAGACCGTGAGATTGTGTGGTTCCTGTGCTCACCCTGATGGTAGGTGGGGCGCCCAGCACCAGGTCCGCAGTACCTGGCTTGGCTGAGATAGGCTGTGCTACAGGTCCCCATCAGTACCAGTGTGTGAAAGGTAGTCCCTGCCAACACACCTAGAATACACTTGTGTCCATCTGTATTTCTCAGTCTCATCTAGTCCTTGTGGACTATGATGTACCCAGAATAGTGCATATCCTGTGTGGTTGCCATGGTCCCTTGTTATAGGAGAAGGGTGGTGTTTGGACCCAAAAGCAGATTTTGTAGCACCACCCAACCCATTCTCTCTGGGTCAGGGTGGGGGACAGGATCTCCCACCAACAAATCCACACTCTACATCGGAGGCAGCAGAGGGGACCACCACCTCAGTCCTGCTAGGGCATAGGCACCCTCCAGGGCAGTCAATACAGATCTGTATGCATTACTTAGGGCACAGGTAGACCTGGCCTGGGTAATGCTCTGGTCTTAAAATCCTGGCATTAGTGTACCTGGAGCCACTCCCCACACATTGACCCTTTCTCTCCACTCTCTGGAGACACTTACTCCACCTTCTATGTGCCTTAACTCTGCTGGAGACGTTATCGTGCGATAATATCACACAATAATGTTACGTATCGCGCGATAACATCGCCGCTGCGACGTTAGTGCTGTTTAGTAAACATACCCCTTAATGTGCAAAGCAAGGAGAAGTCCACAGGGCCATTTTAGAATCCAGATGTATAGACTTCCCCAGCACGAGAATGTCCATCTAGAACAGAGGTGTGGTGGATTTATAGCCTCGCCAGAGCAGAGGAGATGTACAGAATGCATAAGCATGCCTGACCCTGGTCGGTGAGGCATCTATGCCTATATCTGCTCTTGACCATGAATAAGATGAAAAAAGTGTTTGTTTTATGGATGCAATGCTTCCAGGGGAAAGCACAAAATGTGCTTTCATTGTCACAGATGTTATTTCCTGCCAGAAGAAACCTTCATGTAAAAACATATTCCACACATATTACAGGCTTGCTACTGCACTTCTGAGTATCTGAAATGGCATGCCAGGATGTGCTAGTCTCAGGACATAGTTGCCCCCCTTCTGAAATACTCCAGACAGAAGTTCCAAGTACCCTGTTCCGCGGACATCCAATTTAAGGAAGTCCATATTTTTGAAATGGTCTACATCTCTGCATCTAGCCAGCCTTACTATGTGCATGAGGTGGGGGAGGGGCATCTCTAGAACCAACTACCTGGACGTTCATTTTCCATATGAAGATGAAGCAGTTTCAGAAGGCACATATACATGACTCCCTTCATTACTGCCGCCCCCCTGGTTTTTGAGACGTTCTGACCTGGATGTTCCAGATTCTTCATAGATGCCCCTTTGAAAATGGCACATTACATAGATAGAAGTGCTGAATATATGGACTAAGTTAATTGGCAGCAGTGGTGTTTAAATTAAGCCAGTGGTCATGCCTGCTGAAATTTTGCCTTTATTTGCACAGTTTGCCACAAGATTGGTCACTAGCAGGGGCAAAGTAAAAGTTGGCTCATGGCACCATAATGCCTTGAGCCAGCCCTGTTTCCTCTGTAATTATAAAGAGATGTAAGAGTATTTGGGGATCTTGAATTACAATTTATAGCAGGTTACTTTCTCTCCAGTATGCTTCTGATTTAGTGTGAGATCTTCATTTTGTAGCTCCTTGCAGAACCACTACAAGTTCAAAACCCCTAGTCTATCATCTCTCTCTGTCTGGGGATAGCGTGAGTACTGTAGGAATGAGGCTAGATGGTATGGAGAGTTCTGATGTGTGTGTGAAAGAATTGAAGGTTTTTTTTCCATCATTTGTGGTCTGTTTTTCAGTTGTTTCAATAGTGGAGCACCAAGTTAAGCCGATTGTGGTCAGCAAAGCCAGCTGAGGTGGTCAGTTCCAGTGGAAAACACCCACCTAGTGAAAAAGATTAAGTTTTACCTTGCAGGTATGGAATAGGACTTCCTCCAGAAAGTGCTTTTGGGGAAGAGTGTTTGCTAGTAACTGGCCAGGTTACTGGCTACAAGAACACAAGGTATTCTCTCCAAATGAATAAAGCTTAGGGCAGTCATTAGCAAACCAAGTTATTTCAGAAAGGATTGTTTTAGATAGTACTTTTGTCTATGTTATGCCTCCCTCAACTCCTTCAATTAAAGTTACTATTTTAAATGCGCCACAATTCTTCGGCAGTGAGTAGTTAGCAAGAGATTTGACTAGCTAACAAGTCCTATTTAAAGGATTCCTTCAGGCTTCAAAGCAGAGGAAGTGAAACATGTCATATCTTTTAGAAGGCAAGTCTTTATGATTTTGCATGGTGTTAATAAGATTCTGAATGTTTCCATAAAGTAGAGAAGTGAGGAATGCAATTATACAGTATTTGCTACAACAGAAGATATGAAGCATTCTCACTGTGAAACAGTGTCAAGATAAAAGAAAGGAAGAAACAGCTGGAACAAAAGCGGATGCTGAGAATGAAGCCGCTTCAGATAGTGTAGAAGAGTCTGTAACTGAGGGTAGTGAGCTTGGGTTAGGGAATGAGCCTGGGACATGGAATTGATGCTGAGCGTACAGAGGTTATTGCTGTATCAGGGTCAGGAGCTGTGGGAAAGAGGCTGGTTAGACAAGTTGCTAGTTTAAAAAAAAAAAGCAAAACTTAAAAGCCAGAAGTGTCCTGAGATACCAAGGTAACTGCTAAAAGATCTAATAGATTCCTGATAAGGAAAAAATGTATATAGTTCTAAAACCACTCCCTCAGTACTGATGCAAAAAGACAAATCCCTTTAGAGGAGGACTCTGAAGCTGTTCCTCAGCTAATTTGATTTCCAGGATATCCACAGTGAATATTTATGATAAAATTTCAGATGCAAATATATTCATGCATATTCACTGTGGATATCCTGAAAACCTAACTGGCTGTGGAATACTGAGACAGGTTTGGCAAGTCCTGCTTTAGAGATTAACACCTCTGAGTGTATAAGGAGTCTATCTAAATCTCCTGTTGCCTTCTCAGACTCAGCAGCATGTTACTGTAGCTCAGATCTTTCTGCAGCGCCCACTGTCACCTCTCTATCAGAAACACAGAGGTCTTAATGGAGAAAGCTGTGTGTTAAAACGTTGTGCTAAGCTCCAGCACACATTTCCAACCATCGTTAAATAATATCTGTAGTCCCAATGTAGTAAACTAAAGGCATGCAAATTAATACTGTGTTAAAAAATGTGTGCTGTCAGAAAAAATCAGGGTGTACGACCATGGTAATAGGAGGTCATTTGCTGCATATTGAGTAAAATGTTGTCCTTACTGATCAGGAGTTGGTTCAGGCACTGAATGAAAAGGGGCCATAAGCTAGTTTCCCTGACTCCTGTCCTCTACCAAAACACCAAAACAACAACAACAACAAAAATTGGCCTGTCGCCAAGTGGGCCCTGACCCCCCTGATCCCCACCAACGTCATGATCCCATCCCCCCCCCCCAAATACCCCTGACACTTGAAACATATCAGTTCCCTACTCTGCTGACCCACTTTTCACCCTACATATGTCTATGGCAACCTGTGACCCCCTAGATCCTTGACCCCTCAACTCCTGTAGATTTTCCTGGTGGTCTTGGCACCTTGCACCTCCCTGGTCACCCCCCCCCCCCCAACACCCCCTCACACTCTCCAATATTGGGATGTATGAGCATGCCTATTTGTTCCTGCCTCTGCAGCACCATCTTGCAAAATGATGCCTGACCCTACATTGTGCATTGAGATGCACCACACACATGCTGGCTTCACATGGTATATCCTGGCCTACTGCATGGAGTCAGGTTTAAGATGGTGACACAGAAGCAAGAGTGAGTGGGCATCACTTCTGCTTCCCAACATTAGAGGTGCATGGGGGGGGGGGGTTGGGGGTCATTGAGAGGTCCTGCTTGAGCACCCAACATATTTTCTATGGCAAAGGGGGAAGGGACAAGGAGGTACAAGAGGCTATGGGGGTCATTAGGTACAGCAAAAAATGGGGATGGACATCCAAACTGGATGTCCTTCCCCGCTATTCACTCCCATGTCGGCCCCTGCTAATGCCTCCCCATATGAACAGCACGTTTGTATGGGGAGGCTGAGACAGGGGCAGGAGGGGGCATTACTGTGGCACAGCAAGGGCAGGACATGGGTGGGCTGTGACCGAGGATGTACAGACCCGATTCTTGAGGTTGGCCTTGTACATCTGGGACTGTGAACATGAACGGGGAACTTATTCCACCACAGAGGTGGAATAGGTTCCCTTGGACTTCTAGGGATCATGCCACCAGGCCAGGGCAAAAAGGTAGGGGTTGTAGGAAGATCCCCGCAGCCAAACCCTGGCCATGGGAGGCCGGATCGAGGGTCCGACTGAAAGGAAGAAGAAAAACTGCAGCAGCGGGCATTTGAGGCACCTGAACGGAACCGCAATGCCATGGCAACGGGATGCCATGGCACTGTGGCTCCATTCAGAAGCCTGATTGAGGTAGCTGGGGATCTGCTTGGCATACAGGTCGACCAGAATCAGGGCCCAGCCTGCACATTCCTGCTGTAGACCCAATTCTGTTCCTGTGGGCACATCTAGCCCCGCGGGATCAGAATCAGGTGTAATTCTGGGCATCCCGCTTCTGGTCGTCTGCACAGGGGCTGGACGGCCAATTCAGAATGTGCCTCCATGGGCTACCAGGGAGATCTTTTGAGGTGAGAGTGAGGAATGGGGGATCCAGGGGCCACAAGCCAACAGGGATATTTGTGAGGTTGAGGGGGGATTCAAAGTCTAGGGAAGGAAGTGTTGGGGCTGTCAGTTGTGTTAGGATCATCAGGGGGATCAGAGATCCTAAGTGTGATCTTGTTTGAGGAGTAGCCTAATGGTTAGAACAGTGGTCTAGAACCAGGTAAGCAAGGGTTTGAAACCCACTACTGCACCTTGTGATCTTGGACAAGTCATTTAATTCCCCATTGCCTGAGGCACCAATTTAGAATATAAGTTCTCTGGGGACAGAAAAATACCTACTGTATCTTAATGCAACTTGCCTTGAATTTCTGATAAAAGTCTGAGCTAAATCAATTCTCCTTTAATCTGAGGTGAAATGCTGCACTTCACTTCAGATTACACCTTTGCTCCCACACTACATCACTTCAGATTGTGCCTTTGCTCCCACGCTATATCTTTACATCAGCCCTGAACTGGCGAAAAGATGTAGCATTAAGGGAATATTTTATAAAGTGTGCTGAAGGGGGTGAGTCCGAGCTGCATGGCCGCATAGAACCGGAGCTCGGCATCCCTCTGGCATTTCTAGTGGATTTACTGTAATCTCTGCCTGCCACCACTATGCTTTAAATAATTGATGTGACCTCCCAAATGTAGCACTTCTCCCTGGTATGTGGCTCGAACACCAGTTCAAGTTGAATGCACCTGCCTAATATTGGCACAGAGCCTGCAGCCTATTGGGGAGAATTAGTGATTATCACCTGCCCTCTTGCACACCTGTTCAGCATGACCTGATCCCGATGGCTGCTGCCTGCGTTTGGCTCCTGATTCCAGCTGCTGGCTTCTGGTGGCCCTCCTACTGCTTTCATGCATGGCTCCAGCTGCTTTGGTGATCGCTAGCTGCAGGGAAAGGGAGACTGCAACCTGCTGACATGTGTCCAAATGTGCTCTTTCATGTGCTGTGGGATCAGGCAGCCCTCTCTGATCCTGCACTGCGGCGCTGCGTGTATGACAACTGATTAGTGGAGGCACTGACTTTTCTGCCTCCCCACCAACTAACCGGCCCTGTGTGCTGAGTGACCAGAGTAGCGGGAGCTATAAGAGAACTGTAGCAGACTACCAGTTGCAGAGGAAGTGCAGAACACATGCTAAGGAGAGGCCCACCATGTCTGTCTTCCTCAATGTGCTCTTGCCACGGCCCTCGTCCTCAGATCTGACCCAAGCCTGAGCCTCCGGGAGCTGAGCAGGTATCTCACCTTTGTCTCCTCTTCATCTTTTCGAACGTAGCTGTCTAATCTCTCCCCTGCATTACCAGCCCTGCTGATACCCACTGAAGTGCTTTTTTTTTTTTTTTGAGAATTCAGCAGACTCAGAAAGGGAGAGACCTAGAGAATGGAGAGTTTACCTTCAAATGAGAGTGTCTGTCCATAGGTATATGAAAAAATAGGAGGACAGCCAGTGTAGCACTTTATGTTGCACAAGTGGTCCACTATTGCTGCTGGAGAGCTGGTGACAGCACTGAGCCTTCTGTCCACTGCCAGGTTCACCCTCAGAGTGGAGGAGAAAGCTCTTCCTATATAACTTGTGGGGAGTGAGTGTGCTCAAATTCATCATGTCTGACAAGGGATCATATGCTGCAGATTTATCCCGATTCTCCCAGACCGCAGAATGTGCAGCCACAGCCACATTGCCTTCTGACCCAACTCGTGGCCCTGTTCCTGATTCCGTGGACTCCTCAGCTTTATCCTCACCAGCCACTAAAGCAGACCTATTGGAGATCTTACAGGAACTTAAACTCTTTTGTTTGGATTTTTCCAAGGCGATGAGTGATATAAAAGCTGAAAACAAATCCTTGGAGGACTGAGTCACCCAGAATTAAATCAACATTGGTGAACAGATAGATACAACCGCTCTTTTTCAATCTAAAATCCAAAACTCAATGGTCCCAATATTCGAAAGGCATTTACACAGTTTACACAGCCAGGTAAACTGTGTAAATGCCTCTAACTAGGATATTCAATGGCACTAACATGGTTATTGCTGCTGAATATCCCTGATCTTCTCCCTTACACGCTCCGATGCTGACCGCTTAGCATTGGGGCATGTCGTGGGCACTCCAGGGAGGATTGGGGGCAGCGACAGTCGATAACCAGGCAGTGGTGATATTGCATGCTGCCTAATTAGCGACCTGCGGTTTAAAGACAGGTGAGGCAAAAGCTTGCCTATCTTTTAGCCGCAGCAGCTAACCGGGCAGCTTGCAATATCGTGCTGCCCACTTATCTACTGCATCTGGGGGGCTATGCAGCAAACCCAGTTATTCAATGCCAGAGCCGCCTATGACCCTGACATTGAATATATGGGGTTAAGGTTGGGTGTACACGGCTATGTGCTGTAGCAGCACATAGCCGGCATAACTCAAAATCAGGCCCAATGTGCTTACTAAGGACTTAAAAGAATGGCATGTTGGTGATTTGAAAACAGTCAGAGGCAGAATAATATTAGTCTTGGGCATCCCAGAATCCACCAGGGATAAAGAAATCACCAAGAACTAATCCAGCAGCTGTACATCTTTTGTGTTCCCAAGGCTACCAAACCAATCAAGCTGGAGAGAGATCATTGAAGTCTTGGATCCAAGGCTGGTTCTGGGTCACACCTTCAGCACATCATAGCATGCTTCCACTCCTTCAAGGACAAACTGCAACTACTGTGAAGTGTAAGTGGGAAACGGTCCATTGCTTTTCAGGGTCAGGAGATCCAGGTCTTCCAGGTTCTCTCTAGAATGGAGAAAAAGCTTCGAACCTCTGACTCAGCTGCTGCAAAATAAATCTATCAAATACAGATGGGGATTCCCTTTCATCTTAATTTTTGAATGGGACAATACCCAGTACTAGATTGTTGAGTTAGAAGATGGACTGGTTATGGTGGACTTACTACAAAATGGGGAATGGCACATTCTGAGTCAGCCCAGAGAGCAGCGAGACTGGAATGCTTCAACCCCAAAGAGATGCAAGGTACCTGGAGCCCAAAGACATCTTGAAAGTGCTGCAGAGGACTCTCATGATCGAGCAATGGACGCTACTAAACCTTCTTGATTCAGCTTGGGAATGTTATTTCTGCTCCCTCTACATGCCTCTTTCTGTTTTTGCTCTTTTCTCAATTGCTCAGAGTACATGCTTCTCCTCTCTTTGTCCGAGGATGCTCTGTTAACTCACTTGGCTTCACTTTTGATAATTGTCATTAACCAAAATGTGGGATGTGGGATGTGCAGTGCAGGTTTGGAACTGCGGGCACTACAGCCTGTGTAGGGAAGTCTCATTTGCATGGGTAGCAACCCCAATGAGGCAGTGGTCCCTGATAAGCATGGGGCTGCTTATTAGTGGTAGGATAGTCTTAACTGTGTCATATTCATCATGTTCATCAGAAGGCTATAGAGCAGATTTTGGGAGGTGCAACACCCCTATAAGAATAGAAGGGCTGGAGAGAATGCTCCTTTCTCATGACATCGGCACCCCCTAATATAGCATTTTCAATGCTAATTTGGATATTTTGTGTTTACCTAAAGAAGTATCTGTCTTTACTTGGAAGGACTGTAGTTGATGTGGGGATGGGGTGGAGGGATGGGGGGATGGGGGGATGGAGTTGTGAGGGCTCTTGAGGATGGTGGAAGGGGGAAGATGGACAAGGGGGTATACACACCAGGGGAAGGCACAGAGAAAACCTCTTTCTACATCGATGGGAGATACTGGCAAGAGGACTGCTGCAGCACCGGAAGGCCTTTTGGGGGATTATGCTTATCTCATGGAATGTAAGTGGCCTCCACAACCCTGTAAAGCGCAGGTGAGTGCTAGACCAACTTAGAAGGGAGAAGGCCGATATAGTCTTCATTCAGGAATCTCATTTGTCCAGGCAGGATCACATACGGTTTCAATCCTGTATGTTCCCACAAGTCTTTGCATCTAACTTTTCTTCTCATAGGAGGGGGGTTGTTGTTGTTGTTAAGTGCCGTCGAGTCGGAGTCGACTCATGGCGACCCTCTGGATAGCTATCCTAAATTGTGTTCGGTCTTCAGTCAGGCGGCTCATTGTTGACAGACTGGTACCCAAAGCTGCTGTTATTGTATCGATCCATCTCATTGCTGGCCTTCCTCTTTTGCGTTGACCTTCTATCTTGCCAAGCATGATGTCTTTCTCTATTGATCTCTCTCATTGCATGATGTGTCCAAAGTATGAAAGTCAAAGTCTTTTCATCTGAGCTTCTAAAGAAAGCTTAGGTTTGATCTCCTCTAGTACCGACTGGTTTGTTCTTCGGGCAGTCCATGGTATACACAGTATTCACCGCCAGCACCATAATTCAAAGGCATCAATGTTCTTCCTGTCTATCTTTTTCACTGTCCAGCTTTCAAATCCATATGATATTATTGAAAATACCATGGCTTGAACAAGCCAAATCTTTAACTCTTTTTTTCCCAGAACTGCTCCTTCCCACTGACTTCACAGTACAGTGACCCTGGGGGTAGGTTCCTCATTTTGATTGGAACCTTAAATGGAACCTCATTTACTATCATTAATGTTTATATCCCTTCCTCCCAAATCAGGGAGACACTGGCTTAAGTTTTGGATGCAGCCTAATCTCACCAGCAGGGAGAGGTGCTGATGGGGGGTGGGGGCTTTAACTATGCATTGTTTGGCATTTATAGGACTGGGAGGGGAAGTCAAACTATCACAAACCCAACTTAGCCGTATCAGTTGATCACTCGGTTGGATCTCTCTGATGCCTGGAGGGCCATGCACGGTGGAGAGTGAGACTATACCTACTACTCCCTAGCCCACCAGAGCTCTGGTGGCTCATCTCATGCACTTTGTTATCCATACTCTCTACAACAACCATTGGCACTATGGGGGTCTCTGACTATGCAGTTATTTCCTTGGAACTTCGAGAGGGGGAATTGGAGGCACCCCCCTCCCCCCACACCTGGGCCTTACATAGAGGAATCCTTAAAAATAAAGAGTTTCTGCTTGTACTACAAAATGGATGGCATGAGTATCTCTCCTTCAATGATACCAACGATATATCTGTCTTTACACTGTGGGAAACAGGTAAAGTGGTTATATGTGAACAACTGATGTTCCTATCAAGTGGTTTCAAAAAGAGAGAGCTCACTAACTGAGGGGAACTTTGTAGGACCATTGAAGAGCAAGAACGGCTCCACCATAAGGGCTGAGGCCCCAAGATATGGCAGTGCCTGGTACGTGCAAGGGGTAATTATCTACTTGGAAACTAAGTCCATAGTCTTAATCATGCTTCAAACCAAACAGTACTTTTATGAAAATGGAAATAAGGCAAACTGTTTGCTCTTTTGGCAGTTAAAGTGACAGAGGATGAAACAAAAAATTCATGCCCTTTACTTGGCACATGGTACCAAACTTTATAATCCCAGGAGATAGCTGATACATCTGCCACCTTCTCCAAGGATTTATATTCGTCCCAGTTAGGGGTGGATGGGGAAGAGATTCAGAAGTGGCTAGCAGCTGTGAATCTTCCCCGTCTCTCCCCTGTGGCTCAAGAGGCACTAGAGTGCCTGTTCTCATTAGATGAGGTGCGCTTAGTGATTCGCCAGCTAAAAGCTGCAAAGGCATCAGGAGCAAATTTGTTACAGGCTGAATTATACAAGAGCCTTCCTGAGCTTTTTGCCCCAGTTTTGGTCCACGTTTTTGATGACATCCTAATCAAGAAGGCGCTGCCAACCTTGTTTTATCAGGTCACCATCATGATTTTTCCCAAAGACGGAAAAGACCAGTTAGTATGTAGCAACTATAGACCCATCTCACTCCTACATATTGACTATAAAATATTTACCAAAATATTTTATGCCCATTTAGAATTGAAGATATAGGATCTTATTCACCCTGAACAAACGGGGTTTATGAAACACAAATATGGCTTTGATAACATCGGGTGGTAAATAAATATATCACATGGAGTTAGAAGGAGATCAGATCACTATGTGACCCTTTCACTTGATGTAGAAAAGACCTTTGACAAAGTTGAACAGTCTTACTTTTTGGAAGTACTGTGACAATTTGGGTTTGGGTCTAATTTGTGTGACTGGATAGAGGCCATGTTTTCCAGCCACATACCTACAGTTTTAGTTAACAGCTTTAATCAAACCCCTTCCAGATGAGATATGGAACCTGACATGGATGTCCTTATCGCCCTTACTTTTCATGCTTGCCATTGAATCATTGGCTTGTCCTATTCACAAAAGGGTGATGGAGACGGGTATTAGTCTTGGAGGGTGCTTATACACTATTTTACTGTATGCATATGATACTCTCCTTGGTCCAATTCTTTTTGACATCTTTGTTAGTGATATTAGAGAAGGGCTGTTGGGTAAGGTTTGTTGGTTTGTGGATGATACCAAAATCTGCAATAGAGAGGGAGGAGGGAGTAGATAACATGAGTAGGGATCTAGCTAAGCTTGAAGAATGGCCTGGTATTGGGAGTTGAAATTTAATGCTAAAAATGCAGGATCATATATTTAGGCTGCAAAAATCCAAAAGAGTAGTACAGTGTAGGGAGTGAGGTACTTCTGTCCACAAAAGAGGAGCGGGACCTGAGTGTAATTGCGTCTAACAATATTAAAGTAGCTGAACAGGTAGAGAAGGTGACTGCAAAAGCCAGAAGGATGCTTGGGTGTATAGGAAGAGGAATGGCCAGCAGAAAAAAAGAGGTGATAGTGCCTCTGTTTGAGTCTTTGGTGCAGCCTCATTTGGAGTATTGTGTGCAATTCTGGAGACCATACCTTTAAAAAGATATAAACAGGTGGGAGTCAGTGCAGAGGGTTGCTACCAAATACGTAATGGTCTTTGTTATGAAGCATATGAGGACAGACTTAAAGATCTTAATATGTATATTTTAGAGGAAACATAAGAACATAAGATATGCCACACTGGGTCAGACCAAGGTCCATCAAGCCCAGTATCCTGTTTCCAACAGTGGCCAATCTAGGTCATATGTACCTAGCAGTATCCCCAAGAGACATAGGTTCCACAATGCTTGTATTGGGTCAATCATTGATATCCTGGATCCCTTCTTAATAATGGTTTATGGACCTTTCCTCCAGGAACTTGTCCAAACCTTTTTTAAACCCAGCTACACTAACAGTCCTTACTACATCCTCCGGTAACAAATTCCAGAGTTTGATTACACGTTGAGTGAAAAAATATTTTCTCTTATTTGTCTTAAATAGTTTACCCTGTAGCTTCATTACATGTCCCCTAGTCTTTCTATATTCCGATAATGTAAACAATTGATCTACGTTTACCCGTTCCACTCCATTCATTAATTTATAGACCTCTATCATATCTCCCCTCAGCCGTCTCTTTTCCAGGTTGAAGAGCCCTACCCTTTGTAGCCTCTCTTCATAGGAGTAGCCTTCCATCCCCTTTACCATTTTGGTGGCTCTTCTCTGTACCTTTTCTAATAATGCTATATCCTTTCAAGGTGCGGTCGTACCATGGAACGATACAGAGACATTATAATATCTTTGTTTTATTTTCCATTCCTTTCCATATGATATCTAGCATTCTATCTGCTTTCTTGGCTGCCGCTGCACACTGGGCGGAGGGTTTTAACATGTTGTCCACGATGAATCCTAACTCTTTTTCCTGGGTGGTGGTTCCCAATGTGGAAGCTTGCATTGTGTTAACATAGTGTGGGTTGTTCTTTCCTAGATGCATAACTTTGCACTTGCCCACATTAAATTTCATCTGCCATTTGGATGCCAGTCTTCCAATTTATCCAGATCCTCCTGCAGTTTTCCACAGTCCTCTTGGGTTTTAACAACTTTAAACAGTTTTGTGTCGTCTGCAAATCTGATAACCTCACTAGTTATTCCCTTTTCCAGGTCATTTATGAATATGTCAAAAAGTAGTGGACCCAGTACAGATCCCTGGGGTACTCCACTATTCACCTTTTTCCATTGGGAAAAATGGCCATTTAGCCCTACCCTCTGCTTTCTATCTTTTAACCAGTTCCCGATCCACAATAGTACACTGCCTCCTATCCCATGACTTTTTTAGTTTTGCCAAAAGTCTCTGATGAGGGACCTTGTCAAAGGCTTTCTGAAAGTCCAGATACACTATATCAACCGACTCACCTTGGTCTACCTGTTTATTCACACCTTCAAAAAAACATCAGATTAGTAAGACAAGATCTTCCTTGTCTAAAGCCATGTTGACTGTCTCCCATTAGGCCATGACTATCTACATGCTGTGTAATTTTGTTCTTTATGATGGTTTCTACCATTTTCCTGGTACTGACGTCAGGCTCACCGGTCTGTAGTTTCCCGGATCACCCCTGCAACCCTTTTTAAAAATTGGCGTTACATTGGCGATTCTCCAATCTTCAGGTATTACAGATGATTTTAATAAAAGTTCACAGATTACTAATAGCAGGTCTGCAATTTCATATTTCAGTTCTTTCAACACTCTTGGATGTATACCATCCAGTCCAGGTGATTTGCTACTATTCAGTTTATCAAATAGTTTTAATACATCTTCCCGATGTAGCGATATTTCTCCAATTCCTCTGCAGTATCACCTTTAAATACCACTTCAGTCTTGGGTAACATCCCTACATCTTCCTCAGTAAAGACCGAAGCAAAGAATTCATTCAGTCTCTCCACTATAGCCTTGTCTCCTCTTACTGCCCCTTTTACCCCTCTATCATCTAACGGTCCAATTGATTCTCTCACAGGCCTTTTGCTACAAATGTACTTGAAAAAGTCTTTATTTCGTGTTTTTGCTTCTGTAGCAAGTTCCTTTTCAAATTCTCGCTTTGCCTGCCTTATCAATGATTTGCATTTAACTTGCAAGGTGGGATAGGGGTGATATGATAGAGACATTTAACACTGGAAGCCCCAAAAGGTATTTTACCTAGAAACCCCAAAGTGTGTCAATTGACGCATTATCACGACGACTCAGAAGTAATATGCAGAAATATTTATTTGCGGAAAGAGTGGTAGATGCGTGGAATAGTCTCTCAGTGGAGGTGGTGGACACAAGGACAATATTGGGGTTATTCTGAGGCACAAATTCTGAGGCCGTTGGGGCATCCATCCCCGCTATTTGTGCCCTCTCCCAATCCTGTCTAACTTCCCTGCATGTTGTATGGGGAAGTTAGATGGGGGTCAGGAAAGGGGCGGATCTGGGACAGTGTTATGGTGGGCAGTGGGCGGTTGTCAGCCCTGGACATACAGGGATGATTCCAATGTCAGCCCTCTATGTCCAGGGCCGGCGGCTTGGGCAGGGAACCTTTTCCACCTCTGAGGTGGATTAAGTTCCCCTAGTCGCCAGATCGGGGGTCAGGCTGCGGGTAAATCACTGCTTGAGCCAGCAGCCAGGGATCATGGCTCTTCAATGGAACCGGGGAAGGTCTATATGTGCAGGCCAGACCGAATCGGGGTCCCAGTTTGCATGTACAGGCCTATTTGCAATTCTGATCCCACAGGGCTAGACGTGCCCCACGGGATCAGAATCACAACTCCCTCTGTGCATCCGGTTCCAGACGGATGCACAGAGGGCTCAGACGTGCAGATCAGAATCGGGCCCTATCTGAATTCAAAAAAGCATGGGACAAACACAGAGGATCTCTAAAGGTAAAAAGAGGACTATTGTAGTTGATATGGAAGGGCAGACTAGATAGGCCATGTAGACTTTTTCTGTCGTCATGTTTCTATGTTTCTATACCTCCGTGATCCAGCCTTTAGAATCCCCATAAGTAACTATTATTGAGCAGTTCTCTAGAGTTTCTGGCTTCACAATAAATAGGCAGAAATCCATTCTACTTCTCTGTCTAACCAAAGTGGCACCATATGCAGCTGCGATCCTGGGTAACTTTCTTAAGGTTTACCATTTCAAATTTA
Organism: Ichthyophis bannanicus; assembly: GCA_033557465.1. NCBI lineage: Eukaryota > Metazoa > Chordata > Amphibia > Gymnophiona > Ichthyophiidae > Ichthyophis > Ichthyophis bannanicus. Next base: position 428,967,062 of record CM066032.1, read on the forward strand.
TTTAAACTTTTTTATATACTGCTTTTCAAGCTATCAAAAAGGTTTACAGAGAACAACAACTTGATATAGGGAGCGTTAGGGGAAGGTGTGTTTGGAACATTATAACTTTAAAACAGTAAACTTACATAAAGTAGGTTGAATAATCGGGTAGCTGGAGTGTTTTTGAGTTGGGGGCTGGTTGGGAACGTGATTATGAAGGAGGGAGTTGAGATGGTTTTGAAGAGGATGTTTGGGGTGTCAATTCCAAAGGATTCTTGAAAAAGGAGTGTTTTTAGCATTCTTCAGAATTCTGTTAGGTTATTGATGACTCAGATTGCTTGGAAGGTAATTCCAGTTTTCGGGTCGATATATAGAGAAGGTTCCATTGCAGATGGTCTGAGAACCTTTGGATTTGTGGGCGGGTATGTTGAATAGGCTTTGAGGTGGTTGTCTTGCTCTGGTTTCCAGATTCTTCTGAAGGAGAGATAGTACGTATTCTGATGATAGGTTGTGAATAGCCTTGAATGTTTTGATTATTGTTTTGTACTTGATACATGCTTGGATTGGGAGCCAATGTAGCATTTTAAGGGTAGGTGTGATGTGATCCTGTCTTTGTGTTCCAGTGATTAGGCAACTTTTGTGTTTTGGGTGGGCCATAGTGATTCTATTGCATATTTTGGGAGGCTAAGAAGGATAGAATTGTAATAGTCTAAGTGGGGAGTTATTAGTGCTTGACATACTGTCCTGAAATGGTCGAAAGCTAACAGTTGGTGTAGTTTGTTGAGGATCCTGATTTTGTGATAGACTGTTGAGGCATTTTTTTAATGTGGAGTTGGAAGTTTAACTGTTGGTCTAGTGTAACTCCCAGGTATTTGACTTCAGATTTTACTTTTATTTCATTGTTGTCGGTCTTGATTGTTGATGGGGTATCTAGGTTGGGTCATTTTTTATGTGCAGGATTTCAGTTTTTATCTAGTTTATTGAAAGTTTGTGGTTGGTTAGACACCATGTGACTGCCTTGAAGCATTCTTTGATTGCTGTGTGGACTGGATTTTTTGTGGAAAAGGAGACGTATGGCATCAGGTCATCTGCATAAAGGTGGTAAAGTATGTTGTGTTGTTTGATGAAGTTATAGATTGGTTGCACATAGAGGTTGAATAGGAGTGCAGATAGTGAGGAGCCTTGGGATATCCCCTGTAGATGTTTAAACTAGTCAATGTTTGGGTTCCCATCTTGACTTGTTGGGTGTGGTCTGTGAGGTAGGAGTGGAACCATGTTAGATGAGTTTTTGATATTCCAATTTCCATAAGGCATTCAATGAGCTTATTGTGATTTATGGAATTGAATGCTGAGATGTCGACGAATATCAGTATAAAGCCTTGTTCAGTTTTTTCCATTCTTTGATTAGGGTATTCAATAGAGAGGTGAGTACAGGTTTCATACTATGACTTGGTCTAAATCCATATTGCTGGGGATCAAGGGGGCAGATTTATTGATGTATTCCTGTAATTGGAGCTGAACAGTTTTTTCAATTATTTTGCTAGAAAGGAGATGCTTGCAATGGGTCTGTAACAACTCGGGAGGCTGGGGTCGAGGGTGGTGTTCTTCAAAATGGGTCTTATAGAGGTGGTTTTAAGATTAGTGGCATGTGACCTTGAGTGAGGGATAAGTTGATGATGTTGAGTATGGTGTGGGAGAGCTTGTGTCTAACCATCTTGATCCATGAGACCGGGCACGGATCAAGTGAAGAGGTGGTGGTATTAATAGATCTGAGGTTATGCACTAGTTGTTCGGCTGAAACTAGTTTGAAGGTTGTCCATCTCTGTAATGGTTGAGTATTTTTTGAGGGTGAGTGAGGGTTGAGGTCAAGATCAGATTTTTGTTTATTCTAGAGGAATAAAGCTATGCCTTGTGGTCCCAGTCCTTGGTTTTGTTGTTGTGGTAGGTCCCATGTGAGGGATTTAACTATATCGACTAGTTCTCTGGGGTGATTCAATGAATTTAGGATTAGGTTTATATGGTATTCTTTTCTGTGTTTGTTGCTGAGGTTGTTGTATTTGGTTTGTTTGGATGAATATTCTGTGAGGAGGGGTGAATCTCTTGAGCGTCCATTGAAGTTCAATCTGCCATAAGGTGCATTTGGTTTCTCTTTTTTCAGAGGAGTACCATCGTGCTTGTTGATTTATTGTGCTGTTCTTCCATTTTGGTGCTATGGTGAATGGAGCTATTCCAGTGGTTGATCAATGCAGTTAAGTCAGAGGAGTTGCTGTTCAGTCTTGGGGTAATGTGGGTTAACAATGATTGCTTATCAAATTTCTTACATTTTTGTATACTGTGATGTTGATTGTACTAGGTAGAGGTGGGAGGCTGTTGTGGCAGTTCAAATGTGATCATATGGTGGTCTGACCATGGATTGGGGTTATGTTGATTGGGATGATGGATTGTTTGAGATGAGCTCAGTGGGTACAAATAAGAGGTTCAAAGTGTTTCCTTTATTTGGGTGACCAAGTTGATTAGTTGGGTGAGGTCTAGTGTATTCATAGCTTCCAGGAATGAGTTGGTTTGATTGGCAGGGGTTGAGATGAGGTTCAGATCACCAAGCAGGATGAAAGTTTTGCTTTTTGCTGTATGGACGCAAGGTATTTCTAGCAGAGTTGAAAGGTCTTCGGTGTTGGTTTTTGGTGAGTGGTATGGCAGCCTTATTGTCCAGTTCTTGTTTTCAATTACCAAGATATTTGCGTTATCCATCGAGATGGATACAATGGTAGAGAAGTTTAGCTGTTTGGTGCTTAGGATGAAATTACCTCCACATTTCCTGTTTTTTCTAGGGCAGTTGTGGAGGGTCGCCATGAGTTGGTACCAACTCAACGGCACTTAACAACAACAACAACAGCAATTTTCCTTGACGTATCATCAGTGTTTGACTCAATAAACCACAACATATCTTGGCTACAAGAAATTGGTCTACATGGTAAAACTTTGGAATGGTTTTGATCATACTTAAAGGACACCAACAACATATCAGAACAGGTTCATGCACGTCCACTCCAGTCAAGCAACATCAAGGAGTACCGCAATGATCTGCCTTATCATCACTCCTATTTTACATATACATACAACTGATATGCACAATAATACAAAGATACAATATCCTCTACCATATATATACTGACAATATTATGATATACACATCCTTTTCCATGTCCTTCATGGTAAAGTGGTTAAAGGAACATAACATCTATAAACTATAAAAAACATGCCGCGAGAATCCTCGTAGGTGCTCCACGATCAGAGCACATAACCCCAATATTGATGAGCTTACATTGGCTACCCCTACAAGCCAGAACTCTATACAAGACCCTGGTCATGACTTTTAAAGCATCAAAGTGCCCATCTCAATCACCTCTCAGCAATATGATTCATATCACCCCAAATAACAGATCCAGGAGATCTGTTACATTAAACTCCATCGACCTACCAAAAGTCATCACAAAATGTTCTAAATCAACAGCCTCTAGAGCTTTCTCTCTGTTTTCACCCAGAGCCTGGAATGCCCTTCCACCCGAAATCAGAGCTATCTCAAGTCTGATTAAGTTCAGAAAGGCACTGAAGCACTATTTGTTCCTAACATACTACCCCGAAGCTACTCCATCCGAAGCTACTCCATCTGAAAACAGCTCTCATGCAGATCTTTCATATTTGACCCCTGTAGAGAATGGATAATTACGATGATTATTACCTGCTCACTATTGGACATATTTATTCTCACTATATTTAGCATATTTACTCTTTAATTTAATTAACTTCTTATCCACGGCATTAATAATTAACCAAAATATCCATGTATATAGTTGCCATGTATATAGTTATTTATATATATAATTACCATGTTTTACCAAGTTTATTTACCTTGTTCATTGTAAAAAACCAATGCTGTTTGTACCATTGTGTTTATATTTGTTCATATGTAAACCGCACTGATTTAAGAGCGCGGTATATAAGAAAAATAAATAAATAAATAAATAAATAAAAATAGGAGTCCTCTACATGACTAGAGAACTAAATTTTAACCCACTACCTACACTAAAGATTTTGAACGCTGCCCTGCAAATAAAACCAGAAGTCAGATACCTTGAGATAATGCTAGACTAGCGATCAGAGCTATAAGTAATGGCTTGAGAATTAAGAGACGAGGGTTTGACTCCAACTAGCACTCCTTGTGGGTTTGGGCAAGTCACCTAACTCTCCATTGCCTCAGAATAATCAAAGTTATCAATGTCCCTGTTTAATGTACATAACCCAGTTTAAGTTACAATATAAAATGCTTTGACTAAATGATAAAGCGGTATAAATACTTGTTAAATAAATACAAATAAATATCAAGAAAACCATATCACCATACCACAAAATAAAAATATTGAGACACCTCTGCCCACTGAGTCACTTCAGCAACTTCCGAATGGTATGCCAAGCCATAATTACTCCAAATCTCAACTACTGCAATATAATACTCTAGAGGACCTGACCACCCATCCCCACTTTCACCACCTGTTACAGGACCCATCTCAAACTAAGAACATAAAACCTACTGTATATACATGTAAATACATATGTAAATAGTTTCAGCTAACAATTCCCCTATTTTTATCCAAGTTGTCGTACCTGTTCTCTGTAAAACCAAACAGTTTGTTGTTCTGGTCTATTGTTATAATGTAAACCGCGCTGATGCTAAATAGTGCGGTATATAAGAGCCTGTAATAAATAAATAAATAAATAATCTACCATGGAATGCCAAAACTCATATTGCAGTTGCTACATATGGCTCAAAACACAGCATCTCGAATCATAGATGGTGCTTCATGACAAGTTCATAGTATCATGGTAACATAGCATATGATGGCAGATAAAGAATATCAAGGTCTATCTAGTCTGCCCAGCAAGGTGGCAAGAGTAGGTGCATCTGCCACTCTGTGCAGGTCACCCCTCCCCATACCTTTGTTGAGGTGTGTACCCACCGCTCTGTGCATGTCACCCCTATTTGTTGAGATAGCTGAGACAGTTAAGGTTATTTTGATTTTATTCTTTTGCTATAAAGGGATCCACTGTGTTTGCCATTTTGAATTCTGTCACTGTATTTGCCCCCACCATTTCCAATGGGAGGGCATTCCAAGATCCACCACCCTTTCAGTGAAAAAGTATTTCCTGATGTTGCCTTTCAGTTTAGCCCCTTGAAGCCTCATATTATGTTTTCTAGTTTGCAGCTTCCCCGTCTTTGAAAAAGGTTTGTTTGTTCATTAATACTCTAAGTATTTAAAGGTCTATATCATATTTCCCCTGTAGCTCCTCTCCTCTAGAGTATAAATATTTAAGTTTTCAAGACTCTTCTCATATGTCTTCTGGCAAAGGCACCAAATCATTTTGGTCACCTTCTTCTGAACTGTTTCCAGTCTTTTTATATCTTTTGTGAGATATGGTCTCCAAAACAGAACACAATATTCCAAGTGAGGCCTCACCAGCAACTTGTACAGTGGCATTAGTACCTCCTCCTTTCTGATGGCAATTCCTCTCTGTATGCAACCCAGCACCCTTTTGGCTTTGGCCACTGTCTTGTCTCACTGTTTCACCACCTTGAGATCCTCAGAAACAATCACTCCGAGGTCCTGGTCCATGCACACCAACTTCTCACCCCATCACATACAATTTCTTTGGATTTCTGCATCCCAAGTGCATGACACTGCACTTCTTTAATTAAATCTTAACTGCCAAGCATTAGACCATTCTTCCAGCTTTTGTATATCTTTCATCATGTTTATTCACTCCCTCAGGGGAGTCCACTCTATTGAAAATTTTTGTGTCAGCTGCAAAAAGACAGATTTTTCTATGCAGTCCTTCAGTAATATCACTCACAAATACTTTGAACAGTAGTGGTCCCAGGGCCGATCCCTGGGGCATGCCACTAATCACTTTATTTTCATTGGAGTGAGTTTTGTTTACCATCACCTTCTGATCCAGTTCACCACCTTGGGACCCATCCGCAGGCTGTTGATTTATTGCTAAGCCACCTATGAGGAACAGTATCAAAGGCTTTGCTGAAATCTAGGTAGATCACATCCATCACATGCCCTTGATCTAGTTCTCTGGTCACCCAGTCAAAGAACTCAATCAGATTTGTTTGGCATGATCGTCCTTTGATAAAATCATGTTGCCTCAGATCATGCAACCCAATGGCTTTGAGAAAGTCCACTATTCTCTCTTTCAGGAGCATCTCCATTACTTTTCCTGCCACCTAGGTAAGGCTTACTGGCCTGTAGTTTGCCACTTCATCCCAATTACCAATTTTGTGAAGAGGTACCACATTGGTCCTTTTCCAGTCCTATGGAACTTCTCCTGTCTCCAATTATCTATTAAATGCATCCTTCAACCATTTGAAGGCCTACTTTAAATTTTTAATCCACTTTCTGCAGCCGGGTTAATTTTTGCATATTTCAGGAAAATTGTACTCGTCTTATTCAATATGTTCTAATAGTGATTTTCCTTCTGCTATGGTCATGTATTATATACAATTTGATAGGAATATTTAGTCAGAATTTTGGATCCCGAGAGTTTTGGGCTTGGCCTGGAAAATTAAAGGCCCTGTCAGAACCTCTCTGAGCTCTTTCAATATCCTGGGATGTATCCCATCCATTCTCGTGGCCTTGTTCCCCCTCCAGTTTTGCAAGCTGTTCAAACACATCATCTTCTGTGAATGGTATGGTATCTACACCATTTCCATTTGTATGTTTGTCAATCACAGGAGGTGTTTCACCAGGATTTTCTTCAGTAAAAACAGAAGTATTTGTTTCGCATTTTCACTTTTTCAATATCACTTTCCACAAATTTGTTCTCGGCACTTTTGAGTCTTTCAGTTCCACCTTTGATCTTCCTCTTCTCTTGATCTCTGCCTGCCTTTCTGACATTGCTGTTTGAATATCTCACCGCCACTTGAAACTTAACATGGCCAAAATGAAGCTTCTTATTTTCCCACTGAACTCTCTTCTCCCCTTCCTCCTTTCTCTGTCTCTGTGAATAACTCTCTACTCCTCCTTGTCTCCTCAGCTCTCAACCTTGGGGTCATCTATGACTCCTCTCTCTCCTCCACACACATCCAACTGATAGCTAAAACTGCCATTTCTTTCTCTACAACATTAACAAAATTCTCCCATTCCTTTCTGAACACACTATTAAGACACTTATCCACTCCTTAGTCACTTTCTATCTAGACTACTGTAACCTGCTCCTTGCTGGTCTCCCTCTGAGTCATCTCCAACACTCTGCTGCATAGCTAATCTTCCACCAGCCTCAACATGCTCATATTACCACTCTTCTTAAGTCTCTTCATTGGCTTCCTATATATTTCTGTATCCAGTTCAAACTTCTCCTGCTAACCTATAAGTGCATTCACTCTGCAGCTCCTCACTATCTTTCCTCTCTTATCTCTGCCTACACCCCTCCTTGGGAACTCCGCTCTTCTGGCCCTTCTCTTCTGTTGCCAACTCCAGACTTTGCTACTTTCATCTTGCTATTCCTTATGCCTAAAACAAATTACACGAGTCTGTACATAAGATGCCTTCTCTGGCCCTTTTCAAATCCAGGGTGAAAACTCACCTCTTTGCTGCTGCTTTCAGATCTTGACTCACCTGATGTCATTTGTGTTTCCTTACCATTCATGTCTACAGCTACTGTGTTGTCTGTCTCTATTAGATTGTAAGCTCTGATGAGCAGGAACCATCTCTTACATGTATCTGTGCAGCGCTGCATATGCCTTGTAGCGCTATACCAATGTTCAGTAGTAGTAGTAGTAGTAATTACTTTATCTGACCAAATGTGGCTCAGTCTGATTGTCTCCTTCCCATTTTTACAGTATATGTTAGGTAAGAAATTAGGTGTGTACCAACCAAAAATCATTTAAGGGGATAGATAGTCCAATGGGGTGTTTTTCTAGTCATTTATTTTTAAAGCAGTAGACCACTCTTTCACAACAACTTTATTTCATTCATATAGCCTTTCAAACAGTTGTGGTCAACATTGTTGGCAACCTTGCAGCTTAGGTATGTTGTGTCCAATATCTTGAGAAATAAGTGGAAATATTCAAACTGTATGTCATCATAATATTTTAATAGCATGTTCAAAGATATACAGCAAAAAAAAAAGACTGCAACTTAGATATAGTAATTTCTGAGAAAAAAATATATGACACGGGCAGGATTAATGACACTCTTCACTAATATTTGGTTGCAAAACCCTTGGTAGTGATAACAGCCTCCAAACGTTTCTTGTAGTCATCTATAAGTTTAGTGCATCTGTCTGCTGGTAGTTTCTTTCACGTTTCAACTGTGATTTGTTCCAGCTCATGAATGTCTCCAGGATTCCTTTTACCAATGGCAGATTTCAGTTCTTGGGATGAGATCAGGATACATTGCTGGTCAGTTTAAAACAGTCCATTTTTTCCTTTTTAAGCATTCTTTTGTACTTTTAGATGTATGTTTTGGGTCATTTTCCTGCTGGAAGACCAATAACCTTTGACCCAGACCTAGCTGTCTGACCTTAGGTAGCACATTTCGCTCCAAAATACCATGTTAGTCCTCTGACTTCATGATTCCTTTAATACGTTACAGGCCTCCAGTTCCTGAGGCAGCAAAACAGCCCCACAACATTATGGAACCTCTACCATATTTAACTGTAGGAAGGGTGTTTTTTTCCTTATAAGCTTCATTTCTTTGCCTGTAAATGTATCGCTGGTCTACATTGCCAAACAGCTCAAGTTTGGTTTCATCTGTGCACAGAACATTTTCCCAGAAGGATTGTGGTTTCTCAAGGTGGGCATGGACAAAGATCAGGCATGCCTTTTTATGTCTGTCTTTGAGCAGTGGGGTCCTCCTTGGTTTTCACACATAAAGTCCTTCTTTGTTTAGTGTGTGGCATATGGTGCAGGTTGAAACCACCACTCCAAATGGCTCCAGGTCAGCCTTAAGCTCTTTGGATGTTGTACATGGTGTTTTTCCACAAGTTCGACTAACCTTTTAAGACTTCTTGGATTAATTTTCCTCCTCTCACCATGTCCTGGGAGATTCTTGACAGTTCCAGGAACAGAAATCTTCTTAATAATATTGCAAACTGTAGACATAGGAATCCCAAGGTCTTTGGAGATGTCTTAGTACCCCTTTGAAGCTTGATGTTTGGTGATATGGCTTTTCTGATGGTCTCAGGCAGCTCTCTTGTCTTCACCTTTGTGAAAATGGAAGAGGCTGTGAATGTGGCCATTTTAAACATATAGCCATCATTCGCTGGTTGATTCAAGTCATGCAAGTACTGAGAATTGATCACTGGTGTGTGTAATATTAATGCAATAGGAATGTGGTTCTTCTGTTCAAACAAATTTCAATTGTTTATAAGGGTACCAATGATCAAGTTCTGGCAATGCCCCAGTTTTTATGTTATTTCCTACTATTTCCATTTTTAATTGGTCTTGTTTTATCTGATTCTTTTATGTGTCAAATATGTGTGCATATTAGGGTGGTCCATAAAAATGAATTCCTGAATTCCTTTGCTCCCTGGCCTGATTCTGGTTCCATTTAGGTAGAAAACACTGTGTACAAAGTTTGAAGCCAATCAAATAATATTTAGGGGTGGCTCAACAGGTCTTGAGATTTCCCCCTGGGAGCAGATGACGAAATGTTGCATCATCTTGTATCATCCACTCAGTTCCACGCTGATTACATTTGACAGGGTAGGAAGAAGGGGAGGAGGAGTAGCACTATATGTAAAAACTACTATTAAAGCTTTGGAATTACAGAGCTTAAAAGGGAGAGAGGAGGCATTGTGGGTTAAACTAGAAAGAGGGAAAGAGAAATCTATTTGCATTGGTGTGATATACAGACCTCCCTCACAAGAGGAAGAGGTGGACAGAGAGTTAATTGAAGACATACGCAGCATTGCTAGGAAAGGGGAAGTGCTACTGCTAGGAGATTTCAATATGCCAGATGTTGATTGGCACTATCCTGCTGCAGCATCATCTAGGAGTAAGGAGATCCTGGATTCTCTACATGGAGAACTATTCAGGCAATTGGTAACAGACCCCACACGTGAAGGGGCCATACTGGACTTGGTGCTTACCAATGGTGAAAGTGTTTCTGATGTTGTAGTGGGAGATCATTTTGCATCCAGTGATCACCAGATGGTGTGGTTCAGTATTAGGACTAGGGCTGTTAGAATCCATTCCAAGGTGAAGATCTTAGACTTTAGGAAGACTAACTTTGCGAAGATGGGCCAATACCTCAGGGAGTCGTTAGTGGGATGGGAACAGCTGGGGGATGTAGAACAACAGTGGGCAAAACTGAAAGGGGGTATTTTAAAGGCAACCAACCTTTTTGTTAAAATGGTAAATAAAGGCAAAAGGAACAGGAGACCGCTATGGTTTTCGAAGGAAGTAGCTGAAAAAGTGAAGAAAAAGAGGGAGGCCTTCATGAAATACAAGAAATCACAGAGAAAGGAAGACAGGCATCTGTATTTGGAACAACTTAGAGAAGCTAGCAAAGTAGTCAAGAAGGCAAAGATTCAAAAGGAGGAGGAAATAGCCAATGCAATAAAATGGGGAGATAAGACATTTTTCAGATATATTAGTGAGAAGAGGAAGGGCAAAAGTGGTATTGTCAGACTCAAGGGTACAGGGGGGGAATATGTAGAAGCTGATAAGGATAAAGCGGAATTGCTTAACAAATATTTTTGTTCTGTGTTCACAGATGAAGAACCAGGAGCAGGACCTCAGAAAACACCCACAAATAAGAACAGAAGCGAGGGACATCTTGAACAATTTTCAGAAGACTGTGTTCGTGAGAAACTAGCTCAACTTAAAGTAGACAAAGCGATGGGACCGGATGGGATACACCCTAGAATACTGAGGGAACTTGGGGACGTTCTAGCAACTCCACTGACTGACCTTTTCAATGCCTCGTTGGAGTCGGGAGTGGTGCCAAAGGACTGGAGAGAGGCTCATGTGGTGCCTTTACACAAAAGCGGAAGTAAGGATGTGGTTGAAAACTACAGGCCGGTTAGTTTAACTTCGGTGGTGAGTAAATTAATGGAAACGCTGTTGAAAGAGAAAATAGTGAGGTTTCTGGAGTCCAGCGGATTACAGGATCCGAGGCAGCATGGATTCACCAGAGGCAGGTCTTGTCAGACAAATCTGATTGATTTCTTTGACTGGGTGACCAGGGAGTTGGACCGAGGGAGAGCTCTAGATGTGGTGTATTTAGATTTCAGTAAAGCCTTTGACACTGTTCCTCACAGGCAACTTATAAACAAACTGAGCACCCTAGGGATGGACCCTAAAGTTACTGCTTGGGTTAGAAATTGGTTGGGTGGGAGGCGACAAAGAGTACAAGTAAATGGAGCTCACTCTGAGGAGAAGGATGTTACCAGTGGTGTGCCCCAGGGATCTGTCCTTGGTCCGATTCTTTTTAACATCTTTGTTAGTGATATAGCGGAAGGGCTGTCGGGTAAGGTTTGCCTCTTTGCGGATGATACCAAAATCTGCAATAAAGTAGACACCCAGGAAGGTGTAGATAACATGAGGAGGGATCTAGCTAAGCTTGAAGAATGGTCTAGAATTTGGCAGCTGGGATTTAATGTTAAAAAATGTAAGGTCATGCATTTGGGCTGCAGCAATCCAAGGGAGCAATACAGCATAGGAGGTGAAGTACTTTTGTCCACTAAAGAAGAGCGGGACCTAGGCGTAGTTGTGTCCGATGATCTTAAAGTAGCTAAACAGATAGAAAAGGCGACGGCAAAAGCTAGAAGGATGCTTGGGTGCATACGGAGAGGAATGGCTAGCAGAAAAAAGGAGGTGATAATGCCTCTGTATAAGTCTTTGGTGCGACCTCATTTGGAGTATGGTGTGCAATTCTGGAGACCGCACCTTCAAAAGGATGTGAACAGGATGGAGTCGGTGCAGAGGGTTGCTACTAAGATGATTAGTAGTCTTCATTATAAAGCATATGAGGACAGACTTAAGGATCTTAATATGTACACCTTAGAGGAAAGGCGGGATAGAGGTGATATGATTGAGATGTTTAAATACCTCCGTGGCATAAATGTTCAGGGAGAGAGCCTCTTTCAATTGAAAGCAAGTTCTGCGACGAGGGGACATGGGATGAGGGTGAAGGGAGATAGATTCAGGAGTGATATGCGGAAATATTTCTTTACGGAAAGAGTAGTGGATCCGTGGAATAGTCTCCCAGTGGAGGTGGTAGAGATGAGGACAGTAACTGAATTCAAAAAAGCATGGGACCAACACAGAGGATCTCTAAAGGTAAAAAGTGGACTGTTGTAGTTGTTGTTATGGAAGGACAGACTAGATGGGCCTTGTGGTCTTTTTCTGTCATCATGTTTCTATGTTTCTATGTTTCTATATTTGAACTAATCTCGTCTCTGAGAGGTGGCAAAGACATTGTACTATTATCTTTGTATCTTTATTCTTTTCAGATGGCGAAAAAACGTGGTTTTTATCTCACTGAAGAAATGTCCACCACAATTCTGGGGGCCAAGCTCCCCAGCAAGGAGCAAGTGTTAAGTGTATTTTTACATCACCATATGACATTAAACAAAGGCGTTAGTGAAAGTGCATCTATTGTAACAAGTGAAGTAGAAGCTTACTGGGAAAAGGCCAGGCTTCCTGTTCAAAGAAATGACAAAATTCAAGAAAAAGTAAAGAAATTGTTCAATCAGTGGAAACCTTTGAAGAAAAACAAAGGGAGAGGAGGGAAACAAGAGGCAAATGAAAAAGAATTCCAGGTTGCAATGAAAAACCTATTTGATCTGGCGCATGCCAATGCAATGTCTTTAATTCATATTCAAGAAGACAAAGAATTCTTAATAGCGCAACGAGAACCAGGGCGCCGCGGCTCAATGTGCGCGATGGACAAGAAACTGGCCAACACGGAAGCAAGATCGCAACAGCGAGAAGAACTGAAAAGGTGCAGACAAAAACATGTTGCCGAAGCCGAGGCAACTACAAGCCAAGTTCAGCTGGAAGGATCTTCTTCCTCAGCAGAGTCAGGTGAAGACTCGTCGACATCTGCGGATTCAGATAACGGACAGAAGAAAGCAACTCCACAAACGAAGCAGTTTCAACCTAACAATGTCTGGACCCCAGAGCTTACAGCAGCCCTGGATCGGACAGGAACAACGGATCGCAATGCTCTGTTTGTGGTAGCTGAAACCGCCAGAAGTCTGGGACATTATCCTGGGGAGCTCAATATCAGCCGCTCCAGCATCAAGCGCCATAGAGAAAAGCACCGTCAGCAACAATGGACGGACCTGCACAACGCATTCAAAGCCGAAGGCAAAACATGCATTGTGCATTGGGATAGCAAGTTATTGCCATCTCTCCTCTGTTCAACCACATCCGTTGACCACCTTCCAGTTTTGATAACGGCTGTCTCCACTGGAGAAACACAACTTCTTGGTGTACCAAAACTGACATCAGGAACGGGCGAGAATCAAGCTGCAGCAGTTTATGAACTGTTACAGGAATGGTGTTTGGATGAAAAGGTTGCAGGCTTCTGCTTTGATACAACTGCATCGAACACGGGACGTCGATCAGGAGCATGCATTCTTCTAGAACAGAGACTCCGTCGCACAGTCCTTCATTTGGCATGCCGCCATCACATTTACAAAATAATTCTTGGTGCAGTATTCTCTACATGCTCTGGAGCTTCATCGGGTCCCGATGTCCAACTCTTTCACCGGTTCCAAAAGAATTGGGGCTCCCTTGACAAGTCCAACTATCAAACTGGAAAAGACTTGGAGGTGCTGCAACCTGACAGGGATCGCATCATGAAGTTTGCGGAATCCAAGTTGGCACAGGGCAATCACCGAGATGATTACCTGGAATTCTTGGAGTTAACGATTGTCTGCCTTGGAGGGAATCTTCCTAGTTTCAATTTCAAGAAACCCGGAGCTTTCCATCATGCCAGATGGATGGCAAAAGTCTTGTACTGTCTCAAGATTTGGATGTTCCGAGGACAACTCAAAGATCTTACCCAACGGGAGGAGTCCTGTGTTCGTGATATGAGCAATTTCTCCATCCTGATTCATGTGGAAGCCTGGTTTTCTGCCCCTGATGCCACAGTTGCTCCTCGAACAGATATGGAGATGCTGAAGAAACTACACTCTTACCACAATGACCGTGTTGGAAGAGCGGCCAGAGACAAACTGCAACAGCATCTGTGGTATGTGTCAGAGGAGCTTGTGGCACTGTCACTGTTCGATGAAGCTGTTTCAGCACCGACAACGCGGGCCATAGTGTCGGCCATGATCCCGGCAGAATCAGATGAAAGCGATGAGGATGATGACGAAGACGAAGATCCCCCAAAGCGGGTTGAATTGAAAAGTTCCATGATTACACCACTTGAATCTTTTGCAACTCGCAAGTCAATCCGTTTCCTGAAACACCTCGACATCAACAGTGATTTTCTTAATGCAGACCCAGAAGACTGGGAAGAGAATGCATCATTCAAAGACGGTCTGAAGAAAGTAAAAAATCTTCCAGTGATCAACGATGTGGCTGAGCGAGGGGTCAAACTCATTGAGGAGTTCAACGGCTGACACACCACAAAAGAAGAGCAACTCCAGTTCCTTCTGGGTGTTGTCTCGCAACACCGTAAGATGTTCCCCACATCGTCAAAGTCCTTACTAGCATCTGGACCACATTGAGTGCTTGGCAAGCATGATACCCCCGTCTATGAGCGGATAATACCCAGTGGTCTGACAAACCCTGGGGGGGATCCAGGGGCCTGATAGATAGGGACCTTGAGCCACCCCTAAATATTATTTGATTGGCTTCAAACTTTGCACACGTTGTTTCCTACATAAATGGAACCAGAATCAGGCCAGGGAGCAAAGAAAGTCCTACTTTTATTTTTTCCCCTATGGCAGTGTACCACCCTAGTGCATATATATAGTCCAAAGCGATTTCACTGGCCACTTTTTTTAGGAGATATTGGACATTAAGAGATAAAGCTGCAAGGGTGCCAATAATGTTGGCCACAATTGTACATCAAATGATTAAATACATAAATAGGCAAAATAATGGGATACAGTATATCATAACAATTTTGATAACTTGCTATATTAGAATATCTATTGCCTTCTATAGTAAATACATGAAAGCCACAAAGTGCATATACAGAACTATAATTAAAGCAAAAAGTAGGTTCTGTTAGCAAGGCTGCTCACACATTTCAAGCTTGTGCTAATTTTGGCTTATTACCAGGTGTCTAATATATACCATCCATTTTTTGTTGCACTTTTGTTTAAATTCTATTCTTAAACTAATTGCTTTCAGACTGATATTTTTTGTAACTTGAGTTGGTATGAAAGGGTCAATTATCTGTAGCAGTAATCTACAGGAAATGACAAATTATATTTTAAATAATTGAAGGGGAATGGCAGATCTCAGTAAAACGAGAAGCTGAAAATTGTTAAAAGATAAATCTTATTATCTTGGTGCTAATTGTTTTCATTCATTTAGTTATTTTATTTAGCTGTATTTATATCCTGCTTTTCACTGGGTCAAAGTGGTCAATTGGGGGATATGACACACATATGTTAATACTTACAGGGAATGTGGGCAATGGAGGGTTAAGTGGCTTGCCCAAGACCACAAGGAGTGCCTATAGGACTAGAAATCCCAGTCCCTCTGGACTGAGATTGATGTCCCAGGTGGGACTTGGACCCCTGGCCCTTTGGCATGAAGTACCTTGTCCTAACCATTAGACCACTCCTCCTCACTCCTCCCTTATGTCCTACATTTCTTTTCACATTGACTTTCCTAAAAGAAAATTTCAATAAAATTAAAAAGATTTTGGGGTCATGACAAGTCAAATGCAATTGCTAAAATTTATTTACAACCTTAGAACAATAACTGCAATAATAAAATTAAGGCTGCAGAAACTTGCTAATGCTCTTCTTTGAAAGTGCAGTTCTGAAATGGTTTCCATGATATGAGGTCTGTCCCAAAAGTAATTAGAATGATTAAAAAATTATTGAACATACATGAAATTACAGTTTATCCCCTTCAAAATAGGCTCCTTGTGATTGAATACAGTGATTCCAGTGTTAATGCCACTCTTCATAGCAGTGGAGGAAGTCTTCACTTGAGATGTTGTTTAAAGCCCTCGTCACAGCTGCCGGGATGTTTTCAAATGTCCCAAAATGATGTCCTTTGAGGTGGGTTTTAAGCTTGGGGAATAAAAAGAAATCGCATGGAGCCAAGTAAGGGCTCTATGGTGGGTGGGGAAGCATTGTGATATTATTTTGAGCCTTAAAATTCCCTCATAGTGAATGATGTGTGACTTGGCATGTTGTTATGGTGAAGGAACCACATGTTTGCAAATTCACAGCGGATGCACACAACTCTGTTTCTCAAATTCTCGAGTACCTGTAGGTAAAATATTTGATTCACAGTCTGTCCGGGTGGCACAAACTCCTTGTGAACAACTCCCTTTGAATAAAAAAAAAAAAGATGAGCATGGATTTCACTCTTGATTTGCTCATCCGGGCCTTCTTTGGTTGAGGTGACTGGGAAGTGTGCCACTCTGAACTCTGTCTTTTGGTTGTGGGATCGTACTTGAAAACCCAAGTTTCATCTCCAGTTATCACTCGCTGCAGAAAGTTGAGCTCACTTGTCACACGATCCAAGAGTTCCTGTGAAACCAACACACGAATGTCCTTTTGTTCATCGGACAAATTCTTTGGGACCAGTTTTGCACAAATTTTTCTGATGTGCAGATCTTCTGTAATGATTCAGTGGATGTCCATTTTCGGTAGTCCTACCTCCTCTGCGATTAACCACACATTCAAAAGTCGGTGTCTATCCAGAACAGCCTTCACATGAGCCACATTGTTCTCAGTTCTTGAAGTTGAAGGATGCCCTGCGCGCTGTTCATCCTCAATGCTCTCCCTTCTGTCCTTGAACATCTTGTGCCACCTGAAGACTTGGGATGAAGACAAAACAGCATCCCCATAAGTTGTCCTCAACAACTGCGACATTTTGGAACAAGATTTTCAGAGTTTTGACAGAACTTGATTGCATAATGCTGCTCTGCATTTTCGCCTGTGACAAGACACAAAAACTACTATGCACTTTGCTAACATACCAACTGCTACAAAGGCACAGACTCAACTGAGGAAGTTCAAACTCTATAGCTCGGTTCCTCCTCCACCTGCCTTGACCTCCACTTTTCCTTTCCTGGCCCTTCTGTGCTGCGCAAAAAAATAATTCTCATTACTTTTGGGACAGACTTCATATATAGGGGGTTTTCAAAAGGAAATAACCCCTTTAAAAATTGCTCTTGGTTTTCAGGAGCATATTTACTAAAGTGCATGCTAAGCGAGAGACCACGGTAACAGCTACCACACACTAAAACACACAGCATGGTAAAAATTCCACAATAAATGCTTAGAGTATAATGGAGTAGAGAATAGAAACATAGGAACATAACAGTAGGAAAAGACCATATGGCCTATTTAACCTGCCCTCCATATCAACTACTATAGTCCCTTTCTTCCCTTTAGAGATCTTCTGTGCTTGTCCCAAATGTTCTTTTTTTCTTCTTTTATCTTTATTGAATTTTCAATTTAACAATCAAGATTAAACTCTTGTACAGAAAAAAGTGACTCTGGACGAAAAAAAAAACAATTACAGAAATAATGATAGGAAAAGTTTCCAAAGAAACTAAATACAGAGGCACCTACTGGTCTACTAAAGAGAAAGGAGGTTTGCAGAGCTATTGAGAGGCATAATCAGTAAATCATCCAACAGGAAAAAAATGGCAACAACAGTGACCCAGGGCAGAATAATTTACTGCATGGTCACCTATTTACTTCCAGTCCTATGGAAACTGATCTTTCCAGCAATTTGGCATTAATGAAGGTTGCCAAATTTGGTGGCTGGAAAAACACATAGAGGCCAATTCTGGAGGTGCACGTCTGGGCCATCCAGATGTCCAGAAATCTGGATGGCTCGGAGATGCACCCGATTCGGCTTCCATGGGGGCTAGACATCCCCGCGGGAGCACAATCAAGGCATAGGGCTTGGA
The DNA here is from genome assembly GCA_033557465.1 of Ichthyophis bannanicus. Classification (NCBI taxonomy): domain Eukaryota; kingdom Metazoa; phylum Chordata; class Amphibia; order Gymnophiona; family Ichthyophiidae; genus Ichthyophis; species Ichthyophis bannanicus. Next base: position 428,985,178 of record CM066032.1, read on the forward strand.
CATCCAGGTCATGCCCCAATTCTGGCACCTGAGATGTCCAGAGTCCTGCCTGGCTAACTCAGCCTGGCTCCTGCCTGGAGCTGCAGTGCCATGGTGTACTGTTCTCATGGCACTGCAGCTCCATGCAGTAGCTCTGATCACCCACACTGCACAAAATGCCCTGTTCCCCGCCTCCTAACCCCCGATTGGACCTTCCGAGGCTGGGATCGAGTGGTGGGGAACCCTCTGCAGCCACCTACCTGGTTGTGGGGGCCCGACAGTGCCATCCTCTGATGCCGGGGGGACTTATTCCACCTCCAAGGTGGAATAAGTCCCCTGTTTATCCTGGTGAACCTGGATGTTCAAGGCCGTGACCTGAATTGGCCTGTACGTCCAGGTTGTGTGCCCAATCCCTGGCCCGCCCACTCTCCTTCCCATTGCTCCCCGCCCGCCCCCATCCAGTGCTCTCCACACATCTCCTATGTACATGCAGGGAGCTTTGGGCAGGGAATAGGGGTTCGGGCAATTAACGGGGATGTACGTCCAAATCAGACATACATCCCAGCTATTTGTCATTCGGAATGACCCCCATACTGAACAGATCTATAGGTAATCAAACATTTACTGGAAATTTTAGATAAAAATATGCTCCTATTTGCATGTACCGGGCTGTAATAGTAAAAGTAGTTTCCGCTTTTTCTGTGTTTCTCTCGTCAAATCAGGATAGACACATTGTAGCCACAGAAGGGAATCATCCTCTTCTTAAAGTACAATTCTCTGTCAGTCACTAAGGCACAGGATACAAGCAAAGTGAAAGAAGAGTAAGTTTCTGTTCCTGAAGAATCCAAAAGGTGAGACACTTTTAATACCTCCATATCATGCTCAGAGGCCGAAACCTGAGGCTCCTTCTTAAATGAGGGTAAATAATATATCTTAGAAATTGGAGGTAACAACTCTTTCAACACTGAAAGGACCTCTTAAACATGTGTAGTGGTAGGATCCCAATAGCTTTTGGAAAATTAAGTACCTGCAGATTAACAACTTGAGAAATATTTTCAAGAGTCTCAACCTTATTTTTTTAAAGCAATATTATCTTTCATCAGAGCAGCATTAACTTCAGATAGATCAGAGGATTTCTGAACAGAATCTTGTACAGCAACTTTGACAGTTCAATATCACTTACTATGGTTGAGATTTTTTCGGAGTTAATTTGCACATTAGATGACTATTCTGTTGTTTGTTTACAAACTGTATCTGAGAGAAGGACTATAATCTCCCAAATGACCTCCAGTGTAAATGTCTTTGGTCACAGATAAGGAGAAAATGGCATAGACATGACCACCATCGATGTGGAAGCTTGCTGAACTCCATCATCAACACCACCAGGAAGAGATGGTCTCACCGCTGATAATTCATCCACCTGCTTGGCGAAGTTCTCCAGGGGCAAGCCAGGCAGCTTCTTCACCAACCCCCTTGAATGAAGTCATGCTTTATGTCGTCACATGATGCTTGAAACTCTGGGCTAGATTGGTCTGAGACCAATCTCCTCGGGTATGGCGGTGGTATTTGTGCGGCTAGAGAGAGCAATATATCCATGCTGAATAACAAATGAGAGTCCTCCAAACTCGTCCCTGACAATCCTGACCTTATTCCAGCCACTGCAGCCCCGGACACCTCGAAAAACCAGACCTTAGGTCCAGAAACAGAAGTCTTAGGCTCAGAGGGTAGCAGTCTAGCCTTTCACTTGCATTTAGATTGTCAATCAGAGCTCATGCTGTTGTGGCCATTTTGAAACACTGTCCCATGCTTTCTTGAATTCAGATATTGTCCTCGTCTCTACTACCTCCACTGGGAGACTATTCCATGTATCTACCACTCTTTCCATAAAGCAATATTTCAGCATATTGGTCCTGAGTCTATCCCCTTTCATCTTTATCCTATGTCCCCTTTTTGCAGAGTTTTCTTTCAATTGAAAGAGGCTCTTCTCCTGTGCATTTATTCCATGGAGGTATTTAAACATCTTTATCATATCTCCTTTATCCCACCTTTCCTCTAAAGTATAAATACTGAGATTTATAAGTCTGTCCCCATATGGTTTATAATGAAGACGACTGACCATTTTGGTAGTCACCCTCTGCACTGACTCCATCCTGTTTATATCCTTTTGAAGAAGTGGTCTCCAGAATTGCACACAATACTCCAAATGAGTTCTCACCAAAGACATAAACAGAGACACTATCGCCCCCTTTCTTCTACTGGCCATTCTTCTCCCGCATACCCAAGCATCCTTCTCACTTTCGTCATCATCTTTCCTATTTATTTAGCTACTTTAAGATAATCAGAAACAATCATGCCCAGGTCCCGCTTTTCTTTGGTGGACAGAAATACTTCACCCATTTTACTTTACTGTTCCCTTGGATTTTTGCAGAACAAATGCATGACCCTGTATAGTTTAGCATTAAATTTAAGCTGCCAAATTCTCAACCATTCTTCAAGGTTAGCTAGATCCATCCTTATCTAATCTACTCCTTCCTGGGAGTCTACTCTATTGCAAATTTTGGTATCATCCTTAAAGAGGCAAACCTTACCTGACAGCTCTTCCACAATATCACTAACAACAATGTTAAAAAGAATCGGACCAAGAACAGATCCCTACGCCATACCACTGGTAACATCCTTCTCTTCAGAGTGAGCTCCATTTACCTATACTATTTTTCACTTCACACTCAATCAATTTCTAACTCAATCAGTCCTTTTAGGGTCCCTAGGGTGTACAATTTATTTATAAGTCGCCTGTGTGGAACGGTGTCAAAAGTCTTTTTCTGAAATCTAAGTACACTATATCTAGGGCTCTCCTTCGGCTAACTCTCTGGTCACCCAGTCAAAGAAATCAATCAGATTTATCTGACAGACCTGCCTCTGGTAAACCCATGCTGCCTCAGATCCTATAAGCCATGAACTTCAGAAACTTCACTATCCTCTGTTTTAGCAGCATTCCCATTAATTTACTCACCACAGTGGTCAGACTAACTAGCCTGTGTTCTCAACCTCATCCTTACTTCCACTTTTGTGTGAAGGGACCACATGCCCCTTTCAGTCCTCTGGGACCACTCCTGACTCTAACGAAGCATTGAAAAGGTCAGACAGTGAAGCCACTAGAACTTCCCTAAGTTCCTTCAGTACTCTCAGATGTAACCCATCTGAGTGCATCGCTTTAAATACTTTTAGTTTAGCTAGTTTGTTACAAAAACAGTCTTCTGAAAATCGTTCATAATCCCCATCACTTCTGTTCCTATTTGTGGGTGTTTTCTGACGTCCTTATCCTAGCTTTTCATCTGTGAACACAAAACAAAAATATTTGTCAAGCAATTCCATTTTATCCTCATCAGCTTCTACATATTCTTCCCCTTCACCATTGAGTCTGACAACACCACTTTTATACTTCCTCCTCTTACTAACATATCTGAAAAACGTCTTAAGAACATAAGAACATAAGATATGCCATACTGGGTCAGACCAAGGTCCATCAAGCCCAGTATCCTGTTTCCAGCAGTGGCCAATCTAGGTCATACGTACCTAGCAGTTTCCCCAAAAGACACAGGTTACACAATGCTTGTACTCGGTCAAGCATTGATATCCTGGGTCCCTTCTTAATAATGGTTTATGGACCTTTCCTCCAGGAACTTGTCCAAACCTTTTTTAAACCCAGCTACACTAACAGCCTTTACTACATCCTCCGGTAACAAATTCCAGAGTTTGATTACACGTTGAGTGAAAAAATATTTTCTTCTATTAGTCTTAAATAGTTTACCCTGTAGCTTCATTGCATGTCCCTTAGTCTTTCTATATTCTGATAATGTAAACAATCGATCTATGTTTACCTGTTCCACTCCGTTCATTAATTTATAGACTTCTATCATATCTCCCCTCAGCTGTCTCTTTTCCAGGTTAAAGAGCCCTAACCTTTTTAGCCTTTCTTCATAGGAGTATCTTTCCATCCCCTTTACCATTTTGGTGGCTCTTCTCTGAACCTTTTCTAATATCGCTATATCCTTTTTAAGATACGGCGACCAGAATTGCGCACAATATTCAAGGTGCGGTCTCACCATGGAACGATATAGAGGAATTATAATATCTTTTGTTTTATTTTCCATTCCTTTCCTTATGATACCTAGCATTCTATTTGCTCTCTTGGCCACCTCTGCACACTGGGACGAGGGTTTTAACATGGTATCCACAATGACGCCTAAATCTTTTTTCCTGGGTGGTGGTTCCCAATGTGGAACCTTGCATCGTATAACCATAGTTTGGGTTGTTATTCCCTAGGTGCATAACTTTGCACTTGTCCACATTAAATTCCATCTGCCATTTTGATGCCCAGTCTTCCAGTTTATCAAGATCCTCTTGCAATTTTCCACAATCCTCTTGGGTTTTAACAACTTTAAATAGTTTTGTGTCATCTGCAAATTTGATAACCTCACTCATTATTCCACTTTCCAGGTCATTTATGAATATGTCAAAAAGCAGCGGACCCAGCACAGATCCCTAGGGTACACCACCATTCACCTTTCTCCATTGGGAAAATTGACTATTTAGCCCTACACTCTGCTTTCTATCTTTTAATGAGTTTCTGATCCACAGTAGTACACTGCCTCCTATCCCATGACTCTTTAGTTTTGCCAAAAGTCTCTGATGAGGGATCTTGTCAAAGGCTTTCTGAAAGTCCAGATACACTATATCAACCGACTCACCTTTGTCCACTTGTTTATTCACACCTTCAAAAAAACATAACAGATTAGTAGGACAAGATCTTCCTTGTCTAAAGCCATGTTGGCTGTCTCCCATTAGGCCATGACTATCTACATGCTGAGTAATTTTATCCTTCATGATGGTTTCCACCATTTTTCCCGGTACTGACGTCAGGCTCACCAGTCTGTAGTTTCCCGGATCACCCCTGGAACCCTTTTTAAAAATTGTGATGAGCAGAATGTCATCTCTCCTACAGTAATCACCCATATCATCCAGAATATCCAAGAAATGTGTCATATCATGAACATATGATGGAATACTTCTAAGCATAGGGCATAGAAATACATTTATATATACAGACAAAAGTTCTAACACCAACACTCTTGTGGATGCAATTGGCCTCCCAGGGAGTTTCGTGAAATCCTTATGAATTTTAGATAACAAATACAAAATTGCAATCCCCAGTGATGATACATTAAGAAAGGACTGCTCCTTCCTAGGAATGATCCCATTAGTATATGCCTGTCCTGACAATTTCTTAATACATGACTGAAGATGCAGTGTAGGGTCTACCTGCAATACTTCATAAACAGTGTTGTCACCTAACTGTCACAACACCTCTTCACAATATGCCTCCCTATCCATCAACACAATCCCTCCCCCTTTATCCACTCTCCAAATAATTATATCTGATTGAGAGCGGAGTTCCTCCAGTGTTCATCTTCCTGCAAAGATAAGTCCCCAAAGTGTATTTTTACATTTAGAATGAACAGTTGAGCCATAGAATACAGAAAATTATTAAAAATGCATTTTCTGGGAGGCGGAGCCAACTAAGGACCGGTATGGACGCTTAGAGGAGAGCTCCCGTGAACCCAACTAAAGAATCCTGCCCCACCCTGTGTTGGAGGGTAACTCGGCTGCCTAAAATTTGCTTTCTGTCGTGGGAAATGGCATGCAGTAAGCAAACCACGTTGGAATTCTCTAACTCCCAAAACTCTGGTGCTAAGCGGACAAAATCCGACCTGCTGTCCCCGCTCAAGATGGCGCCACAACGTGAGCAGGAAGAGGGATTGCGAGAGATTCTGAGTGAACTTAAAGCAGTGCGTAGCCGAGTGGACATAAATGGTGAGTGCCTAAGTGAATTGCAGGCAGACACTAAAGAACTGAAAGAGCAAATGTTATCGCTGGCGGCTAGGGTGGAAAAAATAGAATTCAGGGCAGCGGTGCATGAAGAAAGAATGGCATAGTTATGCAAGGCGGCGAGGAAAGCAGAGTTACTGGAACGCAGCCTGGAGGATATGAACAATAGGGCGCGAAGGAATAATATCCGCATTATTGGAATACCGGAGGGTGCAGAGAGGAAGGACCCTATTTCGTTTCTGGAGGACTTCATCCCAAAGCTGTTGAAGCTGAATATGGCACGGCCTTTCGAAATTGAAAGGGCTCATCGAGTGCCAACTGCGCTGAACGCGCAGTCCAAATCTCCAAGGCCGTTGATCCTCTGCATCCTGCGCTATCAACAAGTTGTGCAAATCATGAATGCTGCAAGGGCGTGCATGACTCTTCAGTTTGAGGGCCACAAAGTCTCCTTCTTCCCCGACTTCAGTAAGACCACAGTGGAGAAGAGGAAACAGTTTTTGGCACTCAGACAAAGATTGCAACGTCTCCAGGCACGATAAGGTTTATTCTATCCTGCACATTTTCGCATCACTCTTAACAAGGTAACCAAAACCTTTGATGACCCAGCTGCGCTTGAGAGATTTATTGAAGATCAAGAGGCTCTTCAGATGCAGTGACTGTCTATCTTGACTTTGCTTATCTTGGGATCTGGTGGATTTGACCTGCAATGGAATGGTCTAGCCCTGCAGTTGGACTGGATCGACAGTGGGTTCCTGCTACAGTGCTTTTTGTTGCTTAAGATCCGGGTTTACGCGTTGTGATGATATGTGGGGAGTGGGGTATATACATTTGCTGAAGGGGGGTTTCGAGGGGCGACATGCAGGTTCTAACTGCTGGCTTACCTAATTTGGAGTGTGTTGGGTTTTTTAGTTTGTATGGGTTATAATTGGCTCTCTGAGGGTTAAATGAAGGATGATGGCATGGTTGGGTGGCTCGCAGTCTTTGTTCGGTTGTTTCCTTTATTTGGTACCGTAAAGGAATATGGCTAAGGTGGTTCACTTACTCTCTCTGAACGTGAAAGGGTTAAAAGCCCGATAAAAAGGAAAAAGATAGTTACATATTGTAAACATCACAAGGCAGACCTGATTTTATTACAGGAAGCCCACTTGAATCTGATGGAGACTAAAAAGCTAGAAGGAAAGCACTATTCACTGCTGGGAGCCTCACCAGCCTTACAAAAGAAAAATGGGGTGGCTATACTAGGGCAGAAATCTTTGGGCTGCAGAATAAAAGATTCGTGCAGTGATGCGGAGGGGCGATGGGCTCTGGTTTCCATAGAAGTCGGGGAGGCTACTTTCACCATTGTCAATGTCTATGGGCCTAACTCGGATGACCCCAAGTTTTACACAGACTTAACTAGAGTATTGCAGGAGTACTCCACATCTCCATTGATAGTGGGCAGGGATTACAATTTATCTCTTGATCCTCTATTGGACAAGAACCCTGGTAGGGTGGAAAGACCTGCAAGAGCAAGAGTGGTTCTCAAGGCTATTATTGCTTCCCTAGGGTTGATCGATGTCTGGAGGCTTGCGCACCCTACAGATAGGGAATACACTTTTTTTTCTCCGCCCCACCAGTCTTGGTCGAGAATAGATTTCTTTTTCATTTCCAAGAGATTGGTTTCAGGGGTGCGGAGTGTTGAAATTCTGGGTATGCATATCTCAGACCATGCTGCCATTTCTTTACAGGTGGATTGGGAAGAGGGGAGTGGTCAGTCGAAGGCTTGGTCCTTCAATAGATCTCTACTAGCTGACCCTATGTTTCAAGAAGAAATCAGAGCAGCCATAAAGGGCTATTTCCTACTAGAAGACAGCAACCTTGGGCCGGAAGGATTGGGGTTTCTAGTCCCACAGGTGCTCTTGTGGTCTTGGGCAAGCCACTTAACCCTCCATAGCCCATGTTCCCTGTAAAATAGTTATCTCCAAGTTATAATGCCCTGTTCAATGTAATTTCAGTTTGTTCAATGTAAACCGCACTGATGCAGAATAGCGCGGTATATAAGAGAATGTAAATAAATAAATAAAATTTTGGCACAAACTTCAAACTGGGCATGGTGGGAGGCCTTCAAGGCCTGCCTTCAGGCAACGATTACCAGCTTTTCCATTAAGGAACATAGGCGGAAGAGAGTTAAGTTGCATATTCTGGAGGAGCAAATTAAAGCAGGGGAGAGGATTTTATTTAAAGAAGCTGACATAGGCAAATTGCTCCGGTTGCAAAGGCTCTGGTATCAGTATAATGATATTTTGAGTTCGGAGATAGAGCACGTACTTTTGAAGCAGCAAGCTCGGTATTATGGAGAGAACAATAAAGGGGGCAGACTATTGGCCTATATCTTAAAAAGGAAGCAGAAAAAAGCCCGCATAGCGGTCATTGTTGACCAAAAACCTGGAACATTGTCTAATACTGAGCAGATCTTAGACGCCTTTTCAGACTATTATCAAAAATTGTATTCCTCTGAATGCAAGCCTGAGGCAGAGGTAATTGGAGACTTCCTGCAAAAATTAGATCACCCTAAATTGTCAGTGCAGCAGGCTAGCGAGATGGATAAACTTGTCACGGGGGAAGAAATTTGTAATGCCATTGCTAGCATGTCATCGGGAAAAGCAATGGGCCCAGATGGTTTCCCCCTAGAATTTTTTAAAGTTTTTCGGCATGACCTTCTCCCTTACTTGTTGATCTATTATGAGGCTCTTGGTAAGTCTACATCAAATATAGGAAATTTTGGGGAGGCCACGGTTGTTGTATTAGAAAAGCCCGGGAGGGACCTCACTCAGGTAACGAACTACAGGCCAATCTCTTTATTAAATGCTGATTATAAAATTTATGCTACAGTCCTAGCGAGCAGGCTTGCTAAAAGTATGGGAGGGCTGATTCATTCCGATCAATGTGGATTTGTCCCGGGGAGGGCGGCCTCTGACAATGCTGGGCTCTTATGTAATCTTTTAGAGAGAGCGAGTTGTCTAGAGGATGCCTATGTCGGCATTTCTTTGGATGCTGAAAAGGCCTTCGACAGGCTGGAATGGCCTTTTCTGTTTAAAACTTTAGAATGGTTTGGTCTTGGCCAAAAATTTGTCAACATGATTCGAATCCTTTACTCGAATCCTAAGGCACGGATCAGTGCAAATGGAGCTCTCTTGCGTTCTTTTTCATTGCACCGGGGTACCCGGCAGGGTTGCCCTCTCTCTCCCCTGCTCTTTAATTTGGCTTTAGAACCGTTAGCCCTTGCAATATGACAAAATAAAGATATTGGAGGTTTTGTAATTGGGAATTGGCAGGTAAAAATTTCAGCTTACGCAGATGACCTTTTGCTATTCATGCATCCATCTGCAATTCCAGAGATTTTAAATTTGATAGAACATTATTCTGGGTTATCAGGTTATAAAATAAATTGGGCCAAATCTGTGGCCTTCTCTATGAATAGCAATGGCAAAGCGGAGCAGATGGCTCCTTTCCCATTTCGTTGGGAAGCAGGTAATATTAAATATTTAGGAGTTAAATACGGCTTTCCTATTGAGCAGGCCATTCAAGAGAATATGAATGACCTGATACAGTCCATAAAGCAATTAGTACTAGCTTGGTCTCCCCTTTATCTCTCCTGGTGGGGAAGGTTAGAAACAATAAAAATTACCCTAATGCCCAAAATCAATTACATGTTAGGCATGCTTCCGATTCCACTGGCCCCGGGTTTCTATGACGAAATGGAGAGATGTCTGTGTAGATTTTTGTGGGGTGGTCGACAGCCTAGGATTGCCCTCAAAATGTTGAAAGCTGCCAAGGACAGAGGAGGAGTCCAATTCCCGGATTTCCAGTGTTACCATCAGGTGTTCCTTCTTAAGCAGGGAATACTGTGGGCTTCTGAAGAGGAACTGGATTGCAAACCAGTGTGGTTAGAAGTGGAGAAACGGGTTGTTTGTCCCTGCCCAACTCAGCTGCTCTTAGGTATGAAGCACCCCAAAAAGTCTCTAGTGGGTAAAGTGGTCTCTGCAACGCAAGTGGCCTATTTGGCGCTGATGCGGTGTGCGGGGACAGATGTCCCCCCTGATAGGAGAACACCGTTATGGTGGAATCCAAAGTTTAAAATTAATGGCAAAATGTTTGCATGGAAGAAATGGCAGGCGTGTGGTATTTGGTGCCTAGGTCATTTGTTTGGTCTCACGGATTGGAAAGATTCCCGTTCTCTGCAACAAGAATTTTCCGTCCCTGACTCTGCTTTGTTTTACCTGCTTCAGCTCTACTATAGTCTTAAAGCATCTAACATACATGCTCCCGATCTGTCTGCAGACGACTGCTTAGTCCAACAGTTGTCGGAGATAGCAGGGTCGGCGGGATCTGCGTCCAAAATATATGTGTTCCTGACGGACGGTAGCCCATCTCATTTGAAGGGGCTCGTAAGAAGCTGGGAAGCGGAGGTTCCGAGTCCTGTCCCTGGGAGGGCTTGGAGAGTCATTTGGGGCCACATCACAAGGGTCTCCAGGTCAGCAGCGGTTATTCAATCTCTGGAAGGGTAGTTCTAGCCCCCTTACTTCTACCTATGGAAGTGGAGGAGGTGGTTTGGCCTCTAGGAGACAATCCACCCGGAAATCTTATGCCCTCAAGTGGCGTAGGTTCTCCACCTGGTGTGCTCAGCGCCAAGAGGATCCGTTTTCATGCCTGGTACCAGTGGTGCTGCAGTATCTGCTTCACCTATCAGACCTAGGCCTTAAATCCAACTCTGTTCGGGTCCACCTCAGTGCTCTGTCAGTGCATCACTCACCGGTGGAGGGCCAGTCTTTGTCGGTCCACCCCTTAGTGGCCCGCTTCCGATTCGTCCACCAGCCCCTGAGTGGGATTTGAATGTGGTCTTGCAACAACTTACTCGCCCACCGTTTGAGCCAATGGCTACCTGTCATTTATTCTTCCTTTCCTGGAAGGCATTGTTCTTGGTGGCTCTTACCTCGGCCAGGCGTGTGAGTGAACTACAAGCTCTGGTTTCTGATAGACCGTACACACGGTTCTATAAGAACAGGGTGGTCTTACGGACTCATCCTAAGTTCCTTCCAAAGGTTGTCTCCTCCTTCCACCTCAATCAGGAGGTGGTTCTTCCGACCTTCTTTCCCAGGCCGCATGCCAGCCGGGCTGAAATGGTCTTGCATACCCTGGACTGTAGGAGGGTGTTGTCTTTCTACCTTGACCGTACGCAGGGGCATCGAAGGGCTGTCCGGCTCTTTGTCTCTTTTGACCCTAATAGGCTGGGGTTGCCTGTCTCCAAGCGTACCCTGTCCATTTGGGTAGTAGACTGTATCGCCTGGGCATACAGAGCAGCCAGCCTCTCTTTGCAGTGTCGAGTCACGGCCCACCGTGTCAGGGCGAAGGCTGCGTCAGTAGCTCATCTCCACTCTGTTCCGTTGGCAGACATCTGCCTGGGCCGCTACTTGGTCTTCAAGCCAGACTTTTGCGGCCCATTACTGCCTCGAGAGGGAGTACCGAAGGGACAGTGCTTTTGGACAGGTGGTACTCCATAATCTCTTTGAGGTTTAGGCAACTCCTACCCTCCGGCCCTTGTGTTGGGCTACCATTCGGGGGCGTTCTCAGAGAAGATTCTTATCTCGCATGCTGAGGCTCTAGAGGGAGCTTATTTTTCAGCTTTGGGTTCTCGGTAGCCTAGAGCTGGGGAGTCCCATATGTGAGGACTGACTTCCTGCTTGGTCCTGGAGAAAGCGTAGTTTTTAAAGACTTTATTTTCATTATCCAAACAAAACAAGCAAAGCAAATAGCACACAATAACTGCTAAACAAAAAACAAAACTACCTCTAGAGCTACAATAAGAGAAAGAAAGAAATACCCCTGAAAACCCCCCCACCCCCCACCCTCCCTAGCTCTCCCCTCCAGGGTTTGAAGATCAAGACCTTTTGAGTTGAGAACCCATACAGCTCCAATTTTCTTAGACATTAGCTCAGTTTGGCAGTCTTAATAAAGTCATTTAACAATTGCCATTTAAGGCATTGTTTCCCAGACGGCGGCTGAGTTCTATCAGAAATCTGCTCAAATTGACTATATAAGCAAACGCGATTCCACCACTCATGTACATTAAGAAGTGCTGTGGACTTCCAATTGCTGATAATTAAGCAGATTGCTATTCCTAACATAAAATCCAGCAGAAAGGCACCCTCTTTGGGCAAAGAAGGCAGATCTGCTGCGGAGCGGAAGCCTATGATCTGCCAAGAGAGAGGCTCTCTGATCTTCAGAATGAGTTGCACTTGCTTCCAAACTGAATTCCAATAGGTCTGCACCCCCGAGCACTCGTATACTATATGTACTAGAGTGCCGATCTCCGCACCACATGTCCAGCAAAGAGGGCTAAGAGTGCTGTCCCACTGTGCTAATTTAACCGGTGTATAAAAACAATTGTGAGCGAAATAGAAAAGGGTTTGAGTGATGGAGGCTGACCTGGAAACTCTTACTTGTTTACACCAAAATTTCCTCCACTGGAGTTCAGAAAGCCTCTTCCCTGTTTCCCGTTCCCACCTCTGCTGTATCTTTTGCATCAATGTCGATGGGGACAGGGTTAATCTTTTATAAATCCGCGACACTATTCCCGTCGCTTGTGCAATTTCGCGAAGAATCTCAGTAACCCCAGCAGTTCCCAGACCCTGCTTAGGATCTATTCCCGCTCCTACTAGGCAATGCCGGAGCTGTAGCCACTGAAAATGGCAGGTAAACGGGAGGCCAAATTCCTGTTGAAGCTCTCCGAAATCTTTCCATCTATTGGCAGCCTGCAGCTGGCTCACCATCCATATACCACGCATGTACCATGATTTCCAAGCAAAGGACTTCTTCTGGATTTTAAATAAAGGGTTACTCCAAATGGGCAGCCTGGTTCGAGAACAGCAATCGGGGCCACTGACCTTAATAAGAGTCTGAAAAGCTTTAAGTGTATCAAATAGGACAATGGGAATCAAGGAAGTGTATGTAAGCTGCATCCCTGGGGCATATTCCAGCAGTATTGGTGCCAGCAACCGCTCCTCCAAGGCCACCCAGACCGGCCTCGCAGCGGTCAGAGTCTCTAGCCAGCGAGACCCTTGCTTAAGAAGGAAGGCATGATGATAAGATTGAAAATTAGGGAAATTCACACCGCCCTGCTCACGACTGAGTTTTAATTTCTCTTTTGCAATTCGCGGTGTTCTGTTCTTCCACAAGAACTGAAGAAGTATCCGTTCAAGTTGCTGATAAACATGGGCAGGGAGATAACAGGGGAGCATCTCCAGGATGTAGTTAACCTTGGGAACTATCATCATTTTCAAAGTTTCTAGTCGACCCCACCAAGACAACACTAGGGGAGACCACTTTGTGGTCAACTCTCGGGCCAGCGTCAGGATCGCTTCAGCGTTCCATTTAACCTGAAGGTGATAAAGGTTCACTTCCATACCATTTCTGGCCCAGATTGCTGCAGCACATATAGCCTAGATCCTGCTCATGCAAGATGAGTGAAAATGCATGGTGCAATGGTTAACATTAAGAGAGGGCTCCCACTGCAGCAACAGCAGAACAGCATGTGTCCAAGAAATGCATGTCTCTAGTTGCCATGGACAAAAGGGAAGGGCACATAAAGGCAACAGATGCAATGTGCACAGGAAAATGTAGGATGGCTGATACACAGACTTGAGATGTGTAGTTGTTTGAAATGACATAGGAAATGGCAAGAAAATATCTTATGGCATGTCATATTGCTTGTAATTGCAGAACAATACTGGAAAAACAAAAAACAAACTCCAACCCTGTAGTCTCCATGCTAGTTTGAGGAGCAGGTCTGTTTAGTTTGGTGAAATGTAGTGTTTGCCCAATTGCATTTAAGGACAATATTGTTTATGAAAGAGGTGTATGTCGTCGGTACTGCATAAAGCCAAAACATAACAAGATAACAAATAGGATTGGTGTTAAACACATTGGGCCCGATTCCATCCAGGATGTCCTGGTCCTCTGTGCGCCCGGCCAAAACCAGACACACAGAGGGAGTCACAATTCTGATCCTGAGGGGCACGTCTAGCCCCACAGGATCAGAATCACTAACAGGCCCGTATGTGCAGGCTGGGACCACGATTCCATCCGGCCTGCACATGCAGGCCTTCCCTGGCTAACTCAGTCAGAGCAGTTCAATGTAACCATGGCGCCATGGCATCCAGTTACACCATGGCTCAATTGAAGAGCCATGATCCCTGTCTGCTGGCTGCAAAGGTTCTTTCCCCGCAACCTGACCCCCGATCTGGTCTCCTAAGGCTAGGGTCGGTCTGCGGGGAAGCTCCTCTACTCCCTCCTGCCGCTTCCCGGCCCTGAGCCTGCCGATCCCTGCTGACTGGGGAACTTATTCCACCTCCGAGGTGGAATACATTCCCTATGCAAGCTGCTGGCCCCAGATGTACAGGGCTTACAATAGAATCGGCCCTGTATGTCCGGGACTGATGACCGCCCACTGCCCGCCCTAACGCCACCCCCAATCTGCCCCTCTTGCGCCCCGTCTACCTTCCCTGTACAATGCATGGGGAAGGTGGATGGGGCCAGGAAAGATCCCGATAGTGGGGATGGACGTCCCAACTGGATGTCCATCCCCGCTATTCGTGTGTCAGAATGACCCCAGTTGTGTTCATCAGACAAGGATGAACCTAGAACCTCTGATGTTGGTCCTTTCTCACACAGTGACCTGGAACAGCAGGTGCTCAGTACTATCAATATTACTATTGAGGAGGGAGTGGGGGATCTGGACACATCCACGGCAACCCAGTATTAGAGTCAGTATATGCTCATTATCTGCCATATTATATACTTTGCATGCCTCCTCTCCTGTGCTTTCTGCCAACACCACCCACCCATCCACACTCTGTAAGTGTTAGCTCACCATCAAACATTTACTTGCTGCATTACTTACTATTGCCATATATGGATCACACGATGAGTGATCTGCATTGGGGATGATGGAGGACAGGATTATATACAAATACTATAATGTACGATTATATGTGCTCCCACTCCATGCACCTTTGAATATGTGACACTATACCCCTTTCTATTCACACCTCCAGTGTCTGTGCACTGCTCCCATGACCTCACCACATTTGCATGCCATTTGAACCATGAGTTAGTATCCTCTGTACCACATATCTACTGCAGCACAATACAATGGTGCCCCTCTGGGAAAGGTGTGACCTGCTGGCTCCACTGCTATAGTGCTGTATGTGCAGACCACAACCATGCTTCCCCTTCTGATAGAACATTCAGCTCTACTGGATAATAGGCCTCTCTGCCTAGCAGTTGTTAGCAATACTTCACAGTCCTACCTGGCATGATCAGGAAGTTGTGTCAGAGGGGGCTCAGAAGCAGAAGACCATGTCTGCCGAAGCACATGGCCTGCCATGGGCTGCTGCTGCGCTGCCACACAGAATTGGTGGGGTGCAGCTCAGCATGGGGGAGGGGGGGGCGGGGGTTGGCACAGCTCGATGTGGGGGGAGATGTCACTTCTGGGGCTTCTGGCTGGGGTGGAAGATACTCTTGGGTCAGAGAGATCTAACACAGAGTTACCACCAACATCTTCAAGCAGGCAGAATGCAGGTGATGACAGTGCTAGAGAGGTGCAATGCACGGCAGCAGTCCCAGAAATGTCTGCATTATGCAAAAGTGCTACTCCAGCAGAACAGGGCACACCAAGCATAAATGGTGGAGAAACTGGAGCTGATGCACCAATCCATTAGACTACAGGAGCACCAATTGGCATCCACAAAGCACCTGGATGCCTCCACCTGCCTACTTCATGCATTCATAAAGAAATGCCTTATGGGGATGAGGAGGCCCACCCCTTCCACTGTATACTCATATGCTCCATTTTACTGACCATGCCATCATGATCATGCATAACACAGGTGTCATTTCCCACAATTCCTGCTGATGCCACCACCACCAGCACCATGACCGCCACCAGCTCCACCACCAGCACTGGCATTAGATCTAGGCAAGCACAGACTTTTGCTATTCCTACAATAGCTATTTTAGGGCCTGTTCCTCATGTGACAGGGTCTTATCCTTGCTCCCCCCCCCCTTCCATGATGCCATGGAGTAAGCTGGTGTGCATGAAAGGGACAGCAGTACCTCCTCTGATTCCAGCAATTCTTCACCTAACACACTAATCACTATTGTACTGTAACTTCGACACAGGTACATGTGTCATTGGTTAGGGGAAGGAGGGAAAGTCTTAGATCCATATCCTCAGGGACCTGCTTTTATCAGCTATACAGGGGCAGGCAGGCTAGTGAGGGAAGGGGGACCCAAGGTAGTTTGGGGGATTGGAGGATGCAGTGTGTGTGAGGGGAAGGAGGGGTTGAGGTTAGAGGGTGATGGGTATGTGTGAGGGGGAGTGAGTATGGAGGTGTGCTAGAGTGTGTGGGAATATGTTAAGGGGATGGGGTGTGGAGGCATGTAGAAGTGTGGTTCCTGAGCTGCATGGAGGGAGATGTGGGTAGTGTGGGATATGTATCATGCTTTGTTTTTCACATGCAATAACTTTAGCAATAAGCACTCACCTACACATGAAGTATCTGTACATTAGTTCATTTCTTGCAGCCAAACCCCATTGATATAAGTGTCCTGTGTTACCATGCCTTGTTACCTCTGTATCTGCATATGTCTCCTCCTGTGCTATTAACTGTGGGTCTGTCAGGGGTTGTCTTTGCTTCAATAAATAATTGTGCAACATTCAGCACGTCATGAATATCTCACAGACCCTTGCAGGACAATATAGAAGTTCTCCTCCCAATCAGTCTATACACCTGAAGTGGCTTTTTGGTTAGCCAAAAGTTCTTTTTATAATAGCCCTTCTGAGCCTGCGGGCCTTGTTATAGCACTCCTCTGCTTGTGAATGTGGTGTCACTATAGGGGTTAAGAACATTGATCTCAAAGGCATGGACAGGAGAAAGGGAAAGAGTCTTTTTAGTGACATGCTTGCCTCCTTCTGCAGGGGCACAATTCACACTGGGTCTCAGTGGGCCAGGTGCCACAGCTCCAAGGCACCTGGCAGGTAGCTAGGAGAATGGAGGGCCCAAGAGACATCTTACCTAGCAGCCATTCATCAGATAACACCTCTGATTCATGACATCATTAAACAACATACCTTAGAACTATTCTTTCTGACTGAAACCTGGTTGAGGGAAGGTGAGAAGCCCTTCCTCAACCGTTGCCTGCCCCAGGCTACGCTGCCTTCTCTACCACCCGTAGGGGCAGGAGCGGTGGAGGAGTTGCTGTTTTGTATCGCTCCTCCCTACCTCTTCAGGAACAATCATCCCCTGCCCTTCATTATCATGAATCTCTACTTCTTTGCTTAGGTACCTCTCCCCCTCTGTATTTTCGCATCATCTATGCCCCTCCTGCTCTTTCTGCCCCCCTGTGGGATTCCCTCTTATCCACCCTTTCTGAGGCTTCTCTTCTTAACCCCATCTATTGATCTTAGGGGATTTTAATATTCACGTGGACTCTCCTTCTTCAGCTCGTGATCTGGCCTTCTTTATTTTCCTTTATGATCTTTCTCTCCGTCAATTTTTCTCTTTTCCCACTCACTCAGCTGGACATTCTCTTGATCTTCTAATTTCCCCTCTTACCTCCCCTTTTTCCCCCTTTTCCCTTTCCTCTCTTTCTATTCTTTGGTCTGACCATCTCTGCCTCTTTTTCTCTCGTCTCCTCTCCCCCCTCCTCAAGCCATTTCCCCAGGTTCTTCCGCCAGCCCTGCTCCGCCCTCATATTCCCGTAGAATCAATGCTAATACTCTCCTTCAATTTCCGCCCTCTAACACCTTGTTTCCCGCTGACTTTCACTCACTTTCTGTTGATGCCCAAGCCCACGTCTGGACCTCTACCCTCTCTGCCACCCTTAACACTCTTGCGCCCCTCCAAACTCGGTCCATCCGCTCCCATTGTTCCCACCATCCCTGGTTCCACTCCAGTCTTTTTGTTCATCACCGATTTCTTCATCGTGCAGAACGCCTTTGGCGCAAGCATCCCTCCTCTTCTAATCTGAACAACTTCCGCCAATGTTTCCGTCACTATCATTCCTTCCTGCGTTCAGCCAAGCAATCATGTTACTCCAATCTTATCTCCAACTCTGCCAATTCTTCCCATCAACTTTATTCTGTTCTCCATACCCTTTAGAACATAAGAACATAAGATATGCCATACTGGGTCAGACCAAGGTCCATCAAGCCCAGTATCCTGTTTCCAACAGTGGCCAATCTAGGTCATACATACCTAGCAGTTTCCCCAAAAGACACAGGTTCTGCAATGCTTGTACTAGGTCAAGCATTGATATCCTGGGTCCCTTCTTAATAATGGTTTATGGACCTTTCCTCCAGGAACTTGTCCAAACCTTTTTTAAACCCAGCTACACTAACAGCCTATACAACATCCTCCGGTAACAAATTCCAGAGTTTGATTACACGTTGAGTGAAAAAATATTTTCTTTTATTAGTCTTAAATAGTTTACCCTGTAGCTTCATTACATGTCCCCTAGTCTCTCTATATTCTGATAATGTAAACAGTCAATCTACGTTTACCCGTTCCACTCCGTTCATTAATTTATAGACTTCTATCATATCTCCCCTCAGCTGTCTCTTTTCCAGGTTAAAGAGCCCTAACCTTTTTAGCCTTCCTTCATAGGAGTATCCTTCCATCCCCTTTACCATTTTGGTGGCTCTTCTCTGAACCTTTTCTAATAACTCTATATCCTTTTTAAGATATGGCGACCAGAATTGCACAGAATATTCAAGGTGCGGTCTCACCATGGAACGGTATAGAGACATTATAATATCTTTTGTTTTATTTTCCATTCCTTTCCTTATGATAACTAGCATTCTATTTGCTCTCTTAGCTGCCGCTGCACACTGGGCCGAGGGTTTTAACATGTTATCCACAATGACGCCTAAATATTTTTCCTGGGTGGTGGTTACTAATGTGGAACCTTGCATCGTGTAACCATAGTTTGGGTTTTTCTTCCCTAGGTTCTACCCCTCATTCCTCCCCATCCTCCTTTCCCCCTCCCAATCTCCCTGCCCCTTCTTCCCTAGTCACTTTCTTCACTTCTAAAGTCCTTTCCTTCCGTCTTACTTTCCCTTCTTGCCCCTCTCCACATTCCCTCACTACCGATGTACCTTTCCCTCCATCTTCCCCTCCCTCTTCTCCTTCTCCCTCCCTTTCCCATCTCTGGTCCACCTTCGAGCCTATCTCCTTTCCAGTTCTGTCCAAAGTTTTTCTTTCTACTCAGAAAACTACTTGTGTCTCTGATCGTAGTCCTTCTCACTGGCTCTTGGAACCTTCCTTAGCTCTCTCTTTCTTTATCCTCTCTGTTTTCAATTCTAGTTTATCTACTGGGATCTTCCCTTCACTTTGGAAGCACGCCTCTGTCCGTCCTCTTCTGAAGAACAGTTCCCTTGACCCCTCTTCCCTCTCTAATTGATGCCCTATCTCTAACCTTCCCTTTCTTTCTAAATTTTAGAAAAACTAATCTTCTCCCAACTTTCTTCTCACCTTGAGGCCTCACTCATTCTTCACCCACGGCAATCTGGTTTTCGTCCCGGTCACAGCACGGAATCTGTCCTTCTTTCTCTTCTTAATGAATTGCATGCTGCACATGACCAGGGCTCTATTTCTCTCACTGTTTCTCTTGATTTTTCTGCCGCTTTCAACTTAATTGATCACCCCACCCTTCTGGTTCGTCTTAGGGAAGCTGGTCTCACCGGTTCAGTACTTCAGTGGTTTTGTTCTTTTCTTTCCTGTCATTCTTTCTCAGTTCTTTCTGGGTCCTCTTCCTCTCCTTCTATCCCACTCTCTTGTGGTGTTCCTCAGGGTTCTGTTCTCGCTCCTCTTCTCTTCAATATCTTTCTTGCCCCTCTTGCACTTTTGGTCCAACAACTTGGTATTTCAGCTCACTATTACGCCAACAATATTTTTCTGTTATATCACACGGATTCCTCTACTCCTGATATTACTCCTCTCAATAACTGTCTTTCCTCTGTGGCTTCCTGGCTTTCCTCTAATTTCCTTCATGTTAACCTCGCCAAAACCTCTGCTATTTGGTTCACTCTTGGGAATTCTTCTCCTCCTTCCCTCACTCCCCTATTTTCTGCTTTACCTATCACTGTGGTTTCTTCGCTTCGGTATCTTGGGGGTATGTTTACTAAACTGGGCTAACGGTTAACCCGGGCTATCTGCAGCTAGGTCCCATTGAATAATATGGGACCTAGTGGCAGATAGCCCGGGTTAACCGTTAGCCCGGTTTAGTAAACATACCCCTTGGTGTCACTCTTGATTCATCTCTCTCCTTTAAAGACCACATTTCCTCTGTAGTTCAATGTTCTTTCTTCACTTTGAAGCAGCTTCACACTGTACGTCCTTTCCTTTCCTTTTCTTCTTTGACTACCCTATTTCTGTCTCTCGTAGAATCCCATCTGGATTATTGTAATGTTGCACTAGCCAGCCTCCCTCAGTCTCAACTTTCTCGTCTCCAATGCATCCAGAACACCGCCGCTCGTATTCTTACTCACGCCTCACTCTTTGATCATATCACCCTCTTCTT
Source organism: Ichthyophis bannanicus (assembly GCA_033557465.1). Lineage (NCBI taxonomy): Eukaryota > Metazoa > Chordata > Amphibia > Gymnophiona > Ichthyophiidae > Ichthyophis > Ichthyophis bannanicus. The sequence goes on from CM066032.1 coordinate 429,005,665, forward strand.
CTACATCTACATTAGCTTCCTGTCCCTTTCCGAATTCAATTCAAGTTTCTCCTTTTTGTCCACAAATCAATTAGCACAGGTATTCCCCTCTATCTTACTGATCCGGTTCGTCTCTACACTCCTCTCCGCACTCTTCGCTCTATCCACGCCAACCGCATATCACTCCCTTCCCCTTCCCAAGCCCAATTGGAATCTACCCGTTCCTCAGCTTTCTTTTTCTTTGGCCCGAGGCTCTGGAACTCGCTTCCCCTTGCCCTCTGTCTGGAACATTCCATCACTGCATTCAAAGCCAAATTAAAAACCCATCTCTTCTGTCTTGCTTATGACCTACCCCCCTCTCTTTCTCCTCTTTTCCCCCTTTCCCATTGATGTATTGACCACTTCCCCTTCATACCAGAGTAACCCCCCCCCCTCGTCCTCCCTGTTGATATTTAATCCTCTCTGCCTTTTCTGTTCTTATCTTTTCTGTCCTGCTTCTTTGAATTTTATGGCATTCCTTTTTCTTTTCTTTTCTTGCAGCACTAATTTTTAATTTTATATGGTTTTATTCTAAACCACCCAGATACTTTTTTTTGTTGGGCGGTATATTAAGTTTTAAAATAAAACATAAAACATAAAGAAATGCCATACTGGGTCAGACCAAAGTCCTTCCAGCCCAGTATCCTGTTTCCAACACTGGCCAATCCAGGTCACAAGTACCTGGCAATTTCCCAAAAAACACGTAGTTTCCATAATGTTTGTACTGGGGCAAGCAGTGGATTACCCGGGTTCTCTTTAATAACACAGGTACACTACCAAAAAACTGCCTCCAGTTTTGCAACTGATTCCTATAGATTTTGGGGTGCTGAATCCAGGAAAAATAGCCAAAATGTTCAATCACGTCACGTTTTCTTGCAAAATTAGATTTCTTACCCATATAAGGAATGTTCACATAATTTCTTTTTAGCCGACTGCAGTTTATTTTCTTGGCCCAAAATAGAGGTTGTAATGGTTAACTAACTAGAAACATTCCCTCATGATATTTTAGAGTGTTTTGTATTCATTTTATACATTAACAGGACAATTGGGAGGCGGGGGGCTAAATCCAGTACTCGCGCTGGCGCATGTTCTTTCCTGTTCGCCTCGCCTCGTTCGCTCGCTCAAACACGGTGGTTGCGACATGAACGTTCCTGTCAAATTTCAGTTTCTTGCAAGTTCATTATTACCTTTTGTTTGCTCAGTCGTAATCCAGCTTTATTCCGAAGTGGTTCACTACAGTTGTAGTTTGCAGTGCTGTGTATTTGTGATGGCTCACAGAGCCAGAGGTTGCGTCAACTCTCCGGACAGTTTTTGTTTTATTTGTGGGGAATATACCGTAAAAAAGCGGCAGAGGAACATTTCTGCATTTATTAAAGTATATTTCGCCTATATCGGTTTGAAGTTAGGCAATCAAGACAAACCGTGGGCTCCTCACAAAGTGTGCAAGACATGTGAGGAAGATCTACGCTTATGGATGAAAGGTAAAAAACAAGCATTTCGTTTCGGAATACCTATGATGTGGCGTGAACAAAGAGACCACAGCAGTGACTGCTATTTTTGCTCTTGCATTGTGAAGGGATACAACTTAAAAAATAAGAACGTAATAAGTTACCCCAACCTTCCCTCAGCAATTAGGCCTATGCCTCATAGCAACGAAGTACCTGTGCCTGAACCACCAAAATCTTTGGATCATATTTGTGTGGACGGTTCTGATCATGATGAGACTCATCAGATGGCTTTTCCCGATGAGTCCAGTACTTCCGAGTTTGAAACTGAACCAGATCCGAAACCTGAACTTTTCTCTCAAGCTGAATTGAATGATTTAGTCCGGGATTTAGGACTCCCAAAAGATGCTGCCCAACTGCTAGGTTCTCGGCTTAAACAGAAAAATCTATTGTCACCAGGAACAACTTTTTATTGGTACCGCAACCGCGAGACACAATTTTTGAAGTATTTCAGCAAAGAGGAAGATTTGGTATTTTGCAACGATATATACGGAGTGATGGAAAAGTTTAAACTCAAGTATGATCCGGGGGCGGAGCCTGGTCTCTGGCAAGTATGGCCGCATAGTTCTGTGCTCTCCGCAAATCCTGTCTACTCCTGGGCCCTAACAGTGTCGGACCCGCGATTCCCCCCCCTCCCGTGGCTTTTTCCCGGGCTGGAATGGCTACCGGCAAGCAAACGCGGCTTGAATTTGGAGGAGCAGCGAACACCGGTGTGAAAAGACAGAAGCCTGATCCGCCATCTCCGCTCAAGCCGGCCGGATCCCCGGACGGCATGGTGGGGCTTCAAGAAGTGCTCGCTGAAATTAAGGCGGTTAAAGGTATGGTGGCAGCGAATGGCGAGATCCTGGCAGTGGTGCAAACCGAAATACTAGAACTAAAGGAGCTGAAAGTACAGCTGGCTACCCTGGAGGGTAGAGTCGGGGAGGCGGAGGGTAAAATGGCGGTGCAGGAAGCGAAACTGCAGCAGCTTACGAAGCTCGGCAAGAGAGTGGAGGCCTTGGAAAGAACGCTGGAGGACCAGAGCAATAGGGCACGGAGGAACAATATACGGTTGGTGGGGCTGCCTGAAGGGGTGGAAGGGACGAATGCGGTTGAGTTCCTGGAGAAAACCTTACCGGCAATGCTGAAGGTGCAGTTCTCTCAGGCCTTCGAGATAGATCGGGCCCATCGGATTCCCACTCATGCTGGGCCCAATGTACGGCAACCTCGCCCGATGATCCTGAGGGTCCTGCGCTACGCGCAAGTAGCAGAAATTATGTCAGCGGCGAAGGTGCGAGCTCCTATCAAGTACGCTGAGCATACCATTGCATTTTATCCCGACTTTAGTAAAGCAACGGTGGACAAGCGAAAACAACTTCTGGCGTTCCGACCCAGGCTTCAGCAACTGCAGGCCAGATATGGCTTATTCTACCCCGCTCGGATGAGAATCACCCTGCACAACCAGACCCGTTCCTTTGAGGATCCTGCTGCACTACAACAATTTCTGGAGGAGAAGGAGGCAGCCCAAATGCGGTGAAGTGTTACCTGTTCTGGGTCTTGGAAGATTGAGGGCCCCGCGGCGAAGGAGCTACGGGGATCGAGAGGAGTGGCTGGTTGCATGACCTGGACTGTGCTTTCCTCAAGGGGATCGCGCGCTGGACCTTAGTTTATTGAAGGGGTCTGTATGGGCTCTCCTCTGTTTGAAATGGGTGTTGGTGACCCCAGAGGTTTGCACAAATTTGTCATGTTTCCCTTTTTTTTTTTTTTTTTGCTCTCAATCGTAGGGGGGGTGCCGGGGGGGGGGAGGGGGCGGGGTATATAAATATAGGTAAGGGTTCGTAGGGCTCTCCTGGTTGATATTGTATTCAGGTAATGGGGGGTACGATTCCCTGGTATATGTTTTATGGACATGGTGGGCGGGAATTGGGTCATGAGCGGGATGTTGTGGGCTACTTGCCATGTTAGCTCTCCCAAGGTGGGGTTTTTGGTGTGGGGGGATTGAGCGAGGGGGGTGGCCCCCTAGGGACCTAAGAGGTTTGGGATACTATGAAGTGTGGTGTCTGCGCTGTGTGTTTGGCCTAGGGTTTCTGCTACTTATGTCAATGCTACAAGTGTCAATCTTGCTCCATGAAGCCGCTTAGGGTGCTTTCCCTGAACGTTAAGGGAGTCCTGAATCCTCTTAAACGTAAAAGGATCATGTTATTTTGTAAGAAACAGGCGGCGGATGTAGTCCTACTGCAGGAAACGCACCTGTCCGCCTCAGAAACCCAAAAGCTGAGTCTAGGTAATTATACCCTAATTGGGTACTCCGCAGCCCCGCGGAAGAAGAATGGGGTTGCCATTTTGGCCACTCGACAGTTGGGGCTGCAGGTGCTCTCCGTCAAGGCTGATGGGGAGGGGAGATGGGTTAAGGTATTGGTCCAGATGGGAAATGTCAAGCTGGCCTTGTTGAATGTATACGGTCCTAACGTGGATGATGTGGGTTTTTTTCAGAGGCTCTCAGAAGCAGTACATGAATGGGCGGGTTTTGCATGGATTCTAGGGGGAGATTTTAATTTAGTTGTCGACCCCTTGATAGACCGCTACCCCTATCGCCCCCGCAAACAGGGTAAAGCTGATGTAGCCCTCCAGTCTCTCTTACAGACTGAAGGCTTGGTTGATGTATGGCGGCTGCTCCATCCCGCAGAGAAGGAATATACCTTTTACTCTTTCCCTCATGGGACGCATTCACGGATTGATTACTTCTTTATCTCCAAGTCGCTTCTCTGCGCCGTGGAGCAAGCTAAGATTGGGGAATCACATATATCAGATCATTCCCATATTCTATTGGAGGTGCATGTGGGGGATGTGGGAAAAGGGGTGGCAACTTGGTTCTTCCCCAGGGAATTGTTGCAAGACCCCGGGTATTGCGCTGAAATGAGGGGAGAGATAGAGAGTTATTTTGTCAACAACTCTCTTGATGACACTTCGGGGTGGGCATGGTGGGAGGCCTTCAAGGCAGTTGTTCGGGCCGTGACTACGAGCTACAAGATTAGAGTTCAGCGGGAGCGGAAAAGAGAGCTGCAGGCGCTGGAGGCACAAATTCGGGCAGGGGAAAGGCTGCTGGTTGCTCGGACTGACCCGTGTGTTTTACTCCGGCTGCAAAAACTACGTTTCCAATATAATGCTGCCCTCAGTAGGGAGGCGCAGGCGCTTGGCTGCCGGGCTCAGGGCGTATGGTACAATGAGGGTAATAAAGCCGGCCGCTTGCTGGCGCGCACTTTAAATCCCAGGCCGCCGCGTGTTAAAATAGCGGCCATTCAGCATGAGCAGAGAGGCCTGTTGTGTAACGAGGGGGATATGGCAGAGGCATTCAGAGAATTTTATTCTGACCTCTATAGCTCTGAAGCGGAGACGGATCCGAGAGCTTTTCGGGACCTGTTTGGTAAGGTGGCGCATCCGGTATTATCAGATGTGCAACGCGATAATCTTGAGGCCCCCTTCACGGTTAAAGAACTCCGGGAGGGGCTGATGGGTATGAAACGCGGTAAGGCCGCTGGCCCAGATGCAATACCGGTAGAATTTTACCAAGTTTTTGCGGATGATCTTCTCCCTTATCTGTTGTTATACTTCCAGGTTTTAGATGAGCAGGCTCCGGGGGTAGGGGCCCTCAGTGAAGCGAATATTATAGTGCTGGAAAAACCAGGGAGAGACCCGCTTAAGGTGGGCAATTATCGTCCGATATCCTTGCTCAATGCGGATTATAAACTATTTTCCACTATCATGGCCCATAGACTAGTCCGGGTGGTGCCTTACCTGGTACACCCGGATCAATGCGGATTTATTCCAGGTCGCTCCACAGCGGACAACGGTAGGCTCCTTCTAAATCTACTCTCTGCTGCGGAGGCCTTGCAAGAGCCGGTGGTGGGGCTATCCGTGGACGCGGAAAAGGCCTTTGATAGGCTAGAATGGGGTTTCTTAGACCAAGCCCTGGATTGGTTCGGTTTTGGAGGTAGGTTCCGGCGAATGATTCACCTCCTGTATACGGCCCCGTCGGCCAGGATCCTGGTTAACGGGACGTGCTCCCGGCAGTTTTTGCTGCGTAGAGGGACGAGACAGGGGTGTCCCTTATCCCCATTGTTATTTAACCTGGCGTTGGAACCCCTGACCACTCTCATAAGGCAGACCAAGGAAATTCAGGGGCTAGCGGTCGCGGGACGACAAGTGAAACTTTCAGCATATGCTGATGATTTGTTGCTGTTCCTGCAACCTCCAGAGATAGGAAAGGTGTTGGAGGTTATAGATGCGTATGCGAAACTGTCCGGATATAAGATCAATTGGGATAAGTCCACTGCATTTCCGATGAACCGGTTTACCTTCTCCTCCGCTGTCCAGGGTTTTAATTTTAAGTGGGAAACCGCGAAGATTAAATATTTGGGGGTCAGTTACTGTTCCTCGATCGAGGAAACGATACAGCTTAATATCCAGCGTATTAAAGAAATGGCCCAGGAGTTAGCATGGAAATGGTCCCCTTTACATCTATCTTGGTGGGGAAGGTTGAACTCCATAAAGATGGTCCTAGTGCCTAAGATTAATTATATTTTGGAAATGGTCCCTGTTTTGTTTCCGAGGGCCTTCTACAGGGAGGTGGAGCGGTTGCTTCTGGCCTTTTTGTGGCAAGGTAAGCCTCCGCGAATAGCAGTTCGGAAGTTGAAAGCGAGTAGAGGGGCGGGCGGAGTGCAGTTTCCGGATTTTGAGTGGTATCATAATGCATCATTGCTGAAGCAAGGCCTGCTGTGGGGGATGGATAGGGCCCCAGAGGAATGCCCAGTATGGGTCGTGGTCGAGCAGGGGCTGACTTCCCCGGTCCCCATGCCTTTGCTGATGGGAATGCATGGGGATGGTCAGGGTAAAGGGTCTCGGGTGGTGCAGTCTACCCAAAGAGCCTTTAGCTTTTTGGAGAAAGTCATATGTGGTGATCAGAGGGTCTCCCGGCATCATCCCATCTGGACCAACCCTTCGCTCAAAATAGGGCGCCGGGCATTTGCATGGAGGGCCTGGCAAGCTGCTGGAATATGGACTGTAGGACAGTTGGTGAATGGCACAGGGTGGAAGAGTTTTGAGGATCTCAGAGTGGACTACGGATTGCCCGAGACGCAGCGGTTTCGCTGGCTGCAACTGAGGCACTGTTTGAATAGAGTGGCAGGGGGGGTTCAGGAAACGGATGTTCCTTGGGGGCTAAAAAATAGGGTGGAGGACTTAAGGGCTGCCGGTGGCCGTATGTCGCTTATTTATGCCATACTGCGGGATAACATACGGCAGCCCGGGTGTGGGGTGGGGCGGAGTTGGGAGCTAGATATTGGATCTACTATCCCTCCACGCCTGTGGCCCCTTATATGGAATAAAGTAAATAGAGTGTCACACACAGCACCGATTACTCAATCCCTATATTTCTTCACGTGTAGAGCGTTTTTAACCCCTGTTAAAGTTGCAAAGTGGGACTTAACAGCATCTAATAAGTGTTGGTCCTGTAAGGTCGAGGTGGGCACTTATCGGCATATGATATTTGATTGTTTACATGTTCAGGGATTCTGGCGAATTATCTGGAGCAAGATTGATCGCATTATCGGGGTGCCAGTTCCACTGTCGTGGGATATAGTTATACTCCGCTCGTACGCGGATTCCTTGCAGCTTCCCAAGGGTAGTCATTTTCTGTTCAATTTCCTGATGGCGGTTGCATTGAAATTGATTATCTCCAACTGGAAAGATCTGACTCAGTTGGATGCCCACCTTTGGTGGGCTCTGACGTGTCGGTCTGTTTGTGTTATGAGAAAAACTATGACCGGGAAGTCTGGCAAGGGAGTTCGCGTCGTGGGCTGCATGGGAACAGGCACTCCAGTGAGGGCTGCGACCCACCTGTTGGTAACAAGTGGCAGTTACTGGAGGATTATGTGGCGCAGGCACGATTTTAATGGGTTTTCATGGGTAATGTTTCTGTTTAGTAGTTGCTCGCACAGCAGACGGGAAGGAATGTTCCATTGGTTGTGTTTTTCCCTTTTTTTTTTTTTTTCCAAGGGAATGGAATGCTGATGGTCCCGGGGCGGCTTGGGAGGGGGGTGTGTGGGGGGGGGGTTGTTATCGGTATTCCTTCAGATTTCCTGTACCTTCCTGAGAGACTCTGGTTACTTTTCAGATTGGGTGATTTATTGTTACTGTGTTTGTATTTGTTGCTGTGTTATGGTGTAGTTCTGATTGAAAATTAATAAAGAAATTAAAAAAATAAAAAATAAACTCAAGTATGATCCTGCTGAATGGCGGCTGTTCATTGATTCGTCAAAAGACAGCATAAAAGGTGTTCTTCTTCATAATGGCAACACATTCGCTTCAGTTCCTATTGCTCACTCTGTTATTCTCCAAGAAAAATACGAGAATTTGGCCCTGATTCTTCAGAAGATTCGTTATGATGAGCATAAGTGGATGATTTGTGGAGACTTTAAAATTCTATCCATGCTTTTAGGGCAGCAATCCGGTTTCACCAAATATCCCTGCTTCCTTTGCTTGTGGGATAGCCGGGCCCGTGACCTACACTGGGGGAAAAAAGACTGGCCAATTCGGGAGTATTTGAGACCCGGTGAGAAAAATGTTCTTCATGAGAGCTTGGTACCTCGTGATAAAATTCTATTACCACCTCTCCACATTAAGTTGGGTCTCATTAAGCAATTCATCAAGTCCCTTCCAAAAGATGGTGAGTGCTTTCGGTACCTTTGCTCAAAGTTCCCCCGACTTTCTGAAGCAAAGCTAAAGGAAGGAGTGTTTGTTGGCCCTGATATAAGGAAACTCATTTCAGATGGAGCATTCGCTGAAACGATGTCTGAGAAGGAAAAAGAAGCCTGGGATTCCTTCAAGGATGTTGTTCTCAAATTCTTGGGGAACAGGCGGGATGAGAACTATAAGGATATTGTTGCCAGGATGCTCAATGCCTTCAAAGAACAAGGCTGTAACATGAGCCTGAAAGTCCATTTCTTGCACTCCCATGTGAACTACTTTCCCGAAAACCTGGGGGCGTACAGTGAAGAACAAGGTGAAAGGTTTCACCAGGACATCAAGGACGCAGAGAGAAGGTACCAAGGAAGATGGAACACCACTATGATGGCTGATTTCTGCTGGTTGCTGCTGCGGGAAACCCCAGATGAAAAATACGCCAAGCAGCGCACCAAGAGAAGCATTCGGGGGAAGAAGAAACGGGCCCACCAGGAGATTGATTGACCCAAGAATGACTTTAAAATCTAAACTGTGTTGACAAATATCGTGTTTTTACTAAACTTTGAAATAAAAATTTGCTAGTTATTACCACAGTGTCGGATCTCATTTATTAGAATTTTATTTTCACACCATCGGGTGTTTGTCTTCATGTATTGCAATGGTGCGGTTTGCGTTTTCTATTCTTACATACATACCTGTACAACATTTTTTGCACATTTCTTTGCTTTGCTTTGTGTCTAACCTCGCTCTTATATGCTCAATGTTTGTGCACATGTATGTGGCTGTTTTAAGTGCAGACAATTTTGCTACCATCACAGTGTGTTTTGTTGACATTACTCTATTCTTATGTGCTGCCTTGTTACAATTTTCTTTATTCTTATTTGAATAACTACTAAACAATTAGTATAAAGAATTCATCCAAGAAACTTTTATCTCGATCGCACTCAGTCTGAAACGTTCACCTCAAACTGCTAACCCAATGTAGCAAAAAATCTGTACGTGATGGAGCAAATTGGTTACCAGATTTGTATTCAGCACACCAAAAAACGTAAAAATCAATCGAAACATTAGAGGCAGTTTAAAAAAAAATTTTTTTAGTGTACCTGTGTAATGGTCTATGGACCTTTCCTCCAGGAGCTTGTCCAAAGTTTTTCTAAACCCAGCTACACTAACAGCTTTTACTACATCCTCTGGTAACGAATTACAGAGTTTGATTGCACATAGAGTGAAAAAATATTTTCTCTTATTAGTTTTAAATGGGTTGCACTGTAACTTCATTGCATGTCCCCTAGTCTTTCTACTTTTTGATGGCATAAAGAATCGATCTACGTTTACCCGTTCCACTCTGTTCATTAATTTATAGACCTCTATCATATCTCCCCTCAGCCGTCTCTTTTCCAGGTTGAAGAGCCCTAACCTTTTAAGCCTCTCCTCATAAGTGTATTCCCCTTTACTATTTTGGTGGCTTTTCTCGGCACCTTTTCTAATTCCACTGTATCTTTTTTAAGATACAGCAACCAGAATTGTACACAATATTCAAGGTGCAGTCGCACCATGGAATGATATAGCATGGCTCTCAAGTCTTTCGTAGATTCCTGAATAGGGGAGGATGCAGGCATCATGATATGATTCTGGGAATCTGGGAAAGACATCTGTTATTTCACCCAGCATATTACACCACTTGCATGTTAAGAGAATGTAATGCTTTCTATTCTGGAAGGTTGGATCCCTTCCTCGTAGGGGCCTGAGGGCTACATGTGCGGTCTGTAAACTCTAGCACTGATGGGAAGCCAGTCAGCTTATGGAATCATAGCATTGTTTGTTGCCTCTGCTACACTGTTTGTGGGAAGATTACATAGTTAGAAAGGCCCTCAGGAACTGTGATACTGCAGACTGGCTGAGACTTGCAGTGGCTGCCTATACTGACTGGAAATTGTTGGTTTCTAAGAAAGCAAGGGCCGTGGTAATCTTTAAGTGGTCAGGCATGAGCTAGTCCTGTGTGTGATTGAGGTGAGGAATAACTCCAGCTGGTGGATGGCTACCTTATCAAAGTAGAACCTAATGAGGCACTGCTCATCAACCAGGTCCATGTACAGGGTGAAATGGATTCTTCCTTGCAGCCCTCCTACTCTCCCTGTAGGCCTCATGCAGCATTGCCAACACAAAGTGTTCATTTCCTCCATGCCAGCAAACTCCTACCACCAGCACCCTTTCCACCCCACCATCCAGTGTTTTTCTCACACACCTAATCAATCTCCTTTGCACAGATACACACACCCTTCCACAGACAAACACACACACACATACACACACACAAACACTCACACATGCACACACAAACGAACCAGCAGACACACACACAGAAACTGACACCCACACCCACACAGGGGCTAATTGGACAGCAAATGCACTAGACAGGAAGGCAGAAAGACAAAAATGGCAGTCCTACAGCACAGTAGAAACACAGAACACAGGGAGCCACACAGACACACAACCCTAAGGAACTTCAAACAAAGCTCACAGGACACTTGGCCACAAAGACAGCATATACAGTATGGAGTGGATTTGTTACAATGGCGTTGGAGGCTTGGATTAGATGGGAATGGGACAGGGAGGATTTTGAAAGTGGTCAGACAATGGATAGACCAGGCATAGGGAGACTTTCTGACAGGACACGTATGTGCATACAGATGACAATCAGGAAAGAGGATCAATCGCCAAGTCCAAGCAAAGTCCTCACCTTATTCCACCTTTATTGCATATTTAGTGTGGTATATGCAGAGACAACACCAGGAACTTCAGAAATACATTCTGGATGTAAATATTTCAGAAATGCCCTCGCCACACCTCAAAATGCATCTGGGTTCACAGATAGTGTATTTGGACTTTCAGAAAGCCTTTGACAAGGTCCCTCATCAGAGACCTTTGTCAAAAGAGTCATGGGATAGGAGGCAGTGTACTATTGTGGATCAGGAACTGGTTAAAAGATAAAAAGCAGAGGATAGGGCTAAATGGCCAGTTTTCCCAATGGAGAAAGGTGAATAGTGGTGTACCCCAGGGATCTGTGCTGGGTCCGCTGTTTTTTGACATATTCATACATGACCTGGAAAAGGGAATAACGAGTGAGGTTATCAAATTTGCAGATGACACAAAACTATTTAAAGTTGTTAAAACCCAAGAGGATTGTGGAAAACTGCAAGAGGATCTTGATAAATTGGAAGACTGGCCATCAAAATGGCAGATGAAATTTAATGTGGACAAGTGCAAAGTTATGCACCTAGGGAAGAACAACCCAAACTATGGTTACACAATGCAAGGTTCCACATTAGGAACCACCACCCAGGAAAAAGATTTAGGCATCATTGTGGATAACATGTTAAAATCCTCCACCCAGTTGCAGAGGCGGCCAAGAGAGCAAATAGAATGCTAGGTATCATAAGGAAAGGAATGGAAAATAAAATAAAGGATAATGCCTCTGCATTGTTCCATGGTGCGACTGCACCTTTACTATTGTGTGCAATTCTGGTCGCCCTATCTTAAAAAGGATATAGCATTATTAGTAAAGGTTTAGAGAAGAGCCACCAAAATGGTAAAGGGGATGGAAGGATACTCCTATGAAGAAAGGCTAAAAAGGTTAGGGCTCTTTAACCTGGAATAGAGATGTCTGAGGGGAGATATGATAGAAGTCTATAAATTAATGAACGGAGTAGAACAGGTAAACGTAGATCGATTGTTTACATTATCAGAATATAGAAAGACTAGAAGACATGCAATGAAATTATAGGGTAAACTATTTAAGACAAATAAGAGAAAATATTTTTTCACTCAATCTGTAATTAAACTCTGGAATTTGTTACCAGAGGATGTAGTAAAAGCTGTTAGTGTAGCTGGGTTTAAAAAAGATTTGGACAATTTCCTGGAGGAAAGGTCCATAAACCATTATTAAAAAGGGACCCATGATATCACTGCTTCACCCAATACAAGCATTGTGGAACCTGTGTCTTTTGGGGAAACTGCTAGGTATGCATGACCTAAATTGGCCACTGTTGGAAACAGGATACTGGGCTTGATGGACCTTGGTCTGACCCAGTATGGCATATCTTATGTTCTTATGTTCATGCACTTCTATGCCACCATCTTTCCAAAATGGTGATTTGTATGTGCCCACAACATGCAGGTTTTTCTGGTATCACTGGCATGTCCAAATAGTGTTTAGCCCTTCTAAAATGATTCCCATTGGCTCATATGTGTCTTTATAAAATAGTGCTCAAGTTGGAATCTATTTACCATCTTAAACTAGGCACCTCTTACAAAATTACCTTCCAAATGTACCTGCACTACCAGCAGGCAATTACTGCAGCCTAACTCCTCAATCTCCCTTGATCAGCATCCTGACTTCCTCCAGCCCCCCTCCCCATGAGCCTATATGCACCCTTCTACCAACCTGATAAGGCTAAAGACCTTCTTCCCACTCTCTGATTCCCCCCCCCCCCCAGCACGTATCAGAGGTTAGATGGGGGGGGGGGGGGGTTAGAGTGACCCAGATGTTCTCGCTCCATTGTCAGTACAGGTTTAAAATAGCTCTTATCCCTAATTGCAGTCTTGTGATTTATCCACTATCAGTTAAGCTGCCAAATAACAAAAATAGCTTATTCAGCAGTTGACACCTAGTGGTTAAGCTACCACTGTGGACTTGGGATGATGATGGGGCAGGATTATCTGGGGATCACTTCTGCCTCACTACTAACCCACAAGGGACATTGGGGTGGGGGGGTCAAAGGAGGTCAGAATGTTGATTGTTGGGGACTAAGGTTTTATTCTGTTTTATTCTTTGCAACACACCACAGTACTGAAGAGATGGGAGGGAAATTGGAATACTAATCAAGGGGGTAGGGAATCTTGAGCCTGATTGCAGGGTTGTTGTTTTTAAGTGCATCAGTAGATAGCTTGATGGGCATACCATGCTCCCTGGTGATGTATTTACTAGGTAGCAATGTCAGATTCTAGCCACGCCCCCAACCATTACTGCACAGGCTTTGCATTTAACGCATATCAATTTTTGCACCTAAAACATAGTAACTGCAAAACCTTGCTGCAATTTGATGAACAGGCCACTAAGTATTAATTTATTTACTGCACCCAGTAAATAGACCAAAACATAAATAATATAGTTTTTTTTTCTTTCCTATGATTCATTTCTTTAACTTTGATTTGCTGTGTATATTTACTAGCCTCAAATTTAATTATCTAGAACTTGTTTGGATTCATGCTGGTGTTGCTCAAAGCTATTTAGTTCAAAATTTAATGCCAGGGAATACAATATCAGCTTTATTACCATCTTTGGAAGACAAATGTAGTTTTAATATATTATAATGCCTGCAGCAGAACGAGCACAAATGTGAGGTCATGATTATTAACTCTTGGAACCTGCTAGAAAGCTCTCCATCAATCAAATAATTTTGCCAAGCTCCAAACTCTGATGTAAAAAAATTAGAAGGAAATGTATTTTTATTTGTTTACATGGAAGCCAGATTAAGACAAGTATCACAGACTCAATTCAACTAAACTCAAAATTCTGAAAGAGTATAGCCAATACAACATTTATCCAGTGTGGCAAATAAAATGAGTTCCATCTTCTGTTTAAAAATTGAGGTTTCAAGGCCCCGTATATCTATCAATAAGCCTGCAATCTATACTCTAATGAATTATATTTTCCTCTTTATCACAGTAAGATTGAGCTTCATAATATCTTTTTGAATATTCAGGGAAAATATCTTGCTACCAGCGACATTTGACATTGGATGGAAGGAGCACACTAGACATGCTTCTACTGTAATATCAGATCAAATTAAGGGTGAGAATCCCAAAATATAACAAGGATAATTTACAAAAGAATCTCAGTTGGTTTAGCAGTGCTGTACCTGCAAATGGCCTTTCCTAAAATTGCCTATCCAATATGCTGGTAAATGTGTGTACTACTTGTTCACACAAAAAGTTACCCATATTTAGCAGAGATGTGCCAAGGGATGGAGTTGGGGAGGGAGTTTTACGTAAAAAAATACTTCTGAAAATCCAAGGGGCTTGTTTACAAAGCCGCGGTAGTGGTTCGCGATCGCGATCGCAGCCGCGGCCCCATTGAAATCAATGGGGCCGCGGCTCCGATTACGATCGCAAACCGCTACCGCGGCTTTGTAAACAAGCCCCCAAGTCTCTGTACTTAAATCAACCCTGACAACTTGTATGCACCAGGGAGCAGGTATAAATGGGTATAAAGAGTTTCCTTGAGGCAATTTCCAAAGTGGAAGTATGGGCATATTTTCACCATGGAAATCTGGCTGTGTCCACACAGAGAACATTATGTGCAAACATTTTACCTGTTTGCACAGTTACTAAATTACCCATTTCTATGTGTAAAAGAGTGGCAAAGGATAAATATACCCAGTGCGTATATGCAGGGCTCTTTCATTAATACATAAGGACCATGGGCCAATTTTAGCAGGCAATGTAAAAGGTGATTGTACTCAGAACCTGAGTACTCTCTCAGAAAAAGCCCTGAATATACCTACCCTCTATGCAGATAAATGCATGCAGTGTCATTTCACATATATTTCCATAGACAGTAGGGGAGACATTGCTGAGGGGCATTAGCTTTACTGTCAATTCATATGGTCTACTGAGAGCCAGATTTAACATAGATCCCCTTCTATGAAATGGTGATTTATATAATCTAGTAATTTTGCCTCCCCAGCATGCCGCAATGAGACATTTACCCAATCAATATTCAAGTAACTGAAATCTTCCTTTATTATTGTGTTGTTTCATCCTGGTCAGATAGATGATAGTACTTCCACTGCTATATGTTTACTTTTCACACATGGACTTTAATCCACAGAGATCCCACAGTGCAGTTAGTATCCTGAAGTATTTTGATCCTATTTAACCCTATGCCTTCCATAAAAATGGTGCTATGCTATCACCAGTTCCATCTTCCCTGTAATTTTTGTAGATTGTGTGTTTGAGATGCCTAATACATCAATATCTTCAGTTATTGCCAACAAGTTTATTTTTTTTTTACATTTTTATAAGCTGCTTGCCTCCAAAAGTGCAACCAAAGCTGTGAACAACAAATATAAACTATCTAGCAGTCCATGCATCAATAAATATTAATAATCATGGAATGCATATAAAGAAAAAAAAAGAAAGATTAAATCATGGGACTACAACCATTGTTGGAAAACTCAGTACATCTTATATATATTTTGTAAAAGTTGCCTCAAACAAGATTAATCTTTTTTTTTAAACAGTGAAGCCCTATTTTAGAAGCCGTATTCATGTTTTAAACATGACTTGGCTACATCTACAATGCTATTTTACAAAGGCTATGAAATGCATCTTTCTGCACCTGGCACATCAATCTCTGCTGAGGGCATTCTGAGGACATTTCTGGGTGTGACTTGGGTGGTGCATGCACCTTGTACATACGCTGGAGTTGTGCAGGGTGGATTTTTTAAACATGCTAATCTACATCTGTTATGAATCACAAAGAAAGATCAGAGTTTTATTTCACTTGGAACTGCTGCTGGAGTTGGTGGCTGAAGGAGCTTGGCTTGTGAATCCTTGGCTTGACTGTCATCTGTGTCAATGTAGATGTCTTCAGAGCTAACATTTGTTTCTCTGCAGTGTATCCTGTTCCCTTCTGAAACCTATCCTCCTCCCTGTTTCAAAGACCTCATTGGATTCCCAATCCCTCACCCCCTCTTCCCCTAGCTTTGCTCTCCCACAGCCCCAGTGACACAGTCTCTGGCCCTTGGTGCATCTGTCTCCCTTCTGTCCAGTTGCTTTCTGCCTGTCTGTGTGTGCACCAGTGTTCCCTGCAGCCTCCATGTCTCTGTGTTGTTCCCTGCTGCTTGTATGTATGTGTCCCAGTGTTCTCTGCAGCCTTGTGTTTCTGTGTGCTTCCCAGCTGCCTGTCTGAGTGCTGACTGTTGGCATGATGGTGTGCTGGATGATGTCATCAGCACATCTGACCATTGGGATTCATTGTGGAAGGGGAAAAGTGAAGGGTTCTTCCTTTCCACAGAGCATGAGTTTCAAAATATTGGAAGAAGTGGAAAGTGGCCAGACAGATGGCGGTGCTTATGTCCCAGAGCTAGAGGTGATGATGGAAGTGGAGGTGCCATTCTATTCGGTGTCCATGCATATGGGGACACCAGCAGCACATCTGGCATTGACATGGTTTACAGAAGTAAAGAGGGGGCCATGGCACATGATCTCTGTGTAACCTCATAATGGACTTGCTGAGAGTCTCTTTTGCCTTTAGCTGTCTCTCCTGAAGTTGGATGTAGCATTCCTGGAGGGTGAGTGCCCATCTCAGCAGCTCGGTCTTCCCATCACACTGTGCCTAATGTTAGATATTAAACAGAAAAACCAAAGAGAGGAACAACCTCTCACAAGAACCTCAGGGAACACACAAAGCAAAGGGTAGTGGTGGTCACAAACACTTTATTAATGAAGAAACGCCCCAACGCGTTTCGACAATGCCTTCATCAGGGGGCTGAGAACTGCAAACAATAATAAATAACATAAACATAAATACAATTGCAACATCTAAAATGTAAAAACATTGCAGTTATATAAATAAACTAAAACATATTAAAAACCATCCAAAATGTATACATTAAATCATAAAAAGAATAAATATATATAAAAATAGTTAATAAATGTATAAAAAATGATAATGATGAAGGACAAACAATAACTTAATGAAAAAGAACTTATATTCCAAGCATATATAGCTATTAGAATACTTACATTTATGGTTACCAAATAACACAATGGAACGCACAGTAGAGTACAAACTCATAGTAATAAGTCGATCCTATAGTTGAATAGGCTAAAAAATATTGTAATGTCATAATTAGCATACAAAAATATTTTTACAAAGATAATACTAAAAATGCAACATTCTTCGTAAATAACAGGAAACCCAGAACAAAACTGAAAAGAACCAGACCAGGATAAGATAATAAGGAAACAAATTATATGGATAATTGTGTATAATGTACAATAAAAAAAACAATAATTCATATACAAATATCACAAATATTAAAAGGGGTGAATAAACGAATATGTGAGGAAGAGCCCCAAGGGAAAGAACATGATAAAATGCATACCTATTGTAAAAATGTTCTAAAAGCTGGTAATATTAGTCACAAAAAGTGAACAAATAAATGAGTAATAAAAACCGGCACTATTGCATGGTATGAGTGAAACATAAAAAAACACCAAAATTGATAAAAACCATGACAGACATTATAGCTAAAACAGCAGCAGAGCAATGTGCAACTGAAGTAACTTGTCTCACGATAGACATGAAAACAGCATAAGTACAAAAATGTTGAATGACTTAATAAATACCTTTAGCTTGAATCTGGCCATAAGATTGTAACAATGTGTACTGAGAAACTGATATATAGTTGCACTACCAAAAGGGAACCATATGAGAATACAATCAAAATGAAATTATATTGCATAGATGATGCAATAATAATAATTGGCAAAAAGAAACATGAACCCAATTGTGAGGATTATTTATAATAAATGGTCCTAACATGTTTATGCAAACCAATAAATGAGAACTGCAAAACCGTAGTACTGTAACAAATAAATGCTGCATGTTATAGAAAAAGAGAGATAAAACCATGAATGAAAATCCACACAGCAAATACCTCCTCATATCTCACATTACAGATGGCTATACAATGTTTAAATAGCGATGTACCTGTGCTGTGAGCTGCCTGTACAACAAGACTTTAAATCCTTGAAAGACGTCACAAAAGCGTGCCTTTGAAAGGTCACGAGGCACGTCATGAATATGCATGAGTGACACGTTGTAACTTCACCTCATTCTTTGAATAAATAGATGTAGATCAGCCCCCTCAATAATTTCCTCCTCCTCCTCTTCCAACTGTGAAGTGGCATGGTCAGTATCCTCGGCACCCTGATGTTTCTCTGCACAGGATCTCCTCTACTTTGGCTGCCCTGCCATCATCATCCTGAGTTATAATGGTCTGAGGTAAGGGGGTCTGGCTGTTGTGGTCTGTGCTACTGCCCTCCATTGCATCTGCAGACTCCTCATCTCCTGTAAATAGGATATAATATGCATTCATTCACCATGTTCTTGATGTCTACTCAAGCCATGCCATGTTAATGGTACATGACCTTTCAACACATATATAATGTTCCCTGTAAAATAGTTATCTCCAAGTTATAATGCCCTGTTCAATGTAATTTCAGTTCGTTCAATGTAAACCGCACTGATGCAGAATAGCGTGGTATATAAGAGAATGTAAATAAATAAAAAAAAATAAAAAAAAAATAATCATCTGATAAAGTATTCCTTAGTATATGACAGGTGTTGGCATACTGAGTGGTAGTCATGGCCTCATTGCATTAGCCCTGGCCATGGTGACCTGTACTACACAAGTGAGAGGGCCAGGGTTGCAGGCAGAATCAACATGGAGGGGGTCTGAAATATGTGCCCTCTAGTGTCACACACTCTGCATGTCCTCAGCAAGCCACATGTTCACCATTGCACATTGGTAGTGGGTGCAGAGTCTGGAGGCATCAGTTGCACACATCCCTTCACCATACCTATAGCAAGGCAGATACACTGAAAGCTCACATATCCATGGGTTCAATTCCCACTAGCACTCCTTGTGATTGTGGGCAAGCCATTTAACCCTACTTTGCCTTGGAAGAAAGGCCTGGCAATCTACTTCTAGTCACACTGCCAAGAAAACCCAGGAGCTGCTGGGTCGCCAGGAGTCAGCACTGACTCAAAGGCACACATTGCATTTCATTTTGTGTTGTCCCCATATCAAGGCAGATGTAGCAACACATAGAGAGACTGACAAATGGTGAAACAGCAGTTGGGCAAGATGGTGGTGATTAGCCTGGTGCAGTGATAGGGGACATGGCCAAAAAGAGTGAGGTCTGAAGAGGATTCTGCTCATACACCTCCATAGTAGAAGGTCTTGTAAGTGGTTTATGTGTATCTTGGAATACTCTTTCATATGCTGCTACTACTACTACTACTAATCATTTATATAGCGCTACAAGGCATACACAGTGCTGTACAGGTATATATAAAAGATGGTCCCTTCTCATAAGAGCTTACAATCCCAGTCAAAACAGACAACACAACAGCCGAGGACAAGGATTTATCCAGGGAAAGGTAAGGAAGTAGAAAGGTGACTAAGCAGAACAGGATCCAAAAGCAGCCTCGAAGAGGTGAGCTTTTAGCATGGATTTGAAAAGTGTCAAGAGATGAAGCCTGATGTACAGACTAGTAGTTTTTTCCAGGCATAAGGAACAGCAGGGTGAAAGAAACAAAGTCTGGAGTTGGCAGTGGAAGAAAATGGTACAGACAGAAGAGCAGAGTTCATGAGGAGGGGTGTAGGGAGAGATGAGAGAGGAAAGATAGTGAGGAGCAGCAGAATGAGTGAATTTCTAGGTCAGTAGGAGAAGTTTGAACTGGATATGGAAAGAGATAGGGAGCCAATGAAGTGACGAGAAGCGGGGTTATATGAGCATATCGGGACTGGTGGAAGATAAGCCACACAGCTGAGTTTTGAACAAATTGAAGAGAAGACAGATGATTCAAAGGGAGACTAGCAAGGTAGAGGTTGCAGTAGTCTAGATGGGAGGTGATTAAAGAGTGGATAAGTGTCTTATTAGTGTGTTCAGAAAGGAAGGGGTGAATTTTGCTGATGTTATAGAGAAAGAAACAACAGGTTTTAGCTATCAGTTGAATGTGTATGAAGAAGGGAAGGGAAGAGTCAAAGATGACCCCAAGGTTGCAAGCATAGGAAACAGGGAGTAGTAGAGTGTTATCCATAGAGATTGAGAAAAGAGGAAGGAGGGAGGTTGGTTTAGGGGGGAAAACTTTCTGATACTTCTTCAGTGGTAGTTGGATGCTGTAAAAAGTGCATAACCACGTCAGCCAAGCTGTGCGGGTCACAACCTCTACAAAACAGAGCGAACTGGAGGTGAGGTTTCAAAAGCAACAACTGACCAGTGCAGCTATCCATTCTCAGGGAGTGGGGACAATCTAACTTCAGGCCTGTCACACTATTGATTAGGTTACTATGACCCTGGTCTCCCACCCTGCATGCACCTCTGTCAGGGCATGAGGCATACAGTCCCCCCTTATAGCAGCACCATTTGATGACTTATCTTACTGCAGTACAACCACCATGATGACAAAAGAGAAAGTAACATTGTGTAAAGAAAAAAGTGACATTGTCTGTGCTGGGATCTGCGTTCACACTGGATTTTGCTGTTTCGATCTAGTATTCAGTGCCTGGATAAGGATTTTCAATATCTGAAGAAGCCATATTGGGAAGGAGAAACAAACGGTCATGGTTGTAGTGCAATAAGGGAAGTCATTAAGTGGCGCCGCTGGAGCTGATTGATACATGTATGTAAGACAAATGTGTAAATTTTAATTTGAGTCGGATCTGGTGTGCAATATACAAATAATAAATATGCTGACAATGTACTCGTATAAAGTGCAATGGATTTATATTCATATGAAGAAAGAGGTGTGATGATATATAAAAGTGTTTTTATTATTTTGGAAGGTAAATATATATAAATGATGGATATTTTCAATATAGAGGCTATATACATGTATACATGAGAAATGATAATAAAGCCCTACTTTTAATTTGTGTGTGTTCCAGTTATATACACATGCATTGGGTGGTGCCTGTACGTCCACAATTTCCATTTGTGTCATTCTGAAACTGGTCAAGGGTGGGCAGGTGTATGAGATATGAATGTCCATGGCATCCATTTTAGAAAAGTGGGCGGGGGGAACATGTGGCTAGTCAGCAAGTTTCCCGTTGCAAAACAGGATGCTACTGCTAATGTCTCAGCTGCTTCCAGATTTACTGTAGGTGCAGAGAACAGGCTTTGCTAAGGGCTGACAAGTATGAGGGGTGTACTCTGTGTGTTGTGGGCTGGTTTGTCAACTAAATGTTCCACGACTGCATGTATCCACAGGAGTCTGCCCCCTTCGCCATGGCTGTATGTATGCAGAGGAAGAACAAAGAACTAGTGGGTGAGACAACTCTGTGTATTGCAGTGTCAGATTCTAGCTACTTATGATGATTGCTCTGATTTCCCTGCAGGTGGCAAGCTGCAAAAGAGAGAGTGGAACTCGGGAGGGGTAGGAGGGAGGAGTAGGGAAGGGCTTATAATTGTGTTTTAGTTGTGCTCATCAAAGCCCACCACAGCCCAATATAACCTGTACATAGGGGCATGGGGCCAGAACATTTAGGTTTATATTAACTATACAAAAGCTCATCAGGACCCCACAGCCTATTTTAATTTAAATATGGGGTCAGGGCGGCCAGAGATTTTAGGTGTTTTTTCAATGTATATAGACTCTCATCAAGACCACCATAACCCGTTTTAACTTGTAAATAGGGACAGGAGGTGAAAGACTCACGATAATTTCCTGGCAACTCCCATGTTATCCGTTGTCATGTGGACCTGTCTGTGCCTATGGCATGCTTTAGCTGTGAAATCAAATACAAAAAGTCTTTGATAGATATTCAAAAATCCAAAAATTAATAAATCTGCAATTTAACCTATCTAGAGCAATGACCCTCACTTGGTTTGCAGCTTGTCGTGCTGTGAGGGCTTGACAACTGGCATAATCAACAGGTTCATTGTTGAAGGAGAAGAAATTGAAATTGTGAACAACTTTAATCTACTTGGATCAACTATCAATAAAGAAGCAACAAGCAGTCAAGAAATCAGACAACGCATTGCTCTTGGCAGAATGGCTATGAAAGACCTAGATAAGATCCTCAAGAGCAGCGATGTCTCTCTCCATACAAAGATTTGACTTGTTCAAGCCATGGTATCTTTAATAACATCATATGGATGTGAAAGCTGGACAGTGAAAAAGATAGACAGGAAGAAAATTGATGCCTTTGAATTATGGTGCTGGCAGCGAATACTGTGTATACCATGGACTGCCCGAAGAACAAACCAGTCGGTACTAGAGGAGATCAAACCTAAGCTGTCTTTAGAAGCTCAGATGACAAGACTTCGACTTTCATACTTTGGACACATCATGCGAAGAGAGAGATCATTAGAGAAAGACATCATGCTTGGCAAGATAGAAGGTCAGCACAAAAGAGAAAGGCCAGCAGTGAGATGGATCGATACAATAACAGCAGCTACCGGTACCAGTCTGTCAACAATGAGCCGCCTGACTCAAGAACGAACACAATTTAGGATAGCTATCCAGAGGGTCGCCATGAGTCGACTCCGACTCAACGGCACTTAACAACAACAACAACAGAGCAATGGCTAATATTATGAAAAGGTATATCTCAAAGGGACACTAAAACATCTAATGTTGTTCCAAGTATAGACCTAATTAGAAATTCCATCACCAGGCTCCCCACATGTATATAGCGGCAGAGGAGGATCATGGGCATGGCAGAGGTGGGCCATGACCCTGAAGGAACAGGGCCGATTCCGGTCAAGGTCTTGTACGTCCAGGGTTGAGGAGTTAGATGGGGAACTTATTCCACCTCAGAGGAGTAAGTGGAATAAGTCCTCCTGGAGGTGCACAGCAGCAGCGGAGGACCCCCTCCCCAACCCAGGTGAGTGGCAGCGGGAGGTTCCCCTCAATCTGACCCCAGCCTTGGCAGGTCCTTCCGGGGGTCAGGCAGCAGGGACAGCTTCTTTGAACTTCTGTGGGTAACCGGGGCTCCATGCAGGAGCATTGGGAGGGTTGGATGGAGAGAGCTGGACATGCAATGGGTCTGAATTGGGTACATCCTGCCGTCCAGGACCTTTGCACCTGATTCTTCTCCCATGGGAACATGTACAGTAGCTTCCGCAGATACAGAATCAGGTGCAAATCTGGCCCATCCAGATTTTGGATGTCCGGATAGGCTTGACATCCCCAGTTCAGAATTGGCCTCATAAGGAACAAGCTAGAGGAAATTCAATAGCAAACTTAGCAAAATAGCAAACTGCTACTTAGCTTTAAAAATGTATATCAGCGTTCTTTGGAGACTTGTTATCACCATCCAACCCTACAAAGATCTCCATTTCACAGAACTGCTTCATTGGCGGCCTTTTCCGAAATGCAGCAAGATGTCTCCTCAAGGACCAGTAGAGTCTAATTTGGCATCTGACGTCACCGATCCCTTTAAAATACAAATTTGAACCAATTGAAGGAAAGGGATGGAAAGAATATACTAATCATGTCATTCTACTTCCTAAGGTAGTTCTATATAGAACTGAAATAAGAGAATTCAAAGCAATATCCTAAAAAAGCCCTTCAAAGAAATGCACCACAATCAATTTAATTATTCAATCTGCTAGACTATAATATATTCATCTCAAAAATCCATTTCTGTTAATTTTGCAAAAGCAATTTACCTCTATCGCCTTCACATATATTGGAGGGGATATGGTCAATAAAAGTACATTTCAAATTTAAAAAAACAAATTTGGAACTTCTGGCAATGATTAACTAAGGGTGCATCTTCTTTCACTTTTGATAAACAATATTTATGTTCAGACAAACGCACTCTCAATTGGCTTGTTGTCTTTCCAATGAAGAGTTTTTGACAGGACATAGCAAACCAAAGTGTGTGTGGTAGTCACAGGTGCTTTGTTAAAAGAAAACCCCTATGCATTTTGGGTTTTCTTTTAATAAAACACCTGTGACCACTGCACACATTTCACTTTGCAGTGTCATGTTGTTTCCTGCGAGTGAGCTCGCTCCCTTTGGAGCTTTTGACAGGGGCATCTTATCATGTAACATAGAAACATAGAAACGTAGAAATATGATGACAGAAAAAGACCACATGGCCTATCTGGTCTGTCCTTCCATATCAACAACTACAACAGTCCCCTTTTTACCTTTAGAGATCCTCTGTGTTTGTCCCATGCTTTTTTGAATTCAGTTACTGTCTTCATCTCTACCACCTACACTGGGAGACTAATCGAAGGATCCACTACTCTTTCCGGAAAGAAATATTTCCGCATATCACTCCTGAATCTATCTCCCTTCACCCTCATCCCATGTCCCCCTCATAGCAGAACTTGCTTACAATTGAAAGAGGCTCTCTACCTGAACATTAATGCCACAGAGGTATTTAAACATCTCAATCATAGCACCTCTATCCCGCCTTTCCTCTAAGGTATACATATTAAGATCCTTCAGTCTGTCCTCATATGCTTTATAATGAAGAACACTAATCGTTTTAGTAGCCACCCTATGCACCGACTCCATCCTGTTCACATCCTTTTGAAGGTGTGGTTTCTAGAATTGCACACTATACTCCAAATGAGGTTGCACCAAAGACTTATAGAGAGGCATTATCACCTCCTTTTTACTGCTAGCCATTCCTCTCCGTATGCACCCAAGCATCCTTCTAGCTTTTGCCATCGCCTTTTCTACCTGTTTAGCTACTTTAAGATCATCAGACACAACCACGCCTAGGTCCCGCTCTTCTTTAGTGGACAAAAGTACTTCACCCCCTATACTATATTGCTCCCTTGGACTGCTGCAGCCCAAATGCATGACCTTACATTTTTTAACATTAAATCCCAGCTGCCAAATTCTAGACCATTCTTCAAGCTTAGCTAGATCCCTCCTCATGTTATCTACACCTTCCTGAGTGTCTACTCTATTGCAGATTTTGGTATCATCGGCAAAGAGGCAAACCTTATCCAACAGCCCTTCCGCTATATCACTAACAAAGATGTTAAAAAGAATCGGACGAAGGACAGATCCCTGGGGCACACCACTGGTAACATCCTTCTCCTCAGAGTGAGCTCCATTTACTTGTACTTTTTGTCGCCTCCCACCCAACCAATTTCTAACCCAAGCAGTAACTTTAGGGTCCATCCCTAGGGTGCTCAGTTTGTTTATAAGTCGCCTGTGAGGAACAGTGTGAAAGGCTTTACTGAAATCTAAATACACCACATCTAGAGCTCTCCCTCGGTCCAACTCCCTGGTCACCCAGTCAAAGAAATCAATCAGATTTGTCTGACAAGACCTGCCTCTGGTGAATCCATGTTGCCTCGGATCCTGTAATCCGCTGGACTCCAGAAACCTCACTATTTTCTCTTTCAGCAGTGTTTGCAATAATTTACTCACCACCGAAGATAAACAAACCGGCCTGTAGTTTTCAACCACATCCTTACTTCTGCTTTTGTGTAAAGGCACCACATGAGCCTCTCTCCAGTCCTTTGGCACCACTCTCGACTCTAACGAGGCATTGAAAAGGTCAGTCTGTGGAGAAGCTAGAATGTCCCCAAATTCCCTCAGTATTCTCGGGTGTATCCCATCTGGTCCCATCGCTTTGTCTACTTTAAGTTGAGCTAGTTTCTCATGAACACAGTCTTCTGAAAATTGTTCAAGATGTCCCTCGCTTCTGTTCCTATTTGTGGGTGTTTTCTGAGGTCCTGCTCCTGGTTCTTCATCTGTGAACACAGAACAAAAATATTTGTTAAGCAATTCCGCTTTATCCTTATCAGCTTCTACATATTCCTCCACTGCACCCTTGAGTCTGACAATACCATTTTTGCCCTTCGTCTTCTCACTAATATATCAGAAAAATGTCTTATCCCCCCATTTTATTGCATTGGTTATTTCCTCCTCCTTTTGAATCTTTGCCTTCTTGACTACTTTGCTAGCTTCTCTAAGTTTTTCCAAATACAGATGCCTGTCTTCCTCTCTCTGTGATCTCTTGTTTATTCATGAAGGCCTCCCTCTTTTTCTTCACTTTTTCAGCTACTTCTTTCGAAAACCATAACGGTCTCCTTTTCCTTTTACCTTTATTTACCATTTTAACAAAAAGGTTGGTTGCCCTTAAAATATCCCCTTTCAGTTTTGCCCACTGTTTTTCTACATTCCCCAGCTGTTCCCATCCCACTAACGACTCCCTGAGGTATTGGCCCATCTTCGCAAAATTAGTCTTCCTAAAGTCTAAGATCCTCACCTTTGAATGGATTCTAACAGCCCTAGTCCTAATACTGAACCACACCATTGGTGATCACTGGATGCAAAATGATCTCCCACTACAACATCAGAAACACTTTCACCATTGGTAAGCACCAAGTCCAGTATGGCCCTTCACGTGTGGGGTCTGTTACCAATTGCCTGAATAGTTCTCCCTGTAGAGAATCCAGGATCTCCTTACTTCTAGATGATACTGCAGCAGGAATGTGCCAATCAACATCTGGCATATTGAAATCTCCTATCAGTAGCACTTCCCCTTTCCTAGCAATGCTGTGTATGTCTTCAATTAACTCTCTGTCCACCTCTTCCTTTTGTGAGGGAGGTCTGTATATCACACCAATGCAAATAGATTTCTCTTTCCCTCTTTCTAGTTTAACCCACAATGCCCCCTCTCTCCCTTTTAAGCTCTGTAATTCCAAAGCTTGTGATAAGGAAGCTTATCATAGCTCAGGTAGGAGCTATAGAAAAGATGATGTGACTCTGAACAAGCAACCTGTCAGTTCTGGTAGAAGTAAGAAAACAGAGTTTTCAAATAAAAGACTACCAGTCCCAGAATGCACCAGGTTTCCAGCAGCCATGAGAGGGGCTGAAGTGAGAAAACGTGTGTGCAATCAAGAGAGCTATGAGGTAATCCCTAAGCACTCATCTCAAAGGGCAGTGCCTGATTCAACACAGCTGCGCTGTGTTAGGGAGGAGCACACATTAAGACAGAATAAGAATAGAGCTTATTCTACAGATAACAGCTTCAGGAAAATATACAGCAACGGCTACAAGCACCAACATCACTTGGAGAAACAGAAGCCAAGCCAAGCGGATAGAGAGAGAAGGAAACTCTCTGGAAGGAAGAGAAGAAAGGCCATTGGCAGGTCTGGGAGAGTCCAAGGCAGTACCTATACTGGGAGGTATTCCAAATGCCAGCAGAGTCCATTGGACTGGAGTCAGCCAGAGGAATGGAATGGCAGAGATAGGAATCACCAGTGGCTACCTGGAAGAGAGAAGACTGCACGTGGAAAGGACTTTCAGACCTATGCCAGAAGGTATGTGAGGAAAGATCCAGTGTCCAGGGATCAAGATTGGAAGGCTGGACATCAGAACTGGATTACATACTGGCCAGGCTATACAGAGAGGAATTATGATAGCAGGAGAGGCTCAGGTATGAACACTGATCCAGACCCTATCCATAATAGTGAATGGCAGCAAGGGAATAAGCATTCTCATGATAGTGCCTTAATGAAAGACTCGTCTGTGCCAATGTATGATAGTGACCCTATGCTGATTGATGAAGGGGGAGATACAGCAGATGAAACTATTCATTACATGGACTGTTCTCTATCTAAATGCTATTGCTAGCTTTCTGTGAGCAAACACCTCAGCCATCACAAAGAAACCTAACTTTGTTCTTTATTTCCACTGCAAACAGCTCTTAAAGCAGGATTTGGGTTCACACAGTAGCAGCCAGCCAGCTAAAGGCTTTCAGCTGGTCAATTGATAGTAATTAAAGCTGCACCTGATTGTGTGTGTGAGCAAGGGAGAATCACTGCTGGAACTGTATGGAAAATAAGCAGAAGTTAACCTAACAAGCAAAGTTCATTTATTTCTTTGTGCCTTTTTATTTGGTAATTATTTGCTAAGAGAACATTAGCTAATTGCCTGACAAGCTGAAGGTTGTTTTCTGATTTGCTTTGTGACTTTATGTTATCCATTTACACACTGCAAGCAAGTATCCTCATTTATATTGCTACCAAGCATATTTGTGCTGGGTGAATTAAACCCCATCAATAAAAGAAGTATTTTATTGGCCTTACCACTGGTATCACAACTCAATTATTGTCTTCAGCTGTGTTTGGGAGTGAAAGAACTACATTACCCACAATACCTTGCAAGAATCATATGAATATATGCATCGTCAAGATTGTGTAAGTTCTCACCCTAGGCAGCCGTCTGACAAGCTTTAATAGTAGTTTTTACATACAGTGCCACTCCTCCTTCCCTTCTTCCTACCCTGTCCTTTCTGAATAAAGTATAGCCAGGTATAGTTACATCCCAATCATGGTTTTCTGTGAACCATGTTTCTGTAACTGTCACTAAATCCAAGTCAGCCACTCCCACCAAAGCTTCAACATCAGGGATCTTATTTCCCATGCTATGGGCATTTATACACACTGCTTTCCATATGTTACCCCTGTTACCCATTTCCATAAAGGTATTTAATGTATCACCTACTTGTGGGCTTTCACTTACCTAGGGGCTTTCTTCACCCATCCCCAATGAATCTAGTTTAAAGCCCTCTTCAGTAGATTAGCCAGTCTACTACCCAAGATGCGTTGACCTTTCTTGGACAGATGGATGCCATCTCTGCTCTGAACCCCTTGGAACTGCATCCCATGGTCTAGGAAACCAAAACGCGCTCGATGACACCATCCATGCAGCCATGCATTCATCTCCAGGATGAGAGCCTCTCTGCCTTGGCCTTTACTCTCAACAGGGAGGATTGAAGGGAACACCACCTGTGCACCTAGCTGCTTCACCCTCTGTCCCAGAGCCATGAAGTCACTTTTGATACATTCCGAGGTATACCTGGCAGTATCATTTGTTCCAACATGGATTAGCAACATTGGGTAATAGTCAGTGGGCTTGATGAGTCTCGGCAAACTCTCCGTAACATCTTGGATTTTGGCAACAGGCAGATAGCATACCTCTCTGGACATCAAGTCTGGTCGGCAGATGGACGCCTCAGTACCCCTCAAAAGAGAGTCTCCAACCACCACTACCCTTCGTTTCCTTCTGGTCACTGATTCTGCAACTTTGGGGTACTTGAGCTCTGGTTCTTCCCTTTCCAGGGATGCTTTCACCTCCTCCACTTCCAGGGCTGCATAATGGTTCTTCAATTCAAGAGCTGGAGAAGTTGGATTGGTGATTTTGCAGGCCCTGGTGACTTGTGTCCAACCATCGACATTCTGTTGGCACCCATCTTCTCCTGTGCTGGAGAGCTTGCTTGCTGCAAGAAGCATCTCATCAATGTACTTCTCACTGTCTTGAATGCTCCTCAGCCTCGCCACCTCCTCTCTGAGTTCCTCCACTTGTTTCCTCAGAGCTTCAGCATGCAGGCACCCTGCACATGGAACCGGTCCTTCAACTGGCATTAGGACCTCTGTCTGGACCGAGGCAGAAGCTGTAACGGGGGCAACAACTTTAGCGATATGATTTTTCCCAGCCATTGTTCTGTTCGTGGAGCTTAGGTATCTGTTAAAGCAAAAGAGAGAGATCTACCAAGTACCAGCCGGTTTCCCAGCTGTCCTTACAGAGAAAATGCAGTTAAATCTCTTTAATTATATTCAAAATGTGCTGGTCCAATTCTCTGTGATTTGTTAATTGGGGAGGTGCCCTATAAAGCAAGATTGCTCACTAGGGGTGGGTGGGAGACGTGGTGGGTATTGAGGGAACTAACACCTGATTAGGTGTTAGCAGTTTCCAAAACTGAGGAGGTTACTAGAGTTCAGCAACCTACTGTGTTCAAGGAAAGTTCCACTAAAGCACCAAAAAGAAAGTAACCTTGCTTTAAAAATATACAAAAAAACCCTTTTAAGAGCTCCATGTCCGAGAGCTAGCAATTTAATATAATAAAATAAACCCTCAAATCCTTACTGTTGGTTGATCTGTAGAGCCCTTGTTAGGAAAGCCTCAACAGGGCAGGACACTGGAGCCTTGTATGCAGGCCTCAGCTGCTCTAAGGTAATCAGGCCCACTAACTCCTGATTAGGTGTTAGCAGTTTCCAAAACTGAGGAGGTTACTAGAGTTCAGCAACCTACTGTGCTCTAGGAAAGTTCCACTAAAGCACCAAAAAGAAAGTAACCTTGCTTTAAAATTATACAAAAAACCCTTTTAAGAGCTCCCAGTCAGAGAGCTAGCAATTTAATATAATAAAATAAACCCTCAAATCCTTACTGTTGGTTGATCTGTAGAGCCCTTGTTAGGAAAGACTACATAAGTAGAAAGGCATGAGGACACAAATCTTAAAGTAATCATCCTAGTACCAACAATAAACTGCATACCCTCATCCATAATGATATAGCATTGGCATCTGCTGCATGATGTGATGATGACTCCCTCTGCACATACTGTGTGCACAATAGCTGCCCAATGGGGATGTAGGAGCTGTGGGCTGCTGCAGAGTGAATGGATGGATAATAAATGGCAGTCCACAGATTTTATTTTATTTATTTATTTATTTATACATTTTTCTATACCGCCTCTTCCAGAGATCAGAGGCGGTTTACAGGTAACAAAACGTTAATAATAGCAAGCTATTATTTTTACAGGGAACGATTGTAGAACATTTTAAAAATTTAACTCTTAACATGAAAACAGGTGGAACTGGTGGCAAATTAATGCCGCGCCCTATAACTAATTACATTCAAAATTACATCATCTAACTATTTACATAAGTGGCAAACAAATATATTCAAAGTTGGGTGATCTAGGTGGCATTATAGCTGTGTAAGAAGTGTGGGTGTGTGCTTTGTCTATGTAGGATCAGAGTATGGTTGTTGGTCAGTGCTGGTCTGTGAATTCTGAACATCATCATGTTGAAGGGTGTGATAGTGCTGGGTAAATAGATAGGTTTTTAGTTCCTTTCTAAATGGTTGAAGGTCTTTAATTTCTCTTAGCTCGACTGGGAGCTTGTTCCACAATGTAGGAGCAAAGAACAAGAAAGCAGTGTTGCTTGTCTTCTGTCTTGTCTTTCGAATGGTATCCGGAATTAGTAATATGTGTAGATTCACTCTTTGAATGATATCTGGAACTAGTAACATGTGTAGATTCACTCTTCTTCTTGACCTGACCAGATGTGATGATAGTTGTATAGACATTACGGGCATAGACAACCAACCCCTTGGCAGTAATCCATGTCTTACTATGTACTGTGAGAAGATATGTCAGTGAGGTATGGAGACAAGGTGTGCATCTTCAGACACTGTCTGCATGCTGACATGGGTGTAGGTAGGCCCTCACCAGACTTGTGTCCACATACGTGTGTCAGTTCCCACTGGCCACCTCTTCCCCTGGATCATCTTGTAGATAGTAACATAGTAACATAGTATACGATGGCAGATAAAGACCAGTATGGTCCATCTAGTCTGCCCAGCAAGGCAGCAAGAGTAAGTGCACTTGCCGCTCCGTGCAAGTCACCTCTTCCGATGCCTTTGTTTAGGGGTGTACCCACCGCTCCGTGTAGGTCACCCCTATTTGTTCAGATATAAGAGATAGTTATGCTTATTTTGAATTTATCCTATTGCTATAAAGGGATCGACTGTATCTGTCCCATGCCATTTTGAATTCTGTCACTGTGTTTGCCCCCATCACTTCCATCAGGAGGGCATTCCAAGCATCTATCACCCTTTCAGTGAAAAAGTATTTCCTGACATTGCCTTTTAGTTTATCCCCCTGCAACTTCATGTTACGTCCTCTGGTTTTATAGCTTCCCCGTCTTTGGAAGAGGTTTGTTTGTCCATTAATACTCTTTAAGTATTTAAAGGTCTGAATCATATCTCCCCTATCTCTCCTCTCCTCCAGAGTGTGCATATTTAGGTCTTCAAGTCTCATCTCATAAGTCTTCTGATGCAGGCTCCAAATCATTTTGGCCTCCTTCCTTTGAACCGCTTCCAGCCTTTTTATATCCTTTGTGAGATATGGTCTCCAAAACTGAACACAATATTCCAAGTGAGGCCTAACCAGCAACTTGTACAGTGGCATCAGTACCTCTACCTTTCTGCTGGTAATTCCTCTCTGTATGTAACCCAGCATCCTTCTGGATTTTGCCACCACCTTGTCACACTCTTTCGCCACTTTAAGATCATCAGAAACAATCACACCGAGGTCTTTCTCCTGGTCAGTGCACATCGATCTCTTGCCCCCTATCGCCTACAATACCCTTCGATTTCTGCTTCCCAAGTGCATTACACTGCGTTTCTTTACATTTAAACGTAACTGCCAAGCATTAGACCATTCTTCCAGATTTTGTAGATCTATCCTCATATTATCCACTCCCTCAGGGGAGTCCACTCTATTGCAAATTTTGGTGTCATCATCAAAAAGATAGACTTTTCCATTCAGCCCTTTGGCAATATCACCCATGAATATATTGAACAGTACCGGTCCCAAGACTGAACCCTGGAACACACCACTAATCACCTTCCTTTCATCTGAGTAAGTTCCGTTTACCATCACCCTCTGTTGTCTGTCAGATGATGACAATGGCATTGTGCTAGAGGGAGAAGGAGAGTAGGGACATGTGCTGTACCCCTGGAGGGCAGTTTAGACCCAAATATCTCTGTGTGAAGGAGGGTTGTGATGGTTGAGGTCCCAGGCCCATGCAATGGTCATATGCTTGGTCAGTTTCTCCAGGATACCATGGTATGGCTGGAGCAGTTTTAACAGGAGCAGTATGGGAGAGGGCTGGAGAGGCTCAGTCACCATTTGCTGCAATGGTTCAGCAGCCTGTAAACCTGCCTCTTCTGACTCACTCTCACTCTCCTTCATCTTTAGCACCCCTTCTACTTCAGGCTCTGGCTCTTGAACATGCTGTGCCTCCCTAGAGGTTGCTCCTCCTACAGTCCTTGCAGCCTCATAGGCATGCAGCTGTTCTTCCTGCCACTGCTCCTTAACAAGAATGATAAATACAATAGAATATTGTTCATCCTCTCCTCCCTCCTCCCCTTACATAGCCATCACCCTTGCAAGGAGCCACTGTTGCTTCTTCTGCTGCTGCTGATTCTTCTATCTGCCTCATTGATGATGGTGGTTGAGGTGCTGCTGGTGGTACTGCACTGTCTGCCATTGGGGGTTATCTCGAGGCAAGAATAGCGAGGATGGACGTCCCATTACTACCAGTTGTGCAGGGAAGTTAGTCAGGGGCAGGGAAGAGGTGGCCTAGGGGTGGAAAGTGGGTGGGCAGTGGGAAGTCACCGGCCCCGGATGAACAGGGCCGATTCTGATGTCGGCCCTGTTCTTCCAGGGCCAACAAAATGTCCAGGGAAGTTATTCCCCTTTCCTAGATGTGTCATTTTGGCATCTCTGGGGTACAGAAGGCACTGGGGGAGGGGGAAAGTTAATTCAAGGCAGCTAGACCCTGGCCTTAGGAGGCCAGATCGGGGGTTTATTTTATTTATTTATTTATTTATTTAACATTTTTTATATACCGCACTATTCATCATCAGTGCGGTTTACATTGAACAACAACATACCTGTCAGTACATGACTGATCTAGGTTTACAGATAACAGGGAAAATCAACTGGGTGTGAACTGGGGAATAACTATCTAAATAATTATACATAATTATATATACATTGAATAGGTTACAACAAGATTTGATATTTGATAAGAATACAGTGTTTTCACATTTTGATCTTTTGTTCTGGGTTGTTGTTATGTGTAGTAGTTTTCTGAGTAATACGGGAGCCGGTTTTATTGTGTGTATGGTAGCTTGAAGTGTAAAGTGAATAAATAGTGCTTGATGGACTTTCTAAATTGAGTGATATCCCTGATTGATCTGATGTTTGGAGGTAGTCTGTTCCAGCACTGGGGAGCATAGGACACAAAAGCTCTGTTAGTAGTTTGTTGTGTCCATTTTGTGGAGATACTAGGAGTAACTAGTGTGTTTTCTGCTACTAGTCTCCTGGGTCTGTTGTTTGGTGTGTGGGTGATGAGATTTGAGATCGATGCAGGAGATAAATTATTAATAGCCTTGAATGTGATGAGGAGGGTTTTGTATGTTATTCTGCAATTTATCGGAAGCCAGTGCAGATCGATCAGTATTGGTGTTATATGATCTCTTATAGAAGCTCCAGATAGGATGCGGGCTGCTGCGTTCATCGCCAGTTGAAGTGGATTTAGTGTGTTCTTGGGGAGACCATGAAGGATGATATTTGCATAGTCGAAATGCGGTGTGACTATTGCTTGGAAAACTGTACGGAAGTCCTTGGTCTCCATCATTGGTTTCAGGTGGCGCAGTGTTTTTAGTTTGTAGTAAATTGATTTTACTGTGTTCTTTATGTGCTCTTTAAGATTGAGTTGTTGATCAAGTATCACACCGAGGTACTTTATGGAGGCCTTGATTGGGAGTTCTGCGTCTCTTACTGTGAGGGTGGTTGGCGGAGCAAATTGCTTGTTTCTTGTTGCTATGAGTACTTCGGTTTTCTTGAAGTTTATTCTCATGTTTTGATTGAGGAGCCAGTCAGTTATTGCATTGAAACAGTTGATTAGTGGAGAGTAGTCGGGATTTGATATATTGATCGGTGTGAATATTAGCACGTCATCTGCGTACAATAGGCAAGATATACCGAAATCTCTGGTGATTTGGCAGATAGGCTGCATGTATATATTAAAAAGCAATGCAGATAGAGATGAGCCTTGAGGTACTCCCTGTTTCTGTTTGAAGGGTTCAGAAGTAATGTTGCCTGTACGGACCTGTTGCCAGCGCTCATCTAAGTAAGATTTGCACCAGTTCCAGGCTTGGTTGCGGATGCCTTTTCGTGGAGTCTAGCTAGCGTGATCTTATGGTCGACTGAGTCGAATGCCGCTGATATGTCCAGAAAAATCATTGCAATGGCCATGTGAATGTTGTCAATCCCACAAATGAGTTTGTTAAGTAGTGAAGTCATGAGTGTTTCTGTTCCGTGAGCTTCTCGGAATCCGTGTTGGCATGGGTCCAACGGGGCTGCTGTATCAATGTGGTGTTGGATCTGCCTCTGAGTTTCCTTTTCAAGTATCTTGGCTAGATAGGGAATGCTGGAGATTGGGCGGTAGGATTCTTCCTTTGTTGGGTCCATCTGGTTGTTTTTTAGCAGAGGGCGAATTGATGTTTGTTTAAGGGCGGTAGGGAAGATGCCAGTTAGGTAGGAGATATTTGCGATCTTAGCTATGTAAGGGCTAAGCTCGGCACGTAAGGTTTTGATCCAGTGTGCTGGACATGGGTCATTTGGTGCTGTGGTGGTGTTTATGGTAGCGATAATTTCTTCGATGGTTTTTCTTGATGGTGGTGAGAATTTATCGAGTGATGCTTGGGCCTGTGGGAGTTGGGGTTGGACTGCAGAGAATTAACTTTTTGTATGGCAGCACCAACCACTGCTATCCTTTGCTTCCTTGTGGTCACTGATTCTGCAACTTTGGGGTACTTGAGCTCTGGTTCTTCCCTTTCGAGGGATGCGTGCACTTCCTCCATTTCTAAGGCTGCATAATGGTTCTTCAATTCAAGGGCTGGAAGAGTTGGAATGGTAATTCTGCAGGCCCTGGTGACTTGCGTCCAACCTTCGTCATTCTGTAGGCTCCTCTGCTGGAGTGCTTTAATGTTATAAGAAATGTGTAACCTAAGTCAAAAAACTGACGTGTGTAAATCTGCAAATGTCGGAAATATAGCCTTGAGACAGCGTGCTATCTCTTGTAGCTAATGTTCCATTTTACTCAAAATATTGAGCTCATATAAGAGCTTACGATAAATAAGGTTTAACACCACTTAAAAGTGTCACCAATAATATAATGTCATAAAACACTGTAAGGTTTTGAGACCAAGGGCCAAAGCAATTCACTGTTAACAGGGTACTTAACTGAAGCCTCTCCACCATACGGCCAAAGTCCCGTTGTATCAAAGTCCGCAAGTAGCCCCAATTCACTTCCTTTGGAAATTATTCAAGGGTTAAAAGTTGTAGAAAAGTTTCTTCAAAGTAGTAAATCAGCACATTTAAGTAGCCAAATAGCAGACACAGTACTGCGTTTCAGGCGAGTCAATGTCTTTCGCCCTGTTTCAACGCTCACCAGCTACATCCACTCCCTTCATTCTTGCTGATTCAAGAGTAAGACGCCAGCGCATGCTCAATAGCAATCAGAATCAGAAAACAGGAACTCAGTTTAAATAGCCAAAAGGCATGGGCTGTCCGTTAGCTTTTAAAATGATACACACACTCAGAGTAAAGATGACCATTCTAGTTCTTTATTTAAACCCGAAGGTTGTACTGTTGACCAACGGAAAATCCATTGTTGTTCCAATAATTGGAGCTGCTGCTCACGATCACCCCCCCGAGGGTGTGCAGGAACATGATCTAAAATTCTCCACAAAAAATCTTCAAATTTTGGCTATTTAAACTATTTTAGAATCTTAAAAACAAACAAAAATAATCTGAAACTCCATTCTATGAGCAATTGGAAGCCAATGAAGCACCTTGAGTACTAGTAAAATGAGATCATATGCTTTTATTCCTAACAGTTTTTGAAAGGAAGATGGACAGTATTTTTATGCTAATACTCCAGCTGCATTTGACAAAATCTGTGTTTTTTGCTGGAAGATATTGTACATTTGTGTGACAAATTGAATATGCTCCTGACCCCTGATGCAGGCAACTAGCTGAAACTTGCCTGTGTCGAGTCATTAATAAAATTCACCTGTCCCTATATTGGATGATTTGGCCTGGTTTCTTTTCCACTGTGTGTTTTTATCATTTCAGAACTAGCTTATCCTTTCCTCTACATTTTTTTTTGATAGCCACACCTCTGCCACTTCCCTCATAGGGGGTTATTCTGAGCCATGAATAGACAGGATGGACACCCCGACAGGAAGTCCATCCTTGCTATTCATGGCTTCACCTACCCTCTAATCACTTTCCCGCTGCTTGTGGGGGGAAGTTAGATGGGGGAGGAGAGTGGGCGGGCAGTGGGCGGTCACTGACCCTAGACGTACAGGACCAATTCTAATGTTGGCCCTGTACATCCAGGGTTGGCAAAATGTCTGGGGAAATTATTCCACCTCTGAGGTGGAATAACTTCCCTGGACGTTCGTTTTGGAAGGCCCAGGGCGTGAATTCAGCAGGAGGGGGCCAGGGTTTATTCCCCGCAGCCCGACCCTGGCCTTAGGAGGCCAGATCAGGGGTTGAGCTGCTAGAAATAAACTCTTGTTCTTGGTGGCCTGCATCACAGCTTTTAAATGGAGCCAGTGTGCCATGGCAAGATGACACCATGGCGCTGCAGCTCCATTTTAAAAGCTCTGACTGAGTTAGCTGGGTGCAGTCCTGCACGTGCAGGTTGGACAGAATCACTGTCCCGACCTGCACATACAGGACTGTTCGTGATTCTGATCCCGTGGGGCCAAATGTGCCCCATGGGATCGGAATCGCGATCCCCTCTGTGCATCCGGTTCATACCGAATGCACAGAGGGTATCTACGTCTGTAACAGAATCGGGCACATAGTGAATAATTTGGACTCTCTTTCTTTGGCTTCAGCAAGCTATATCTACACAATGGCAAAGTTCTTTTCAACAGGTCTGTCTTATCTTCACTTGTTGCAACTGAAACTGTGGCCTAGTAGTTGGGGCAAGTTGTGTTATGCTGGAGAGCCAGGGGTTTGAATCCCACTAGAGGATAGCAACCTGAGGCTGGAGGGACCAGAGTCCCTGCTGCTACTAGTGGTCTTGGGCAAGCCACTTAACTCTCTGTTGCCTCATTTATAAAACATAGATTGTGAGCTCTTTGCGGACAAGGGAAATATTGAATGTACACTGCTTTGATGCTGTGAAAAGCAATATATAAGCACGATTAAATAAATACGCCCCAGATCACTGTGGCTCTGATTGATGAAACAGCTGAATTTAAAGGGTCTTACAGCTCCTCCTCCTGCTCAGTTACCTAGGAGATTGCCCCCTTTTCTTGTTTGATTGACAGCTTCCTGGATTTCTGGGAGTCTATCTACTATTTGCTTTCAGGCATTTCTTAGGTAATAGTATGCCTCGGAACTTAATTTAGGAGTATTGTCTTGGATTAAGATGAATATTCAGTGAAGTACCTCAGCAAAAAATAGAGGCCAAGAGAAAATATGCAATGATAAAGAATGCCCAACATTTAAATGGACTGTAAAATCTTTCTGATATTATTTATCAGGGTGATCGTTTACCTAGTCACTACCATTCTCCATTGAAATTGGTTAATTTTGAATCTTATGAAAAATAGCAATGACTAGTTAACATGATTTATTTATTTTATTTATTTATTTATTTAACTATTTCTTTTATACCGCCCCTTCCAGAGATCAAGGGCGGTTTACATATAACAGATTAACAGTCTTGTACACAATTTGTGTACCTTTTACATAGAACAGTAGAAATCAACTATTTACATTGAACAGTAAATATAAACTTTGTAGGTATTGTAACAAAAAACAACTTGAAGGTATTAAAGCAAAATCTTTGTAGGTATTAAAGCAAACATATCAAACTTTGTACAAAAGTATATTTACATCGTGTAGTGTGTGTGGTGTATGGGGTAGAGATTGGCGTAGGTGCTGGAATTTAGTTCCTTTTATTTTTGTCATCTTTGGGGCGTGTGTGGGGGGGACAGGCTTGTGGTTACATTGTTGGGGTTAAGGGAGTTTGTGCATGGGTGCCCACATTTGTGGTAGAGCTGGCTTTGGGGGAGTAGGGGATTTCGAAGTGTTCAGTGAACAGGTAGGTCTTTAATTCTTTTCTGAATTGGATGAGGTCTCTTATGGTGCGAAGTTCAATAGGGAGGTCGTTCCAGAGTGTAGGAGCAGTGAATGAGAATGCTCTAGAGCTAGTGGTATTCTTGGTTTTACAGATGGCTTTAGGTATGATGAGGGAGTGGGCTGCGTTTTGTCTGAGGGTCCTTGTCGATGTTGGAGATTGCAGTAATGTGGTTAAGTGTGAGGGGGCTATGTCGTTTATGAGTTTATAGGTTGTTAGGATAATTTTGTATTTGATTCGGCTGTTTATAGGAAGCCAGTGGAGTTCCAGCAGTATTGGGGTTATGTGGTCTGTTAGGCGGGCTTTAGCAATTACTTTTGCACAGATGTTTTGTGCTCTTTGTAGAAGGTATGTACTTTTTTGAGGGAGGCCTATTAGGAGACTATTGCAATAGTCGAAGTGAGGGGTGATCAGTGTACTTACTACGGATCTAAAGTCTTGTGTTTCAAGGAGTGGCCTTAGGTGCTGAATAGTTTTGAGTTTGTAGAAAATGGTTTTTACTGTTTGTTTTATGTGTGGCAGCATGGATAGGGTGTGGTCTATTATTACCCCTAAGTATTTTACCTGTTTTCTGACAGGTATTGAAGTTTTGTTGATTGTGATTGTTTCCGGGTAAGTGTTCTCAGTCATAGAAGATCTTGTTACAAACATTGCCTCAGTTTTTTTGAGATTTATGCTGAGGTAGTTCGTTTCCATCCAGGAGGAGGTCTCGGCCATGCATTTGGATAGAGAGTCATATGTATGGTTTTTAGTGGTTATGGGGATAGCTAGCATGATATCATCAGCATATATAAAATGGTTAATCCTGTGTTTTTTAAATATGTTTGTTATCGGTTGCAGATACAAGTTCAGATACAACATGATGGTATATGGTATAGAAAACGTATGATTATGAAGTGGTCCATAGAACAAAGACCTCATTAATGCAGATTTTTTATCATGAGAGAATATGGAAATAAACTGTAATTTAGTAAAGGAGACACTACAACCTCAGAAGAAAGGAGGAGGTATGTAATGGTATTTTTGGGCTTAGTGGAATAATATAAATAGTTCATCCCTAAGTTCTACAGAAATTGCCTTGGCTGTGTAAGAATTATAAAAAAATGCAAGCCCAAATCAATTGAAGTGGAATGCATAGTGTGAGCAGGCATTCAATGGGTTAAAAAGTGATCTTTGTTGGGAACCAGTTTTACATAATATGGACTTCTGAAAAGACTTTGGGATATGTTTACAAACACTTAGTGCATGTTAACACCCGTTGGCACATGCTATCTGCCATGATGGCAGCAGATGGTCATGAGTTAGCTCCATTAGTGCATTCTAAGAGTTCATAAACCTGCCCCTTTTTATTACAAATGAATGCCTCAGAATTTGGGTTAGGAACAGT
Organism: Ichthyophis bannanicus; assembly: GCA_033557465.1. NCBI lineage: Eukaryota > Metazoa > Chordata > Amphibia > Gymnophiona > Ichthyophiidae > Ichthyophis > Ichthyophis bannanicus. The sequence continues at coordinate 429,045,883 of CM066032.1, forward strand.
GTTGTCACAGAATATATACCTCTCCCTTTTTTTCTGAGGTTTTTATTTCCACTCCTAATATTGATCACTAGCTTTTCCTTTGTGCAAGAGTCATAAAATGTCCATTGCTATCTATTCCAAAGGTTCAGCTATTATAGCTAAGATTATCAATGGACCTTTTGGGCTTGATTTTTAACAGAACACCAATGTGAAAATCCAAAAAGGTTGACTGTTTTATAAAGGCAACATAGGATTCCACATCAAGCCCCAAAAGTGCTCAAATGCTGTTGAAGAGATTTATATCTGCTGCAAAGAATTGTAAATGTGTCTTTTATAAAATACAAATGTAATTCAACTACACTTTCACTCCATCCAAACTATACCCCTGGGAACATCTACATGAAGATTGCTTAAAGGTAGGTGTACACTTTCCATGTGCATATATTTTGAAGTATTACAGCGATTGGATGCAGCTGTTACCATACTTACAAGGCCCTGCCAGGAAATTTGGAAGACAAATCATGGCCAATTGACTGAAAAAAATCTGTGTTTATACCAATATTAAAGGAAGGTGATATGACTGACTATAGAAATTATCACATAATCGCTCTGATCCCACATGCCAGCAAGATTCTACTGAAGATTATTCAGCAGAGACTTCAACCATACCTGGAACAAGAACTGCCTGAAGTGCAAGGTTCAGGAAAGGGCGAGGAACGAGAGACATCATCGCGGATGTGAGATGCATCCTTGAAAAGGCAAAAGACTACCAAAATGATATCTATATATGTATGTTTTATTGAATACATGTGTAGATTCCTGTCGTGCTCAGGCCATGCCCCCAATACTCTCTACCATGCCCCTGTCTCTTGTTGATATAGTATGGTCATCCATGTGTAAAATGAGTCTTTTCTAAAATGGCCATTTACAAGTCAATACTTTTGCAAAAAAACCTTCTAAAATAGCCCTCTATAGAAATAATACAGAAATTTAAATAGACACAGAGTCTATTAGTTTATCCTAAAATGTTCTTTTCCACAAGATTCTGTGAGAATTTCTCAGCAGATAAATACTTACATGTGCAGATTCATTAATAGCAATAGCAGGTCCTCTCTCAGCACTCCGTCTGAGTTGACTGAAACAGAGTTTAGATTTACTGTTTCTGTCCTCTACTCTGTCCTATCTTATAATGGCGTTCTTTTCTTACTTCTTTAAATGATGTAGTATTGTAAACCGCTCTAATACCTTTTGGTCTGAGCGGTATATCAAATTCAAATAAACATAAACATAAGGCAATCTCTTCTATTTTCTTGGTGATTTACATTGCATTTAGTGTGACATATGCCTTTAGTTTGTCACTAAGCTTTAATTAACATCTATTCAGGCATTATCATAGTTTTCTCTTACCTCATATCAAGAAAGACTGCAAAAAAAAAAAATCCCCCAAATCCCCCCAAAACAAACTTTGTCTTTATAAAGTAACTTCTCCAGCAAACAATGTATGTATCTCAGTATACACAAAAAATTTCTAGCCTACTCTGCATTCCCTCTTTAAGCTGTGTCCTGGCTTTAAAAAAATAAAAGTTTGATTAAGCTATGTTCTAACTAGCTTTATTAAAAGTCAAAGTTTGGCTACACTTTTAGTGATTGAGTTACAAGTGGTAACTGCAGTCATAACCTTTTCCTTCTGGTTACACTTCCTTGGTGGCACATCCTAGGTACCAGAGGATGATACCATGAAGGCAGCTTTCAGCAATAGATCACTTCCTGCTACACCAAGACGGTGATCTCCTTCCTGGAGTCCGTGATCTCCAAAGGTCTACCAGGTCTACCACTCTAGCCTCCAGACATTTTCTGAGGGCTAGAGTTCTTCAAACCAAGAACACACATATGACCCCTCCCAAAAATCAGAAAGCTGCATAAGTGATACTCAGTGCAAAATCACCAATTCGCTTAAGTAACTTCTGAACTCACAGAAACAACTATCCATAGAACTTACCTATCCTGTAAATTAAGTCAGCAAGAGATAGAAGAGTAGATCCTTTGGCCATCTTAAAGAACAAAGGAAGGAACATAACCAATGTCTGCTCCTTTTCTTTCCTGGTGCTGCCCTCCCCCAGTTCCCATGATTCCCATGGTTGGCCAATGAATGGCATGTTGTCACAATCAAGCCACTGTGAAATCCAAAAAATGTGTCTACTATGGAACCTTCCTTTTCCTTACCCTTACCCTTCTATGCCCATGTACTCATTCACCACCCCTCAGCCATAAGGGTTGAGAAAAGTGGGCACATCTTCATCCAGTACCCTGTTATTCTCAGTGACTGGTAGTCTGCTCTGCCACATTCCATCTGTGTCATGAACATCTCCTTCTGTAATAATTGTAATTCTGTAAATCCTGAATATTTCCTCTGGAGGCTTAAATGGCATTGGGTGAATAATATTTATAATGATTTATTACAGTGATTTTTAGCTTCATTTTATGATTTTAGGACTTCAAGTATATGCTAGATTAAAGAAGAAATACAGTTTTAAAGAAAGTAATTAAATAAGAAAAGTTGACAAAGGGCTCATTAACTATGCCACACAATAATTCAGTGTTGGGTTATAGCTGAAGCATTATGATTATTTGAAGTGCCTTTCTTAAGAGAGGCACTATCATAATATCAGTTCTGTAGCAGTTTAAGAAACAGACACACTCTGCATTATACAATACAGGACTTTTGTCCAATCTTCATACTAGGGGAAAAGAAAATAGAAAAACATAATTTAAAAGTGTGTTTTCATTTACTATGAACTCTATTGATCCATTGAGCTTTGAAATTTATTTGCAAGCAGAATGTTTTGAAATACTTTCCCTTGAGTAGTTATAAGCATCTCACTCCAAAATGTTGCATCTGACCTAGCAACTGTATAACTGGCCATGTTATTTGCCTTTCTCTACCTCATTGCTTGTAAGATAACTTATGCTGTATAGCCTGTAGACTCCATTGCTACCTCATTCCTTCCAAATAACATATGCTGCATAGCCTCGCTTGTATGATAACATATGCTGTACCTGCAGAATCCATTGCTACCTCATTGCTTGTAGGATAACATATGCTGCATAGCCCCTCTCTGTTCCTCTTCTATGGCTCCACATCACATTGCCTTCCTTTTCTTCATACTTCCTAACTGTTTCCCCTCTTACCAGCACCCTCACTCCTCCCCTCCTTGTCTCACCTTTACTGTCCTCACTTCCCCCTCCATTCTGTCTTCTACCCTATCATCAGCTCTTGAACATCATCACTTTCTCCCTCTCCTTCAACCATCTCCTCTCTCACTAAGGCAACCTCACCCTCGTTTCCACCGTACTGTCTCCTCTCTACCCCGTTCTCTGCTACTCCTTCTCCTTCTCTCATCCGGAGATATCAACCCCAATCCTGGCCCCCTAGACTTCTGTCTCACTCTGAGAAGAGATCATCACGCAACATGTCCAATCTCATCCATATCCCACTTTATTCCCCTTCCACTCTCCCTTTCTCATGTGCCTTGTGGAATGCTCACTCTGTCTCTAATAAATTTGCTTTTACCCATAACCTCTTTATCTCTAATACTCTATACCTTCTTGCTCTAACTGCTCCCTGATGATACCGCATCTACTGCTGCTCTCTGTCATGGGGGCTATCAGTTCTCCCACACGCCTCGTCCCACTGGCCGGGGTGGTGGTGTTGGGCTTCTACTCTCTCCCTTTTGCCAATTCCAACCCCTCCTGATGCCTCAGTCTCACTCCTTTCCCTCCTTTGAAGTCCACTCCATCCGCCTTTTCACTCCACTTCCTCTCCGGGTAGCTGTTATTTATCATCCTCCTGACAAGTCTGCTTTTACCTTTCACACTGACTTTGACTCTTGGCTTTCCTTCTTTCTGGATTCCTCTTCCCCCACTCTTATTCTTGGGGATTTTAACATTCATGTCGACAACCCCTCTGATTCTTATGCTTTAAAGCTCCTCTCCCTTACCTCCTCATTCGACTTCCAACTTTGTTCCACTACCCCCACTCACCAACACGGCCACTGCTTTGACCTGATATTTTTCTCGAATTGCTTACCCTTGAACTTCAGTAGCTCAGTTCTCCCCTTATCTGACCATCACCTTTTAAACTTTAATCTTTATCACCCGCTGCCTCAGCCTCGTCCTGTCTCCTCCAACCTATTTAGAAATCTTCATGCTATTGATCCTTTGGCTCTCTTTTCCACCATTTCTTCATCTCTTTCTTCCACTATGTCATCTAAGTCTGTTGATGAGGCAGTAACTTCTTATAATGCTGAACTCTCCTCGGCTCTGGATGCCCTTGCTCTGCCCATCCCACACCCTGTGAGACGTTCTACACCCCAGCCCTGACTTTCACCCACTACCCGCTATCAACATTCCTGTGCCCATTCTGCTGAGCATGCTTGGCTCAAGTACTGCTCCCCTGCAGACTTTCTTCACTTCAAATTCATGTTTGTCTCTTTACAGTCAGCCATAGCTCTTGCCAAATAAGACTACTATGTCCATCTGACTAACTCTCTTGCCTATGATCCTCGCCGACTCCTTACTACTCTCATCTCTCCCCTCAAAGTGCCTCCGCCTCTGATCCCTCCCTCCCTTTCTGTCCAAACCCTAGCTGACTATTTCCATGACAGAATCCACAAGATCACCCTCCAATTCCCCACAAAGTCAGCTACTTCCCCTCCTCCCCCTCTCCGCTCCCAACTCTCTCCCCTACCTCTGCTACCCTCTCTTCCTTTCCTGTGATCTCCGAAGAGGAAACTGCACACCTTCTTTCTTCCTCCAAACTCACCACCTGCTCCTCTGATCCCGTCCCCACCCATCTCCTAAGCCCCTTCTCCTCCACCGCTGTCCCTTCCATCTCTCATATTCTCAACCTATCGCTCTCCACCACAACAGTCCCTGCTGATGTCAAGCATGCTGTAGTCACATCTCTCTTCAAGAAACCCTCACTTGATCCCACCTGTCTTTCTAACTATCGACCCATCTCTCTCCTTCCCTTCATTTCTAAACTACTCAAACATGCGGTTCACCACTGCTGCCTCAACTTCCTCTCCTCTCATGCCCTCCTGGATCCCTTACAGTCTGGCTTTTGTCCTCTACACTCTGCTGAAACGGCTCTTGCCAAAGTCTCCAGTAACTTATTCCTGGCAAAATCCAAGGGCCTTTACTCTATCCTCATCCTTCTCGACCTCTCTGCTGCTTTTGACACTGTTGACCACAACCTTCTCCTTGATACCCTGTCCTCGCTTGGTTTTAGTGGCTCTGTATTATCCTGGTTCTCCTCCTATCTCCCCCATTGCTCTTTCAGTGTGTGTTCTGGTGGCTCCTCCTCCTCTCCTACCCTGCTCCCTGTTGGTATACCCCAAGGATCTGTCTTGGGTCTGCTCCTTTTCTCTCTATATACCCAGTCCCTTGGTGCGCTTATCTCTTCCCATGGCTTTCAGTACCATCTGTATGCCGATGACTCCCAGATCTACCTCTCTATGCCTGAAATCTCTCCGGCAGTCCAGACCCAGATCTCTGCCTGCCTTTCTGACATTACTGCTTGGATGTCTCACCACCGCTTGAAATTGAACATGGCCAAGACTGAACTTCTCATCTTTCCCCCTAAAACCTTACCTCCTCTTCCTCCTTTCTCAGTCTCTGTGGATAACTCTGTACTCCTTCCTGTTCCCTCGGCCCGCAATCTGGGGGTTGTCTTTGACTCCTCTCTTTTTTTCCACACATATCCAGCTCGTAGCTAAGACATGTCGTTTCTTTCTCTATAACATTAGCAAAATCCGCCCTTTCCCCTCTGAACACACTACTAAAACGCTGATCCACTCCTTAATCATCTCCCGTCTTGACTACTGTAACCTACTCCTTGCTGGTCTCCCTTTGAATCATCTCTCTCCCCTTCAATCTGTTCAACACTCTGCTGCGCGGCTAATCTTCCGCCAGCCTCGCCATGCCCATATTACTCCTCTTCTCAAGTCACTTCATTGGCTCCCTATCCATTTCTGCATCCAGTTCAAACTTCTCCTGCTGACCTATAAATGTATTCACTCTGCGGCTCCTCAGTACATTTCTTCACTTATCTCTCCTTACAACCCCCCTCGGGAACTCTGCTCTTCTAGCAAACTACTTCTTTCTGCGCCCTTCTCTCCTACTGCTAACTCCAGACTTCGCTCCTTTCACCTTGCTGCACCTTACGCCTGGAACAAGCTACCTGTATCGGTACTCCAGGAACCCTCTCTAACCCTCTTCAAATACAAGTTGAAAGCTCACCTCTTCGCTGCTGCTTTTGGATCTTGACTCACCTGATCTCTTCTCTCCCCTTTTCTTTCCCCTAGTTTATCCCTGCTTACACCTTCTGTGTTTTGTCTTGTGTTTTGTCTTGACTAGATTGTAAGCTCTAAGGGAAGGGACTGTCTCTTACATGTCTGTGCAGTGCTGCGTACGACTGGTAGCGCTTTACAAATGCTCAGTAGTAGCAGTAGTACTAATCTTCCGTCAGTCTCGCTATACCCACATTACTCCTCTTCTCAAGTCACTTCACTGGCTCCCTGTCTGCTTTCACATCCAGTTCAAACTTCTTCTCCTGACCTTTAAGTGCATTCACTCTGCGGCTCCTCACTACCTTTCATCTCTTATCTCTCCTTACATCCCCTCTCGGGAACTCCGCTCTTCTAAGAAACTACTTCTGTCTATGCCCTTTACTTCTATTGCTAATTCCAGACTTCGCTACTTTCACCTTGCTGCACCTTATGCCTGGAACATGCTACCGGTGTCTATATGCCAGGCTCCCTCACTAGCTCTCTTTAAATCCAGGTTGAAATCTTACCTCTTCTCTGTTACTTTCAGATCTTGACTTCTGTGTCATGACCAGATTGTACGTACCTTGTTTTTTGTCTTGTCCTGTTTGTTGCTCTGTGTGTTCTTGATTATATTGTAAGCTCTGACAAGCAGGGACTGTCTCTTACATGTCTGTACAGCGCTGCGTATGACTGGTAGCGCTATATAAATGCTCAATAGTAGTAGTAGTAGTACATTGCTGCCAACTAACATAGAAACATAGAAACATGACGGCAGAAAAAGACCACATGGCCTAGTCTGCCCTTCCATATCAACTACAATAGTTCCCTTTTTTCCTTTTGAGATATTCTGTGTTTGTCCCATGCTATTTTGAGTCAGATACTGTCCTCCTCTCTACCACCTCCACTGGAAGACTATTCCACATATCTACCACTCTGTCTGTAAAGAAATCTTTCCACATATTACTCCTAAGTCTCTCACCTTTTACCCTCATCCTATATCCCCTCATAGCAGAACTTGCTTTCAATCAAAAGAGGTTTTCCTCCTGTGCATTTATGCCATGGAGGTATTTAAACATCTCTATCATATCTCTTCTATCCTGCCTTTCCTCTAACGTACACATATTAAGATCCTTAAGCCTATCCTCATATGCTTTATAATGTACGCCACTAACCCTTTTAGCAGCCATCCTCTGCACTGACTCCAACCTGCTTATATCCTTTTGAAGGTGCGGTCTCCAGAACTGCACATAATATTCCAAATTAGGTCACACCAAAGACTTATACAGAGGCACTATCACCTCCTTACTTCTGGTGGCCATTCCTCTACCTATGCACTCAAGCATCCTTCTGTCTTTTGCCGTTACCTTTTCTGCCTGTTTAGCTACTTTAAGATCGTCAGACACCATCACACTCAGGTTCCACTCTTCTTTTGTGGATAGAAGTACTTCACCCCTACACTGTACCGCTCCCTTGGATTTTACAGCCCAAATGCATGTCACTTCATTTTTTAGCATTGAATCTCAGCTGCCAAATTCTTGACATTCTTCAAGCTTAGCTAGATCTCTCCTCATGTTATCTACTCCTTCCTGGGTGTCTACTCTATTGCAGATTTTGGTATAATCTGCAAAGAAGCAAACCTTACCCAACAGCCCTTCTGCAATATCACTAACAAAGATATTAAAAAGAATTGGACCAAGGACAGATCCCTGCGGCACACCACTGGTAACCTCCTTCTCCTCAGAGTGAGCTCCTTTAACCTTTACCCTTTGTCGCCTCCTACTGAATCAATTTCTAACCCAATCATTAATGATATTTTCTCCAACCCAGGAGTCACTCTTCTTATATAGAACAATTTTCCCTTGATTCTGTTGCAAATTTCTTCGTGTGTTATAATGACATTTTATCTGAATGATCTATATTTTTTTAAATTTCATTTTTGAACTTCCTAAGTCTTAATCCTGTACATTTGAATTTAAAATAGCTTATAGTTATTATAGTTATTATAGTTTTAATATAGTGCCCTATAACACTATATCAGGACAGTGTACAATAAAACTAAACTGATAAAAACAATAAAATCAGAAAAAGGAGGGAGAAGGAAAAAAGCAGAAAAGTAGGAACAATTACAGTATGTGGCAAAAAGAAAAGGAGGAGGTGGGGAATAATAGTCCATCTCCTTCAGAGGTCATCAAATTTAGCTCAGCTTGCTGAAAATAATATGCTTTGAGGTTTTTCTTGAATGTTTTAAATGATAATTCTTCTCTGAGATATAGTGATAGAGAATTCCAAAGGTAGGGGGCCAGGAAGTAGAAAGCTGTAGTGTGTGTAGATTCTAGACAAGCAGCGTACTTTGAAGGAACTACTAACAAGTACATTCAGTCTTTAGGGATCTTAAGATTCTGGTCAGTGAATAAGGCAGAAGACTGATCAAATATAGGAGAATGCCTGTATGAAAGACTTTATATGCCAATGTAGCCCTCTTAAATTTAACACGGTAAGAAACAGGAAGCCAATGGTTCAGAATCAGCAGTGGATTACATGGTCAAATTTAGAAGCATTGTACAAGAGTTTAATGCAAATTTGTTGCAGTGATGCTGTTTAGGATACTATTAAAGGAACCCAAATGGGATATCACCAGGGTCAAAATAAGTGTCTGGAGGGCAGTTAGTGCCGCTGATAATTGTGGTGAACATGTTTTAGCTGGTTAGCAAGTCTGCTAACTGGCTAAAACTCTTTGAATATGCTCCCTTGAGCACCTAAATTTAGGCTCCTATAGCTCCTCTAACTCCATAGAAATTGCCCAATGGGGAGCAATGTTCCCTCTAATTTTCTGTAGGCTGTGTGCGCATAAAATATCTGCTGTGCAGCTTTTGAAGGAAGGTTAAATTTTTGTGTGCCACATAACGACACTCGGAGTTATATACTTTAAAATTTGACTACACGTCAGAATACAGTATGTACACCACATTGATTGCACTAGAAAATATTGTAGAACTTGTGAAAACCATAAATACACAACAACTTTTCAATTTTAAGAACGTCTGTGTTGTTTTCTATCAGAATCAGAACCGTAATTTTTGTGCGCTCTGTTGTAAAGTATGTGCGCTCACTCGGTGAGGTGTGTGCGCGCGCACACGCGCACAGCTTAGAGGGAACAGTGATGGGGAGCGCTCTCTTGAGTTTAGAAGGATGATAACTCTGAAAATGTAGTAGCTGATTGCGGTCAATCGCTTTCCTATATAAAGTAGTATGTAGAATGCCTCCCTCCAATGCAACCCTTACATCCAAAACTGAAATGGATGTGAAGGAACATTTCATAGTAAATTTCAAATTGTCATCTTGTCGATTAAGCCAATCAGTGAAATGCAGCAAATTGTAATAAGTACTTAACCAAATGCAAAAAATACCATCTATAAAACGGAGCCATAAGCCCACATGTGCAAACTACCTAGATGTATAAAGGTGCAATTCTTCAAAAGAGGTCACATAAAGGTTGCAATACTGGGGGGAACAGTCACACCCATTGACACCCCATGAATCTGCACATAATATGACTCCCTAAACCAGAAATAATTCCTCTGAAGCACAAAGTGTGCTAAAGACAACAAGAATTGCACCGGTATTCTATCAATGGGAGAGTGTTGACATAGAGCTTCCTGGACTAACTCTAGCTGAATTTGAGCAATATTAGTGTAAAGTGCTGTTATATCAAATGTAACTAGTAAGACTGGATGAGAAGACAAAGAGAAAATTTATTCAAAACATCAATAGTATCTTTAAGATATGATTTAGCCATTTTCACTATGGGTTGTAAAAAATAATCCAAAAACACTGACAATGTTTCCAATAATGAAGATTTCCCAGACACAATCAGTCTACCAGGAGGAGATACTAAAGTTTTATGAACTTTTGGGATGGTGTAAAAGATCAGAACATGTGGATTGGATACTTTCAGAAACTGTACTCATGCAAAGTGATGTGGCCCTGTTACACAGCCTCCTGGAGCAGATCTAAAATAAGACATCAATGGCAGATAATATTTCCTATCTGACAACTGACGTTCAACTTCCTGAAGATACTGTACATTGTCCTGAATAACTATAGATCCACCTTTATCGGCAGGTTTAATAATCAAGTGGTGATGATGAAAAATTTCCTGTAAAGCTTTATGTTCAGCAGCCAATAAATAATGATGCCTCCATTGTCTCTTTGAACCTCTTTCCATCTCCTGTAAATTCTGGAGGGCCAAATCCTGAAATGTAGCTATACGGCTGTCAATGTGTCCGGGAGGAGTCCAATGTGACTTGGGTCAAAACAGAGAAACCTCAGGTGACCCATGCAAATCAGACTTCGCCTGTTGAAAAACAATCTAATCTGTAAAGATCTAATAAGACGGTGAACATCCAGACGGGCTTGAAAAGGGTCATGATGGTTAGTGGGAATAAAAGAAAGACCTTGATTGAGAACCAACTACTGAGCAGATGAAAGAGGTGTAGAAGATAAACTAATCACGACTGCTTCTGTCACATATATTGTCTGGTCACTGGAGGATTCATCTCCTCATCAGGGTTGTGTGGCCAGTGGTGCCGCCGGGTTCCCAGTATCCCCTGTGGCCACAGTATTCCCAGTGTTTTCACTTTCCTTGCTAATCACTGAATGGTGTGACCCCCAGTCTCAAAAAAGTTTCTTTGTGAAACATTCCACTGACTGTCAGTCATCCTGGTTGGTGTATGTGGTGATATGCCTGTGCAAGGAAATATACGTTTGGAGGGCATGTAACAAGGTCAGGCTCTGCTTACTAGAGTATAAGTCACGTGTGAGCACGAAGATGCTCACCACACCAATGGTTCAGCATTGCCTTCAAATGGGCCTTCACTGGGAGGATATGTGATGGTTTGTAATTGATATGGTGAGTGTTTTCATTGATGGTGACAGGCTGCGTAAGTAAACTAGACTTGAACTAAAATGGATATTCACCATGAATGCAGTGCAGCCTGCGGGCCTCAAAGATTCAATGGATCGGAGATAGCCGAGTGATTCCATTGGCTTTTGGAGGATCTGTCAGTGATTTGGATTCTGGACTTGTGATATCATTCGCTAAGGACTGTTTATGGGTGTTTCTACTGCCTTTAAAAGATTGATGAAGGTGGCTGTTTCTTCATTCTAAGGGATTTGTAAGAAGCTGGCACTTTCCTGACCTGATGCAGCCCAAATAGAAGTAACTTGAGTCGACGCTTGTCCAGCTTGCTAGACATCTAGCCTTTGAAGAGAGCGAATTACAGCCCTCTAAGAGATACTGCCTCTAAGCTAAGTGTTTTCTGGTGTTTTTAAATGCATTTAGAAAATTGTAAAACACACTTTGGCCTATGAAGGATAATTGAGGAAAGCTGGTGGTGTTGGCTTGTGGCTTACTGCCTATTTGGCAAACATTTCTCTTGCACCCCTTCCTGTCTGAGGCCTTTAAATAATGTTGGCACATTCTCTAGTTGGCTGTCTTATACAGTATGTGTTTAGGTGTTTGTGGAAGTTTGATCACCACCTCCCCTTCATCGCTCAGTGTTTGAACTCAGTGAGTCTTTTTGAATTGGCTGCCTATTTTATAAAGCCTAATATGAAAACACTTCACTTAATAAAATAGGACTCAATATGCATGTTCTCATGTGTGCAAACTCCAGGCAAGTTTATGAAATTACCTCTATGTGTCTATAAATAACATCCAAATATAAAACTCATGTTATTGCACTGTATCCTATCTAAAGTTTAAATGGATATTTAGCTTTTGTGATATAACAATGGTCATCTATTGGGAATAAGGAATAAGCACAGTTTTAGGATGCCATAGCCAAGTTCATCACAAATGCTTCTTATCTGTTCAGCCTCACTTAGCTATAAAAACCTTTTAAACATCTAACATTGATGTTTCATCACTTATGGCCCTTCACAAATGCCAAGGGGGAGTTTCTGTCTTTCCACAACAGATAAAGCATGGCTAACTTTGTCATCACAATACTATTTATGCATAAAATGAATCTGCTAAATGGTTAGTACATAACACAAGGTTTTTATTGTGTTGTAAGGTATTGATTGCATTTATGGCACTTACTGTAACTACATTGGCTCCTAAATGGTTTAATAGATCCTAGAGAAGTTGTAGAGTTTTCTAACCACGTGACAGCTCAAAGAGCATTTGAGTTATCCTGTATTTCTATTTTTAACCTTTAGACTCAAAAAATCGCAGATACCACGACTTCACAGAATCAGAGAAACAAGCATTTTATCAGAGTTCAATTAGATTTTTTTTTTCTGTTTTCAGCAAAGCACTCAATGTCCCTTTTATAAAATGCTTTGTTGATGGGTTGGTCTACATAGACCCAAGGCAGTTTGAAGGGAGGTATAGGGTCAGAAACGCCATTCAATTTCATCATGGCATCAAAGGCCAACAGCTAAAAGACACCGTTCTAACACAAAGATAGATTAAAGATGAATAGATTGTATTTCTTTTGTAGAACAGCATTGATATAGAGCGTGGAATCCCCACTGTTAGGTTATCATTCTAAACTTATCCTGCTCAACTTGCTACTCCTACAGGAATTTCAAGCAGGCACAAATGAAAAAAGAAGAAGCTGAAAGAGTGCTAAAGCCTGGATTTAGTACTTTGATATCTATAGCAAAATCACGTCATGTAGAAAATAAAGATTAAAAATGAACTAAACTGCAATGCAAAAAAATATGAATAATACATTTTAATATGTATTGGTAACCTTGGTACATTTATCATCAATTTTGCCAGTGTTCATAAAATTATAGGAAAAATTCTATCATCCCTTAGAGTTTTCCAAGTCTAGATTAAAAGTCATGCAGGGCATTGTATTTTTTAAAAAAAAATATATATGAGGTAATGGGACAATTTGATAAAGAGTCACCTGGATTTACATGTGAAGAACACGAAAATTACAGTATTTCAATCATTTACATGCTTAAAAGTGGACATTCATGCATGTAATTGACCTCTTATACAATACTGAGTGGTGTGAACGTCTGCACGTAGTTTGCTTCATGTTTTCTTTCAATGTGAGCATATTGGGCCTGATTTTGACCTTGGCGGTGCTATGCACTGCATCGACGCATAGCCCACCCCCTTCTGCCTAACCTGGATCTTCAATCCAGAGTCATATGCACCCCCGGCATTGAAAATCCGTGTCTCACCGCACACCCTGGATGCCACAGGAGCTAGCCAAGTAGCACCAATTTCTGATGCTACCCACTTAGCCCCTGCGCCTGAAAGATAGGCGAGGAAAAACCTCGCCTATCTTTAAGGCGCAGAGGGCTAAGTGGGTAGCATCGAAAATCAGTGATACCAGGCTAGCCCTTTCCTCCACCCCTGCTCCACCCTGGAATGCCCCTAACACGCTCCAATGCTAACCGTATAGCATCTGGGCGCGTTAGGGACATATCCGGGATTTTCGAGGGGCACTACCCATGTAGATGCCCTTCAAAAATCCTGGATAAGGCATTCACATGGATAACTAGGGCAGTTACCCATGTTACCCATGCAAATGTCTTTAAAAATCAGGCCCCTGGAGTTTGAGCAAAGCTTGGGCAGTATGAGCAATTTCATGCGTAGACTGTAAAATTCTCTAATTTACAAGTGCAATTGCAAAAAGTAACCCTGTCATTGACACCAGCTTTAGGGCTGGTATAAGTGATTGTGCCTTAATATATGTGCACACTTTCGCACTTTATTATTTTCTAAAGTCAAGTAAGCATGTAGATGCAAAGTGTATGCATGAAAACATGGATTAACTAGGCACTAGTTTATAAAATTATCCTGCACGGGGTAACTTTATAAAACCTTTTCCACATGTAAATCGCATATGGAAAATGGCTCTTGTCCCATTGAACAACTTAAAATGTGCAAACAAGTGTGGATGCTGGCAAACTGTGCATACTGAAGCACACCGTGTGTATGCATTCACAGGGGCATCCTTTTGATAGAGCAGGGATGGAGCTGCAACGTACATGTGTATTTTATAAGATGCATGGGTACCTGCAGAGAACACACACGTATAGGGGTATATTTACAAAAGGTTAACACGTGTTAAGTAAAGTAAATTTGCGTTAAGTGCCACAGTAGCTCATAGAAATGAATGGGCAGGGGACACACTTAATGCACGTTAACCTTTAGAAAACATACCCCATAGTTCCACCTGCTTTGGAGCAGGTGCAAATTTATGCATGAAAATGTGTGAGCTATTAGGATGAGTTCTGGGTTCCTATTTTATAAAAATGCATAGGAAGAGATGTTGCTTTTGTAAAATCAGTTTAAAATAGGCAGTATTTTGGAACTGTGATATAAGATCACGCCATACCGTACAAGTGAGAAGGAAGATGTGCAGATGCTTCCAAGGGATTGAGCTGCTCATGTAATTAGTGGCGTTCTATGAGGGAATCAGGGTAACTTGAGGAAGAGTGCAGATAGGAGTGTTTGCTATTATACTTCTGCTACTGTGTTGTATCTAGTACGTGCAACGAACAAGGATAGTTGTTGATGCACCCACAAAAAACACCTTTTCCGAACATAATGCTACCCACACTCTGAGTGTAATATAATTAAAGTTCCCCTTTAAATACTAAAATGAAGGTGAGGCCAGAGTGGTATTGTAATTATTTACTCTCTCAGAGGTAACAGGACCATAGAAACTACGTTCTACCTGGAATACACACCCACTCAAGGTGGAAGGAACAACAGGCAGGAAAAACAATAGACTAACTAATGGATTTGGCTTATTAGGATGTTTATTATTATACCAGTGGTTAAAGGGTATTCCAAGGTGGAAATAAAACAGGTAAAGATTAGATATGTTATATGACAAAATTATATTTGTATTTTTTCGAGCCACATCTTACATTTAAGTGTTCAAATTTCAGTACACATCTGAAATAAAATTTTGTTGAAAAAATGTTTTTCTTCTCTTTCAATTACTATACCGTTGCTATCCTTTAAATATTTTTGAGCTCTAATACTAGATTATGTGTGAAATAGATAGTCTCTATTTATCCATTGGGGCCCTAATGTCTTTCATCAACATCTTCTTTGCTCCACCTGGTCAGCTTGGATACACTGAACTCTTCTTATGGAAACAGGAGCTCTTCCAGAGGGGAGCACACACGTTGGACTTCCTATACCCTCTTCTCCCTCTACATTCAAATATACTCTGACCAAGCTTACTCTCTCCAGACACTAACTTCCCTTGTGAAAAGACTGAAAAAAATAGAGGAGCTAGCTCGGATTGGTGCTGATATTACAGCCACAGATCAACCTCATAAACACAACTAGTCACAGATCAGACTTATACACACCTCCACTATTAAAAATCATCACAGCAATCGCTAACATGCTTTTTTAGACACCTTTCTTTTACCTTCCCTCTCTCTCTCTCTCCCCTCTGGCACACACAATCACACCCTCCACAAACAAACTGCTTTTAAATCATTCAAGACTCCTCTTAGCTTGGCATGCAACCAGGGGCAGCCCAAGGGGGGTGCGGGGCCATGTGCGGAGGCTCGGTGCGGGGCCTCATTTGCATAAAGTGCCTCATTTGCATAAATATTTGCATAATGTTACCATACACGAAATTTTAGTAAACATGCCTCTTAATGAGTATATGGATAAAGAAAGACTAAAAGATTTCCACATTACTATAATCCAGTACCAACCACCAGGCACATTAGGAACTACTACAAACACTGCCCATTTAGAACCCATAGCAAACCCACCGTAACCTAACAGCACTACCAGGACTCACAAAGCACCATTCCTAGGGGAGGGAGGAGTAGCCTAGTGGTTGGGGCAAGGTACTTCAGGCCGGAAGGTCAGGGGTTCAAATCCCACTAGCGGACAGCAACCTTGGGCCGGAAGGACTGGGGTTTCTAGTCCCACAGATGCTCCTTGTGGTCTTGGGCAAGCCACTTAACCCTCCATTGCCCATGTTCCCTGTAAGTATTAGTGTATGTGTCTCATATCCCCATGTGTTAAATGTATCCCCCAATTGTGTTGTGACCGCTTTGATTGAAGGATAAGGCGGTATACAAAACTGTCTAAATAAATAAATAAATAAATAAAATAACTATAAAAAGGCAACACTGCAAATATTAAACCAATACATTTCAGAGAATAACAATACATGACCTACTGGAGAAAGAGAACAAGTGGCAATGTCAAATAGGAATTATATAAACAGAATATCTCAGCTCAGTTACCCATGCAGAATATAGACCATCACCAAATAAGGAATCACAATTTAGAAACAGGAAGACAATAATTAAACTGGGAACCCCAAAAGCCAAACTTGGAATGTACAACACTATAAATGAATTTCCTCTTGTACTAAACAAAGCACAGACGTTAATGATGCACATTTCCCAGAGCTGACATATTCCAGTTAATAAATTCAAAATAAAGAGATATTTTTCTACCTTTTGTGCATTTTTTTTCAGTTACAATTGTTCCAGCCACTTTCTTCTAGTTTCTTCGTGTCTTCTGCTAACTCTCCATCTGCTGTCCATTTGTCCTTTCTTCTCTCTTCTAGTTTTTTTCCATTCTCTCTCTACATCTGCTTTAACATACTAATCTTTCTCCTTTTGCTCTTTCCTCATTCCTATTTCATCCACTTAAATTTTACCCCTCCATCCTCAATCCCCACTTACTCTCCCAATATCCAGCCAATTGTAGATTTGTCTTCCCTCCCACACAAAATATTTTTCCCTCTCCATTTCACTCTCCCAGCTCCATCCCATTCTAATCCTCCCCCAACATCAGCTCCCTTCTAGTTCCAGCCCCACCCAGCATCTGCTCCCTTCTGGTCCCTGCATCAGCCCATTTCCAGTCCTAGCCCCCATCAGCCCATTTCCAATCCTATCCTAGCCCCACCATCAGCCCATTTCCAGTCCTAGCTCCCCCATCCATTTCCAGTCCTATCCGAGTCCCTCCATCAGCTCATTTCCAATTCCAGCCACCGATCAGCTCATTTCTAGTCCTTTCCTAGCCCCACCATCAGCCCATGTCAAATCCTAGCTCCACTCCACTCAGCCCATTTCCAATCCAAGCCCCCCATGAGCCTACTTCTAGTTCTAGCCCCTCCATGAATCCATTT
The DNA here is from genome assembly GCA_033557465.1 of Ichthyophis bannanicus. Classification (NCBI taxonomy): domain Eukaryota; kingdom Metazoa; phylum Chordata; class Amphibia; order Gymnophiona; family Ichthyophiidae; genus Ichthyophis; species Ichthyophis bannanicus. The sequence goes on from CM066032.1 coordinate 429,063,344, forward strand.
CAATTCAAGCCCCCACCACAGCCCATTTCCAACCTTAGCACCCCCAACAGCCCATTTCCAGTCCTATCCTAGCCCCTCCATAAACCCATTTCCTGTCCTAGCCCCCCCCACTCAGCCCATTTCCAGTCCTAGCTCCCTCCCCTCACAGCCCATTTCCATTCCAAGCCCCCCTCCCCATCAGCTATTTGCAGTTCAAGCTCCCCCTTCCATTCAGCCCATTTCCATTCCAAGCCCCTGTCCCCATCAGCTATTTGCAGTTCAAGCCCACCTTCCACTCAGCCCATTTCCAGTCTCACAACTCCCCATCCCATTACCAGTCCTAGCCCCCCATAGCCCATTACCAGTCCTAACCCCCATCAGCCCATTTTCTGTCTTACCCCCCCCCCACAGCTCATTACCAGTCTTAACCCCCCATTACTCCATTTTCAGTCTTACCAGTCCTAACCCCCCATCACCCCATTTTCAGTCTTACCCCTCCACATTCCATTACCAGTCCTAACCCCCCCATCAGCCCATTTCCAGTCAGCCCCCTGCCCCATAGCCCATTACCTGTCATAACCCCCATCAGCCCACTTCCAGTCTTAGCCCCCCAGAGCCCAATACCAGTCCTAGCCCCCCATCAGCCCACTTCCAGTCCTAACCCCCCCATCAGTCCATTTCCAGTCCTAGCTCCCCATAGCCCATTACCAGTCCTAAGCCCCCCATCAACCCACTTGTAGTCTTAGCCCACCCACAGCCCATTACCTTTTGTAACCCCCCATCAGCCCACTTCCAGTCTTAGCCCCCCATAGCCCATTACCAGTCCTAACCCCCCTATCAGCCCACTTCCAGTCCTAACCCCCCATCAGCCATTTCCAGTCCTAGCCCCCCAATAGCCCATTACAAGTCATAAGCACCCATCAGCCCACTTGTAGTCTTAGCCCCCCCACAGCCCTTTACCTGTCGTAACCCCCCATCAGCCCACTTCCAGTCTTAGCCCCCCATAGCCCATTACCAGTCATAAGCCCCCCATCAGCTCACTTGTAATCTTAGCCCCCCCACAGCCCATTACCATTCCTAACCCCCTCCCCCCCATCAGCCCAGCTAGGTTAAAAAAACCACAAACCAGCTGCTGCTGCTGCTGCCGCTGTGGCAGCGGCAGAATCAAGTATCCCGCGGGGCCCCCCCTGCCCTGCAAAGTCCTCCATCTTTATCTTTATCTTTATTTTAAAACTTATTATACCGCCTAAACTGAAAGGCATACAGCGGTGTACAATAAAACAAAAGGTTACTGGGGAAACAGAAAAGAACGCCAATTATTCACAAAAGAGACAGCAAAGGATAGAATGAAGAAAACAGAGAAAAAGACCAATCAGCTGTGGGCGGGAAGGGAAGGGATATCAAATGCGGTACAGAACAGGTGAGTCTTGAGAGAGGCCTTGAAAGTGCCGAAGGATGATTCTAGACGTAAAGCTAAGGGGAGAGAATTCCAAAGGCGGGGGCCGAGGAAAAAGAAAGCAGAGGAGCGTGTTGATTCAAGACGAGCCCTGGAAGGAGGTGGAAGAAAAAGACGATTAGCATGAATCGATCGAAGAGTTCTAGAGGGACAGTGAAAATGGACCAAGTCAGAGAGATAAAGAGGAACACCAGTGTGTAAAGCCCTATGGACAAAAATCAGAACCTTATATTGAATGCGGAAAGGAATAGGCAACCAGTGTAAGCAAATAAGAAGAGGAGTGATATGAGCTGAGCAAGAGGAATTGGTCAGAAGACGAGTGGCAGTATGGTGGACCAGTTGAAGACGACGGAGCTGAGAAAGAGGAAGGCCGGCCAGAGAAGCATTACAATAGTCTAGATGAGAAACTACGAGAGAGAGATGAAGTGTAGTCAAAGAGGAGAAAGAAAGGAAAGGTCGGACAACACGAAGTCGACGCAGTGTATAGAAAGAACGCTGAACAATAGAAGAAATGTGATCTTTAAAAGTTAAAGCTGAATCCAGGGTAACGCCAAGGTATCGCATAGATGAAACAAGAGGAATAGGCCCAGCAAACAGAGAAGGGGTGAGGGTGGGAAGGGGAGCACCAGCAGTGAACCAGATGGCGGATGTCTTAGACAGATTGACGTGCAAAAAGTTCTCAGAAAACCAGGAGGAAACAGCGGAAAGACAGGCATTGAGGGGACTGATATCAGGGGAAAGAGGGCAAGTGTGGTAGAGAAGAATGATATCATCTGCGTAATAATACTTTGGATAAGTAAAGCAAGAGGGGCCAGAAAAATGTTAAACAACAGAGGGGCTAATACAGAACCCTGAGGGACACCACAAGGCAGAGGTGAAGGAGAAGACAAAGTAGAACCTGATAAGACTGAGAACGACCGATCGAAAAGAAAGGAGTGAAACCAGCGAAGAACCTAACCAGAAAGACCAATAGAACGAAGCCTTAGAAGAAGAGTACGGTGATCAACAACATCGAAAGCGGCAGAGAGATCAAGTGAGACAGCCAAAGAGATAGAACCATGATCGTGGGCAACGTGCAATTTGTTAAGAAAAGAGATGAGAATAGCTTCAGTACTGTGCCCAGGGCGAAAACCAGATTGACGGGGGTTAAGAACCAAAGAATCCTCTAAGTGTGAAGATAGCTGAGAGAAAACCAACCTTTCAAGAAGCTTAGAGAGAAAAGGGAGATTAGAGATAGGACGCCAATTAGAGGGAGAAGAAGGATCCAGAGAAGGTTTCTTCAAAAGAGGACGTATAAGAGCGTGCTTCCAGTGGGAGGGGAAAGTACCGGATGAAAGACTGGTGTTAAAGATGGAGAGAGCAAAAGGGAGCAGAGCCAGTGAGGACTCAGTGAGCCAGTGAGAGGGAATAGGATTGGATGGACAAGTGGTTTTCCGAGTGGAGGAAAGGGCAGTAGAAAGTTCGGGAAGTGTGATGGGCCGGAAAGCAGACCAGCAGTGAGAAAGAGGAGGAACATTAGGGGAAACTGCTGCTGAGGAGGAAACTGGGGAAAAAGGAGGAGGGGGTGAGAGAGGAAGGGGCAGGAGGGGAAGAGCTGCCAAATAGAAAGGACCTTGCCAACAAAATATGAGGCCAGAGCATCGGGTGTGGTGTTATTAGAGGAAGATGTAGCAGGAAGAGAAGCGGCAGGGGACGAGGAGGATGCAGAGAGGGAGTGGAGAATGCGATATAGCTGACGAGTAGAATTTGCCGAGGAGGAGATAAGCCTAGAAAAGTAATCCCGCTTAGCAGAGTGCAGAAGGGAGCGATAATGAGAGTGACAGTAACAAAAATGCGAGAGAGTAGCAGGTGAGGGGGACTTACGCCAGCGGCGGAGAGCCCAACGCAGGTAAGAGCGGTGAAGACGGAAGCCTGGGAGATACCAGGGGGAGTTGGGGCGATGGCGAGCTTCAGAAGAAGGGCGCAAAGGAGCAACCTTATCTAAAGCAGTAGAGAGAGAAGAGTCCCAACACTGGGCTTGAAGATCAGCAGAGAGCAGAGGGAAGTCATCAGGGAAAAGAGTATCCGAGGACGGAAATCGCTGGAGAGAATCAGGGGTAAAGTGACGGGCTGAGCGAGCAGGGGGCAATAAAGGGGATGAAGGGGGGGGGGAAGAAGAGAGAGGACAGGAGAGGACAAAACATAAACAATAGTGGTCTGACCAGGGAAGGGGCTGGGAAGAGAAAGAGGAAGGAACAAAGGAGGGAGAGTGGCGAGAGATAACTAGGTCCAAAGTATGGCCAGCTACATGAGTAGGGAGCTGGACATGCTGGGAGAGGGAAAGGTCAGAAAGCAGAGAAAGGAAGGAAAGATCACGTTGAGAAGAAGGGGAGTCAAAGTGAACATTAAAATCACCAAGTAGCAAAAAGTGATTATACCTAAGAGAGACTTCTGATAAAGTTAAAAGAACAGAGTCCCATAGAGAGGGAGACAGAGAGGGAGGAACATAGAGAAGAAGAATGTACAAAGGGGGGGAGACCTCTAAATGGAGGAGAAGGGCTTCCGGATAGGGAAAAGGAGAAGGGAGTACTTCACGCAAGGGGAGGGAGGAGCGGTGGATCACAGCTACCCCCCCGCCAGATCGACCCCGGCGGGACACCGCAGAGAAGGAGAAGCCAGGGGGGAGACAGCGGTTCAGGAGAGGCTCCTCCCCATCCTTGAGCCAGGTCTCCGTCAGAAACAAAATGTCCAGAGAGTGCTGAGAGACAAGATCGTGAATGAGCATGGTCTTGGAACGGAGGGAACGACAATTTAACAGGGCCATCTGGAGTAAAAGTAGTTGCGGGGGGGAGGGGAAGGCAGAGGAAGGTAAACAAGGGATGAGGTTAGCAGAGCGACATGCAGCTACATTAGACAAGGTAGAAGGGGGATAGGAGGGAGAAGGCCTCCAGCCCAGTAACGTAGGAATAGCAGACATTGGACAGAACATGGAAAACAATAGCAGCAAAGAGAACAGGCGAGCCCAAGTGCAGGCAGCAGATGTAGTCCAACGCTGAGTTGATTCAGGAACGTCAAGGCCTAAGCTGGAGATTTGAAGAGCTTGCGGAGAGAGATGAGAATCAGCAGGCGAGGAATCACAGGACTCGCCTAAGGACTCGCCCCAAGGAGCTCGTTCAAGGAGCAGGACCTGCTCCTTGGGCGCGCGCCTTTGGTGCGCGCCAACGGCCTCAACGCGGGCTTTTCAGAGCCGCATGAAGGGAGAGTGTCCCTTTCTCGCGGCTCTGTTAAGCCCACCACGGGGCGGCGGGATTAACAGAGCCACGAGAGGAGAAGCTCTCTCTCTTTGCGCGGCTCTGACAGCCGACGCTGAGGCTGCATGGAGGACTCTGCAGGGCAGGGGGACCCCACGGGATGCTCGATTCTGCCGCTGCCACGGCCACAGCGGCAGCAGCAGCCGGTTTGTGGTTTTTTTAACCTAGTTGGGCTGATGCAAGATGGTTTTTGCACGTGGTCCCCTGAAACGCGGGGCCCTGTGCAAAAAACATTCTTGCTCAATGGATGGGCCGGACCTGCACTCAACCCACCCCCACACCTCTTGTTCTCTCTTTCTTGTTTTAATTTTTATGTTATTCCTCTTATAATCAAATTTGTATTTACTATGATTTGTGCCTTAGGGATTATTTCACTCCCTTCCTTATACTATTTCATATATCTCTACACTCAGGGGCGGACCAAGGGGGGTGCGGGACCATGTGTGGAGATTAATTGTATGGCCTTATTTGCATAAGGAGTCTCATTTGCATAACTATTTGCATAATATTAGCATGTACTTTTTGTAAACATGAATATTAATGAGTGTCTGGATAAAGAATGACAAACAGATTTCTCATTACTATATTGAAGTGACAACCGCCAGGCCCATTAGGAAGTACTATAAACACTGACCATTTAGAATCCATAACAAATCCACCCTATCATAACAGCACTACCAGGACTCACAAAGCACCAAACCCTACCTATCAAAAGGCAACACTGCAGATATTAAACCAATACATCTTAAAGAATACCAATACATCTCACTGGGGGAAAAAGAACAAGTGGGACTGTCAAACAGAAACTACATGCACAGAATACGTCAGCTCAGTTACACAGAACATAGACCATCACCACACAAAGAACAAGGAATCACAATTTAGAAATAGGAAGATAATAAACTGGGGACCCCAAAAGTCAAACATGAAATGTACAACACTGGAGAAATAAAACTATAAAGTAATTTCTTCTTGCACTAAACAAAAAGGCAAAGATGTTAGCAATACATAAGAACATAAGATATGCCATACTGGATCAGACCAAGGTCCATCAAGCCCAGTATCCTGTTTCCAACAGTGGCCAATCTAGGTCATACGTACCTAGCAGTTTCCCCAAAAGACACAGGTTCCACAATGCTTGTACTGGGTCAAGCATTGATATCCTGGATCCCTTCTTAATAATGGTTTATGGACCTTTCCTCCAGGAACTTGTCCAAACCTTTTTTAGACACAACCGGAGGATGCAGTAAACACTAACAGCCTTTACTACATCCTCCGGTAACAAATTCCAGAGTTTGATTACACGTTGGGTGAAAAAATATTTTCTTTTATTAGTCATAAATAGTTTACCCTGTAGCTTCATTGCATGTCCCCTAGTCTTTCTATATTCTGATAATGTAAACAATCGACCTACGTTTACCCGTTCCACTCCGTTCATTAATTTATAGACTTCTATCATATCTCCCCTCATCCGTCTCTTTTCCACGTTAAAGAGCCCTAACCTTTTTAGCCTTTCTTCATAGGAATATCCTTCCATCCCCTCTACCATTTTGGTGGCTCTTCTCTGAACCTTTTCTAATAACGCTATATCCTTTTTAAGATATGGCAACCAGAATTGCAAACAATATTCAAGGTGCGGTCTCACCATGGAACGATATAGAGGCATTATAATATCCTTTGTTTTATTTTCCATTCCTTTCCTTATCATATCTAGCATTCTATTTGCTCTCTTGGCCGCTGCTGCAGCACACTGGGCAGAGGGTTTTAACATATTATTGACAATGACGCCTAAATCTTTTTCCTGGGTGGTGGTTCCTAATGTGGAACCTTGCATCGTGTAACCATAGTTTGGGTTGTTCTTCCCTAGGTGCATAACTTTGCACTTGTCCACATTAAATTTAATCTGCCATTTTGATGCCCAGTCTTCCAATTTATCAAGATCCTCTTGCAAATTTCCACAATCCTCATGGGTTTTTACAACTTTAAATAGTTTTGTGTCATCTGCAAATTTGATAACCTCACTTGTTATTCCCTTTTCCAGGTCATTTATAAATGTGTCAAAAAGCAGCGAACCCAGCACAGACACCTGGAGTAAACCACTTTTCACCTTTCTCCACTGGGAAAATTGGCCATTTAGCCCTACCCTCTGCTTTCTATCTTTTAACCAGTTCTTGATCCACAATAGTACACTGCCTCCTATCCCATGACTCTTTAGTTTTGCCAAAAGTCTATGATGAGGGACCTTGTGAAAGGCTTTCTGAAAATCCATATACACTATATCAACTGACTCACCTTTGTCTACCTGTTTATTCACACCTTCAAAAAAACATAACAGATCAGTAAGACAAGATCTTCCTTGTCTAAAGCCATGTTGGCTGTCTTCCATTAATCCAGGGGTGTCAAACTCAAATACACAGTGGGCCAAAATGTAAAACTTGAACAAAGTCGCGGGCCAGCATTGAACAAATGAACCTTTTAATATGGACCCAAACAAGATTTGCTTTAACATTGAATATGAAGTAACACTTATTACTATACAATTTATAACTTAATAGTTCAGATATGCAAAAACCAATTTCAAATAAAAAAAAACATCAATGACATTCATTTATTAAATAAGATTTAAATAATAATAAATAATATTTTTTAAAATAAAATAACAATAATAAAATTAATCAACCATTCAAGCCCATGTCTTGGAGTAGCAAGAAAAAGTGCATAAAGAAAACGTTAATTATTGCTCAGTTTGCTGCACACTGATCTAATCTGATGTGCCCAAGCCAGATACCTGGCATCTCTTCTTGGATGATAGTTCATCAATGTCTGGGCTCAGGCTTTGAGCTGAGGAAATCCTCAGTATCGAGCGAAGGTGTTCATCAGTCAGACGTCTCCTGTGAGATGTTTTGGTCATCTTCATCGAGGAGAAAAGTTGCTCACATAGATAAGTGCTGCCGAACATGGAGAGCATCTGAGCAGCTTGGGTGCGGAGCTGAGGCATTGTGTCAGGGATGAACTTTGGAAACTGGGCGGCACCCACAGCATCATACTTTGACTTCAGCGTGTCATTACACTGGAGTTCAATTAGCTCCATTTGGAGGTTGGTTGGTGCGTTTTCCACATTAACTGCAAAGGGATTACTGAGCAGTTCAAACCTACATTTCTGGACATCAAAGTCGGCAAATCGCCGGCTAAACTCAGCGCCGAGTACACTGAGTTTTTCAGCAAACTGTGCGCATGGGAACAAGTTGGTAAAGAACTGCGTTTTCATGGTTTGGCAGCAGGGAAAATGGCCAAGGTTTCCTTGCAGCATCTGATTCTCCCACAGGCACAGTTTAGTTTTAAAAGCCCTCACTGCAGCGTACATGTCTGTGATGATGCGCCCCCGCCCCTGAAGCTGCAGGTTCAGCGCATCGAGATGGCTCGAGATGTCACACAGAAAGGCCAGCTCACACAGAAACTTTTTCTCCCGAAGCTCTGCTGTGTCCTTCCCTTTGCTTTCCAGAAACTGACATATTTCCTCATGCAGCTCAAAACATCTATTCAGTACTTTTCCTCGGCTTAACCATCTCACCTCTGTGTGATACGGCACGTCTGCGTATTCCGAACCACACTCCTCCAGAAAAGACTTAAACTGGCGGTGATTCAGACCTTTGGCTCTTATAAAGTTAACTACTTGTGTTACTGTGGTCATAACATGTTCCATCTTTAGGGCTTTGCCACACAATGATTCCTGATGTATGATGCAGTGATAAACAGTTAGTTCACCTGCACAGTTCTCTTCCTGCATCTTCTCCCGGACCCTGCCCACCAGTCCACTTGTTTTAACCGCACATCGCTGGCGCACCATCTGTCGTTAATCCCACGAGTTTATCCCACGGCAGCTTTATTTCAGTTACGCATTTGGAAACCTCCTCAAAAATTTCCTTTCCTGTGGTTGTGCCAGGCATTGATTTGAATCCCAATAGCTCCTCCGTAACACACATATTTGAGTCCACTCCACGGATGAAGACTGACAGCTGAGCAGTATCAGATGCGTCGCTGCTCTCATCCACAGCAAGGGAGAATGCAACGAAATCTTTTCCCTTTTCCAAAAGCTGGTCATACAGATTGGTGGCAAGATCACATGTGCGATCAGCTACTGTGTTTCTGCTCAGGCTCACGTTTGAAAAGGCTTGCTTTTTCTCTGGGCACACGATGTCACAAACTTTCAACATGCACTTTTTCACAAACTCTCCCTCATTAAAGGGCCGGGCTGATTTTGCGATCTCTGCTGCCACAATATAACTAGCCTTTACAGCAGCCTCACTTTGTGATGTGGCTTTTTTGAACATATTCTGTTGTGAAACCAAACTTCTTTTCATCTCCTCCACTTTCTGGCTCCTTTGAGTCATGTTCAGGTCCTTGTACTTGTCATGGTGTTTTGTTTCATAGTGTCGTCGAATGTTATACTCCTTAGTTATAGCCACGTTGACTCCACAAATCAGACAAACAGGTCTGTCTTTTACATAAGTAAACAAATATTCTGTCTCCCACCTGTCCAGAAAGTTCCTGTTGTCTGCCTTTCTTTTTGCCATTTTTGGGAAGGGGTTCCACAGTGACAGTTGTAGCTTGAGATCGCTATGACTTCTGTCACACAGGAGAGGGCGTTTCTGGGACCTGTCCTGATTGACGCGCCAAAACAACAGCAAGGCATTATGGGATTTGTAGTATTAGCGATGAATGAATGCGCTGTATAATACCGGCGGGCTAGCTCTAATAGTCATTTGGTATAGCCTCGCGGGCCAAATATAATTACACTACAGGCCAAATTTGGCCCGCGGGCCAGAGTTTGACACCTATGCATTAATCCATGACTATCTACATGTTGAGCAATATTCTTCTTTATGATGGTTTCTACCATTTTTCCCGGTAGTGACGTCAGGCTCACCTGTTGGTAGTTTCCCAGATCACCCATGGAACCCTTTTTAAAAATTGGCGTTACGTTTGTCATCCTCCAATCTTCAGGTATTACAGATGATTTTAATGATAGTTCACAGATTACTAATAGCAGGTCTGAAATCTCATATTTCAGTTCTTTCAACACCCTTGGATGTATACCATCCGATCCAGGTGATTTGCTTCTCTTCAGTTTATCAAATAGTTGAAATACATCTTCCCGATGTATCGATATTTCCTTCAATTCTTCAGCACCTTTAGATACCTCATCAGTCATGGGTAACATCCCTACATCTTCCTCAGTGAAGACCGAAGCAAAGAATTCATTCAGTCTCTCCGCTATCACCTTGTTGCCTCTTAGTGCCCCTTTAACTCCTCTTTCATCTAATGGACCAACTGACTCTCACAGTTTTTTGTTAAGAATGTACTTGAAAAAGTCTTTATTAAGCATTTTTGCTTCCGCAGCAAGCTTCTTCTCAAATTCTCCCTTTGTCTGCCTTATCAATGCCTTGCATTTAGCTTGCCAATGCTTGTGCTGTTTCCAGTTTTCGTCATTTAGCTCTTTTTTCCATTTCCTGAAAGATGCTTTTTTGGCAACAATAGCCTCTCTGATCACACCTTTAAACCATTCTGGCAGGTTTTTGGACTTCCTTCCACATTTTGTTCATTTCCTGAACTGTTGGTGTGCTTTACTTGCCTGCCCGGTGACCTGCTGCAGCCTCTCTGATTGGGGACGCTGTTTCTATTGGGGCTATATCAGTCTGCCCCCAACGCGGGACGCATTAGCGGGCGCGTGCCTGTGGGCGTGCCCGAAGGGGCGTGACCAAATGGGCAGGACACGCCCCTTTGGCACCCCTTCGGCAAACGAGGCGGTTTGAATAACCGCAGATGGGGAAACGGAAGAAGAGGCCCCCTCCGAGTCTATCGAAAGCCGTGAAAGTCACGGGTCCGATGGATGCCCATCTACCATCCGGAGGAGTAAATTCTGCTACCCTTGTAGTGGCTAACGATCCGGTGGATGTTTCTACCGTGACCACTCCTTCCTCCTTGATGTCCCCGCAAGATAATATTTCACCCTCATTGGAAATGCCCAAAGGTACTGAGTTGGTTATTCCCCCTTCACTTGTGCAAGGTCAGTTTGAGGTTGAGAAACCCTTATTAACATCATCGTTTTTACGATTGGGTTCTCCACCTCCTGCCTTGCCGCCTCCGCTTCCATCGGTTCTGGTTTTTCCCGAACCTTTTGAGATGCCGGCTCCCCCGGATGAGGTTTCCCTTAAGGATGTTTGGACTAAGTTATCTCGATTGGAGTTGGTTTTTGATAACTCTTAAAGAAACTCTCTACCTTTTCTAAAGAAACGGTTAATAAACTGTCCAATCAAGAGGTCAAATTGGTTAATTTAGAGAATAGAGTTTTAGTATGTGAAGCGCAGGATTCCTCCACCCAAGCGGTTTTGAATACATTAGTGAAAGATGTTACCTCTGTTCGTCGTCAGGACGAAAATTTGGAAAACCTCTTGCGTGTTAAGACCCTGCGCTTCTTAAATTTTCCTTGCACTCACTATTTGGACCCACTTCTTTTGTTAAAAAAGTATTTAATTTTATTTATTTATTTAATTTATTTATTTAGTATACATTTGTATACCGCTACTTCCAGCGATCAGCAGCGTTTTTTGATTACAGATTGGAAATTGTCAAATCATGACAGGAAATTTTTGAGGTATAAACACATTGATTAGACAGGAAAGCACAGCACACAGAGAACTATTTTACAGGGAACATGGGCTATGGAGGGTTAAGTGGCTTGCCCAAGACCACAAGGAGCACCTGTGGGACTAGAAACCCCAGTCCTTCCAGCCCAAGGTTGCTGTCCTCTAGTGGGATTTGAACACCCGACCTTCCGGCCCGAAGTACCTTGCCCCAACCACTAGGCTACTCCTCCACTCCAGTATATTTAAAAGATGTTTTGCTTCTAACTGATGTTGATTCCATACTGATTTCGAATTTATATTATTTGCCTATCAGGGATCCGAGTAGAGTTAATGATAAGGTTGAGGGAAAACAGGGTGGTGGAGAATCTCCTCCTGAGATGGATCTATCTGTTTTTTTAGAATCATCTCAGGATGAGATTCCTACTAGAGCGACCCTCTTGGTCTCTTTGGTTTCAGAATTGGATAAGCAAAAAATTTTTAGGGCCTACTTTAAGAAAAAATATGAGAAATTTTGTGGTCAAACTATCCAATTGTTTCCTGATGTCTCCAGGGCCACTCAATTGAGACGGAAAGCCTTTTTGGAGGTCCGTCCAAGGGTGGTGGCTCTGGGGGCTAAATTTATTTTGAAGTTTCCATGTTCTTGTCATGTTTTGTATCAAGGGAAGCGGTATGTATTTGGGGAAGTTGAGCATTTGTTAGATTTTGTGAAGGGGAAGTCTTTGGTGGTTTCTTAATTTATTTTTATACCTTTGGGTTTCCTTGGGGATTGCTGGGTGGCTAGTGGGCTTATTGTTATTTGCTAATAGCGCCTCCTAGATGAGTTTCAATTGCTATTATGATTAATGTGATGTATAGCATAGCACTTATTGGTAATTTCCTATTTGTGTTCCTTATGACTCCAATTGATATTATTATTAATGGAGTCTTGTATTGTATGATATTGAGTGTATGCTTGTATACTATTAATGTTCCTTTTCTTTTTTCTTTTTTCCTTTTATATGTAAAATGATAAAGAGTAAATAAAAAAAAAAGTGTGGAATACAGCTGGTCTTTGCTTCTAAGATAGTATTTTTTTCTAATTTTTATTTCTAATTGTTTAACAATAATTCAAGCAAAGCTTGTACAGAAAGATACAACTTGCAACAATAATACAAGCAAGACAATAATGTCAAGATATATCATTAGTCCACAAAGGTGTGTGTGTGCGGGTGACACACCAACACAAAGGGGACAGGATCTCCCCTTTGAATTTAATTTAAGGAAACAACTTTACCAAAAGCAGGTGAAAGTGGTGTTCCTTGAACCAATATAGACATTAATGGGAGAAAAACAACCTACTCAGGAAGGAGAAGATATAGACAAATTAGTGCTGACAAAGGAGGAAAGGTCTTCAGGTTGAAAAAAGATATACTTCTGTGACTTATACATTACTATGCATTTACAGGGAAATCGTAACACAAATGAAGCTCCCAATTGGACCACTCCGGGTCTAAGTAATAGGAAAGATTTCCGATCAAGATAGTATTTTTAAACAACACCCAAGCTTGATGTAAGTCTTTAACATTTGCAACTGCTCCTTTTCGTTTTTTCTTAACTATTTTCCTCATTTTATCATAGCCAACCTTTCGAAAGTTAAAAGGTAGTACTGTGGATTTCCTTACCATCTCTTCTTCACTAATTAAATCAAACACGATCATGCTATGATCACTATTGCCAAGTGGCTTCAACACCCTTATCTCTTGCACCAGATCTGGTGTTCCACTAAGGACTGGGTCCAATATGGCTTCCCCTCTGGTCGGTTCATGAACCAGCTGCTCCAAGAAGCAGTCATTTATTTAATCTAGGAACTTTATCTCCCTAGCATGTCCTGCCATGACACTGACCCAGTCGATACCAGGGTAATTGAAATCTCCCAATATTATTACTGTGTGTAACATTTGTTAGCTTCCTTGATTTCTTAGAGCATTTCATCATCCATTTGTTCATTCTGGATAGGCAGTCGATAGTACATCCCCACTGCTATCGCCTTCCCCTTTTTACATGGAATTTCAATCCATAGAGATTCTACAGCAAATTTTGTTTCCTGCAAAACTTTAATCCTTTATAACTCAATGTCCTCTCTAACATAGAGCTCACCCCCTCCACCAATTTGATCAGCTCTATTAATACGATATAGTTTGTACCCAGGTATCACAGTGTCCCACTGGTTGTCCTCCTTCCACCATGTCTCTGAGATTCCAATCATATCTAACCTCTCATTTAGCACTATATATTCCAACTCTCCCATCTTATTTTTTAGACTTCTAGCATTTGCATACAAGCATTTTAGAGACTGTATTTTATTCATATTAATCTAGCTATTGGAAGGCATGGGTAATTTGGAATTTTAAGCTCCGTCTGCTCCATAATCCAGGGCATTTGGGCTACTTTACTCTTTTTTTTGGAACCTCTCTGCTTTTGGTATAATCCTTCAAGGATACATTGTTCCTAACCATGCGCTCTTGGGCGACTGTCGGCTTTCCCCTGTTATCTAGTTTAAAAGCTGTTCTATCTCCTTTTTAAAGGTTAATGCCAGCACTCTGGTTCCATCCCGGTTAAGGTGAAGCCTATCCCTTCGGAGTAGCCCCTCCTTTCTTCTTATCATTCTGTGACTTTATCAATCACACTCAAAACACTTAACCCCTCATTTACTTCACTCAGACTCTTCCACAACTACCCCTTTCAAAGCTTTAAAAAATTCATACATTAGGGATCCCCTACAGAGCCATACCCTAACACCCTTCCTCACTCTTTCAGGTACAAACAGCAACTGACTACCTCAAACCCATATCACACCCATTCCATTCACATTCCATTCATGCCCTTTCCATGCTGACATCATCAACTAAAACCATTCTAACTTAAATACAACCTTGCATTTCCCTTAAAACACAGAATAAACTCCAAAAATGTAATTTCCAATCCCAAAAGCTAGTTACTAAAGGGTTTTTGCCTCGTCTGCTCTTGTGTTGTCAATTTTTTTATTTCAGCTGCATCGTTTTTTTACATAGTGCGATAAGGAAGCTTATCATAGCTCAGGTAGGAGCTATAGAAAAGATGATGTGACTCTGAACAAGCAACCTGTCAGTTCTGGTAGAAGTAAGAAAACAGAGTTTTCACATAAAAGACTACCAGTCCCAGAATGCACCAGGTTTCCAGCAGCCATGAGAGGGGCTGAAGTGAGAAAACGTGTGTGCAATCAAGAGAGCTATGAGGTAATCCCTAAGCACTCATCTCAAAGGGCAGGGCCTGATTCAACACAGCTGCACTGTGTTAGGGAGGAGCACACATTAGGACAGAATAAGAATAGAGCTTATTCTACAGATAATAGTTTCAGTAACAGCTTCAGGAAAAGATACAGCAACAGCTTCAAGCTCAAGCACCAACATCATCTCGAGAAGCAGAAGCCAAGCCAAGCAGATAGAGAGAGAAGGAAACTCTCTGGAAGGAAGAGAAGAAAGGCCATTGGAAGGTCTGGGAGATTCCAAGGCAGTACCTATACTGGGAGGTATTCCAAATGCCAGCAGAGTCCATTGGACTGGAGTCAGCCAGAGGAATGGAATGGCAGAGATAGGAATCACCAGTGGCTACCTGGAAGAGAGAAGACTGCACGTGGAAAGGACTTTCAGACCTATGCCAGAAGGTATGTGAGGAAAGATCCAGTGTCCAGGGATCAAGATTGGAAGGCTGGACATCAGAACTGGATTACATACTGGCCAGGCTATACAGAGAGGAAGTATGATAGCAGGAGAGGCTCAGGTATGAACACTGATCCAGACCCTATCTATAATAGTGAATGGCAGCAAGGGAATAAGCATTCTCATGATAGTGCCTTACGGAAAAACTCGTCTGTGCCAATGTATGATAGTGACCCTATGCTGCTTGATGAAGGGGGAGATACAGCAGATGAAACTATTGATTACATGGACTGTTCTTTATCCAAGTGCTATTGCTAGCTTTCTGTGAGCAAACATATCAGCCATCACAAAGAAACCTAACTTTGTTCTTATTTCCACTGCAAACAGCTCTTAAAGCAGGATTTGAGTTCACACAGTAGCAGCCAGCCAGCTAAAGGGTTTCAGCTGGACAATTGATAGTAATTAAAGCTGCACCTGATTGTGTGTGTGAGCAAGGGAGAATCACTGCTGGGATCTGCGTGGAAAATAAGCAGAAGTTAACCTAACAAGCAAAGTTCATTTATTTCTTTGTGCCTTTTTATTTGGTAATTATTTGCTAAGAGAACATTAGCTAATTGCCTGACAAGCTGAAGGTTGGTTTCTGATTTGCTTTGTGACTTTATGTTATCCATTTAAACACTGCAAGCAAGTATCCTCATTTATATTGCTACCAAGCATACTTGTGCTGGGTGAATTAAACCCCATCAATAAAAGAAGTATTTTATTGGCTTTACCACTGGTTACACAACTCAATTATTGTCTTCAGCTGTGTTTGGAGTGAAAGAACTACATTACCCACAATACCTTGCAAGAATCATATGAATATATGCATCGTCAAGATTGTGTAAGTTCTCACCCTAGGCAGCCGTCTGACAAATGGCATAGTTTTTCGGATTGCTTTTGCACCAAGAGGATTTATTTGCTGTGGATTACAAATAAAATTCAAGTTTGAAGCTGAAAGAAGATTTTTTTCCCTCATCTGCACTTTGGAGGAGAAGTGGTTGTTCCAGGAAGCTGTCCCAGATGAAAAGACCCTGTGCAAAGCTGGATTCATCACTGAGACAAGGTAATATGTACCTGGGCATGTCTATTGGTGGATGTGTGTAAGCACAGGGGGTAATTGAAAAAAAAAAAAGTTGAAAAAAACCACACCTCGTTGGAAGGTGCTGCACTTTGGGTTTTTTTTTTTATTTCTTGCAGGGGTCAAGATGGATCCGAGGGAGATGGCTCAGTGGATGGCAGCCCAATTTAGCAAGCAGCAGGAGCTATCACAGCAGGCCCAGGACACTGCTATGAAGGCCTTAATGGAACAGCAGAAACCAGTGCTTGATCTGGTGCAAGCTCTAGTTCAGCTGCAGAGCCAAAGTGGAACAGATGCAAGACCAGCAGTTAGTACTGGTACACCACATGTGGACAGTGTGGGACTCAATCAAGGGATTGGGGCATTTAATTTTGGGAAATTAACTCCAGATGATAATGTTGATGATTTTCTAGAGTCTTTTGAAAGAGTGGCACAGGCTTTAGCATGGCCAGAGACCCAGTGGGCAGTAAGGCTGGCAGCCTCATTAACTGGAGAGGCACTTGCAGCTTACAGAGCAATGCCAGCAGCCCAGGCTTTGAATTATAAGGATGTAAAGGCAGCTATTAGAGATCGCCTAGGGTTGTCTATTTCAGAGTATAGGCGAATGTTTAGAGCTGTTACATTGAAAGTGGGTGAGACACCCAGGGCTCTGAGTCAGAGAATCAGAAGTTTAGCTGTAAAATGGTTGGAGCCTGAGCAAAAGACAGTAGAAATGTTATTAGATATTATAATGCTGGAACAATTTATGCTTGGGGTACCTAAAGATTTGAATGTTTTTCTTATACAGCAAAATTGCCAAAATCTTGGAGAGGCAACCATGCTAGCCGAGAGATTCTTGGAAGCCACGCAGGCTTGCCATAGAATGGGTGGCCCTCTAAAGATGGATGCTGAGGCTAGATGTGCTGTATCAGAAAAGAGAATAATTAAGAATGTTTCTGAAAATGAATGTACTGTATCAAACCAGATGACACAGTGGAATAGAAAGAAATGTTTCACGTGTGGGAAATTGGGACACTTAGAGAAGAGATGCCAGACACACACTAGTTTAATGGGTCTGGATTTAAAACAGCCCAAGGAAGGATTTCTTTTGATGGTTGATGTGCAGGGAATTACCACAAATGCTTTATTAGACTCTGGGGCAGACCAGAGTATGATGTCAAAAAGGCTTTGGAAGAGGATAGAGGCCCAAGAAAGATTTGTGCCTAGAACCCCTGAAAGCCAAGTTCACATCAGATGCATTCATGGTGCTGCAACATCATATCCCACCTATAGGCTTAAGGTTAAGTGCCTGGGGGAACAAGAGGAAGTCCTATTAGCAGTGGTGCCTAGGCTACCCTTTGATTTGGTTCTAGGAAAGGACTGGCCAAGATTTAAGCAGGAACTAGTGAAAGGGCTAGGAAAGAAGGAGGGAGAAGGTTTAATAATGGAAATAGCTCCCGGGCCTTTCTTTGGAAGTCCTCAGTCCCTAGCTAAAAAGATGGTTAAGCTTCCAGAAGGCCAAAGCATAGGTAATAAGAGGGGCCTTGTATCCACCCGCTCGCAGGCTAAGTTAGAGAGCCAGCAGAAGGAGGAGGGGGAGCAGGCAGAGTTATTAGGAGATTTACCCTCTCATGATGATTTAATAACCCCATCATCTGGTAAAGTAAGAAAGTTGAAAGCACAAAAGAGGCGTGAGAGACTTTGCAGAGCACAGGGTAGGGCTGAGATGTTAGCTGGTCAAAGTTTACCCTGGGTGCCAGCTGAGTTGGTGGCAAAGTTTCCTAACTTTCCACAAGAACAGCGAGCTGATCAAGCTCTCACCCGAGCTTTTAAGTATGCTCAGGAGGTCAGGGAGGAATTGCCCAGATTCAGACTAGATAATGACATATTATATAGAGAGAGTCAGGACCCCAGAAATGGTGCCACACGAAAACAATTGGTGGTACCCACAACTTTCAAAGGGCTAGTACTTAGACTAGCACATGATCATCCAGTGGGAGGTCATAAAGGTATGCAAGGAACGCTGGATCAAATTTTGTGCGTTTTTACTGGCCAGGTATCTTCAAAGAAACTGCCCAGTTTTGTGCTGCATGTCCAGCGTGTCAGCGAGTTACAGCGGCACACCCACCGGTGGTGCCATTGATCCCCATGCCAATTATCACAGACCCAATTGGTCGCATTGCCATGGATATTGTAGGCCCATTAGTCAAAACGCCCTGAGGTTTCCAATACATCCTAGTTATGGTAGATCAGGCAACAAGGTTTCCCTGGGCCATACCATTGAGGAATGTTTCTGCAAAAACAATAGCTTTAGAGCTAGTAAAATTGTTTTGTGAAGTGGGATTCCCAAGAGAGGTGTTGACTGACCGAGGGTCCAATTTTGTATCCAAATATTTGGCCCAGGTCTGGGATGCCTTTGGCATTCGTCACGTGAAAACCTCAGCCTACCATCCACAATCAAATGGTTTGGTGGAGAGATTCAACCAAACTCTCAAACAAATGTTGAGAAGGGGGTTAGCAGGAGAGGTAAAAGAATGGGATATGTTATTACCCTTTGCCTTATATGCCTGCAGGGAAAGAATTCAAGTGTCCCTAGGTGTAACTCCATATGAGTTGATGTATGGTAGGGCTCCACGGGGTTTGTTGGATATTTTGAGGGAACAATGGATTGATCCTGAACCAGGAAGTCAGGAGGTGCCACTGTTTCTACGTGACTTGAGAGCACGTTTGAAAAGGACGTCGCAGGTCGCTGAGAGGAACCTGCAGGACAGTCAAGTTCGCCAGAAAGGGTGGTATGATAAAAAGGCCAAAAGCCGCCAATTAAGCATTGGTGAAAAGGTTTTGGTTCAAGTAGCAGGAACTGCTCCAAAATTTGAGGTACAGTGGAAAGGGCCATGGGAGGTTGTTAAACAAGTGAGCCCAGTGTCTTATATGGTAGAAAATGCAAGAGGGCGTAGGCAGACCTACCATATTAATGTACTTAAGTCTTGGAAGGAGAGGCCTGTAAATAATGACCCTGAACCCAGTCAGGAAGTAAGTGAGCTTCAAGAAGAGAACACTCTCGTAGGTATTACGGACTGTAGGAAAGAAGTTTCACCAGTAAAACCAGTCCGTAATAACTTAAGCAGGGGGGTATGTGATAAGGAAGCTTATCATAGCTCAGGTAGGAGCTATAGAAAAGATGATGTGACTCTGAACAAGCAACCTGTCAGTTCTGGTAGAAGTAAGAAAACAGAGTTTTCACATAAAAGACTACCAGTCCCAGAATGCACCAGGTTTCCAGCAGCCATGAGAGGGGCTGAAGTGAGAAAACGTGTGTGCAATCAAGAGAGCTATGAGGTAATCCCTAAGCACTCATCTCAAAGGGCAGGGCCTGATTCAACACAGCTGCGCTGTGTTAGGGAGGAGCACACATTAGGACAGAATAAGAATAGAACTTATTCTACAGATAATAGTTTCAGCAACAGCTTCAGGAAAAGATACAGCAACAGCTTCAAGCTCAAGCACCAACATCATCTCGAGAAGCAGAAGCCAAGCCAAGCGGATAGAGAGAGAAGGAAACTCTCTGGAAGGAAGAGAAGAAAGGCCATTGGAAGGTCTGGGAGATTCCAAGGCAGTACCTATACTAGGAGGTATTCCAAATGCCAGCAGAGTCCATTGGACTGGAGTCAGCCAGAGGAATGGAATGGCAGAGATAGGAATCACCAGTGGCTACCTGGAAGAGAGAAGACTGCACGTGGAAAGGACTTTCAGACCTATGCCAGAAGGTATGTGAGGAAAGATCCAGTGTCCAGGGATCAAGATTGGAAGGCTGGACATCAGAACTGGATTACATACTGGCCAGGTTATACAGAGAGGAAGTATGATAGCAGGAGAGGCTCAGGTATGAACACTGATCCAGACCCTATCTATAATAGTGAATGGCAGCAAGGGAATAAGCATTCTCATGATAGTGCCTTATGGAAAGACTCGTCTGTGCCAATGTATGATAGTGACCCTATGCTGATTGATGAAGGGGGAGATACAGCAGATGAAACTATTGATTACATGGACTGTTCTTTATCCAAGTGCTATTGCTAGCTTTCTGTGAGCAAACACATCAGCCATCACAAAGAAACCTAACTTTGTTCTTATTTCCACTGCAAACAGCTCTTAAAGCAGGATTTGAGTTCACACAGTAGCAGCCAGCCAGCTAAAGGGTTTCAGCTGGACAATTGATAGTAATTAAAGCTGCACCTGATTGTGTGTGTGAGCAAGGGAGAATCACTGCTGGGATCTGCGTGGAAAATAAGCAGAAGTTAACCTAACAAGCAAAGTTCATTTATTTCTTTGTGCCTTTTTATTTGGTAATTATTTGCTAAGAGAACATTAGCTAATTGCCTGACAAGCTGAAGGTTGGTTTCTGATTTGCTTTGTGACTTTATGTTATCCATTTAAACACTGCAAGCAAGTATCCTCATTTATATTGCTACCAAGCATACTTGTGCTGGGTGAATTAAACCCCATCAATAAAAGAAGTATTTTATTGGCTTTACCACTGGTTACACAACTCAATTATTGTCTTCAGCTGTGTTTGGAGTGAAAGAACTACATTACCCACAATACCTTGCAAGAATCATATGAATATATGCATCGTCAAGATTGTGTAAGTTCTCACCCTAGGCAGCCGTCTGACAATAGACAGCCTCATCACAAAGCAACGTCTTTTAAAAATCACTCCACTCCCCTGTCACATACTGATATTTTCATGTTTAAACCTATAGTTGTATTAACTATAAAACTTAATTCAGGCATTTCTTATACATAATTTTGATCTACACCTTTTCAGCATCTGAACTATGTATTTTTAACATTTTTAATCTTTTCTTCTCTTTACAACTCGTTCAAATTACAGATTTTTTATTACTCAGATCCATAGATCAAATATTTTTTACACGTCCCTGTACTCCTAGCACCTCTATTCTGCCCATTAAAACTTTCAAAACTTCAAAAAATATACTTTTAAAAATGGGTATAGGCCCCTCCCTTCAACTTTCAAAGTGTTCCACTTTACAATCTAAGCTCTAAAATACCTTTAAAATGGTTTAGTAAAGCTCCGCAACCCTTTTTTCTAGCTATTATGAGCTTTGAAATTTTAGGTTTTTAATTTTTTTTGCCAGAAAAATCACTTTTTCTAAAGGTTGTGCACAGCCTTCCCATTACGTTATATGTAAGACTGCCCTGCTATCCACCTGCCATACTTTTTGATTACTTTGGAGCACTGTTCCCGTACTTTTGAGGCTTCTGGCTCCTTACATACTTCCTGTGACTACTATCGCCTACTTTCTTGTTTAATTTCTTTCATTTATGTTTATTTTTATAATTATCAGGGTTCCCACTGCCACTGGACTCTCTCTGGGACTTCCCTGTCCAGAGAGACCCAATCCAAGACCCCCTGCCTTTACAGGTTCCTGATTTCAATTGCAGACTCTCTTGGAAAGGAAAAAAAATCCTCCTGTCTGCCTAATACTGACATTAAAGTAGACACTGTCCTTATCAAACTCCCCCTGCCTCAACTGTTATGTTCTGAGGGGAAGGTAAGTGGAAAATGTATCCGCACCATTATCTCTCTCCAGGTATTAGGACATTACCCATAAAATTCCCATAAGATCAAAGTCATATGTCAGCCTGCTGTGGTACTTAAGTGCTCTCGCCAGGCATCCATTTAAAGCATTCTACCTGCTTAAGTTAGAATTTTCCACTCTAAGCACACATGAATGGTGCACAAGGACCTGAACAACATATATTTCCCCAAGGACAACCAGTATCCAAATTGAAGAAAGATGATACTGAGGCTTTCAGACTTGCATTTCTCTTCTAAGTTTTCCCTGCAGCACAACCTGGTTCATATAGGCAAAGCTTACAACATTAACAACCATCACTTTGGGACTCCCAGTTATTTATTTATTTTTTTTCCAGTGGGTTACAATAGCATATGTGTACTGACTGCAAAGTCATTTACAATGACATATTATGGCAGGCCCTCTTCCAGAAATGGCCTGCCCAACAGCAGCATTATGGATATATTTATGCTAGGCTGTCACAGCAAACCAACTATTAACTCCCATTTCTGTTCTTTTAGGTACATGGTAAGGTCATTTGCATGC
The DNA here is from genome assembly GCA_033557465.1 of Ichthyophis bannanicus. Classification (NCBI taxonomy): domain Eukaryota; kingdom Metazoa; phylum Chordata; class Amphibia; order Gymnophiona; family Ichthyophiidae; genus Ichthyophis; species Ichthyophis bannanicus. The sequence goes on from CM066032.1 coordinate 429,085,638, forward strand.
TGCATGTGTCTACATTATTGTGTCTCTGACACACCTGCAGCACAAGGGTGCTTTTCATATGGCACAGCATGGCCAACATTATATCCACTCAGTGCATCACATTTGCTAGTCCTTCAGTAATTGCTGTGAGCTGCCAAAGTGATTGTTTTATGTTAAGCATGTCACACTGTCTGGTGACAATTGGAGACAGGGTCCTCATAACACCTTATGTATGTTGCAGCTCATGCATACCTGTATGTTCTATTTTCATAGAAGTCAGGCCTTCAATAGCAACTGTGGAGTGCAGCACAGCTCAGAAGCATACCCCAGAACCTGAGGAAGATCCAATATCCCCAGGAGAAGAGACAGAAGAGGAGGAGGATAACCCCCCTGAGGAGGGATTGGACAGCCCAGAACAAGAGGATGCTGGGCCAGAGGAGGACGGGTGGGGCCCGGAGGACATTCAGGACAGGGTCATGGAAGAGGAGGCCCATGGCCAGATCATAGTGGTCACACCGGAGAGACCAACCTGCAGGAACCAGGGTGCAGCAACCAGCCGCATCCTGCCTCCCCCCTTAGTTCAAGGATCCCTGGCTGCAGAGAACCCCAGGGAGCAGAGTCAGTTGCTCCACAGTACATCAGGATCTGACAGGCAAGCACCAGCGCCAGCAGCTCCTGCCTCAGATCTGTCACTGTCAGAGGCTTCCACTCAAACCCCATTTATTTGGAGTGTTTGGTTGGGGGACCCTGACAGTATTGTGGCTCTGGCAATAGCAGCCAATGTTCAGGCACAAAATGACCTGATGATATTTGTGGAGCAGCTGACCATCTATATGGCGAGGGTAGCTGATTGTCTGGAGTGGCTGGAGGGTGGCAGCTGGGCTTCTCCAGACCATCAGCCATCCCCACATGGGAGGTCAGAGCCCCAGGAGTGAGGCCTGTGAGGCAATATCCCTTAGGGTTCCTCTTACATCCAGGGGTCCAATGCCATGTGAGGTTCCATCCAAAACTATCGGGACATGTGTTCTAGGCTGTAGGTGTTTGCACTGAATTAGTGTTCATCAACACCTGCTGGACAAGATGTGATGCATGAGCTGTGGCATTATCATGATGGAGCTACCATTCACCATTCCTGTGCCACCCTGGCATCTTACAAGGAAAAGGTCATCTCTGCAACATGTCCAAAGTATGACGTGATACTCCATAGTGATGGTTGTGCCTTCTTGCTCATACAATTGTAGTCAACTTTAATGACACCCTTACATTTTTGGTAGGTTGTGTACAATATCTTGAGATAGAATTGGAAATATTCTCACTGTATGTCATCATAATGTTTTAGGTGTACATTCCAAGTACACAAGGCAAGAGAGATGTCTGTGCATCACATAGCTCCTCCCCTAGCACCCATTATCAAGTTTTGGAGAGTCTGGAGTCGTGCATTGTGAAGATTGGCCCTTAATTTCTGAGTCATAACCACACATCCATGAATAATTGACCGCTGGTAATCATTTAGATGGACACAGAGTCATTTTATGCACATTCCGACAACTCCCTGGCTGCTGGCAGGCCATCTTCATTCTGTTCTGGATCCAGGACTTTCTGCAGAGACTCTTCAGACACACATCTCATCCACAAAGTGACAAAATGATAGTACTTTGTGCAGCAGAAAATGCTTTCCATATCCTCAGCAAGTGCATAATGTGCACACACTGCTTCAACTTTCTTTTCATTCCTTCTCCTGTATGGCCTTCCAGAACATTCATCAGTGTGCAGACTTTGGCAAACATCCTGAACACATTTGGCCCAGTCATGGAGTGGGACACAACTTCGACATTCATCCCAATACACTGGATGCAATTTGCCATGCATTTCTTTTCAGGCATCTCCACAACTCATACAGAGTTGAACTCAAACTGGCAGTTCACCTTTCCCAGTCATCATCTATGTCACAGACTGCTTTGACAGACTACCCAGCATCATAGGATTACTGAAATGTGCTGTTGTGATGCAAACATGCCACACTCAGCAAATGCACAGCACATAACTGTATCAGTGCATGCCTGACTGATATCATCGTGGTGCAACAAATGTTGTGCTACAGCAACACAACACATGCCAATAGTTTTGGATGACACCTCGTATGGCCTGTCCCTCCCTTGACTACCCCACCCACATGTTCCCATTCACTTTTGTGTTAATTTGCCAGAGCAGCTGTAAATAGTGTGGAAATAAATCTTTTTATATGTTATGATATTCTTGACTCACATGTGTGCTTCATTGGGTTCAAGTCTGTTCACTGTTTCACACACATGGAAAATGGTATCTGGTGATGTGATATGCACTAATTTGAGACACATATAATGGTATCCATTTAATGTACCTTTTAATAGGTGAATGCATATTGGCAACTGCAGCATACTGGGACATACATCAGAAGATATGTTGACGTGACCCAGTTCTTGGGAGTGACATGTACGTATATACTTGCAAATGTGACTCCTGCCTAACAAATTTGGCAGACATGTAGATTCACATACCTTTGATACTTTGGCTGTCCAATCACCCCTAACTTGGCAGTTTGTCCAGGACAAACATTTTCCTGGACCCAATATGGCATACCTTTACTGTAGCCCATCACCATGCATGCATTTAGCTGGCAATCCCTTGCATATTCAGAGAGGATATAGTCCCTTAGGCTTGCCACATCATTTATCGCAATGCCTTCTTTGATTCACAAGACATAAAGTGCTGCATCTGACGTGTGATATATATTGCATGGCATTTAATGAGATACTGATGACACTGCATTACATACCCTCCTACTCACTCATGGCACTGCCATCCCAAGGTATTGAAACTTCACGCTGACAGCAAATGATAGCAGACATATATCTAACAACTTAGGTTTGCCAATGTACAATGAGTGCACATAAACTCCATATCAAATAATGTGTGTACACAATTACACATTGTTCATACATCCTTACAGGAGCAATCAGTTAGATACCTTCAGCCCAGCAATGCACAGTGTTACATGGTTCCTCTATGAACTGTGCATTTCAGACAACCAACAGTGATGCTCATGTTTCTTCACAGATAATGGAGCAACATAACAGACGTAATTGTGGTCAGACATGATAATCTCACTGACTGCCATTCCTTGCTGCAAACAGGTCCGCAGGCTCCCTACAACGATGTAGTTCTAATCGTTGAATGCATATAGTTCATAGATCACATATGTTGATTTGTCTCTTGTTTCTTCCACAGGCTGTTTCACACCAGGGACACATGTTGGATTTCCAGTAGCACTCATGGTGCCCACAGTCCAAACAATTAGACTTCCATCACATTTGAGGAGACCACAGACTATTCTGTCGCATTCCGGGTATCAGTGGAGGGCAGGGGCTTCTGCATCTGCAGGATTCCTTACCGACATCAGGACACACATATGTTTAGGGTCTTGCCTTCATAGTTTGTTTGGGCAGCACATTGTATTTGTAAGCATTGACATCACTATCATGCCCTGCAGACTGCATGGCTGTATGGCGACTCATGCAGCACATTGCAATTTGGCATGTTCCTGTAGCCTATTTGTCCAGGACACCTGAATTCAACATGTCAGTGATAATGCATGATTCCTGCAGGCCAAGGACTTTGTGTCCTTCACATATATGCAGTACACATTACCACATCCCACTCCTATGATGGTGAGCTGCAAACCTGTTCACACATCTTTTCTTTGCTTCATTTGCATAGTATGACAGATAGTTCATTTCACAGACATAACTGGACAACAGTGGAGTCAATTCATGCAAGTTAGTCTGTGACACGATGATGTATCACAGTACAGCAGCTGGACTCACACTCCCAATGTGTCCAGACCCCATATGGTTACCGAGCGTTTGATGTTTGCATGCTACACTTACATATTAGTCACTATCATCTCCTGTCATCATGGCCTAGTAGTTCATTTGTCAGGCAGTGTATGCATGTATGTCCCACTACCTGCTTATTAGAGCACCTAATGCAAATATATGAGGAAGCTGCTGCAGGGCACACGACCCATAGGGTTTTCAGGATTTATGGTACACAATGAATCAAATGACAGCAACATTATTTATTTAACAGGTTTTTTATACCACTTTGTCATTTCATTGTAACTTAAACTTGGTAAACGCACATTAAACAGGGACATTGATAACTTTGATTTTTCTGAGCAATGGAGGGTTAAGTGACTTGCCCAAGGCCACAAGGAGTGCTAGTGGGAATCGAATGCTGGTCTCTGGGTTCCCAAGCCAGTGCTCTAACCACTAGGCTACTCCTTATGGAGCTCACATGAGCTACAAAGAGCCATAGACAGGGATGCAAAAGTACAGGGTCACAGTCCATGCTTGTCAGACTATTTGACAGAACAATCTAAAGATTCGAGGATCCCTAACCATCATACATTCTATATATACTGTTGTCTGCAATTTGGCAGTGTCCCGTGCATTACAATAAATTCCTATCCGACTATCAATTGCCTTCAACATGTACAGTAAGGTGTTCACATCTAGATGGGTACAATCCTTTCCCTTTCTTCCCTTCCCTGGTCAATACACATCACACCTGTATTAGATAGCATTTGCTACTGTGCGTCAGACATATTATAACATATGTACACATGTGATATTGGCATCAGGGATGTCCTAATGAAATTTGCTACCCTTGGCAGGCCTTCAGTACAGACCCCCGCACATCATCTCACCTCAGAGAAGGGGCATAATAGTAATCATTCAAAGGAGCAGATGCACCACTGAATGCTTTGCAGGGGTCCAGAGCTTCCAAGATCCAACACAGAGCACCATGACCGGTGACCCACAGAGACTCTCCCCGAAGCCAAAGTATTGTCAATCACAATCAGCTTCATTCAAGCCAATTGCTTCGATATGCTACTTACATTTTCCCTCAGGGCTGGCCTCTCCTAACCCCTGGCTTTCATACACAACTTCCAGCCCCCTCTGACAGGATATTCTTTTGGAAGGGCATCAGCTGCAAGCCATGAGGTCACCTGCATGCAACAATATTGATCCAGTCGCAATGTGGGAAATTCTGCCACTTGAAAACCTTTTTTTCTTGGAGTCATGACTCACCCTACAGTCCTACCCAGACACATGGTTTCACTAATGGTGGGCCAGCACTGCTTGGTATTCAGTCTTGAACTCCTAACCTCAGGTGTATGAGGCACTTGCATTGCAACGGTGGTAGCAGAGAAAGCAGGTACATGGGTGTTACAACATGACACTTGATAAAGATATGAAATCATCCTTTTGAGCCAGAGCAACAGTCTTCATTCTATGAGCACAGACTATGTTGAATCATTCAGGGGTTGTAGCATGCAGTCTCAGTTTTGATCACTGATAGTTTGACAGAACATATGGGTTCTGATTGTAAATGTGCTCTGTGCAGAGACCAATGAGTGACTGCTTACAACTCTCAGCAGGCGATATGCATGTCATTGTTTATATTCATGATTTCTTATGCATTTGGCTGATCCTATCAGACATCTCATTCAAGCATTTGAGTTGACTCATCCCATACTGATGATACTTGGCCATATTGCAGGGGTTCAGACATGTAGCCTAGCTTCTCCCCCCCCCCCCCCAAACTCCAGCCCAGGCAGACCACAGCACACCACAGCAGGCCATGCTCCTACATTTGATGGAGGTGTGCTACTGTCATGTCATCTGCAGGGGCCACAGTGCTATATCACACCACAACTATATCAGGGACAGAGGATGGGTTAACTTTTGTCATGTAACAGACCAATTTAGCGACATTCATGCTCTCATAACTTGGATCAACATTATGCTTGTGTAACCCTAAGGTTAGTAGACATGTCAGTACTGCAGATATTCTTTTAGTAGGATTTGGTTGTTGAGCATTTTCTGACTGTCACATTGGATGAGGGTGCAGGGGGATAGATTCAGAGGTAATATGCAGAAATATTTCTTTACAGAAAGAGTGGTGCATGTATTGGTCTCCCAGGGGGATGATAGAGACAAGGACAGTATCTAGATTCCAACAAGCATGGTACAAGCCGAGAGAATCTGTAACGGAAAGAAGGCAACTTTTGTAGTTAATATGAATGGGCAGACTAGATAGGCATATGCTTTTTTTCTGCCATTATGTTTGAATGTTTCTATTGTTTCCTCTGCAGCCCATGCACCATTTACATACATACATAGTGCAGCTGGTTTACAAGGGAGGCTCTATTACAGCATACTGCATCTGTGACACGCCCATCAACATATATCCTTCATTGGCACATAGGCATTGCATCACCTTGGCATGACACTCATCCTTTCCTTGTGCCACTATAATTCATGGACCAAGGGTAGGTGCTCCAAGTGAGAGGGATGACATCATAATGATCATAAATGATTCTTTCTTGACATTTACAAGGCAGATTGTTTATGTGTGATGCTTACTCTCAAATACATATACATATCTCATTATGACAGGGAAAACAACAGCTCCCCCAGTCTTGAGGGATTTTATTTAGGGCTCATGTACATTGCCACAAAACATACATTCCTGTCATGTTGCTACGTACATCGTTGTTCATATCCATCTACATATGACTGTCTGCTTCAGTCATGTCTACCTCTGTCAAATGCTACACCATGCACAACTCAATTATCTTCTTAACATAACTGCACATCACTCACATCTATCATGTGCGTACTGCACACAGCAGCACTCCTGTACTGTCATGCCTTTCATGGACACATCAGGGCCTTGGAGCCTCCTTGTAGGCACACTTACAAATCATCTGAGACCACACACTGGCATCAGGGCACATTCATAGACTACCCATCACTTCGACATTATCACTGGCTGCAACATTATCCTCCCACGTACTCTGTGACACATAAGAACCATTTGGGGCATTGAGGTCCATCTCCTCTTACCTTCCTTCCATGCAGCCAGGGCCAGCCCTAGAGTTGGCTCATTGTTGGTGCCCTAGGCGAACATCAAGCTTTACATCCACTCTGTCTGTCAGACTTCATTATTTAGTTTGGATTACCCTGCTTTGGCTGCCCTCTGGAATTAGCTGCCTAGTTTGCCTAATTTGCCTAGTGGTTGGGCCTACTCTGCATGCAGCCCCTGCTATGTCACTTTCAGACAGGCTCCCTTATCCTTCATTAAGATGACCATCTTTTTGGGTAGTAAGGTGCACGATTGCCACCTTAACACCCGTTATCCTCTTAGTGCCCAATAAGTGGTGCCTTTTTCCCTTAACACCAGTACGCCCACTCCCCGCTCCATCCTTTATCGCACGCAAACACCCTTAATGCTGCCGTTTACACGCTTAATCGATTGCTGCCTTAACGGTCCCTAGTAAACATACCCCTTAGAATAATTAAATGTAAAAGTTTTTTTTCTATATTTTCAATAACCAAAGGATATAAATTAGTGATCACATTTTAAGTTGTAAAAATGGCGTGAGAAAGAGACAAGGAACAGAGAGGGAAACACATTGGTTTATATAGATACCAATTGAGTCACGCTATCTAGTTCTGTGTGTGGGTCTGAAGGTTGATTTTCACTGAAATCTAAAAGAGGACAAAAAAATCACTGATATTACGCAAGAATAATCAAGGACCCAACACCTAAATGTCTAAAACTGCTTTTCACCATCCTTTATAGAGATGGGATTGCATTTGAAAAACACGATATTGAAACTGCAGTCCTCATGACTATGCAAGTAAAATGATCAAATAATAGATTTTATGTTACCTAAAATGTTTCACTCCCTACCCTGATTGCAAAGGTTTTGCATATTTGTAGTATTAAATTCTGGAGACCATACCTTACAGGAACAGCACACTGTCAAGGCTTCAGCTTGGACTGAAAAAGCTCCACAGCTGCAATTTCAGCATTTTTTGTATTCTTGCTTTTGGTGTGACAACCTAGGTTGCCATAGGAATGCAGTAAACAACCTTACCAATACTGACAAGTCACATGGTTAGAAAGGGACATCGGCAGAACAAATATGCATATAAAACTTAATATGACTTGACTAGCAATTTGGCATATCAGATCTGAGTCTATATTAATCTAAAGGCGAAGCCATTTAGCCTTATTATATTAAATTAAACCTAGCAGAGCTGTCAATACTGTGACAACCCAGAGATCTGAGAGCACCAATTTATAGTATGTCCAATACCAAGGGTTCAAATCCAAACAAATTACAAGTAACCAACTATTCAAACATGTTCTATTTAGACAGGGCTTTGCAAGAATATTGCTCTGCACAATGGCATTTCTTTTTAATTGAAGACCGGGGGTATGCATGATACCCATGCATTTCCTATTGGGGTATAGAGTAGGTTCAAGGTAAAACTGCTTTTATGTCATTGGTCTTATCTACTAAATAAAAAAAATGCAATTATATCGTGATTATATTGAATTGAAGACATGCCTTGCCTTACTTGGGGGAGTGGAGGAGAAAGCAATATCATGTGGGACAATGCTGTTGGAAAATAAATGAAGTTAAGAAGACGTTTCTGTGTCAATAAGATCATTTGGATTAAAAAATAAACTAAAAGGTTGATAAAAGTGCATAAATTGGACAACCATAAAAAAGAATGGAAAAACTTTAAAACCTATTAGGTTCTTTTAAGTAAGGAGAAGAAGATGGGAGAGAGAGGAGAGGGGGGAGGGTGCGTAGGGTGGTGGGCAGTGTAGATGTTCGTGTGTATGTGCTGTCAGAAGGTAGAGGGGGCAGAAGGGGGGGGGAACGAGGGAATGTGGTGTGTGTAAGGACAATCATTCAAATTGAGTTTCACTTTGCTATCTTTAAAATAATTGAAAGTACATGCTCAGTTGTTTTCAATGATAAAACCTTAAGAAATAAATAAGTTCTAGAAGGAACAGATAGGGCAGGTGAATGCATGAGACCAAATATTATATAGATCACCCATAGAAATGAATGAGCAGTGGCAGCATTTAACGCATGTTAACTTTTCTTAACGCACCTTAGCCTTCAATAAAAATACCTCTTAGAGTCTTTCTCCTGTTTTCTCATTCAATTTTTCCCTGTTCGAGTCCCTGCTTTTCCACAACCCCATGTCCCCAGGACCTGCTCTCCTGCCTCCTACTCCCTTTCCTCAGCACCCACCTATCTTCTTCCTTCTCCAATATTCATTAACCTTGTCTTTCCTGGACAACCTGAGAAGATCTTTTGCCTAATAAGAATGTGGTTCTGGACCTGCAGGTGCCTTCCAATGTGATTGCCTGACATCAGCGGGGGCCTTTAAAACTGAAGCCTGAGAGGATTGTGGTCCTTGACCTACAGGAGCCTTCTGGCATGATTGCTTGACATATCGGGGCCCTTTAAAACTGTAGCCCTCACCGTGGGACAATTGGAGACATGGGAAGATCTTTTGCCTGAGAGAAGTGTGATCCTGGACCTGTAGGCACTTTCCGGTGTGATTGCCTGATGTTAGTGGGGGCCTTTAAAACAGCGGCCCTCACTGCAGGATGTGGCCATGGGTTCATGTCTGCAGGTGCATGCTCAAAGGGGCAGGTCATACCACTTTGGAGCCCCTTCAGAGCACCTTAGGAACAGGAGCAGGGGAGCTTTGTCATTATGATGGCCAAAAGGAAGAAGAAGAGTGTGTTTTCTAAAACATAAGTGAAGTCATCCAAAGTTGAAGGTCCTTTGGATAAACATCTTCTGAGGAAGAACATTGATGAGGTACCATCTTCCCCTTCAACATCTGTAAGTACTGACTCATCCATTGTTCCTGGCTCTCAGAGATATTGTATCTTCTTTGATGGAGGAGGAGGGACCCTTTGGATAGGAGGTATCTTTCAGCTCACCTTTGGTACCTCTGTGGGTTAATGCTGTTAACACCATTTGGGTTAATACCATTTGGTTGGAATTTTTTTTTTCAAATTTTTTTTTATTAATTTTCTCAAGCATTCCAGTATAACAAGAATGACAGAAATAAGATGACATATCAATAGGTAACATCACATCAAAAAAAAGAAAAAAACACTTCAAAAAGAAAAATTGTCATCAATTTTAGACCACTATATAGGTAATTACAGGGGGCTCCAGGAAATATACAAATATTAAGAAAAAGAAATTAAACAGGGATGAGACTTATGTGTCAGCCATAATAGGAGCAGTTTTCACAACAATACCTTCCCTAAGCACCAGGAAATCCAACAGCTGACTGGGCTCAAAAAAAGAAACACTTTCTCTTGATAGGTAATTACACAGCGAGAGGGAAAACGTAAAACAAAACTCCCACCCAGGGAGAGGACCCTAGGTCGAAGGCCCAGAAATTCCTTCCTCCTCAACTGGGTGGTACGTGAGAGATCAGGAAAAATATATACTTTAGAGCCCAAGAAAGGCACATTGAAATTCCTGAAAAAAGACAGAAGAACCAAAGACTTATCAGGCTCAAAAGCCAGAGTCACAAGAAAAGTTGTCCTACCAGTCACTACCTCAAGAGAGTCCTCTAGGAACGCCGTAAGGTCCCCAGCTCCCTGGATAGGAATCTCAGAAGCGGATCCACGAGAGCTAGGACCCAAGGACAAATACTGAGCCCGCACAATAGGAGGCAAATTCTCCCCAGGAAGCAAAAGCACCTCCTGGAAATATTTGCGAGTCATCTCAACAGCAGATATAAGCGGAGACTTAGGAAAATTCAATAATCGCAAGTTATTTCTACAAGTTTGATTCTCCAGATACTCAATTTTCCTAACAAGCAAAGTTTTGTCCTTAACTTGGGCCACGCAAAGACCTCGAAGTTGTTCCAAGTCCGCCTCTGCTTTGGTTAGACGTCCAGCCTGTTCCTCCTGAATCCTCTTAGCCTCGGACACCGAATTTCTCAAAGAAAGTAAGTCCATATTAACAGCACCCACCATAGACTGAAGAGAAGCATTCAACGTCGCCACTGCATCCCACAGTGCATCCAAACTTACAACAGCAGGTTTAACCAAGCCTCCCATGCCTGGAATCGATCCAAGGCCCACAGTTGCTTCTTATTCATCCCCAACAAGAGGAACCTATCTCTCCTGACCACCACTGGTCTCAACAACAGGAACAAAAGGGGAAAATGAATCTCCCACTGCTGCGGATCCCTCTACACTCTTCTCAACTGGAGAGCTCGTTGGCAGTCCGGGGTGGAATGATCCAACAGCAGGCATACCACTTCCAGGTTGAGGTGGGGGGGGGGGCTCGCTGTGGAGGGGAAAGCCAAATCCCCGAAGCACTCAGAGTCGATGGAGCCTCATCCAGGGGCTCCGCCTGACACTCTGCTGAAGACACTGCTGCCGCTGTGGTTATAGCAAACCCACACGCCGCCAAAGTCTTCTGTCCAGTGCTGTTACCTAAGGCCAAGCCCGAAGGTAGGCTGGCCTGCTTACGCTTTCGGCGTCCCATCGCCTCCATGGGGCCACAAAACTACCGGAGAGAAGAGGTAGGTGCGGAACGTTTAACCACAGCGACTCCCTGCCGCCATCTTGCCCCTGGAATTTTTTGTAACTAGTTTCAGAGCTGGAGACAAAAGTAATTGTTCCTATGCCTACGGTAATGCAGTTTCCAATGCTTGTCTCTGGTTTTGCACAGGAAGACTTACTGTACCCTTTTGAGAGATTTCTCTGAAGGATATTTGGATTAAATTTTCACACACTGAGGCAACCCTGACTGGTACACTGTAACAATTTTCAAACTTTACTAAATACTCTTGCTATATTTGTTGATCAGGATCTAAAGTTGGCTAATGTGGATACACATCTTAATAAGGTGAAATCACAGGTTTCTACTATATAAGCTGTGTCTTGTTTTACAAAAGATAGTTTTCCCTTCCAACATCGTTTTTAATTTCTAGAAAATTGCTTTAGAGCAAAGAACTGTCGTTGTTTGAATTTTCCTATTATACATTATTTGTCACCTATGATATTGTTTCAAAAATATTTAAAAGAAGTTTGCTTTTATCTAATCCTGATGAGCTAAAAATTATGGGCCCGATTTTCAGCTGCCTGCATTTTGGAAGGGCTATGCGCCTCAGAGGCGCATAGCCCTCCCCGCCGACCTCTAATCTGGATATTCAATGCCGTGGCAATGCATTGAATATCCGGTCACCGCCACACATGCTGGAAGCCACCAAAGCTAACCCCTGCTAAGTCCCCTATGCACCCCAATTCTATCTGGTTAGCACTGGGAGATGTTGGGGACATTCTAGGGTGGAGTGGGGGCGGTGACAAGCGCTAACTGGGCAGCAGCAGCAGCAATATTGCATGCTGCCCGGTTAGCTCCTGCACCTTAAAGATAGGCGAGGGTTGCTGCTGCCCAGTTAGCGCTTGTCACCGCCCCCACTCCACCCCAGAACGCCCCAACATGTCCCAATGCTAACCGGATAGCACTGGGGTGCATAGGGGACTTAGCAGGGGATATTCAATGGTACTAACCGTGTAAGTGCCATTGAATATCCCCATCTACGGCATTTACATGGTTTACTGGACTGTAAACCATGTAAATGCCTTTCGAAAATCAGGCCCTATGAATATATATTATCTTCCCTGGGGTAAAAAGAAACTGAGAAGGCCTTAGAGAGAGAACTACATCAAGTAGTGACCCCGGATAGTTTAAACTTATCTGAGTTTCTGGAATCCTCACAAGAAGTTATATCCATGCGAACCACTTTATTGATAATCTTTTTGTCTGAAGTTGATAAGAATTCTGTCCTTCAATCCTATTTCCAGAGAAAGGATATTTTCTCTCAATTCATGTTTTCAATTTTCTCTCAATTCTCTCAATTCAATTTTCTCTCAATTCATGTTTTCCAGACATCTCTTGGCCTACTCTGTTAAGGCAGAAGGTGTTCCTGGAGCTGAAGCCTGAACTCTAGCTCTAGGAACAACCTTTTTCTTAAAATTTATTTGTAAATGCTTCTTGTCTTTTCAGGGGAAACGTTATACTTTTTTTGAATCAATACAGCTTGAAGATTTTCTAAAGGTTACAGTGTCTAAATTGTCTTTATAGGCAGACAGGTATAAAAGGGTTCATCTTCATATATACATTGCTTCTCTCTTTTTTTTACATTTTATTGTTCTAACTCTCCCTTTTAATGTGGGCTAATTGACAATTTAAGTTTGGCTTTGTTTTTACTTGTTTTGGGATTTTTTTAGCTGCATTATGTTGTGCAGTTATAATCTTGCCTTCATTTTTTTTTGTTATATTGTAAACTGCTTTGACCACAGGGTAAAATGGCATTAAAAAAAACTTAAATAAATAAATATCTTGTAACTGTTTTCTTGCATGTTTCATAATGGATACTCAATAAGGAAAAAAAAAATCTTGCCTTTCCTTCCTTTTACCCCAGCATGTATTCTTATATTCCTCCCTCTCAGTCTTCTCCTGGATATGACTTCATTTCTTCTCTGTTACCCATAATACTGTATCTGTACGCTCCATTCTCACTCCCACAGCATCTCCCTCTTTTTCCCACCCTAACCCCAACATTTGCCAGCATCAGCGCTCTTTTAATCACAAGGTCCCCATCCCTAGAATTAGCCCCTTCCAGTCCCAAACCCCCATTGCCAGTGCCAGTACCCTTTTAGTCCCAACCCTTTTCTTGTCCCATCCCCCAGCCCCAGTATCATCCTGTCTCCAGCCCCAATATCAGTCCATTTCCAGTCCTAGCCAGCCAGCTTCTCCAGCCACAGTATCAACCCATTTCCAGTTCCATCTCGCTTCCCATCTTAAGTCCTCTTCCGGACCCAGCCCTCTCCACTACTATCAGCACATTTTCAGTTCCTCCCTTCCTCGTCCTGCATCAGCCCCTTTCCATTTCCAGCCAGCCACCACTTTTCTTCTCTCTGCCCCTGTATTGCAGCTGTATTAATGTCCAAAACAGTCATGACAGCATTTGCTTTTACTCCCACAGCTGTGCTATACTCAAGTTGCCAGCATTGTGGCATTTTTATCATGCAAAAAGCAAGCATTTTTGCATGCAAATACTTGCTTTTTGCATGATAAAAAGCCATGGTGCCTATGAGAGAATGGGCCCATACATACATACAAAGCTAATTTTAATATTTAATACTATAGGGCCTGATATCTAGTGGCTAGCCACCATCGCTGAACTTTAGACCCAGATAATCAATGCCAGGGCCATCAGCTTGTATACCTAGGTCAGCTGTATTGCAATAAGAAGCTCCCACAGGAGCAGAATCGGGTGCACTGAGCCTGGATGGGCAGGATGTGCCCTGATTCTGGCTTGTTGTATGTTCGGTGCCCTCTCCATCTAAGCCTCCCAAGGCCCCTTCATGCAGCCGGTGACATGGCATCCTGTCGCCATGGCACTGGGACACCATGCAGGAGCCCTGATTGCCCACAGGCCTACAAATGTCCCTTTTCCCCTCCGCCTGACCCCCAGAGCGGCCTGCCATGGCCAGGCTCGGGCAATGGGGAACCCCTGCTGCTCCTCACCTGAGTTTGGCGGGCCACAGGTGTCGGAATAAGTCACTCATCTAACTCAGTAGCCCCAGATGTACAGGGCCATGACCTAAATAGGTCCTATACGTCTGGGGTCAGGGTCCTGCCTCCAGCCCACCCTCGCTCCTCATCAGTCCCGTCCCCTTCTGCCCAAATCTAGAGCTCGCCACACATCTCCCCTGTATGTGTGGGGAGCTTTGGGAAGGAAATCCAGCATAGGCATTTAGCAGGGATGTATGTCCAAACCAGACATATATCCCCACTAAATGCAGCTCAGAATCTCCCCCATAGTGGGCTGATTGCGGCGGTTAGGTGCTTTTAAAGCATTTAGTCATCACCATTTTTAATAAACATGGATATTCAGAACCAGAATTTATCTGGCATTGGACTCTGAATATCCAGGTTCACCAACATTTGCCAGATATTCAGCCGCTAAACCAATAGAGAACACCAGTTAGAAGAGCTATTGAAATTAATATCGCCGATAACTGGATAGCAACTGACACTACCTCCGATCCACCCATTGACTGCCCTGGTGATATTTAGCAGGGACACTTTATATCAGGATCATCATGTTTTAGCTGGTTAGCAGGTCTGCTAAAGAGCTAAAAAGCTTTAAATACCCATGCCATACTTATTTTGTTTTTCCTTGCTCCCCTCCAAACCACTTCCCTTTTCTAAACATAACTTTGGTCATTTGCAGAGGAAAATGGCCAAAGTGAAAGCTAGAGGGGTCCTTGATGTTAAGCCAAAGTGCTTAATGCAGCTGAAGATGTTACCAATTGTATAAGTGTTTTTAAATATCACCATTAATGACAATACATCTTTTGTTTCTCAATCTGCTGCTGTACTATATTTTCACTCTATGATATATGTTCAGCCTTAACCATTCCATCCCAGTCTTTCTGACACTATAACCACGCCTTCTTTCCCTTACCCATTTTGCTATTCAGATTATACAAAAATGAAACCAGATTTATTGTATTTAGTTATAAAAATGTTTTCATTTTTTTTATAATTTAATCAAATGTATCTACCTCCTCTCTTATCAACCTTTGGCAATTTACAATAAAGGCCCCTAATCCCTCCACATACTATCAACCCATAATCCCAAGTTAAAATTCAATAATCCAGAACATTTACAAACATTTTAAATCCTAACTAACCTATCATAGCTCATTCCCCCACCCCATTCTTAATTTAAGCAGTCCTATAGTTCAGATGCTACGGCCTTTTCAACAACCGGCAAAACCATAACCATATGTTTTAGATTGATATAATTATTTTCATTAAAACACATCTCATAGAATTGCCTTTCCTCGAGATCAGCTAGCTGCTTCTTACATTTTATCATTGCAGGTGTGTTGATAACTTATATGTTTCTGTTCTTTCATGGTAGTTCAACCTGCCATTCAGCACCTAGTCATGTTTAATAGCCTGCCACGCTAGCTCTGTCATCTAACTGATCTGTCACAGAGGGCCCAGGCAACTCTAACCTGCCAAAAAGGGCAGTTGAGAATTTAATGACATCTATGGTTATCCTCTATTGCACAAGGCCCAGGGGTGCCCTCTTCCATCCACTCCCCCATCCTTTACCTACTAGAATTTTCTGTTGCTACCTCAAGTCTAAAAGGTCATCTTTAGAAAAGTATCTGTCACCTCTGACTTACCCTTTGCTCATCATTACACTCCTGAATCATTTATGCTTTTACATCTGAGTTATATCCTGTCAAACCTGCCTCTGTGGCTCCCTAGATTTTAAAATCAAATACGTCTACTCCAGTGTTGAAGAGGTGAACATTGTATTTCTGATATAAGCCTGACAATTGAGCTCTTTCTTCTGGCAGGATAGAATGATCATAAAATGATTAATTTTATAAATGATGAGCATGTAGGAGCACATTGTGCATATTTAAATAGGCACTTGCAAAATTGCTCGGAGGTATCCAAGCAGAAAGGTAGGGGGAAGTATTAAGTAGAGGTGGCTAGCGCGGATAAAGCAGCTAGTCACTGCTGCTGAACATTAAACCCAGATATTTAATGCCGGGGCCATATCTAGTCATTGCTATTGAATATCCGGGTTGGCCCGATAGCGTGAAAGCTAATCAGGCAGCAGCGATAATCAGTCACTGCCCACTTAGCTTCACCGGTGAAAGCTAGGCCAGCCTTTCAGATGCCTAATTTTCACTGCTGAGGGATAACCGGCTGAATATTGCTGCTAGCCATTATCCCCAGACACCACTTCTAATCTGCCCCAGGAATGCCCCGATACTAGCTAGTTAGCATCGGGGCATTTAGAGGTAGCACCCGTAGATATTCAGCGGCACTAACCACGTTAGTGCCGCTGAAAGTGCCAGTTGCCACGATTAATATGTTAGAAGGTCTTCTAATCACGTTAACCACTTTGGGCAGACTCTGCGCCACTACAGTGCATAGCCCTGCCTGCCGACCCTTAACCCTGGATATTCAATGCCGGGTGTCATATGTGGCCCCAGCATTGACTATCCGGGGATCACCGCACATGCCGGAAGCTGCATTAGGTGGCTGGGTGGCAGCAATATTGCATGTTGCCTGGTTTGCTCCTGTGCCAGAAGATAGGTGATGGTTTTCCTCTGCATCGCTAACCGGTCAGCATGCAATATCACTGCTGCCCGGTTAATGTTTAATGTTTAATTACATTTGATATACCGCTCAAGCCAAAGCATCAGAGCGGTTTACAATATTACATAAAAGTTACAGAAAAAATGAAAAGAACGCCATTGATAAGATAGGACAGAATAAGAGATACAGTGATAGATAAAGGAATAGAGGAGACAAGAGGAAATGCACCACATAGCATCTGACGAGGTAGATATCATACCACCAGGTGTTTAAGCTCCCACTCACAACCTCCGCTGTCGACATCACCCCTCCAGCGCTCTGATCGCCACAGCAAGCAGAGCCAATGTAGCAGCAGTCTAAGACGGCCCCGCACGGTCCTACGCCTAAGGGCCACGCCAAAGGGCCCTCTGGCGAGGCCTTCGGGCACGGGCCCGCAAGGCGCGGGCACGCTCCCACAGCGGCGGTTTAATGCCGCTGGTGTCCACAGCTGATTGGAGGTGCCTGGAGAGGAGGAGGAGCTCCCGCTCACTCCCTCTGTTGTTGCTTGGCTGCACTTCGTCTCTGGCGCGCTCCCGCAGCGGCGGTTTAATGCCGCTGGTGTCCACAGCTGATTAAAGGCTAACTGGATAGCATCGGGGCACGTAGGGGAGTTAGAAGGGGATATTCATTGGCACAAACCACACAAGTGCCATTGAATATCCCTATTAAGACATTTACATGGTTTACTGTGCTGTAAACCGTATAAATGCCTTTTGAATATTGGGCCCTTTGAAAATCCATTCATAGTCACTACTTTTATGTGATATAAGTGTAGGCATTCCCAGGGATAGAGAATAGACAAAGAAAGGGAGGTATTAACACTTGTGTGTAGTTTGTAAAGTATAGTCATATGCTATGGTTTCTACAACCTATATATACACGGTTACTTCTGCCTCAAAGCTGGTGTATCTTTGTGGTAGCTTTTGTGTAGACTGTTTTATGAGCGCACATAAGCGCAAGCATTGCCTTTATAAAACAGGAGCAACATATGTGTCTATGTGCTTTCTTTAACGAGGTACCCTGTTATAAAATTACCCTCTAAGAGGGTAAGTTTAAAAGGAATCTCTTCATGTAAAACAGCTTTTTGTGTGCAGAATAGCCCTTTTTAAAATTACCCAGGGTGCATTTGCCAAAACCTCTGCTCATATACCCAGCAGCGCATAACTTTGTCCAATCTGATTAGAGGCATTCCCAGGGATGGGGTTTGGGTTTGTGAACATAATTTGCAAAATGTAAACATAATGTCAAATAGACAAGTTGCACATATCTCAGAGCACGTTTAAATACTGCATGTGTGTGCATTTACCATGAGGTAATTTTAAAAGGGAAAAGATGTGTACGCTTTTCCTTTGGAAATCGCTGTCATTTACTCACATACCTGTCACACAACTTCGATGACCTGTTGTATTAGTTCCCTCTAGATGAATGGAGTCACCAGCTTCCTTGCCATTCTTGTTCCTTCTCACATCTGTGGCCCTACGGCTTTCTACGTCATTCTGAGATTATATGAAATGATTTCAGTACCACGGAGGAGACTTCTGAGCTGGATCAATTCCCTTTTCCTTTTTCTTTTTTTTACTGAAATATTTGTTCAATTTAACAAACCATTACATCAGGCCCTTTGACCTATCTATTGCATTTTTCCTCAATTCATATTTCATGGATTTTCCTACCAGCTGCACTATTTCTATCCTGCTTAGTAAAAATATGAAAGAGATGGAATGGGAGGGAGAGAAACTGGAAAAAGGAGGAAGAGAAAACAGAATGTTAAAAATAATTAGAAAAGGAATACAGAGTAAAACAAAGAATATCATAATACCTCTGTATTGCTCCACGGTGCAACCACACAGAATATTGTGTACAGATCTGGGGTCTGCATCTCTAAAAATATATAGCAGCATTGGAAAAGTACAGAGAAGGGCATGAAAATTATAAAGGGGATGGAATGGCTGGCCTATGAGGAAAGGCTAAAGAGGTTAGGGCTTTTCACTTTGGAGAAGAAATGGCTGAGGGGAGATATGATAGAGTCTATAAACTCCAGAGTCAAGTAGAACAGTAAAGGCAAATCAATGGTTTACTCTTTCAAAAAGTAGAAAGACCAGGGGACACACCATGAAGCCTTAAAGTAATGAATTTAAAACAGGAAAAAATATTTTTTTCTCTAAATGTAAGCTTTGGAACTCACTGCCCGAGGATGTAGTAAAAGCAGGTAGTGCAGATGGATTTTTAAAAATCTTTGGACACATTCCTGGAGGAAAAGTCAATAAACCATGATGGAGAGAAAACTACTGCTTATCTCTGGGGATAATTAGCATGGAACTGGTTGCTTTTAGGATATGCCAGGTACTTGTGACCCGGATTGGCCATTGTTGTAAACAGGACACTGAGCTTGATGAACGTTTGGTCTGACCCAGTATAGCAGTTCTGTTCTTCTCGTCATGTGAATGGAGGAAGAATGAGGGAATAAGTTTAGAAAAGTAGGAAAGGGAAGAAGGGGTGAGTAAGGAAATAAGAAGAAATTGGATGAGAATGAGTGAGAGAAGGAAGACATATGGGATGAGAGTATGGAAGTGGAAAAGCAATATTTGGCAAGGAAGAGGAAAAGGAAAATGAGCATGGCGAAATGGAAGAATTTAGGGGTGGATAGAGAAGTGCTGAGAAATGGTTGGGATAGGTTTTTAAGCATGAAAGTGGGAAAGAGAATGAGATGAGAGATGGAGTAGAAAAATGAGACAAGGAAGGAATGGCAGGATGAGAGGAGGAAGGAATGAAATATCGGGCAGGAAGGTAAAAATGTATTATGTACTGCTACTACCACTACTATTAATCATTTATATAGTGCTACAAGGCATATACAGCACTGCACAAAAACATATTTATTTATTAATATATTTGATTTATTGCCTTAGGCACAGTGGCATAAGGACAGTTTACAAGTTTGTCGAAATTTACCAGCTCACATGCAACGTCTTGGTTGAATCATAATAATCTCAAATTAAAATCAACAGACTACATTGGCAAAACACAGACTAAACTAGATAGGAAGTGAGATATCACAATAATAATTTCCTTGTACTATGAAGGCACATTTTACAAAGGACGTCCCAGTGCAATCTGGGACGCCCAAGCCAGAACGTATGAAAAAGAAGCAGGCACATCCAAGTTCAGTCACGACTTCACTAATGTGGATGTGTCCGATATGCTCATTGGCATTTGCAAATTTATTTATTTATTTATTTATTTAACAGGTTTTCTATACCGCCTTTTCCTTAAATCAAAGCGGTTACCAAGACACAAGAAGGGAGAACAGAGACAGAGGGGCATACACTGACTAAACTAAAGAGTGAAGGTAAAATTGGGATACACAACATCAAGGAACTGTTACAGTAAAACAAGTTACATGCAGGCTATAATAATAGAGACTGTTAGATGTCTGTGCCATAGTACTCAGTGAAGAGTACAGATTTCAGTTGTTTTCTGAACTCCTTTAAATCATCCATGGATCGCACATCGGGAGGGAGAGAGTTCCATATAAGTGGGGCCGATAAGGAAATTGCCCTTTGTGTAGTACATTTACACGCTTTTCTGAAACTACTTGGGGTGCTGAGGGTGTTTGATGTAGTTATTCGTCTTGGCCTGTTGTTATTCTGGAGTAAGAGATTATGAAGGCTAAAAGCAGAGCATTTATGTCTGATCTTGAATATATTAATTACCATCTTGTATTTGACGCGCTGGCTTATTGGAAGCCAGTGGAGCTCTTTGAGAGTAGGGGTAATGTGATCTTGAGATGCTGAGCCAGCAATAATTCTGGCTGCCGTGTTCTGAGCCATCTGAAGAGGTTTAAGTGAGTGTTTTGAAAGACCGTAGTAGATAGGATTACAAAAGTCCAGAATAGGAGTTATTAAGGCTTGGCAGACAGACCGGAAGTGGTCATATGAGAGTAAGGGCTTGAGGCGTCTAATCACTTTCATTCTGTAGTATGCAGACCTCACAGTTTTTCTGATGTGTGACTGGAGGGTTAGACCTTTATCGAGGGTAATTCCAAGATATCTAACTTCATCCTTAACTGGTATTGTAATGTTGTTGTATTTAATGAAAGGTGGGGGGTTGAAGTTGGTGTTTCGAGTGACAATAAGCGCCTCTGTTTTATTGTAGTTTAAGGCAAGGTTATTGCATGTGAGCCAGGAAGACATGTTGTCAAGGCAATTTGTGATCTTGCTGTAGTCGGGGTTGATGAGATCAATCAGTGTATAAATCATGATGTCATCTGCATAAATCGTATAACTTATTTGATGGGCTGCCATAATTTGACAAATTGGCTGAATAAAGATGTTGAATAGAAGGGAAGAAAGCGCAGATCCCTGAGGTACTCCTTGCTTGATATTTGTAGGCTGTGAAGTGTTGTTTCCAATTTTAACCTGAAACTGCCTGTTTGTTAAATAAGAGTTAAACCAACTAAGGACAGTACCAGAGATACCGATACTTTCCAATCTTGATAGGAGGATAGTGTGGTCAACTGTGTCGAAAGTCGCTGATATATCTAAGAAGATCAATAAAGATCCTTGCCTGTAATTGTCTATGGTCTGGGTGATATCATGAACAGATATAGCAGCAGTGTTTCAACTCCATGGTTGGGGCGAAAGCCATGTTGATGTAGATCGAGTGGGGCATGGTCGTCAACATGGTCTTGGAGTTGTAGCTGTACTGCTTTTTCTATTACTTTGGCTAGGAATGGTATGCTAGAGATTGGCCTATAAGCCGCTGGATTGTTCTTATCCATGTTTGTTTTTTTGGGGATAGGCCTTATTGAGGCTAGTTTAAGTTGTTCGGGTATTATTCCTTGAGATAGGGATATGGATACGATATTGTGTATATAACTGAGGAAGTTATGCTTGGTTGCTTTGAGTCATTGAACTGGGCAAGGATCAGTAGGGGCAGTGCTAGTATTGAGAGCAGAGATGATATCCGAAATCTGTTTGGTTGAAGGAGTGTGGAAACTGTCCCAACTTGTTGTTATTGTTGTTGTTGTTGTGATGGAGCTGTAGGTTTCGGTATGTATTTGAGTCGGTATGTGACCTATTTTCTCATGGAGAAAGTTTGCAAAGGTTTGAGGGTTGATTTGTATGTCTTTGTCAGGACTTGGTTCTTTAGTTAGGTCTTTTACTATCTCAAAGAGTTCTCTGGGTTTATTGTAGGCTTTCAGAATGGTGTTTGTGTGATGCTCTCGTTTTGTATCGTTAATAAGATCATTATATCTTTTTTTCTTTGTTAAGTAAGTGTTTTGTGCAGTTGGAGATTTGGAGCGTCTCCAGTGGCGTTCTAGCTTTCTTAATTCTCTTTTAGCGTTGCGAATTGTATTGGAGTACCATGGAGCGTGTTGTCTTACGTTCTTTGATTTTATGTACGGTTTGGATTTTGCTGCTGTACTGATGGTAATGTTCCAATTCTTAACCAGTTTGTCCAAGTTAGGTTCATCCGAGTTGAGGTAGGGTAGTGTGTCTTTTAAGAATTGATCTTTTTTGAAAGCTTTAAATCTTCTGATTCCAAATGAAGCAGAATGTGTTATGTTGAACTTGGCCGTATTGTTTGTCAATTCAATTTTGATTCTGTGATGATCAGACCAAGGAATCGGGGTGATTATGGGTGAGGAAATAAATCCCTTGTCTAAGAGATAATTTGGGGCAAAAACTAGGTCTGGTGTGGAACCATGTCTATGGGTGGGAGTGGTTATTAGCTGAGAGAATAGTAAAGAGTCCATTGCCTGAAGGAAGGTTTGCCTATCATTGTTAGTTGCAGAGCTGAGATTAAAGTCACCTAGTAAGATTAAAGGTTTGTGAATTGTGGTGATTGCGCAGACAGTTTCAAGTGTGGTAGTTAGCTCTTCAGCTGGTGCGTGGGGGGCCCTATAAACAAGGCAAATAGTTAGATACTTGTTTCCCACTGCAATAGAACTGCAATGCTCAGAGCTGCTGGAAGTGAGTGTTTGAAGTTGCAATGAGTCTTTAGCAATGATTAGAACTCCGCCACCTCTCTTTAGAGTGCGAGGGTTATTAAAGGCGGAGTATGTAGAGGGGACCAGTTGGTTGAGGAGGACACTATCAGAGGGGGAGAGCCAAGATTCTGTAATGCATAAAATGTCTGGGAGCTGGTCCACAATGTGATCTCTGATTAAATGAATTTTGTTTCTTACTGATCTAGTATTCATAAGTTCTATAGAGGTGATGTTTAGCGTGTGGGGTTTTTTAGGGCATGCTTTAGGATTCAAATGATTGAGGTGGCTGCCAACATCATGTTTGTTACAGGATTTAATGTGAGATCTCGTGGAAGAGCAATTCCAAATGTGGTATATTGATATGATTGTTAGAAGCCATATATATAAATGTTGGAGCTGTAAGTGGGGTGTGCCTAATCGTTGAAGGATGATAAGGGTGTCCAAGAGAAATTTGGGGTGGAAGGTGGGCTTGACCATGACTATGATACTTCTTTTTTAACTAACGAAGGCTGTTGTTGCCAATTCGCATAAAACTAATGACATACCTTCTTTAGCTCCAACGACTTTCACAGTGTTTCTTGCAGGGAAAAAGAGGCAGATGGAAGCTCACGAAAAGGATACGTTCATTATCCGGCGTAGAAAACACTTCTTCTTGAGCTTGCTTAGAGAACAGGCAACTGCTGGATGTAAATATTAAATTGCCGATATTCAAATCTTTCACCTGCGTGTTAAAACGCTGATCCTGATCTCTAAGCGCCTTCGTTCCACGCCTTTGCTGAAGGGATTCTAAATGATTTGAAAAGTGCTCAGATTGGCTGCAGTTCTCTCTCACACACAGTTCCCAGCTAAGTAGGCACAGCTGATGTGGATGTCTAATGTCCTAATGGTTAGAGTAATGGGCTAGGACCACGGAAGCCACCCTTTGAATCCCACTGCTGCTTCTTATGATTTGGGGCAAGGAATCAGTACAAACCATGACTCCTGTGCTCCATGACCAGCACCAGTTAAATCCACCAGCAGCACCCAGTATAATGCCATCACAGTACAACAGACCGTTCACATGCCATTTTACCTTCATGCTCACTTCACAATCTCACAACTGGGGCATGAGGTTCATGACTGTCATTGTATGTGCTAAATTAACCCTTTTGGAGAAATTTCACAGGGGCACAGTAAAATGCCGGAGATACTCATCCACACAGGGGGTCACACAAGTGTCTAGCGAGTGGGTAGATCACAATGAGACAGGAGTAGGGATGTGAGCACTGGTTTTGATAATGGTATTTGGTTTGGCACAGGCCAATCTTTCTGCAATGCAAGCTCCTCCAGACACAATTGCAACCGCGGTTAGCATGGACAGTGAAGTCCCATTCCAATTCATGATTTATAGCAGATGCAGTGCAGCATGTTTAGAAACCTGCCCTGCACAACTCAGTGGCTATGCCTATGTTATGGATGTGAAGTCTCAGGTACTTCCCTAAATGTGTCCAGAAACACCCCCTCAGGGATGTGCAAAGATGGACATGGCCACTGCAGGGATGTTCAAGTAGGAGTGTTTCTGAAATCACATTTTGCACGCCCCCTCTGTTTCCATGTTTTTTTCTGGCATGCTTGGGGTATTTGTCTACCATTTAGGCCTTCTAAGATGACCCCCAGAAGAAATTTTGGGACATAGAAGGGAATTGCAAATGTTTGTTTGCCACAGAATCCTAAAGTGATGCTCTATTAATCCCTTGACATATGATCTACCCCAGAGATGCTGCAGCAGAACAGGGGTCTTGTCCTTATCAAAAAAAAATACCGACCAAAGTAACTCAGTGCTCATCATTCTTCCTTGTGAACTGTTGTTGAATCACTTGGAACTAAACATGGTTTTCAAACACATTCTGATTTTCTTCTAGGTGAACAAATTAGAAATTATCGACTTGTCAGAAAATGAGCAAGCATAGACAACGTGTTTAGTTCCATACAGCAAGTAAAATAGGCTTTTAATTAAAATGACAAATATGGTCAGCCTCATTACAAAGTGAGGTGAAAGCACAGTAACCTCTGAGTGTTTCTTCTGAAGTTGACAACTTAATAACCATTTGTTGTGTGATATTTTCTAATATTTTGACAACTCAGAGAGGTTGCATGATTTCAAGAGAATGTCAATATCAAGATGTTACTTAAAAAGAGAATAATCTGTCATGTTTTGCTTGCATTATCGTTTACAAAGGCAGATTTTAAATATGTTGTAATATCAAAAAGCCACATGTACGGTTGTTGTTTAAATACGTCAACTTGCTTACCAATTTGCTTTTCCTCCTACCATTGCATAATTACACATGGACCTAAACCACATTTACACTTTATGCCCCCCCTGATGTAGAACTCCTTATCAAATAAACCGAGGGCAGTTAGGGAGTTAACAGATTTTTGTAAAAAAGAACGACACATTCAGGGACTGATATTCAAAGGCATTTACACAGTTTATAGAGCTGTAAACTGTGTAAATGCCACTCACATGGATATTCAGCTGCCTGGTTAGCTTCTGCACTGAGTGGCAACCCAGATATTCAACGCTGGTGGCTGGATGAGTTTGTGCATCGGGCCCCTTCTCTAGCCCTATTCAAATCCAGGCTAAAAACACACTTCTTTGAAGCTGCTTTTGGATCCTGATGCTCCTTACTCGCTTGTCCCCTACTTATGTGCATCTTACCATACTCTAGTCCCCAGTTTCACTCTGTTTTGTCTTGATTAGATTGTAAGCTCTGATGAGCAGGGACTGTGTCTTACATCTATCTATATGTGCAGCGCTGCGTACACCTTGTAGCACTATGAGCCTGATGGCCAGAGCAGCAGTACGGGGAGAGTCGGCGAGGGGCAGGAAGGGCGGAGTGAGGATGGAGCGGGGATGTGCCAAGGCGGCAGAATGTACAGGGCCGATTCCGGTCACAGCCCTGTATGTCTTGCAGGGTCGGGGGGGAGGGGGGCTGTGGGAAGGATGTCCCCGTGGGACTGCAGGGGCACGCTGGGCCATCTTTGGGCCTGATTCTGTCTGCCACAGGAACATTTTGCTTCCACATTACAGAATCGGATCCTAATGGGCCCATCCTGCTCAGGGCTATTCAGATGAACTGGATGTGCCCCTTTCTGAATCGGGCTCCACATAAATGATTAGTAGTAGTAGCAGTAAGGTTCAGAGGTGATGGCTATTTATTTATTTAAACGGATTTCTTTACCGCCTTTTCCTACAATCAAGGCGGTCTACACAGCAAGCAATCAACCAGATGCAGTGTCTAGTGTGTGCATGCATTGAGCAGTGAGTGCGTGTGTGTGTAGATGGACATTGATTATTGGTAAGCTATTTACAGCGTGGGCTATTTACAATACTATGTACATCAGGACTTTACCTTTGTACTAAATCATGTCGCTAGGGCAGGGTGTTGAGTTGGGGGTATTGTCTGTTGCACCGTTTAAGTGACGTCATCATAGTGCTCTATGAAGAGGGTCGTCTTTAACAGTTTCCTAAAGTCCTTCATGTCTGTTGTTGACTATAGTTCATCAGGGAGGGTGTTCCAGATTGTTGGTGCCACCTTTGATAAGGCTCGTTTTTCAGTGACCTTGCGTACCTTGTTGATGTCTTTAGGTGTGTTGACACGGTTGGATGTGCCTCTCCTCCTCGGTCTTGTGCTGCTGTTGGGTTGTATGAGTGGGTGTAGGCTGAAAGCTGACGACTGTTGCTTGATTTTGAATATGTTAATGATTGTCTTGTATCTGATGCAGGAGCTGATTGGTAGCCAGTGGAGGTCTTTTAGAGTAGGTGTGATGTGTTCTTGTTTTGTGGTGCCAGTTATTATACGAGCTGCTGTGTTTTGGGCCAGTTGTAGTGGCCTGAGTGTCTGTTTTGTTAGGCCAAGATAAATTTGGTTGCAGAAGTCTAGGATTGGGGTTATTAGTGCCTGACAGACTGTGCAGAAGTGTTCCTGGGAGAGGAGGGGTTTGAGGTGTCGGACTAGTCTCATCCTGTGGTATGCATTTTTGGTGGTTCTGCTGATGTGGGACTGAAGGTTCAGTTCTTTATCCAGGGTCACTCTGAGGTATTTCACTTCTGGTTGTATGGGTATGGTTGTGTTGCCTATTTTGATGTTGCGCGGAGAGATGAAGTCGGAGTTTCGTGTGATGATCAGAGCCTCGGTCTTGCTGTAGTTTATGTTCAAGTTGTGTTGAAACCAGCTGTTCATGTGCATGAGACATTCTGTTATCTTGGTGTAGTCTGGGTTGTTGAGGGTGATTGGTGTGTATATCATTATGTCGTCCGCATAGATTGTGTATTTTATCCCGTGTTCTCTTATGATGCTGCATATTGGCTGGATGTAAAGGTTAAATAAAAGTGCTGATAGGGCGGATCCTTGAGGTGCGCCTTGCATTATCTTTATGGGTCGGGATGTGTTGGGACCAATCCTGACCTGTATCTGTCTGTCTGTTAAGTAGGAGTGGAACCACCTCAGTGTGGCTCCGTGTAATCTGATGTTCTGTAGTCTTGCTAGTAGGGTTCCGTGGTCCACTGTGTCGAATGCTGATGAAATGTCAATGAAGATCATGAGTATTCCTTTCTTTCTGTTGTCTATGAGGTGTAGTTTGTCGTTAAATAGGTATAGCAGGAGTGTTTCGACTCCATGGTTGGGGCGAAAACCGTGTTGGTTGAGGTCCAGTTGTGCGTGGTTGTCAATGTGTTCCTGTAGCTGATGTTGTACCACTTTCTCAATAATCTTTGCCAGTAGAGGGATGCTGGAGATAGGTCTGTAGGCTGCTGGGTTGTTTTTGTCGAGTGGTGATTTCTTCGGGATTGGTCTTATTGTGGCGAGTTTTAGCTGATCAGGCATGATTCCTTGGGTTAGTGAACTGTTCACCATGTTGTGTATGGTGTGGATGAAGTTTGACTTTGTCGCCTTAATCCATGTAACTGGGCATGGGTCTGTTGGGGCCATGCTTGTGTTGAGTGCGGTAATGATGTGTGAGAGCTGCTCTTTGGATGGGTTGCTGAATTTGTCCCAAATTTTTCTTGAGGGGGTGGCTGGTTTGGTGTTTGGGTCTGTTTTCCTTTGTGTAGCTGAATGGAATTTTTCTTGGATATGGTCTGTGAATGCTTGTGGGTCTATTTGAACTTCGTTTTCGGTTTTCTGTTCCTTGGTGAGGGTTTTCACGATTTCAAAGAGCTCTCTCGGTTTGTTGTTTGATTTGAGTATGATGTTGGTGTGGTATTCTTTCTTCATTTGGTTGATGAGTTTGTTGTATTCTTTTTGTTTTGTTAAGTATAGTTCCTGAGTTTGTTGTATTCTTTTTGTTTTGTTAAGTATAGTTCCTGATTGTTGGGCGACTTGGTGTGTCTCCATCGCCGTTCTAACTTCCTGAGTTCCTTCTTCTCATTCTGTATGGTTTTTGAGTACCAAGGTGTGTGATGTGCTTTGGTGCGGCGAGCTTTCTTGGGTCTGTATTCTGTGGCTTTGGCAGCAGCATTGATGATGCTGTTCCATTTTCTGATTTGCTTGTCTAGATCCTCTTCTTCCATGTTCAGGTGGGGTAACGTGTCCAGTAGAAATTGGTCCCTGTCGAAGCTTTTAAATCTTCTTTGTGCTGGTGGGTTGTCCAGGTTCTCATCGTGGCTTTGCCCTTGTGGCATAATCTTTATTTTGATTATGTGGTGGTCTGACCGCGGTACAGGTGTGATATCGGGTGTTGATATGCTACCACTGTCCATTATAAAGTTGGGTGTGAATATGAGGTCTGGTGATGATCCGTGTATGTGTGTCGGGGTGTTGATCAGTTGGGTGTATTGTAAGGATCCCATGGCTCGTAGGAAGGCTTCTGCATCCTTTGTGTTGGTCAATTTAAGGTTGAAGTCTCCTAATAGTAGCAGGGGTTTGTGATTTGTGTTGATGGCACAGACCTCTTCTAGGGTGGAGGCTAGCTCATCTGGTGGCGCATTTGGGGCTCTGTAGGTGAGGCATAGGCCATCCGTTTGTTTTCCACAGTGATGGTGTTGCATTGGTTTGTGTTTGAGGCACTTCTTGACTTGAGTCTTAGGCTGTTTTTTGCGATGATCAAGACCCCTCCTCCTCTTCGTTGTGCGCATGGGCAGCTGAATGCTGAATAGGTGGATGGTACTAATTGATTAAGTAGTACATTATTGGTGGGGGTGAGCCATGTTTCTGTGATGCACAGTATGCCAGGTTGTTGATCTTCTATGTGGTCAGCTATTGTGTTAATTTTGTTTCGTATGGATCTGGCATTGATAAACCCTATTGAGATTGTAGCTGGGGGGTTTAGTGGTCTCTGTGCTTTGTTTAAGTTTGTGTGCGTGCTGGACTTGTACCTGTTTTGCCTTTTGTGCTTGGGTGTCTTGTGTGTGTTCCAGTGTGTATACTGGGGGGGGGGGGGGTGTAGAGCAGTGCTGTATGCCATGGAGTGTTTGTTAGTAGATTGTGGTTGATTGCCTGAGGTGATAGGAGTTGGATAAGGAGGAGGGTGATGGGCAGTATCAGGATTGTGTACATGTTTTATCCGTCAGACTTAAGTGGATGTCTGCACTTTGTTATGCTGGTGTTGGGTTTCGTTGTTTTGTTGGTTGTGGTCTCCTGCTGCTGGTGGATTTGTTGCGGCTGTTGGTTGTGGTTGCTTCTATGGCTGCGCCTAAGGGCCACACCAAAGGGCTCTCTGGCGAGGCCCTCAGGTGCAGGCCCATCAGGCGTTGGCGCGCCCTGCTGGGCCGCTTCTTTTAAGGTGTTTCCACTGCCACGATTGGGCAGGAGTTTCTGAGCTGGAGGATTTCCCGCTCAGGCGCTCTTCCCTGATCGGGGGAGCTTCACTGTCTGGCGGGTGGGTGGTGCGGGAGTAGCAGTGCCTGATGTGGGCCGCTGATGCTTTTAAGGTGCTCCCACTGCCACGATTGGGCAGGAGCTTCTGAGCGGGAGGATTTCCCACTCAGGCACCCTTTCCCAATCAGGGGAGCTTCACTGTCCGGCGGGTGGGTGGTGGGGGAGTAGCAGTGCCTGATGTGCCTGGCCGCTGCTGTTTTTAAGGTGCTCCCACTGCCCCGATTGGGCAGGAGCTTCTGAGCGGGAGGATTTCCCGCTCAGGCGCTTTTCCCCGATCGGGGGAGCTTCACTGTCTGGCGGGTGGGTGGTGGGGGAGTAGCGGTGCTATGGCTATACCATTTAGAAGCTCTAGCTGCCACCACTGAATATCAGGCCCTCACCCATTTACTATGGGGGTCAATTTGGAAGCCCTATTCATGCTTTGGACATCACAGTCTGCCAGTCTGTGCCACTGAATTGTCCATCCCCGCTATTCGCCCCCCCTTGCTGTTCCTGACTAAGCCTCCCTGTAAGAATAAGGAGTTTGTAAGGGGAGGCTTAGATCGGGGCAGGAGGGGGCAGTGTGGAAGCAGAGTTTGGATGGGCAGTGGATGGTCAGCAGCCTCAGACATACAGGGCCGATTCTGAAGTCAGCCCTGTATGTTCAGGGCCAGCAGACTGGACGGAGGACTTATTCCACCCCAGAGATGGAATAAATCCCCCTAGATGTCGGGGGATGAGAGGCCTGGCCAGCAACAAAAAAGTGAGGAGGTGCAGGAGATTACATGCAGCCTGACCCTGGCCATGGGAGTCCAGGTCGGGGTCAGGCTGTGGGGAAAGGAGAAAGTGGTTGGCAATTGGGGATCCAAGTTCCTGAATGGAGCCGCTGTGCCATAGCAACCTGATGCCATAGCACCACAGCTTTATTCAGGAGACTGATTGAGTTAACAGGGCAGAGGCCTGTATGTGCAGGCCAATGGGAATCAGGTCCCAACCTGCACTTACAGGCCCAAACGCAATTCTGATCCCACAGGGGCTAGACTTGCCCCGCGGGATCAGAATCACGTCTACCTCTGTGAGTCCGGTTCTAACCGAATGCACAGAGGCTGGGAGGCACACATTGGAAAGTGCCTCTTAGAGTTAACCAGGCATCAGCTACTATAAATGTTGCCGCTGCCTGGTTAACCTGTAGTGCCACCTCTGCTGCATCCATGGAATGCCCCGATGCCAAGTGCTCAGCATTGGGGAATTTAGTGGCCAAAACTGAGGATATTCAGCAGCACTAACTGGGTTAGTGCTGCTGAATTTTCCAGTGAATGGTATTTACATGGTTCGCAGGTCCACAAACCACGTAAATGCCTTTGAATATCCCCACCAAATTTCTAGGGGTGGAGAAAAGCTGCACTAATAGTGGGAAGAATAGGCTAAAGCGGCAATAATGACGGTGCAATTAACAATGAAGGAATCAAGAAATGCGCAAAACAGGACAGAGGAGAATCGATCAGTTCGGTAAGACATCGATCACAGAGCATCACAGCAAGAACAGAAGTAGCATCAAACCCCCAAATCACAAAAGGGGAATGACAATGGTAGAATGAAGACCCCAAGGGACCCAGAAATATGCAAAGCAGAAAGAAGAAGAGTGGCAATAAAAGGATAGAGCTTGAAGAGCATTACAGGAAAAACGGTTACATGAACCACTCAAAGCAGCAGAAGGTCAAAAGACACAACAGTGGCAGGAAGACTGCAAGGCACTGAGAGTAGGAAAAGCAGCACCAAAAGTGGTACACCTTTATTTGATTTTTTTTTAAGTTCTACCATTATTTTTAATAACAAAAACCAGCCAACATGTTGAGTAAAAATGCCTTTAGTAATGGTTTCTAAGCCATGCTGGTATCTGAATAAACTAAAGAAAGCACAGACATGCACTCACACACCCATAGCCACAAAATCTCATAAGAACTGAGTTTTTAGTGCCATCAAGTCAGTGTTGACTCATAGCAACCTAGCTTCCTCTGAGTTTTCTTGGCAACATACCACCAGAAGTAGATTGCCAGCCTTTTCTTCCAAGGAAATGGAGGGTAAAGTGACTTGCCCAAGGTCATAAGGAGTACCAGTGGGAACTGAACCCTTGATTTTCTGGGTACTAGGCAGTTGCTCTAACCACTAGACTACTTCTCCAAGACCTGAGTAGTCTGCTTTAAATCTAGTGTTTTCTTGCCAGCTTCTATCAAATGCTCATCTGATATACAAATTCTAGCATAACATGCACATCCAGGAGTGGCTCAAGACATTCTGCTACTTGAGGCAAGAGATGAACTGCTCCACCTCCACCTAGCAGCCAAAATAGAAAGATCTCCTCAGAGCTCTAGTCAGGAGATCCACTTACTCAGAACACCAGTCAGGCAGTTGCACCAACAACAAAGAAAGCAATATATTCCCAGCCTATGTAATATTTTTTAAAATTTTGCAATGATTTTTATACAGTATGCAGCAAAAATTGTAGCAGTTTAATTATATAGTCTGGAAGTCTAATATAAAAATCTAAAATAAAACATATCAACTCCTAATCCTACACACTGGATCGGCAAAGTATTTAATGTAAATATATATTCTGCCAAAGACAAAGGAGATGCAAGGAGATTGCACACAAAGGTGCAAAAAACACCTGAGAGAACCACAGTACAGTTTTTAACATCAAAATAAAATTATTATAACTAATTTTATTTTGGTGCTTTAAATTGTGAAATGGCTCTTGCTTTGTCTTTTTGAACATACGTATTGCATCCAAAGAAACCCTTCTCCCAACAACGGGTGCAGAAGAGAACTAGAACATTTCCTATAGAACTCAACATACCAAAAACATTTTCTGATTTGATGTCATCTCTGTAACAGCAATATAAACCCTCACGAGCACTGGGCATATTGTGAAGTAATACAAAACCCTACAAAAAATTACTCAGGACCTATAGAGAAAATCTGCCATACCATAATAGCATAAATTTCCAAAACTTATACGAAGGGCTTACCCAGAAAGAGCAGCATGGTAAATACTGCAGTGGGCCCTAGAACATCCATACACCTATTCATAAAACCAAACAAGCCAGATTGCTACCAATCCCTACATAGAAATTCCATGCTAACAGAATATGTTGCCTCAGTGACACATGCAGAACACAGATAGATCCTCACCAAGTAGAGGATATATTACTATACACTAAAAATTGATGGGGCGGAGGGGATATGCCAAAGCATCTAGGTGATCTCCTAAATGCCATTCAGCAGGATATTCAGTGGCACTAATACAGTCAGTGCCACTGGATATCCCTATATGCTGCTACTAAACATCCCAATGCTAGCCGGCTAGAGCAGAGGCGACACCTGGGGATAACAGGCTAGAGCGATATTCAGCCGCTAACCAGTTATTCCAAAGCGGTAAACGTTAGGCACCTGAAAGGCTCACCTTATTTCTGCCGCTTTGGATAATCGGCCAGCAGCTGAATATTGCTGATAACCAGTTAGCTAACGCACTATCCAGTCAACCTGGCTATTCAATATCAGTGGGCGGATATGGCCTCAGCATTGAATATCCGGATTCAAAGTTCACCAGCGATGGCTAGCCACATTATCAGCACTAGGCACCACCATTAAATATCCCCCTTTCCAGACATATGTAGACAAAAATTAAACTAAAACCCCAAGTAGCCAGGCTTGTATCAGTGGCGTAGCCAGGACTGATATTTTGGGGGGACCCGGAATTAACACCAGTGGACACAAAGCAGTGCGAATATTGATACTGCCTCCAGTTATCCTCTCATTTAACTGTGTCCTTGTCTTAATGAGTGAGATCTTATTGTGGTGATGCATGCTTTGGTAATATCACACATTATTGTAATGGTGCATATGTTGGCCTACCAGATTATCGGTTGCAGAGATATCAGTACGTGCAGAATTATGCAGCCTGAGTCATTAACAGTATGCTAAAGGGAACCAGGAAACTCTAACCCTCTTGTTGCAAGAATTACATTAATTGCCATTGAGACAACGGGTTAAGCTTAAATGTGTGGTGTTTAAATCCCTTCAGATGGGTGTTCTGGTGTATTTAACTGAGCAGTTGTACTCCTTTAGAGCTATGACTTCCTTATGAATGAATCAGCACGGGTTCTTTGAGGTGCCCCTATTCCTGTAGATTTCTTTAATTTTAACTAAATGGTGTAGTTTTCATTCTTTTGTATCAGATCTGTGGAATAGCATCCCAGAGGAGGTAGAGACTGAAGCAAAGTATATGCAATTTCAGAAGGGGATAAGTTGTGGATGTTCCATGAGGCTTTTGTTAGGGATAAGCACTGAGGAAGGTGGGAAGGGAAGGACTAATATGTTGTATTTTATATATTTTTATGATCTCTGCATATTCTGTTTTAAAATTTAAGCCATCATGATAGTAAGTGGTTAATGAATAAATAAATCATCTGCTATAAGTTGAGGAGTTGCCTAGTGGTTAGAGCAACAGCCTAATACCCAACAGAACCTGGTTCAAGTCTAACAGACAAATCATTTTGCCTCAGAAGAAAAGGCCTGGTAATCTACTTCTGACAAACCTTGCCAAAAACACCCAGGGGCTGCTGGGTTGCCAGGAGCCGCATTGACTTGATAGAACTAAAAAAAAATAAAAAATGGGGCATAGCACAACAGTCAGTGTCATGGCAAGCCCAAAGAAATAATAGTGACAGAACAGCAAATCACACCAGGGAGCATAGTGTAGAGCGGCACTAAAAGTAATACAACAAGGCAGCAAATCAAAAGAGCTGCAGGGTAGGCCATGATGAACATGGCAATAGCTACAAACCAGTAGAACAACAAATTACTTGAGGAGGCTTATCAGCAACAACAGAGGGTCAAGGGGATTCAAAAATAAGAAATGCATAAAAAAAGAGAAAATAGTCTTTGTGTATGGGATTATAGGTACCTGGAGGGCTGGGCAGTCAGTGCACAGATGGCATCAGTGACACACATGCCAACAACACTAACTATGGCTTTTTTCATATGGAAATTAGACAGGAGATAGTAACTTGCTGTCATACTTGGGAGGCGTTGAAATTCATTCAATACTCCTTGCAGATCATGCTGCCATTACCATTACCCTTACTGGGGTTGCCACCAAGGGCCATTCGGTGTCTTGGTGCCTAAACAATGGTTGATTGTCAAACTCGGTTTTGGTTTCTTGAATAGCAGATTTCACCAATGACTTCTTTCCCAGGAATGCCACAGATGAGGTCGCCTTCATACTTGTTTGGGAAGCTTATAAGGTATCGCTGAGAGACAAACTTATCAGCTACTCCTCTTGGAAATGAAGGGAGGCGACAACACAGTTGCAGATGGAGTTCACCAGAGATGGAGATGCAGTTGAAGATGGAGATCTCTGAACTAGAAAGCCAGCATTTATTTATTTATTTATTTAACATTTCTTATATACATGTACAATGGGGAATCCCACACTACTGCCTACCTTATATAAATTGAAGTATCAATATAATAGCCAATGTTCCAAAGCAGCTCACCAAGATTTCTTCTTATGGAATGCCATTTACTATACTGCAAGGAAGAAAGCTGGGTGAGTTCTTGCCAAATATTTGAAAGGCAGACGTGCCTGATAGCGTGTTGCTGCCATCAACAGACCTGGCAGTGGCCTATGTTTTCAGGATTGTAATATAGTGGATCATTTGCTCCAAGCTGTATCAATCTGAGGTTCAGGATGGCACTGAGGGGTATTCCATCTTTCTGAAAACTCTTTGGGGCCTAAATTATCAATGCAGCTGGCTGCCTTTCTAGGTGCTCCAATTACAGAAGCAGAAGTCCAGGTGGCCATTTCCACTCTAACCTTGAAGTAGACACCTGGTCCAGATGGTTATACGGTAGAATTTTATCGGCAGTTTAAAACCCTTCTGAGTCTGTATCTTGGTCAACTCTATTAGAGTATGTTTGAGGGGCAAAGGTGGCCCCTTCCTTCACTGAGGCATAGATAATACCAAAATTTGGGACAGATCCCACTCGGTACAAAACCACCATTCCATTTCCTTAATTAACGTGGACAAGAAGGTGCTTGCCAAAATCCTGGCTACACAAAGTCATGGGCACTTTAATCCTCAGTGACCAAGAAGACTTAATGGCAAATTGTTACATCCTGGATAATGGAGACATTTTTTTACTATATTGACAGCATCTGCAACTGGGTGTCGCCATCTCCCAGGACACTGAGAAGGCATTTGACCGTTTAAAGTGGGCATATCTTTTTTGGGTCCTACCATGTATGGGATGTGGTGCAACTTTTTATAAATGGGTGTTTTTTGTGCCATCAAGTCAGTGCTGACTCCTGGCAACCCAGCTGTCTCTGGGCTTTCTTTGCAATGTATCACCAGAAGCAGATTACCAAGCCTTTTCTTAAGAACATAAGAACATAAGATATGCCATACTGGGTCAGACTAAGGTCCATCAAGCCCAGTATTCTGTTTCCAACATTGGTCAATCTAGGTCATACGCACCTAGTAGTTTCCCCAAGGGACACAGGTTCCACAATGCTTGTATTGGTTATCCTGGGTCCCTTCTTAATAATGGTTTATGGACCTTTCCTCCAGGAACTTGTCCAAACCTTTTTTAAACCCAGCTACACTAACAGCCTTTACTACATCCTCCGGTAACAAATTCCAGAGTTTGATTACACGTTGAGTGAAAAAATATTTTCTTTTATTAGTCTTAAATAGTTTACCCTGTAGCTTCATTGCATGTCCCCTAGTCTTTCTATATTCTGATAAGGTAAACAATCAATCTATGTTTACCCGTTCCACTCCGTTCATTAATTTATAGACTTCTATCATATCTCCCCTCAGCCGTCTCTTTTCCAGGTTAAAGAGTCCCAAACCTTTTAACCTTTCTTCATAGGAGTATCCTTCCATCCCCTTTATCATTTTGGTGGCTCTTCTCTGAACCTTTTCTAAAATCGCTATATCCTTTTTAAGATACGGCGACCAGAATTGCACACAATATTCAAGGTGCGGTCTCACCATGGAACGATATAGAGGCATTATAATATCTTTGTTTTATTTTCCATTCCTTTCCTTATCATACCTAGCATTCTATTTGCTCTCTTGGCCGCTGCTGCACACTGGGCCGAGGGTTTTAACATGGTATCCACAATGACGCCTAAATCTTTTTTCTGGGTGGTTGTTCCTAATGTGGAACCTTGCATCGTGTAACCATAGTTTGGGTTGTTCTTCCCTAGGTGCTTAACCTTGCACTTGTTCACATTAAATTTCATCTGCCATTTTGATGCCCAGTCTTCCAATTTATCAAGATCCTCTTGCAATTTTCCACAATCCTCTTGGGTTTTAACAACTTTAAATTGGCATCTCCCATAACTCTAGATGAAGTAAAAAGAGGTATTGATTATGCAAAGAGTTGTAAGGCACCAGGAATGGATGGTTTCAGAGTTGAATATTATAAGCTGTTACAGACACAAGTATCACCTGTGTTAGAGAAATTATTTAATAAGTGGATGGAAACAGGGAAGTTTAAATATAATAGCAATACAGCACATATAGTGGTTTTTCCAAAACCAGGTAAAGATGTTGCTGAGGTAGGGTCTTATCGACCTATATCTTTAATTAACTATGATCTTAAGTTGTTTGCCAAGATTTTAGCAAATCGTTTAGCTGAATATCTCCCTGATTTGTTACATGATTGTCAGACGGGATTTGTTAAAGGTCGATATCCTACCAAAAATGTTAGGAAAATTTTAGGAGCCTTAAGCTAGGTTAGGAAGCTTGTTATTCCCTCCGTATTAATTAGTTTTGATGCTGAAAAAGCTTTCGACAGGTTGGGGTGGACATATTTGTTCGAGATTTTAAAAGCTTATGGTTTAGGAGATGGTTTTATTCAAGGGATTAGAGGTTTATACCAGAATCCAGAAGCTGTAGTGGGAGTCAATGGGCTGGTAACAAATAGTTTTAATATAGCTCGAGGAACTAGACAAGGTTGCCCATTGTCTCCGTTATTATTTGTGCTCTCATTAGACCCTTTGCTAAGAATGATTAATGCTTGTGAAGAAATAAGAGGTGTGAAGGTTGGGTCTTGTATATTTAAGATGTCTGCTTTTGCGGACGATTTATTAGTTATGTTGACAGAACCTCACAAATCTTTTTCAAAGTTAATGAATGTGATTGGACGATATGGATGGATAGCCGGTTTTAAATTGAATATGGATAAATCAGAAGCATTAGATGTTAATGGGGATTTACGAAATAATTGGGGTACAGATTTTCCTTTACGTTGGGCAAAAAATAAATTCAAGTATTTAGGAATTTGGTTACCTAAAGATCCTCATCATCTGTATAGGCAAAATTTGAGGATGCTTCTACAAGATATGCAAAATAAATTGCAATATTGGACACCATTGCCTTTATCTTTAGGTGGTAGAGTGGCTGCTTACAAGATGATGATTTTTCCTAAAATTTTATATGTTTTGCAAATTATTCCATTGCGACTATTGAGGCAAGATGTTCAAAAAATGGAAAGATTACTACAAATTTTTTTTTGGAGAGGGAAAAAACCAAGATTAAAAATTGATCATTTATATGGGCCATGGAAACAGGGTGGTATAGGGTTGCCTAGAATAGAACAATATAATCTAGGATGTCTGTTTCGTCATGTTAGAGATTGGATAGTAGGGACATCAATATATACACAATATGATTTTGAATCCGCATTAGTAGCTCCTTATTCACTTTTATCTGTGTTGCATGTGACAAATATAAAATTACCAAAAGATTTTAAAAATAATATTTTATGGCAAGGGGTTCGTTGGAGTTGGAAGTTGCTCTTAGCAAAATTGGGCATTTCAAGTGAAGTATCTGGATATTTGCCTTTGCATGGTAATTTATCCTTTCAATTAAGTATATCGTCTAATTTTTTGAAGGGTTGGGAGAAAAAAGGTCTAAAACAATTGTGGCAAGTAATAAATGGAGAAGGCGCTCTTAAACCCTTTAATGAATTAAAAAATCTCTATGGATTATCACAGGGGCATTTTCATGTTTATTTACATTTAAAATATTATTTAATTTCAATGAAAGATGGGATACAAGGTTTAAGACTGGAAAATTTTGAAAAATTAGAAAAATGGTTTATGATAAAGGATAAAGAAAGAATATCAGTCGCTGAATATAGTAAAGCTTTGAATAGCATATCACAAGTTCGGAGTTATAGTCATTTGAGTTTAAAGTGGGAAAGAGATCTTGGAATTAATCTTGAAGCGTTTGATTGGGAAAATACTATTGGGCGTATCCCCAAAATAATTATAGGAGCTAAGTTGCGTGATATGCAATTCAAAATAATACAGCGTGCTTATATTTCACCTTATAGAGCTTGGAAGGCAGGTTTTGCTCTGCACGGTAATTGTCCGTGGTGTGGATTGGAGCGGGCACATTTGGGGCATATGTTCTGGACATGTAAACAAGTTAAGAAATTTTGGGTTAGGATTCAAAAATTTTTAATGGACATATTAGGGCAAACATTGAATTTAACCTCAGGGTTTGCTGTTTTAGATGCTCCTTTACAGGGACCTTTTTCATCAGGGAATAGATTATTAATAAGAAAAGGTTGTCTGCTTGCAAAGCATTGTATTCTTAGGAAATGGAGAGAATCTGGAGGTCCAGAATATTGGGAATGGAGGAATGTATTGCATCAATTAGCATTATGGGAGGGAGAGGCTTCTAGAAAACATGTTCGTAGAAGAGCAAATTTTTTGATGATATGGTCTCCTTATCTTGAAAAGTTGTCGACCAGGGCAAGAAATGATATTTTAACAGTGTAATTGGGTTTAACTTTTATCTTAGTAATTAAAGTTGGCATAATTAGGTTTTAGAGATGGAAGGGGTTGAGGGTAAGGGTAGAGTGGGGAGGGGGTGGGAAAGGTGGGAATTGGGGGGAGGAAAGGGAAGGGAGATAGTGGGGGGAGGGAAGGGAGAGAAAGGTGGGAAATGGGAAGGGTGGTAGTGGGGATAAATGGGAGGGGGATAAATAGTAATGATTATTTTCTGAAGTGGGTTTTAATATTATTGTTTATTATGTCTTAATTTGTATGCTGTTTACAATATTTCAATATGTTTGTAATGTTTCTACATGTAAACTGCTTATAATATGTTTTTTAAAAATTAATAAAAAGATTTAAACATAAATAGTTTTGTGTCATCTGCAAATTTGATAACCTCACTCGTTATTCCACTTTCCAGGTCATTTATGAATATGTCAAAAAGCCGCAGACCCAGCACAGATCCCTGGGGTACACCACTCTTCACCTTTCTCCATTGGGAAAATTGGCCATTTAGCCCTACCCTCTGCTTTCTATCTTTTAACCAGTTCCTGATCCACTGCCTCCTATCCCATGACTCTTTAGTTTTGCCAAAAGTCTCTGATGAGGGACCTTGTCAAAGGCTTTCTGAAAGTCCAGATACACAATATCAACCGACTCACCTTTGTCCACCTGATTATTCACTCCTTCAAAAAAACATAACAGATTAGTAAGACAAGATCTTCCTTGTCTAAAGCCATGTTGGCTGTCTCCCATTAGGTCATGACTATCTACATGCTGAGAAATTTTATTCTTTATGATGGTTTCTACCATTTTTCCCGGTAATGATGTCAGGCTCACTGGTCTGTAGTTTCCCGGATCACCCCTGGAACCCTTTTTAAAAATTGGTGTTACATTGGCGATCCTCCAATCTTCAGGTATTAGAGATGATTTTAATGATAGTTCACAGATTACTAATAGCAGGTCTGCAATCTCGTATTTCAGTTCTTTCAACACCCTTGGATGTATACCATCCGGCCCAGGTGATTTTCTACTCTTCAGTTTATCTAATAGTTGTAATACATCTTCCCGATGTATCAATATTTCCTTCAATTCTTCCACACCTTTAAATACCACTTCAGTCATGGGTAACATCCCTACATCTTCCTCAGTAAAGACTGAAGCAAAGAATTCATTCAATCTCTCCGCTATCGCCTTGTTGCCTCTTAGTGCTCCTTTAACCCTTTATCATCTAATTGACCAACTGATTCTCTCACAGGTTTTTTGCTATGAATGTACTTGAAAAGGTCTTTATTTCGCGTTTTTGCTTCCGCAGCAAGCTTCTTCTCAAATTCTCCCTTTGCCTGCCTTATCAATGCCTTGCATTTGACTTGCCAGTGCTTGTGCTGTTTCCAGGTTTCGTCGTTTGGCTCTTTTTTCCATTTCCTGAAAGATGCTTTTTTGGCAACAACAGCCTCTCTGACCTCACCTTTAAACCATGCTGGCAGTTTTTTGGACTTCCTTCCACTTTTCTTAAAGCGTGGAATACAGCTGGTCTGGGCTTCCAAGATAGTATTTTTCAACAATAGCCAAGCCTGATGTACGTCTTTAACCTTTGCAACTGCTCCTTTTAGTTTTTTCTTAACTGTTTTCCTCATTTTATCATAGTTTCCCTTTCGAAAGTTAAAAGGTAGTACTGTGGATTTCCTTACTATCCCTCCTCCACTAGTTAAATCAAAGGCGATCATGCTATGATCACTATTGCCAAGTGGCCCCAACAACCTTATCTCTTGCACTAGATCTGGTGTTCCACTAAGGACTAGGTCTAATATGGCTTCCCCTCTGGTCGGTTCATGAACCAGCTGCTCCAAGAAGCAGTCATTTATTTCATCTAGGAACTTTATCTCCCTAGCATGTCCTGATGTGACACTGACCCAGTCGATACCGGGGTAGTTGAAATCACCCATTATTATTACTGCACTGTAACTTTTCTTAGCTTCCTTGATTTCTTTGAGCATTTCATCATCCATTTGGTCATTCTGGCCAGGCGCTCGATAGTACACCCCCACTCCCATTGCCTTCCCCCTTTTACATGGAATTTCAATCCATATA
Organism: Ichthyophis bannanicus; assembly: GCA_033557465.1. Classification (NCBI taxonomy): domain Eukaryota; kingdom Metazoa; phylum Chordata; class Amphibia; order Gymnophiona; family Ichthyophiidae; genus Ichthyophis; species Ichthyophis bannanicus. The sequence goes on from CM066032.1 coordinate 429,127,538, forward strand.
GATTCTACAGCAGATTTTGTTTCCTGCAAAACTTTAATCCTTTCTGACTCAATGCCCTCTCTAACATAGAGAGCAACCCCTCCACCAATTTGATCAGCTCTATCATTACAATATAGTTTGTACACAGGTATCACAGTGTCCACTGGTTTTCCTCCTTCCACAATGTCTCTGATATTCCAATCATATCTAACCTTTCATTTAGTGCTATATATTCTAACTCTCCCATCTTATTTTTTAGACTTCTAGCATTTGCATACAAGCATTTTAGAGAATGCATTTTACTCATATTAATTTGGCTATTGTTAGACATGGGTAATTTGGGATCTTTAAGCTCAGTCTGCTCCATACTCGAGGGCATTTGGGCTACTTTACTCTTTTGTGGAACCTCTCTGCTTTTGGTAGTATCCTTCAAAGATACATTCTTCCGAACCATCCGCTCTTGGGCGACTGTCGGCTTTCCCCTAATATCTAGTTTAAAAGCTGCTCTATCTCCTTTTTAAAGGTTAATGCCAGCAGCCTGGTTCCATCCTGGTTAAGGTGAAGCCCATCCCTTCGGAAGAGCCCCTCCTTTCCCCAGAATGTTCCCCAGTTCCTAACAAATCCAAAACCCTCATCTCTGCACCATTGTCTCATCCACGCATTGAGACTCCGGAGCCCTGCCTGCCTTTTGGGTCCTGCACGTGGAACAGGAAGCATTTCGGAGAATGCTACCCTGGAAGTTCTGGATTTCAACTTCCTACCTAAAAGCCTAAATTTAGCCTCCAGAACCTCCCTACCACATTTTCCTATGTCATTGGTACCGACATGTACCAAGACAGCAGACTCCTCCCCAGCACTATCTAGGACCTTATCTAGGTGGTGCGTGAGGTCCGCTACCTTCGCACCAGGCAGTCATGTTACCAGGCGATCCTCACGTCCACCAGCCACCCAGCTATCTACATGCCTAATGATCGAATCACCAACTATAATGGCTGTCCTAATGCTTCCCTCATGGGCACATGGCCCTGGAGAAACTTCCTCGGTGCGAGAGGGTTTTACATCACCTGGAGGACAGGTCCTAGTTACAGGATCACTTCCTGCCACACCAGGGTGATGCTCTCCTGTCACGTGTCTTCTTCCAAGACAATGAAAGGTAAAGTGACTTGCCCAAGGTCACAAGGAGTGCTAGTGGGAATCAAGCTATCAATTTTCTGGGTTCTAGTTACTGTAGCTGCTCTAACTACTAGGCTACTCCTCCACTCAAGACCCAAGAGAGTTATAAATGGGAACAGGTATTATATTTGTTCCCTTCATCCTGAATTGCAGTGAATGGCATCCCATCTGCCCTCTTTTTGGTCATGCGGGGCACTTGTCAGGGATGCCCACTGTCACCCTTCTTATTTAATCACTCCATGAAGCCTTTTCTCCTCGCTATTCGGAAAAATTTTGCTGTTCAGAGGTTCACACATGACACTTTTGACTGCAAATTGGCCGCTTACGCTAATGACATCATCCTCTTTCTTCAGCAGCCATCCTTCTCCATACCCATGTTATTCACAATTCTGGAAAGTTTTGCTTGTTTTCCGAGTTTATGCCACTAAACCAATTCACTACTCAGGAGGATTTCGGGGGATGTGGAGTAAAATGGGTTCCATACACTATCAAATACCTGGGGGCCCTATATTACTGGGGCCTAGAACAGATGATGCAACTCAACATGGACAAGATCCTGACCATTCTCAAGCAAGCAACTGAGAAGTGGTCACCTTTGGCCATTTCCTGGTAGGGCAGGATAGAAGTCATCCACATGGTACTTGTTACAAAAATTAATAATATACTCAATTCCATGCCCGATCTCTGTTCCCAGTCTTGCTATCAATGGATTGAGCATCTCTTTTTTAAATATGCATGGCAAAATCATCATCCCCGCATTGCTCATAAGGCTCTTTTGCGGCCTGACATGCCAGGGACATAGGAATGCCAGATTTTTACCTATACCATCTCGCCTTCTTTGCCCGCTGTGGGGTGTTATGGTTTGAAGAATGGGCTTAGGAATAGGCCCTGCCTTTGTGGCTTGTTCTTGAAAAGGCACTTGTTGTGACCCCTTTTTCTTTAAGGGATCTTGTCAGCATGTCTGTGGATACTGCTTTACCCCACTCAGAGCTACTCAAATGGCACTGAGGAAGTTGGACGATGGCCTGGAGACTTCTTGGGATTGTTTTTGTTGGATCCCTTTATGGCGTGACCCTTGGCTACGCATTTGATATAAGATGTTTTTTTTGCCTTTCTTGGCAAGCTCATGGTATAGAGTGTTTGGGACACGTCTTAGGACCTGACAAGCTGTTTACTTTCACTGAACTACAAACTTATCTTGGCCTTCCTTCTTTGCAGGCCTTCCATTGGCTGCAGATGTTATACTGTTTTTCCCACGCTGGGTATAGAGTATTTCAGTTCCCTTGATGGATGAACTGGGCATGGCCACATTTTGTAGGATTGCCCTCGAGGGAGACCACATAATTACCATCATTTACAAGTGACTGCGGAAAGCCCACTACCATGCCAGGGTGGGCTTGCATTACATCTGGTCTCATGATGGATCTGGAGCTTAACTCGGAGCAATGGTCAATTTTTCGGTACAAGGTCAACCGGCCCTCAGGGTCTGCCAGTCTGACCCAATCCTTGTTCTTTTTGATGCACAAAGCCCTGTGGACACCTAGGAAGAAGTGGCGGGCTGGGCTGTCTGAAAACTAACTCTGTTGGCACAGTGAGGGTAGCCCTAGGACCTTTCGGCTTATACTCTATGATTCTCTTTTCATCCTACCCTTTTGGCTTGATGTGTAGAAGAGACTGCAGTGTTCCACTTCTCAGTGCCCCTTTCCACTGATCAGATTTTCTTTTGATCTATAATGATGGCTGGAATTATCCCTGCCTCTCATCATAAACCTTTTGACTTCCTCATCGCGATTGGGCTGCAGGTTATTCTATCGAAATGGAAAAATGCAGCCCTAATCACTTTCCCTCTGTGGTGGGAGTTGGTTTGCTTGGTGCACCACTATGAGAAAGCATTGCCTATTAAGACTAGAACATATGTATCTGTAACCAAGATGTGGGACCCCAATGTTAAATTCCTTTGAGTGTTGGATTCATCATGAGTGTAGATGTGTTGTTTTCATCTAATGCTGCCTTATCCTTCTGTCCCTGTTACGATGCACTGACATAGCAATTCTTTATACTATTTTACCCATTCCTCCTGGATTATTGTTGATGTTTTGGACTGTTTATTGTTTGTTTTGTTTTGTTTTTTTTGCACTGTAGTTTGTTTTGTGTACAATTCAATAAAACTGTGTGATCTAAAAAGCAAAGACCAGCATGCTTTTTCTGGAAATAAGGATTTGGGGATTTCTGCCAAAAAGTACTCATTTTTGGTGTGCTTTGACACATTTAGGCTCAAGTCACTTTAAGATTATATTAAGTTACCAGTGGCCTCCTACTGCTGTTCTAGTCAGCTGGAGAAGCCTCTGAGCAGAGTGCAATGTGAAATTCTTAAAACTAGATCAACTTTGGTAATAAAAATAATCCTAAAGAGATTTCAACTTTTTTTAATATTATACTAAATGTTCCTTTTTTCTACCAGTGGCTGAGAAATTGTTATAAATCAATTTTGTTTGTGAGACAGAGACACTGATGGCTGTCACTCAGTTCTTTCTGTCTTTTATCATTCTGACCTCTGCCTGCTAGCAGACCAAACATACATACATTTTATTACATTTGACCTGCCCTAGGCACCCAGCCAGCAACCCTAAAAAAAGTTATAAAATAGTAAGTACACATTTCCCTGCTTCTCTTACTAGCAATACTAGTATTCCCACAGCTGGCAGACACACAGGGGTATGTTTATTAAAGGGTGGTAAGGGAGCAAGTGTGCCGTTAACGCCTGCTATTGGCACTCATGCGCCCTTAATGCTGCATTAACGAATGTTAAATGCTCCTGCAGCGTTAAGGGAACAGAAGGCAGAGAGTGGGTGTTAATGGGATGGAGAGTGGGTGTTGACAGTGGATGCTTCCTTAATGCCTGTTGTGCAATTGTGCATTAGCACCCTTTAACGCTGGGAACCCTAACTCCAAATAAAACCTCGTGGAAAGGGGGTATTTTGAAGGGAGACAGCCTATTTAAATGTCTGCAATGTGATGCACAGACAGGGGAGCCCATGATAGTGATAGTAGTGCTCCATCATCAGCAACAGCATGGTGCCCAAGTATGAAAGGGCACTATGTTGATGGTGAAAATGGGGCAAAGGAGGTGGCATGTGGGCCATGCAGTGGGGGTTGCTGGTGCACAAGATAGACCATCCAACTGCCCAGGTGGCACATCTGTAATGTCTGTCATCATCCCATAGTGACAGTAGCGGCACACAGACATGCTGATGCTGAGGAAAGGGTGATGGGCAGCATGGGATGGTCCAAGGGTCCCTGGAACCCTAGGCAGAGGGTGCAGTGGCAAGATGGGAGGTAAATATAGGAAGGACAACAATACCTGATGTGTGTTCGGAGGGCACGCAGCTCTGTTTGAACCAGGACCACCTCCAAATGTGAGGACGCAGTCATCACCATTCATCTGAGGCACATGTGTTGCCACATCAGCCAGGAGGGGCTGCAAGATATGAGGTCATGCCATGACTGCACCACAAGCACATACCAGGAATGGGGAATCAGGACCATTGTGCTACTTCTGCCATGGCATGCAATGTGTGTGCCTGTCTCATGGGCTGTCCCACTGAGTGGACATATCCCATGTTTAAGACAGGAATGTCAGTTACACCAGCAGCATACACAGCCCTTGAAAAATAGAGACTGGGAGGGTTCCAAGATGGCGGAGGAGTAGACGCCGCCAGTCGGAGCTCAGGATAGCAGTGAGGTGGACGTGGCTCCGATGGGGAGAAAGCGGAAGCAAAAGTCAGCACAGCCCTCGGCTTCTTCTACCCCTATTGGGGGCTTAGTACAAACCTCTATTGCTTTCTTCTGTGCTCGTCCGACGGCTATCATGGCTTCAGCGGATCCCTCTGAAGTGTCGGGGGATCTGAGCAGCGACGGGGTGGATCTCAGCCCTGTCAGTCAGCTGTTGCCGCCGCAGCCCAGTGGTCGGCGAGAGGAAGCAGAGAGAACGGGTTTGCCTCCGGGTCAGGAGGAACCTACCGTGTACGAGGGCGCTTCCTCTCTTCCGCCTAGGAGCCCTGCGGTACATTCGGGAGGAGCAGTGGCAGTGGAGTGTTTTTCTGACGTGGGACCCGGTAGGGCTCCATTATCAATCGAGCCGACAGGACCTCCAGCAATGCGGGTGATATGCGGCTTGAAGAAACCAGCTAAGGTAACTTTAGATAGCTTATGGGAAGCTATCTCTTCACTCCAGAACTCCCTTGCTCCGGTAGTGGGAGCATTGTCTCAAGAATTTTTACTTGTGAAAGGCCGGTGTGTGGCGGTTGAGTCCAAGTGTGTGGAGCAGGCTGATAAGATGGCAGTATTGGAAGCTAAGGTGGAGGAGTTACAGAATGTGGGGGAGGCTTCTACCAAGGAACGTTTGATATCTTTGCGACGATTGGAATATATGGACAATGCTTTGCGTAGGAATACGCTGCGGTTTTTGAACTTTCCGAGATCACCATTATTGGAACCACTGGGACTGGTTCGGAAGTACCTTACGGAAGTCCTCCTGATGCCATCGGACAATTTACCGCCTATTGTTAGAGTGCAGTATGTTTTGCCTTTTGGGTCTGGGGCGAAGGGAGGGGATGTGGGAGCTTCTGAGCCGGCCCAGTTGGAGTTAACGGATTTCCTGGAGAGCTCCCTGGAGGTGGTTACCGGTAAAGCCACCTTGTTAGTCTCCTTTGCCTTTGAGTCTGACAGCAATACCGTGCTTAGGTTATATTTCACTAGAATGTTATTCTCTCAGTTTATGGGATCAAAGGTAATGTTATTTCCTGATTTGTCTAGAGACACCCAAAAGCGGCAGAAGGAGTTTCTGGCTTTACGCCAGAGAGCTACTGCTTTGGGTGCCCAATTTAAGTTGAGGTTTCCTTGTAAGTGTGCATTATTGTATCAGTCTAAGCATTTCTTGTTTTTTGAACCCCTACAACTACTTAAATTTCTACAGGCGAGGGAGGCGGGAGGAGGGGAGGTGGGATAATTCCTGTACTGGCTGCCATGTGATATATCTTTGCTCAATTGATTTTGCATTTTTTTCCTTTATATGATTACTCTGTTTGGAACCCTATAGAGGTGTTTTCTATTGGGGACTAAGTTAATGGAACTATTCTACTGATTATTGTGAAGTAAGTATATTTTGCTGTATATATTTTTTGTGTGGAATGTTCCTAATTTTTTGTGTTTGTAAAAATGGGAAATTGTTTAAATATTAAATAAAAAAAAAAAAAAAAAGAAAAATAGAGACTGGACAACACATCCTGCACCAACACACGCCAAATACACCTTGGTAGACAGGTATGGCACAGGGCATGCAAAGATCACAGCAGACATAAGAAGACCTATACTCATGCCCGTATTCACCCTGTCAATGACCACAGCTCCACACAGGGACTACTGAATCTATATGACAGCCCTATAGCTCAACACACAAAGCCAGTGTATATATGGGTGGAGGGTCAGTTTCAAGACCTGGCTGTAGGTCATGTATTGCATGTCCCTGTGGGTAAACTTTATCCTACATTGCAGGTAGAGCACCAGCATGTGAAACCCACAATGGATCGGTCAGCAAGGGTATAGACACCCATCAGCCATCCAAACAGAATCCACTATCCATAGCTGGCTGGAAATGCAGGCTGATAGCACCACACACTGAGCGAGCATTAACAATGGGCGTGAATGTCAGAGTGCGCTAATAGCACCTGCACAATGTCCACACCTTAACAATGTTTGAGCTGATAAAGAGGCAAAGGTGGTAGGCAGGAATGCCAAACATCCCCACTTTTGCACAGCATGGCGATGTGTGTGTGCGTGTGTATGTCTCTCGAGAGTTTTGTGGCCTTCTGCACTGCACTGTGTCTTGCCTTGCCTAAGTGGTTCCCAGTCTTAGTCTGAAAATGTGTATGATAAGGAGCAGAAGATTGTGGGTATAGTCTGAAACAGAGCGGTTTGGTCAGGATGTATCTGCTTTGGAGGTAGGGTCAATGGCTGAGACTTTGTAGTGCCCGTCTACCATATGCATGGTCTGGGTAGCCACAGCATTTCATGCTGAGAGGGCACTGTCACTCTGACTGAGCTGTGACCATGGCACAGCTATGTATCCACATAGTGAAATTGCGGTATCCAGTACCAATGATGTTGGTGCACTCCATGTTTTGGGATCCCAATCACTGAGCCAAATGCTGGTTGCTCATCCTAGGCCAGGGTATATGTACATGGTCACTCTGTGTATATGCAGTGGGTGCTGACCTGTTGATTGGGCGCAGTTGGTTTGTGTATGGCTGAGGTAGCTCTGTGGTGATTTGGTATTGCCCCTATGGTTGTGATAGCAGATGTTCTTGGCCAACTTACTGTGGTCCCAGTGGGATAGTTACAGCAGGTCCACACTTTCCTAAACACTCCCCCACTGCATGTGCTGTCCATAATATCAGCTGCTATAACACTGGGCACTGATGTTTAAGAAGAGTCCCTGTCAAGCAGGACACAGAGCCCTGATATAACAGGTGACTACAGAATTCTGCAGTTGTGCCGGAAACAAGGTGACAAGCATAACACACTGACAGTGAGGTGGATCTGCAGTATGGCTGGCAGAGTCCATCACTAGAAGTGTGAGCTCAGGGGACCGAGTGCAGGGCGCCCATCCTCACGCTCAGGTCAATTGCTCAGTAGCACGGTTTGCAGCTGTTATGTGCTTGTAGCACACATTGTCAGTGTGTCTTAATGAGCTGATGTGATGGATCACTGCATTCTCCATTTGGGGATCAGGTGCAGAATGCTGTTCTGCATGTGCAGTGCATCATGGGTACTAGAGGGGCTAACCTATACCAGCACACACAGCAGACATTTTAGGCAGTGACCTGCAGTCTCTTTGATTTCAGACATTACTATACAGCGCAGTGTGGAGTTGTAGCCTACTGGTTAGTACAACATCTCCATAAGCAAAGGACAAGGGTTCAACTCTCATGTTTTTTCTTGTTGGGTCTGTGTGCTACTCAGTTCATTTTCATACCTGTAACAGTCAAGGATCTGCTGTGACTGGCAGATACACATCCTTATACTTTGTTATGTGTTCTGGCCACAATTCGGGTCAGCAAACATGTTATTCCCCATCATGCCCTTCTGCAAGCATGGCTTTATTGGCTCTGTTGCAGCCAATTGCAGGGGGTCAAACATGTTCACTCTGCAGATAGCTAGCTCCTGTTTAGAGGTGTGGTGTAATGGTCATGGCACTGGCCTAGAAACCAAGATACCAAAGATCAAGACCTACCAGCACTTTATTTTAGAATGTTGTACTGTTGCGTTTTATGTATGCCACAACCTTCATGGAAGGACCACACCTTCATGTGACCTTGGCAGGTCACTTAACCCTCCATTGCCTCAGCTGACTGCAGGTTCCTACAGTCCCTGTTTTTTTTTTTTATCAGACATTACCAAGTTTTCAGTACAATGTACCCCGATGTGGCTGCATTGATACAATAGAATACTAACAGGTAGATGAATGCATACAGCTGTTACCTACATGTGAAACATGAGTCAAGTATGATATCATGACTGTGACTATACAGATTTAGCTGAATCACATCTCTGCCTTACATGCAGACACATCCTACCCTTCGGATAGCCACCTGCAATTATCAACTCATGTCCGTACGTGCCCCTTTTGTCCAGTTTGAGCAACTCTTGTCCAGTTGTTGTATGCACATTTAACTGGGGTGTTGAATGATGGTTGTGCAGCTGGGGCAGGTGTGTGACACACATGTCGGGTATCAGGTCTTCCATGTGACACTGACACATGTTTTTCCCACACAGTACAAATGCATTGCGGATGCCACCTCTGGTACATTGGTGCTGCCAGCCCATACCACACTCTCCTCTACCACCATCCTTCCTTCAGCCCACCCATCAGCCTCTGGCAGCTATGTGCAGTCATGTCTTCCTGTGCAAACTGCTATACCATGACCTAAAACAGTACTATTTTCCGCATTTCAACACTTCACTCATGCCTCTCCTTGCTAGATTTGCATGTCACCACTCCTGCTCCATCCTCCTTTTGCTGCACACATTGTGCCACTTCTGACTCTACTGGGGGACACATATTCCTCATCCTACTGTATGCCACACACTGACATTGCAGCATTTTATGTGGGCAACCCCCAGTGCATTAGTACAGCTCCCTCCTGCATGTTCGTCTGACTTACTGGCTGCCACATAGGCTGCTCATGGATTTGTCACGTCCATCAGCTCCCACCTGTCCTCCCATCCATCACCTTTACATAGGCTTTTGCTGGGGATCCCTTATCCAGTAAGAAACTGATAGCCATTTTCGGGCGTTAAGGTGTATGCTTGACACCTTAATGTCCAATGTCCTGCTAGCACATGTTAAGTGGCCCATTGCGCCCTTAGCGCCAGAATGCCTCCTACCCACCCAGAACCTTTTTTGCACAGAAAACCCCTTATCGCTTCCATTAACGCTTGATAATGCCTGCTACCTTAATGCCCTTTAGTAAACATACCCCATAAACACACTGCTTGTTCCCCTGCAACCTCCAAAAACCCTGGAAAACTTGTCAAGCATACTTTTCTTCCATGCCAAACAATATCTATGTTCTCTTTCAACTTTTTTTTTCTTTTGGTTAACACCTTCCAAAGCTCAGTAATTGTTTGCTAAACCACTACCTTCAAGCAAGCTCAGAATCTCCTCTCTGTCTGAAAGCCTCTATGAAAATGGTTCCCCTCTCTGATGCTCTGCTTTCTTTCTTCTATCCTAGTTATGCCATAAACATCCTTGAGATTTGGATAAATCAGGCAAGGATAAGTTTCTTGTCTGTGTATTTAAGAATTTCAAGATGACTGGCTGAAGTACATAGAAACATAGATATGAAGAAAAATGATGGCAGATAAAGACCATGCGGTCTATCCAGTCTGCCCTTCCATACCAACTACTAGGTTTTACAGTCCCTTATTTTCCCCATAGAGATTCTCTGAGTTTGTTCCATGCATTCTTGAATTCAGATACAGTCCTTGTCTCTAACACCTCCACTGGGAGACTATTCCATGTACCTACCACTCTTTCCATAAAAATGAATTTCCTCACAATACTCCTGAATCTATCCCCTTTCACCTTTATCACCGGTATATAAGAGAATGTAAATAAATGAATAAAAATCCTATGCCCCCTCATTGCAGAGGTATTTAAATATCTCTATCATATCTCTCCTCTCCTGCCTTTCTTCCAAAGTATACACATTGAAATCTTTAAGTCTGTCCCAATATCCTTTATGATGAAGGCCATTCTCTGCACTGACTCTATACTGTTTATAACTTTTGAAGGTGTGGTCTCCAGAATTGCACACAATGTTTAAAATGAGGTCTCACCAAAGACTTCCTCCTGCTGGTCATCCCTCACCCTATGCACTCAAGCATCCTTCTGGCTTTTGCCATTGCCTTTTCTAACTGTTTAGATGTCTTAAGATCATTAAAAACAATCACCCCATCCCCAGTCCCACTCCTCTTTCATGGATAGCATGTTACCTTTTAGTAAACATGCCCCTAAGTGTTCTGTGGTGCTACAGCATTAAAAAAGAAAGAGAAAGTAACATGCTTTGACCATATCTGTTGTGTTAACATAATTTGCTAATAAAATATAATTTACAAGAAAAAAAAAACAATAAGCTGGTTATTTCTTCAAAACATGGAGAATTTTGAGAATTTAGCGAGACATTTAAATATAAGGGTCTTGAACTTTTCTAAAATTCCTGCAATGCTACCAACTAAAATTTTCAAGAAATATTTACAAGAAATATTAGAAATACCTGCAGAAGCATTTCCTGCTATAAATAAAGCTTACTTTTAACAAAAGGAAAGGACTCTGTTCTTTTGGATTCACTCCCCTTGGATACGTCAGCATTCTTAGAAATATCTTTTCTGTACATATAGGACCATGCAACACAACTATCAATAACACCTCCTTTCATAGCAATGCTTCTAATGTCTTCAATTAAATCTCTGTCCACTCCTTCTGCCTGTGAAGGAGGTCTGTATACAACACCAGCACAAATAGATGCCCCATTCCCTCTTTCCAGTTTAAGCCACAGTGTCTTCTCCTTCTCTCGTAAGTCCTGCAATTCTGTAGCTTTAATATTATTTTGTAAATATAGTACCACTCCTTCTCCCTTTCTTCCTACCTTGTCCTTTCTGAATAAATTATAGCTTGATATAATTATATCCCAGTCATTGTTTTCCATGAATTGTGTCTCCATAACTGCCTCTAAATCCAAGTCAGTCCCGGAGTCCACGTGACGCATGAGCGGGTGAAGACGTGTCTTTGCTCGTTCCGGGGCCGCCTCAAGAAACTTTGTTGAAATACTAACTATCTGCCCCCGAAAACCAACCTGTCGGAAGTGGGAACACCACTCTAAGCCCTGGGCTACACTAACCAAATGGTAGCGTGCAGCACAATGCCACCTCCGACCCGCAAGGAGAAGGAGAAGGAGAGAGGGCTCAGGCCCGGTGCTCCGGCCATGTCAACCATGCAGCCCTTCTCGCCGAGCAAAGATAGTGTGGAGTCGGCTACAGAGGATCTGGCGAGAGAGGTGGTAAGGCAGCTCGATCCCAAATTCGACCAGATATTATCGAAGCTGGAGATTATGGGCGCATCAATGGCTGAGATGAGTCAGCGGATGGAGGAGATGGAGAGCAGAGTGGCGGCTGTTGAGGAAGACGAGGGGTGGCAGTCACAGGGGCTTGAGAGCACGAGGACGCAACTCGAGGCCTTGCAAGCTAAAATCGATGACCTCGAGAACCGCTCCCGATGCAACAACATCAGGTTGGTGGGGATATCGGAGGCTACCACTGATCAGCAATTGGTACCCTTGATAGAGCAGTGGCTCCCAAAGGCTCTGGGCCTTGACGCGCTGGTGGGCGACATCAAAGTGGAGTGAGCACACCGTGTCGGTGGGAAGATGGCGTACCGACCTAGGCCCAGGGTAGTGATTGCTCGGATCCTCAACTTCGCGCACAAAGAGCGTCTGTTACAGGCGTTTTGCCAGCACCGGCAGCTCACCTTGGACAATAATCAGCTCCTCTTATTTCAAGATTACTCTTCCCTGGTCACCGCGAAGAGGAGAGAGTTTACCCCGGTGTGTGCAGCCTTGTTCCAAAAGAACGTTCGTTTCACGTTAGCGTTCCCAGCTGTTCTACGCGTATACAGCATGGGTAAGACTCAAGCTTTTGACTCGGTGAAGGCGGCTCAGACTTTTTTGAAAAACTTGGAGAAGAATTTGCCGGCGCAGGCGGTGGAGCGAAGCCAGGCCTCCGAGTCGTGAACGGCTGAGGACTTTGCTGGTTTTGTGTACTGGCCACTCTGGCTCTCCAGACAGTGGACATCTGGTGCCGGCCTGCGAGCTGTGTTTAAACGTGCCTCGTCCTGTGGCTGTTCGAGTGGGCCGTTGCCCGCCTTTTGTCCTGTCTGTTTTTCTGGTTATGGTTTTGTAAGCATTACTATGGTTGCTCCATGTTAACTCTATTGATTGTCTTCAGCCTTATGACCCCCCCCCTCCCCTTTTCTTTTCTTCTTTATTTTTCATTTTTAATTGCCTCTCCTTTCCGGAAGGTTACAGATGCGGTATGTGGGATCCTGAGTGAGAGGCTGCTGGGGCAGAGACAGGAGAGGGCAATTCTTACTCCCTAGCTTATGTGTGTGCTTGCTTAACATGAGGTTATGGCAGACTTGTTGGAGTCGAGTGTGTGAGGGGCAGACTAGCTTCGCCTTTCCCCCCTTAGTGGGGACTCGAGGTGGCCCTGCAGTGCACGGCAGGGACTTGCAGATCAGCCATGCTGGCTGATGGTGGGATCGGTAATTTTTCACAGGCGGGTGGGAGGGGGAAGGGGGGGAAGGGGAGTGAGAAGAGGAAGGGGAACAGGGGGGGAGAGGGAAGCGGAGGGTGGGGGGAAGGGGTGGGGCAGAGAGGGCGAGGGGGAGGGGTAGAAGGGGGGGAGGGAGGAGCGGGCAGCACGTGGGAGCCTTACTGGGCGGAAGGAGCCATCGTTTGCTGTAGTTGGGTTTTATTCTCACATCCAGAATATTTCTGGGCCGGGGATTGAGGCTGGGCAACCCTGGGCTGTACAGAGGGAGTGTCATTTGCTGTTGTCTCTTTCATGTGCGAGTCTGTGAGGAATCACCTGAGATTTATCTTGTGGAATGTGGGTGGGATCAATTCTCCCGTTAAGAGAACCCAGATACTCCAGGCCCTGCGGAAGACTAAAGCCCAAGTTGCGCTGTTGCAGGAAACGCACCTTTCCGAGAAAGAACATGCTAAATTACAGAGAGGTTGGGTGGGCCAGGTGTTAGCAGCCTCCTCGGGGGGTCAGAAGCGAGGGGTAGCCATCCTAATCGGTAAGGAAATAAAAGTAGAGTTGTTGAGCGAAGACCGGGATCCCTCTGGTAGATATTTGTTTGTGCACTTAAAATTAAACGGAGAGGAATTTTTTCTAGGCACTGTGTACGCCCCCAATACATACGAGCACTCTTTCTTTCAGAGGGTGTGTAGAAAGGTAAATGCAGCCCCGAGGATCCCGCTGATTGTGGCAGGTGATTTTAATTGTCCTCATGACCCTGTGTTGGATAAATCTGGTGGGCAACTGCAAGGCGATTGGAGCAAAAAGGGAGTTGGTTATTTGTGCTTGGCAGGTGGGCTGGTAGACACCTGGAGAACCCTTCATGGGGGAGAGAAAGATTTCACACATCTGTCTAGGGTGCATCACACCTGGTCCAGACTTGACTATATCCTGGTGGCAGAGCGGGAATTTGACAGAGTGCTTAGCTCTGAGATTGAGCCGATGGTGGTGTCGGATCACGCCATGGTGCGGATGGATTGGAGAGGGCGAGAACGAGGGGAGTCTCGCTGGGCCTTCCCTAGACAGATGTGGACGAATGCTAGCTTTAAAAACTATTTAGTGCAAAAGTGGGAAGAATATTTATATTTCAATGAATCCAGTGCTAGCTCGGCTACCTTATGTTGGGAGGCCGGGAAGGCTGTCATGCGGGGACACATCATCGCTTATGTGGCACAAGAGAAGCGCAGAATCAATGGGGAGGTGTTGTTGTTAACGCAGGAATTGCGGAGGTTGAAGAAGTTGGTAGTAAGGGGTCGGGGGACAGAACATATCCCGCCTTATCTGGAGACTCAGCGGCGGCTTAACAGTGCCTTGGAAGAGCGTGCAGTTTATAGCATGCACTACTACCGCCACCAATTATTCCGTTATGGTAACAAGACGGGTACTCTTTTGGCCCGTTTAGTGAAAGAAGGGGGAGGGTCTAAGGTGGTGGCCGCGATAAGAGACAGCACGGGGGCTAGGCTTTCCGACCCTCGTAGTATCATAGAAGTCTTTCGGAAATTCTATGAACAGTTGTACACTCCTGAGCCGGTAGATAGGGGAGGGGAGCAGGCATTTTTGGATGCGACACCCTTACCGCAGCTCTCGGAGACCGAGCGAGCGGAGTTAAATAGACCAATTGAGGGTGTGGAAATACAGAGAGTGATTAGACGAGGAAAACCGCATAAGACTCCTGGACTGGATGGTTATAGCGCCGCATTTTACAAAATGTTAGAGCTGCAAGTAACCCCGACTTTAGCTGCTGTCTATAATGACATCTTAAAGGGGAGAGGGTTTCCCCGTGACATGCGAACAGCCGCGATCACAGTGATCCACAAGGCTGGGAAAGACATGGAGGATCCAGCGTCCTACAGGCTGATCTCTCTAATCAACTATGATATGAAAGTGTTGGCTGGTGTGTTAGCACAGCGGCTGCAGGGAATTCTGCTGTGGCTTATAAGTCCCTGTCAGACAGGCTTTGTCAAAGGGCGGGAGGCCTTTTCTAATATAAGTAAGGTACTCCTAGGGGCGGAATGGAGTGTGCTGCGAGGGGACCCTCTGTTGTTGGTGAGTTTGGATGCAGAGAAGGCCTTCGACAGAGTGTCTTGGGCCTACATGTTTGAGGTGCTCGGGAGGTTTGGTTTTGACGGAGCTTTCCTGACTTGGCTGCAGGCCTTATACACGGCGCCTCTGGCTTTTGTAGTAGTTGGAGGGCTTCACTCGGCACCCTTTGAACTACGCCGAGGGACGAGGCAGGGTTGCCCGCTTTCCCCCCTGTTATTTATCTTGCAGATGGAGCCTTTGCTGCGTGCGTTAGGGCAGATGGAGGTGATCCAGGGGATTACATGGTCGGGCGGCGGCATTAAGATTAGTGCCTTTGCCGACGATTTGTTATTGTGTTTGACGGACCCGCAGCGATCGTTGGAGGGGGCTTTATCTACTATCGAACTGTTTGGTGCTTTCTCAGGCATGCGGATTAATAGGGCCAAGTAGATGGGTTTAGATGTTGGTGGGAGGGCCCAGGGGTACTGGCAGGGAGATTTCCCGTTGGTCTGGGCGGAGGACTCCATTCGCTACCTTGGTATCCAGATTCCTTGTGAGCCCAGTCATCTTTATGCAGCCAACGTGCGGCCCTTATTGGGTAAAACGCTTCAACGGCTACAGAAATGGTGGGAGCTCCCGCTCTCCTTGAAGGGACATATAGCTCTCTTCAAAATGGTCGAACTACCCCGATGGATATATATGTTAAGGCATGCCCCTCTTTGGCTCCTGAGGAGGGACCTGAAACTGTTGGAGAGCCACTTATCCAAATTCTTTTGGAAGGGGAAGAGAGCACGCATCGCTTTTGCGACTCTGCTGAGACCTGACAGAGAGGGGGGTGCTGGCCTCCGTTCGATACGGGAGTACAATTTGCTTAGTTTGTTGCGGCCGCTTTGTGATTTGGTCGCGGGGACTGCTGAGATTATTCCCATCGAGCTGGTTGATGATATCTCGGTGCCGTACCACCGGCTCTACTGGTTGCACCGTTCGGGTAGGGCGCTGCCCGAGTTTTGGAAGCGTTCCATGTATCTTGGAGCTGTCCGCCAGGCCTGGAAGCATCTATGCCGCCTTAGGGGTTGTGATTGGCAATGTTCGGATTGTCTTCCACTAGGTGGCAATGGGGAATTTCTTCCCGGGTGCCAGGGTGGGGTGGCTAAGCGCTGGGCGAAGTGCGGAGTGGAATATATGGGTCACTTGCAGATGGAGCATATGGCGCAGATGGATTCTTATGTGTCCCTGCGAAGCCGCTATCAGTTGCCAGTGCAAGATTTCTACTTTTACTTGCAAGTACGGCACTTTGTACACAGTCTGGGCCGTGAGAAAGGGGCGAGCATATGGAAGGGGGAGCGAGGGATGGTGGCCCTCTTTCGTGCCTTGGAGGGTAAAATCACGGTTCGGAGATTGCGTGAGGAGCTATCGGTGGGGGATGATTTGACGGGGCTGACGAGATTAGCGCGCAGTTGGCAGGCGGATGGAATCTTGGAGGGAACGTTGGAGCGCTTATTTCAGGCTTTTCAAAGTATAGCCAGCACTTCGGAATCGGTGCAGATGCAGGAAGTCCAGTATAAATTCTTGTGGCGAGCCTATGTGCATGATGTTTGGGCGAAGAGGGTGGGTATTACCGACTCGGAGAGCTATCGCCGATGTGGGGTGGAGAAGGGCACTCTAGCGCATAAGTTTTGGCTGTGTGTCGCCATCCAGCCATTTTGGGAGGGTGTCGGGATGCGACTTGGTGGCTGGCTTGGCCAACCGGTAAGCCTTGGACCTGCCTGGTGTCTGTTCGGCTCTTATGAAGCTGTCGCTCCCCTGAGTGTCCGACACAGGCAGCTCTGCGAGAAGGGCTTTCTGGTGGCCAAGCAAACAATTTTGCGGCACTGGGTAGCACCAACGCCGCCGAGTGTGCAGGAATGGGAGGGGAGGATGCGGGTTTTATTCAGCATGGAAAGGTGTACAGCACAGCAACTGGGCCAGCGGCAGCTGGATCAATTTCTGGAACTCTGGGCTCCACTGAAAGACAATGATAGCCACTAATAGCCCCTGATGACAAATATGGCCCCTGCCCGGGCGGCTAGTAGCGAGCTGTTGCTACTCAGAGAGGCTGCTGATGTGAGTGGTTGATTTCCCTTCTATGAGTGTTTGATGTGAATGCTGCCTTGCATGGGTGGGAGGTGAGGGGGGTGGGGGAGATTGGGGGGGAAGGGTGGTGGGGAAGGGGGGGGGGAGGGGGAGAGGACAACAGGATGGGATAGGTAACTTCTGGGCTGAGTTTGATCTTGCTTTGTTGTCCCTTATGCATCTGTGTACTCAGTTCTTTCTTGCTGTGATAGCTTGGATTCTTAATACTCTGTGCTATGCTACATTTATACCAATGTACCGTGTGGCAGCTACTGTGATGTTATCTACTTGCTATCACACTTTGATCATGGCTGTATGTCGGTAGTAGTAGAGACTTTATCCTACTTCTGCTAGACCACCACTGTCTGTTTGCTGTTTGCTGTTATTTGCTTGTTTGATTGTCTGTTAACTTTACGCAGATGCATTGGATATTGTCATCCCTTGGATGTCTGGAAATGCTTAATAAAAATGATTTTCACTAAATCCAAGTCAGTCCCTTCCATTAAAACCTCAACACCGTTTTCCAGATGTTGCCCTTTTTACCCATGTCTACAGAGGTATTTTGTGTTTTACTTACCTGTGGGCTGTCTTCATCCATCCCTAACAAATCTAGTTTAAAGCCCTCTTTAGTAGGTTAGCCAATCTGCTGTGGAAGACACATCAACCATTCTTGGATACCATCTCTGCTCAGCGGCCCTTGGAAAATAATCCCAAAGTCCAGGAAACCAAAACACTCTCAATGACACCATCCATTCATTTCTAGGATGCGAGCTTCTCTGCCTACGCCTTTACCCTCAACAGAGAGGATTGAGGAGAACACCATCTGTGCACCTATCTGCTTCACCATATCTCCTAGAACCATGATATGCTCAGAGAAATATCTATCAGCATCATTTGTTCCAATATAGATGAGAAGCAACAGATGATAGTCAGTAGGCTTGAATAAACTATTTTATAAGAGATGGGCTTTCAAAATGCCAAAGGTATTAACAGGGGATATTTCCATTGAGATTATGGGATGTTATGCCTTATGGAATCTAGCTGAGTCGAGTATTAAAAAGGGGAAACTCATTAACACAGAAGGACACATCTCCCTTGTCAAATGAGCAGAAACCCTTGAGAGCACAGACCAACAATTTCACTTACTGGTTTTACATGATTTGCTGGTTCGTAGCCAGAAAAAGTTGCTTTAGCAATTAATCAAAATGATACAAAAGATATGTATATATACAGTAAACATATACAAACAAAAGATTGTATAACTTCCAAAGAAGTTTTCAATTACTCTGGACTTGCGACAGAAACATACTGATCAATTGGACCACAGACCACAGGTTGCTGCTGCAGCTTCCAGGGATTATTCCCCTTCCTCTTGGGAGCCATAGAGAGGAAACAAACTGTGAGGTAATAGACTTTTCAAACCAAGTAAGAACGTACATCTGAACATGGCACCATCTTCGTCCCACCCAGGGTGCATATCTTCCATAAAATTACCTCCATCATGTGCATTCATTTCCTGTTCAAAAAAATTTGGCACAATATTATTGAGACACTAAAGTCCCTAGTAGCTGTGTAGGATTCTGTGAAGACCATAGCATGGAAGATACACCTCATGCGCCATGAAATAAAAAGCTGTCAAGATTTTATGTTGTTCTTCCTTTTTTTGTAACTGAACTATTTCTTCATCTGGTACTGCAATGTTTTTGTCTTGACAAGATTCTGATTCCTTCCACAGTTCTTGCCAGCATTTGCCTGCAAGTTTCTCTAAGTGCACTTTCATATTCTCTGTGATAGAGGAAGCCTTTACAAACGTGGCATTGATGCCTTGAAGTATATTGTGAGCAACATGAACAGCTTTCATAATATGAAAGATAATCAAGCATGCAATGAATGAAATTCCAATCATGTGTTCATCAAGGTTGCTTGCTTCCACAGAACATTTTTCACCTTGTTCGCTCACATCTTTTAGACACTGTATTACATTTTTTGCAACCATAACTTTTCTTACGTGCCCAACTTGTATCATTGGGTTACAGAATTTATTGATGCCTAAGAGCTGTCTGTATGTTGAAAAATGCCTGGTGATTGGTTTCCTCAGCAAAGACTGAATACAGTTTCTCAAGAACCCTTGGAAAGCCCATAGCATTACAAATTTCATTTTGCTCCATAAAGATAAGGTTGGGTTTGTGTGCCATGTAATGTATTATACATACAATGAAAACAGATGGTCTTCTTTCCCTTGCTACTGAACCTCAGCTATCTATCCTTACAGCGCAGGAGCACCATCATTAGAATGAGCAGCTATCATCACATTCTGCAGTGCACTCATCTGCAAAGCTTTCTATACGGCAGTATAAATTCCATTTGCATTTCACTAAAATGAGCAATTGATGAAGTACAGGAACTTTCCTGTGTATCTGATATAAACTAATACAAGCTGCTTTGTCTCAAATGACCTGTTCTCATCTGCAATTAGAGCCCACAAAAATAGTCCTATTCACTGCCTGTAAAATTTCTTGGCAAATCAAATATGAACAAATCTGTAGCACTTCAGTTTGAAATTGATTTGTGTAATTAAATAATTCACCTGCATATTTTAAAAGCTGTGTCACAATTTGAAAAGCAAAGCAGAAAAGTCAATGAAACTTCATTTCCGTTTATATTCCTTGATATTGTAAATCGGGCTTTGAAAGCAATTTCAAAATAGAGAAGGCAATTTTGTATAGTGCACTTAAGTGCATGCAGACATGCTGGACTGGCAGCACCTAAAGCAGGTAATGAAGAACAGTGGCCCTTTTGCTAAAATGTGCTAGGCTTTTTCACCTAACATGTGTTTAGCACTAAAACTAACGATGGTAACTGTCAAGGATGTGGCCAGAATGTTCCCAGCAATTAACATGCAGATGAGTACTCTTAACACACGGCACAATTACCACAGGTGTGCCTAACTTCACTTATTGAGATGGCATTAGTTGCACTCACGCTAATTGCAACATTGACAGCATATGATATGTCCTCCTGAGCTACCTGCAATGTTCGCTGCATGCCTAGTCTCCACCCCTAACCCGTCCATTCATCACCCCAACATGTGATTGGCAATTAGTACGTGGATCAGCATACAGCTACTGCCAAGTTTTTGTGGTAGCAGTAATCATGGGGTGTCACACACAATTACCATGTTTAAAAACATGCATTAACTGCTTAGCACACTTTAATAAGAGAGCCCCCCTCAAAGTTAGAACATATATTTAACTTTACCCCTGAATTTACATGCATAACGGAAACAATAGGGGGGTATCTTCTATGCGCACAAAATATGAATATAATTATGCATATATACTTATACTTCTGGATTTGGTCAAAGGCATAAACAAAATGAGGCTGCGTTTGGACCGTGATCTGTTTAGTCTTCTATGTGTTTCCTTGCCATGCTCCTGAATGTATTCTTGTCTTCAGCTGTTTTGTTGTCTGTCTTAACTACAAAGTACGGTAAGCTCTGATGAGAATGGACTGTCTTTTACACGTGCCTATATAGTTCTGCGTATACCTTGTAGTGCTATACAAATGATCAGTAGTAGTAGTATTAGTAGTAATAGTAGTAGTAGTAGCTGAAAAGAGCTCAGCTGGAGCTAGGTGATCCACAATCACAAAGAAGTGTTCCATTTTGCTTGTAATGGTCTGTAAGTCAGTCCAATGCATGCCAATACCTGGCACTGTTTATTTACTTTGATTTATAGCCTACCTTTATCCAAAAACATCCCAAGGTGGTTAAGTATCAAACTCTACCTTTCCCTGCCCACTCCCCATGACAAGCCAATTTCCAAACTCAATTGTATTTAAAATTTTAACAAGTAGCAATAACAAACCAAAACATTCCCTAGACCAAACCCAGCTGCATCTATCAAGCCTCCTGTACCCAACAACATCTCTGCTTTTCTACAAGTTCCCTCCAAATAACCTTCTAATAGCCTAAACCCTGGAGGTCCAAATGCTTGTTCAAACAACCATGCCTTTACTGTTTTCTTCTTAAGAAATGGCTAATTTACTTCTGCATGAACTGTATTCCTAAGGGTACCAAATTTCATAATTATGGGATAAAATATGAAAAAGCCACTGCTGCATGCTTCCTAACTGTACCTTTTGGTATAAAGGGACAGCCAACAAAGCTTACTGTGAAAATCATAATGCCTTCTGCAATTCATATTGTACTAGTAGATCTACTAAGTACACTGTTCTAGCATGATGACGACTCCTGAAGACTAAGGTCAAAGCCTTTAACAGGGCTCTCTACTGTACTGGGAACAAATACAGATCTTGCAGAATGAGAGTAGCATTATCAGATTTATTTTTATCCTCAATCAATTGGGCTACAATGTTTAGCAGTAACTGTATCTTCACTGCTGATATGCTATGGTAATGGACATTGCAGTAATCAATTTTCCTTTGAGCAATGCATGAATAGTCGATAGTTAATCATCCCTCTCAAGGTAGTGAAAGACGTTTGAACCACATGAAACATTTTGGTATCCATTATCAATAGGGAGTCCAAATAGGTTCCAAGTTCCTAACCACTTTTCTTTTATAAAGATTATGATTTAAGATAGTGGGAAAGATTTATGACGTTTGATTATGCTTGTTTGACCACAAATTTAACTTTTTTTCAGGATTTAACTTCAATTTTATGGGACCCGATTTTCGAAGGCGTTACACGGGTAACAGCTCATGTTACCCATGTAAATGCCTTAACCAGTTTTTTCCAAAGGCGCCTGCACGGGTAGTGCCTTTGGAAATCCTGGTTAAGTCCCTAATGCGCCCTGATGCTGTCCGCTTAGCATCGTGGCATGTTCGGGGCATTCTGGGGCAGAGCAGAGGCGGGGAATGGCACTAAACAGGTAACAGTGCTTTTTGATGCTGCCCGCTTAGCACTCTGTGCCTTAAAAATAGGCAGGGAAAACCCTCGCCTATCTTTAAGGCACTTGGGCTGAACAGGCAGCATCAAAAATAGCTGCTATCTGCTTAGCCTCGGTGACTGCCGGCCAGTTCAGCGTGACCCACATTTTCATTTTCATTGCTGTAGAAATTAAAATCCGGGGTTAAGGGGTCAGTGGGCAGGGCTAAGCGGCTATTGCTATTAGCCCTGTCCAGATGAAAATTGGGCCCATGGTCTTTAGCCAACTATCCTCTGTGCTCTATGCTGCTATACCTGTCTATTGCTGTATCTGAGGCTCTAACTGCTGCCTCCTGCTCTCTCTACAGGTTGGTTATCCAGTCAGTATCTGCTCCTACCCTCTCCCCCTCCTCGGAAGTGAACATGGCCATGCTCCCAGAGGTGTGCTTCTGTCTAAAATCAAGCCTCTAGTGGTATTCTGCGCCATGGCAGCGCATGCCCAAGGAACAGGATGTGCTCTTTGGGTGCACCCCTTGGGGCAAATCCGGGGGTGTCTCTGAACTTGGAACACTAAGGGGCATGTTTACTAAACATTCCTAACGTGCGGGGCCGCGGTAGTGTGCGTGTGCCATATAAGGAGTGGGCGGTTCAGGCAGAAAGAAGAAAAAAACCCGACCGTACGTGTGCGCGTCGCGCTAATTTGCGGGGCCCACATTAGCGCGTGGGAAGGCTAAGTGGGGCACTGCTGAGCACATATTAGAGCAGAGCTGTAGCACAATGGTGAAAACACTAACCAATGGTGCAGGGGCCACAGGTTCAATCCCCCATTGTGTGCAACAAAAAGGCCAGCTGAAGCAACACCTTGAATGTGTAAAAGTGGTTCAGGAGGCAAAGTACTTTTGGACGGCATAAGGCGGCACACTGTTCGTTTTGTACGGCATAAGGCGGCACACTGTACTATCTGGGCGGCACAAGGCGGCGCACTGTTCTTTTTGGGCGGCACAAGGCGGCGCACTGTTCATTTTGGGCGGCACAAGGCGGCGCACTAATTGTGGGCAGCAGGAGGTGGCGCGCTGATGGGCATAAGGCGGCGCGCTGATGCCAACACAAAGGAACACAGCCACAGCACAATGGTTAAGACACTGACCAATGGTGCAGGGACCAGGGGTTCAATCCCTCATAATGCCCAGTGAAAAAGGCTAGCTGAGGCAGTATGTTATATGTTGTGGAGTGCTGTAGGAGGCTTTTTAATTTTATTTTGTGATAACTACTAGCAAACGCACTCTCACAGCATATTAATATAAGGCGGCCCATAAGGCACATGTTACAGTGCACCCTAGAATGTCCCCTATAGGGCAGCATGTATGTTGCGACACAGGGTAATGTATAGTGCACCCTATATGGCTAGCAACTGTAACGTGCCCTATAGGGCACCCCATAAAGCACCCTCAGAGGCACCTTATGGGTACAGTATGCTGAGGGTGGTATTGCTGGCAGCAACATATGTACAGTAAATGAAAATAAATCTGTGGACACCCCCATCACATAACCCCACTGTGGGTTTGAACCCATGACATCTGGCTGCATAGGCAGTGACATAACCATTGGGCTACAGCTCTATAGCTGTAAGCAGCCCCTGGCTGGCTGCAGATAGCCTGTACGTCACCTCACTGACAGTCTGCTGTTGTGAACCACCCGTACCCATGATGCACTGCACATGCAAATCAGCTGTCCACGATTGAACACAGGATGGGAAATGCACCCCTAAAGCTCCCCAGCCTGGTAGGGAGAAGTGTCCGTGTGCACCCACACAGCACCTCGGCCTGGTAGGGTGTCCTGAGTGGGTGGACAAACGGCAAAGAGTAGCTAAACACCATCACATTGTGCAGTTACTGTGCTCACCCTGAGTGTGAGATGTTGCGCCCAGGACCAGGTCCACAACACCAGCCATGGCTGAATGCGGCCATGTCAGAGCTCAAAAGCAGCAATAACCTGTGGAATAGGTAGGTGCTGCATAAACATTTTGGAGATCTCTGTCTGGCTCAGTCAGTGGGGACCCCCAGGTGGATAAAACAGGGCTTCCCCTCAACAGATCCCCACCCCAATGGCAGTAGAGTGGACCATCAACCCATCCTAGGGAACAGACACCCTACAGGGCAGTCCAAGCAGCTCCACACACATCCATAACACAATATCAGACAGACATTAGGCCTGGATATTCAAAGATGCACCCCACCACTATCTGATATTCACCTGCAGCAAGCCATCAGCCACTGCACCCTGCAAGGCACTCCATCACAACACATATCAGCTGTGAACAGTCTGCTGGCTGGTCCTGATGGACATGCATGCACCCACAACTGGGGTGGCAATACACACAGACAGATAAGTCCATGAAGAGGCCCCCACAGGACACCCATACATATCACATGGGAGAATCACAACATAGCACTATGGGGGTGCCTAGCCATGCTGCTGTCACTGCACACTCAGGGTGAGAGTGATCCCCCAGCAGCACATACAGAGGTCACCCTGTCTGTGTAGGTGGTGGCCGGGCACTACCATGCCCCTGCCAGTGCCCTATGCCTTGTGCAGCTGCATCCTGGTCAGTCCACTCTGTCTGAGATATACCCATGGTCCCTTGCTAATCATTATGCACATTGGCAGGCCAATACTGGCAACAGTGTTGGCAGTGTGAGCTGTGGAAGGGGTATGTAGCCAACACCCACTGTATAGACAGACACACAATTCCACACCTATGCCATCATGGTGCTACTATTGAGGAGGTAATTAGCCTTGCCCACCAAACCGGTGCTGGGCACGGCAAGGCATGGATATGCTACGCAGTACTGCTGGGGGTCACTCCCCAGGGTGGTAAACACTGTCAGAGGCAAGGGCTGGAGCATGCACCGCAAACACCAAACAGATTGTTCGGATGGGGTCAACTAGCAGTATGTGCGTAACGTATGGATATCTATCTGCCAGTACTCCTAGCAAGCGTCTCAGAGCTGTGTACCGTATACCTCAGGTGTAGGGTTACATTGCTAGGGTATGCAGGTGCTAGTATTGGGAGATGCATGCAGGGTCCAATGTTCTGCCTCTCCAGGAGACATTGGCCAATGGGGCCTGTGGGTGTGGGTGTGTCTGCCCCTGTTGGCTGCTGCTTTACGGCAGAGATTCCCAACTCCAGTCCAGGTTTGCATCACACTGATCGGGTTTACCTGCTGTTCCTCATGAATATGCATGAGCTACATCTACATGCCATGGGGGTGGTGCATAGATATACAGCACAGGCATTTGTATGAGTGGCAGCATGGACCCTGACTGGTGTGTGGCCCACCAGGACTGCATTTGGGAGATTCTGCTCTAGGTACTGCCCCTGTACATGGTGTCTGTGCTCAGTGGGGTAAAAGATAGACGTAGTACCATTGCATATGTCCTCGCCACGAAAGGTTTGTCCTTACTATCACTGTGTAGCTGTGGGAAAAATATGTGGGAAGGATTGGTGGTAGCCCCAGCTGGGCTTTGAACCTGTGACCTTCTGTTCTTGTATGCACTGTCTGTGTGCACTGCACCACCTTGTAGCCACAGATTTGCTGGATTCCCTGGAATGTCCATGCCTGTGGATCCGGCAGGGCCTGTGTGTTGCAGTGGACTGTGCCAGCCTGCACATGGCTTGGCCTCTGTCCTCTGTGGCTAGCTGCCACTGCCCCCTGCACCACATGTACTCGTGCGCCATCATGCTGGCATGAGCTTCTCTCAGAAAAGCAGATGACCTGATTGCAATGTGGCAGTACGGGACTGCATTTGGGGGACTTGGCTGTAGGTATGCCCATTGTTGTGGTGTGTGTGCGGTGTTGGGTAACATATGGGTGTTTCCCCCATGCTTATGTTCCCTGCAATATAGGGGTGTCTGCTCTATCTTTGTTTAGTGGTGGGTAAAATATATGGACTGGGCTGGCAAGAGCCCCAGCTGGGATTTGAACCTCTGGCCTTCTAGTCCTAGAGGTCATGGCTATGTCCTCTGCACCACACTATGGCCACAGAGACAGTGCAGCCACTGGAGGTAGTAAACCTGGCAGGATGGAGTCACAAACCCTGCTGTATGCATTTTTACTGTGGGCTCCTTCACCCTGTGTGGTGACAAACGTGCAAATAAAACCCGGGAATGACCACGGAACAAAGGGGGAAAACATATACCCAAGCTGGGCAACAGTGATATTAATGGGCAACCCTAGATAACACTCCCAGGACAGCTCCAGAAAAAGGGAAATGTTTTTTGGACGAGTCTCCGCTCCGTACACCTTTCCATAAATCATTTCTTTTTTTTGGAGCTTTCCTGGGTGTGTTATCTAGTTTTGCCCATCACTATAACTGTTCCCCAACTGAATTACTATTTTTCATATTTTTGTGGTGGTCATTTTCTATTTATAATTGCACTTTTGTGCTGTGCACATGTATCACACCGCTCACGTTTTGCAGGTTTCCCCGGTTTTGCTGTACATTGCTGACGGAAATGGTTTCTCTCCCCTTTAAATGCATTCTAACGCGAGTGATTCACTCGCGCTATTTTTTTTTGGAAATTCAGCCCCGATAATGTGCGGGGCGCCTCTCCCCTCCCCTTCCCCGCCCATTAACCCCTTCTCTCCGCCCCTCCGGGGCCTTCCTCCGCCCTCCGTTAGCCTTTCCACGCCTCTATCGGACATTTGCGGGCACGTACTTGTGCGGCACCCGTTACTGTGACGCGCAAGTGTGCGGGGCTTCATCGCACATTTGCGGGGCGTTTAAGCGCTCTTAAGTACCGCTTTTAGTGCGCTATTTTGTGGCGCGCTAATTAGCGGTTTTTAGTAAACATGCCCCTAAGTGACATTCTCTGGGCTACTCCACCCTCAGCGCGTGCCTCTCATCACCTGGAAGCTTGCATACTCTCAAGTAAGTTGTGTCCTCTTTTGCTCCTTTTTCTCTTGGTTCTCAGTTGTGATTCTACCATGCCAGCCAATATCCAAGTGCATTAGGGATGGCCCCCTCCCATTCCCTCGCTCCATTCTCTCTGTCCCTTACCCGGGTTCATGACATAGGAACATAAGAACATAAGATATGCCATACTGGGTCAGACCAAGGTCCATCAAGCCCAGTATCCTGTTTCCAACAGTGGCCAATCTAGATCATACATACCTAGCAAAAGACACAGGTACCACACTGCTTGTATAGGGTCAAGCATTGATATCCTGGGTCCCTTTTTAATAATGGTTATGGACCTTTCCTCCAGGAACTTGTCCAAACCTTTTTTAAACCCAGCTACACTAACAAGTTTTACTACATCCTCCGGTAACATATTCCAGAGTTTGATTACACGTTGAGTGAACAATTATTTTTATTATTTGTCTTGAATAGTTTACCCTGTAGCTTCATTCTTGTCCCCTAGTCTTTCTATATTCTGATGACAAAAAACAATCGATCTACGTTTACCCGTTCCACTCTGTTCATTGTTGTCAGCACTCCCTAGTGGCCAGTGGCTGTAAGGGTAGGCTGAGCATTTTGTTTCAAGGAGGAAAGGGCTCTTTAAGGCCAAGTGCAGATTGGTCCTTGTAGTCCAGCTCCTTGTATGAATAAATTGTATAAGCCAAATAGAGGGTATTAAGGCTTTTATTTCCCCTTTAACGCAAAGGCTCAGTAAGGCACAGAAATAAAGAAAGTCCTTTCTTTCAGGGTTTCACCAAACATAAGCAAGAAGAAAAACTGTTACAAGTTTCACAGTTGATTGGAGAGATTAACTGAAAGATTATATTAATTCAGAGCAACTTAAATAAGCAAAACAGTTCTCTGGCATTTAGCACAAAACATGAGCATTCTCAAAGCACAAAGGTCTGTTCAATTCACAGTTCTGCTAATGACTCAAGGCTGCTAGCAATACACAAGGTACAATCCATAAATTCATCTGGAGGCATGGGAATAGGATTCTCTAGGTCTATTTCCATGGACTCTGGGTCACTGGCCTCTCCCTCTGAATTGGATGTCTCCCTTGCTGCTATACTTTCCTAGACTCTGTCTCTGTTTGCTTGTTTCCAATAGGGCTGTTCTAAGGCTCCCAAACGAACATGGCCTGTTCTTCTGCCCTTAAATACTGGTTTGCAAAGCTCTAAGAACATAAGAACATAAGAAATGCCATACTGGGTCAGACCGAGGTCCATCAAGCCCAGTATCCTGTTTCCAACAGTGGCCAATCTAGGTCATACGTACCTAGCAGTTTCCCCAAAAGACACAGGTTCTGCAGTGCTTGTACTAGGTCAAGCATTGATATCCTGGGTCCCTTTTTAATAGTGGTTTATGGACCTTTCCTCCAGGAACTTGTCCAAACCTTTTTTAAACCCAGCTATACTAACAGCCCTTACTACCCTCTCCTCCGGTAACAGATTCCAGAGTTTGATTACACGTTGAGTGAAGAAATATTTTCTCTTATTTGTCTTAAATAGTTTACCCCGTAGCTTCATTACATGTCCCCTAGTCCTTCTATATTCTGATAGCGTAAACAATTGATCCACGTTTATCCGTTCCACTCCATTCATTAATTTATAGACCTCTATCATATCTCCCCTCAGCCGTCTCTTTTCCAGGTTATAGAGCCCTAACCTTTTTAGCCTCTCTTCATAGGAGTAGCCTTCCATCCCCTTCACCAATTTGGTGGCTCTTCTCTGTACTTTTTCTAATAACTCTATGTCCTTTTTAAGATACGGTGACCAGAATTGCACACAATATTCAAGGTGTGGTCGTACCATGGAGCAATACAGAGGCATTATAATATCCTTTGTTTTATTCTCCATCCCTTTCCTTATGATACCTAGCATTCTATTTGCTTTCTTGGCCGCCGCTGCACACTGGGTGGAGGGTTTTAACATGTTATCCACTATGACTCCTAAATCTTTTTCCTGGGTGGTGGTTTCTAATGTGGAGCCTTGCATCGTGTAACTATAGTGTGGGTTGTTCTTTCCTAGGTGCATAACTTTGCACTTGTCCACATTAAATTTCATCTGCCATTTGGATGCCCAGTCTTCCAATTTATCCAGATCCTCCTGCAGTTTTCCACAATCCTCTTGGGTTTTAACAACTTTAAACAGTTTTGTGTCATCTGCAAATTTGATAACCTCACTAGTTATTCCCTTTTCCAGGTCATTTATGAATATGTCATAAATGACCTGGAAAAGGGAATAACTAGTTTCCTTTTCTCCTGCACTGAGCATCTGTTTCACCAGAGCTTCTAGGAGATAAACTTTCTTTTATAAATGAAGTGGCACCATACCTGGGCTTCCTCCTGTAGCCAGTATAACTGGAGCTTTCTCTCTGAGGCACCTCTCTCTGGAGACAAGCTTTCTCTTGGAACCTTCTGATCAGTGCTTTACCTTTCTGTAGTTCAGGAAAACCTGGTGAGGAATCCGGATTTCCTTGCTTCTGGGTAAAGGTAGCTTTGTTATCCGAACCTTTCCTTTTTGTACCTCTTAATCCTGATTCAGACTCCTCCGGTAAGCGTAGGCCTCTCTCAAAGCATGGCTTTCTCCTCACAAGCTCTTTGCCTTGGTGGTCCTTTGCTACCGAGTCTCTCTCCAGACTGCCTCTCCTCGAGCTGTCTTTCTTTCTGACTTTCTCTGCTCCTTTTCCAGCACTTACTATCCTGGGCGTTCTGCTTGAACCAGCTACGCTGCATGAGGTGGAGGTGTCACTCCTTCCATCTGAAGTGCTTCTCCTGGCAGTCTCTCTCTGGACTGTCCCTCTCTGGACTGCTTTCCTCCAGACTGTTTCCCTCTGGACCGGTTCCCTCTGAACTGGTTCTTTCTCCTGACCTGCTTTCCTCTCGACTGGTTCCTCCTGCTGGCCTGCTTTCCTCTGGACCGGTTCCTTCTGCTGGCCTGCTTTCCTCTGGACTGCCTTTCTCTTATAAAGGCATTCTACCTTTGAGTTTCCCGGGGTTGTCGTCAGGTACAGCTGATTAGCTCTTACATAATCAGTGGCTGGGTGTGTTAACTCAGCCTCAGTAGTTTTGCTCTTGCTCCCTCTAGCTGGGCTGCAAGGTAATTGCATCCTCTGCACATCAACAGCTCTGCGAAAGACAGGGTTTTTTTCTAAGTCTGCACTCTCAGTAGTTTCAGCTTCATGACATCATTAATTTATAGACTTCTATCATATCTCCTCTCAGCCATCTCTTATCCAGGTTAAAGAACCCTAACCTTTTTAGTCTTTCTTCATAGGGGTATCCTTCCATCCCCTCTACCATTTTGGTGGCTCTTCTCTGAACCTTTTCTAATAATGCTATATCCTTTTTAAGATACGGCAACCAGAATTGCACACAATATTCAAGGTGCGGTCGCACCATGGAACCATACAGAGGCATTATACTATCTTTTGTTTTATTTTCCATTCCTTTTCTATATGATACCTAGCATTCTATTTGCTCTCTAGGCCGCCGCTGCACACTGGGCAGAGGGTTTTAACATGTTATCCACAATGACACCTAAATCTTTTTCCTGGGTGGTGGTTCCTAATGTGGAACTTTGCATCGTGTAACCATAGTTTGGGTTGTTCTTCCCTAGGTGAATAACTTGTCCACATTAAATTTCATCGGCCATTTTGATGCCCAGTCTTCCAATTTATCAAGATCCTCTTGCAATTTTCCACAATCCTCTTGGGTTTTAACAACTTTAAATAGTTTTGTGTCATCTACAAATTTGATAACCTCACTCGTTATTCCCTTTTCCAGGTCATTTATGAATATGTCAAAAAGCAGCGGACCCAGCACAGATCCCTGGGGTACACCGTTATTCACCTTTCTCCGTTGGGAAAATTGGCCATTTAGCCCTACCCTCTGCTTTCTATCTTTTAATCAGTTCCTGATCCACAATAGTACACTGCCTCCTATCCCATTACTCTTTAGTTTTGCCAAAAGTCTCTGATGATGGACCTTGTCAAAGGCTTTCTGAAAGTCCAAATACACTATATCAACCGACTCACCTTTGTCTACCTGTCTATTCACACCTTCAAAAAAACATAACAGATTAGTAAGACAAGATCTTTCTTGTCTAAAGCCATGTTGGCTGTCTCCCATTAAGCCATGACTATCTACATGTTCAGAAATTTTATTCTTTATGATGATTTCTACCATTTTCCCAGTACTGACTTCAGGCTCACAGGTCTGTAGTTTCCCAGATCACCCCTAGAATCCTTTTTAAAAATTGACATTATGTTGGCCATCCTCCAATCTTCAGGTATTACAGATTATTTCAATGATAGTTCACAGATTACTAATAGCAGGTCTGCAATCTCATATTTCAGTTCTTTCAACACCCTTGGATGTATACCATCCGGTCCAGGTGATTTGCTACTCTTCAGTTTAACAAATAGTTGTAATACATATTCCCGATGTATCAATATTTCCTTCAATTCTTCTGTACCTTTAAATACCACTTCAGTCATGGGTAACATAGCTCATAAGAGTCATGTCTGGAGCAACGTTATCAACAGTCTGAGACCACTGGTTCTTTATATAAAAATATCCTAATGCATGTTTCATACTATAAGAAGAATAAGTAGGTGTGAATGAATGCATTGCTACATAATATAACATCAGACCGCTGACTTATTTGTTTGAAGGGAATTGTTCATTGATTTTTGCTATGGGTAACATCCCTACATCTTCCTCAGTAAAGACCGAAGCAAAGAATTTATTCATTCTCTCCGCTATCGCCTTTTCACCTCTTAGTGCCCCTTTAACCCCTCTATCATCTAATGGACCGACTGACTCTCTCACAGGCTTTTTGCTATGAATGTACTTGAAAAAGTCTTTATTATCGTTTTTGCTTCTACAGCAAGTTTCTTCTCAAATTCTACCTTTGTCTGCCTTATCAATGCCTTGCATTTAACTTGACAGTGCTTGTGCTGTTTCCAGTTTTTGTCATTTGGTTATTTTTTCCATTTCCTGAATGATGCTTTTTTGGCAACAATAGCCTCTCTGACCTCACCTTTAAACCATGCTGGCAGTTTTTTGTACTTCCTTCCACTTTTCTTAAAGCATGGAATATGGCTGGTCTGGGCTTCCAAGATAGTATTTTTAAACAACACCCAAGCTTCATGTATGTCTTTAACCTTTGCAACTGCTCCTTTTAGTGGCCATCTAATTTCATGCATTCAGCTACTATCGTCTCATCCACACGGCACCACTGTTTTCTCACGGTTACTTCTCCACCTTGCACTTGTCAACTGCCATTCCCTCAGGTCCAAAATGCTAAATACAAGATCTCATTACCCAAAATTCTTTGGATAGCCTCTTTGTTACTGAGACATGGCTTTAAGGAGAGGGAGGATCCTCTCCTCGGCTGTTGTCTCCCCCCCCCCCCCACCTCCCCGGCTTCTCTTCCTTTGCCACTCCCTGTCTGGATAGCTCAGGGGGCAGATTGGTTGCCTTTGTTTGTTCCTCGCTATCAGTAACTCAGGTACACATGTCTGCCCTTCACTATCCAAAGTCACTCCTTCTTCACTTACGTACCATTCCTCCCATTAATTTTCTCCTTGTCTACTCCCTTCCCTCCCACTCTTTGGGAGGCTCATCTTACCATATCCAAGGTTTCTCTACAATTTGCCAATACCATGATCTTAGGTGACTTTAACATTCACATTGATTCCCCTAGTTCTTCCTGTGACTATATCTTTACTACCTATCTCCAAGACCTCACGCTTATCCAACTTGTTTCCTGCCCCACACACACTGCTGGCCACACAATCGATCTGGTTATCTCACCACTCGACTCTTCTTTTCTGCTGTTTTCCTTCTCCTTCACACCACTTCTGTGGATCAATCACTACTGTGTAGCTTTCTCTCCGCAGGTTCCTCTTGCTTCCCTCATCTCCCCCGCCTCTTATGCTTCAACTTCTCCTATCTGCCTTTCCCATCACATTATTTCTTTCTTACTAGAAAGTTTTCCCCATCACATCAACTACTGCCCTCTGATTTTGCTAGTTTATCCACTGATGACCATGTTCATTCCTAGAACTCCCTTCTTTCCTCCACTCTGAATTCTTTAGCACCTCTTTGCCTCTGTCCTCCCCACAACCCCACTCACCAACCTTGGTACCATCCTGGCCTGTGGCTCCATTGTACCTACCTCCATTGTGCCGAGTGCCTCTGGTGCAAACACTGCACACCAGAAGCTCTGCACTATTTTCAAGATTGCCACCACCACTACCATGCACTTGTTCACAAAGGTAAACAGACTCACTACTCATCCTGAATTTCCTCTGCCTCCAACTCCTCTCATCAATTCTATTCAGTCCTGAATCTCTTGTCCGCTGCTCTTCAGCTATTGCTCCTTTGCCTCCAAGTCCCACTCATCTTGCCAGTCACTTTGATAATAAAATTCAACTGCTCCATTCCTCTTTCTCTGATCTCCCCCTTCATTTTCTCCTTTTCTTCCCCCACCATTTTATTTATTTAAACGGATTTCTATACCGCCTTTTCCTACCCCTTCCCCTTCCCTATCACATTTTTTGTCCCCTTCTGGCCCGCTACTTCTACTGAACTTCATAAGATGCTCACCACTTCCACAAAACCACATGCCCCTTCGATCCTATCCACTCTGCTTGACTCCTTGAGCCTTCCCTTGCTCTCCTTCCTCCCCTTCTTTCTATGCTGAATTCTAGTCTCTCTTCTGGCTGCTTCCCTTCCTTGTGGAAACATGCTTTTGCCTGCCCCCTCCTTAAGAATCCTTCACTTTATTCAACTGATCCCAGACAGTACTGACCTGTATTAAATCTCCATTTTCTTTCAAAGATCTTTGAAAAACTTGTGTTTGCTCAACTTTCCATTCACCTCTGTTCACTCCCTTCACCCTCGTAAATCCAGCTTCAGACCAGGGCACAGCACCGACAGTATCCTTCTTTCTCTTCTTAACAAACTCCACATTTCTCATGACCATGGGGACATTTCCATAGCAGTATCACAAGACCTCTCTTCCGCATTTGACCTGGTTGATCATCACACTCTTCTATCACAGGGGAGTGTGCCTAACAGACTAAGAGGATAGCTGAAAAGTCCACTAAAGCATAGAGCTGGCTGAGTTCCATTGAGCCAAGTAGTTTGAATATGTCTGTTGATTGGGCTTCTTTGTTCTGAATGGCTGTCTTCATCATTTATTTATTTATTTATTTAGTAAACACTTGTATACCGCTGCTTCCTACGATCAGCAGCGGTTTACTTTACAGAATCATAATGTATTGTACGGTACATTGAGATTTCAGTTTTACATTTTGATTAGTCAATGATTACGTAACACGGGACAAGCATTTGGATACGATACACATTTGATTAAAGTACACAGATCAAGGTATACATTTGATTTCAGTAGATTGGGGGGGCCCCATATATACAATTTGTACAGAATTAGTTGCCAAGGTGTACAGGCTATACATGGTTATATACAATTTGTACGGAATTAGTTGCCAAGGTGTACAAGTTATACATGACTATATACTATTAGATTATTATCATGTGACCACCACTGTGTCATGCTATATTTGGATTGTCCTTTCATTTTGTAGGCAAGCATTCAACCAGCTGGAGTTTGGCTCTATACTTTAGTGAACTTTTGCAGCTATCCTCTTAGTCTGTTTGGCACACTCCCCTGATGCAGATAAGTGAAAGGTGTACTGAATTAATTTATCATTTCGGTCAAAGCAGTTTACATTGTAACTAAAACTTTGGAATAAATGTTAAAGAGGGACATTGATAACTTGGATTTTTTTCCAAGGCAATGGATGATTAAGTGACTTGCCCAAGATGTGTTAGTGGGAACTGAACCCTGGTTTCTTGGGTCTCAGACCAGTGCAATAATCATTAGGCTACTCCTCCACTCCATTGTGTTTGTTTTAAATGTTTACTTTTGTAATAGAGAATTAATATTTGTGTGCACAATTCACTGTCTAAATCTATTTTTTTTAAATGGAACAATGATGATCATTGAGCAAACTAGTGTTGGCCCTTGAGGCTGATATACTAGAGGGTCTGGTAGGACTTGTGTTAGCTCAAGAACTAGTTGAGGTCCTTTATAACACAGGTACACTAAAAAAAATTTTTTTTAAACTGCCTCTAATGTTTCGATTGATTTTTACGTTTTTTGGTGCGCTGAATCCAAATCTGGTAACCAATTTGCTCCATCACGTACAGATTTTTTGCTACATTGGGTTAGCAGTTTGAGGTGAACGTTTCAGATTGAGTGCGATCGAGATAAAAGTTTCTTGGATGAATTCTTTATACTAATTATTTAGTAGTTATTCAAATAAGAATAAAGAAAATTGTAACAAGGCAGCACATAAGAATAGAGTAATGTCAACAAAACACACTGTGATGGTAGCAAAATTGTCTGCACTTAAAACAGCCACATACATGTGCACAAACATTGAGCATATAAGAGCGAGGTTAGACACAAAGCAAAGCAAAGAAATGTGCAAAAAATGTTGTACAGGTATGTATGTAAGAATAGAAAACGCAAACCGCACCATTGCAATACATGAAGACAAACACCCGATGGTGTGAAAATAAAATTCTAATAAATGAGATCCGACACTGTGGTAATAACTAGCAAATTTTTATTTCAAAGTTTAGTAAAAACACGATATTTGTCAACACAGTTTAGATTTTAAAGTCATTCTTGGGTCAATCAATCTCCTGGTGGGCCCGTTTCTTCTTCCCCCGAATGCTTCTCTTGGTGCGCTGCTTGGCGTATTTTTCATCTGGGGTTTCCCGCAGCAGCAACCAGCAGAAATCAGCCATCATAGTGGTGTTCCATCTTCCTTGGTACCTTCTCTCTGCGTCCTTGATGTCCTGGTGAAACCTTTCACCTTGTTCTTCACTGTACGCTCCCAAGTTTTCGGGAAAGTAGTTCACATGGGAGTGCAAGAAATGGACTTTCAGGCTCATGTTACAGCCTTGTTCTTTGAAGGCATTGAGCATCCTGGCAACAATATCCTTATAGTTCTCATCCCGCCTGTTCCCCAAGAATTTGAGAACAACATCCTTGAAGGAATCCCAGGCTTCTTTTTCCTTCTCAGACATCGTTTCAGCGAATGCTCCATCTGAAATGAGTTTCCTTATATCAGGGCCAACAAACACTCCTTCCTTTAGCTTTGCTTCAGAAAGTCGGGGGAACTTTGAGCAAAGGTACCGAAAGCACTCACCATCTTTTGGAAGGGACTTGATGAATTGCTTAATGAGACCCAACTTAATGTGGAGAGGTGGTAATAGAATTTTATCACGATAGGTACCAAGCTCTCATGAAGAACATTTTTCTCACCGGGTCTCAAATACTCCCGAATTGGCCAGTCTTTTTTCCCCCAGTGTAGGTCGCGGGCCCGGCTATCCCACAAGCAAAGGAAGCAGGGATATTTGGTGAAACCGGATAGCTGCCCTAATAGCATGGATAGAATTTTAAAGTCTCCACAAATCATCCACTTATGCTCATCATAACGAATCTTCTGAAGAATCAGGGCCAAATTCTCGTATTTTTCTTGGAGAATAACAGAGTGAGCAATAGGAACTGAAGCGAATGTGTTGCCATTATGAAGAAGAACACCTTTTATGCTGTCTTTAGACGAATCAATGAACAGCCGCCATTCAGCAGGATCATACTTGAGTTTAAACTTTTCCATCACTCCGTATATATCGTTGCAAAATACCAAATCTTCCTCTTTGCTGAAATACTTCAAAAATTGTGTCTCGCGGTTGCGGTACCAATAAAAAGTTGTTCCTGGTGACAATAGATTTTTCTGTTTAAGCCGAGAACCTAGCAGTTGGGCAGCATCTTTTGGGAGTCCTAAATCCCGGACTAAATCATTCAATTCAGCTTGAGAGAAAAGTTCAGGTTTCGGATCTGGTTCAGTTTCAAACTCGGAAGTACTGGACTCATCGGGAAAAGCCATCTGATGAGTCTCATCATGATTAGAACCGTCCACACAAATATGATCCAAAGATTTTGGTGGTTCAGGCACAGGTACTTCGTTGCTATGAGGCATAGGCCTAATTGCTGAGGGAAGGTTGGGGGTAACTTATTACGTTCTTATTTTTTAAGTTGTATCCCTTCACAATGCAAGAGCAAAAATAGCAGTCACTGCTGTGGTCTCTTTGTTCACGCCACATCATAGGTATTCCAAAACGAAATGCTTGTTTTTTACCTTTCATCCATAAGCGTAGATCTTCCTCACATGTCTTGCACACTTTGTGAGGAGCCCACGGTTTGTCTTGATCGCCTAACTTCAAACCGAAATAGGCGAAATATACTTTTTTAATAAATGCAGAAATGTTCCTCTGCCGCTTTTTCACGGTATATTCCCCACAAATAAAACAAAAACTGTCCGGAGAGTTGACGCAACCTCTGGCTCTGTGAGCCATCACAAATACACAGCACTGCAAACTACAACTGTAGTGAACCACTTCGGAATAAAGCTGGATTACGACTGAGCAAACAAAAGGTAATAATGAACTTGCAAGAAACTGAAATTTGACAGGAACGTTCATGTCGCAACCACCGTGTTTGAGCGAGCGAACAAGGCGAGGCGAACAGGAAAGAACATGCGCCAGCGCGAGTACTGGATTTAGCCCCCCGCCTCCCAATTGTCCTGTTAATGTATAAAATGAATACAAAACACTCTAAAATATCATGAGGGAGTGTTTCTAGTTAGTTAACCATTACAACCTCTATTTTGGGCCAAGAAAATAAACTGCAGTCGGCTAAAAAGAAATTATGTGAACATTCCTTATATGGGTAAGAAATCTAATTTTGCAAGAAAACGTGACGTGATGGAACATTTTGGCTATTTTTCCTGGATTCAGCACCCACAAATCTATAGGAATCAGTTGCAAAACTGGAGGCAGTTTTTTGGTAGTGTACCTGTGTAATTAGAGAATAAATGTGAGATCTACTCATTTGGTTGGTTCCACTTTATTTCTAAAAAAAAAACATTTAGGAGAAATCAGTGACTTTTAAGGTGGCTTTATTTTTTTATTTCTCTTGGCCTAATTTGTTGGATTATGTATTGTGTAGCATACCTAGGGGTTTGTTTACTAAACAGCAGTAAGGGTGCACCTGTTAGCCAGTGATCACGGCAGCAATAAGGATGTTTTCATGTAGTAAAGGCCAGGGCGAGGAGTAGGCGTTCTGATGGTAAGGGCACTAGGCTCCACTTATCATGCATTAACAGGATATCAGGCATTAAGATGACAAACATGCACCTTAATGCCTGAAAATGGCTGTCACCATAATGCAGAATAGGGGAACCCCAGTGAAAGTCACTTTAAAGCTGATAGATGGAAGGAAAGGTAGGAGCTGATGGACCTGACAGATCCATGGGCATCCTATGTGGCAGTAAGTAAGTTTGATGAGCATGTGGGAGTCAGCTGTACTGTATCAGTGAGGGGTGCCCACATAATATGCTATAATGTCAGTGTGTGGCATAGGATTTTAAAGAAGTGTCCCTCGGCAGAACCAGAATTGCCATGATGTGTGCATCAAAAGGATGACGGAACAGGAGTGGTGACATGCAGATCATTCACAGGTGAGGCATGAGTGAAATGATGAAAAGGTTCTTGTGTGGGCCATGGTATAGAAGCTGCCAGAAGAATACATGACTGCACATAACGGAC
Source organism: Ichthyophis bannanicus (assembly GCA_033557465.1). Classification (NCBI taxonomy): domain Eukaryota; kingdom Metazoa; phylum Chordata; class Amphibia; order Gymnophiona; family Ichthyophiidae; genus Ichthyophis; species Ichthyophis bannanicus. The sequence goes on from CM066032.1 coordinate 429,166,306, forward strand.
AGATGCTGATGGATGGACTTAAGGAAGGATGGCGGTAGATAAGAGTGTGGTATGGGCTTGCTGCCCTGATGTACCTGATATGACCTCACAAATGCAGTTGTAGTGTGTGTGAAAAATGTGTCCCTTAGCCATGGGGAAGCCCCAACTCTAGCTATGTGGGTATCACAGTTGCCCCAGCCTCTTAACCACCATACATCTCCTCACACCTCTACATACAGCAACTGGATAAGAGTCGCTCACATTGGCCATATGGAGCAAGTAAGGAAGTGTGATGATCCCTGCAGGTGGTCATCCCAGTGAAGGGATGTGGCCGCATGTAATGCATAGATGTGATGGAGCCAAAAATGTTCAGTTACAGTTATGATGAAATAGTCCAATCATGTGCAACTGAAGTGCCATACATCTACGAGGTGAACATGTCTGACCTTCTGCAATGGGCTATAGCAGAGCCAAGAATGTCATGTTGTCAGATGGGCATGATCACAAATGGCATGTTTGCAGACCCAATTTGCTATCAGAACACATTAAAAAAGCATGAGAATGTTTGTTCTCCAGTCAATGCAGATCCCAGACTGTTCCTGGCATTAAAATGAAGTGAGTATCCCACAGCCACAAAACGAACAAGTGGGATTCAAGCCCTGATCCATTGTTTACCAAGCAAGTGCTCTAACTATTAGATTATACCACCACACCGTCATGGACAGCAATGTCTAGAATCAAAAAGACTGCAGGTTCCTGCCTGCAATGGGTGAAATCCAGGACATGAAACAATGTGGCTGGCACATACTGAGACAGGGCCTGCCTATAGCAACACACATGTAGTATGTAATGCACTTGATATGCAGTACTGTAGTTGCACAACAGACACACAGCTGCAGGATATATCTATTTTCCAAAAGCCAAGGCACATGTGAGGTCAAGATGCCCATCCCTCCACTGTACCCCCAATGGCAAACAGTCTCACACAGGGGTCTGTTGAGCCACAGTGTGGCACTAAGCCAAAGGCAGCACATGTGCAGGGCATGCAGTCCCTTGTGACCTGCTTCACACCTGAACATACACTGAACACAAACCACATTCATGACCATGCGGTTCATTGCAACTATCCTGGCCTCCCCGGGGAGCCATGCACATGTTTCACACTATCATAGATGACAAGCAGGTACTAGGCAATGCCCCAGTGATCATAGACACCACTATGGCTGCAATTGGTGTTCTGGGTGCCCGTATTAGTTAGCCCTTCCATTACCCATGATGCACTGCACAATCTGAACAGCTCTATGCAACTGATCACCAAATGGAGAATGCAGTGATCCATCACATCACCTCTGTAATACGCAAGCACATTGTATGCTTCCTGCACATACCAGCTGCAAAATGTGCTAATGACAGATTTCAGCAGTCACCCTGAGTGTGAGGGGAGCACATATCACTTTGTCCCCAGAGCTTGCACTACACTAGATGGACTATTCATATTCCTGAGCAGATCCATATCACTGCTAGTGTGTGATGCTAGTTGCATGGCTTTCTGCATGATTGTAATATATCAGAGTAGTCTATTTTAACTGTATCTTGTGTCCTCCATATGGTCAGGGTTTCTCCAAAAATACCTCATGTCATTCCCCAAGGTTGTAGCAGCTGTTTTCAAGGAACCTGAATGCAGTGGATGTTGTGGAGGCAAGAAGGAGGGGTGCTGACACCAAGCAGGTAGGCCTGCCAAGACCATAGTTAACCCAAGAACAGTTGCTAGTCTCACTCTCTGGGAATTCCAATCAACTGGAGCAATCATAGGCAATCTGCATGTGTTGGTCAACACTGGGCTGTGACAACCACTCATATACCAACTATATCCAGTGTGCTAATCACCACTCACTGCACTTGCATATAGCAAACATGTACACCCAGAAGTCTGTCCAGTGATTGGACAACCATGAAAACTACAGCACCCATGCTACTTCCATTATATAACACAAAGTGGGTGCATAGCCATGACATGGTCACAGCTTGGTCAGAGTGAGAGTGACATCTCATCATGAAATTATGTGTGCACCTAGGCCATGGCTGTGGCAGACCGACACTAAGATGGCAGCCATTGACCCTACCTCAACTCATAAACATCCTGTGCAAACTACTCTTTTTCATGTAATACCATAATCATCTGCTCCTCATTATGAACCCTTTCAATCTGAAGCTGGGGGCAGATGTGAGGCACATTGGAAAGTGGGTCAGGGAAGGCTGCGAGTGCATGCTGGTCCACAGTGGCCTATGTCCTTCACATACCCCAATATGGTGTCCCCCCACACAGCTTGTGGAAGCGAGGATTGAAAATAGTGGCATGCTTGTACTCCCATAAAAGGTCATGTGCCTAGCCATGGATACTACAAAACTGGCCAGTGCAACACATCCACTCTCCCATGCTGCAGACACATTGCCCCCCTGCCCCAGAGTGTGTGGAATCATAGTAGAGTGGACATTAGATTGGATGTTGACACAGTTGCTGGCGAAACATACCCCACCATAATCTGACTCTTTGTGTGCTAACACCATCCTTGAGACCATCCCAATCAGTGCCCATGGGGAGCCGTTGAGGCTGTCATGCAGGACCTCTGATGTAACACATGCAAACACTGAGTAGGCCCGCATAGTTTCTGGCTATGTGAACATAGGCTTTGGACAGCAATGCCACCTATGAAGAGCACATGCCAAACATGTGTGGAACTGCTCCCTGCACCCCCACCCCAAATTCCACCCCAACCCAACATTCACCTCCAGGCACTGCCTTCTCATATAGTAGTGGGCGATGCAGAGACCAACATGACATCCTTTGCCACATTTTGGCAGCTGGAAGTGTGCATGCAATGTTCAGAGGTCTGTGTCACACTATCCCAATCAGGCACACAGGAGCATTTGGAATCTCATTTGGGGTAAAAGGTAATATACTGCTGGATGTTTTAGCCAATGGTCATTAGATAATGTTGAGGTGGTGGTTCCTATGTGCCACTTTGCATGATAAGTATCTTCCTGTATGTGCATATACTTTATGGTTCAAAGGGACTCCTCGCTTGCGCTCTGCCAATGCAGCATGGGAAAAGAGCAACATCCATGCAGGTAAATCACAGATTCCTGCAAATGTCACTAACTGAGTGGATGGATTGGACATTCACAGAAGCCAGCCCTCCCCATGAGCCTAGTTCCCTATATGCTGCAGCTGTGCCAAGTGGATGGACACTGTTGCCACAGATACAGCTGTTATGGCAGTTTGAATTGATCTGGCCTCAAACCTGTGTGTGTCCTGAGGCCTGGAGGCTGTGTCAGAGGCGAGGGTTGCAACACACACATGTGACTCCCCTGCTCACTCCAGTCAAACCAGCAGATGAGTTTGGAGCTGCACAACAGTGTCATGTTGGGAGGTAAGGGTAGTGGAATGCTGTGGTAATGGGTCTTGTGAATGGTGTAACTGGGAATGCATTACAGTGTCAAAGCCACAGGTTGCAACTGCTTAATGCAAAGTAGCCTTCTTCTTGTAATTGGTGTCTCACATAGCATGTGGCCTTGCTATATAGCTGACTTGCAGAATGTTGTATGTACAGTCATACAGCCTGGGCACCACATGCAGGCATAGTGCATTGCTGAAACTCACACTACTCTGTAGTCACATCCAGACACACACACACACACACACACACACACACACACACACACACACACACACACACACACACACACACACACACAAACACATGACCCCACTGTGCAAAACGTGGTGTTGTTAGGCATTCCTGTCTGACCCTTAGGTCTCCTTTGCTGCTCAACCATTATCAACACCTGCTCAGTGTGCAGGCATCCACTCTGCAATGCTCCGGCACTGTCAACCCCCGCTCAGTGTGCTGCTGCAGTACTTTTAGTGTCTCTGCCATCCAGCCATAAGTGGTACAGCTTCTCCATGTGGGAGGTAAATGTGTGAATGATTTGTTGTAGATTGTAATACTGATACAGTTCCTGCAATGTAGGATAAAGTTAACACCCCAGGATATACAATTCCTGATCCACATGGGGGTTTTGAACCTGTGACCCTTCTCTTATATTGACATTGGTCATGTATGTGGAGTCACACAGAAGCCTTGTGGATTCATTAATCCATGGGTTTAGATGTGGTCATTGTCAAGATGCACGTTGGTATGAGTAGGAGTATGCCTATGTCTGCTTAGATCTCTGCAGCCTCTGTGCCATACTTGTCCGACAAGGTGTGTTTGGCGGGTGTGGACGAGGGACATCTTGTTAGGTCAGTATGTTGTACTGTCTTGCTATGCTGCTGGTACAACTGGCAGTCATGTCTTACATATTGGATTTGTCCAGTCAATGGGGCAGCTCATGATACAGGAACACACACATAGAAGACCATGGGGGTACTAGTCCCCAATACCTGGTGTATGCTAGTGGGGCAGTCATGGAATAACCTCATATCTCGCAGACCAACATGGCTGATGTGCATTCACCTGTGACTCAGATGGTTGTTGCTGAGCTCTTACTTGTGGAGAGATCACCAGTTCACACACAGATTATGGTCATTATTTGGCAGGTGAGGGGGCTGGGTGGGCATTTTTCCTCTGACATGGCCTGTTATTCTATTGTATTCATGCCTCAGTGGTATTTCCCCCCCCCCCTACTGCACATATCCACTTAATATGTGTGGGTAGGAGGCATCCTGATCCCAGGGCCACCCAACCACTAGGAGAACTAGTCAAATACCAGGGTCCAATGATCAGGGTAGACAGCATGCCAGCTAATAACTCCCTCTTTGTCTTTGTAGCACAGCTGCTGCTTCAGTGCTGCAGGTGGCCTCATTGCCATTGCAAACATGCAGCTTGGCACACCTTTCTGCTCCTGTCCCCCTCCACTGGGGTCTGTGGGCATGTGTACTGCTGCCTTAGACCTCGGTAGGGAGGGATGACCTGTGCTCCACTGTACCTGTTGCTGACATGCTTTCCATCCCACTCACAGTGGCACCTGCAATGTTGCATCAGACACACAGGATCAGGACAAAGCTGTTGTCTGCAGCAGGCCACAGCTGCTGCGAAAGCCACCCCTACACTCACACACTGACAAGGCAGCATGGTTGCAATGCAGGTAGCACATCTTCTTTTTGACTGTGGCAGCATGTATGTGTGCTGCAACTGTCACTGTGGAGTCATGACAGACCTCACAGATGTACACCCTAGGTAGCATCCATATCAGCCTTGTGGACCAGCCAGCCCCACTGCATCACCCATGTGACACCTCCTTTGCCAAACTGGCGCAAACAGCATAGTGCACTTTCTAAATGGGGCACTGTGCTGTTGCTGCTAATGGAGCACCACTATCACTTTTTTGGGATCCCCTGTGTGGAGCACATTTCAAACATTAAAATAGGCTCTCTCCCCTCAGAAATAGCAATGTCCATGAGGTTTTAGATGGCGTTAGGGCTCCCAGTGCTGGGAGCTCTAACGCAAGGTACCACAACCCAACGCTGAGGGAGCACACGCTATCCCAGTCCACTCTCTGCCCCATTAATACCCAGTCTCCACCTCCTTTTCCTTTAATGCTGTGGAACCCACTTCCAATTGTTAATGCAATGTTAAGAACATAAGAAATGCCATCCTGGGTCAGACCAAGATCCATCAAGCACAGTATCCTGTTTCCAACAGTGGCCAATTGAGGTCACAACTACCTAGCAGTTTCCTCAAAAAGACAGGTTCCACAATGCTTGTATTGGGGCAAGCAGTGGATATCCTGGGTCCTCTTTAATAATGGTTTATGGACCATTCCTCCAGGAACTTGTCCAAACCTTTTTTAAATCCAACTACATTAACAGCTTTTACTACATCCTCCGATAATGAATTTCAGAGTTTGATTACATGTTGACTGAAAAAATGGGTTACACTGTTGCCTCATTGCATGTCCCCTAGTCTTTCTATATTTTAATGGTGTAAACAATCAATCTACGTTTACCTGTTCCACTCCATTAATTAATTTATAGACCTCTATCATATCTCCTCTCAGACGTCTCTTTTCCAGGTTGAAGAGCCCTAACTTTTTTAGCCTCTCTTCATAGGGTTATCCTTCCATTACCATTTTGGAGGCTCTTCTCTGTACCTTTTCTAATAGCGCTATATCCTTTTTAAGATATGGTGACCAGAATTGCACACAATATTCAAGTGTGGTCGTATTATGGAACGATACAGAGGCATTATAATATCCTTTGTTGCATTCTCCATTCCTTTCCTTATGATTCCTAGCATTCTATTTGCTTTCTTGGCCACCACTGCACTCTGGGCGTAGGTTTAAAACATGTTATTCATGATGACACCTAAATCTTTTTCCTGGGTGGTAGCTCCTAGTGTGGGAACCTTGTATCGTTTAACCATCGTTTGGGTTGTTCTTTCCTAGGTGCATATCCTTGCACTTGTCCACATTAACTTTTATCTGCCATTTGGATGCCTAGTCTTCCAATTTATCATGGTCCTCTTGCAATTTTTCACAATCCTCTTGGGTTTTAACAACTTTGAATAAATTTGGGTCATCTGGAAATTTGATTACCTCACTCATTATTCCCATTTCCAGGTCATTTACGAATATGTTAAAAGCAATTGACCCAGCACAGATCCCTATTAACCTTTCTCCTTTGAGAAAATTGGCCATTTAGCTCTACCCTCTGCTTTCTATCTTTTTTTTTAAATTTTATATTTATGCAGTTTACAAAAACATAAGCGTAAATATATACACTCAAAAAAAAAGAGAATGATCTGAAAATAATAACAATACAAAAAACAGGAAATAAGAAATAGAAAACTATGCAAACAGCACAAAACAGCACAAACAGCCCACAAATTGTGGGGAAAATGGCATTAACAAACAGTATAAATCACAAATTAATAGGAATTGCATACAATGAGGCTCAGACTAACAACTATTAAATATTAGCAGCACGCCCTGCCTCTATTGCGGTAACTCTCTGGGCACTTAGAAATGCCAACAATTGTATCTTTTACCCTATCCCGATGTGGGTTGTTATTGGGGGGGCAGCTTTAGTACAGGGGTGGTTAGTTTTCTGATACGAAGTTCTATCTATAAGCTTTGGTATGTGTCATGGCTGATTAACAGCAGCCTATAATTTTGCCCTGTCCCTTATTTGATGGTTGCATGGCTGTAGAATGGGTAGAAATTGCAGTACCTTGTTATGGTTTGATGTGTCGGAATGTATGTTATTTGACTCTGCTCAATAAAATTTATTACATAAAAAATAAAAAGAAATGCCGACAACTGGGATGGATCAAAAAAATAGAAAACATTCTGCATCTTAACAGAGTACTTACATGGGAATATTAGGAAAAATTGACTCCCAGATGCTGGACTCCCAGTTGAAAGAGAAGGAATTCTTGCCTCATTTTCAGAGTTTCCTGACACAAGTCTGGGAAAACCCATACCAGAAGACCTCTAAACATGATCAAATGTTTCAGAAAAAACATTTTCAAGAACCAATCCCTATCATAGGCTAATGTAAAAGTCACCAAATGTTTAGCAGGAGTACAGGACTCTTCGCCAGACATCTCCAATACAGCTGAGACATCGAGCGAGTCTACCATATGTACCCCTGTGATAACCACAGCATCTGATGTTCTCCGACCAGTTGGAATATAATATACTTTGGCAACTTGAGGGTGAGACTCGCTCGGGACACCAAGGACTTCAGTCGTGTATCTCTTAAACATATCCCTAGCACTAGCATATGATGATTTAGGAAAATTAATGTCTAAGATTTTGATATCAAAAAAAATTCTCCAGATGTTCCTAGTCCTCGCCCCCATAACTTCCTTAGAAACAGTAGCCTCAAAGTCTTTCAAATGATCAACTCTTTCCAATATAGAAGACACAGTCCCCCACAAGTCCAACATCTCTCCAGCCTGCTGTTGTGTAGCAATCTCATTAGACAGACAATACCTGGTGGAATAATGATTCTCCAAGTTGCTGAATCGCCAACCAGATTGATTCCAAAATAAATTCTGCAGGATGCTATAATTGGAAGCCCAGAGATCCAACTCCCTTATCGGGGCACAAATCCAAGACCCCTGGAGAAACAGCTGTTGAGGTCATTCCAGTCAGGATCTCCTCACCCCCTGACTGGAGAAATGGACATCAGCCTATCTCCCTCCTCAACTGCTCCAAAGTCTGTCATCCAAGGACTGTCAGCACATTAACTCCAGGTCCACTCGATACAACCAGACCCTTTGCACAGGTAGGCTCCAACACAAGACCTTTTGCCATCCGTTGCTGCTTGGGTGAAAGAAGATCAAACCCCGAGCTGCTCAACGAGTGTCCCAGCTCTGACAAGCAAGCAGCTGGGGAAATTTCAGCCAGTGAACTGCTAGCCTGCTGAGATGCTTGCACAAGGAAAGAGTCTGGTTGGATCAGAGATGGGAACTGAAGGTGAGGCAGAGGGGGCCCTGGAGAGCTTTTTGCCACTCTTAGCCTTCCTTTTTCCCATAAGCAAAAATGTGCCACACCTAGAGATGCCAAACTGCAGCCATTTTGAAACCACCTGCTTTCTATCTATTATCCAGTTCTTGATCCACAATAGTGCCCTGCCTCCTATCCCATGACTTTTTAATTTCACCAAGAGTTTCTTATGAGGGACCTTATCAAAGGCTTTGGGGGTTATTCTGTGCTACGAATAGTGAGGATGGATGACCCGATGAGACATCCATCCCCGCTATTCATGTCAACTCCTGCCCCCAACTAACATCCCTGCTGGTTGTGTGGGGAAGTTAGATGGGGCAGGGAATGGGCGGCCTGGGGGTGGAGTCTGGGCAGACAGTGAACGGTCACTGGCCCTGGATGTACAGAGCTGATTCTAATGTCAGCCATGTACATCCAGGGCCAGCGACATGTGCGGGGAAGTTATTCCACCTTTGAGGTGGAATAACTTCTTTGGACGTGTCTTAATTTCAATGCCGGAGCACGGATAGGGCGGGGGGGGGGAGGGACATTCCCCGTAGCCCATCCATAGCATTAGGAGGCCAGATTGGGGTTCGTGCTGTGGGGAATATACCTCTTTTTCAGGAAACCGGCATTGTGACTCTTCAATGGAGCCATGGTGCCATGGCAACATGATGCCAGGTCACAGCGGCTCCTTTGAGGAGCCTTGACTGAGTTAGCCGGGGGCAGTCCTGTATGTGCAGGCGGAACTGAATTGCACTCCTGGCCTGCACATGCAGGACTATTTGTGATTCTGATCCCGCAGGGCTAGACGTGCCACACAGGATCAGAATTGCAATCCCCTCTGTGCGACCGACTCACCTTTGTCTACCTGTTTATTCACACTTTCAAAAAACATAACGGATTAGTGAGACAAGACCAAAGCCATGTTGACTGTCTCCCATTAAGCCATGACTATCTACATGTTCTCTAATAATGTTCTTTATAATGGTTTCTACCATTTTTCCTGGTATTGACATCAGGCTCACCAGTCTGTGGAATGCCGGATCACCCCTGGAACCATTTTTAAAAATTGGCGGTACATTGGCCATCCTTCAATCTTCAGATATTACAGATGATTTCAATGATAGTTCACAGATTACTAATAGCAGGTCTGCAATCTCATATTTTAGTTATGTCAACAACCTTGGATGTATTCCATTCGGTCCAGGTGATTTGCCACTCTTCAGTTTATCAAATAGTTGTAATACATCTTCCCGGTGCATCGATATTTCTTTCAATTCTTCTGCGGCATCATCTTTAAATATCATTTAAGTCATGGGTAACATCCATATGTCTTCCTCAGTGAAGACCGAAGCAAAGAATTCCTTTAGTCTCCACTATGGCCTTGTGCCCTCTTAATGCCCCTTTTACCCCTCTATCATCTAATGGTCCAACTGACTCACAGGTTTTTTGCTATGAATGTACTTGAAAAAGTCTTCATTACGTGTTTTTGCTTCCACAGCAAGCTTCTTCTCAAATTTTCTCTTTGCCTGCCTTATCAATGCCTTGCATCTAATTTGTCAGTGCTTATGTAATTTCCAGTTTTCGTCATTGGCTCCTTTTTCCATTTCCTGAAAGATGCATTTTTGGCAACAACAGCCTCTCTGACCTCACCTTTAAACCATGCTGGCAGTTTTTTGGACTTCCTTCCACTTTTCTTAAATACAGCTGGTCTGGGCTTCCAAATTAGCATTTTTAAGCAACACCCATGCTTGATGTAAATTTTTAACCTTTGCAACTGCTCCTTTTAGTTTTTTCTTAACTATTTTCTTCATTTTATCATAGTCTCCCTTTTGAAAGTTAAAAGGTAGTTCTGTGGATTTCCTTACCTTCCTTCCTCCGTTTATTAAATCAAATGTGATCATGCTATGATCACTATTGCCAAGTAGTCCCAACACCTTTATCTCTTGCACCAGATCTTGTGTTCCACTAAGGACTTGGTCCAAAATGGCTTCCCCTCTAGTCAATTCATGAACCAGCTGCTTCAAGAAGCTGTCATTTATTTCATCTAGAAACTTCATCTACCTAGCATGTCCTGCCATGACACTGACCTATTCGTTACCGGGGTAATTGAAACACCGATATTATTACTGTGCTGTAACTTTTGTTAGCTCCCCTGATTTCTTTGAGCATTTCATCATCCATTTGTTCATTCTGGCCAGGCAGTCGAGAGTACACCCTTACTTCAATCACCTTCCCTTTTCCCTTTTTACATGGAATTTCAATCCATAAAGATTCTACAGTGAATTTAGTTTACTGAAAAACTTTAATCCTTTGTGACTCAATGCCCTCTCTAACATAGAGTGCAATCCTCCACCAGTTTGATCTGCTCTATCATGATATAGTTTGTATCACAGTTGTACTCCTTCCACCATGTCTCTGAGATACCAACCATATCTAACTTCTCATTTAGTGCTCTCCCAGCTTATATTTTAGACTTCTTGCATTTGCATACAAGCATTTTAGAGGCTGTATTTTATTCATATTAATCTGGCTATCAGTAGGCAGAGTTACTTTGGCATTCTTAAGCTCTGTCTGCTCTTAATTCAAGGGCATTTGGGTTACTTTTGTCTATATTGGAACCTCTCTTTTGATATGCCCTGACTTCAATCTTTTTATAGTATCCTTCAAGGATACATTGTTCTGAACCATGCACTCTTGGTTGACTGTCGACTTTCCCCTATTATCTAGTTTAAAAGTTGTTCTATCTCCTTTTTAAATGTTAATGCCAGCAGTCTGGTTTCAACCCAGTTAAGGTGGAACCCATCCCTTCAGAAAAGCCCCCCCCCCTCCTTTCCCCAGAATGTTCCCCAGTTCCTAACAAATCCAAAACCTTCTCCCTTGCACCATCGTCTCATCCATGTATTGAGACTCCAGAGCTATGCCTGCCTTTTGGGTCCTGTGCATGGAACCAGAAGCATTTTGAAGAATACTGCCCTTGAAGTTCTGGATTTCAACTTCCTACCTAAAAGCTTAAATTTAGCATCCAGAACTTCCCTATCACACTTTCCTATGTTACTGGTACCGATATATATCAAGACAGAAGACTCCTCCCCAGCACTCTCTAAGATCTTGTCTAGGTGGTGCATGAGATCTGTTACCTTTGCACCAGGCAGGCATGTTACCAGGCAATCCTCACATCCACCAGCCATATAGCTATCTACATGCCTAATGATCGAATCATCAACTATAACCGCTGTCCTAACCCTTCCCTCGTGAGAATACTTCTTGGTGCGAGAGGGTTTTACATCACCTGGAGGATAACTCCTAGCTACAGGATCACTTCCTGCCACATCAGAGTGATGCTCTCCTGTCACGTGACCTCTTCCTCCATGGCAACAGGGATGCTGCCAGACTGGAGGTGGGACTTCAGTACTACATCCCTGTAGGTCTCATCTATGTACCTCTCTGTCTTCCTTATGTCCTCCAAGTCTGCTACTCTAACCTCCAGAGATCAGATTCATTCGCTGAGGGCAAAGAGCTCCTTGCAGCTAGTGCACACATAAGACCCCTCACCAACTGGGAGATAATCATATATGTGACACTCAATGCAAAAGACTGGAAAGCCCCATCTCGCTGCTGGACTGCTGTCTGCATTTTAGTTTGAAGGTTCTGCTTAGGTATTTAAGTTGTTTACTTACTAAGGTTTGCTGGGGATACTTTTATTAATAAAATTATACCAAATGAGGATCACTCTGATCTACAAATAAGCCATCTACATGTACAAGTTAGACGTTTTTGTCACCTAAACGTCACGTAACGTCTAGTCACGATTCCGACAACAAAATGTTTTACACGTACAGACGGGAAAGATGGGTAAGCTGGACATGGGCATGGAGGGGAGGAGCATGGGCGTATCAAGCCGCTTAAACGTCTAAACTGGATTCCGACGAAAACATATACGTACATCCTAGATGTCTAGGTTAGACCTCCTAATACATGGAGTAACAGCTTATGTTGGCTAAAGTAGCATGTATTGTAATAACACAGAAGGACATCTATGTTTAAATAAAGCATAGCTGTGTCATAAGAGGATCTAGACAAGTTCCTGAAGGAAAATTCCATCACGTAGACATGGGGAAAAGAACTACATAGCCTGGGGTGAGCAATATAGCATATTGCTATTTTTTCAGGGATACTACTCTGTAAATGCGATCCAGATTGGCTACGTCTGAAAATTATAATAAGCCGAATGGACCTTTGACTGAAGGGAAACAAACTCAACCATGTGGAAGTAATAGGGGTCCAATGGTAGTCAGGAAAAGAGGGCATTTTCACTGACAACAGATCTGATTGGTGTGTAAAAATGTCTAAGTCATGCAGGTAAAATGTACACATATGACATTTTCCAAACCTAAGTGCAAACCAGTAACCTCTCTCCATCTAAAACATATTCCCATTCCTAAGGCTATAACAAAATGCACCCAGGTAACGGCAAGCAGATCTTTTATATTCTACACCCCAAGATGCTGGAACGCCTTACCACCAAGCGTTCGTGCCATTACCGACTTAACCCAATTTAGGAAAGCACTTAAATATCACCTTTCCTCATATACTACCCACCCAACATTACCCCCAGCAAAAGCCCCCCCAAATAAGAGACACACCTTATCTTCAAATAGTCTCTCCCACTTTCTCAGTAAGATTACTAGGACGTTTGTGTTGTCATGATACCTTTTATATAATCATGTTTGTAATAAGTTAACCTTATGTTACCCAAGTTTATATACCTGTTTGCTGTAAACACGGAATAGCCTGTTATTCTGTTGATGTTGTATGTGAACCGCGCTGATACCAAATAGCGCGGTATATAAAAGATTGTAATAAATAAATAATAAATAAATAAAATATGCACCCACCTTTATCAAAGGCCAGTACACTGTTTTACCAACTTTCTTGGGGTAATGATAAAGATTTTGGAGGCCGATCTCTAAACTAGTATTATTTCCCAGCAATGGTATTTCTCCGTACTGGGGTGAAATCATCTTCTCTGTCCCATGTACTGTGAAGGTGGTTAAAAATAATTCTGAAGACACCTTTGGAGCCACATGTCAGAACATTCAATACTGTTGCTTTTCCAGGGGTGTGTCCACACCGGAGTTACACATTTTGATTAGATGTACAACGGCATATACATCTATCTTATCGGAATACCAAACTCATTTATACATCCGAAAACACATGTACTTTCACGTCTAATGCTGGGATGGCTCCATATGTTTTTCCATACCCGTGTTCAAGGAATCTTGGACCTAGGCAAATGAAATCATGATATTACTCACCAATGTCTATTTGGACAGCTATGAATCAGCTGTTGTTAAATATACAAAACTCAGAAGTACTGGTTGTTACTCTGTTTCATTAGTGTTACCTAATCATCTGATGGCAAATAATTACATGGTTCTCATCCCTAGGGCCACCAAAATGACCTTGCTGTGCAACTCAAGGCATAACATCTATTTTCTTTATGTACTCGTCTTTCATAATTGTACGTGCAACTGTGTTTAGAGCACATTGTAGGGGCTTTAGGGGATTCTATGGGAGACCATGCTGTCAATGTAGTTGAAATGGGGGCTTATGAGCGCCTGGGCTACAGAATGGATGTCCATAGGGGACAGCAGTGGTCTCAGATGCTGAATCATTCTGGTTTTATTGTAACCTGCATGGGTAGACATGTGAATGTGTTCGGTGAAGTCCGGGTTTTGATCAAGGTATATCCCAAGGTCTTTTAGTATTTTAAGTGAGGCATTGTTTACGTGTAGTGAACTAAGGGGGTTAAATGTTTCATTCCTAGTACTAATGAGTGCTTCTGTTTTCTTCAAGTTAACTGTGAAGTTAACTGAGTTGAGACATTCAGAGACGTCATTGAAACAGCTGATAATCCTTGTGTAATTAGGATCTCTGGTATCAAAGGTGGTGAATAGCATTATATTGCCTGCATACATTCTATAGTCTAAATTATATGATTGGCTGACATTGCAGATAAGTTGTAGATATATATCAAACAGAAGTGCAGATAATGCAGATCCCTGGGGGATACTCTGAGGTTGAGTAAAAGAGTTAGATAGGTTGTTTTTTATGCAAACCTGTTGGGTGTGGTTAGACAGGTAGTTATTGTAGAGTAGTACCACCTATGCCCAGGTGTTTTAGGTGGTTGATTAGGATGTTGTGGTTTACAGAGTCAAATGAGGACGGTAATATGAGGATGAAAACAGTTGTCATGTTGTCAATTCCTGCGGCCTATCAAGAGGAGCTGAGGGAGAGGACAGGATGGTGGGCATGCTCAGAGACAAACTAAGAGTCAGATTGAGGGCAGGGGGAAGTGAGGCCATGTGCAGTGACTTATGTTTATGTTTATCTTTATTTATTGGGGGGCATCATTTGCAAATGTCAGGAGTTGAATTGTGAGACTGAAAAACAGGACCATGTGCAAAGAACACAGTCTCTCAATGGTAGGGCCAGCCCTGGGGCCAGCAGTAAACATTAGGCGAATGTAGCATAAAGGATTTGAGAATCCCGTCCTGACATTTAGTATTAAGATGCTCTAGAAAGGTTGCGTGAAAAAGTCCCCAAAACCAGTGAAAGCAGAAGCCCCATGATAGATGTCTTATTCAGTATGGGGCTGATGTCATGCAATATATCTGCCTCTACAGAAACACTGCCACTGACACGGTAGGAGCAAGGGGTCTATGATGTGATTGTGATGATATGTGTGCTGGGGCCTCTGCCCCAGATGAGGTCCCTCATAGACACACACTTCGTTTGATGTAGGCTGCCTGTGCCGCTGCGACTGCGGGATAGGTGGCAGTGCTGGGCAGCTGCTGCATGCCCCATCAGCACAATTCCATTCTGGCCGTCCCGGCCTTCTGTGTGCCCAGTCAGAACCGGACACACAGAGGGAGCCGCAATACTCCCTCCCTTTCAAGGACAATCCTGTTCTTTCTTGCTCTTCCTGTTCTATCTGTTTCCTGTCACTCTGTTTCTTTCTTTCACAGCCTTTGATTTTGCATTGTAAACCACTCTGATACTTATGTGTGATGAATAAAGATAAAGACAAAGAATACTGATCCCATGGGGTACGCCTGGCCCCACCGGACCAGACTTGCAAACAGGCCAGTACGTGCAGGCCAGGTCCACAAAGTGGCCCAGCCTGCATGTACAAGCCTTCCCCAGCTAAATTTGTCTGGCCTGTACAATGGAGCTGCAGCGCCATCGCATCCAGTCACTATGACACTGCTGCTTCATTGTGTGGCTACGATCCTCAGTCACCAGTGCCTGTACCACTTCCTCCACAGCCTGATCCCTGCTCCTGACTCCCTAGGATGGGGTCAGGCTGAAGAGGGAGGCTCCCTGCCTCCACCCACCGCTTTTCAGCCACAGGCCTGCAGTCCATTGCCGCATCAGGGATCCTATTCCACCTCAGAGGTGGCAGACATTCCCCATCTATGATGTTGGCCCCAGAATACAGGACAGTATTGGAATCAGCCCTGTGCGTCCGCGGTCAGAAAACACCCATGACCCATCTTGACATCTCCCACATCCACCCCTCAGCCTCATCAATCTTCCCCATACAACATGTGGGGACGTTAGACTGGATCGGGAGGGGGTGCGGATAGCGGGGATGGACATCCAGCCCCACTATTTGTAGCATGGACTGGGTCTGCATGTGTACATGCAGGCCACCATGCTGTGAGCCGTTCAAGCCACTGTAAGCATTCACCACCCACCCACCCCCTCCCCTCCTCTGCCACTACATGCCCTCCAGCCCCAGATGACCTGGGCCAACATCCGTATCAGCCCTGTATGGCCAGGACCACAGATCATCCACTGCCCCCCTTTCTCTACCACTACCCCAATCCTTTCCCACCCCTTGCTAGCCTCTCGGTATGGCCACCATGTACATATTGAGAGGTTCGTCAGGGTAAGCAGAGGTGGCCAATTGGCAGGGATGGATGTCCACATGGGAACCCCAACCCCACTATTCAGGCCTCAGACTGACCCCCTATATGGATATACACACAGACACAGTGCTTCAACATAACAATATTTATTTCTAGGAGTTACTTACATGGTTTTTCCCGATACCACACCCACAGGCAGACATCCAATGGGACGTCATTGCAATCATATACGTGAGGTCGGGAGTGCCTCTGTGAGCCGTTCCACAGCCCGTGTGAAGGCTTGGAGGTCACCCCTGATCCTACATAGGTGATCAGCAATGAGTCCCAAGGGTCCCTCCACAATTACCCCCTGCCCCCTACCATCCCCTCCCTCCACCTCCTGCCCCCTCCTGTCCCCTCACTCTGTATCCTTCACCCTCCCATCCCTCCTTCCACACCCTGCTCAATCCTGTCCCCTCCCATCCCTTCCCCCCATGCTCCCCCCTCCTCCATCCACTGGGTGGCCCTGGGTTCCCTCCCCCCTCCAGCGGCTGTTTCTCCTCCTCCTCCTCCTGCCCCTCAGGGCCACCCACCCAGGGGTACTCTTCCTCACACCCAGAGGTGCCCTATCCAGTCCCCATAGCACTGTCCAGCCCTTCCCCCTTTGGGAAGTGGGGCACCGCCATGAGGTCCAGGGTGACCTCTTCCCAGCTCTCCCCTAATGGGGAGATACTGGTTAGTACTATGGGGCTGGGTGGGGTTGGCATGTCAACCCTGGTGGTGGCAGGACTGCATGGTGCAGCTGGCACTGGCTGCTGGCTCCTCCTCCTCCTCCTCCTCCTCCTCTTTCTCTTCCTCCTACTCCTCCTCCTCTTGCTACAATGCAGGTGAGGGGCTATCCTCAACTGGGATGGCTGTGGAAGGGATGCAGAAAGGTGGCTGTTAGTTTCAGTGGGTGGGGGTGTTCGACTGCCATGTCCCCATTGTCAGATGCTATGTTGCATGTCATGGACCCATTCCTGTGCCTTTTCCCACACACTCACCTCGCTCCCTCTGCAGCTGTGACCAAATACAGCACAGGAGCCCAGGCCGGTTGTGCCTTATCACACAGAAGTGCACCCTCAGCGCCTCCATCTCACGCAGGACATGGAACTATCTGTGGAGGCAGGAAGGAGGTGTCATACACATGCATGTTTCTTTCTCCCCCCCAGGTCTGTCACTGCAGTTGCCTGCCTGTTTGCCACAACACCATCTGCATACACTGGATCCTGTTTCATCCTGTTGCCACAACTCCAGTGCTGCTACACCCTAGTCCAGGGCCTGCCCTGATCCCTCAGGCCTCCTCTATCCTGTGTTCCTGCATTGTTGACTGGTCAAGCCATGGGCTAAGGGGGCCACAGGGACAGTGCTGCCTGCAACATGAGCTGAGATTGGGACCAAGGTGGCAGGCAGGATTGCCAACCATCCTCATCTTTGTACAGTGTGAGTGTGTGAGTGTGTGTGTGTGAGTGTGTATGTGTATCCAGGGTTTTGAGGCTTTCTACACCTCATTGAGCCTTGCAGTGCCTAAGCCAGGGGCGGCCAATTCCAGTCCAGGTGCACCACAATCCAGCCTGGTGTTTATGATGTCCCTAATGCATATTCATGAGATATATTTGCATCCACTCCCTCCCCTTGTATACAAATATACCATGGATATTTTTTAGGGACATCATATCATGAAAACCAGGCAGGATTGTGGTGCACCAGGACTGGAGTTGGCCACCTCTGGCCTAAGTTCTTTCAGCATTAGCCTGCAAATGTGCATGATGAGGAGCAAGGTGTTGTGGGTATGTCCTGAGACAGGGCATATTGGCCAGGATGTGTCTGCATCGGGATTAGGGCAATGGCTGGGATGTCATAGTACCCGACGTCCACCTGCATGGACCGGGTGGCCACACATATCATGCTGGGAGTGCACTCTCACTCTGACCGAGCAGTGACCATTGCATGGCTATGTATCCACATAGTACTATAATAATACCTTGTTTTACTGATGTGGGTGCATATTCTGTCCTGGGGGCCCAATCACTGAGCCAACTGTTGGCTGCACAAGCTCACTCTGTGCACATGCAATGTGTACTGCCCAACAAACTGTCTGCAGTTTGTATGTGCATAGCTGGTACACCCAGTGGTGAACAGTAAGTGCCATTTGACTGTGAATGCATGTTAGACCTAGGTGGTTGGGAAGTTCAAATCCAGATGTATTGCTAGGGCCATCAGCACCATGGTGACAACCCCTGCCCCAACAAGAAGTTGGCAACACCATTGTGACACTAGGCATTGACATGCACTGTTCTAGGTGGGTCCCTGGCAGATAGAGGTAGAGCACACTGCAGACAATACCTGCCACACACTGGCAGTGTTAGGGATCTGCAGCATGGGCAGAAGAGAACATTTCTAGTACTGCAGGTACCAGGTACCTAGTGCTGGGCGCCTGTCCTCACCCTCAGGATGACCACAGAAACCGCATGGTCACACGGTTTGTATCTGCTGTATGCTTGTTTCACACACTGTCAGTGTATCTTACATATCGCCTGAGGTGATGGATATGTGCATCCTCCATCTGGGGATCAGCTGTTGACTGCTGTTGGGCATCAGCACTGCATCATGGGTACTGGTGGGGCCTACTCTATGCCAGCACACACAGCAAATATTCTATGCAGTGACCTGCACTCTCTTTTTATCCAGAAATTGCTGTCCTCTGAGGAGTGGAGATGTGGCCTACTGGTTAGTGCACTGCTTCTATAAGCAGGAAAGAAGGGTTTGATTTTTACTTGTGTTTTTTTTTATGACACTGCTACTCAGATCATTTTCATGCCTGTAACTTCACCTCAGGTAAGCACTTGATACAGAAGGAGACAGAAGCCTCATAATCCAAGGAGGTAGGGGCAATGGTAAACGATAACTTCAAACCAGGCCCGATCCTCTTCATATCAACGGCTCTAACATGCTTCAGCAAATCGCTTGTTCAATATAACTCCATTTTATTAGAACAGTAATTCCACATCAACATTGTTGGTAGTAGCTGCCCCCTGCAAACTCTCAGAGCATATCACATGTGAGAATAACCAAATAAAAGCTACACCTAGCTTCCCAGGCCACTGCTGTCTACATTCTCCCAGTCACCACTGATACTCCTAATGCTGGAGTATCAGCAACAGTATTTTCAGTATCAAGGATCTTCAGCGGTGATTGGGGGCCTGTGGAGGGCAGTGGTTTGGGAAGATAGGTGGTCCTTTTTTTTTGGTTTGCTCACATGTGTTACTGGAGAGTGAATATGGCACATCCTTTCCTTTAAGAGGTTTAAGCACCTATAAAGCTATGATTATCCCAAGAGTGGGTGGGTGTTGGGGAGGGAGGGAGAGTAAGAAGGCATTAAAAGCTGGCTGCTATACAGTACCCTGTCCTGTGCTTCTAAGGTAATCTGTGACCAATTTCCAGGGGGAGTCCCACTGCCCTTGTTTGGATAAAAGGAGTCTTGGGGTCTAAATTTAACCAGAATTCTCTCTTCTGTGTTTTAAATGTAAACTGAAAGCTCTTTGCTGCTACTAGGCCCTGACTGATTTAACAAATACATTGGGTTCAGAGATTAATCAGCTTTAATCCAAAGAATTCCTTTTTCCGGAAGATTTAGAAAAATTCCCAGAAGTAAGTACTTACAATTGCAGATCTCTCTCCAAAAATAGCAGTCCCCTTTTGTAGTCCTTCAAGACTGAAAATCACAGAACTCTGGTTGAACTATTTATGCCTGTGCTTCTGAGGTAAGGTGTGACCAATTGTCTGGGTGATTAACACAGTCCTTGCTTGGATAGAGGGAGTCTTTCAAAATGGCCCCTTGATCTGCCACCTGGCTTTAACGCCTATTTAAAAAATGTCACAGGTCTCGTGCCCCCTATGTAGAAGGCCTTTTTGTAAAGGTCTCTAGAAAAAAATTATTGCTCAAAGAATACTGACCCTGTTTTGCCTTTTATGCTTATATTCTGATTTGATTTAAATTAAAGCTCTTTGCTGCTACTAGGCTCTGACTAGTATGAAATTTAAACTAGAAGCACTCTGCTGGGTTCTAAATTTAACCAGAAAGCTCTCTGCTGTGTTTTAAATTTAAACTGAAAGCTCTTTGCTGTTACTAGGCCCTGAATGATTTAACAAATACACTGGGATCACAGATTAAACAGCTTTAATCTAAATAATTCATTTTTCCCCAAGGTTTAGAAAAATTCCCAGAAGTAAATACTTATAATTGCAGATCTCTCTCCAGAAGTAGCAATCCCCTTCTTTATGTGTTTGTTCACAGATTCACAACCATTAGAGGAGGTACACCATTTGTCTTTCACCTGGTCATTTCTCAGAGGCTTTGAGGCTATGAGGCTCATATTTCTGCACACATCATACATCAACAATGCCTTAATTGCTGATATCAGACCTGTGGTTCACACAGACATCCCTTGCTGGAATGAAAATGTTGCCAGCTAACTAACACAGTGTCTGAAGCATAGATGACATGTTTTAAGTATGCTCTTAGCTGGGCCTCCTATTTCTTGCACGGGATCCATTGTCCCTGTGGCACATGTGAGACTGTCAGCAGCACCCCTGGTGCACACATCCACCGCATATACACATACAGACAAACACAGAGGAACTGTTATAGTGGTTAATATGGAAGGGCAGAGTAGATAGGCCCTGTGGTCTTTTTCTGTCATCGTGTTTCTATATTTTTACATTAGCTTTACCCCTATAATAGACTGTTGAGTCATATGCCAGATATAATAGAGGGGCAAGGGAACCTTCATTTTCATGACTGTTTACCAACATCACTGCACACATTTGTTTTTCATTCTGCCTTCACATTGTGTTTGAAACACACATAGCAACTCAGTGCATACTACCCATCCAGACCCTGTACTGGCGCTCTTCATTGGGGCATACTACAATAGATGCAATAATGATACTGCAGGTGTAAGTTGTGTTCACATATATGGAATGAGGCCTTACAGCCTCAACATACATTCAATGGCACAATTCTCATGAGGTCCACAGCAAGCAGATACATAGCTAATGCAGCAGGGCCCCATAATGTCAAAAACGCTGCATGGGGTTGTGTCTCCATGCCTGTGTATCTCCATTATGGAGCTCAAATCCCAACCCAGCAAACAACATTGTTATTTCCATGCTGCCAGAGCCACAATATGCCAGTCCATAGCCAAGGTTCAGCTGCATGTCAGCTCCTGCATCTCTTCCTTTCTTTTTTTCAATGATGTCCACAGATATTACCCCACATCCAGGTTGACTTTGGGCAACTTGTAGGTCAGATAACATCCCCATCTGATATGTCTACCAAGGACATAGATGGCCTATAACAAATCCAGCAATGGGCATCCAGGTTTATGAGCGAAAGACAATCCCCACTTGCACCTCCTTGTACACACACCATCCCAACCATATCTGAGGTTCTCCATACATCTCCACTGTTGGTTCAGGTTATGCATGTGCTGAATTGGCATGGTTAAAATAACAAGCAGGAATGTGATATAGGGTGTGGCATAGATAATCAGTGTTGGTGCCTCTAAATGACTCACATACTGTCTACACACAAGCTCATGACAATCAGATCTGCAGACTGTAGGACTGCAATGAGGGGCATACAGCACATTGCACATATTCCAGCTCTTATACCAGATCTGTCCTGAGGATGCGCTTTGGACATATCAATGATTGTACATGGGACATACGGAAAGCATACCTTGAGTCCTTCCCATATCTGCACTACATACCATCTCAATAACTGCTGACATGGGGAGGTGCCTACATGTTCACACATTGCAGGCAGGCACATGCTGATGCATTGTTTGTTGATTTTCCACAGTTAAATGTTGTAAGTTGTAAACCGCTGTGTTCTAATTGGAATAGTGGTATATCAAGCTAATAAACATAAACATAAACATAAGGTCCTTGCATCAGGGTACTTGCACTTTCCTTGTACACATCACTGCCCAGTGTAAATTACACTTGTTGGTATGCAGCATGAGCCCAACTCAACTGCATGCGGTGCAAAACATCATGCTGCATCTGTATGTACTTGCCAATAGATGTCATTTCCCATGATCTCTTTCACAACTTGAAGAGGGCAGAGACATGCATCTGTGGCCATTTCTGTTTTGGGTAAGATTTGGGAAATTACACAGGGTTGTTGGTGTGAGGGCAGTAGATGTCTGACACATGCATTTAACATGAGTCAGGTCTCATAAGCAAACCGTGACATCAAGTACTTTGAACCATGACAGATATGTGTACAACACTCAGATCAATCACAGAATGAGCTGATAATCTGCTGATACATTGCAGGCAGATACATGCATACATCCCCTTTATTAGTAAGTCTTCTTCTCATGGCAGATGCTGTGCAGGGCTAGCATAGTGGTTAAATCACTGTCTTTGGATACCCCAGGGCCACAGGCTCATTGCTGTTCCTTTTTTTCTGGGTTGGTCCAAATACTATCCAAAAGAGTGTAGGTTCAGCAGAGCCCCAGGCACCCTTGTACCTATTCAGTGTGAGCTACTTTATGCATTCTCTTTTTTTATCCAGCTTATCAGACAACAGGCAGAATGTGTTGCCTCAGTCCATTGGAGAGTGTTGGTAGTGCGACTCCATCTGATACATGACACACACAGTGGACAGGCTTGGGAGACTGGAGCCTAGCTGTAAGAGCTGATCTTGGCCTCCATTGCATATACACTGAATGTGCAGCCACATCCTACAGAGGTGATATGGATCTATTAACCTGTTTTTACATTGCAGGCAGATACATACATTCCTTTTTGGTAATTCCTGTCATGGCCGATACTATGTAGAGTTAGCATAATGGTTATAGCACTGTCTTTGGACACACCAGAGCCCTGGTTCAATGCCCACAGGTTCATTTATGTTCCTTTTGTTCTGGGCTAGTCCAAATATAATCCAAGAGGGTGCAGGTTCATCAAAGCCCCAGGTACCCTTGTATCTATTCAGTGTGAGATATTTCCTGCATGCTCTTTTCAGTCCAGCCTATCAGACAGGAAGGGTGTGTTGCCTCAGATGTGGCCCATTGGAGAGTGTTGGTAACGTGACCCCCAGTTGATGCATGACCCACACAGTGGACATGCTTGGGAGATTGGAGCCTAACTATGGGAGCTGGTCTTGGCCTCCATCGCATATATACTGAACGTGCAGCCAAATCCTACAGCGGTGATGTGGATCTATCAACCTGCTTCTACATTGCAGGTAGATACATACATTCCCTTTAGTGGTAATTCCTGGCATGACAGATGCCATGCAGGGTTAGCATAGTGGTTAATGCAATGTCTTTGAACACACCAGACACCAGCTTGATGTTTGCAATGGATGTTTTTTAAAACCTTCCTCATTCTTCTGTCCAAACCTGTGCAGTGTCTGCGTTAATTCAGGTACCCATGTCCCTATTCATGCTCATATATATTTCTACCATACTCATAATCATGACTATATGACAGCCTGATTGGTTTTCACTCTGCTGTGACACCCGAGTGACTGTTGCTACTGTGACCACAGTACATGTGTGAGCAACAGAGTGCAAAAGATTGGTCTATATGACCATAACTGTAAATGCACATCTTCCCCTCTATACCATATATACACCACATGCGGACACATACAACTAGTGTGGTTTTGATCAGACAACCTTTAGCTGCAATGTATGTTACAACACACATTCCCTTTATTGATACAGCATCCTCTGTGAGGTTCTGTGAATGTTTGGTATTATGCTTGCAGCACTGTCTTTGAAGAGTGTAGACCACATTTCAGATACCACATGTTATCATCAGGGTTCTGTTACCCTCATCTCAAAGTACTATTAGCTGGAGGCCAGGGTGTGCATTTACAGACGTAGCCATTCCACAATGGAGCCTAACATAGGTCAACCATGCACATTGCACTTATGCATATCTGACAGCAATACTTTCTTGCCTCTGCATACAACATTGCAGAGGGCTGATGATGTTGGGCCAGCAAATGTATTATACACATGCAGTGCATGATTGAAATATGGCACCCTACCTTTGAATGGGCATTGGAAACTCTAACACACATAGGTTGTACAGTACATACAACCATATCCCACTCCTTCAGTGACCATCTGCTGCAGTCCTCATACATCATTACTTGCTCCATATTATGACTGAGACACAGGCATGAACATTTATTTCATCTACATGTATGAGTTAGATTGTGCGGTTATGGGACCAGCGAAAGCAGCCAACACACCCACTACAATAGTATTTCAGGGTCTCTCTGGCACACCTACTTCTTGGACAAACAGACTCAAACTGCATCTGTGCCATCACATTTGCAATATCAGACCAGCACAGACATAACACACTCTTTGCTACCACCATCGGAACCACAGATCCACACTCACCATATGCCCGTCATGTGCAGCCCTATATTTGACATGTAGCTGCTACACCATGACACGTGCAGGAACATGAGCAACTGCTCAACAGATAAAGCACATCTCTCCTGTGACCGTTCCATATTATCACTCATGCTCAGTCTTTCTTTTGCTGAACATATTTATAGCATGCTGACTACACCCAGACAAATTTCAGGCCTCTCCTATGCAAGACACTGACAGTACTGATAGTGACATGTGCACATACATTATTCTTGGGTATCATCTGCACATCCCACTTACTGACTACAATAGCAGATGGCAAAGGTTGGTTTGGTCCATTAACTACCACCTGTACATCAATCCATCACCTTCAGATTGTCTTCCATTGCTTGTCCTTTCTCCTTTGTTAGGGTTACAGCCTTTTTCGTATGTAAAAGTGCATGCTCCTCCCTTTACCACACCAGGTTCTATTTGTTGTTGTTAAGTGCCGTCGAGTCGGAGTCGACTCATGGCGATCCTCTGGATAGCTATCCTAAATTGTGTTCGGTCTTCAGTCAGGCGGCTCATTGTTGACAGACTGGTACCCGTAGCTGCTGTTATTGTATTGATCCATCTCATTGCTGGCCTTCCTCTTTTGCGTTGACCTTCTATCTTGCCAAGCATGATGTCTTTCTCTAATGATCTCTCTCTTCGCATGATGTGTCCAAAGTATGAAAGTCAAAGTCTTGTCATCTGAGCTTCTAAAGAAAGCTTAGGTTTGATCTCCTCTAGTACCGACTGGTTTGTTCTTCGGGCAGTCCATGGTATACACAGTATTCGCCGCCAGCATCATAATTCAAAGGCATCAATTTTCTTCCTGTCTGTCTTTTTCACTGTCCAGCTTTCACATCCATATGATGTTATTGAAAATACCATGGCTTGAACAAGTCAAATCTTTGTATGGAGAGAGACATCTCTGCTCTTGAGAATCTTATCTAGGTCTTTCATAGCCATTCTGCAAAGAGTAATGTGTTGTTTGATTTCTTGACTGCTTGTTGCTTCTTTATTGATAGTTGATCCAAGTAGGTTAAAGTTGTTTACAATTTCAATTTCTTCTCCTTCAACGATGAACCTGTTGATTATTCCAGTTGTCATGATCTTTGTCTTCTTTACATTAAGGTGCAGGCTCATTTTGGGACTATGTTCTTTGATTGTGAGAAACAAATGTTTCAGATCATCTTCACTTTCAGCCAGTAATGTAGTATCATCAGCATAGCGAAGGTTGTTGATGAGTCTTCCACCAATCTTCACACCTCTGTTGTCTTCATACAATCCTGCTTCTCTGATGATTTGTTCTGCATATAAATTAAACAGGTAGGGGGAAAGTATGCAGCCTTGTCTTATACCTTTGCTTATTTTAAACCATTCTGTTTCTCCTTGTTCCGTTCGAACTGTTGCTTCTTGATCAATGTACAGATTGCGCAAGAGAACGATCAGGTGTTCTGGTATACCCATGCTTCTTAATGTGGCCCAGAGTTTCTCATGGTTTACACAGTCAAAAGCCTTGCTATAGTCGATAAAGCACAAATAGATATCCTTTTGGTATTCTTTAGTCTTTTCAAGGATCCATCTCACATCCGCAATGATGTCTCTCGTTCCTCGCCCTTTCCTGAACCCTGCTTGCACATCAGGTAGTTCTTGTCCAGGTATGGTTGTAGTCTCTTTTGAATAATCTTCAGTAGAATCTTGCTGGCATGTGGGATCAGAGCGATTGTTCGATAATTTCCACAGTCAGTTGGATCACCTTCTTTAGTATTGGTATAAACACAGATCTTTACCAGTCAGTTTACCATGATGTTGTCTTTCATATTTCTTGGCAGAGCCTTGTAAGTATGGTAACAGCTGCATCAGATTGCTGCAATACTTCTATAGGAATGCTATCGATGCCTGGTGCTTTGTTCTTTGATAAGGCTTTCAATGCTGCTTCAACTCCCTCTTTCATCACCAATGGTTCCCTATCATAAGGTACAGGTTGAAACGGCTCTTGGTCCACTTGATCTTTATCATATAAAAACTCTGTATATTCCTTCCACCTTTTCTTGATCTTCTCAGCATCATTCAACATAGATCCTTGGGCATCTTGAAACATTTCAATTTGAGGCTGGAACTTTTTCTTTAACTCTCGTAGCTTTAGGAAAGACGATCTTTTTCTTCCTCTAATAGTTTCTGCTTCTATTTTCTTGCAAGTGTCATTGTAGTACTTTTCCTTGTCCTGTCTTGCTGCACATTGGAAATCTCTGTTTAGTTCTTTTATTGTCTTTCTTTCTCCTCTGGCTTTAGCTTCTCTGCGTTTTTGGGCAATTTTCAGAGTTTCTTCCATCATCCATTTTGGCCGTTTTTGCTTTTTCACCTTTTGTAGAGACTTCTCGCTTTCTTCCAACACAACCTTCTTGATGTCATTCCATAACTCTTCCAGAGCTCTGTCATTTGTATCTAAAGCAGCAAATCGATTTTGCAGGCAGTCTTTAAATTCCAGTGGTATATTCTCAAGGTCATATTTTGCTGCATTCATGAGTGGTTTGCTCTTTTTCAACTTTAGCTTGAGTTTGCATACTAGTAGTTGATGACCTGTACCACAGTCAGCTCCAGGTTTTGTCTTTGTTGATGTTATAGAGCTTTTCCATAGACAAAAGTGCAGGGGATGGGGCCCGGGAGACATGTGGAAATGGGATGTGAGGAACAGGTGGTGAGTTCGTTGGCCAGAGGATGGTGTGTGCCTCCCTCCCTCCTCAGAGATCTTAGCAGAGGGTGAGAGGGTTACAACAGTGGGGTGAGGGCTGGATGTGAACGGGGGAAGTGTGGAGGTGGAAGACCTCACAGTGACTAGGGTGGGACTTTTGAATGTGGTGAGCCATGCTTGCCATAGAGAGGGGGGGCGGGAGAGATTGCACCCACTGTCCCTGACCCTGACCCTGGAACCTGGCAATGCTGAGCTGCAGTCTGGTATGGAACCTGCTACCCTGAAATTATCACACAGTGATCTTAGGTTTTGTGCCACAGGACAGGTGTGCAAGCTAGCCCATGTAGGTATTCTTAGGTGTTCAATACAAGGTGCCTGTGGGCATAAGTTGTTATATTCCTATGTTCACTTAGCTGACTGCAGGCTCTGTGACATGAAGCCAGGCTGCATGGACATTTGCTTTGTGTAACTATAGTTTGGATATATGAGAGTTTACATGGAGAACAGTGCAGGGATGGGGCCCAGGAGAGATGTGGAAATAGCTGAGAGGGACAGGTGATGAGTAGGTTGGAGGAATGACAGTGTGTGCCTTCCTCTTCAAAAGTCTTAGCAGAGGGTGAGAGGGTAATAGTGGAGGGGGGGGAGTTGGTTGGACATGTGGTGGGAGAGGTAGAGAGGTGGCAGACCTCATAGGGACTGACATGTGATCTCATGGGCCTTGTAAGGAAAGCTGACAGCCAGGGCTTGCCCATCATGAACAGGGAGGGGGTGGATTCAGTGACAGGGCTACCTTGCAGGGAGAGGAGATAGCTGTGAATGGACATGCCATCCCACTGTCAGTGAGAGCTGCAGGTTGTCACATGTCACACCCCATCCTAGTCCAGCTATTTCCTGTTGCAGGCTACACACAAAGCAGAACGCCCACACAGTCACACAGCATAAGCACTGCAAGCATTCAAATCCAACTGCATTTGCATGTCTGTATGTACTCCCACAGTCTCAGCAGTGTCATATCATGCATCTTAGATGTGTACCCTAGGCAGCTGCACTATCACCCTCCTGGACCCACAGCCCATATAGTGCCACCCACCTGACACCTCCCTTTTTTTACACAGTAGAACACATGTGTTAGCCCCCTTTGCCATATTAGCAACATTAGCCTTGTGCCCTGTCATAGTTGGGCACTATGCTGTTGCTGCTAAGAAAGCACTACTATCATTAACTTGGGCTCCCCTATCTGTTTGCCACATTGCACACATTAAATAGTCAGTCTCACCTTGGTAAGACTCCTTTTCCACGAGGTTTTGATATGCGTTAGGGTTTACGGTATTAAGGCACCTTTCAGCAGGTTGCCTTAATGCCGTTAAGGGACCGCAACTTGTTAACGCCCACTCCTCGCCTCGTGGACACCCACTCTCTGTCCTGTGGATGCCTACTCTCCGCCCAGAAGCTGCTTTACGTTGCTGGTACCATTACCATGTGCTAATGCAGCGTTTTAGCTGTGTTAAGGGCACAGATGTGCCGATAATGCGTGTTAACGGCACACTTGCTCCTTTAGTGCAGTTTAGTAAACATATCCCTAAGCCTTGTATTCAACCACAAGACAAAGGTAAAGCTTCTGACCAAAACCCCCTGCCACTCCGCCCTATGGATCCTATCTACCAGAAAGCAGCACATCCAGTTGCCTGTATTCCATGAAATTTCTAGCTTATCTAAATGACCTTATAACAACCCATGGTCTATGGCATCTAAAGCTGCAGAGATGTGTAAAACATAGCTTACATAGACCCTTTTCTGCTGGCATCCGAATGCTGTTCAACCAAAGAACTAACACAATCTCTCACCTAGGTTTTTTCTAAAACACATCTGAAGGATGAAAAGCCCCCTCTGATCTCAAAATGGCCCAAAAGCAGTTCTCTAAATGTTTGCTAAAATCATGTTTATTAAAGACAAATAGTTTCAATAATTACTTTATTACTCCCTACCTCACCCCAACTGGAACTATCTCCGAGGAGTGTGCATGGTCAAATAACAGCTTGATTCATGCTAGTTTAAAACCAATTATTTGTGATTTTAATACCTTTTTATATGTTCATTGGATCACTTCATGTTTTTAAGTACAAAAATTTAAAAATGTGTGCAATCAATTGGTATATTCATTGGTTTGTCGGTATACATGTGTACAAGTAATTTGCATTCACTTGAAATTTTTAGGCAACTAAATGAGTCAAATTCATGCTCACGATTATACATCCCTACTATTCCCTGGCCCAGTAAGTCATTCATAAATTGGTCCAACAAAGGCAGTACTAGTTCTTTACAGCCTTTGACCAGAAAAACTGGAAGAACATCCAACACGTGCATTTTCCGTGAGTGTGCCTTGTTTGTGGAATGAGCTTCCTGTAGAGATTAGGTTACTTGATGATTTTCTGAAGTTTAGATGTTATTTAAAGGCCTACTTTTTACTCAGGCATTTTCTGTATGATTTTAAATTACGGAGTATGTTTACTAAATATTCTATCAAAATATAGAAAGAGTAGGGGACATGCAATGAAGCTACAGGGTAACCTATTTAAGACTAATAAGAGAAAATATTTTTTCACTCACCGTGTAATCAAACTCTGGAATTTTCTACCGGAGGATGCAGTAAAAGCTGTTAGTGTAGCTGGGTTTAAAAATGGTTTTGACAAGTTCCTGGAGGAAATGTCCATAAACCATTATTAAAGTGGACCCAGAATATCCACTGCTTGTCCCAATACAAGCATTGTGACACCTGTGTCTTTTTTGGGGAAACTGCTAGGTACTTGTGACCTAGATTGGCCACTGTTGGAAACAGGATACTGGGCTTGATGGACCTTGGTCTGATCCAGTATGGCGTATCTTATGTTCTTATGTTCTTAAAGGGCATTAAGGTAACAGGTGTTAACAGAAGCAGTAAGGGGTGTTACATGCGTAAAGGGCACTGGGCAAGTAGGAGGCGTTCCAGCATAAAGGGTGCTATGGGCTATTTAACGTGTGTTAACAGGACATTGCATGTTAAGGAGTCAAGCATGCAGCTTAATATCCGAAAGTGGCTGTAATGCTAACGCTGGATAAAGGAGCACCAAGGAAAGTCAATGTAAAGGTGATGGATGGAAGGACAGGTTGGAGCTCATGGACCCGCCAGATCCATAGGCACCCTATGTGGCAGTCAGTAAATTGGACAAACATGTGGGAGACACTGTGCCAATGCACAATGGGTAAAATGTCAGTGTGTGGCATATGATGGGGAAGACGTATCCTCCAGCGGAGTCAGCAGTGGCAGGATGTGTGCAGTGACAGGAGGACAGAGTAGGAGTGATGACATGCAGAACAGGCACAGGAGAGGCGTGCATGAAGAGCTGAAATGTAGAAAAGAGTACCAGTGAAGGCCATGGTGTAGCAGCCTGCACAAGAAGATATGACTGCACACAGCCAACAGAGGTGGATGGATAGGCTGAAGGAAGGATGGTGGCAGAGGACAGGGTGGTTTGGGCTGGCAGCACCGATGTGCTGTAGGTGCCATCCCCAATGTATTTGTACTGTGTGTGAAAATGTGCACATGGAAGGCCTGATACTAGACATGTGGGTCTCATACCTGTCCAAGCCACAAAGCCACATACAACACCCCAGACAAATGTGCAGATAACAACTGGACAGGTGTCATCCAAACTGGGAAAATGGGGTGCGTACAGACATGAGGTGATACCTGCAGGTGGCTATCCGAGGGGTAGGATGTGTATGCATGTACTGCACAGATGTGATGGAATCAAAGTTACACAGTCACAGTCATTATGGCATACATGACTCATGTTGCACAAGCAGGTTACAGCTGTATGCATGTTAGCATACTGCTGCATCAATGCAGTCACATTGGGATGCCTTGTACTGAAAATGTTGTAATGTCTGTTAAAAAACAGGGACTGTAAGAACCTTCAGTCAAGTGTTAGATGACTTGCCCAAGGTCAGAAGGATGTGTGAGCAACCCATGAAGGGTGTTGCATGCATTAAACTGCACAGTAAAACCTTCCAAAGTATCACAAAAGGAATGATGGTGGGCCTTGAACCCTGGTATCTTGGGTCCCAAGCCTGTGTATGCCACTTGTAGTGGGGGCTGACTAGGCATGCTGCCACTATCCTGCTGGTCCTGCCATGACCACAGTAAGCAGGAAAGAAATGGTTCATGTCCCATGTCCCAACCATCTGGAACTACCAATCCACCACAGTTAGACTGCACCTGCTGCCCACCAAAGGGCTGTCCCAGCCATGTGCATACCAAAGGCACAACAATTGGCCTTCATGTTTATGCATTTTTTTTATATACCACCCAGGCCGAAGGGCATCAGAGCATTTTATAATCACTACAAGCAGGTACTGTATACAATCCTTCACCCCCAAAGGGCTCACAATCTGTGTGTAAATCGCTGAAGCAGCACACTATATAAGCGCTATGTGGATATATAGCCGAGCCATAGTCACAGTTCGGTCAGAATGAGAGTGGCCTTACAGCGTGAACTGCTGTGGCCACCCAGGCCATGCATGTGGCAGTCAGGCACTATGAAGTCTTAGCCATTGATCTTATCTCCGATGCAGACACATCTTGGGCACTCAGTTTATGGCCATACCCACAATCATCTGCTCCTCATCATGCACATTTGCAGACTAACACTGGGATCGGCTTAGGCAATGCAAGACACAGTACAGTGCAGAAGGTCACAGAACTCTTGAGAGACATACACATATACACACACACACACACTCTCATTTCGCCGCACTGTGCAAAAGTGGGGATGACTAGCATTCCTGCCTGCCACTTTGTGGATCATTCAATTCAATCGTTACACCCTAAATATCTTTTTATTCCAAGCTGGTGGATAAATTAGCAAATATTAGATTGTATTGTTCCCATGGATGAACTATCTTCACATATCACACTGTTCATCATACAAACTAATGAATATTTTATTTAACAAATAAACAAATGTTAACATCCCTTATTGTCTCATCTCACAGTGTGACTAAAAATCCTATACAATCAGTACAATCCTACAATTGTTCTTACAAAATACATTAATACATAAATTACTTATACAATGTTAACATCCCTTATTGTCTCATCTCACAGTGTGACTATGCATCCTATATAATCAGTACAATTCTACAATTGTTCTTCCAATGGAATTGCAAAATACATTGACATAAATTACTTATACTACTTTTTTATAAACCTTAAAATGTTCAGTGTTTATGCTGAATTGAAGGTAAAACTTCCTTCGTTAATGCTCTTTTGAACTGAGTAGCTGGTATCCGTGGCTGATTCCACTATAGTGAGTACTAAAATATTATCCCCAATTATCCAGTTCATCAATCTCATAACACTTTTATAAATGTCCTTCAATGATGTCCAGCTCTCTGTATAGTAAGTACTTCACTTTTTCCACTTTCTCATAACTCTTCAGCATCAATCTGATTGATGCTGAAGAGTTATGAGAAAGTGGAAAAAGTGAAGTACTTACTATACAGAGAGCTGGACATCATTGAAGGACATTTATAAAAGTGTTATGAGATTGATGAACTGGATAATTGGGGATAATATTTTAGTACTCACTATAGTGGAATCAGCCACGGATACCAGCTACTCAGTTCAAAAGAGCATTAACGAAGGAAGTTTTACCTTCAATTCAGCATAAACACTGAACATTTTAAGGTTTATAAAAAAGTAGTATAAGTAATTTATGTCAATGTACTTTGCAATTCCATTGGAAGAACAATTGTAGAATTGTACTGATTATATAGGATGCATAGTCACACTGTGAGATGAGACAATAAGGGATGTTAACATTGTATAAGTAATTTATGTATTAATGTATTTTGTAAGAACAATTGTAGGATTGTACTGATTGTATAGGATTTTTAGTCACACTGTGAGATGAGACAATAAGGGATGTTAACATTTGTTTATTTGTTAAATAAAATATTCATTAGTTTGTATGATGAACAGTGTGATATGTGAAGATAGTTCATCCATGGGAACAATACAATCTAATATTTTCTAATTTATCCACCAGCTTGGAATAAAAAGATATTTAGGGTGTAACGATTGAATTGAGTGATTTCACACCCTGTGATTAGTGCCAGAAAAGGACTTTGTGGATCATGACAGACATTGCAGATGTGCCACCTAGGCAGCTGCCTGGTCTGCCTTGTGCCCCAGAAACCCCCACTGCATGACCGACGTGCCATCTCCTTTGCCCCATTTGCACCATCAACATGGTGCCCTTTCATACTTGGGCACTATGCTCTTGCTGCTAATGAAGTATTACTACTATCACTATCTTGGTCTCTCCTGTCTGTGCATCGCATTGCAGATGTTTAAATAGGCTCTCTCCCCTCAAAATGCACCCTTTCTGTGAGGTTTTACTTGGTGTTAAAGTTCCCAGCATTAAAGGGCTTTAACATACATTAGCACAACAAGTGTTAAGGTAAAACCCATTGTTAATGCCCATTCTCTATCCCATTAATGCCCACTCACCGTCCATTGTGCTCTTAATGCTGCAGGAACCTTTAACGCCTATTAACATTACCGACCCTTCAACCTACTGCCCAATATCCAGCCTCCCATTCCTGGCTAAAATAACTGAAAAAATTGTACAGAGACAGCTCCAAGATCACATTGACGAATTTGCCCCACTAGATCCCCATCAGCACGGATTCCATCCAAAACATGGCGTTGAGACACTACTCATACACCTATTCAATAAGGAATATACAAGATAAAGAAGGGCTTCCTACTAATATTTATCTATATATCATCGGCATTCAACACAGTTTCCCATCACATCCTATTGAAGCGCCTAACAGATATTGGACTACAAGATACCGCAATTAAAAGGTTCCAATCATAGCTTGAAGACAGATAGTAGAAAGAAAAATCTGGGTACCTCACCTCAGAACCCTTCAAGACTACTCAAAGGGTTCCCCAAGGCTCATTATAAGCTCTCCTCTTCAACATCTATATTCAGCCCATATGCAAAATATTTAACAAACACAATATACAATATGCCATATATGCTGATAACATCATGGCATATACCCCTATTCAACTGGACTCCCCAGACTATATCACTATATCAACCTGCATTCAAGAAATAACAACCTGGCTAACTAACAACAACTTAAACATCAACTTAAAAAAAACTGAAGCAATTATCATCACAAGAAACTCAACATTCATTCCCCCTACTGCTATCAGCATATCCAATACAATTATTACAATAAAAGATGAAGTCAGATACCTTGGAGTGATTCTAGACAAGCAACTCACCCTCCAACCGCATATCAACAAGATATCCAGAACAGCCTTCTTCAAACTCGCAACACTCCGGAGACTAAAACCCCTCCTCAATAGAGAACATTTCCGTACAGTATGCCAGGCCATCATTACACCCCTAAAGGACTACTGTAATATACTTTTCCAAGGTCTGCCTAAACAAACCACCCACCCCCTACAAATAGTCAAGAACACTGCTGCCTGCATTATTACTAGCGGTTCAATACAAAACCATATAACTCCAATACTACAAGATCTACACTGGCTACCAATCTCCTCACAGGCAAAATATAAATCAGCGCTCACCATCTTCAAAATTAAAACAACATCTCAGCAGGAATACTACAAGAACTCACTGGAACCAAAACAAACAAAAGACCAGACAAAAACAGTACCAAAAACAACATACTAACACCTACTCTATTCACAAGAACGAACAAATCCACATCCATGTGAGCCTTTTCTCTTGCTGCTCCTGCTATCTGCAATGTCCTCCCAGATAATCTAAAATCAACAACAGATATAAAAGATTTCCAGAAGCTACTTAAAACCATCCTAATCGTTGAACAATTCAATGAAGACCACCAATTCACCCTAACCACCCCACAAAATGAGTTATACAAGACATGACATCTACAACAAAAACACCCTATTACTCTTATTAAAATGTATATAACCCAATGTAGATAGCTCAACCTGTATATATTGCACCCCAAATCAACCTGTATATATTGCACCCCGAATCAAGATTTACCTATCCACACACTCACGAACACTACCTTCACAACCACTGCATGCCGACACCCCCGCACTACCCTACTTGATTGGTTTGCAGTGAAATCCGCTTTGATTCAAGGATAAAGCAGGAACCCTTTAGAAAACATACCCTATGTTTATGAGGGCAAGTATGATATGACTTTATCTTTTTGTATTTTACGATAGTATATGTTTATGCAACCTGCCTAGAATGTTATGATTTGGTGGAAAAGAAATAGTTTAAATAAATAAGCATGCATCTAGTTGATTTAACTATATCCATCCAATAGTCAGGAATCAATCAATAGCAATGTGAGAGAGAACTATTCATCCTTACCAGTGTTATTCATGAACTGAAGCAGTGAGGGCAGGGCAAGCAGGAAGCAAGATCTAGTCCCAATGGAATGATAAGCATATTTCTGGAGAGGTGGGCAGGTGAAGTGTTGGGGATTCTTTTGCCATGGTGTGCCGATGCCTATTGGGAGAGGATTTATGCCTATTGGGGAGTTTACTGTCCATATGTGAAGTTATTGCTTATGCACTGTGCAGGTGTGGTAGGTTGCTGCTTATTTGGAGATGAGTATCTGCCTATCAAAGTTGTTGACTATGGGGGGGGGGGGTGCTACTGCCTATGGGTGTAATTTGTGTTAATTTAGGATTGTGAAGGGTTATTCGGTAAGGTATGCCAAGATTTCCACATGTGTTAAACTATAAAAATTCCATGATTTATGTTGGTATTTATTATTATTTATTTATTTACATTCTCTTATATACCGCGCTATTCTGCATCAGTGCGGTTTACATTGAACAAACTGAAATTACATTGAACAGGGCATTATAACTTGGAGATAACTATTTTACAGGGATCCTGGGCTATGGAGTGTTAAGTGGCTTGCCTAAAACCACAAGGAGCACCTGTGGGACTAGAAACCCCAGTCCTTCCGGCCCAAGGTTGCTGTCCTCTAGTGGGATTTGAACCCCCGACCTTCCGGCCTGAAGTACCTTGCCCCAACCATTAGGCCACTCCTCCATATGTGTAAATGACTACATACATGTGGAGTTTAGTTATTCGCTATTCTGAAAATATGCACCATGGACCAATAGCATACACTAATCACTATGGGCTTGCACAGGGCTGGGGTTTGGGTGGAGCATAGGCAGAGTGCAAATTTATGCAAGTACGTTACACGATGTGGATCAATGCGCATAAGATACACGTGGTTATTTCCATCTGCTCTAAAGCTGCCGTGAATGTGGCTTCATTTACATACATTCACGGCCACTTCATTCTAATATTCTATAAAGTCAAATCCGCACAGATTCAACTTTATTGAACAGGTGCCATTAACGTGCATACATATACATATAAATCTAGCTGTTATTTACAAAATTGCCCCCTTATTGTCTATCATGGAAAGTTTCTGTTGGGGGCTACCATCATACAAGGGAGATGCGCACAGTGAGGTTGATGGTGCACAGGGAAGTTGGCAAGGGCTTCTTTCTCTTTGGCAGGATTCAAGAGGAAATAACATCTCCTGTGATAACTAACACAAAGTGAAAAAAAATCTTTTAGAATAAGGGATTTCAGGCCACAGCTAACTTTATTGTGCTAACACAGTAGTACTGAGGCTAAGGGGTATGTATACTAAATGGCGGTAAGGGAGCATGCTTTTCCGAGCGGTAACGGCAGCAAAAAGGGGTTTCCATGCAAAAAAGGATCTGGGTATGTACCGGGCATTCCGGCATTAAGGGCGCTATGGGCTATTTAACGTGCAGTAACAAGACATCAGGTGGTAAGGTGTCAAGCAGGCACCTTAATGCTCGAAAATGGCTGTAACCCTAATGTTGGATAAAGGAGCAGCCTAGAAAATCTGGAGGTGATGGATGGAAGGACAGCTGGCAGCTGATGGACCTGCCTGATCCATGAGCACCCTACGTAGCAGCCAGTAAAGTAGATGAGCATGTGGGAGGCAGTTGTAATGACACACAGTTTGTGCCAATGTAATATGGCACAATGTCGGTGTGTGGCATAGGATGTGAAACACATGTCACCCAGTGAAGTCAGAAGTGGCAGGATGTGTGCAGCGACAGGAGAACAGAGTAGGAGTGGCAATGTGCACAACAGGCACAGGAGTGGTGTGTGTGCATTCCCAAATTGTGGGAAAGAGTACCTGTATAGGCCATGATATAGCTGCCTGCATGAGAAGACATGACTGCACCCAGCTGACAGAGGTGGATAGATGGGCTGAGAGATGGATGGCGGCAGAGGAGGAGAGGGTGATATGGGCTGGTAGCACCGATATGCTATAGGTGCCATCTCCAACATATCTGTACTGTGCATGAAAATTTGTGGCATTACCACTTGGAAGGCCTTATACCAGACATGTTGGACTCACACCTGTCCTAGCCATACAGCCACCAGACACCACTTCAGACAAATGTGCTGATAACAACTGCACAGGTGTTATCCATACCAGGCACATGGGATACGTATGGACATGAGCTGAGACCTGCAAGTGGATATCCAAGGGGTATTATGTGTTCACATGTATTGCAGAGATGTAAGGGAGCTAAAGCTGTACAGTAGCTAATGTGATGTCAGACATGACTTATGTTGTCCAAGTAGGTTACAGCTGTATGTATTGAACTGGCTGTTAGTATACCACTGTAGCAGTGCAGTCACATCGGGGTACATCTTGCCATCAATTGAAAATGTCTAATGTTAAACAGGGACTGTATGGACCTGCAGTCAGATGAGCCTTTGGTGGGTTAAGCTATCTGCTCAAGTTTACAAGGAGGTGTTGTTGGTCCATGAAAGTTATGGCAGACATAAAATACAACAGTAACACATTCTGAAATGTCATATAAGTGAGCCTTAAACCATGATATCTTGGCCACCAAGCCATTGGCATGACCATCATGCCACACCTCCAGGTAAAGGCCTGACACCTGCAGGGTAAACATATCTGACCCCCTCCAATGGGCTGCAGCAGAGCCAAGAAAGCCATGCTCTCAGAGGGTCATGATAAGGAATCACATATTTGTTGACTCAAAGTGTGGCCAGAATACATAACAAAGTAGAAGGATGAGTGTCTGCAAGTCACAGCAGAGCCTAGACTGTTACAGGCAGAGATATGACCTGAGTAACATACAGGCGCAAAGTGAACAAGTGGGAAATGAGCCCTTGTCCCCTGTTTATGGGGACATTGCATCAACCAGAATGCTGCATCTCCATACCTCTCTATACTGCAATGTCTGGATTCAAATAGCATGCAGGTCTCTGTCTAAACTCTGCTGTGTGTGCCAGTATAGGTTAGCCCCTCCAGTACCCATGATGCATTGCACACACAGAACAGCAGTCTGCAGCTGATCACCAAATGGAGATTGGACTGATTCATCACATCAGCTCAGTATAGTAGTACAATGCACTGACAGTGTGTGCTTCAATCACCTAACAGCTCTAAACTGTGCTACTGAACAATTTTAGCAGCCACACGTAGGGTGAGGATGGACGCACAGCACCTGGTCCCCAGCACTTGCACTAATAAGATGGCCTCTGAAGGCTGTGCTGCAGATCCACATCATTGCCAGTGTGTGGCAGATATTGTCTGCAGTGTGCTAAGTTAGTCACCTTGTTTCCTACACAATTGCAGCATGCTGTAGCTGCCAATTTGTAGGTGTCAAATATAAATGGGCTGAATGTCCTGCTTCTGTTAGGCAGGGACACTCCTAGAACAGTGCATGTTACTACCCAGTGTTAGAAAGCTGCTGCCATGGATGCCAAATGTAGTGGGGGCTTCTAGGTTGACCTGGAACACTGCTACTATCCTGCTATGAGCTTAGTGAGTATACCAGGAACATCTGATGTCCCAACCATCTAGGACTAACAGTCCACCACAGCAAGTTCAGTCAGACTGCACCTGCTGGCCACAACTTGGCTGTTTCAGCCATGCACATCCCAACTATAGCTGGACCACTATTCTGTACATAATGCATGTGCATAGAACAACCATGTGCACCCTGACTTGGGATAAGCCGCATAGACACGCAGCACAAACTCAGTGAGCATGCTCCTCAGACAGAGATTGCTCCCACATCATTGGAGTCAGACATTATATAGCACTAGGCGGATGCATAGTGCTATATAATGCCATGGTCACTGCTCGGTCAGAGTGAGAGTGCCCTCTCAGCATGACATGCTGTGGTCACTCAGACCATTCATGTGTTAGACAGGCACTACAATGTCAGCCATTGACCGTACCACCAAGGCAGACACATTCTGGCTACTCTGCTCTGCTTCAAGCCATACCCACAATCCTCTGCTCCTCATCCTGCACATTTGCAGACTAACGCTGAGAACAGCTTAGGCAATGCGAGGCACAGTGAAGTATAGAAAGCCATAGAATGATGGAGAGACAGACAGACAGACAGACACACACACACATCGCCATGCTGTGCAAAAGTGGGGATGGTTGGCATTCCTGCCTGCCACTTTGGTCTTCATATCAGCTCAAGCATTGTTAACGCGTGCTCATTGTGCAGGCACTAGTAGCACGCTCTGACATTAATGCCTATTCAATGTGCCTGTGCTATCAGCCTGCCTCTCCATCCAGCTGTGGAAGGTGGAGCCTGTCTGTGTGGCTGATGGGTGTTTGTCTCCTTGCTAGCCAGTTAATTAGAGGTTGCACATGCTGGTGCTGTACTGTAGATTAAAGTTTAGCCACAGGGACATGCAATACATGATACTCAGTCCAGACTTTAACCTGGGACCCTCTGCTCATATACATACTGCCTGTGTGTGTTGAGCCACAGTGCTGCCATGGGGGTTGACCTCCTTCCCATCAGACAGATCCTAGCACATGCTGCAATGTGCACAGCATACAGGACCAGGACATGGCTTTGGTCTGCTGAAGGCAGGGGCCGCTGCCCCCTTTGCCAACACCCCCACATCATGCTGGCATGTCCGTCTGAACATTCGGATTTGGCATGTGCCTAGGGTGTAAGTCCCGGATTGGAGGGCAGAGGAAAACACTGACAGCCAGGTAGCACCCCCCCCCAACCACCTGCCTTTGCAGGGAACCCATCCTGCTTGCCACCAATACATCTCAGGAGAGGATACCAGCCACTGCTGTGGTAGTTCCCCAGGCACCTGTATATTACAGCTACCTGGAGAGCTATAGCTGCTGGTGGCATTGGCCTTTTCCTCCACCGCTAAGTTCAGTGGCAGTGGAAGAGGGGGGGAGCAGCCAGGATTTCTGCCAAGGGTGCCAGGACTCTAGGACTGCCCCATGTGGCACCTCTCCTTTTCACAGTAGCAGTATGTCTGTTGCCTCCACTGTCACTGTGGCATCATGCCAGACATCATAGATGGTACTGCAGATGGAAGGAGGAGAGGCCAAAAAGGTTAGGGCTTTTCAACCTGGAGAAGTAATGGCTAAAGGAAGATATGATAGAGGTCTATAAAGTAATGAATGGAGTGGAACAGGTACACGTGGATCGATTGTTTACACCATTAACATGTAGAAAGACCAGGGGACATGCAATGACACTACAGTGTAACCTATTTAAGACTACTTAGAGCAAATATTTTGTCAGTCAATGAGTAATCAAACTCTGGAATTCATGACTGGAGGATGTAGTAAAAGCTGTTTGTGTAGCTGGGTTTCTAAATGATTTGGACAGGTTCCTGGAGGAAATGTCAATAACCCATTATTCAAAGGAACCTGTGAAATCCACTGCTTGCCACAGTACAGGCATTGTGGAACCTGTGTGTCTTTTGGGGAAACTGCTAGGTACTTGTGACCTAGATTGGCCGCTGTTGAACATAGGATGATGGACCTTGCTCTGACCCAGTCTGGCATATCATATGATCCTCCTTTCTTATGTTTTTATGCCCCCCCCCCCTGTGCACCAGCAACTGCCTGACCCACGTTCCACCTCCTTTGCCCCATTTGCACCATCAACATAGTGTCCTTTCATACTTAAGCACCATGCTGATGTTGCTAATGGAGCACTACTATCATGTCTGGGGCTCCCGTCATGCATCGCATTGCAGATGTTGAAATGGGCTCTAAATACACCCTTTCTGTGAGGCTTAACTTGGTGTTAGGGCTCCCAGCATTAAGAGGCTTTTAGGCATGTTGCACAATAGGCTTTAAGGGAGCACACGCTGTTACCACACACTCTCTGCCTAACATTGAGTCTTAAGGCTGCTGGATCCTTTACTGCCCATTAAAGCAGCTTTTCAGCTGCGTTAAGGGTGCCAGGGTGCTGATAACTGGTATTAATGGCACACTGGCTCCCTTACTGCTATCTAGTAAACATACCCCTAAGTTTTATTATGGCATTCCTAAAATTCTTTACACAGGTTTAATGCATATACTTCTTAGGGGCAGATTCATTTAACAGTGATAATCTGTTTCTTTTCTCACATCAAATAGCCATTTTCATGCACAGAATAGATCAATATTGAATAGTTTTTACACCATAAAAACTATTCCCCAACTTGGAAAGCATTTCCTGCAAAAAAATATGTGATTTGTAAATTTCTATTGCAATGAAGATTTATTGCAAAATGAAGTACTCAGCTGTTAGCCATTAAACAGTGATAAGCTCTGAAACTGAAATTGCTTGTATTAATGGTGAAATTGTTCATTTCAGCTCTAGTATCAAAATAGAGCCTCATTAACATCATATATTAAATACATGATAACATATATTTCCTTGTCCTAGAAGATCTATTTAGACCATGAATGCTATACTTTAGAACTCGGGAGGCCGGGAGGGGAATGAGTTCCAGAGAAGCCAGTGTATTCAGAAAGGAATGGGCGGATTTTGTTGATGTTATACAGAAAGAAATGGCAGGTTTTAGCTATCAGTTGGATGTGTGTGGATATGGAGAGAGAGGACTCAAAGACGACCCCAAGGTTGCGAGCTCAGGAAACAAGGAGGAGTAAAGAGTTATCCAGAGAGACTGAGAAAGGAGGAAGGGGAGAGGAGGGTTTAGGGGAAAAATATGAGATAGATGACTCTTTGGCCTCCCCACCT
Organism: Ichthyophis bannanicus; assembly: GCA_033557465.1. Lineage (NCBI taxonomy): Eukaryota > Metazoa > Chordata > Amphibia > Gymnophiona > Ichthyophiidae > Ichthyophis > Ichthyophis bannanicus. The sequence continues at coordinate 429,209,020 of CM066032.1, forward strand.
TAGCAACCAGTTATAGAATTACCCTCGGAAAGTATACGTAATTTCAAGAATGTGGTTTTAGAACATATAATGCTTGTTGGAATATTCTTAAGACTGTTGACTGTGATATTTTGTCTACTACAACCACAGTAGTTTGAAAAGACCCAGTGGTTCCCAACCTGTCCGGGGGGATCCTCAGCCAGTCGATGAATGTGGATATCCTGAAAACCCAACTGGCTGAGGATCCCCCAGGGCAGGTTGGGAACTCCTGAGTCTATTCAAACTACTGTGGTTGTAGTAGATACAATATTACACCTTCTCTGGCCCTTTTCAAATCCAGGCTGAAAACTCACCTCTTCGCTGCCGTTTTCGGATCTTGACTCACCTGGTCTCCTTTGTGTTTCCTTACTATTCCCCCTAGCTGTATCCTATGTCTACAGCTACTGTGTTGTCTCTCAACTAGATTGTAAGTTCTGATGAGCAGGGACCATCTTTTACATGTGTCTGTGCAGCGCTGTGTATGTCTTGTTGAACTATACTAATGCTCAGTAGTAGTAGTATTTTATGGAGACACATAACCCTCTATAGGGTCATTTTGCAAGAGGACACTGTGGTGTTGCACAAAATGATCCAATAACACACAAATCCATGACGCATTAGGGCAATACCACAATGCTAACTGCTGGGAGCATGGAAAGTATGTTCTTGGCAGTTACAATGAGTCAGTTGATCATTTTTCTTCATTACTGGCATGAACACAAATCTTTTCCAGTCAGACTGTCATGATGGAATCTGTATACCTTTTTGGAATCTGACATGTGACCTGGATTTGTCACTGTTGGAAACATGATACTAGATTTGATGGACCCTTGGTCTGACCCAGTATGGTATGGCATATCTTATATTTGACCACTGAAAACAAATTACCAATTAGTCAATTTTTAAGGTTTGAAGACTTTGTTCCACAGAAGATGAATATTGACATCAATAAACTAATACGAAAAATAGATTTTTAGAAAACATCCATCTAAGACAGTGCGCAGAACAGGACTACTATTAAGCAATGAGATCAGAAAGACATTACTAAACAGTTTTGTCAAAGAAACAAGGAAGAGAGTTATTTGCCCTTCCAGTTCTTTTACTTAGCCTGAGACAGTCAAAAATGTAAAAAAAAATATTGGTATCTGGTACAAGGACATGGAGCCCGATTTATGGAGGGGGATCTCCAGGCCTTCCAGACGTCCCTGATGAAGATGGGGTTGAGTGGGCCCGATTCTGGTCTGTGGGCCCAAGGATGGCCTGGCATGCCCCTTCCACCTGTGGGGCAGACATCTGTGGCTCCAGCCCCCTATTTCCCCACTGCTCGACCCATGGTTGGCCTGCCATGGTCTGGATTGGGCAGCAGGGACCCCCCTACACTTGGTCCCGGCCTCGGGGGGGGGGGGGGGTTATCCTCGAGCCTGATCAGGCCAAAAGTGCTGCTTATTCAACTTTTGAGGTATAAGCAGCACGTCCCATGGGTCTGGCAGCACATACAGGGCAGAGACCTGAATCAGCTCTCTATGTGCTGCCAGGCTGACCCGCCCCCAATCTGTCCCATTTCTGCCTTCTCCCATCCCCTGCTGGCTCTCCCCGTCCTGATATACAGGACATACAAGGAGAGCCGGAGGGGAAATTGGGCATGGACGGCTTGCGGGGTTGCATCTCCTGCCGGGACATGCAGCCCCACAATCCACATTCATGAACGACCTCCTTAGTTGTTTTGAGGATTAAATCCTTAGTATTGTTGTGCTAGAGGGTGTAATTTAAGAGACTTCCTAATGTCTTCAGCATTACCAGTAGGGTCATTCATTCATTTGAAATAACATGAGAAATGTCAATGACATTTCTATTGTTGTTTCATATCATTTTTAGCATGAAACAGCAGAAATAAAACAACATTTAGGGGTATGTTTACTAAAGAGCATTAAGGAAGCAGGATATACTAAGTGATAACAGCAGCGTTAAGGGTGTCTCCATGCAATAAAGCCTTGGGGTGGGCAATAGGAGTTCCGGTAGTAAGAGCGCAAGGGCCCGTTTAATGTGCGCTAACAGGATATCAAGTGTTTAGGAGCCAAGTGTGCCCCTTAATGCCTGAAAACGGCAGTCAGCTTAACGCTGAACAAGGGAGCGCCAGGGAAAGTCAACATAAAGGTGATGGATGGAAGAATAGGTAGAAGCTAATAAACCTGAGGGATTCTTGGGCTGCCTACGTGGCAGTCAGTAAGTGGGATGAACATGTGGGAGGCAGCTGTGCTGAGTCATTGAGGGATGCCCACATAAAATGCTGTAATGTCACTGGCACAGGATGGGGAAGATGTGTCCCTCTGTGGTGCCACAATTGCCACAATGTGCTTCAAAATGATGATGGATCAGAAGTGGTGACATGCAGATCAGTCACAGGAGAGGCGTAAGTGATCCATTGAATTGAGGAAAATAAGTACCTATGTGGTTCATGCTGTAGCAGCTGGCAGGAGAATACATGAATGCACAAAGCCAGTGAGGCAGATGGATGTGCTGAAGGAAGGAAGGCGATAAATGAGAGTGTGGTTCGGGTTTACAGTACCGATGTACCTGATGTGACATCACCAATGCAGTTATGTGTCTGAAAAAAGTGTGCTTGTGCTATGTTGGTTTCACAGCTGGCACAGCCTCTCAAACAACATACAACTCCCCAGACAAATGTGCAAATAACAACTGGGAAGAGACGCTCATACTGGTCATATGGAGCAATGAAGAGATTGTGATTATCCCTGCAGTTGGGCATCCCAGGGGTAGAAAGCAGCAGCATGTAATGCATAGATGTGATTGAGCCAAAGCTGTGCAGTCACAGTGATGATGAAGTAGTCAATTCATGTTTGCTTTGTATATTATACGTGTACTGTATTTACATAACTAGTTTTCTGTAGACCACATTATCATTCCAGTCAAAGCGGTTCACATTGTAGCATAACCATGGTAATGTGCAGACACAATGTTAGGCTTGCAAAGCATACAATTTTCAGCTATAGAACAGCTGCTAGCTGTACCTTCTGGGATTTCCAATCTACTATAACCACTACAGGACTGTGGCAATCATTCACACCCCAACTGTGCCCTGTCTCCTAGTCATCATACACTGCATGTGCATGGAGCATCCATGTACACACTGGCTTGGTACAAATGACATGGACAGCCAGCAGCTGGTCAAGTGGGTCACGAGGGGACATGGGATGAGGGTGAAGGGAGATAGATTCAGGAGTGATATGTGGAAATATTTCTTTACGGAAAGAGTAGTGAATCCATGGAATAGTCTCCCAGTGGAGGTGGTAGAGATGAGGACAGTAACTGAATTTTAAAAAGCATGGGACCAACACAGAGGATCTCTAAAGGTAAAAAGTGGACTGTTGTAGTTGTTGTTATGGAAGGACAGACTAGATAGGCCATGTGGTCTTTTTCTGTCATCATGTTTCTATGTTTCTATATTGAAAGTGCTTGGAATAACAAGGAAAGAACCACACCCACATAAATATAATTTTACATTACATAGCACAATGTGGATACATAGCTGTGACATGGTCACAGCACGGTCAGAGTGAGAGTGGCCTCTCAGCATGAAATGAGGTATGCACCCTGGCCATGCTTGTTGCAGACACATGTGTGGATGGCTCTGACATTTACCTAACCTCTGACTCATAAACCTCCTGAGCTAATGACTCTGTTTCATATAATACCCAGAATCCTCTTCCCTCATTTGTGTACCCTTTGACTTTGGAATTTGGACAAGGTGCACTGGAAATTGGGTCACAGACAGGCTGGGCCACAGTGACCTACCTCTGACACATCCCCAAACATTGTGCGCCCTATGCTGAATGTGGGAGTGAGCATTGAACATAGTGCCATGCTCATACACCCACATTTTGTTATGTCCCTTGCCATGGACCCTGCTGAACTGGCCAGTACAGTACAGACACTCACCCACACAGCAGATGCAATGGGCACTCCCCCCCCCCCCCCAAGAGCACATCAGAGCTTGGCAACTTGCACATGCAGTCTCACACTGTATGTAGAGTTGCTGAAGAGCTGACCGGCTACATGTTGTACACACAGTCATACAGCTTGGGCAGTCACTGCATTGCTGCAGCTCATAGTCCTCTGGACACACACACACACACACACACATGAGCGTGCGGGCATGATCCTGCTGTCCAAAAGTGGTGCACATTGTCATATGTCCCTTAGGCCTCCTGTAATGTTCTTCCATTGTCAATGCCTGCTCACTGTGCAGTTGTTCTTAGCACACTCTGCTATCCAGCCTTACATTGTACACTTATTCAGTTTGACAGATGGGTGTGAGGACCCATGCTGGATGAAGGGTGGGAGGTTGGACCAGATGCTTCTATTTTGGAAAGGTATGATAAAGTTTACACACCAGGACACAATCTTCCTGATCCTCAGGCTGGCTTTGAACAAATGACCCTTTGCACATACACACAATGGCCTTGTGTTTAGAGCCACAGAGCAGCCATATAGAATTATCAGTCCATGGGTTTATAGGTGGTCATTGTCAGGGTGCATGAGGGCATGACAAGGGGTGTGCCTATGTCTTCTTAGCCATCAGTGGGCTCTGTGCCATACTTGTCTGATGGGATCTGTTTGGCAGTTGTGTGAGAGGGACATCTTTTGAGGTCTGTATGTTGCACAGCTCGGCTATGCTGCTGGTGCAACTGACATGCATGTTGTACTTCTAGAATATGTGCAGTGAAAGGGGATGACCATGCTACCTGAATGTATGCATTCAAGGTCATGGGTGTCCTAGTAGAATGTCCAATGTACTATTTGCATGATGTATGCTTGTGTGCAATTCCTGTACTACCCTCACATGTGACAAACCATAATGGGTAATATGGATTCACATCACAGCTCCAAGAGACTTTGCACAAAGCTAAGCCTTCAGAATTTACAATTGCCTTTTTTTTAAATATAATTTTTCCTTGCCAATTTATTACCTGTTTTATTCTCTTAGAAGACTACTTTGACACTGTGGTGTGTTAGGGTAACTGCACCAAGGAAGTGGGACAAACACCAAAAAGAACCTCCCTCCTCCCCCCCCCCTGCCCCAAAAAAGACCTTGCCCTTCCTATCTTTCTGTCTCCATCCCACTTCTATCTGTTCACAGCCACCCTGATCTACAGTCTAGTGGCAAACAGCCTAACATTTAGTTATAAATTTAGGAATATTTAAATTGCCTACATTCCTTGCATAACCTTTAAATCATATATATAGCTACTTGGAATTGAAGTACACATTTGCTTTTAGATTTGCAGAGTCCTGGTCTCCTACTTTATTTTGCAGCAAATGTATATATTTTAAGGTTACAGGGTCTTTGCATAGTGGGCTGATGCATAGAAGTAAGATTTAATTTTGAACTTTTCAGTTTCCAATGTTTTGTTACAAGCCTGCTTCACAGGGTGTGGTTAATTCAATCAGCTCTGCAGCCTAAGCAAACTACCTGATCCAGCTCTGGTCATCACAGCTCCAAGGGACTCTACACAAAGCTAACCTTTTAGACTTTACAATTGCCTGTTTTTTTAATATAAATTGTCCTTGCCAATTTATCACTTCTTCTATTCTCTTAGAAGACTACTTAGGCACTGTGGTGTGTTAGCGTAACTGCACCAAGGGAATGGGACAAACACCAAAAAGAACACCCCTCCCCCACCATAGAAAAATACCTTGCTCTTCCTATCTTTCTGTCTCCATCCCATTTCTATCTGTTCATAGCCACCTTAATCTACAGTCTAGTTGCAAACAGCCTAACCTTTGGCTATAAGTTTAGGAATATTTAGATTTATACATTCCTTGCATAGCCTTTAAATCAGATTTCTGAGTGTGCCCTCAGTTCATATAAGGTCTACTGGCCAGGGACACTTAATTTCCCACCCACGCTACCCTCACCCCAACGACCCCAGGGTTACATTGCATATATAGTTGTCATATACATTGATATCTGTCCTTTAATAAAGTGTTACATCCACCTTTTTTCCTTCTTCTAGGACCATCTTAATCAGCATGTATTCAATGTAATAACTGTGGTGCTTTCATTCTAAGAAGAATCATTTGGAGCCTAAGAGCTTACCCTATATGCCTCAAGTTATCTGCTATGCACAAAGAATTGACTCTACAAAGGGAAGAATTAGCTGCAAATAAACACACCTCTTCTAGGGTGCAAACTGAACAAAATCCACCACTGCTCCCACAAAGAAACAAACAGCCCAGGAACAAATGGATCACAATGGGCTCTGGTAGGTTGTGACCTGTAACACAGAGACACCCTCTACATCAAGAGATATCACTGCATAATGCCTTCTCTGACTTGGATAATGAGGGTGGAAACTGAAGTATCCTTAAATGAGAAAGCCAATGCCCAATCTACTAATAATACACCAAATATGAAGAAAAAAAATCATAAAACAGAAAACTGCTACTACTTAGAGATTCCATCATCAGAAACACCAACTTGAGAACACAGTTCAAAGGAGAGAAGATGGTCAAATGCCTCCCAGGCTCTTCAGCAAACAGGATTATGAACCAAATTATTGGTATAGTTAGTACAGAAAGTAAGCACTCCAAAATTGACGTTGTCATCCACTTGAGTACAAATGACCTGGCTAGAAACAGTTCCTCTGCAGTTCAAAGGGACTTTCAGACTCTGGGAGAGAAACTCAAGCCTCTTGTTAACATTATAGCATTCTTAGAAATTCTACCTGTTCTTGGTAAGGGGGCAGAAAGGCTGCATCGCATAAACAACAGGGGAAACAGATGGATCAACAATAGACTATACTGTGCTGATGGACTACATCTCTCTGCTGCAGGGGAAAGGATCCTAAATGAAAATTTCAGGCAGTATGTGGACAGACATTTAAACTAGGGAACAGGGGTGATGGATGGAGAAGGACAAGTTCAAGAAGTCACTCCCAACAAAAGCATAATAACATTGGAAACAGCCACGCTTTTAAAACATACATCAATGGCAGGTGGGAAGAGGCGTGCAGAACAAAATCCATACAAAATACAGGCAAGCCAGTCAATGTGCACAAATACTCAAAGCCTGGCAAGCCAGAAATGTGCACAACTGCATGAAGCTTAGCCAACAAAGTTCCTGACCTGTGATGTAGCCATAGCTGGCTATTTATTTAGGAGAGATAGAGAAGGCAGAAAAGGATGAGGAGTATCCCTATATGTCAAAAGCAATTTTAAAACTGCTGAAATGCAGGAGGCGTGTGGAGAAGAAGTGCTATAGATTGTGCTGGAAAGAGGAGATGGCACTATCATCCATGCTGTAACAGTCTACAGGCCTCCAACTTAAACCGAAGAAATGGATAGAGACTTGATTATTGATATTGCAAAGGGAGCCATGAAGAGGAAATGATCATATTGGATGACTTTAATCTTCCCAAAGTAGATTGGAGTATTCCTTCTGAAAATCCGGAAAGAAGTAAAAAATAACGTGGATGCCTTCCAGATGCATTGCTTAGACAAATGGTGATCGAACCAACCAGGGAAAGTTCGATACTGGATTTAGTACTCACCAACAGAGAAAGTGTATTGAATGTCTGTGTGGGTGCCCATGTGAGGAGTAGCGAACATCACACAGTGTGGTTTGAGGTAAAAGCCAAGGCTGAGTCCCCTCACAGAAAGCTCAAAGTCCTAGGGGTATGTTTATTAAACTGCGGTAATCGTACATAACGCGCGTTATGATGCGCTAACGATCGTAATGCTCCGTGGCGCGTAAAACACCGCAGAAGGTGGAGAGAGGGCGGAGAGAAGGGGTCAGTGGGTGGAGAGTGGGTGGGGAGAGGCTCCCCTCACACTAACGCGCTGATTTTCAGAGCTGAATTCCAATGCGAATGAAAACCTGCCGTTAAATGCACATTACAGGGGAGAGAAACCATTTCAGTGTCAGAAATGTACAGCCCAGGCAGGGAAACAAAAAAACAGTGATAAGTGTGATACATGTGCACAGAACAAAAGGGCATAGAAACACTGAAAATGACCTCAACAAACTGGAAAAAAACAATAACCAAGCTGGCCAATAGTGGTATCAATGAGAAACATCAACCCCTCCCCCCCCCCGAGTAAGCTCCATAGAACAGATATAAATCGCGGAAGGGTCTATACGCCGTCCCCATACAATGTGAATGAGCCCACAGTGAAATAGCGCTGCTCAGGGTTTTCCCCACCATCGGACAGGGTTCCTATGGCGTGCACATGTCCCGCAACATCAGGGCGGGCATGTCGGAACGGCAACTGGACAGATGCCGGAGAAGGGGATACAGAGGGCGGCAGGCGGCACATACTGTGGTGGAGCTGGGCTACAGTGCGGACTAGGGTGATGCCTAGATGGCCCATACGAATGCTGAAACAGCGGAGCAGCCAGACAGCAACTGCTGAAGGCCCAACATGGGCACGAGTGTGTTTCCCAAAGTGTCACAGGGGATAGTACCCAACAGCTACCCCCAAAGGCACGGAACATTGGCAGGCGGGGCTGGGGGGGAGCGTGGACGTCTATACAAGCACCCCTACCCCAGAACCTGCACCATAGGCAGCCACCTATCTGCACACTGGATGGCCTGAGACTGCGCACTACCAGCTCCACCAGCAGAAGGGCATGTCAGCATGGTGGCTGAGGGATACTGGTGGTGGAGGGGGCAGTGGCAGCTGCCCAGAGCAGACCGTGGCCTAGCCCTGTGTAGGTGGGTGCCATGCACTGCAACAGACAGGTCCTGTCTAACCAACAGTCATGGTATCACCAGGGAATGCACCATCTCTGTGATAACATGGTGGTGCAGTGCACAAAACCAGTGTATTCAGAGGCAGGAGGTCACAGGTTCAAGTCCCAGCTGTGGTTTCCGCCAACCCAGTCCTCATATTTTACCCACTACTATAACGTGCTAATACAGACAGAACCTTTCTTGCAGATGACGTAAACATGCCCAAAACACCTACATTTTACCCTACATAGCACAGACACCATAAACATGCACATTACCTAGAGCAGAGCCTCCCAAATGCAGTCCTGGAGGGCCAAACACCATTCAGGTTCCATGCTGCCTCTGATAAAGATGCCTGTGCTGCATTTCTATGTGCCACCCCCATGGTATGCAGATGTATCTCATGCATATTCATGAGGGACAGCATGAAAACCTGAACAGTGTTTTGCACCGCAGGACTGGAGTTGGTAACCTCTGCCGTAAAGCAGCAGCCAACAGGGGCAGACACACCCGCACCCACAGGCCCCATTATCCAAAGCCTCCTGGAGAGGCAGGACTTTGGGCTCTGAGTGCATCTCCCAATACTAGCACTTGCATACCTTAGTAATGCCACCCTAAACCTGGGAATATGGTACACATCTATCAAAAGGTTGCTATGATTACTGGCAGATAGCAATTCCTAGGTTAAGTACAATTTTCGGAGTGAGCTGCATCATAGCAACCTTTCTGATGTCTGTGGAGTGTGCTACAGGTCTTGTGTCTGACAGTGTTTACCAATCTGGGGAGTGACTCCTACAGTATTGCGTACCTTAGCCATGCCTGCACTGTGCCCAGGACTGGTGTGGTGGCCTGGGCTGCCCAACACCTCTGTAGTTGCACAATGCTGGCATAGGTGTGGGGAGTGTGCGTCTGTCTATCCAGTGTGTGGTGGCTGCCAACACCCTCCACAGCCCACATTGCTAGCACTGTTGCCAGTGTTGGCCTGCCAATGTGCATAATGAGGAACAAGGTACCGTGGGAATAGCCTGGATAGGGTGGCCTGGCCTGGCCGCATCTGCACAGGGCATAGGGAAATGGCTCGGACATTGTAGTGCCCGGTACCACCTGCACGGACAGGGTGGCCATAGCATGTCCTGCTGGGAGGTCACTCTCACCCTGACTGAGCAGTGACCATGGCATGGCTAGGTTCCCCCATAGTGCTATATAGCATTTCTCTCATGTGATATTTATGGGTTTTCTTTTGGGGCCCAATCACTGACCTATCTGCTTGGTGTGTATGCTGATATCCCCGTTCTGGGTACATGCATCTCTTCCAGGACCATGCACTATGGACTAGCTGGTGGACTGTCTGCAGCTAGTATGTGTCTTGCTGGAACACCTTGCAGGGTGCAGCTGCTGTAGGCTTGCTGCTGGAGAATGTCAGATAATGGTGGGGGGCAGCTGAGCATTTCCAGACCTGCTGTCTGTCTGCTATTGCGTTATGGATGTGTACTGCTCTGCATTGCCTACCCTGTAGGGTGTTTGATCCCTAGCAGGACTGGGGTGATGGTTCCCTCTACTGCCACCATTGCAGGGGGGTAGAAAGTGGATCTGTTGGCGGGAGATCCTCTCCCCCACCCTGAGCCCCAGAGGGTGCATTGGATGGTGGTATGTAATCATCCTGTGGGTCCCAACACACCCCTTCATTTACATCATGTGACCATGGCACCCACACAGGGTATGCACTTTTCTGGGTGCATCATAGTCCACAAGGGCTAGATGTGACATACAGATGAACACAGGCATATCCTAGGGGTGTTTGCAAGGACTACCTATCACACATTGGCACTGATGGGGACCTGCAGCATAGCCTATCTCAGCACAGCCAGGTGCTGTGCGAATGATGCTGGGCACCATACCTCTCCCTCAGGATGAGCACAGGACCCGCACACTGTGACGGTCTGTAGCTACTCTGTGCCACTAACACACACCGTCGGCACCCCCTAACAGGCTGAGGTGCTGTGGGGTGCATACCCCATCTTGTGATCATCTGTAGACTGTTGATTTACATGCGCTGTGCATCCTGGGTACGGATGGGTTGACCCTATCCTGGTAACCACAGCAGAATGTGTGTGCGGTGCCATGCAGCCCTCCTGTAGCCAGTCAGGTGTTTATTAGCAGCTGTAGCCCACTGGTTACTTCACTGCCCATGGAGCCAGAGTTCATGGGTTCAAAACCCACAGTGGGGTTCATTGATAGGGCTGTCTTAGGCATGGTCTATTTTTATTGTATATTAGTGCTGCCAGCAGAACCTCCCTCAGGGTACTGTCACCTTAGGGTGCCCTATAAGGCACCCTATAGGGCGCCTTATATGGTGCCCTATAAAGCGCCTTATAAGGTGCCTTATATGGTGTCCTATGTGGACATTATAGGGTGCCTTGGCAGACAGCGCACTTTATAATGTGCCCTATGGAGTGCCTTCTAGGGTGCCTTATGTGGCACCTTAGGTTACGCCACTGTGAGGGTGTGTATGCTGGCAGCACTATTAAAGTACAACTAAACTTCCTCACAGCCCAATACTTAACCCTTTCCAGGCCAAGCCCAACACTTTCGGGATCCAAACCTCTGCCTAAATATTCCTATCAAATGGTATATAATACATGACCATGGCAGAGGGAACGTCACTATTGGAACATATTGAATAAGACAGGTACAATTTTCCTGACATATGCAAACTTTAACCCGGCTGCAGAATGTGGAATAAAATATTATAGTAGGCCTTCAAAGGGTTACACATGACACCTCAGCCAGTTTTATTCATTAGGCACACTGGGGACTCAAACCCATGACCCTTGTACCATCCGTCTGTGTAGTAACCATTGTGCTACAGCTCTGTTTCTGTATTTGGGTGTCAGCGCACCTTCTTAAGCTTAACAAGCAGTAACGCGCCCTGTAACGATCGTTGCTGCGCGGCACCTGTAGACATGGACAGATAAAGGGATACCATAATCCCCAATATGTAATTGAAGATAGATGAATTTTTGATACAGAATGTGTTTAGAAGTTTGACTTTTCACTTACTTCCTCTTAAATAGAATAGAATGTCATGATCATGAGTTCTGTGGAACCGTCTTTAAAACAGATGGAACAGTGTTAACGCAAGCATAAAGAACATAGGCTATGAACTGTGCAACCATAGTTCATTGTACAGTCACTGCTGACAAAACATAATTTTTGCAGTTTTGCAATTATAAATGTCATCTAATATACTGTAATCAGATCTTACTCTGTAAAAAGAACTTTGGCGACACCTTGTGTTATTTCATGGTTATAATAAATGACTGTTACTTCCTCTTTTTCTCTAATAAAAATGAGCTTTTTAGGAGGAGGACTTTGAATTCAATAAGCGTGGAATTATGCCTGTCCATAGACCGCTTATTGTCTTCCCTCTGAGCTCAAAGACAGTAACACTTGTGTGTGTGTGATTGTGTTCTGTATTACTCTCTGCCTGTCTCTCACTGCTTGATGGACCAGAGACCTAAAGAGCCGTGGTATTGTGGTCAGATCATGGAGTTTTCTTCAGTTAGTGCCGTGACTCGGATCTCTGTGTTCCTTCAGCAGTTGGAAACAGCAGACAAGTCTCAAGGACGCAGGTGGTGGTTGCTGTGAGTGAGTATACTAAAGAATTGACAGATATCTGTGTGTAAATTGTGATTGTAATGTAAAGCCGGTAAGGTTAATTAGAGATCTCAGTTAGATAAGTGGAGTGAGATGGGGCAAGAGAAAAGGAAGCCCTAATTGTGAAATGAGGCGCAAGTTTTGGTGAAGCGCCCTTATGTTAACATTCGATGACTGCCAGTAACCACAGTTTGCCGTTCCTCCTTTGCGGAACATTTCAGTGGGACAAGTTGAGTTGATTATAGTATGAAATATGATTATATTTAAGCAAATTTCATACCAGTCATGAATGTGCCGTGTATGGTTTAAGGCTGAAAAAGTGCAGCAAGCCACTGACTTTGTGTTTAAAAATCAAGTGTTTAGGATGGATAGTGTAAATATAAAAGAAACGGAAGCTTACAGGAAAAAACTTATATTGTTGCTGTATGACTGTAAAATAGAAATTAATCAAACAAAGTTTTAAAGGACTAATTTTCATGTCATAATTGTAGTGTGAAGTTTGTTTCCTTTAATTTCGTGGTTAGGGAATTGTTTTGTGCAGTATAAAAGTTTTGATATTTACTGCAGTAATAATGTAGAGGTTTCCGGCAAGATAACAGCTTGGCATGACTGCAATATTAGCAGGAAGAATGTCTTGAGCATCTGTGGTAAGATTTTCTTTGTTCGACTAACCATAAGCCTTATTGGGGAAGTAAAAAAAACCCTCTAAATGTGATTAACTATTTCTCTTACTTGTGTATGTATAGTAAATAAGTTTTGTTTTTTAGGTATGGATCTGAACTTATTTTGGGTTATGAGAATTTATTTACTGATTCCATTCTATGTGTAATAATGCAAATGCTGAAAAATATTATTAGAAACATTACTCCTTGGTGTTTATTATGTCTCTGGATGCTTTGGGGAAAAAAATGATTGATATATTCTCCAACTTGTATTTCTAGTTATAATTGATGTGAATGAACGGGAAGATCTTCCATATTTTGATATATTTAGATATTTGATAAATTGTGTGATGTAATAAAGGTTTAAAAAATTAAGTGTTTTAAAGTAAAGAGAAGTTAGTAACTTAACTGGAAAAAAATTGAATTGCTAGTCAAGTTAAGGCAAGCAAGTTTGTTTACTTAAAGGGAAAAAGTGAATGATACAATTATATTCAAACAAGTAAATTAAGTAATTAAAACAGTATGGCGAATATATGTATAATGTTGAAAGTTCAACTATGATAGTGTATGAGTAAATGTCTGAAGAAAAAATGCTGATATTTCTCTTAGTCTCTTTTAAACTAATCTGCAGGAGTCGATTGGAGGAGTGATCTTAAATTCTCATGTTGTGTATGTTTTAGTTATTATGAAAGACCTCTGCAGAACTGATGTTATTAATTGCAAGTGTGAAGCAAATGCCTTGCTGCTAGTGGAATATTTTTAAATTAGTATCACTGAGTTAGATTTAATATGCCTACCTCTTCTATTGCTACTGTTTGTGTTCTCACTCAGAGATTTTCCATTGGACGTAAGCCACTGGGCTGGTAGCAGTAGTCTTTGCAATCCAAATTACTGATTTTCTAGTACTTTAACATGTCTCTCATTAAGTTTTTGCGTCTTCTACACTTGGAATAAAAATCCCCAGCTTCCTTTCAGCTCTAGATTGCTACTGTTTGACCTTACTCTGTACTGATGGTTCTGCTTTGCACAATGAATAAGGAAAACTGATGCAATTGAAAGATAATTGATTCTGTGACAGAGTCGGCTGCTTTGCTATTTGCTAATGCTCAACTAGCTGGAGTGTTCACTCTTTCTAGAGCTCTTGAGTTATCTGCTCACTTGATTAATACTGATTTTGTCTCAGGCTTCTTGCATGAGGAGCTCTATGTGCTGATACTACTATGCTGTTTTGTTCTGAAAATAGTGTAACAAAGATAAAAGTGTTAAGTTATTAAGAAGTGATAATTGATTTTCTAAGTTGGTTCAAATTTGGTGTTAAAAAAGGTTTTATAGTTTATGAATGTACACACCCTTATATAAATGTTCCTTCCTTTGTGAGCTTAGATGTCTATGTGAATTAGAATGGAATGGAGAAGTAGTCTAATGACTAGAGTACTAGCACTCCTTGTGACCTTGGATAAGTCACTTAACCCTCATTGTCTTACAAAGAAAATTTTCAAGTTATCAATGTTCCTATTTAATGTGCTGTACCAAGTTTAAGTTGCAATGTGAACTGCTGTGATTAGTGGGGAAAGTAGTATTATAAAAAAATAACAAAAAAACAAAGAAAAGTGCAAAAATAGATAAACCAGGTCAGCTGGGTGTGGCTGGGAGGTTATATGCTGAGGTGAACAGATGGGATTTAAGTAGGGGCCTGAAATTGGTGTAGTTATCTTCCAGACGGAGTGGAGTGGGAAGAGAGTTCCACAGAGCTGGACCAAGGAAGAAAAAGGCAGAATGACGGGTAGACTGTAAGTGTGCACGAGATGGTGAGGGGAGGTGAAGTCGATTAATGTGAAGAGAATGAAGACTACGTGTAGGGATGTGGAAGCGGAGAAGACCAGTGAGGTACTGGGGTGTTTGTGTGTTCAGGACGCGGTGATAATGTTTAAAGTAATGTGAGTTGAATCATCACCTAAGATAAGACAGCCTTCCTAATAATTGTTGACAAACAATTGAAATGAGTTTAAATTATTTGTCATAAACTTCTAGTTATGTTTTAATGTTGTTACCCCTTGAATAACCAGATTGACTATATCTTGTATATTGTTAAAGCTGGAGAATACATCACAAATATAATTAGTGATATGAATATGTACAATTGTGTTCCTGACAGGAAAAAGCAATGTGACTATCAGGCCACATGCTAACATTTGATTTGGCAAGTAGACAGAATAAGTTTAGGAATGAAGATGAAAAAATAACTATGTTACAGGTTAGCTATGTAATAATTTAGTGCTAGCTATGGATGTATTGTAATTAACAATAGATAATATAATTCTGTTCAACAATTTAAGACTGTCATTAGGGAAAAATAAGTGTGCTTGTTTGCAATTGTATGGCATCAAGAGAGATGCTGTAGTGGAGAATTGGATTTTTACAAATTATATATTGTATGCACTGAATCTAATGGGCCGAAGAAGAGGAAACTACTGACTGAATGATATCCTACTGAATATGGAGACTCCTGATAAAGATCAGCGATTCCAGCGGAACTACTCATGTATGCGCAGCAGTGAAGCATGGGTGGATGGTCACTGAAAAAGATTGATCTAAGATGTGCATTGCACAGCGCATGGTGAGAAAGGATGCTGCTGACGAATCTGGAGTGATGACTGGTGTCATGATATGAGGGACTAATCTCTGAATTATTGCTAGATCTACGAGAAGCAGTTGGCCACTGCTGGATGAGGTAGTGCTTACAAGAATAATTGGTAAAGTCTTGCTCTCTGTACACATTTTATTGAGGCTAAGCAAAGGTAAACAATGTTACATGATTTTGTATAAGGATTTCTTCCAATGAACAAGATGGAGCTCACCTATGGACCAGATGTGCCTAGGACTTTGAAAGAACATCTCCAAAATGAAGCCTATTGTAGAAGATTATTCTGGAATTGGACATGTTTCAGCTACTGTTCTTTTGTAATGATTCTTTCTAGAATCACAGGGAGGACTGTAGACATGGACAGATAAAGGGATACCAGAATCCCCAATATGTAATTGAAGATAGATGAATTTTTGATACAGAATGTGTTTAGAAGTTTGACTTTTCACTTACTTCCTCTTAAATAGAATAGGATGTCATGAAAGTGTTAACGCAAGCATAAAGAACATAGGCTATGAACTGTGCAACCATAGTTCATTGTACAGTCACTGCTGACAAAACATAATTTTTGCAGCTTTAGCAATTATAAATTTCATCTAATATACTGTGTGATAAGGAAGCTTATCATAGCTCAGGAAGGAGCTATAGAAAAGGTGAAGTGTCTCTGAACAAGCAACCTGTCAGTTCTGGTAGAAATAAGAAAACAGAATTTTCCCATAAAAGACTACCAGTCCCAGAATGCACCAGGTTTACTACAGCCATTAGAGGAGCTGAAGTGGGAAAACGTGTGTTCAATCAAGAGGGCTATGAGGTAATCCCCAAGCACTCATCTCAAAGGGCAGGGCCTGATTCAGCACAGCTGCGCAGTGCTAGGGTGGAGCACTCATCAAAGCAGAATAAGGGTAGAGTTTATTCTACAGAGAATTATGCTCAGAATCAGCTTGGATATCCTCATCCTCAGGATCAGCTTGGAGATCCTCATCTTGGACATCTTCATCATCGGGAGGATCATCAGAAGCAGAAGCCAAACCAGATGGACAGAGAGGGCAAGATACCCTTTGGAAGAAAGAAGAGAAAAGCCTTTGGGAGGTCTAAAGGAGTCCAGAGCAGTACGTATACTGGAAGGCATTCCAAGGGCCAGCATACACCATTGGACTGGGGAAAGCCAGAGGAATGGTGCTGCAGGGCTAGGAATCTCCAGACGGTACCTGTGAGGGAGACGGCTGCACGTGGAAGGGACCCTAAGACCCGTGCCAGAAGGTATGTGAAGAGAGATCCAGTGTCCAGGGATCTGGATTGGAAGGCTGGACATAAGAACTGGACTACATACTGGCCAGGCTATTTAGAGAGGAACTCTAACAGCAATGGAAGCTCAGGTATGAACACTGATCTATGCCCTAGCTATAACCTTGAAAGACAGCAGGGAAACAAGTATTCTCCTGAAAGTGCTCCATTGAGAAATTCCTCTGTGCCAATCCCTGATATTGAACCCATGATTGTTGAAGAAGGGGAAGGAGAAGTCTTAGATACAGGCTGTGAATATATGGATTGCTCTCTGTCTAAACTCCTTTGGTAATTTTCTGTTACAAAGTACAACAACCATCACAAAGAAATACAAACTAGTTCTTTAATCTACTCAGAAAAGCTCCTGAATAAGATTTTGAGCCACACAGCAGAAAGCAAGCCAGCTAAGGGGTTTCAGCTGGGTAACTACTAGCAATTGAGCCTTACCTAATTGCTTGTGAGCTCTGAGGAAATCACTTCTGAGTCTATGTGTGAAGATATAAGAAGTTAACCTGAAAAGAACAGTTTTTCCCTTCTTTGTGGGTTTTGCTTGTTGTTTAGAGCATTACTAAGAAAATATTAGCTAGAGCCTACAGAGAAGACCAGTTTGTTACCAACCAGGTCTTTATTCTTTTCATTTGATTGCCTGACAAGTTCAGCTGTTGTTTTCCTGATTTTGTTTTTCCAAGTTTAACACTGAAAGCAAGTATCCTGTTTTATGTGCTACCAAGCATATCTGTGTTGGGAGAAATACCCCATAAATAAATATCTTATTGGCTTTACACTCAAGCACAACTAATTATTGTGAATGGCTGTGTCTGGTGTGAATGGACTGCATTTCCCACAATCCCTTGCAAATCATATTGATATATGCACTTGCCAAGACTGTGAACATTCTCACCCAGGCAGCCGTCTGACAAATGGCGTAGTTTTTCGGAGTTCTTTTGCGCAAAAGGGATTTACTTGCTAAGGATTACAACTCAAGTCTGAAGGAAAAGACAGTTCAAGCTTAAAAGCTGAAAGAAAAGATTTTCCCTCAACTGCACTTTGGAGGAGAGGTGGCTGTTCCAGGTAGCTGTTCCAGGAAGAAAAGACCCTGTGCAGAGCTGGATTCATCACTGGCATAAGGTAACAAGTACCTGGGCATGTCTAGTGGTGGATGGGAGTAAGGCACAGGGGTTATTGAAAAAAAAAAGTAGAAAAAAAAAAACACCGGTTTGGAAGGTGGTGCACTGTGTTTTTTTTTTTTGCGTGTTTTCTTGCAGGGATCAAGATGTATCCAAGGGAACTAGCTGATTGGATGGCAGCCCAGTTTAGCAGGCAACAGGAGTTAGCACAGCAGGCTCAGGACACTGCTATGAAAGCCTTAATGGACCAGCAGAGGCCAGTGCTTGATCTGGTGCAAGCCCTAGTTAAACTGCAGAACCAAAGTGGACCGGATGCAAGACCAGCAGCAAATACTGGTACACCACATATGGACAGTGTGGGACTCAATCAAGGAATTGGGGCATTTAGTTTTGGGAAGCTAACTCCAGATGATAATGTTGATGATTTTCTAGAGTCTTTTGAAAGAGTGGCACAAGCATTAGCATGGCCAGAGACCCAGTGGGCAGTAAGGCTGGCAGCCTCATTAACTGGAGAGGCGCTTGCAGCTTATAGAGCAATGCCAGCAGCCCAGGCTTTGAATTATAAGGATGTAAAGGCTGCTATTAGAGATCGCCTAGGGTTGTCTATTTCAGAGTATAGGCGAATGTTTAGAGCTGTTACATTAAGAGTGGGTGAAACACCCAGGGCTCTGAGTCAGAGAATCAGAGGATTAGCTGTAAAATGGTTGGAGCCTGGGAAAAAGACGGTAGAAATGTTATTAGACATTATTATGCTTGAACAATTTATGTCTGCGGTGCCTAAAGATTTGCACACTTTCCTTATACAGCAAAATTGCCAAAATCTTGGAGAGGCAACCATGTTAGCAGAGAGATTCTTGGAAGCCACGCAGGCTTGCCATAGAATGGGTGGCCCTCTGAAGATGGGTGCTGAGGCAAGCTGTGCTGTATCAGAAAGAAAATAATTAAAAATGTTTCTGAAAATAAATGTACTGTGCCAAAGCAGATGACACAGTGGAGTAGAAAGAAATGTTTCAAGTGTGGAAAATGGGGACATTTAGAAAAGGGATGCCAGACACACACTAGCTTAATGGGTGTGGATTTAAAACAGCCCAAGGAAGGATTTCTTTTGATGGTTGATGTGCAAGGAATTACCATAAATGCTTTGTTAGACTCTGGGGCAGACCAGAGTATGATGTCAAAAAGGCTTTGGAAGAGAATAGAGGCCCAAGAAGGATTTGTGCCTAGGACGCCTGAAAGCCAAGTTCACATCAGATGCATTCATGGTGCTGCAACATCATATCCCACCTATAGACTAAAGGTTAAGTGCCTGGGGGAACAAGAGGAAGTCCTGTTAGCAGTGGTGCCTAGGCTACCCTTTGATTTGGTTCTAGGAAGAGACTGGCCAAGATTTAAGCAGGGTCTAGTGGAAGGACTAGGAAAGAAGGAGGGAGAAGGATTAATGGTAATAGCTCCCGGGCCTTTATTTGGAAGTCCTCAGACCCCAGCTAAAAAGATGGTTAAGCGTCCAGAAGACCAAGCTATCCCTAAGCAGACATTTGTCTTAAAGTACCATAGGGTCACAGAGAAGGCCCAAGCTCCTAAGCGGGCAACCCCTTAAGCTGCTGGGTTTGACCTGTGCAGTATAGAAAATGTGACTGTACCTAGCCAAGGGAGAGCCCTGGTTGACACCGGTCTCCAAGTGGAAATACCTATTGGATGCTATGGGAGAGTAGCCCCAAGGTCTGGATTAGCCCTTAAATATTTCATCAATGTGGGTGCGGGAGTAATTGATCCCGATTACAGGGGCAATATTAAAGTTCTGTTATTTAATTTTGGACAGAATGATTATCACGTGAAGACAGGAGACAGAATTGCCCAATTGATCTGTGAGAGACTGGGTTTTCCACCTGTGGAGGAGGTCACATCCCTGGAAAATTCTGAGCGTGGAACCAAAGGCTTTGGTTCTACTGACGTCAAAGGGGTTAAAAGCCTAGCTGCCACCTGTGCCCGAGAGAGGGAGGTGAATGAAGAGGAAGATTTGGGACCCCAGGTATCTGATTGTAAAGAAAAATCAGAGCCCCAAATAGGTGAGGACCTGACAGTGGTACAAAGAAATTAGGAAATTGCTTAAAGAATTCCCAGATGTGTTGACACCCATACCTGGGGAGACACATTTGGTTGCCCATGAAATAATAACTCCACCGGGGAAATTAATTCGTCAAAGGCCATATCGCTTGCCTGAAGCCAAGAGACAGGAAGTAGTGGCACAAGTCCAGGAGATGTTGGACATGGGAGTAATAGAGGAGTCAAAGAGTCCCTGGAATAGCCCCATAGTCCTGGTGCCGAAGCCTGATGGATCTTTAAGATTTTGTATTGACTTCCGGCAGGTAAACGCAATATCAGTTTTTGATGCATATCCAATGCCAAGAATTGAAGAGCTGTTGGACCAGCTGGGACAGGCTCAATACTTAACCACCCTTGATATGACAAAAGGATATTGGCAAATCCCTCTAACCAGGGAGTCGAAGCCGAAGACTGCATTCAGCACCCCCGTTGGCCTTTTCCAGTTCATGAGGATGCCTTTCGGACTGCATGGAGCAGCGGGCTACCTGCCAAAGGTTAGTGGATCAGGTACTTCGACCCCACCAAAATTATGCTTTTGCATATATGGATGATGTCATAATCCATAGTAACACCTGGGCGGAGCATCTAAAGAGGATCAGGGCAGTCTTGTGCTCCATGAAGCAAGCGGGAATCACTTTAAACCCGAAGAAGTGTGCCTTTGCAAATAGGGAGGTAAAATACCTGGGCCACCTAGTGGGAAGAGGAAAAATTAAACCTCTAATGAGTAAGGTAGATAGCATCAAGAATTTTCCCCCTCCAACAACAAAGAAACAACTAAGAAGTTTCTTGGGACTAATTGGATACTACCGCAGATTTATACCGCAATTTGCAGAGAAAAGTGCCATTTTCACGGATATGCTGCGGAAGAATTGTCCAAACCAGCTAAAGTGGACACCTGAAGCTGAAAAACATTTTCAGTCCTAAAAGGAAAATTGTATACAGGACCGGTACTGAAAGGGGTGGACTTCAGGAAACCCTTTCTGGTTCAAACAGATGCATCGGATGTAGGGCTAGGAGCGGTTCTATCCCAGTGTCATGAAGGGGGAGGAGCATCCTGTGATGTACCTGAGCAGGAAGTTGTCACCGGCTGAACAAAAGTATTCCACAATAGAAAAAGAATGTTTAGCTATAAAGTGGTCAGTGGAGGCGTTAAGGTTTTACTTTACAGGGAGAAAGTTCCAGTTGGTCACAGACCATGCCCCACTTAAGTGGTTGCAGCAAATGAAGAACCACAATGCCAGGTTGACACGCTGGTACATAGCCTTACAGGCATTTGATTTTCAAGTGGAACATCGTGCTGGGAAGTTACACAAGAATGCAGATGCCCTTTCCCGTATTACGGACTGTAGGGAAGAAGTTTCACCAGTTACACCAGTCCATAATAACTTAAGCAGGGGGGTATGTGATAAGGAAGCTTATCATAGCTCAGGAAGGAGCTATAGAAAAGGTGAAGTGTCTCTGAACAAGCAACCTGTCAGTTCTGGTAGAAATAAGAAAACAGAATTTTCCCATAAAAGACTACCAGTCCCAGAATGCACCAGGTTTCCTACAGCCATTAGAGGAGCTGAAGTGGGAAAACGTGTGTTCAATCAAGAGGGCTATGAGGTAATCCCCAAGCACTCATCTCAAAGGGCAGGGCCTGATTCAGCACAGCTGCGCTGTGCTAGGGTGGAGCACTCATCAAAGCAGAATAAGGGTAGAGTTTATTCTACAGAGAATTATGCTCAGAATCAGCTTGGATATCCTCATTCTCAGGATCAGCTTGGAGATCCTCATCTTGGACATCTTCATCATCGGGAGGATCATCAGAAGCAGAAGCCAAACCGGACGGACAGAGAGGGCAAGAAACCCTTTGGAAGAAAGAAGAGAAAAGCCTTTGGGAGGTCTAAAGGAGTCCAGAGCAGTACGTATACTGGAAGGCATTCCAAGGGCCAGCATACACCATTGGACTGGGGAAAGCCAGAAGAATGGTGCTGCAGGGCTAGGAATCTCCAGACGGTACCTGTGAGGGAGATGGCTGCACATGGAAGGGACCCTAAGACCAGTGCCAGAAGGTATGTGAAGAGAGATCCAGTATCCATGGATCTGGATTGGAAGGATGGACATAAGAACTGGACTACATACTGGCCAGGCTATTTAGAGAGGAACTCTAACAGCAATGGAAGCTCAGGTATGAACACTGATCTATGCCCTAGCTATAACCTTGAAAGACAGCAGGGAAACAAGTATTCTCCTGAAAGTGCTCCATTGAGAAATTCCTCTGTGCCAATCCCTGATATTGGACCCATGATTGTTGAAGAAGGGGAAGGAGAAGTCTTAGATACAGGCTGTGAATATATGGATTGCTCTCTGTCTAAACTCCTTTGGTAATTTTCTGTTACAAAGTACAACAACCATCACAAAGAAATACAAACTTGTTCTTTAATCTACTCAGAAAAGCTCCTGAATAAGATTTTGAGCCACGCAGCAGAAAGCAAGCCAGCTAAGGGGTTTCAGCTGGGTAACTACTAGCAATTGAGCCTTACCTAATTGCTTGTGAGCTCTGAGGAAATCACTTCTGAGTCTATGTGTGAAGATATAAGAAGTTAACCTGAAAAGAACAGTTTTTCCCTTCTTTGTGGGTTTTGCTTGTTGTTTAGAGCACTGCTAAGAAAATATTAGCTAGAGCCTACAGAGAAGACCAGTTTGTTACCAACCAGGTCTTTATTCTTTTCATTTGATTGCCTGACAAGTTCAGCTGTTGTTTTCCTGATTTTGTTTTTCCAAGTTTAACACTGAAATCAAGTATCCTGTTTTATGTGCTACCAAGCATATCTGTGTTGGGAGAAATACCCCATAAATAAATATCTTATTGGCTTTACACTCAAGCACAACTAATTATTGTGAGTGGCTGTGTCTGATGTGAATGGACTGCATTTCCCACAATCCCTTGCAAATCATATTGATATATGCACTTGCCAAGACTGTGAACATTCTCACCCAGGCAGCCGTCTGACAACTGTAATCAGATCTTACTCTGGAAAAAGAACTTTGGCGACACCTTGTGTTATTTCATGGTTATAATAAATGACTGTTACTTCCTCTTTTTCTCTAATAAAAAGGAGCTTTTTAGGAGGACTTTGAATCCAATAAGCGTGGAATTATGCCTTTCCATAGACCACTTATTGTCTTCCCTCTGAGCTCAAAGACAGTAACACTTGTGTGTGTGTGATTGTGTTCTGTATTACTCTCTGCCTGTCTCTCACTGCTTGATGGACCAGAGACCTAAAGAGCCGTGGTATTGTGGTCAGATCATGGAGTTTTCTTCAGCGCCTTATAACGCGCGTTATCGGTAACGATGTACCGCCCATGTCCTTTTTTGGCATTTCTTCTATTAACGCGGTTCCTAACGCGAGTCACACTAACACAGTTTAGTAAACATATCCCCTAGACTTCAAAAATGCTGACTTCAGGAAGATGGCCAAGTGCCTGAAAGAGTAGTTGGCAGGGTAGGAGGAGGTAAGGGAAGTAGAATTGCAGTGGGCTAAACTAAAGGAGGCAATACAAGGGGCCTACATATGTAAGGAAAGTAATTAAAACAAGAGGAAAAGGAAACCTATTTGGTTTTCTGAAGGAGTGGCTGCACAAATATAGGCAAAAACCACAGCTTTCACAAAATTCAGCAGTTTGCAAACAGAGGAATACCGAAAAGAATACAGGATAAAGCTAAAAGAGACAAAAAGAGAAATAAAGTATAGCAAAATCTAAGGCAGAAGAAAAGATGGCTAAAGATCTAAAGTGTGGTGATAAAACTTTTTTCAGGTATATTCGGGAGAAGAGGAAGATCAGAGGTGAAATTTCAAGACTCAAAATTGCTGAGAACGGATTCGTGGAAAGTGATGTTGAAAATGCAAAAATGCTAAACAAATACTTCTGTTCTGTTTTTACTAAAGAAAATCCTGGAGAAGGTCCACCTGTGATTGACAAATAAACAAACGGAAATAGAGTAGATACTACATCATTCACAGAAGATGATGTGTTTGAATAGCTTGCAAAACTGAAAGTGGAGAATGCTAAGAGACCAGATGGGATACATCCCAGGATACTGAAAGAGTTCAGAGAGGTTTTGCAGGGTCTTTAAAGGATGTTTTAATAGATCCTTGGAGACAGGAGGAGTTCCACAGGACTGGAAAAGGGTGATACCTCTTCACAAAAGTGGTAATAAGGAAGAAGCGGCAAACCACAGGCTACTAAGCCTTACCTCAGTGGCAGGAAAAGTAATGGAAGCACTCCTGAAAGAGAGAATAGTGGTCTTTCTCAAAACCAATAGGTTGCATGATCTGAGGCAACATGGTTTTACCAAAGGACGATCATGCCAAACAAATCTGATTGAGTTCTTTGATTGGGTGATCAGAAAACTAGATCAAGAGCATGTGATGGATATGATCTACCTAGATTTCAGCAAAGCCTTTGATACTGTTCCTCATAGTAGGCTTATCAATAAACTGACCAGCCTGGTGATGGATCCCAAGGTGGTGAAGTGGATCAGAAATTGTTTGACTGACAGATGACAGAAGATGATGGTAAATGGAACTACCTCAGATGAAAGTAAGGTGATTAGTGGCGTGCCCCAGGGATCGGTCCTGGGGCCGGTAATATTCAATGTATTTATGTGATATTGCTGAAGGACTGAACGGAAAAGTCTGTCTTTTTACAGATGGCATGAAAATTTGCAACAGAGTGGACTCTTCTAAGGGAGTGGATAACATGAGGAAATATCTGCAAAAGCTGGAAGAATAGTCTAATGCTTGGCAGTTAAAATTTAATGTGAAGAAGTGCAGTGTCATGCACTTGGGATGCAGAAATCTAAGGGGTAGGGGGCAATAGGTTGGTGTGCACGGACCAGAAGAAGGACTTCGGAGTGATTGTTTCTGAAGATCTCAAAGTGGCAAAACAGTGTGACAAGGCAGTGGCCAAAGCCAGAAGGATGCTGGGTTCCATACAGAGAGGAATTACCAGCAGAAAGGAAGAAGTAGTAATGCCACTGTACAAGTCACTGGTGAGGCCTCACTTGGAATATTGTGTTCAGTTTTGGAGACCATATCTTGCAAAGGATATAAAAAGATTGGAAACGGTTCAGAGAATGGTGACCAAAATGATTTGGAGCCTGCGCTAAAGAACATATTAAAAGAGACTCCAAGACCTAAATATGTATACTTTACAGAAGAGGAGGGATAGGGGAGATATGATACAGACCTTTAAATACTTAACGAGTATTAATGAACAAACAAACTTTTTTCAAAGATGGGAAAGCTCCAAGGGGGTAAGCTGAAAGACAACATCAGGAAATACTTTTTCACTGAAAGGGTGGTGGATGCTCGGAATGCTCTCTCGATGAAGAGGTTGGGGCAAATACAGTGACAGAATTCAAAATGGCATGGAACAGATACAGTGGATCCCCTTATAGAAACAGGATAAAATCAAAATAAACTTAACTGTCTCTGATATCTCATCAAGTAGAGAGGTTACCCGCATGGAGCAGTGGGTACACCCCTAAACAAAGGCATGGGGAGGGGTGACCTGCACAGAGTGGCGGACACACCTACTCTTGCCACCATCTGCTGGGCAGGCTAGATGGACCATGCTGGTCTTTATCTGCCATTGTATACTATGTTAATATGTTACATGTAGCTCAGATGGTTTTGTCCAAGTGCATACTGAATTCTGGAGGGGTCACCAGAGCACTCACAGATTCTGGTCATCCTTTGGCAGGTGAGAGAGCAGGGTGCTCATGTTTTCCTCCAATCTTGGCTGTTTACATATTGCATAGTATTCCTGAATTAGTGGACTCTTTATGCACCACAGGCACATTTCCACTCGAAATGTGCAGGTGCGGGTATCCTGATCCAAGGTCCAACCTATCCAGTAGGCACACTAGCTATGTCCCAGGATCCACAGCTGGTGGTAGTTAGGATGACAGCCAATCCCTTCCTTCCTGCAAGTGTGCCCCAGCCACAGTGCTGCTGGTGATCTTAGTTTTGTTGGCTCACATGCAGCTAACCAAAACCAGACACTCTTGCCCCCCTTGCACTGGGGGTTGTGGGCACAGGTGCCATTGCCATAGACCTTGGAAGGGAGGGAGCAGGATGTGTTCTGCTGTGCCAACTGCTGACATGCTTGGCATCTCACTAACAGTTTATTGAGGTCAAATCACAGAGGGCTATAGACTAAATATACAAGGAGTACCCTCCAAGAAATATTGAGAAAATACTAGATGAAGGTTTAGACTAATCCTTCCTCTTATCAACACACAAAAAATGAGGCAGAAATGCAGGTCTCAGACTCACACTGGCACCGCTATGGAAAAATCCTAAGCGAAATGCCTTCTCGCATCAACGACCTTTAGCAGTTCTTGCTCAATTAAAAGGATAAGGTATATTTTTTTGGGTTTTGTCTTTTTCTTTTCTTTTCAATCCTTCAATCCTTCATCAGAACATTTCTCTAATAATTAACCAAACATATTTAAGCATGTTGTTTTGTAATGTAGACAATGCTTATCTTAATGCTGTTATTGTGGGACTCCCCGACGCCACTACGGGTGCAACTGGTCTGAACAGCTCTATAGAATGGCGAGCCTGCATTTGAATCGGGTGACTCTCTTTGCACTGTTTTTCATTGGTTGCAATGTTAGCAGCTGATCAGTCGTCCACAACCTGTCATCACTATTTAAACACCTAAGAATTCACTACTCCGCATGCGCGGCGTTTTTTGCACAGAACGGAGAGGAAAATTTGAGTTGCAAACATTTTGAATAGTTTGTGTGCATTATTCCGCTGCATTATGAGAGGTGACTGAACTGGATCACACCACCTTTTCCTGTGTTTTGTAACAGTGAGTACGGGACTTATAGCTTTGTAATTCTGTTTTTGTTGTTTTTATAGATTATGCTGTGTGAGCGCAGTTCCCCCTGAGGAAGGATACGAAACGCATTTTGCGGTACCCAATTGGTGGCGTCGGGGAGTCCCACAATAACAGCATTAAGATAAGCATTGTCTACATTACAAAACAACATGCTTAAATATGTTTGGTTAATTATTAGAGAAATGTTCTGATGAAGGATTGAAGGATTGAAAAGAAAAGAAAAAGACAAAACCCAAAAAAATATACCTTATCCTTTTAATTGAGCAAGAACTGCTAAAGGTCGTTGATGCGAGAAGGCATTTCGCTTAGGATTTTTCCATAGCGGTGCCAGTGTGAGTCTGAGACCTGCATTTCTGCCTCATTTTTTGTGTGTTGATAAGAGGAAGGATTAGTCTAAACCTTCATCTAGTATTTTCTCAATATTTCTTGGAGGGTACTCCTTGTATATTTAATTTAATCTCACTAACAGTGGCAAATGTTGTGTTGCAGCTCTCACACAGCGCCAGAACACAGATCTCTCCAGCTGCAGACTGCAGCTGCTACACCGCCACTCCAACACTCACTTACCGCTGACATGGCAGCATGGTGGCATTGGGGTTGGCAGACCTCCCTTCTGACTGTGCCAGCATGTATGTGTGCTGCCGCTGTCACAGCAGAGTCATGCTGGCCATCAGATATGTTCTCCTTAGGCAGCTGTCTTGTATGCCTTTTGGACCTGCCTGCCCCACAGCATCACCCCCACAGCATCACCCTCCTTTGCCACATTGGCACCATCAACATAGTGCTCTGTCATTAGGGCACTATGCAGTTGCTGCTAATTGAGCACTACTATCACTTCCTGGGATCTGCTGTGTGCATCACATTGCAGACATTTAAATAGGCTCTCTCACCTCTAAAGTATCTCTTTCTGCAAAGTTTTAGTTTGTGTTAGGGTTTCCAGTGGGGAAGGCACTAACACTCAATTGTGCAAGCTGGCAGTAAGGGAGCACAAGCTGTCAACGCCCAGTCTCCGCCCCATTAATGCTCACTCTCCACCTCCTTTTCCCTTAACGCTGTGTGCACCTCTAACGCTCATTAATGTGGTGTTTTCGGCCCTTTACACAGCATTAAGAGCACAAGAGTGCCAATAACAGGTGTTAACAGTACACTTACTCCCTTAATGCTCTTTAGTAAACATACCCCTTAGGGTTTTTTCTTTTGTCATTAATAGGGTTATGCACTTGTTAGAAATGACATAGGAAATGCTAAATGACATTTCCTCTATCGTTTCATGTTGGTTCAGAATGAAAATGGAAGAAAACCCCCTGAAATGTTGATACTTCCAGTTTGTCATTAACAGTGTGCACTCTTGAGCAACAGCGCATGCTCTGAGCCCGTGCACACTATTGAGCATGTACTATTAATGACATGTCCCTGAAACAAAATAAAAAGAAAAAATAGAAAATCCTGCAAATGACAAGGGAAAATAAACAAAGCCTGCGGCGCTCCTTCCCCGCCTTAGGGCTAAAGACAGGAGCGGGGCCTATTGCCTCGTGAGGAAGGAGTTTAAAACCTATTCCCCTGGAATGCTGGGTACTGTAGTTTTTCTGCTCCTTTCACTCCGAAATAAAGTGTAGCTGTGCGCCAGAGATGGTAAGGCTTATTTGCAAGTATTTATTTATTATGGTTAAGGTTATTCTTCCATCGCATGACAAATTCAGAAATATGAACAAAACAGGTGCTTTGACATGAACAGAAAGAACTCAGGTATAAAGTCAACTTAAAGTAGAAATTCAGCTTTACTTCTAAGTGGTTTACTCAGCTCTGCCCCAAGAGGTCATTCACTTTAAATGCAGCCTCTTTTCTCACACTGTTACGTTCACAGTGCTGGGTCACTTCAGGTGCAGGTAATTAAAGCTTTCCTAGCATGGCAGCAAAACAGCTCCGTAGTATTCAACTCATACACGGCATAACCAGTTTTCTTCAGTTTGGTATTTCCACACAACAAATAGTACAGTCCATGCTCTCACAGTCAGGTAAGTCAGAATTATCCTGCATTAATTCCTCAGACTGTATAGAATTATCAGCTTCCTGCAATACTGGCTGTCTGTTTGCTCTTAACTTTAAAAACTCTTTAAAATCCTGGAGAAGCAATTCAGCCTGTTGTCTGCTAGATAAGGAATTGTTATCAGTTATTAAACTTCCCTCTTGATTAAGGCTGTTTCCCTTTTCCTCTCTCAGGTTAAGTGAATCAGAGTAACTCTTAGGCTCTTTTGTTAAGGTTTCAAATATAGGAGAGTTGGGTTTACCTTCACTCTGGAAGCTCTTTGGCAAATCGCTTACTTGTTGCCAAGCCCCTCTTATCCTAGGTGGCTCAGACGTCCTCCAGCTGTGAGAGTTCCCGTACCTCTCTGGGCCAAACTGTAATTCCCAGAATGAGTTCTTTTTCTCTCTTGCCTGCCGTGAAGGCTTCCTCTCCCAGGGCTCTGCCTTCCTCCAGGTGTCTATTCCAGGGCTTGGTCCACTTTCCTCAGGACTTCCATTTATTGCCTCTGAACAGATTCTTGCAGGTCTTCTTCTACTGCTTCGGCTCAGTCCTTGGCTGCTAGCCTTCTCTCTCTGACTGCTGCTCCTTCTCTTCTCCTTCCACTTCTCCCCCTTAGCAAAGCCATACTCTGGTTTAAAACCAGGTTCTCTTCTAGACACGCCCCTTCCAAGCACTGGGTGTGCCCAATCAGGACTGCACGACTCCTCCCCTGGGCTGGTATCCATGCTCAGCTCAGCAGAACGAAGTCTCTCTTTCTTTCCAGCACTGTCAATCTGGCATAAATCCTGTTGCCCTTCAGGATTTTCATCTGTCTCCATAGCCTCAGGAGGGCACTCTCCACCACAGATCCCCCCCCTTAGGATATCACGGGCTGGCTTCTGACCAGAGGCACAGCACGTGATTCCACTCAGGGATCTGGAGCTGATCTGTGTCTTTTCTACCACTTTTATGTCTTGCAGAACAGTGGCTACCTGAGCTAGGGCTGTCCTATCGTGCCAAGGCTTCAAAAGGTTGATGTGGTACACTTGTTGGTGTCCTCTCTTATTCTCCACAAGATAAGATACTGGACCCACTGGCCGGACCACGGTACATGGGCCTTTCCATTGGCTCTCAAATTTCGGGTCTGGGCCTGCCACCATCACTATAACCTTGTCTCCCACGGCTAACTGGCGCGGCCGTGAGCGTTGGTCATAATAAGTCTTCTGTCGTCGCTGATTGTGTCTTAGATTGACTTCTGCCACTTGTGTGGTGCGGCGTAAGCGACCTTTTAGATCCTTTAGGAATTCAGGTACTCCCACCTCATGTACGTCGGGCTCTACCCACTGTTCTTTCAGGATATCCAATACCCCACGGGGTGATCGACCATACATTAGCTCATATGGCGCTGTCCCTAGGGACGACTGCTTCCTCTCCCTGCAAGCATAGAGGATGAATGGGAGCATAGTATCCCAGTTGGCCATATTTCCTTCCAGACTGCGGCGCAGCATTCTTTTAATAGTCTGATTTTGTCTTTCCACTAGCCCATTGCTTTGTGGATGACAGGCGGAGGTCTTTTTTTTTTTTTTAAGACGTTTATTTTCATTTTACAACAAACAAAAGTAACTACACACCTAAAAATACAAATACACACATACAATAAGGAAAACAACCCCGATTACCCCCCACCCTATGCTTCTTCTCTAAGCTAATAAGAGTCATCACATAAGCGCTTACACACATCAGTTATTGTACAGCAAACAAGCAAAAATGGTATTGATGATACAGGCTGATCCTGTGACAGAAATGTATACAAAAGTAAACAGCCAAAGGAGAGCAGTTAGCAATTAGAACATAATCATGAAACACCTTCCTTTTAAACAAGCAATGAAGGGCTTGAGTGGAAGAGATTGACATACGAGGTAGTTGCTCATTATTACAGTAAAATGGACATAATTCCACCAATCATTGAGGTTCAGATGGAAGCCAATTTCAGTATGTCGTAATGAAGGAGATAGGAAATAGCTATGCCCAGTAAATGGGCCTCCTGAAAAAACACTAACTCAGAATAATCATGATTAAGAGAGCTAGGGATTATCCTTCTTTGGAATGGACTATTGATGCCTTGTACAGTCAGTAATGATAACGGACATGAAGCCATGCCAAATAGTTAAACAATCTGAAAAAGAAACATAATAGCACACAGAGGTACACAATGTCGCTCATAATACCAGTAAATGACTGCAGAAATGACATGATAGAAATTAAACTGAGGAAAACCATGAAGCGCCCCTTATAACAAAATAAGCACCGAAGTGCCTTAGAGAAGAAGCAAAACCCCAGAAATTACTGGCGGCCTGATGTCTGCGGGGAGAAACCCCAGAGAAGGCCTGAATTGAAACATAAATCCTACAATGCTATACAGGCTCCAAAACTAACCAAGGATCTCATCGTGGAAAGAAAGGAGACCAACAAGGTATATATAAAGAGAAAGAAAAGTCCAGGCAGTCTCCGTTTCAGGCAGCGATCACCACATCGGGCCATTCAAAATGGCGGACCGTTCCAGCGGATTCCATCCAAGCTGTTGGATTAGCGCATCTGGTCTGCTTCTTTAGAAGCTAGAAATGTTGCTAGCAGATCAGGATCTTCGAAGGTACGAGTTTGGTTATGGAGAGTCACTCTGAGCTTCGCTGGATATAAGATGCCGAAGCGAGCCTGTAATTGTTGAAGTCTAGGTCGAAAAGCAAGGAGTCTCTTCCGACGGTCAGCTGTGGGCTTAGCCAAGTCAGGGAAGAAGGAGACTTTATGATTTTCAAACTCCAAATGACGATTCGCCCGGGCAGCATTTAGAATTTGCTCAACTTGCTGATATCTCAGTAGACGAAAAATGATGGGCCGGGGGGTCGTCCGATTGAGCGCCATGCTGGTAGGAACAAGATGTGCTCGGTCAATTTCCAGATCTCTGTGAAAAGTAATCTTCAGCAAGGAGGGAAGAGTTTTGACCAGGAATTCTCTCATATCTCCTGCTTCCGCGCCCTCCGGTACACCAATGAGCCTTACATTGTTGCGACGGGCTCGATTATTGCTATCCTCTAACTCTTTTTGTAGATTCTGTATCTGACGCTCAGCCTCATCCAGTTTCACCAAGCGCACCACGTGTGAGTCGAGGACCCCCGCCATATTGTCCTGCCGTAATGAAAGACCTTCAAAACGATCCTGAAGTACACCAAAATCTTCTCTCATGGCTCGGAGCGCTTCTCCGTTGGACTGCACCAGTTCCTTCACCACGTATTTCCTCCAAGATCTCCTGTTGCATTTCGGGGTTATCCCGAAATGGCACCATCTTTTGTGGGGAAGGCAGCTCTGTCTTGGAACGTTTTCCGTGTGAAGAAGAGGGAGATCCGAAATCTAAGCGCGCTGGTTTATGGGCCGCCATCTCCCCCGAGGCACCCCGGTAAGTTCGAAGCAAAATATTAAGTTAATGTAGGTATTAAGTCAGGATTCTGAGTAGGCCCCTCGGGAGCTTCAGCGCAAAGCGTCTAACCCGCTGGACATCAGGCTCCGCCCCCCGATAGGCGGAGGTCTTGATATGGCGGATGTCAAACGATTCCCAAACTTGGGCTAAATACTTAGAAAGGAAATTGCTTCCCCTATCTGTCAGAACTTCGCGAGGGAAGCCAACCTCGCAAAACAGTTTTATAAGTTCAGCCGCCACGGCCTTAGCTGATATAGTACGTAGTGGCATGGCCCAAGGAAACTGTGTTGCTTGGTCAATGACCACTAAAATATATTGAAACCCCCGCGGTGTCTTGATTAAAGGACCAACAATGTCCATAGCCATTCTATGGATGGGTTCTGTAATAACCGGGGTTGATATCATTGGAACTTCTTTCGGATGGATGGCAGAGACCCACTGGCATGTTGGACAGGATTCGCAGAACCTCGCTGTTTCTTTGAAAACACCCGGCCAATAGAACCTCGCCAGGATCTGGTCCAACGTGCTTCGGATGCCCTTGTGTCCTCCGACCGGATGGTCGTGGGCCAGCCTCAAAACTAAGTTTTTGAAGGTTGCAGGCACCACCACCTGTTTGCGCATGTCGCCCGTATAGGGATCCTTGCTCTCTCTGTACAGAATTCCAGTATCCAGAAAAAACCTGGGTAGGGTATCCCTATCACTCTGGGCCCATTTAAACGCCTGACTTAAGGCAGGGTCAGCTAGTTGCTCGTTGGGGAATGTTGGAAATTTCCCAACTAGTTCTTCTGGCACCCAGGGCAATTCCTGGCCAGCCTGAGTTTCTGCCCTATGCTGAGAACGATCCTGTCTCTCATTACACTTCTGCGCTTTCGTTTTCTTCACCTTTCCTTCTGGTGCGGCTATCAGATCCTCATGTGAAGGAAGACTTCCAAAGGCTTCATCAGTAGGATCTTCTCCATTCTCTGAGTCCTTAGCTTGGGCTCTTGTAGCTACCAGGGCTCCCTTAGGGGTTAGGCCTTGTCTCATTTCCCTATAAAAATGGGGCCAATCCCTTCCTAAAACCATAGGGTTTGGAAGCTTGGGCACTACTGCAATGGGAACTTTCCTAACCACACCTAGCGCTTTCACTTGAAGGTTGTACACGGGGTATAGTGAAGTACCTCCATGAACACAGCGGATTTTCACATTGCGGACAGGCTGAATTGCTATCCCCGATGCTTGGACTTGCTGCCACAGCGCCTTGGAGAGCATTGTCTGCTCCGCGCCAGAATCAAGTAACGCAGTGGTGGCAATTCCCTGCACCTCTACCTCAATGAGAAATCCTTCTCGGGTCTTTTGTGCATTTACTGCTACTTAAGGAGTTTTAAAACAATTCTTCTGCACATGCCCTTCTCGCCCACATTTGAAACATTTCCTAGGCGGAAACCTAGCCTTCATGGTTGGCATACACATTTTGCTTGCTTCATTTTTAAATTCCCACCTCCTTTCTGATTCGGGTATTGCTGCCCCCTTTAAAGCACTACTGCCTTCATGAGCCATTACTTTGGCCTCTAAGAAGCGTTCTGTGAGGTCTACTGCCTCCTGTGGGGTCTTGCAGCTCTGCAGAATCAGGAAGGTTCTTATTTCAGTAGGTACAGCATTCATATATTGCTCTACAACAAGACTATCCATTATAGATTCTTTGGATCTACCCCCTGGATTAAGCCACTTGTTTAACAACATGCGTATTCTATGAGCTAAGGCTTTCGGGGTCTCATCCTGTTTTAATCTTACCACTCGCAGGAGATTATGGTAGGCTAGCGGTGTAAGGCCTAACCTTTCCCTGACCGCTCTTTTCACCTCCTCATAATTTCCAGCAAGATCCGGTGGCATACTCCTATACGCGGCCATTGCTTCACCCGTAAGGGATGCTGCAAACCTAAGGGCCCAACATTCTTTTGGCCATGCACTTAACTGTGCCACTCTCTCAAAACATTCAATGAAGTTATCTACATCCTCATTGTCCTTCAACTGGCCAAAATTAAACATTGTCCCTGCGTTTAAACTAAGCGCAGCTGTAGTAGAAAAACCTGGGGGAGCGGATGGTATCTCTGGTGGCTTCTTCTGCTCAGCTACCCACGCTTGCAGCATGTTCAATAGGGGTTGCTGCTGCGCCTGCAGGGCAGCAGCATTTTTTTCCTGGAACTCCAAACTTAAGTCCCTCTGTCTCTCCAGTTGAGTGGCCATCCACTTGAACACCTCCGCTGGATCCAGAGACATCTTCAACTCCTGTGAAGACAAACACACAGAAAGAAAACCAAGTGCGGTACCTCACACTTAAAAAAAAAACTTTCCTTTTTTTTTTTTTTTTTTTCAACTTGCTAGCAATCACCCCTTAGCCCTGTATCCTTAACCTTTCCCAGGTGGACACTTATTACCTGGCTCAGGTGTTGCTTCACGCTTTCACAATCACGTTGCAGCCAGTGGTCCTCCGATGCTGTGACTCTTTCCTTCCCTTCAGGATGGTCTGCAGCCGGGGTCTTTCTTGGCAGTTGCTTTCCTGTAGCTTTCTTCTGCGCGGCACCTTGCGCATGCATGGGATGATCCTGCCACGTAGCCACTTGTGGCGCTCCTGCCCCGCCTTAGGGCTAAAGACAGGAGCGGGGCCTATTGCCTCGTGAGGAAGGAGTTTAAAACCTATTCCCCTGGAATGCTGGGTACTGTAGTTTTTCTGCTCCTTTCACTCCGAAATAAAGTGTAGTTGTGCGCCAGAGATGGTAAGGCATATTTGCAAGTATTTTTTTATTATGGTTAAGGTTATTCTTCCATCGCATGACAAATTCAGAAATATGAACAAAACAGGTGCTTTGACACGAACAGAAAGAACTCAGGTATAAAGTCAACTTAAAGTAGAAATTCAGCTTTACTTCTAAGTAGTTTACTCAGCTCTGCCCCAAGAGGTCATTCACTTTAAATGCAGCCTCTTTTCTCACACTGTTACGTTCACAGTGCTGGGTCACTTCAGGTGCAGGTAATTAAAGCTTTCCTAGCATGGCAGCAAAACAGCTCCGTAGTATTCAACTCATACACGGCATAACCAGTTTTCTTCAGTTTGGTATTTCCACACAACAAATAGTACAGTCCATGCTCTCACAGTCAGGTAAGTCAGAATTATCCTGCATTAATTCCTCAGACTCTATAGAATTATCAGCTTCCTGCAATACTGGCTGTCTGTTTGCTCTTAGCTTTAAAAACTCTTTAAAATCCTGGAGAAGCAATTCAGCCTGTTGTCTGCTAGATAAGGAATTGTTATCAGTTATTAAACTTCCCTCTTGATTAAGGCTGTTTCCCTTTTCCTCTCTCAGGTTAAGTGAATCAGAGTAACTCTTAGGCTCTTTTGTTAAGGTTACAAATATAGGAGAGTTGGGTTTACCTTCACTCTGGAAGCTCTTTGGCAAATCGCTTACTTGTTGCCAAGCCCCTCTTATCCTAGGTGGCTCAGACGTCCTCCAGCTGTGAGAGTTCCCGTACCTCTCTGGGCCAAACTGTAATTCCCAGAATGAGTTCTTTTTCTCTCTTGCCTGCCGTGAAGGCTTCCTCTCCCAGGGCTCTGCCTTCCTCCAGGTGTCTATTCCAGGGCTTGGTCCACTTTCCTCAGGACTTCCATTTATTGCCTCTGAACAGATTCTTGCAGGTCTTCTTCTACTGCTTCGGCTCAGTCCTTGGCTGCTAGCCTTCTCTCTCTGACTGCTGCTCCTTCTCTTCTCCTTCCACTTCTCCCCCTTAGCAAAGCCATACTCTGGTTTAAAACCAGGTTCTCTTCTAGACACGCCCCTTCCAAGCACTGGGTGTGCCCAATCAGGACTGCACGACTCCTCCCCTGGGCTGGTATCCATGCTCAGCTCAGCAGAACGAAGTCTCTCTTTCTTTCCAGCACTGTCAATCTGGCATAAATCCTGTTGCCCTTCAGGATTTTCATCTGTCTCCATAGCCTCAGGAGGGCGCTCTCCACCACAAGCCTAAATTTTTGGACTGGACACCCTTAGTCATAATAATGTGCACTATTGCTCAATAGACATCTATTGAAGTGTTCATCACAATCACTGATTTCAGATAACCATATTAAGATGACCTGGCAAATGATCTGGGCATTCAAAATGTTTACAGTCAATAGTTCAAAGAGGGAGAAGAGAGGTGTCTAAAATTGAGAATTTGTCCAAGTAACTCCCTACAAATCTAAAGATATTACTACTGTAGCGGCAGAGTGCAAACAATCCAATAATACCAGGAGTCTGTTCAGAAGGTCCAAATCATTTATTGTGCACAAGACTCAAGCAGAATCACATTCAAAATGGCTGAGCAATGGTTTCTAGCAAAACAACAACTTTTATACCTTTCTTCTCCATTCTGTACATAGGCAAACTTTTCATTGGTCCCAGTAACCCCTTCTATCCCATCTATTGGTCCCGGTAGCATTACGTAGTCATCCAATGAGGACCTTGGTCTGGGCTCAGCACCTGGTTGCCCCCCTTACAGTCCCCATTACAATGGACAGTTCTTAGACTCTTGATACAATTCTCCTCCAAGGTCACTAGCTGACTAGAACATGTGGGAAAGCAGGGCACTGTAACCCTTCTCTCAGCAGAATTAATTAGTTCACAGAAGCTTTCACACTCTTATCAGTACCAATTAAAGCTTGTTTTTCTATCTTTTCTAAGTTTCGATTCTGCTTAGCTATGCTTGGTTATTCTTAGTTAAGTTTCGATTCTATGGAGGCAGCATTCAGGGGGGTTTTCATTCCTCTGGGCCTAACCACAGGCTTCATTTACAGGTCAAGCTGCTTAGGCCTGTCTGTTTAGTTCAAGCAGCGTGGATCATAGGCCTTCGCCTACCACACTACTACTACTACCACTATTAAACAATTATAAAGCGCTACAAGACATATGCAGCACTGAGCTATTATAAGTTATTGTTTGCTAAGAAGTTCAGATATTCTGTTGAAAAGGTCAACACATGTTTATACTGTTTGATATTCTGAAGAATTATATAGGTAATATTGGCTTTTGTCTGCATCAATCTTAGGGGCCCTTCTACTGAAGTGTGCTGTGTGGTTTATGTGCACTTTAGCGCATGGATCCGCAGTAACTGTTATCATGCCAGCACGTCCGGGATTACATTTAGGGCCCAATATTCAACTGGACAGGGTTTAGCCCTGCCTGCCGACCCCCAAACCCCAGATATTCACTTCTGCGGCAGTGGAAGTGAATATCCAGGTCTGGCCACTCTGCCCGGAATCCGCCGAGACTAACTGTACAGTATCGGTATTGGATGATGCACGGTTAGCCTCGGAACCTATAAGATAGATGAGGGTTTTCCTCTCCTATCTTATAGGCACCAAGCGCTAACTGTGCAGCTTCCAATATTGGTGCTGCACAGTTAGCGCTGGTCCCTGCCTCCACTCCACCAGCTAGCATCAGGGTGCTTAGGGGGCTTAGTCAGGGATATTTGATGACACTACCTATGTATGTGCCGTCAAATATCCGGTTAGCAGGTATTTACATGGTTAACTGGCTGTTAACAGTGTAAATGCCTTTTGAATATCGGACCCTTAGTTTCTTTCCATAAAATAACATCATCTTGTGCTTAAAATAAAGTTCCAAAACCTTGGTCTTGTGTGCCACTGTTAGAAATGAAACTAACAAGGTTGTTCACTTGGATATACAATCAGCCGAGTCCTCTAGAAACATGGATAAATCTTGATTTACATTGGGAGTTAATATATCTGCTCCCTCCTCCATCAGGTTCCATTGGGAAGTAGTAATATTTCTGAATAGGAATCACAACAGATATTTGAAGGACCTCTTTAAAATCTCAGGGGACAACATATGCATAACTGTTAAATTAAGAAACCTTAAGTTATTGACCCTTGAAAAATGTTCAAGGGTTTTTAACTTATAGTATAAAGTTAACAAATCCTTTATAGACAAAATATTAGACTGCTGAAAAGTCTGCTGTTTGCCTTCAATCTTAGGGGT
This sequence comes from Ichthyophis bannanicus, assembly GCA_033557465.1. NCBI lineage: Eukaryota > Metazoa > Chordata > Amphibia > Gymnophiona > Ichthyophiidae > Ichthyophis > Ichthyophis bannanicus. The sequence continues at coordinate 429,247,659 of CM066032.1, forward strand.
ATGTTTACTAAAGCGCGGTAACATAGCATCGAAACGTTAACGTTACCGGCAGCGGTAACTGTCCCAGAGGGCGGAGAGAAGGCGGAAAGAAGGGGTCAATGAGCGGGGAGTGGGCAGGGAGAGGCCCCTGCTACACTAACGTAGCAACATTAACGCTGGGACATTACCACGAGTGAAAACCTGTCGGTAAATGCACATTTGCAGGAAAGAGAGCCCATTTCAGTGTCAGCAATGTACAGCACAGACAGGGAGCCCAAGAAAAGTGATAGCAGTGCTACATGTGCAGCAACAGCATAGTGCCCAAGTATGAAAGGACACTATGGTGATGCTGCAAATGGGGGATAGGGGGCTGTGGGCGTGACATGCAGTGGGGGCAGCTGGGGCACAGGGTCGACTAAGCAGATGCCTAGGTGGCACATAGGAACACAGAAATTGGAAATCAGCAAGACAGCATCTGACCAAGGTCAAACATGCCCAGTAGTCTGTGTCCCACAGTGTCCCATCCAGTGTCCCCACAGTGTCCCATTACTCAGCAGGTACCCCAAAGGTCACACAGGTACTACAATGCCTGTAATAGGGCAATCAATGCACATCTGGGGACCACTCAAAAAAGGGTCTACAGACCTTACCCAGGATGCGTCCCAAACAGGTCAGAAACCCAGATAAATGAACACCCTTTGCTGCAGCCTGTAGGAAGGCATTGCAGGGTCTGACCACACGTTGTCTGAAACAAGTCTACACCCAGTAGGCCAAACCGGGTACACCATACCGGAGTTGAAAGCTCTAGCCTGTCCACATTCTGCTGGCATAACACAATCTACCTACATCTACCTGGTCCACCCTAGCCAATAGTTGCTAGAGCACCAACCTTACATCCCCCCAGCCATCTCTCCCCCATTTGGAAGGGACATAACATTGATAGGCAGTGATGGGGGATGTGTGGGTGTATGCCTCCCCACCCCAGACCCTGAATCCTGGGCACCCACCTACCTGCACATTGGATGGCCTGGGACTGCGCACTACCAGCACCGACAGCATATGGGCATGTCAGCATGGCGGGGGGGGGGGGTGTTGGTGGAGGAGGGGGCAGTGGCACCCTCCTGCAGTGGCCTAGGGCCATGCCCTATTCCAGTGTGTGGTGTGCAGTGCAACAAACATGATCTTTCTGATGAAAGCAACGGTAGCCCCAGGGACTGCTGTGCTTCTGTGGCAACAGTGTGTTGCAGTATGCACAGCCAGTGTGTCATGAAGCAGAGAGTCACAAGTTCAGGTTCCAGCTGTGGATGTTGCAGAGTATGTCCCTATATTTTTCCCAACATTGCAGATAGATAACATCAATATGGGGGTACAAACACCCACACGCAGACTCCACTATCCAAAGCTTCATGGAGAGTCAGGCTTTTGGCCCCAGCATGGAGCAGCAGTTATCACTAGAGCACTATTACAAGCTCCTGCACACTTTAGCAAACCTAGCTAAACGAACACCCTTTACTACAGCCCCTGGTAAGGAAGTGCAGGGTGTGACCACACGTTGTCTGAAACATGTATACACCCAGTAATCCAAACCTGGTACACTGTACCCACATTGCATGTCCTAGCCTGTCCATAGTCTACTGGCATAACACAATCTACCTACATTTACCAGGTCCACCCTAGCCAGTAGCAAGATCACCAACCTGACACCCCCACAGCCGTCTCTCCCCCATGTGGAAGGGACATAACATTGGCAGGAGGTGATGGGGGGATGTGTGGATGTCCATGTATGCCTCCCCACCCCAGACCACAAACCCTAGGCACCCGCCTATCTGCACATTGGATGGCCTTGGACTGTGCACTACCAGCACTGACAGCATATGGGCATGGCAGCATGGCAGGGAGGTGTGGGTGGCGGAGGGGGCAGAGGCACCAACCTGCAGTGGACCAACGTTATGCCCTGTTCCAGTGCATGGTGTGCAGTGCAACAGACAAGGTCTGTGTGATGAAAAGCAAAGGTAGCCCAAGGGACTGCTGTGCCTGTGTGGCAATAGTGTTGTGCAGTACACACAGCCAGTGTCTTTTGGATAATAGGATCAGGTCTCAGCTGTGGATCTTGCAAAACATGTCTTTACATTTTACCCTACATTGCAGATACAATAACGACCTGTGCAATCCCCAAAGCATCAGCCAACAGCGGAACAAACACACACACACACAGGCTCCACTATCCAAAGCTTCATGGAGAGTCAGGCTGTTGACTCCGGCACACAGAGCAGCAGTTATCACCAGAGCACTACTACTAGCTCCTGCATACCTTAGCAATGCCTGCACTATGATTGGGACCATTGTGGTGGGCAGGGTTGCCATCCAACCCTATCTCTGCACATTGCTGCAATAGGAGTGTGTATGTGTATGTGTGTGTGTGTGTGTGTATGTCTATACATTGTTTTGTGGCTTCCTACTC